>OX456986.1:78420346-79721739 GCA_949752695.1 Melanostoma scalare | reverse complement strand
ATCAATGCGTTTATGCAATTTTTAACAAATGGCCAAGAAGCACCTAGATTTTCTATGTTTTTGAAATGCAAATATATCATTTTGGAAAGGTAATTTTGTCTTTTCTATGAATTTGGGTCAAAAGAAGCTCATTTCTATGGAATTGAGATGATCTCAGTACTGTTAATCAATGCGTTTATGAAATTTTTAACAAATGGCCAAGAAGCACCTAGGTTTTCTATGTTTTTGAAATGCAAATATATCATTTTGGAAAGGTAATTTTGTCTTTTCTATGAATTTGGGTCAACGAAAGCTCATTTCCATGGAATTGAGATGATCTCAGTACTGTTAATCAATGCGTTTATGCAATTTTTAACAAATGGCCAAGAAGCATCTAGATTTTCTATGTTTTTGAAATGCAAATATATCATTTTGGAAAGGTAATTTTGTCGTTTCTATGAATTTGGGTCAACGAAAGCTCATTTCTATGGAATTGAGATGATCTCAGTACTGTTGATCAATGCGTTTATGCAATTTTTAACAAATGGCCAAGAAGCACCTAAATTTTCTATGTTTTTGAAATGCAAATATATCATTTTGGAAAGGTAATTTTGTCTTTTCTATGAATTTGGGTCAAAAGATGCTCATTTCTATGGAATTGAGATGATCTCAGTACTGTTAATCAATGCGTTTATGCAATTTTTAACAAATGGCCAAGAAGCACCTAGATTTTCTATGTTTTTGAAATGCAAATATAACATTTTGGAAAGGTAATTTTGTCTTTTCTATGAATTTGGGTCAACGAAAGCTCATTTCTATGGAATTGAGATGATCTCAGTACTGTTGATCAATGCGTTTATGCAATTTTTAACAAATGGCCAAGAAGCACCTAGATTTTCTATGTTTTTGAAATGCAAATATATCATTTTGGAAAGGTAATTTTGTCTTTTCTATGAATTTGGGTCAAAAGAAGCTCATTTCTATGGAATTGAGATGATCTCAGTACTGTTAATCAATGCGTTTATGCAATTTTTAACAAATGGCCAAGAAGCACCTAGATTTTCTATGTTTTTGAAATGCAAATATATCATTTTGGAAAGGTAATTTTGTCTTTTCTATGAATTTGGGTCAACGAAAGCTCATTTCTATGGAATTGAGATGATCTCAGTACTGTTGATCAATGCGTTTATGCAATTTTTAACAAATGGCCAAGAAGCACCTAGATTTTCTATGTTTTTGAAATGCAAATATATCATCTTGGAAAGGTAATTTTGTCTTTTTTATGAATTTGGGTCAAAAGAAGCTCATTTCTATGGAATTGAGATGATCTCAGTACTGTTAATCAATGCGTTTATGAAATTTTTAACAAATGGCCAAGAAGCACCTAGATTTTCTATGTTTTTGAAATGCAAATATATCATTTTGGAAAGGTAATTTTGTCTTTTCTATGAATTTGGGTCAACGAAAGCTCATTTCTATGGAATTGAGATGATCTCAGTACTGTTAATCAATGCGTTTATGCAATTTTTAACAAATGGCCAAGAAGCACCTAGATTTTCTATGTTTTTGAAATGCAAATATATCATTTTGGAAAGGTAATTTTGTCTTTTCTATGAATTTGGGTCAACGAAAGCTCATTTCTATGGAATTGAGATGATCTCAGTACTGTTGATCAATGCGTTTATACAATTTTTAACAAATGGCCAAGAAGCACCTAGATTTTCTATGTTTTTGAAATGCAAATATATCATTTTGGAAAGGTAATTTTGTCTTTTCTATGAATTTGGGTCAAAAGAAGCTCATTTCTATGGAATTGAGATGATTTCAGTACTGTTAATCAATGCGTTTATGAAATTTTTAACAAATGGCCAAGAAGCACCTAGATTTTCTATGTTTTTGAAATGCAAATATATCATTTTGGAAAGGTAATTTTGTCTTTTCTATGAATTTGGGTCAACGAAAGCTCATTTCTATGGAATTGAGATGATCTCAGTACTGTTAATCAATGCGTTTATGCAATTTTTAACAAATGGCCAAGAAGCACCTAGATTTTCTATGTTTTTGAAATGCAAATATATCATTTTATAAAGGTAATTTTGTCTTTTCTATGAATTTAGGTCAAAAGAAGCTCATTTCTATGGAATTGAGATGATCTCAGTACTGTTAATCAATGCGTTTATGCAATTTTTAACAAATGGCCAAGAAGCACCTAGATTTTCTATGTTTTTGAAATGCAAATATACCATTTTGGAAAGGTAATTTTGTCTTTTCTATGAGTTTGGGTCAAAAGAAGCTAATTTCTATGGAATTGAGATGATCTCAGTACTGTTAATCAATGCGTTTATGCAATTTTTAACAAATGGCCAAGAAGCACCTAGATTTTCTATGTTTTTGAAATGCAAATATATCATTTTGGAAAGGTAATTTTGTCTTTTCTATGAATTTAGGTCAAAAGAAGCTCATTTCTATGGAATTGAGATGATCTCAGTACTGTTAATCAATGCGTTTATGCAATTTTTAACAAATGGCCAAGAAGCACCTAGATTTTCTATGTTTTTGAAATGCAAATATATCATTTTGGAAAGGTAATTTTGTCTTTTCTATGAATTTGGGTCAAAAGAAGCTCATTTCTATGGAATTGAGATGATCTCAGTACTGTTAATCAATGCGTTTATGAAATTTTTAACAAATGGCCAAGAAGCACCTAGATTTTCTATGTTTTTGAAATGCAAATATATCATTTTGGAAAGGTAATTTTGTCTTTTCTATGAATTTGGGTCAAAAGAAGCTCATTTCTATGGAATTGAGATGATCTCAGTACTGTTAATCAATGCGTTTATGCAATTTTTAACAAATGGCCAAGAAGCACCTAGATTTTCTATGTTTTTGAAATGCAAATATATCATTTTGGAAAGGTAATTTTGTCTTTTCTATGAATTTGGGTCAAAAGAAGCTCATTTCTATGGAATTGAGATGATCTCAGTACTGTTAATCAATGCGTTTATGAAATTTTTAACAAATGGCCAAGAAGCACCTAGATTTTCTATGTTTTTGAAATGCAAATATATCATTTTGGAAAGTTATTTTGTCTTTTCTATGAATTTGGGTCAAAAGAAGCTCATTTCTATGGAATTGAGATGATCTCAGTACTGTTAATCAATGCGTTTATGCAATTTTTAACAAATGGCCAAGAAGCACCTAGATTTTCTATGTTTTTGAAATGCAAATATATCATTTTGGAAAGGTAATTTTGTCTTTTCTATGAATTTGGGTCAAAAGAAGCTCATTTCTATGGAATTGAGATGATCTCAGTACTGTTAATCAATGCGTTTATGAAATTTTTAACAAATGGCCAAGAAGCACCTAGATTTTCTATGTTTTTGAAATGCAAATATATCATTTTGGAAAGGTAATTTTGTCTTTTCTATGAATTTGGGTCAACGAAAGTTCATTTCTATGGAATTGAGATGATCTCAGTACTGTTAATCAATGCGTTTATGCAATTTTTAACAAATGGCCAAGAAGCACCTAGATTTTCTATGTTTTTGAAATGCAAATATATCATTTTGGAAAGGTAATTTTGTCTTTTCTATGAATTTGGGTCAACGAAAGCTCATTTATATGGAATTGAGATGATCTCAGTACTGTTAATCAATGCGTTTATGCAATTTTTAACAAATGGCCAAGAAGCACCTAGATTTTCTATGTTTTTGAAATGCAAATATATCATTTTGGAAAGGTAATTTTGTCGTTTCTATGAATTTGGGTCAAAAGAAGCTCATTTCTATGGAATTGAGATGATCTCAGTACTGTTAATCAATGCGTTTATGCAATTTTTAACAAATGGCCAAGAAGCACCTAGATTTTCTATGTTTTTGAAATGCAAATATATCATTTTGGAAAGGTAATTTTGTCTTTTCTATGAATTTGGGTCAACAAAAGCTCATTTCTATGGAATTGAGATGATCTCAGTACTGTTAATCAATGCGTTTATGAAATTTTTAACAAATTGCCAAGAAGCACCTAGATTTTCTATGTTTTTGAAATGCAAATATATCATTTTGGAAAGGTAATTTTGTCTTTTCTATGAATTTGGGTCAAAAGAAGCTCATTTCTATGGAATTGAGATGATCTCAGTACTGTTAATCAATGCGTTTATGAAATTTTTAACAAATGGCCAAGAAGCACCTAGATTTTCTATGTTTTTGAAATGCAAATATATCATTTTGGAAAGGTAATTTTGTCTTTTCTATGAATTTGGGTCAAAAGAAGCTCATTTCTATGGAATTGAGATGATCTCAGTACTGTTAATCAATGCGTTTTTGAAATTTCTAACAAATGGCCAAGAAGCACCTAGATTTTCTATGTTTTTGAAATGCAAATATATCATTTTGGAAAGGTAATTTTGTCTTTTCTATGAATTTGGGTCAACGAAAGCTCATTTCTATGAAATTGAGATGATCTCAGTACTGTTAATCAATGCGTTTATGCAATTTTTAACAAATGGCCAAGAAGCACCTAGATTTTCTATGTTTTTGAAATGCAAATATATCATTTTGGAAAGGTAATTTTGTCTTTTCTATGAATTTGGGTCAACGAAAGCTCATTTCTATGGAATTGAGATGATCTCAGTACTGTTAATCAATGCGTTTATGCAATTTTTAACAAATGGCCAAGAAGCACCTAGATTTTCTATGTTTTTGAAATGCAAATATATCATTTTGGAAAGGTAATTTTGTCTTTTCTATGAATTTGGGTCAACGAAAGCTCATTTCTATGGAATTGAGATCATCTCAGTACTGTTAATCAATGCGTTTATGCAATTTTTAACAAATGGCCAAGAAGCACCTAGATTTTCTATGTTTTTGAAATGCTAATATATCATTTTGGAAAGGTAATTTTGTCTTATCTATGAATTTGGGTCAACGAAAGCTCATTTCTATGGAATTGAGATGATCTCAGTACTGTTAATCAATGCGTTTATGAAATTTTTAACAAATGGCCAAGAAGCACCTAGATTTTCTATGTTTTTGAAATGCAAATATATCATTTTGGAAAGATAATTTTGTCTTTTCTATGAACTTGGGTCAAAAGAAGCTCATTTCTATGAAATTGAGATGATCTCAGTACTCTTAATCAATGCGTTTATGAAATTTTTAACAAATGGCCAAGAAGCACCTAGATTTTCTATGTTTTTGAAATGCAAATATATCATTTTGGAAAGGTAATTTTGTCTTTTCTATGAATTTGGGTCAAAAGAAGCTCATTTCTATGAAATTGAGATGATCTCAGTACTGTTAATTAATGCGTTTATGAAATTTTTAACAAATGGCCAAGAAGCACCTAGATTTTCTATGTTTTTGAAATGCAAATATATCATTTTGGAAAGGTAATTTTGTCTTTTCTATGAATTTGGGTCAACGAAAGCTCATTTCTATGGAGTTGAGATGATCTCAGTACTGTTAATCAATGCGTTTATGCAATTTTTAACAAATGGCCAAGAAGCATCTAGATTTTCTATGTTTTTGAAATGCAAATATATCATTTTGGAAAGCTAATTTTGTCTTTTCTATGAATTTGGGTCAACGAAAGCTCATTTCTATGAAATTGAGATGATCTCAGTACTGTTAATCAATGCGTTTATGAAATTTTTAACAAATGGCCAAGAAGCACCTAGATTTTCTATGTTTTTGAAATGCAAATATATCATTTTGGAAAGGTAATTTTGTCTTTTCTATGAATTTGGGTCAAAAGAAGCTCATTTCTATGGAATTGAGATGATCTCAGTACTGTTAATCAATGCGTTTATGCAATTTTTAACAAATGGCCAAGAAGCACCTAGATTTTCTATGTTTTTGAAATGCAAATATATCATTTTGGAAAGGTAATTTTGTCTTTTCTATGAGTTTGGGTCAAAAGAAGCTCATTTCTATGGAATTGAGATGATCTCAGTACTGTTAATCAATGCGTTTATGCAATTTTTAACAAATGGCCAAGAAGCACCTAGATTTTCTATGTTTTTGAAATGCAAATATATCATTTTGGAAAGGTAATTTTGTCTTTTCTATGAGTTTGGGTCAAAAGAAGCTCATTTCTATGGAATTGAGATGATCTCAGTACTGTTAATCAATGCGTTTATGAAATTTTTAACAAATGGCCAAGAAGCACCTAGATTTTCTATGTTTTTGAAATGCAAATATATCATTTTGGAAAGGTAATTTTGTCTTTTCTATGAATTTGGGTCAACGAAAGCTCATTTCTATGGAATTGAGATGATCTCAGTACTGTTAATCAATGCGTTTATGCAATTTTTAACAAATGGCCAAGAAGCACCTAGATTTTCTATGTTTTTGAAATGCAAATATATCATTTTGGAAAGGTAATTTTGTTTTTTCTATGAATTTGGGTCAACGAAAGCTCATTTCTATGAAATTGAGATGATCTCAGTACTGTTAATCAATGCGTTTATGCAATTTTTAACAAATGGCCAAGAAGCACCTAGATTTTCTATGTTTTTGAAATGCAAATATATCATTTTGGAAAGGTAATTTTGTCGTTTCTATGAATTTGGGTCAACGAAAGCTCATTTCTATGGAATTGAGATGATCTCAGTACTGTTAATCAATGCGTTTATGCAATTTTTAACAAATGGCCAAGAAGCACCTAGATTTTCTATGTTTTTGAAATGCAAATATATCATTTTGGAAAGGTAATTTTGTCTTTTCTATGAATTTGGGTCAAAAGAAGCTCATTTCTATGGAATTGAGATGATCTCAGTACTGTTAATCAATGCGTTTATGCAATTTTTAACAAATGGCCAAGAAGCACCTAGATTTTCTATGTTTTTGAAATGCAAATATATCATTTTGGAAAGGTAATTTTGTCTTTTCTATGAATTTGGGTCAACGAAAGTTCATTTCTATGGAATTGAGATGATCTCAGTACTGTTAATCAATGCGTTTATGCAATTTTTAACAAATGGCCAAGAAGCACCTAGATTTTCTATGTTTTTGAAATGCAAATATATCATTTTGGAAAGGTAATTTTGTCTTTTCTATGAATTTGGGTCAAAAGAAGCTCATTTCTATGAAATTGAGATGATCTCAGTACTGTTAATCAATGCGTTTATGCAATTTTTAACAAATGGCCAAGAAGCACCTAGATTTTCTATGTTTTTGAAATGCAAATATATCATTTTGGAAAGGTAATTTTGTCTTTTCTATGAATTTGGGTCAACGAAAGCTCATTTATATGGAATTGAGATGATCTCAGTACTGTTAATCAATGCGTTTATGCAATTTTTAACAAATGGCCAAGAAGCACCTAGATTTTCTATGTTTTTGAAATGCAAATATATCATTTTGGAAAGGTAATTTTGTCGTTTCTATGAATTTGGGTCAAAAGAAGCTCATTTCTATGGAATTGAGATGATCTCAGTACTGTTAATCAATGCGTTTATGCAATTTTTAACAAATGGCCAAGAAGCACCTAGATTTTCTATGTTTTTGAAATGCAAATATATCATTTTGGAAAGGTAATTTTGTCTTTTCTATGAATTTGGGTCAACGAAAGCTCATTTCTATGGAATTGAGATGATCTCAGTACTGTTAATCAATGCGTTTATGAAATTTTTAACAAATTGCCAAGAAGCACCTAGATTTTCTATGTTTTTGAAATGCAAATATATCATTTTGGAAAGGTAATTTTGTCTTTTCTATGAATTTGGGTCAAAAGAAGCTCATTTCTATGGAATTGAGATGATCTCAGTACTGTTAATCAATGCGTTTATGAAATTTTTAACAAATGGCCAAGAAGCACCTAGATTTTCTATGTTTTTGAAATGCAAATATATCATTTTGGAAAGGTAATTTTGTCTTTTCTATGAATTTGGGTCAAAAGAAGCTCATTTCTATGGAATTGAGATGATCTCAGTACTGTTAATCAATGCGTTTTTGAAATTTCTAACAAATGGCCAAGAAGCACCTAGATTTTCTATGTTTTTGAAATGCAAATATATCATTTTGGAAAGGCAATTTTGTCTTTTCTATGAATTTGGGTCAACGAAAGCTCATTTCTATGAAATTGAGATGATCTCAGTACTGTTAATCAATGCGTTTATGCAATTTTTAACAAATGGCCAAGAAGCACCTAGATTTTCTATGTTTTTGAAATGCAAATATATCATTTTGGAAAGGTAATTTTGTCTTTTCTATGAATTTGGGTCAACGAAAGCTCATTTCTATGGAATTGAGATCATCTCAGTACTGTTAATCAATGCGTTTATGCAATTTTTAACAAATGGCCAAGAAGCACCTAGATTTTCTATGTTTTTGAAATGCAAATATATCATTTTGGAAAGGTAATTTTGTCTTTTCTATGAATTTGGGTCAACGAAAGCTCATTTCTATGGAATTGAGATCATCTCAGTACTGTTAATCAATGCGTTTATGCAATTTTTAACAAATGGCCAAGAAGCACCTAGATTTTCTATGTTTTTGAAATGCTAATATATCATTTTGGAAAGGTAATTTTGTCTTTTCTATGAATTTGGGTCAACGAAAGCTCATTTCTATGGAATTGAGATGATCTCAGTACTGTTAATCAATGCGTTTATGAAATTTTTAACAAATGGCCAAGAAGCACCTAGATTTTCTATGTTTTTGAAATGCAAATATATCATTTTGGAAAGGTAATTTTGTCTTTTCTATGAACTTGGGTCAAAAGAAGCTCATTTCTATGAAATTGAGATGATCTCAGTACTCTTAATCAATGCGTTTATGAAATTTTTAACAAATGGCCAAGAAGCACCTAGATTTTCTATGTTTTTGAAATGCAAATATATCATTTTGGAAAGGTAATTTTGTCTTTTCTATGAATTTGGGTCAAAAGAAGCTCATTTCTATGAAATTGAGATGATCTCAGTACTGTTAATTAATGCGTTTATGAAATTTTTAACAAATGGCCAAGAAGCACCTAGATTTTCTATGTTTTTGAAATGCAAATATATCATTTTGGAAAGGTAATTTTGTCTTTTCTATGAATTTGGGTCAACGAAAGCTCATTTCTATGGAGTTGAGATGATCTCAGTACTGTTAATCAATGCGTTTATGCAATTTTTAACAAATGGCCAAGAAGCATCTAGATTTTCTATGTTTTTGAAATGCAAATATATCATTTTGGAAAGCTAATTTTGTCTTTTCTATGAATTTGGGTCAACGAAAGCTCATTTCTATGAAATTGAGATGATCTCAGTACTGTTAATCAATGCGTTTATGAAATTTTTAACAAATGGCCAAGAAGCACCTAGATTTTCTATGTTTTTGAAATGCAAATATATCATTTTGGAAAGGTAATTTTGTCTTTTCTATGAATTTGGGTCAAAAGAAGCTCATTTCTATGGAATTGAGATGATCTCAGTACTGTTAATCAATGCGTTTATGCAATTTTTAACAAATGGCCAAGAAGCACCTAGATTTTCTATGTTTTTGAAATGCAAATATATCATTTTGGAAAGGTAATTTTGTCTTTTCTATGAGTTTGGGTCAAAAGAAGCTCATTTCTATGGAATTGAGATGATCTCAGTACTGTTAATCAATGCGTTTATGCAATTTTTAACAAATGGCCAAGAAGCACCTAGATTTTCTATGTTTTTGAAATGCAAATATATCATTTTGGAAAGGTAATTTTGTCTTTTCTATGAGTTTGGGTCAAAAGAAGCTCATTTCTATGGAATTGAGATGATCTCAGTACTGTTAATCAATGCGTTTATGAAATTTTTAACAAATGGCCAAGAAGCACCTAGATTTTCTATGTTTTTGAAATGCAAATATATCATTTTGGAAAGGTAATTTTGTCTTTTCTATGAATTTGGGTCAACGAAAGCTCATTTCTATGGAATTGAGATGATCTCAGTACTGTTAATCAATGCGTTTATGCAATTTTTAACAAATGGCCAAGAAGCACCTAGATTTTCTATGTTTTTGAAATGCAAATATATCATTTTGGAAAGGTAATTTTGTTTTTTCTATGAATTTGGGTCAACGAAAGCTCATTTCTATGAAATTGAGATGATCTCAGTACTGTTAATCAATGCGTTTATGCAATTTTTAACAAATGGCCAAGAAGCACCTAGATTTTCTATGTTTTTGAAATGCAAATATATCATTTTGGAAAGGTAATTTTGTCGTTTCTATGAATTTGGGTCAACGAAAGCTCATTTCTATGGAATTGAGATGATCTCAGTACTGTTAATCAATGCGTTTATGCAATTTTTAACAAATGGCCAAGAAGCACCTAGATTTTCTATGTTTTTGAAATGCAAATATATCATTTTGGAAAGGTAATTTTGTCTTTTCTATGAATTTGGGTCAAAAGAAGCTCATTTCTATGGAATTGAGATGATCTCAGTACTGTTAATCAATGCGTTTATGCAATTTTTAACAAATGGCCAAGAAGCACCTAGATTTTCTATGTTTTTGAAATGCAAATATATCATTTTGGAAAGGTAATTTTGTCTTTTCTATGAATTTGGGTCAACGAAAGTTCATTTCTATGGAATTGAGATGATCTCAGTACTGTTAATCAATGCGTTTATGCAATTTTTAACAAATGGCCAAGAAGCACCTAGATTTTCTATGTTTTTGAAATGCAAATATATCATTTTGGAAAGGTAATTTTGTCTTTTCTATGAATTTGGGTCAAAAGAAGCTCATTTCTATGAAATTGAGATGATCTCAGTACTGTTAATCAATGCGTTTGTGCAATTTTTAACAAATGGCCAAGAAGCACCTAGATTTTCTATGTTTTTGAAATGCAAATATATCATTTTGGAAAGGTAATTTTGTCTTTTCTATGAATTTGGGTCAAAAGAAGCTCATTTCTATGGAATTGAGATGATCTCAGTACTGTTAATCAATGCGTTTATGAAACTTTTAACAAATGGCCAAGAAGCACCTAGATTTTCTATGTTTTTGAAATGCAAATATATCATTTTGGAAAGGTAATTTTGTCTTTTCTATGAATTTGGGTCAACGAAAGTTCATTTCTATGGAATTGAGATGATCTCAGTACTGTTAATCAATGCGTTTATGCAATTTTTAACAAATGGCCAAGAAGCACCTAGATTTTCTATGTTTTTGAAATGCAAATATATAATTTTGGAATGGTAATTTTGTCTTTTCTTTGAATTTGGGTCAAAAGAAGCTCATTTCTATGGAATTGAGATGATCTCAGTACTGTTAATCAATGCGTTTATGCAATTTTTAACAAATGGCCAAGAAGCACCTAGATTTTCTATGTTTTTGAAATGCAAATATATCATTTTGGAAAGGTAATTTTGTCTTTTCTATGAATTTGGGTCAACGAAAGCTCATTTCTATGAAATTGAGATGATATCAGTACTGTTAATCAATGCGTTTATGAAATTTTTAACAAATGGCCAAGAAGCACCTAGATTTTCTATGTTTTTGAAATGCAAATATATCATTTTGGAAAGGTAATTTTGTCTTTTCTATGAATTTGGGTCAAAAGAAGCTCATTTCTATGGAATTGAGATGATCTCAGTACTGTTAATCAATGCGTTTATGCAATTTTTAACAAATGGCCAAGAAGCATCTAGATTTTCTATGTTTTTGAAATGCAAATATATCATTTTGGAAAGGTAATTTTGTCTTTTCTATGAATTTGGGTCAACGAAAGCTCATTTCTATGGAATTGAGATGATCTCAGTACTGTTAATCAATGCGTTTATGCAATTTTTAACAAATGGCCAAGAAGACCCTAGATTTTCTATGTTTTTGAAATGCAAATATATCATTTTGGAAAGGTAATTTTTTCTTTTCTATGAATTTGGGTCAAAAGAAGCTCATTTCTATGGAATTGAGATGATCTCAGTACTGTTAATCAATGCGTTTATGCAATTTTTAACAAATGGCCAAGAAGCACCTAGATTTTCTATGTTTTTGAAATGCAAATATATCATTTTGGAAAGGTAATTTTGTCTTTTCTATGAATATGGGTCAAAAGAAGCTCATTTCTATGGAATTGAGATGATCTCAGTACTGTTAATCAATGCGTTTATGAAATTTTTAACAAATGGCCAAGAAGCACCTAGATTTTCTATGTTTTTGAAATGCAAATATATCATTTTGGAAAGGTAATTTTGTCTTTTCTATGAATTTGGGTCAGCGAAAGTTCATTTCTATGGAATTGAGATGATCTCAGTACTGTTAATCAATGCGTTTATGAAATTTTTAACAAATGGCCAAGAAGCACCTAGATTTTCTATGTTTTTGAAATGCAAATATATCATTTTGGAAAGGTAATTTTGTCTTTTCTATGAATTTGGGTCAACGAAAGTTCATTTCTATGGAATTGAGATGATCTCAGTACTGTTAATCAATGCGTTTATGCAATTTTTAACAAATGGCCAAGAAGCACCTAGATTTTCTATGTTTTTGAAATGCAAATATATCATTTTGGAAAGGTAATTTTGTCTTTTCTATGAATTTGGGTCAAAAAAAGCTCATTTCTATGAAATTGAGATGATCTCAGTACTGTTAATCAATGCGTTTATGAAATTTTTACCAAATGGCCAAGAAGCACCTAGTTTTTCTATGTTTTTGAAATGCAAATATATCATTTTGGAAAGATAATTTTGTCTTTTCTATGAATTTGGGTCAACGAAAGCTCATTTCTATGAAATTGAGATGATCTCAATACTGTTAATCAATGCGTTTATGCAGTTTTTAACAAATGTCCAAGAAGCACCTAGATTTTCTATGTTTTTGAAATGCAAATGTATCATTTTGGAAAGGTAATTTTGTCTTTTCTATGAATTTGGGTCAACGAAAGCTCATTTCTATGGAATTGAGATGATCTCAGTACTGTTAATCAATGCGTTTATGCAATTTTTAACAAATGGCCAAGAAGCACCTAGATTTTCTATGTTTTTGAAATGCAAATATATCATTTTGGAAAGGTAATTTTGTCTTTTCTATGAATTTGGGTCAACGAAAGCTCATTTCTATGGAATTGAGATGATCTCAGTACTGTTAATCAATGCGTTTATGCAATTTTTAACAAATGGCCAAGAAGCACCTAGATTTTCTATGTTTTTGAAATGCTAATATATCATTTTGGAAAGGTAATTTTGTCTTTTCTATGAATTTGGGTCAACGAAAGCTCATTTCTATGGAATTGAGATGATCTCAGTACTGTTAATCAATGCGTTTATGCAATTTTTAACAAATGGCCAAGAAGCACCTAGATTTTCTATGTTTTTGAAATGCAAGTATATCATTTTGGAAAGGTAATTTTGTCTTTTCTATGAATTTGGGTCAAAAGAAGCTCATTTCTATGGAATTGAGATGATCTCAGTACTGTTAATCAATGCGTTTATGCAATTTTTAACAAATGGCCAAGAAGCACCTAGATTTTCTATGTTTTTGAAATGCAAATATATCATTTTGGAAAGGTAATTTTGTCTTTTCTATGAATTTGGGTCAAAAGAAGCTCATTTCTATGGAATTGAGATGATCTCAGTACTGTTAATCAATGCGTTTATGAAATTTTTAACAAATGGCCAAGAAGCACCTAGATTTTCTATGTTTTTGAAATGCAAATATATCATTTTGGAAAGGTAATTTTGTCTTTTCTATGAATTTGGGTCAAAAGAAACTCATTTCTATGGAATTGAGATGATCTCAGTACTGTTAATCAATGCGTTTATGCAATTTTTAACAAATGGCCAAGAAGCACCTAGATTTTCTATGTTTTTGAAATGCAAATATATCATTTTGGAAAGGTAATTTTGTCTTTTCTATGAATTTGGGTCAAAAGAAGCTCATTTCTATGGAATTGAGATGATCTCAGTACTGTTAATCAATGCGTTTATGAAATTTTTAACAAATGGCCAAGAAGCACCTAGATTTTCTATGTTTTTGAAATGCAAATATATCATTTTGGAAAGATAATTTTGTCTTTTCTATGAATTTGGGTCAACGAAAGCTCATTTCTATGAAATTGAGATGATCTCAATACTGTTAATCAATGCGTTTATGCAGTTTTTAACAAATGGCCAAGAAGCACCTAGATTTTCTATGTTTTTGAAATGCAAATATATCATTTTGGAAAGGTAATTTTGTCTTTTCTATGAATTTAGGTCAACGAAAGCTCATTTCTATGGAATTGAGATGATCTCAGTACTGTTAATCAATGCGTTTATGAAATTTTTAACAAATGGCCAAGAAGCACCTAGATTTTCTATGTTTTTGAAATGCAAATATATAATTTTGGAAAGGTAATTTTGTCTTTTCTATGAATTTGGGTCAAAAGAAGCTCATTTCTATGGAATTGAGATGATCTCAGTACTGTTAATCAATGCGTTTATGCAATTTTTAACAAATGGCCAAGAAGCACCTAGATTTTCTATGTTTTTGAAATGCAAATATATCATTTTGGAAAGGTAATTTTGTCTTTTCTATGAATTTGGGTCAACGAAAGCTCATTTCTATGAAATTGAGATGATATCAGTACTGTTAATCAATGCGTTTATGAAATTTTTAACAAATGGCCAAGAAGCACCTAGATTTTCTATGTTTTTGAAATGCAAATATATCATTTTGGAAAGGTAATTTTGTCTTTTCTATGAATTTGGGTCAAAAGAAGCTCATTTCTATGGAATTGAGATGATCTCAGTACTGTTAATCAATGCGTTTATGCAATTTTTAACAAATGGCCAAGAAGCACCTAGATTTTCTATGTTTTTGAAATGCAAATATATCATTTTGGAAAGGTAATTTTGTCTTTTCTATGAATTTGGGTCAACGAAAGCTCATTTCTATGAAATTGAGATGATCTCAGTTCTGTTAATCAATGCGTTTATGCAATTTTTAACAAATGGCCAAGAAGCACCTAGATTTTCTATGTTTTTGAAATGCAAATATATCATTTTGGAAAGGTAATTTTGTCTTTTCTATGAATTTGGGTCAACGAAAGCTCATTTCTATGGAATTGAGATGATCTCAGTACTGTTAATCAATGCGTTTATGCAATTTTTAACAAATGGCCAAGAAGCACCTAGATTTTCTATGTTTTTGAAATGCAAATATATCATTTTGGAGAGGTAATTTTGTTTTTTCTATGAATTTGGGTCAAAAGAAGCTCATTTCTATGGAATTGAGATGATCTCAGTACTGTTAATCAATGCGTTTATGCAATTTTTAACAAATGGCCAAGAAGCACCTAGATTTTCTATGTTTTTGAAATGCAAATATATCATTTTGGAAAGGAAATTTTGTTTTTTCTATGAATTTGGGTCAACGAAAGCTCATTTCTATGGAATTGAGATGATCTCAGTACTGTTAATCAATGCGTTTATGCAATTTTTAACAAATGGCCAAGAAGCACCTAGATTTTCTATGTTTTTGAAATGCAAATATATCATTTTGGAAAGGTAATTTTGTCTTTTCTATGAATTTGGGTCAACGAAAGCTCATTTCTATGGAATTGAGATGATCTCAGTACTGTTAATCAATGCGTTTATGAAATTTTTAACAAATGGCCAAGAAGCGCCTAGATTTTCTATGTTTTTGAAATGCAAATATATCATTTTGGAAAGGTAATTTTGTCTTTTCTATGAATTTGGGTCAAAAGAAGCTCATTTCTATGGAATTGAGATGATCTCAGTACTGTTAATCAATCCGTTTTTGAAATTTTTAACAAATGGCCAAGAAGCACCTAGATTTTCTATGTTTTTGAAATGCAAATATATCATTTTGGAAAGGTAATTTTGTCTTTTCTATGAATTTGGGTCAAAAGAAGCTCATTTCTATGGAATTGAGATGATCTCAGTACTGTTAATCAATGCGTTTATGAAATTTTTAACAAATGGCCAAGAAGCACCTAGATTTTCTATGTTTTTGAAATGCAAATATATCATTTTGGAAAGGTAATTTTGTCTTTTCTATGAATTTGGGTCAACGAAAGTTCATTTCTATGGAATTGAGATGATCTCAGTACTTTTAATCAATGCGTTTATGCAATTTTTAACAAATGGCCAAGAAGCACCTAGATTTTCTATGTTTTTGAAATGCAAATATATCATTTTGGAAAGGTAATTTTGTCTTTTCTATGAATTTGGGTCAACGAAAGCTCATTTCTATGGAATTGAGATGATCTCAGTACTGTTAATCAATGCGTTTATGAAATTTTTAACAAATGGCCAAGAAGCACCTAGTTTTTCTATGTTTTTGAAATGCAAATATATCATTTTGGAAAGATAATTTTGTCTTTTCTATGAATTTGGGTCAACGAAAGCTCATTTCTATGAAATTGAGATGATCTCAATACTGTTAATCAATGCGTTTATGCAGTTTTTAACAAATGTCCAAGAAGCACCTAGATTTTCTATGTTTTTGAAATGCAAATATATCATTTTGGAAAGGTAATTTTGTCTTTTCTATGAATTTGGGTCAACGAAAGCTCATTTCTATGGAATTGAGATGATCTCAGTACTGTTAATCAATGCGTTTATGAAATTTTTAACAAATGGCCAAGAAGCGCCTAGATTTTCTATGTTTTTGAAATGCAAATATATCATTTTTGAAAGCTAATTTTGTCTTTTCTATGAATTTGGGTCAACGAAAGCTCATTTCTATGGAATTGAGATCATCTCAGTACTGTTAATCAATGCGTTTATGAAATTTTTAACAAATGGCCAAGAAGCACCTAGATTTTCTATGTTTTTGAAATGCAAATATATCATTTTGGAAAGGTAATTTTGTCTTTTCTATGAATTTGGGTCAAAAGAAGCTCATTTCTATGGAATTGAGATGATCTCAGTACTGTTAATCAATGCGTTTATGAAATTTTTAGCAAATGGCCAAGAAGCACCTAGATTTTCTATGTTTTTGAAATGCAAATATATCATTTTGGAAAGGTAATTTTGTCTTTTCTATGAATTTGGGTCAAAAGAAGCTCATTTCTATGGAATTGAGATGATCTCAGTACTGTTAATCAATGCGTTTATGAAATTTTTAACAAATGGCCAAGAAGCACCTAGATTTTCTATGTTTTTGAAATGCAAATATATCATTTTGGAAAGGTAATTTTGTCTTTTCTATGAATTTGGGTCAACGAAAGCTCATTTCTATGGAATTGAGATCATCTCAGTACTGTTAATCAATGCGTTTATGAAATTTTTAACAAATGGCCAAGAAGCACCTAGATTTTCTATGTTTTTTAAATGCAAATATATCATTTTGGAGAGGTAATTTTGTCTTTTCTATGAATTTGGGTCAAAAGAAGCTCATTTCTATGGAATTGAGATGATCTCAGTACTGTTAATCAATGCGTTTATGAAATTTTTAATAAATGGCCAAGAAGCACCTAGATTTTCTTTGTTTTTGAAATGCAAATATATCATTTTGGAAAGGTAATTTTGTCTTTTCTATGAATTTGGGTCAAAAGAAACTCATTTCTATGGAATTGAGATGATCTCAGTACTGTTAATCAATGCGTTTATGAAATTTTTAACAAATGGCCAAGAAGCACCTAGATTTTCTATGTTTTTGAAATGCAAATATATCATTTTGGAAAGGTAATTTTGTCTTTTCTATGAATTTGGGTCAAAAGAAGCTCATTTCTATGGAATTGAGATGATCTGAGTACTGTTAATCAATGCGTTTATGAAATTTTTAACAAATGGCCAAGAAGCACCTAGATTTTCTATGTTTTTGAAATGCAAATATATCATTTTGGAAAGGTAATTTTGTCTTTTCTATGAATTTGGGTCAACGAAAGCTCATTTCTATGGAATTGAGATGATCTCAGTACTGTTAATCAATGCGTTTATGCAATTTTTAACAAATGGCCAAGAAGCACCTAGATTTTCTATGTTTTTGAAATGCAAATATATAATTTTGGAAAGGTAATTTTGTCTTTTCTATGAATTTGGGTCAAAAGAAGCTCATTTCTATGGAATTGAGATGATCTCAGTACTGTTAATCAATGCGTTTATGCAATTTTTAACAAATGGCCAAGAAGCACCTAGATTTTCTATGTTTTTGAAATGCAAATATATCATTTTGGAAAGGTAATTTTGTCTTTTCTATGAATTTAGGTCAACGAAAGCTCATTTCTATGGAATTGAGATGATCTCAGTACTGTTAATCAATGCGTTTATGCAATTTTTAACAAATGGCCAAGAAGCACCTAGATTTTCTATGTTTTTGAAATGCAAATATATCATTTTGGAAAGGTAATTTTGTCTTTTCTATGAATTTGGGTCAAAAGAAGCTCATTTCTATGGAATTGAGATGATCTCAGTACTGTTAATCAATGCGTTTATGCAATTTTTAACAAATGGCCAAGAAGCACCTAGATTTTCTATGTTTTTGAAATGCAAATATATCATTTTGGAAAGGTAATTTTGTCTTTTCTATGAATTTGGGTCAACGAAAGCTCATTTCTATGGAATTGAGATGATCTCAGTACTGTTAATCAATGCGTTTATGAAATTTTTAACAAATGGCCAAGAAGCACCTAGATTTTCTATGTTTTTGAAATGCAAATATATCATTTTGGAAAGGTAATTTTGTCTTTTTTATGAATTTGGGTCAAAAGAAGCTCATTTCTATGGAATTGAGATGATCTCAGTACTGTTAATCAATGCGTTTATGCAATTTTTAACAAATGGCCAAGAAGCACCTAGATTTTCTATGTTTTTGAAATGCAAATATATCATTTTGGAAAGGTAATTTTGTCTTTTCTATGAATTTGGGTCAACGAAAGCTCATTTCTATGGAATTGAGATGATCTCAGTACTGTTAATCAATGCGTTTATGCAATTTTTAACAAATGGCCAAGAAGCACCTAGATTTTCTATGTTTTTGAAATGCAAATATATCATTTTGGAAAGGTAATTTTGTCTTTTCTATGAATTTGGGTCAAAAGAAGCTCATTTCTATGGAATTGAGATGATCTCAGTACTGTTAATCAATGCGTTTATGCAATTTTTAGCAAATGGCCAAGAAGCACCTAGATTTTCTATGTTTTTGAAATGCAAATATATCATTTTGGAAAGGTAATTTTGTCTTTTCTATGAATTTGGGTCAAAAGAAGCTCATTTCTATGGAATTGAGATGATCTCAGTACTGTTAATCAATGCGTTTATGAAATTTTTAACAAATGGCCAAGAAGCACCTAGATTTTCTATGTTTTTGAAATGCAAATATATCATTTTGGAAAGGTAATTTTCCAAATATATCCCTTCATAGCACCTTCTGGTGTCCCTCAAGGCAGCCATCTTGGCCTACTGTTTTTTATTTTAGGGATTAACGATGTGGTCAAAATCCTTGATTGCAACGTTTTGATATACGCGGATGATATGAAAATATTTAGAAGTATTTTATCCCCCGCTGACTCTTCTATTTTACAAGATAATCTAGACATTTTCTCAGTTTGGTGTCACAAAAATAATTTAGAACTTAACGTTAGTAAATGCCACGCTATAACTTTTTCCCGCAAACGTCTACCCCCGCCCCCTCGGTGCTAATATCTACAAGGTGAACCAATACACGTTGTCTCTTTTGCTCGTGACTTAGGAGTCATTTGTGATAAAGAGCTCAACTTTCACTTCGGAGTTTCGTTGTAACCAAAAAAAAGCCAGCGAAATAATGGTAGTAAACAACGAATCAACAACAAAAAATCTTGAAAACCTTTATGAAATTTCAAAATCACAATCATCAAAAACTGAAGTCTCTATAAAAAAGATTCTTGCCAGAACTTCAGAATGCTATGATAACTTGAACTCTCTCTCTTGCCAACTTAATACAAAACTTGAGGTATTACTTAACACCAGTTCTACAACGAAGTCTTTTGATAAAACAGAAACAAGGAGTGAATTGCAAAGCTCTTTCCAAGACAACTTGTCGATAATAACCGACTCAATAAAATTGCTGCTAATTGAATCGAAATCAATCTCAAGAAACGCAGAAGCCTCGTTTGATAAAGTCTATAACGATTCTACGATAATTGTAGAAGCTGTCAGAAATGAGTCAACAGCAACTCGTCTAGCCATAGCAGAAAATTATGAAGAACTAAAAAACACCTACAACTTAAGTCCATCCAACCCAAGAGAACTTCTTACTAACAACAAGTCACTACATACAGAAATTATGGATCTTGAAAGCCCGTCTCTTCTAATGAACACTTCCTCAGTTGCTACTATTCCAACATCACCTATAGCTACAACATCAGAGTCTGCATCAACAATACAACCGTCGATCATTAAATTCGGTACAATTCACTTACCGAGGTCTTCTGACGCTCGTGTTTCACCTACCGGGGTCTTCGGACGCTCGTGTTTCACCTACCGGGGTCTTCGGACGCTCGTGTTTCACCTACCGGGGTCTTCGGACGCTCGTGTTTCACCTACCGAGGTCTTCGGACGCTCGTGTTTCACCTACCGAGGTCTTCTGACGCTCGTGTTTCACCTACCGGGGTCTTCGGACGCTCGTGTCTCACCTACCGGGGTGTTCGGACGCTCGTGTTTCACCTACCGGGGTCTTCGGACGCTCGTGTTTCACCTACCGGGGTCTTTGGACGCTCGTGTTTCACCTACCGGGGTCTTCGGACGCTCGTGTTTCACCTACCGGGGTCTTCGGACGCTCGTGTACTCCGACTTACCTTCGACTGCCTATAGGGCGAATGTGTCATAAGGAATTGTGCTGTTAGGGGCAGTAATCCCCTCTAAATTGATAAATAATAATCCTTCTCTCCCATAGATATTACAAGATTTGTACGGTAACCAGTCTAAAACCGTGAACCTGCTAAGAGCCTTAGAAGTCCCGGCAATTCCGAATCCCAGAACGGTGCCCGATAAACCGAAGGCACCGCAACATAACGATATACCGATATATATTACTTCTATTTTGTTAATTATAATAGTGAAATTGTTTGAGTTCTAATAAAAGAGAATTTCTTTGACCTTGTGAAGTTTGGTGTTTTTCTTCACTAGACCTTGGCTAGCCGTGAGCAGTACCTCGGCTGGAAAATCAAAAACACGTCACAATTTGGCGCCCGAGCATTGACTATTAAGGTCCACTCCGTTGAAAAAGAAATTCTTTTAGAACTATAAATTAAACTAAAGAAAAAAAATCTAAACATGTCTGACTCCGAAGAGAGCTTTGACGTTTTCGGTAGTATAGGGGCAATATACTTGCTCAGCAAGCCAGAACTAGTGACTCGAATGAGTCAGGTGGGGCTTGATACCGAAGGCACATTGTCAACGCTACGAGCGCGTTTTAGCAGCTATATCAAAAAGGCCGGACAACGAAAATCCACCCAAGATTTGTGTGAGGATTTAGAAAGGGTAGTAACTGATAGGGAATATAAGCAAGTACAAACGCACGAAGAAGAGCCCGAGCCTAAGTCGCCGATGTTCACTGAGATCTCCTTTCAGGTACCATCTTATGCGCCCCCACCCGCTGTCTCGCCCGCCGAAGTCGAAGTTTCAAGGGGCCCAACGTCGTCCAATTACGCGTTCGCTACCGAAGTCATTACCGCCGCACCGTCCGCCGAAGACAACCTGGCAAGGGACTCGGCGTCGTCAAGTACCAGGGCCCCCCAATGAAGTCGCTACTCTACCCCCTGTCGCATCATCGGCCACCAGGCCAGCTTTCCGACCAACCGGTCGTTTTATTCTCAGCTACGAGGCCGAACTAATGAATAACGTCCGCAAATGGGGATTAAGGTTCGACTCATCAGGGAACGCGATCGAATTCATGGACCGACTCGAAGAATTAACCGCATGCTATGACATACGCCCTGATGATATTGTCAAGGCCTTACCGGAAATACTACGCGGCACCGCTCTAGAGTGGTTTCGCATAAACAAAGATCGTATGAAATCCTGGACCCAGTTCCGTACTTAGGTACAGCTAGGTACCTCTGCAAATTAGAGGAGGAGATTTTGCGGAAGAAGCAAGGGCCACGCGAAAAGGCCAAGGACTTCATACAGGCCATACAGTGCCTGATATACCGACACCCTCGTATAAGCGTCGAGGATAGTATCGACCGCATATACGACAGCCTGCGATCCGAGTATCACCTCTACATAAAAAGGCGCGATTTCGATACTTTGGACGAACTTATGAAGCTGGCAGAGGAGTATGAGTACATACAAAGGGAAGACCATACATCCCGCCAAGCACCGCCCCGTGCGGTTCCTGCACTTAACCGTTTCACTTTTCCTGACCGACCAGTAACCGACCGCTGAGCTGTATTGCCGCCAACGCGACCAAATTTTAACCGTACCGACCAGATTCAGATGCTATCGCACGCTAACCAGTACCACCGGAGAACCCACTGCTGGAACTGCAAACAGCGGGGTCACACTAGGAGTAACTGCCGAAGACAGTTCCGTCTGTTTTGCTCTTATTGTGGAGGAGATGGGCGATTGTCAAGAGATTGTAATTGCCATCCACATAGAGTTGCAGTAATGTACAGCCAGTCCCGTAGACCTAAATACCAGCGTCCCAGATACAATAAGTCTAGGGTAAACTGTCCCACAGTGAGCCAGCAGATACAGTGAACCATTCCAATTTTCTCTCACCCATTCCAAGATAGAAAAGAAAAAAAGATAGAGAAACACGCGCATTATAATCCTTTTTGAGTACATCCTGAAGTTGAAGTTGTGTTCTAGCCGGTGTCGGTTTCGCGCATGGAAAAGTAAATTTGGCAAGTGAGTAAACTAGAAATTGTGGTTTTTATTTGTTTTTTAATTTTAAAAGTGGTTTATGAAGTGATGTGGTTTCATTACATATGTTTTGTTGGTTATTTTCATATATAAAAAACAGCATAAAAGTTGAATATGTGCAATAGTTTTTTTTATTTTAATATTTTTTTTTAAAAATTCACTATGTCCACAAGTGAACTAGTGCATCAAGTCCCACAGTGAACCATGGTTCCATGGTTCATGATTCCATATCCGTTAAATAGTTTAAGTCCATTGAAATATTTTTGTACCTACCTACATTTTCCTATGTTTATTTTACTTTAAAAGTGCTTTTTTGCTTTTTTTATGATTATTTTGTTATTTAAGTTTGCAAAAACAATACCTTCACGTATTGTTATTGATTGTGAATTTTTTTTTGTTGTTCCTTTTTAATTTTTTAATTATTTTTTTTTTCATAGTTTTTAAGTAAAAGTAAAAAGTAAAAAGTCCATAATTTTTTTTTTTTTTTAAATAAATGAATAAATGTTCGTAAAGCGAAATAAAAATGTTTAATAAATTAAATGATTTCGGTTTTAAATTTTCGGAGAAAGTCTTTACGTCTTCTTCTTTTTTATAGATTTTTTGAAAATATTTTTTGAATATATAGTAATGGCTCAGTGTGTAATACCCCTTGGCTCATTGTGTACACCCCCTGGTACACACTGAACCAGTTTTGGCGTACTTTTGAAAGCTCAAAATGAAATATTTTGCATGATGTATTCTAACATTTCTCTGGTGAAATACAAAGTCAAAATATCAAACTTTAAGTACATTGAAGATTTCCTGTACATAGACAAGTAGTTCAAATGCTACATCAAGTTAAGCGGAAATTGGTTCACTGTGGGACAGTTTACCCTACCTCTACATACACTCCACCGCCGCCGCCCGTTACAACTCAGCCAAGAGACCCGCTACCGCTTAACCCGAATGAGCTGTTGATTCGGTGTAGCCCTGTGAATGATTGGAAGGGGCGACGTTCCAAACAAGGGGAACTCAACCCCGCTCAGTATTCTGAATGTCGAATGTCAGATCTAAAACCGTCGTCGCTAGTCAGTCCCAGCAAGCAGATGCTACAGTCCGAAGTGGAAGGAGAAGTGGATCCCGCCCAGCCTTGGCAAAAGCAACAGACTACGCCTAGGAGGTGTTGTGTAATTTTTTTAATTACACAGAAAGTTTTAGAAAATCGTTAAGAACTCTCGTTCTTAACTTAGACGGACACTACAAATGTAGCGTCTTGTCGTCTTTCTTAATTGGGGATTGGGAAAAGGAGTTTGTTTGGTGGGTTTTATGGGCGCACCATCCCGGAATTCTAGGCTAAAGAGCCAGATTTAATTATACTCACCTTAATTTATCAGCAAAGAAAAGTCCTCTTCTTGCTCAAAAGTTTATCAGCCAATAAAAGTCTTCTTCGTATATCTCACTTACTGTTCACTTTATTACTCTTCCTTCATTCATTTTTCATTAACTATTTATACCTTAAAATAGCTTTCATAGATAAACTTAAACTATGTCATGAACTGTTGGTAAATTCCTGATGTCGAAATCATGAAATTTCGATATCGGTATTTCTTAAATGTTTCTATAACTATTCCTCAGTCATCAAAACAATTTGCCCTATAAAATATTCGTCACACATTTTCTTTACCACTCGTCAGTATTATCTGTTTTCTGAGAGTTCATTCCAGTTCATTAATTGACCGCAATAATTTGTTTGCATTTTTCTGATGACGCTTCAGTATATGAATGAACTGAATCGTCACCCAGAAATTGCGCTTTTTGTTTTGCGTCATTCACTTAGCGATCGAATGTTTGTTTACAATTCGAATGCTTTAGTGCTGACCTTGGCCTTGAAGCTGGAATGAAATTAGGATTGGTTAGGATTTTCGTGTGTTATACAATAATACACAACACCTCCCCCCTTTAAAAGAGATAATTTTTTTGTTTGGAAGAGACAAAAATGCTAAGTCCGTCTTTCAAGTGGGATTGAAAATATGTGCGGTGATCAATTATTATTTTGTGCGTTTAAAGTTTGGGAACTGTCGGAGACTCAGTCATAGGTTATAGGAACATTTTTTGTAATTATTTTATACAATTGTTATTGTTTTTCAATTTGTATTCTAATTAATTTTGCATATATATTTTTTTTTTTTTTTTTTTCTTAGTTTTAGTACGTTGATATGCTTATATACATTTTTAGTATTTCTTATATATTATATAGTTGTATTCCTTATATACTCTAATTATTTGTTTATTGATTTCTTAAATTAATTTTACATATATCTAATGTTTTTTTTTTTTTTTTTTTTTTTTTTTTTTTTTTTTTTTTTTTTTTTTTTTTTTTTTTTTTTTAATTTAAGTACATTGTTATGTTTATATACTTTTTTAGGAATTGATATCAACTTTCATTTAGATTAAAAATCGGTTGTTATAAAATTGATTGGGGAATAAGAATTTTATTGAAAAAAGCTTTTCTAATGACTTACAAGAAAAATATTAACTAGAGAATAATTATATAATGTTGTGTACTTGAAAACAATATGTGTAAAATAAAAATGCCAGTTTACTGAATATTAAATCATAAGATACAATTTTATAAAGGACAAACTAAATTTTTATTCTTAACGTTTTTTCTTTTGTTTTTTTTTTTTTTTTTTTGCAAATCATTTGTTTTCCATGATACATGTTGTATTTAATTTTAAATTTTCATGTCATTTTTTTTTTTTTATAAATTTAGAATTAAGATCTCTTTTTTTTTTATATTGTTGTTAAGTGTTGATTGGAGTTTCCAGTAGTAATCTTTTGTGTCTCCTTAGTTTTGCAATTCAATGTTTTCCAAAATGATTTGTATTTATCGTTTACAGGATTTCGTCATAGGTGTGCGTCCTTGGTGAGTGTCATGGAACATGGGTCCTAGTCGAATTAAATTTTTGTTTGTCCTGAAAAAGTAATATAATTAGGATGTGGGGATTTATCCCTCTTTTTTTCAGTTCCGTTGGGGATATTTCCCTCTTTTCAGAAAATTAACTTTTATATTTTTTCTCTCTCTCTTTGTTTTTTTTTTTTTTTTTTGTTTTGTTTTATTTATTTTATTGTGTTGGGGATTTATCCTTTTTTTTTTTTTTTTTTTTTTTTTTTTTTTTTTTTTTTCAGCGGGGATATTTCCCTCTTTTCGGAAAATTAACTTTTATATATTTTTTTTTTTTGTAATATAATTAATCATACATTTTGAATCGTCTCTATCTCTAGGAGTTCGTCTTTCGATGGCAGGTTTATTCTATTTTTCAAATGTTTGGCTACTGTACATATAAGGGTCCCTTTATCGATAGTTTTTAATTCTTCCGGGACTCTAACATTTTTCAATACATAATCCGGGAACTCTTGATCTTTGTTTTTTCTTTCCCATTCTTTGTTTAAAAATTGATATACTGCAGCCATTGCACCAGAGCACGAGACTCCTAGACCGTTATAACTTTTTATAGTTCTATTTTCATTATTGAATACGATCAAGGTCCAGTGCAGTCCCCGTACTTCTATTGGTAAAAAGAGAAGTCTGCATTGAAAAATGTTTCTGTCTCCGATCCACCTCGTTAGATGTACATTATACTCTCTTTTTAAAATACGGTTAGTTACAAATTGTAAATTAAAAACAGGGTCTCCTGGTGGGTATTCTAATTTGTTCATGAAGTTGTACATTTTTTGTTGGTCGACGAAGTTGTTTTCCCTCTGAGTTAATTGATTGGTCATTTTGTATGATGATGGACGGGATTGTTTTTGTAAACTTGCCATTGTAACTGTAAGGAAAATTTCATCAATATAGTTGTAATTTTTTAGATCTTTTCATTGATCTAAATTTGTCGAGGTTTTGGTTGTGCTTTGGATTGGTAATTGGTTTTGGTGGTGGTAGTGTAACGGGGGGTTTTAATGTTTTTTGTGGCAATTCATTTGGGTGGTGTATTATACTAATAGGTGTCATTAGTCTAGGTATTTCGTAGTCTGGTTTGTTGTTTCTTTTGCGTCTTGACAGGAATAATATTATTAAAACTACTGTTGTAAGAAGAAAAATGACTGTACTTAATGAAACTGATGTTATTGCCAAAATTTTGTGTTTGTTTCTTTCATTACGTCTGGTCTCGAAGTCTACAATGTTTTTCTCTAGTGTTTCAATGTCCAATGTATTTTCTTTAATGGATTTGTTTGCGTTTACTCCTTTCAATATTATTATTTTCTTATCCATAATCTTATTTACTGTGTATTCACTTGTGTGGTTAAAGAAAATTTTAGGTATTTCTATTTCTGGTTGTTTAAATGTTAAGTTAATGTGGTCGGTTTTTTCATAAAGTATTGTTTGTTCTCCAATATGGAACAAGCAGGGTAATGATATAATACCAGTTCCTCTCAGAATTGTACCATCTACCATTCCAGGGCATTGAATTTTAATCTTAGTTGAATTTCTCACGGAATAAAGCCATGAATTTTGATGAGTCAATTTTATCAAATAATTCATTTGATTTGGTTGAATTATGTATTTACAGTTATTTTCCTCATTGTATGGATTAAAAATTAATGAAATCGGACAACTCTGGGTGCTGGGTCCAGTAGTTATTGTTGACATCAATGGACCGACGTACCATGTTTTGTTCATTTCCATCGGTACTTTTTTTAATAGGTTGTAATCTTGTCTAGTGAGGAGGACAAATTCTTTTGATAATGAATTTGTTGCTAAATAATCTTCTTGTATATCTAAAATTGTTGTTACTGTATCACTATTTTGAATTGGGAATAGATGTATTTGTTGGAGATCAAATGCTTCAACATTAAAAGTAGGCACTATTATTCGAATGACTACTGCTCCATTCATATAATGGGCTCTTATTTCCATTGTCTTGTTTAAAAGTAATAGTAGTACCTTTCTATTTTTTACTGTTATGTTAGGACATGCTTCCAGATATTTTTCTAGAAGTGTTTCGGAAGTGAATAAAAATGGATGCAATTTATTATTTGATAGAGATGTCAATATTTCGATTATTGTTTGTTGTCTTGTTTGTATATTCATGATGAGAAGAGTTATTGTACTTAGCATGTCGTGGAGTTTCTGTACCTTCATGGTTACGTTGTTGATTTTGAGCCGTATGTTTATACTGTCCGTTATATTTTTCTGATTTTCTTCTAAATTGACTAGGGGTACCTGTAATTTGCCTAGTGTTGATTTTATTACCGTTATCTGATTTTTTTGAAGTTTGCTTATTATTTCTGTGTCGCTTTGAAGATCTTCTATCTTGCTGTATATTTGGTTCTCATTTTCGTTGTCCATTGTTCCAAATAAATAATGTAGTCCTCTTCCAATTCCATCGAATAAAGATCTCTTTGAGCGTTTTGTATTGAATATTGTTTCTATAATTTCAGTATGTCTTCTTACTGATGTGATCAGGTTGTTAAGTAATGGTGTCTGTCTTTCGCATATGTCATTTTCTTCCGTTGATTTGCAAATTATGAACCAGGATTCCTCTGCCCTATTTATTATAGATGTGATTGCTTCTATTTCTTCTATTTTAAGTTCTGTTATAAGATTCCAGGTATCGTGGTAGAAAAATTACTTTTCCTATGTCTTCAAAGAGTACTCCTGTATTGTTAAGCGTTTGTGTCGAATGTGTCTCGAAAGTTCCCTCTCCCATGCATATTGCCAACGTTATAATCAAGACTTTTAGGGTATTTTGTCGTACCATTTTATAACTAAAAAGAAATAAATTATATTAACGATACGTTTTCTTGCTAAGTTCTTTCAAAATAATGCTTAAGTCTATTGTTGTGAATTGTGGTTAGTTTCTTTTTAATCCGAACCACACTGCTTGTTGGGTTTATTATGTCAGTAACTTCATATGGTCCTATCCATACTTCTGATAGTTTGTGTTGTCAGTTTTCGTTCTTGATGAGTACTTTGTCACCTATGTGGAATGTTACCGGTTTATTTTTCTGGTCGTAGTAAGTCTTGGATTTATTTTTACTGCTTATTAAATTTTGTCTAGCGATTTTGTAAGTTTTCTGTAACTTGTATCTCAAAGTATAAAAGTAATTTTCGTGGTCGTATATGGGTTCTGGATCCTTCTTCAAATTTGATGGAATATCCGCCGTAAAGCCAAATAGACAGTCCATTGGTGTAAACTTTGTCCCTTCATGAATGCTATTATTGTAAACAAAGGCATTTAGTGTTCTCATCGCAAATCGTTCTTAGATATTCTACTAAGGTCTGTGGGCTCTTTCTAGCGCACCATTTGACTGTGGGTGGTAAGCAGATGTTTGAAGTTTTTCTATTTTTAGTAGCTTACATACTTGTTTAAACAATTTGCTAAGAAAGTTTGTTCCTTGGTCTGTGACTAATTGCTTCGGTATTCTATATCTAGTTATTATTTGTTCAAAAAATATCTGGGCTATTGTTACAGGAGGCCGTTAGGTATTGCGTAGAAGTCTACGTATTTAGTCAAGTTGTCTTGAAACGTCAAAATGTACTTGTTTCCTGAGTATGATTCTTGCAGTGGTCCTACTATGTCTAAATAGACTTTGTCAAAAGGAATTTGACTTGTGTCAGTAATTATCATTGGCATTTTTGTTTCTGGACTTGATTTCATTTTTTGGCATTTTGGACATTTCCTTATATACTTAGATATGTCCTGGAACATTTTTGGCCAAACGTAATTCTTTCGGATTCTTTTATATGTGTTTATGACACCTTGGTGTCCGCCAAACGGAGAGTCATGATAATCTCTGAGTACATTCAATATTTCTTCGGGCTTATCGATCTTCTGTCTGTTATATTTGAGGTCTTCGATTTCATTTATTGTCGATGTGTTTTGCTGGGTAATTTTCACGTCACTACAAGATTCGTCAGAGTCGTGTCGTTTAATATTAGTGTCTTCTTTATCTAGTAATTGTAAAGCTCTCTGAGCTCTTGTTACGGCTAAACAAGTTTTCTCACGTTCTTGGTTCTTGTCCTCATCAGATACCATTAGTGGTATTCTACTCAGTGCATCTGCATTGACGTTAGTTTTACCTGCTTTATATTTTAAACAACAGTCATACTCGGATAGTTTGTGGTGGAACCTTATTAACCTTGACGTGGGGTCTCTTACTCTAAAATTACTTGTCAATGGTTCGTGATCTGTGTACACTATAAATTTTCTTCCTAACAAGTAACATCTAAAATTTTTAGTCGCCCAAACAACAGCTAACATTTCTTTTTCTATAGTGGAGTAGTTTCTTTCTGCTTTGTTTAATGCACGACTAGCGTATGCAATAGGTTTGTCTTTCCCTACTTCTCCTTGCGAAAGAATTGCCCCTATCGCTTCATTGCTAGCGTCAGTTGTGAGAATAAATGGTTTTTTAAAATCGGGATAAATTAATAACGGGGGTGTTACTAGCAAGTTCTTTATTGTTTGGAATGCTTCTTGGCATCTGTCTGTCCAAGTGAATTTAACGTCCTTTCGAGTAAGATTTGTCAGTGGTCGAACTATTTTCGAAAAGTTTGGAATAAATTTCCGGTAGTAATTGGCCAAACCAAGGAAGGATTGTGTTTGCTTCATCGTGCGAGGTACAGGGAAATTTTGCACTCAACCAGTTTTTCCTGGATCGGGAAATGCTCCTTCTGCGGAACATTTGTGTCCTAAATAAACTACTTCTCGTCTGAGAAATTGACATTTCTCTACGTTCAATTTTAAGTTATGTTCTCGCATTCTCTCGAAAATTAACTCCAATTTTCTGTTATGGTCTACCAGATTTTTTCCATAGACGACTATATCCTCTAAATAGACAAAGCATTCTAGTCCTTGTAGACCAGTAAGGATATAGTTCATAAGTCTTTGGAATGTCGCTGGAGCTCCTTTGAGTCCAAAAGGCATTCGCTTAAATTCGTAGTGGCCATAGGCCGTACTGAAAGCTGTTTTTTCCCTATCTTCTGGATGGACAAGAACTTGATGGTAACCACTGGCAAGATCCAGTGTTGTGAAATATCTAGCATGACCAAGTTGGCCAAGTATGTCTTCGATACGAGGTAGCGGGAAAGCATCTCCTATCGTGCATTCGTTCACCTTACGGAAATCGACTACTACCCTCCAACGTACCTCTCCGTCGGGTCCTGCCTTTTTGGGTACCACTAAAAGTGGTGAGTTCCAAGGACTTTTGCTGGGTTGGACTATGTCGTTTTCTAACATTTCAGCAAGTTGTTCATTTATTATTCCTCGTTGTTTCTCAGGGAGCCTATACATTTTGGAGTTTATAGGGGCTTGGTCTTGGTTAATTGGGATTTTATGCATCATGGTTGTAGTGTGAGTGAGTCTGTCACCCGGTAGGAAAAATATGTCATTGTATTTTGAACAAAGGTCTACTATAGATTCTTCTTCGTTTAGGCTATCATCTTTGTTCAATTTGGTTGTTAATTCTTGTATTCTATTGTTTACGATACTATTTTGAGTTATTGTATGATAACATACTACCTCGTCAGTACCAAAATCTTTTTGGTGGGTATTAATATCTACTACATCGAAATCTTTTAGGGGGGCCATTTCCAGCTCGATATGTGTTATCTTGATTTCATGTTGATGTGTATTTATTATGGGTACTACAACGTGTCTTTTATTGTCTCCTATCAAACAGCTACCCAAGAACACTCCGTTCTCAATTTGTTTGGATAGACAGATCATGGCTTCTTCACTTCTGTACGGTAGTTCTACAGTCATTCTCGATCTAGATGGAATTTTCAACCCTTCATTTAGATTGAGTTGAATTGTTTTATTGCTTTTTGGTTGGTTTTTTATTACTAAATTTATTTCAGAGTTATTCTTTTCAAATATGCTACTGTTTGCGTCTTTGTTTTTGTTTTCTTGGTCAGACTCCCATCTTGGTAAAGATATAAATTTTTGTGTCGGGCTTAATTTGAGCTCTAGATCACCTGAGTTAATAGCTTTAAGAGTTTTTAGTCCTGATTGGAATATTTGTCGACATTTATTATAGTCTGGTGTCTCATTGTACTTCAAAGAAGCGACATGTTTTATGAACTCCAGAATTGCATTTGGTGTTTGATTGTGGTATAGTTTTTTCAAACTTATAGTAACATTACCCATAAAGGTTTCTTTTGACTTTTGGACCCTTAAAGGAATTTTAAGAAGATTTTCTTGCTCCCAAGGCAACATCACTCCTGACCACTCGATAAGGTTATATCCAAGGATCTCGAAATCTCCTCGCATGGTGATTGCACCTAGGTGAGCATCTCTAGAGGTGTACTCAATTGTACCGTGGTGCATTTTCTTAGGATTAAGTTTGAAATTTTCTTGGGTGTAGTGGCTTGCTAAGCCGAAATCTACCAGATACGCTTCAGTGGTATTGTCTTTTTCACAACCTAATAAGATGTTTGTTCCTTTTAAATCTGTATGGGCATAGGTTCTGCCGTGAATGTATTCGTACACATCTAATATCTGTAACGCTAAACGGTAGATGGTATGTTCTGGAATTTTTCTTCCGTTTTCAAAGAAACGTTTCCAGATATTATCTCCGTACCGTGGCATGACCAAAAAACGATGTAAAACATTATCATAGTCGTGTGATCCAGTACCTACTAGATAGGGTATTCCTAAAGATTTTATATCGTGAAGTTTTTTGAACTGTGTAATGTCCTCTGAATGAGTATTATTCATATAGAAATGCATCTCCACAAAGAGTGTCCCACTATCGTGTGGTTCAATCTTCGCGACGTATTTATAGTCAGATGTTTTCTTTTATGAGTTTGAGGCTTTACATGCAGAGTATACTTGACCAAAACTTCCTAGACCTATTAGTGGTCCTATTTTCCATGTATTTCTAAATGAATCTGTAATAATTTCTCCATTGGGAATCGGGTTTACCTCCGAGTTCTTGACTTCTAAGCTGTCCTTATTTTTTATTGGACAGTGTGCTTTTAAATTTTGGGCTGGTGCTTTATACTCAGCATTTTTTTTTATTGTTATTCGAATTGCTATTTATGTTTACAATTTCCTCACAGTCATTTAGAATGATTCTATTTTTGGGACATTTATTGGATTTGTTGACTTTGAGTTCTTCCTGCTTCTTTGAATTGAAATCAAGCAGTTTTACTCTTTCGTCATTTACTTGGACCTTTCGCAGATTTTCCCTTGATTCCACTTTGCGAGGTGAAATTTGAGATGCTTCGGTTTCAGTGTTTGAACAATCCTTCATTGAAGCGGATAAAGATTCGAATTTAGTGCATTGACTTGCATTTTTATACTGCAGTTTACATTTTTCTTCTTGTGAATCCTTTACATTCAATTCATGTCCTGCCTTATCTTCGTGATTTATATGAGTTTGCTGACAGTTTGTGGTTGCCACATTTGTGTCAAGCCCTGTATAGCAACATCCATTGTGCGAAATGGTTGACTCATATATGTTGTTTTCAAAAGAATGTACCAGTGGTATGCTATACACCTTCGTTGGAAAAAGAAATTAATAAAAGAATTTATTGTTTTCTTGGAGTGTTGATTTTTAAAATCAAAATGAAAAGTTCAAGTGACCTTCACTCCTTATGCGTTTCGCCCAGGTACAAACAGTGGGCTCATCAGTTAGATGCTGTTTGTACCTTTCTAAGACGCAATGTTTGGTCGATGTTTGTCGACACATATATAAAGTTTACAGTGCAAACACAATGTAAACTTTATATTTATTATATACACCTTCGAGTCTCGCGCCGGTAGTGCTGGGAAAGTTAATAATTTGTTAGGGCCGTCTATGTTACAATAGTTCCTTAGGAAATTGTATCCTAGTATTCCATCTCCAGGGATGGCTAGGTCATCTTCCACTACTTGAAAAGCGCAGCGAGGGAATGAAGGCATTTGTATAGTGCCAATGCATTCTCCTAACGTAAAACCAACACCACAAGGCGTATTAATAGTCATTCTTTTATGTGGTCTGAGGAGGTTTATATCTCTAATAGCGCTCTTTTTTAAGAGGCTGACTTCTGATCCTGTATCTACTAATAATTTGATGTGTTTTATTCCGCCTAGCTCAATTTCAATTTCAATTGAGGGTAAAGAAATTTTATTTAATTTCTCTTGTTTGAAAGGGTGCCCGGAGATTCTCTTTTTAAATTTGTTTTGAGTCGAGTCGGGGATCTTTCGATCGACTATAGGGAGTTTTTTGCTCTAGGGAGTTTTTTGCCATTTGTTTTTGAAATGACATTGGTCTACTGAATGGGTATACCTCCCACACCAGTCACATTTTGTCGTCATGTGAAATACTCCTGGTTGAGTATTATCTATATTATCATTATTTACTCCAGGTGCGTTATTGTTACTCTGGTTATTACTATTATTCTGGGAATGCCGTCTAAAAGGATTTTCCTTGTGTTGTTGGGAATTCTGGTTGTTATTAAAATTTCGATTTTGTGTATTACTATTTCTATTGTTGTGAGCATGATCCTGAGTTTTGTTATTATTGTTTCCACTGTAACTTTGGCCATTATTATTATAGTTTTTATTATTTTGATAATTTTTTCTTCTGCAATTTATAGCTTCATGTCCATAATACTTGCAGATTTGGCATATAGGGGCATTTTGTCTTTTAAGGCATTCACTATATGTATGGCCTTTGAGGTTACAAAAGTTACAAATGATGTTTGCTTTCTCGTTCGATATCTGAGGTGTCTGGGGGTTACTTGAATTGGACTGATTTCCCGTGAAGGCTGCATTACAAGACATTGCTGGGATTGTTTCCACCCTTTGTACATGTTTTTCCATGCTGAGAGCAATTCGTATTAAATCTTCAAAGTTTTTATTCTCCAACGTGAACAGATACTGGCCTAGTTGTTTGTTAGGTATACCTGATGCGAGAGCTGATTTTGCAAAATCAGATAACTGAGTTTTTACAATTTCTGCTTTTTCCCCATATTTGATTTCGGCTGCATCTCTACATTGTGTAAGAGAGTGACGTAACCTGCTAATGAAGGTATTTAAGGTTTCAAATTGACTCTGGCGACTTGTTATCAAACAATTAACAAGATCGTTGTAGTCTTCTATTGGAAGGTATGCTCGGTTGAGTACATCTTCAAATTCCTTAAAATCTTTTATTTTTGCCGTTTGAATCAAATCCAAGGCATCTTCTCTCAATTTTGTTTGGAGAAGTTGAAGGAAGAGTTTTTCATCTTCGTTTGGGATATGTTCTATAGTGGGCCTTATGCATGTTAAGAAGGTTTGGAGTTTTTGAGCAACTTTGGAGTCGGTGCCCCCAGAGAATTCAGGGATGCCGACGGAAAGCTTGAGGAGTTTTTCAAAACCTAGAGACATGTTGGTTGTTTTCGGCTTTTCGATTTTGGTGTTAGCTTTTTCTTCAATGTCGAATACTAAATTTTGCGAAGAATTAAATTTTACTACGTAGTACTTTTCCTGGGAGTTCAATTTTTCGGCTTCAGAGAAGAAGTTTAGCTCCTTAGCCTTAAGGAGACGTATTTCCTTTTGCGCTTCTTTTAATTTGGTTTGCAGAGTTTACCTGTTGGTTAAACTTCTCTATCGAAACCTCGGCTTGTTCATTTATTTGTTCTGCTTCTGATTGTCTTGATCTCAGTTGAGCCAGAACATCGGTTTGTTTTCTATACTGTAGTTCTAACTCCGAGATTTTTCTTTCTTGTTTTGTCAGTTGCTCTTTAACTGCTTCTGCATAAGTATGTAAGATTTCGTCAGTGGTTTCCAGTCGTGTAAACTGTCCCCACTGAGAGCTTATCTGGGCAAACCTTAGGGCAAAAACTTATCTTCCAACTAGTGATTTTAGTTCACCAAGTAGGATGTTGTTGAAGTTCTTTATTTCTTGTGCCTGTTCCTTTATTTGTTTTTGTAGTTGTTGGATTTCACCGAACAATTGTTCAGGATTAAAGTCCATACAAAAAAGAAACAATTTGCGAGAGAAAAACAAAAAATTTTCTTGTAAGAAAATAGGAAACTGCAACAACCGGATTTTAAAGCTTCGACAACAAGACAAGAGAAAAATACTTCCACCCAAAAATCCGAAAATTTATTTCAACCACAAGAAGAATACATTTGTATTATTTGGAAACGGTCTTTATTGAATGTTTTATGATATATATATATAGGTATATAAAAGTTTTTTTTTTTTTTTTGATCAGAAATTTTTAAGTGTACAAGGGTCAAGGGTGTACCTGAAGTTGAGTGATCCTCAGGATTTTAAGTCGGAGTTTAAACTCCAAAGTGACGCACCATCCTACCGGCTGCGCCAAATGTTGTGTAATTTTTTTAATTACACAGAAAGTTTTAGAAAATCGTTAAGAACTCTCGTTCTTAACTTAGACGGACACTACAAATGTAGCGTCTTGTCGTCTTTCTTAATTGGGGATTGGGAAAAGGAGTTTATTTGGTGGGTTTTAAGGGCGCACCATCCCGGAATTCTAGGCTAAAGAGCCAGATTTAATTATACTCACCTTTATTTATCAGCAAAGAAAAGTCCTCTTCTTGTTCAAAAGTTTATCAGCCAATAAAAGTCTTCTTCGTATATCTCACTTACTGTTCACTTTATTACTCTTCCTTCATTCATTTTTCATTAACTATTTATACCTTAAAATAGCTTTCATAGATAAACTTAAACTATGTCATGAACTGTTGGTAAATTCCTGATGTCGAAATCATGAAATTTCGACATCGGTATTTCTTAAATGTTTCTATAACTATTCCTCAGTCATCAAAACAATTTGCCCTATAAAATATTCGTCACACATTTTCTTTACCACTCGTCAGCATTATCTGTTTTCTGAGAGTTCATTCCAGTTCATTAATTGACCGCAATAATTTGTTTGCATTTTTCTGATGACGCTTCAGTATATGAATTAACTGAATCGTCACCCAGAAATTGCGCTTTTTGTTTTGCGTCATACACTTAGCGATCGAATGTTTGTTTACAATTCGAATGCTTTAGTGCTGACCTTGGCCTTGAAGCTGGAATGAAATTAGGGTTGGTTAGGATTTTCGTGTGTTATACAATAATACACAACAAAATTATTATCATTATTATATCAGATTCCCTTTGGGAGCGTAGGTTCGTATCCTACCGGCTGCGCCAAATGTTGTGTAATTTTTTTTCATTACACAGAAAGTTTTAGAAAATCGTTAAGAACTCTCGTTCTTAACTTAGACGGACACTACAAATGTAGCGTCTTGTCGTCTTTCTTAATTGGGGATTGGGAAAAGGAGTTTGTTTGGTGGGTTTTAAGGGCGCACCATCCCGGAATTCTAGGCTAAAGAGCCAGATTTAATTATACTCACCTTAATTTATCAGCAAAGAAAAGTCCTCTTCTTGTTCAAAAGTTTATCAGCCAATAAAAGTCTTCTTCGTATATCTCACTTACTGTTCACTTTATTACTCTTCCTTCATTCATTTTTCATTAACTATTTATACCTTAAAATAGCTTTCATAGATAAACTTAAGCTATGTCATGAACTGTTGGTAAATTCCTGATGTCGAAATCATGAAATTTCGACATCGGTATTTCTTAAATGTTTCTATAACTATTCCTCAGTCATCAAAACAATTTGCCCTATAAAATATTCTTCACACATTTTCTTTACCACTCGTCAGCATTATCTGTTTTCTGAGAGTTCATTCCAGTTCATTAATTGACCGCAATAATTTGTTTGCATTTTTCTGATGACGCTTCAGTATATGAATTAACTGAATCGTCACCCAGAAATTGCGCTTTTTGTTTTGCGTCATACACTTAGCGATCGAATGTTTGTTTACAATTCGAATGCTTTAGTGCTGACCTTGGCCTTGAAGCTGGAATGAAATTAGGGTTGGTTAGGATTTTCGTGTGTTATACAATAATACACAACAGAGGGTTACTTGCTCAGTATGTACCGCCATTTCGGTATCAAAGCTGCGTACCACCAGTAACACGCAGCCCACGCAAAGCTTGGTCCAGACTACAGGGAGTGACCTTAAAGGACGAGTAGCCCATGTTCCGCACACCGTAGCCAGCCGAACTACAGTCAGGTCCAGAACACCCCTCGCCAGTACCAGCCAGAATACCACCATGAAGACCAGTACCAGCCAGCATACCACCGTGAAGACCAGTACTAAGCGAAACACCGCCGCCGCCGCCAATAAAAAGGGCACCACCAGCCAAACCCCGACCGTTACCCGTAAACCCGCAACCGCTACCGATACAACTAACTCTCCAAACCAAGACCCACCAAGGGGCCAAGTGCGACAAAAGGGGAGAACATACACCAGCATATCCGCACCAAAACCAGATGGACTCAAGATGCCGAACATGACAGTGTCGATCGAGCCGCACCGCACGGATCCACGGTCATTGAATAAAAAGGAGATGGATACAGAATCCACGCTGGCAGTTGCAAAGGAAAGCAAACAACCGAACCGTGGACCAGAACCGAGTCTGAAAAGGAAGGGGGACCCGTTCTTGGGTTTCGATGTTCGACAACACGCACAATACCATCCATCGAGGCGCCACCAGAGGCTAATCTTCAAGCGTCGGAGTGGGACAATCCTGTGTAGAGTAGTTAGACGAGGAGAAGCCGTTCTCACACACCAGCTGACGAGGCAATCCAAGAGGATTGTGTTCGAACCGTAGGACCAGTCGTATTTTTTTCTCCTACTTACTTTTTGTTTTTATGACAAGGAGGCTCTTTTTGTTTTAAAGGAAAAATATATATAAACAAAAAAAAAAATATAAAAAAAAGGTACAAAATAACGAGAAACTAAAAAAAAAAAAGAAAATTTTTTTTGGGAAAATAATGAAGTGACATCCAGGCCATGCCTTTTCGTTCCGGGACCGAGGATCAGACGAGGAGGTCCTCGTCTCCAAAAGAGGGGGGATATGTAACGAGGCATTTTTAAAACCTCTTTACATGCTTCTCATTTGCCGCCCCAAGGAACAGTCATCGCCATCTAGTGGAATGGTAAGAAGAAAAGCTTATCCATCTAAGACAACAACCCAGAAAATAATCTCGTAGCCGGGACACAGTACCTGGTGGTGGAAAGTATTCAGGTTGTACCACGGAGGTAAAAAGTTAACCTCACCACCAATGATGGTGGATATTGGGTAGGTGGTAATACCACCCAACAACCAACTCCCCATGCACAAGCAGTGCAAAGTATAACCATCGGCAGAGCTCGATGGTGGGTTACATTGACTGCATAGCAATGGCATATAGGCAAGCATATGAACGTGTAGTGTGTAATTGGGAAGATGATATGGGAGTAGGGCATTTCCCATTAAGTATATGAGATTTGCGCACGGTACCACAGTGAGCGTTGAGTATAAATAGGGCAGCTCAGCGCAAGGAAAAAGATAGCTCGCCGGCACCAGTCAAGCGGTGCACATCTCCCAAGAAATAAAGGGAATAAATTTCTTAATAAATAGCTGAATAGTCTCCGACCGAAAGGGAACCCAAGGAAGCAACTGGTTTAAGGTAAAAACATAGTAAGTTTGTTTCTAATAAAATTATATTGCTTACGTATTGTGCCACCAGGGGCAGCGACTAGTACCTGGCGATCCCACAGCTACTGTCTGTACCGAGGTCTTCGGACGCGCTCGTGTTTCACCTACCGGGGTCTTCGGACGCTCGTGTTTCACCTACCGGGGTCTTCGGACGCTCGTTTTTCACCTACCGAGGTCTTCGGACGCTCGTGTTTCACCTACCGAGGTCTTTGGACGCTCGTGTTTCACCTACCGAGGTCTTCTGACGCTCGTGTTTCACCTACCGGGGTCTTCGGACGCTCGTGTTTCACCTACCGGGGTCTTCGGACGCTCGTGTTTCACCTACCGGGGTCTTCGGACGCTCGTGTTTCACCTACCGGGGTCTTCGGACGCTCGTGTTTCACCTACCGGGGTCTTCGGACGCCTGTGTTTCACCTACTGAGGTCTTCGGACGCTCGTGTTTCACCTGCTAGGGTCTTCCGACGCCTACGCACTCCGACTCACCTTCGACTGCCTATAGGGCGAATGTGTCGTAAGGAATTGTGCTGCTAAGGGCAGTAACCCCCTCTAATTTGATAAATAATAATCCTTTCTCTTTCATAGATATTACGAGGTTAGTACGAGTAACAAGTCTAAAGTCGTGAACCTGCTAAGAGCCTAGAAATCCCGGCATTTACGAATTCCAGCACGGTGTCCAATAAACCGAAGGCACCGCAACAAACGATATACCGCTATATAAATCACTTCTATATTTGTTAATTATAATCAAAAATCTATTAAGTTCTAATAAAAGAGAATTTCTTTGACCTTTGTGAAGTTTGGTGTTTTTCTTCACTAGACCTTGGCTAGCCGTGAGCAGTACCTCGGCTGGAAAATCAAAAACACGTCACACTTTGCCAAGTGCGACAAAAGGGGAGAACATACACCAGCATATCCGCACCAAAACCAGATGGACTCAAGATGCCGAACATGACAGTGTCGATCGAGCCGCACCGCACGGATCCACGGTCATTGAATAAAAAAGAGATGGATACAGAATCCACGCTGGCAGTTGCAAAGGAAAGCAAACAACCGAACCGTGGACCGGAACCGAGTCTGAAAAGGAAGGGGGACCCGTTCTTGGGTTTCAATGTTCGACAGCACGCACAATACCATCCATCGAGGCGCCGCCAGCGGCTAATCTTCAAGCGTCGGAGTGGGACAATCCTGTGTAGAGTAGTTAGACGAGGAGAAGCCGTTCTCACACACCAGCTGACGAGGCAATCCACAAGAGGATTGTGTTCGAACCGTAGGACCAGCCGTATTTTTTTTTCTCTCCTACTTACTTTTTGTTTTCATGCTAAGGAGGCTCTTTTTGTTTTAAAGGAAAAAAAAATATATATAAAAAAAAAAATATATAAAAAAAGGTACAAAATAACGAAACACAAAACTAAAAAAAAAAAAAATTTTTTTTTGGGAAAATAATGAAGTGACATCCAGGCCATGCCTTTTCGTTCCGGGACCGAGGATCAGACGAGGAGGTCCTCGTCTCCAAAAGAGGGGGGATATGTAACGAGGCATTTTTAAAACCTCGTCACATGCTTTTCATTTGCCGCCCCAAGGAACAGTCATCGCCATCTAGTGGAATGGTAAGAAGAAAAGCTTATCCATCTAAGACAACAACCCAGAAATTAATCTCGTAGCCGGGACACAGTACCTGGTGGTGAAAAGTATTCAGGTTGTACCACGGAGGTAAAAAGTTAACCTCACCACCATTGATGGTGGATATTGGGTAGGTGGTAATACCACCCAACAACCAACTCCCCATGCACAAGCGGTGCATGCGACGACGGTCGACAGAGCTCGATGGTGAATTATATTTATTTTGATAGCAATGGCATATAGGCAAGCATATGAACGTGTAGTGTGTAATTGGGAAGATTATATGGGAGTAAGGCATTTCCCATTAAGTTATATGGGATATGCACACGATACCACAGTGAGCTGTGAGTATAAATAGGGCAGCTCAGCGCATGGAAAGATATAGTTCGCCGGCACCAATCAAGTGGTGCACATCTCTCTAGGAACAAAGGGAAGAAAATGCAAAGCGAATAAGTCTCTGGAAAACCAACGAACAAAGCCGACTTTGGTAAGGTAATACGTAGTAAGTCTGTTTTTATAAAATTATATTTCTTACGTATTGTGCCACCAGGGGCAGAGACTAGTGCCTGTCGATCCCACAGCTACTGTCTGTACCGAGGTCTTAAGACGCGCTCGTGTTTCACCTACCGGGGTCTTCGGACGCTCGTGTTTCACCTACCGAGGTCTTCGGACGCTCGTGTTTCACCTACCGGGGTCTTCGGACGCTCGTGTGTCGTGTCGTTCTGATGTTTGGCAGGTATGTCGCGGGATAATAAATTGGTTTAATCTGTTAGAGGTAGGAAATTGAAGTCGAAAAAACAGGTACTGAGGTTGATGTGTCTGTTTGATTCTGAAGAATAAAAGGAGTGTTCGATATTGAATAACCTGTACAAACTGCATGTTGTATAAAGTTCGGAGGTAGCCAGAGATGTGGTCATATCTCTTAAGACCATAAATGTATCTAATAATGCTGTTAAAGGCGACTGTAAGTTTTCTTCTACTCACGGAATCACAATTGCAATAAATTTCACAACCGAACATAAGAATAGGCATTATCAGAGTTTTTGCCAACATAATTCGAGTTTTTATTGGAGTAAGATATTGAGATTCCTGAAGGACGCGAAGGGATCCGTAGACTTTACCAACAATTGAATTTATAAGATTTTCCCAGGTTAAGGACCTGTTAAAGATCACTCCCAGATTCTTGGCTGTTTCTGCAAACTCAATGACTGTATTATTGAGAGATAAGCGGGGAAAATACGAGAGATCAAGCGGTTTTTTAAAAATAACTAAGCATTTGGTCTTTGAAGGATTTAAGTACAGGCCATTTTGCTGGGAGCAAATATGGATGTTTTGGAGATCTTGATTAACATTGTGGACGCAGTTTTCAATGAGACCAAGCGGGCTGCTCAAATACAGTTGGACATCGTCACCATACATTCATATGTATTAGTGTGTAGCTAAGGATGGATGGTAATTCATTTACATAGAGAGAGAACAAAATCGGGCCCAAAATCGATCCTTGAGGAAAACCTTTTGAGACAGGCAAAAAAGTCGAGAGTTTATCAGCAAAAGATACAGCCTGTTTTCGTTCACTTAAATAAGATGAGACCAGATTAGCTGCAGATAATGAAAAATTGAATTGTTGTAGAAGCTTGTGTGATCAATTGTGTCGAAAGCTTTCGAAAAATCTAGCAAGACCAAGAAATTCACCTTGTCATCATCAATTGCTTGCCTTATATCTTCAGTCACATTCAAAAGGGCTGTGATACAGCTATGTTTTGGACGAAAGCCAGATTGAAAAGGTGTAAGGATATTAGATCTGTTAAGATAAGTATTTATTTGTCTTTGCATTATTCTTTCAAAGACCTTACCTAAAAAGGGTAATATTGAAATTGGATGAATATCTGTGCCATTTGAATTTTAACTACTATTTTAAGAACTATCTTGGCCAGCTTCCACTGTCTCGGGAAAATGCTAGTTGTAAGTATTGAATTAAATATAAATGTGATATAAGTCAAAATGAGTGGAAGTAAAGCTTTTACAAAATTAGGATGTATGTCATCAACTCCAACCGCATTTGACTGCACCAACATAAAAGCTTCAGCTACATCAGTACATTTGATTCCAGAAAACTCAAAGTCGAATTCAGAGGCAGAAGAACGATCTACTTCTCTATTGCGTAATCCATAGGGATTAGGTGAAGGTGAAGATGCAGAGGAGAATGTTAAAAATTGTTTATTCAACTCATTTACGTTAATATTATGCAGCTCAGATTTTTTTGCTTACCAATGCCAATATCACGAAGATTGTTCCAAAGTTTTCGACCATTAACATTAAGGCTGATTCGATTTTTAAAAATTTTTGCTTTTTCGTTTCTTATTTTGCACACAACAAGGTTTCTTAGCGAGCGATAAGATCTATGAAATTCTTCTAACCTATATCTTTTCCATCTTAGGTAAGCTTGATTTCGCTGTAACATAAGTGAAGAAATTTTAGGCGTATACCAAGGTCGAGATTGATGTGTTATACATTTTCGTTTAAGGGGAACATGCGAGTTGAAAAGATTCTTTATGTTCGTTTGAAGGAATTCTACTTGTTCATTAGGTGATGGCATATAAAAAATTCTATCCCATTCAATCATAGACACTTCTTGAGCAGAGGTATTGATATTTTTGAAATCTCGATATTCGAAAAATGTTGGTGGTGTTATTATATTGAAATTGATAGTAACAAAAATAAGATCATGTTGAGAGAAAGCTGGTGCATTGAGTTGGTCATAAAATAAAACATCGCTCATATCACTGACAAAAACAACATCAAGCAGCGAATTTGAGGTACTTGTGAAGTGAGTAGGAACATTAACGTTAACAGCAGAAAGATCAAAGGAAATCATAGTGTTAATTAGAATAATTTCAGTTAAGAGATTGCTATTTATATCACCGCACAAGACAATCCTTGAAGACGTTACAGCGATTTCTTCCAACACTGTTTCAAGGCTATTTAAATCAACATATCTATTGGGTCTGTACACTGTGCCAAGTAATAGTTTTTCATCTCCACAAAATAAATTTATAAAGACATATTCTATTGCACTGCCTGGATTGGATATACAATTTAACCTACAAGTAATGCCATCTCGAACATAAATTGCAGCACCTCCTCCTCTACCACTTCGATCGCCTCTAAATAGCTTATACCCATTTAAGTGAAACATTTTATTAGAAAAGTTGGTAAGAAACCTGGTTTCAGAAACACAGATTGCATCAACTCCAGAGCCCTCAAACACGAATCTGAACTCATAAATTTTTTTTCGTAGGCTTTGCGCGTTTATGTGACAAACTTTAAGTCCCGTACATTGATTGCAAAACACCCTAATCATTGAACGCAGCACTAGTCTATTGCCACCGCGTACATCATCAAGGGAATTCATATTTTAAGTTGTAACGTTTTACCATTAATTTACAAAGAGTATATAAAAGTAATTAGAGATTAAGTATAAAATATAGAAAAAATAAAATATTTCAAAATAAAGCGTACTTAAGAAAAATAGAAAGAAGATAGTGAAAATTGAAATTTAATACTACTAAAATTGAAATTTAATACTACTACTCAGTTAAAGAAAGAAATTAGAAAAGAGAAAATAAGAAGAAAAACTACTAAAAAAAAATACTAATTTGAAAAGTACTATGTTACAGCATCGATCATGACAGCCCTGGACAAGATTTCATAATTGTCAATACGAACAGCATCCTCATCTTGTTGACGTTTTACATACACCAGTCCCCGTCTTGTAAACACTGATGACAGTTTGTTTTGTTTTTTCAATTTTAGTGCAGACTGCAGTAACAAGTGTTTTTTTTTTGGTCAAGCACTCGCGAAGAAAAATGGGGCTATCTGCATTCCGACCAAAGTTAGCATCGCGTAGACAAAGCGGTCTGTTGTTGTTTAGTTTACAATGTTCAGCTACTAGTTTTAATAAAGTGTTTTTATCAAATGGTGTTGCAAACTTGATGATGATAGAAGAATCAGGTGAATTGGAATTTGTCGGTCTCGTACGAAAAATGTTTGCCAATGTGGGTGGTTTAGCACTTAGTGAAAGACACAAATTATGGAATATTCCTTTAAGGTTTTCGTCGGGTGAAAAGGGAATTCCATTAAGTACGGCGTCACAGGCAACATTTCGGTTTTCCTGAATCTCCAGTGTTCTATACACATCGTCTAGCTCGTTTTTTAGTGCGGAAAGATCGTTTTTATATTTGTTTACTTTTAAAGCGCAGGTGGATAGTTCGGTTTTGACATCTGTTGTTGTCGCTTTTATTTTGTTGACATCATTACTAAGCAACATGTTTGCAGAGTCTAAAGTAGATTGAAATGATTCAATCTTAGATACTCGTAAATCTAACTTAGTGACTTCGTTTTTTATTTGTGTAAATTGCTCATTTATATTAGAGTTAATTCGTTCTTCCGTTTCTTGTAATTTCATTGAAATAAGTGCATCGATTTCAGATGTTATACTTTTTTTTGCGTCTTAAGCATATCATCCATTTTTTTCCACATATCGCTATCATCCTCAAAGCTTTTTTTCGTGTTTTTGAGAGAGAAGCTGGATGAGTTCAGAGGTGAGTTCATTTTTCGTTCACTAACACCAGGGCGTGTTGACATTTTGAGAAATTTTACTTATATGAACAAAATTGTCTTTATCCACGAAAATAACTTTTTTATTAAATTCAATCACTAAAGTACGAGTTTAATCCACTAAAAAAGGCAGAATGTATCGATCACACAACAGGTTTTTATTCTATAGGTTTTTATAGACGAAAGTGTGGGTTTTTGACAAAAGAAAACTTATAAAAGGTACGCCCGATTAAAAACACGTCTACTCGCTAGCTTTCATACCTTGTGACCGGGGTCTTCGGACGCTCGTGTTTCACCTACCGAGGTCTTCTGACGCTCGTGTTTCACCTACCGGGGTCTTCGGACGCTCGTGTTTCACCTACCGGGGTCTTCGGACGCTCGTGTTTCACCTACCTGTGTCTTCGGACGCTCGTGTTTCACTTACCGAGGTCTTCTGACGCTCGTGTTTCACCTACCGGGGTCTTCGGACGCTCGTGTTCCACCTACCGGGGTCTTCGGACGCTCGTGTTTCACCTACCGGGGTCTTCGGACGCTCTCGTTTCACCTACCGAGGTCTTCGGACGCTCGTGTTTCACCTACCGAGGTCTTCTGACGCTCGTGTTTCACCTACCGGGGTCTTCGGACGCTCGTGTTTCACCTACCGGGGTCTTCGGACGCTCGTGTTTCACCTACCGGGGTCTTCGGACGCTCGTGTTTCACCTACCGGGGTCTTCGGACGCTCGTGTTTCACCTACCGGGGTCTTCGGACGCTCGTGTTTCACCTACCGGGGTCTTCGGACGCTCGTGTTTCACCTACCGGGGTCTTCGGACGCTCGTGTTTCACCTACCGAGGTCTTCTGACGCTCGTGTTTCACCTACCGGGGTCTTCGGACGCTCGTGTTTCACCTACCGGGGTCTTCGGACGCTCGTGTACTCCGACTTACCTTCGACTGCCTATAGGGCGAATGTGTCGTAAGGAATTGTGCTGTTAGGGGCAGTAATCCCCTCTAAATTGATAAATAATAATCCTTCTCTCCCATAGATATTCCAAGATTAGTACGGGTAACCAGTCTAAAACCGTGAACCTGCTAAGAGCCTTAGAAGTCCCGGCACTTCCGAATCCCAGAACGGTGCCCGATAAACCGAAGGCACCGCAACATAACGATATTCCGATATATATTACTTCTATTTGGTTAATTATAATAGTGAAATTGTTTAAGTTCTAATAAAAGGGAATTTCTTTGACCTTTGTGAAGTTTGGTGTTTTTCTTCACTAGACCTTGGCTAGCCGTGAGCAGTACCTCGGCTGGAAAATCAAAAACACGTCACAATTTGGCGCCCAAGCAGGGACTATTAAGGTCCACTCCGTTGAAAAAGAAATTCTCTTAGAACTATAAATTAAACTAAAGAAAAAAAATCTAAACATGTCTGACTCCGAAGAGAACTTCGACGTTTTCGGTAGTATAGGGGCAATATACTTGCTCAGCAAGCCAGAACTAGTGACTCGGATGAGTCAGCTGGGGCTTGATACCGAAGGCACATTGTCAACGCTACGAGCGCGTTTTAGCAGCTATATCAAAAAGGCCAGACTACGAAAATCCACCCAAGATCTGTGTGAGGATTTAGAAAGGGTAGTAACTGAAAGGGAATATAAGCAAGTACAAACGCACGAAGAAGAACCCGAGCCTAAATCGCCGATGTTCACTGAGATCTCCTTTCAGGTACCATCTTATGCGCCCCCACCCGCTGTCTCGCCCGCCGAAGTCGAAGTTTAAAGGGGCCCAACATCGTCCAATAACGCGTTCGCTACCGAAGTCATTACCGCCGCACCGTCCGCCGAAGACAACCTGGCAAGGGACTCGGCGTCGTCAAGTACCAGCCCCCCCAATGAAGTCGCTACTCTACCCCCTGTCGCATCATCGGCCACCAGGCCAGCTTTCCGACCAACCGGTCGTTTTATTCTCAGCTACGAGGCCGAACTAATGAATAACGTCCGCAAATGGGGATTAAGGTTCGACTCATCAGGGAACGCGATCGAATTCATGGACCGACTCGAAGAATTAACCGCATGCTATGACATACGCCCTGATGATATTGTCAAGGCCTTACCGGAAATACTACGCGGAACCGCTCTAGAGTGGTTTCGCATAAACAAAGATCGTATGAAATCCTGAACCCAGTTCCGTACTTCTTTCCTAGACCATTATTTGCCAGCTAGGTACCTCTGCAAATTAGAGGAGGAGATTTTGCGGAAGAAGCAAGGGCTACGCGAAAAGGCCACGGACTTCATACAGGCCACACAGTACCTGATATACCGACACCCTCGTATAAGCGTCGAGGATGGTATCGACCGCATATACGACAGCCTGCGATCCGAGTATCACCTCTACATAAAAAGGCGTGATTTCGATACTTTGGACGAACTTATGAAGCTGGCAGAGGAGTATGAGTACATACGAAGGGAAGACCATACATCCCGCCAAGCACCGCCCCGTGCGGTTCCTGCACCTAACCGTTTCACTTTTCCTGACCGACCAGTAACCGACCGCCGAGCTGTATTGCCGCCAACGCGACCAAATTTTAACCGTACCGACCAGATTCAGATGCTATCGCACGCTAACCAGTACCACCGGAGAACTCACTGCTGGAACTGCAAACAGCGGGGTCACACTAGGAGTAAGTGCCGAAGACAGTTCCGTCTGTTTTGCTCTTACTGTGGAGGAGATGGGCGATTGACGAGGGATTGTAATTGCCATCCACATAGAGTTGCAGTAATGTACAGCCAGTCCCGTAGACCTAAATACCAGCGTCCCAGATACAATAAGTCAACCTATACATACACTCCACCGCCGCCGCCCGTTAAAACTCAGCCAAGAGACCCGCTACCGCTTAACCCGAATGAGCTGTTGATTCGGTGTAGCCCCGTGAATGATTGGAAGGGACGACGTTCCAAACAAGGGGAACTCAACAGGGTTACTTGCTCAGTATGTACCGCCATTTCGGTATCAAAGCTGCGTGCCACCAGTAACACGCAGCCCACGCAAAGCTTGGTCCAGACTACATGGAGTGACCTTAAAGGACGAGTAGCCCATGTTCCGCACACCGTAGCCAGCCGAACTACCGTCAGGTCCAGAACACCCCTCGCCAGTACCAGCCAGAATACCACCATGAAGACCAGTACCAGCCAGCATACCACCGTGAAGACCAGTACTAAGCGAAACACCGCCGCCGCCGCCAATAAAAAGGGCACCACCAGCCGAACTCCGACCGTTACCCGTAAACCCGCAACCGCTACCGATACAACTAACTCTCCAAACCAAGACCCACCAAGGGGCCAAGTGCGAAAAAGGGGAGAACAGACACCAGCATATCCGCACCAAAACCAAATGGACTCAAGATGCCGAACATGACAGTGTCGATCGAGCCGCACCGCACGGATCCACGGTCATTGAATAAAAAGGAGATGGATACAGAATCCACGCTGGCAGTTGCAAAGGAAAGCAAACAACCGAACCGTGGACCGGAACCGAGTCTGAAAAGGAAGGGGGACCCGTTCTTGGGTTTCAATGTTCGACAGCACGCACAATACCATCCATCGAGGCGCCGCCAGCGGCAAATCTTCAAGCGTCGGAGTGGGACAATCCTGGGTAGAGTAGTTAGACGAGGAGAAGCCGTTCTCACACACCAGCTGACGAGGCAATCCACAAGAGGATTGTGTTCGAAACGTAGGACCAGCCGTATTTTTTTTTCTCTCCTACTTACTTTTTGTTTTCATGCTAAGGAGGCCCTTTTTGTTTTAAAGGAAAAAAATATATATATAAAAAAAAATATATATATATAAAAAAAAGGTACAAAATAACGAAACACAAAACTAAAAAAAAAAAAAATTTTTTTGGGGAAAATAATGAAGTGACATTATCTTCGGACGCTGGCGGTACATACTGAGGAAGTAACCCTGTTGAGTTCCCCTTGTTTGGAACGTCGTCCCTTCCAATCATTCACGGGGCTACACCGAATCAACAGCTCATTCGGGTTAAGCGGTAGCGGGTCTCTTGGCTGAGTTGTAACGGGCGGCGGCGGTGGAATGTATGTATAGGTTGACTTATTGTATCTGGGACGCTGGTATTTAGGTCTACGGGACTGGCTGTACATTACTGCAACTCTATGTGGATGGCAATTACAATCCCTCGTCAATCGCCCATCTCCTCCACAGTAAGAGCAAAACAGACGGAACTGTCTTCGGCACTTACTCCTAGTGTGACCCCGCTGTTTGCAGTTCCAGCAGTGAGTTCTCCGGTGGTTAGCGTGCGATAGCATCTGAATCTGGTCGGTACGGTTAAAATTTGGTCGCGGTGGTGGCAATACAGCTCGGCGGTCGGTTACTTGTCGGTCAGGAAAAGTGAATCGGTAAGGTGTAGGAACGGCACGGGGCAGTGCTTGGCGGGATGTATGGTCTTCCTTTCGTATGTACTCATACTCCTCTGCCAGCTTCATAAGTTCGTCCAAGGTATCAAAATCACGCCTTTTGATGTATAAGTGATATTCTGATCGCAAACTATCGTAAATACGATCGATGCTATCCTCGATGCTAATGCGTGGATGTCTATTGATCAGATATTGGGTGGCTTGTATGAAATCCTTTGCCTTTTTGGCGTGGCCCTTGCCGCTTCCGCAATATTTCCTCCTCTAATTTGCAGAGGTACCTAGCTGGCAGATAGTGGTCTAGGAAAGCGGTGCGGAACTGGGTCCAGGATTTTATACGAGCTTTGTTTATGCGGAACCACTCTAGAGCGGTGCGGCGTAATATTTCCGGTAAAGCCTTGACAATATCATCGGGGCGTATGTCATAGCAGGCGGTTAATTCTTCTAGCCGGTCCATGAATTCGATCGCGTTCCCTGATGCGTCGATCCTCAATCCCCATTTGCGGACGTTATTCATTAGTTCAGCCTCGTAGCTGAGAATAAAACGACCGGTGGTCGGAAAGCTGGCCTGGTGGCCGATGATGCGACAGGGGGTAGAGTAGCGACTTCATTGGGGGGCCTGGTACTTGACGACGCCGAGTCCCTTGCCAGGTTGTCTTCGGCGGACGGTGCGGTAGCGAACGCGTTATTGGACGACGCGACGTTGGGCCCCTTGAAACTTCGCCTTCGGCGGGCGAGACAGCGGGTGGGGGCGCATAAGATGGTACCTGAAAGGAGATCTCAGTGAACATCGGCGATTTAGGCTCGGGTTCTTCTTCGTGCGTTTGTACTTGCTTATATTCCCTTTCAGTTACCACCCTTTCTAAATCCTCACACAGATCTTGGGTGGATTTTCGTAGTCTGGCCTTTTTGATATAGCTGCTAAAACGCGCTCGTAGCGTTGACAATGTGCCTTCGGTATCAAGCCCCAGCTGACTCATCCGAGTCACAAGTTCTGGCTTGCTGAGCAAGTATATTGCCCCTATACTACCGAAAACGTCGAAGCTCTCTTCGGAGTCAGACATGTTTAGATTTTTTTTCTTTAGTTTAATTTTATAGTTCTAAGAGAATTTCTTTTTCAACGGAGTGGACCTTAATAGTCCCTGCTCGGGCGCCAAATTGTGACGTGTTTTTGATTTTCCAGCCGAGGTACTGCTCACGGCTAGCCAAGGTCTAGTGAAGAAAAACACCAAACTTCAGAAAGGTCAAAGAAATTCCCTTTTATTAGAACTTAAACAATTTCACTATTATAATTAACAAAATAGAAGTAATATATATCGGTATATCGTTATGTTGCGGTGCCTTCGGTTTATCGGGCACCGTTCTGGGATTCGGAATTGCCGGGACTTCTAAGGCTCTTAGCAGGTTCACGGTTTTAGACTGGTTACCCGTACTAATCTTGGAATGTCTATGGCAGAGAAGGGCGTCCGAAGACCCCGGTAGGTGAAACACGAGCGTCAGAAGACCTCGGTAAGTGAAACACGAGCGTCCGAAGACCTCGGTAGGTGAAACACGAGCGTCCGAAGACCCCGGTAGGTGAAACACGAGCGTCCGAAGACCCCGGTAGGTGAAACACGAGCGTCAGAAGACCTCGGTAGGTGAAACACGAGCGTCCGAAGACCTCGGTAGGTGAAACACGAGCGTCCGAAGACCTCGGTAGGTGAAACACGAGCGTCCGAAGACCTCGGTAGGTGAAACACGAGCGCGTCCGAAGACCTCGGTACAGACAGAGCTGTGGGATCGACAGGCACTAGTCTCTGCCCCTGGTGGCACAATACGTAAGAAATATAATTTTATAAAAACAAACTTACTACGTATTACCTTACCAAAGTCGGCTTTGTTCGTTGGTTTTCCAAAGACTTATTCGCTTTGCAATTTCTTCCCTTTGTTCTGGAGAGATGTGCACCACTTGATTGGTGCCGGCGAACTATCTCTTTTCTTGCGCAGAGCTGCCCTATTTATACTCAACGCTCACTGTGGTACCGTGCGCAAATCCCATATACTTAATGGGAAATGCCTTACTCTTATATCCTCTTCCCGATTACACACTACACTTTCATATGCTTGCCTATATGCCATTGCTATCAAAATAAATATAACTCACCATCGAGCTCTGTCGACCGTCGTCGCATGCACCGCTTGTGCATGGGGAGTTGGTTGTTGGGTGGCATTACCACCTACCCAATATCTACCTTCAATGGTGGTGAGGTTAGCTTTTTACCTCTATGGTACAACCTGAATACCTTCCACCACCAGGTTCTGTGTCTCGGCTACGAGCTTAATTTGTGGGTTGCTGTCTTAGATGAGTAAGCCTTTCTCCCTTCTTTTTGACGCTAGATGGCAGCTCCCTGTTCGGCAAATGACAAGCATGTGACGAGGTATACTTTTGTATTTAAAAATATGCCTCGTTACATACCCTCCCTTCTTCGGAGACGAGGACCTCCTCGTCTGACCCTTGATTTCCTGGTAAAACTTCGTGGATTTCCATTGAAAAGAAATTTAGACGGGTAATTTATTTTCTTATTTTATTTTGTACTTTTTTTTTTATTTTTTTTAAATTTTCTTTTGTATTACAAACGATTTAACAAAAACATAACAAAACAAGCCTCCTTGGCAAAAACAAGGTCAAAAGTGAAGTAAAAAACTAATTATGGCGTAAAGCTGATAACAAGCCTCCTTGGCAAAAAAACAAGGTCAAAAGTGAAGTAGAAAAAAATTAATTATGGCGTAAAGTTGATCTTCTTCGACAATCCCGTTGGGCGATGTACGAGGACTGCCTCCCCACGCTTTACCATTCGGCACAGGATGGTACCTGTCCGGCGCTTGAATACCAAGCTCTGGCGGCGTCTAAATGGGCGATATTGTGCGTGCCTGTGTATATCGAACCCTATGAATGGGTCCACCGTCTCCTTTCGTTGGCGCTCAGGTCCGTGAGGTGGGTCCTCTTTGTCCTTGGATGCGGCGCAAGCCGATGGTGTGGTTGGCTGACTGGGTAGATTGGCAGGCGGCAATTCAAATACCGCGGTTACTAGTCGCCCTTTTATGCCTGGTCCGGTGGTTACTGTACTGGGCCTGATTACTTGGGACTGCCCCATTCTTGGAAGGTCGGAAACGGGAACTTTAATGCCGGGGGCCTTCTGGGGTGGCCCTACCTGGGTATTCCGGTCCATACCTTTGTTGGATGTCACGGCGGTGTTCTTCGTCTTGTCGGGCTGGGCAGCTGTCGGTTGTCTGCCTGGTTTGTTCGGAAGCTTAACTGGTCGGATGGTCGGCAGACGTTTAGGAGCTGGCTTCAATTCCTTTGGGATGACGGCTGTAACACCTCTGCGGTCATGCCCCTGGCTGGTACTGGCTATGGGGCCGGGAGCTGTTGGCATATTGCACGGGGTATGTGCTATCCGCTTCCTTGGTTCTTCTTTGGCGGCTGGAATTTCACTGGTACTTGCTTTACCTGATGTAGCGGGCAATTCCGGCTTTCGCACTTCTCTCCCAGTGACTGTAGTGGTGCGAGTGAATACTTTTCCTGGTGTAGTGGGCAATTCTGGCTGCAGGATGGCTGTGCGCGGCGGAGCGGTCACTTTGCACGGGTTTGTGAGTTGCCTCTTCCATGGCTGGGCAGGGTCCATTTCTTCGTCTGGAGTGTCTTCAATCGTTGGCATCTGATCGCGATGACTGTTCACTTTAGACTCACTTTAGTCGATTTTAGTCCCTGCTCGGGCGCCAAATTGTGACGTGTTTTTGATTTTCCAGCCGAGGTACTGCTCACGGCTAGCCAAGGTCTAGTGAAGAAAAACACCAAACCTCACAAAGGTCAAAGAAATTCCCTTTTATTAGAACTTAAACAATTTCACTATTATAATTAACAAAATAGAAGTAATATATATCGGTATATCGTTATGTTGCGGTGCCTTCGGTTTATCGGGCACCGTTCTGGGATTCGGAATTGCCGGGACCTCTAAGGCTCTTAGCAGGTTCACGGTTTTAGACTGGTTACCCGTACTAATCTTGGAATATCTATGGGAGAGAAGGATTATTATTTATCAATTTAGAGGGGATTACTGCCCCTAACAGCACAATTCCATACGACACATTCGCCCTATAGGCAGTCGAAGGTAAGTCGGAGTACACGAGCGTCCGAAGACCCCGGTAGGTGAAACACGACCGTCAAAAGACCCCGGTAGGTGAAACACGAGCGTCAGAAGACCTCGGTAGGTGACACACGAGCGTCCGAAGACCCCGGTAGGTGAAACACGAGCGTCCGAAGACCATGGTAGGTGAAACACGAGCGTCCGAAGACCCCGGTAGGTGAAACACGAGCGTCCGAAGACCCCGGTAGGTGAAACACGAGCGTCCGAAGACCCCGGTAGGTGAAACACGAGCGTCCGAAGACCCCGGTAGGTGAAACACGAGCGTCCGAAGACCCCGGTAGGTGAAACACGAGCGTCAGAAGACCTCGGTAGGTGAAACACGAGCGTCCGAAGAACCCGGTAGGTGAAACACGAGCGTCCGAAGACCCCGGTAGGTGAAACACGAGCGTCCGAAGACCCCGGTAGGTGAAACACGAGCGTCCGAAGACCCCGGTAGGTGAAACACGAGCGTCAGAAGACCTCGGTAAGTGAAACACGAGCGTCCGAAGACCTCGGTTGGTGAAACACGAGCGTCCGAAGACCCCAATAGGTGAAACACGAGCGCCCGAAGACCCCGGTAGGTGAAACACGAGCGTCAGAAGACCTCGGTAGGTGAAACACGAGCGTCCGAAGACCCCGGTAGGTGAAACACGAGCGTCCGAAGACCTCGGTAGGTGAAACACGAGCGTCCGAAGACCTCGGTAGGTGAAACACGAGCGCGTCCGAAGACCTCGGTACAGACAGTAGCTGTGGGATCGACAGGCACTAGTCTCTGCCCGGGCGCCAAATTGTGACGTGTTTTTGATTTTCCAGCCGAGGTACTGCTCACGGCTAGCCAAGGTCTAGTGAAGAAAAACACCAAACTTCACAAAGGTCAAAGAAATTCCCTTTTATTAGAACTTAAACAATTTCACTATTATAATTAACAAAATAGAAGTAATATATATCGGAATATCGTTATGTTGCGGTGCCTTCGGTTTATCGGGCACCGTTCTGGGATTCGGAAGTGCCGGGACTTCTAAGGCTCTTAGCAGGTTCACGGTTTTAGACTGGTTACCCGTACTAATCTTGGAATATCTATGGGAGAGAAGGATTATTATTTATCAATTTAGAGGGGATTACTGCCCCTAATAGCACAATTCCTTACGACACATTCGCCCTATAGGCAGTCGAAGGTAAGTCGGAGTACACGAGCGTCCGAAGACCCCGGTAGGTGAAACACGAGCGTCAGAAGACCCCGGTAGGTGAAACACGACCGTCAGAAGACCCCGGTAGGTGAAACACGAGCGTCCGAAGACCCCGGTAGGTGAAACACGAGCGTCCGAAGACCCCGGTAGGTGAAACACGAGCGTCCGAAGACCTCGGTAGGTGAAACACGAGCGTCAGAAGACCTTGGTAGGTGAAACACGAGCGTCCGAAGACCTCGGTAGGTGAAACACGAGCATCCGAAGACCCCGGTAGGTGAAACACGAGCGTCCGAAGACCCCGGTAGGTGAAACACGAGCGTCCGAAGACCCTGGTAGGTGAAACACGAGCGTCAGAAGACCTTGGTAAGTGAAACACGAGCGTCCGAAGACCTCGGTAGGTGAAACACGAGCGTCCGAAGACCCCGGTAGGTGAAACACGAGCGTCCGAAAACCCCGGTAGGTGAAACACGAGCGTCAGAAGACCTCGGTAGGTGAAACACGAGCGTCCGAAGACCCCGGTAGGTGAAACACGAGCGTCCGAAGACCTCGGTAGGTGAAACACGAGCGTCCGAAGACCCCGGTAGGTGAAACACGAGCGCGTCCGAAGACCTCAGTACAGACAGTAGCTGTGGGATCGACAGGCACTAGTCTCTGCCCCTGGTGGCACAATACGTAAGAAATATAATTTTATAAAAACAAACTTACTACGTATTACTTTACCAAAGTCGGCTTTGTTCGTTGGTTTTCCAGAGACTTATTCGCTTTGCAATTTCTTCCCTTTGTTCCTAGAGAGATGTGCACCACTTGATTGGTGCCGGCGAACTATATCTTTCCATGCGCTGAGCCGCCCTTTTTATACTCACAGCTCACTGTGTTATCGTGTGCATATCCCATATAACTTAATGGGAAATGCCTAACTCCCATATAATCTTCCCAATTACACACTACACGTTCATATGCTTGCCTATATGCCATTGCTATCAAAATAAATATAATTCACCATCGAGCTCTGTCGACCGTCGTCGCATGCACCGCTTGTGCATGGGGAGTTGGTTGTTGGGTGGTATTACCACCTACCCAATATCCACCATCAATGGTGGTGAGGTTAACTTTTTACCTCCGTGGTACAACCTGAATACTTTTCACCACCAGGTACTGTGTCCCGGCTACGAGATTAATTTCTGGGTTGTTGTCTTAGATGGATAAGCTTTTCTTCTTGCCATTCCACTAGATGGCGGTGACTGTTCCTTGAGGCGGCAAGTGAAAAGCATGTGACGAGGTTTTAAAAATGCCTCGTTACATATCCCCCTTCTTTTGGAGACGAGGACCTCCTCGTCTGATCCTCGGTCCCGGAACGAAAAGGCATGGCCTGGATGTCACTTCATTATTTTCCCCAAAAAAAATTTATTTTTTTTTAGTTTTGTGTTTCGTTATTTTGTACCTTTTTTTTATATATTTTTTTTTTATATATATATTTTTTTCCTTTAAAACAAAAAAAGCCTCCTTAGCATGAAAACAAAAAGTAAGTAGGAGAGAAAAAAAAAATACGGCTGGTCCTACGGTTCGAACACAATCCTCTTGGATTGCCTCGTCAGCTGGTGTGTGAGAACGGCTTCTCCTCGTCTAACTACTCTACACAGGATTGTCTCACTCCGACGCTTGAAGATTAGCCGCTGGCGGCGCCTCGATGGATGGTATTGTGCGTGCTGTCGAACATTGAAACCCAAGAACGGGTCCCCCTTCCTTTCCAGACTCGGTTCCGGTCCACGGTTCGGTTGTTTGCTTTCCTTTGCAACTGCCAGCGTGGATTCTGTATCCATCTCCTTTTTATTCAATGACCGTGGATTCGTACGGTGCGGCTCAATCGACACTGTCATGTTCGGCATCTTGAGTCCATCTGGTTTTGGTGCGGATATGCTGGTGTCTGTTCTCCCCTTTTGTCGCACTTGGCCCCTTGGTGGGTCTTGGTTTGGAGAGTGAGTTGTATCGGTAGCGGTTGCGGGTTTACGGGTAACGGTCGGGGTTCGGCTGGTGGTGCCCTTTTTATTGGCGGCGGCGGCGGTGTTTCGCTTAGTACTGGTCTTCACGGTGGTATGCTGGCTTGTACTGGTCTTCATGGTGGTATTCTGGCTGGTACTTGCGAGGGGTGTTCTGGACCTGACGGTAGTTCAGCTGGCTACGGTGTGCGGAACATGGGCTACTCGTCCTTTAAGGTCACTCCCTGTAGTCTGGACCAAGCTTTGCGTGGGCTGCGTGTTACTGGTGGTACGCAGCTTTGATACCGAAATGGCGGTACATACTGAGCAAGTAACCCTGTTGAGTTCCCCTTGTTTGGAACGTCGTCCCTTCCAATCATTCACGGGGCTACACCGAATCAACAGCTCATTCGGGTTAAGCGGTAGCGGGTCTCTTGGCTGAGTTGTAACGGGCGGCGGCGGTGGAGTGTATGTATAGGTTGACTTATTGTATCTGGGACGCTGGTATTTAGGTCTACGGGACTGGCTGTACATTACTGCAACTCTATGTGGATGGCAATTACAATCCCTCGTCAATCGCTCATCTCCTCCACAGTAAGAGCAAAACAGACGGAACTGTCTTCGGCACTTACTTCTAGTGTGACCCCGCTGTTTGCAGTTCCAGCAGTGAGTTCTCCGGTGGTACTGGTTAGCGTGCGATAGCATCTGAATCTGGTCGTTACGGTTAAAATTTGGTCGCGTTGGCGGCAATACAGCTCGGCGGTCGGTTACTGGTCGGTCAGGAAAAGTGAAACGGTTAGGTGCAGGAACCGCACGGGGCGGTGCTTGGCGGGATGTATGGTCTTCCCTTCGTATGTACTCATACTCCTCTGCCAGCTTCATAAGTTCGTCCAAAGTATCGAAATCGCGCCTTTTTATGTAGAGGTGATACTCGGATCGCAGGCTGTCGTATATGCGGTCGATACTATCCTCGACGCTTATACGAGGGTGTCGGTATATCAGGTACTGTGTGGCCTGTATGAAGTCCGTGGCCTTTTCGCGTGGCCCTTGCTTCTTACGCAAAATCTCCTCCTCTAACTTGCAGAGGCACCTAGCTGGCAAATAATGGTCTAGGAAAGAAGTACGGAACTGGGTCAAGAATTTCATACGATCTTTGTTTATGCGAAACCACTCTAGAGCGGTGCCGCGTAATATTTCCGGTAAAGTCTTGACAATATCCTCGGGGCGTATGTCATAGCAGGCGGTTAATTCTTCTAGCCGGTCCATGAATTCGATCGCGTTCCCTGATGCGTCGATCCTCAATCCCCATTTGCGGACGTTATTCATTAGTTCAGCCTCGTAGCTGAGATTTTCGTAGTCTGGCCTTTTTGATATAGCTGCTAAAACGCGCTCGTAGCGTTGACAATGTGCCTTCGGTATCAAGCCCCAGCTGACTCATCCGAGTCACTAGTTCTGGCTTGCTGAGCAAGTATATTGCCCCTATACTACCGAAAACGTCGAAGCTCTCTTCGGAGTCAGACATGTTTAGATTTTTTTTCTTTAGTTTAATTTATAGTTCTAAGAGAATTTCTTTTTCAACGGAGTGGACCTTAATAGTCCCTGCTTGGGCGCCAAATTGTGACGTGTTTTTGATTTTCCAGCCGAGGTACTGCTCACGGCTAGCCAAGGTCTAGTGAAGAAAAACACCAAACTTCACAAAGGTCAAAGAAATTCCCTTTTATTAGAACTTAAACAATTTCACTATTATAATTAACGAAATAGAAGTAATATATATCGGTATATCGTTATGTTGCGGTGCCTTCGGTTTATCGGGCACCGTTCTGGGATTCGGAATTGCCGGGACTTCTAAGGCTCTTAGCAGGTTCACGGTTTTAGACTGGTTACCCGTATTAATCTTGGAATATCTATGTGAGAGAAGGATTATTATTTACCAATTTAGAGGGGATTACTGCCCCTAACAGCACAATTCCTTACGACACATTCGCCCTATAGGCAGTCGAAGGTAAGTCGGAGTACACGAGCGTCCGAAGACCCCGGTAGGTGAAACACGAGCGTCAGAAGACCCCGGTAGGTGAAACACGAGCGTCCGAAGACCCCGGTAGGTGAAACACGAGCGTCCGAAGACCCCGGTAGGTGAAACACGAGCGTCAGAAGACCTCGGTAGGTGAAACACGAGCGTCCGAAGACCTCGGTAGGTGAAACACGAGCGTCCGAAGACCCTGGTAGGTGAAACACGAGCGTCCGAAGACCCCGGTAGGTGAAACACGAGCGTCCGAAGACCCCGGTATGTGAAACACGAGCGTCAGAAGACCCCGGTAGGTGAAACACGAGCGTCAGAAGACCCCGGTAGGTGAAACACGAGCGTCCGAAGACCCCGGTAGGTGAAACACGAGCGTCCGAAGACCCCGGTAGGTGAAACACGAGCGTCCGAAGACCCCGGTAGGTGAAACACGAGCGTCCGAAGACCCCGGTAGGTGAAACACGAGCGTCCGAAGACCCCGGTAGGTGTAACACGAGCGTCCGAAGACCCCGGTAGGTGAAACACGAGCGTCAGAAGACCCCGGTAGGTGAAACACGAGCGTCAGAAGACCCCGGTAGGTGAAACACGAGCGTCCGAAGACCCCGGTAGGTGAAACACGAGCGTCCGAAGACCCCGGTAGGTGAAACACGAGCGTCCGAAGACCCCGGTAGGTGAAACACGAGCGTCCGAAGACCCCGGTAGGTGAAACACGAGCGTCCGAAGACCCCGGTAGGTAAAACACGAGCGTCCGAAGACCCCGGTAGGTGAAACACGAACGTCCGAAGACCCCGGTAGGTGAAACACGAGCGTCCGAAGACCCCGGTAGGTGAAACACGAGCGTCAGAAGACCTCGGTAGGTGAAACACGAGCGTCCGAAGACCCCGGTAGGTGAAACACGAGCGTCCGAAGACCTCGGTAGGTGAAACACGAGCGTCCGAAGACCCCGGTAGGTGAAACACGAGCGCGTCCGAAGACCTCGGTACAGACAGTAGCTGTGGGGTCGACAGGCACTAGTCTCTGCCCCTGGTGGCACAATACGTAAGAAATATAGTTTTATAAAAACAAACTTACTACGTATTACCTTACCAAAGTCGGCTTTGTTCGTTGGTTTTAAAGAGACTTATTCGCTTTGCAATTTCTTCCCTTTGTTCCTAGAGAGATGTTCACCACTTGATTGGTGCCGGCGAACTATATCTTTTCTTGCGCTGAGCTGCCCTATTTATACTCAACGCTCACTGTGGTACCGTGCGCAAATCCCATATACTTAATGGGAAATGCCTTACTCCCATATCCTCTTCCCGATTACACACTACACGTTCATATGCTTGCCTATATGCCATTGCTATCAAAATAAATATAACTCACCATCGAGCTCTGTCGACCGTCGTCGCATGCACCGCTTGTGCATGGGGATTTGGTTGTTGGGTGGCATTACCACCTACCCAATATCTACCTTCAATGGTGGTGAGGTTAGCTTTTTACTTCTATGGTACAACCTGAATACCTTCCACCACCAGGTACTGTGTCTCGGCTACGAGCTTAATTTGTGGGTTGCTGTCTTAGATGAGTAAGCCTTTCTCCCTTCTCTTTGACGCTAGATGGCAGCTCCCTGTTCGGCAAATGACAAGCATGTGACTAGTATACTTTTGTATTTAAAAATATGCCTCGTTACAAGATATAGGTAATATTATATGCAAATACTAAGAAAACGGAGTACAATCCAATCCCATTAACAGTTTTACGATCCGAGCATATCAAAAAATTGACTTTCAAGACCCTTTCGAGACCAATCTTGCTAGATTCTGTGAGAAAGATGGTGGAAGTTTTTAGGTCTTCAGATATAGTTCATTTTATATGCAAAGACTCAGAAAAGAGAGAACAATCCGACAACATTAACAGTTTTACGGTTCGAGCATATCAAAAAATTGACTTTCAAGACCCTTTCGAGACAATCTTGCTAAATTCTGTGAGAAAGAAGGTAGAAATTTTTAGGTCTTCAGATATAGGTCATATTAAATTCAAATTCTAAGAAAGAGAGAACAATCCAACCCCATTAACAGTCTTACGATCCGAGTATATCAAAAAATTTACTTTCAAGATGTTTTCGAGGCCAATCTTGCTAAATTCTGTGAGAAAGAAGGTTGACATATTTAGGTCTTCAGATATAGGTCATAGTAAATTCAAATACTCAGAAAAGAGAGTACAATCCAACCCCAATAACAGTTTTACGATCCGGAGCATATCAAAAAATTTACTTTCAAGACCATTTCGAGACCAATCTTACTAATTCTGAGAGAAAGAAGGTGGAAATCTGTAGGTCTTCAGATATAGGTCATATTATATGCAAATACCCAGAAAAGAGAGTACAATCCAACCCCATTAACAGTTTTTACGATCCAAGCATATCAAAAATTGACTTGCAAGACCCTTTCGAGACCAATCTTGCAAAATTATGTGAGAAAGATGGTGAAAATTTGTTTGTCTTCAGATATAGGTTATATTAAATGCAAATACTCAGAAAAGAGAGTACAGTCCAACCCCATTAATAGTTTTACGATCCGAGCATATCAAACAATTTACTTTCAAGACCTTTTCGAGACCAATCTTGCTAAATTCTGTGAGAAAGAATGTTGACATTCTAAGGTCTTCAGATATAGGTCATAGTAAATGCAAATACTCAGAAAAGATAGTACAATCCAACCCCATTAACAGTTTTACGATACGAGCATATCAAAAAATTGACTTTCAAGACCCTATCGAGACCAATCTTGCTAAGTTCTGTGAGAAAGAAGGTGGAGGTTTTTAGGTCTTCAGATAAAGGTCATATTATATGCAAATACTCAGAAAAGAGAGTACAATCCGACAACATTAACAGTTTTACGATCCGAGCATATCAAAAAATTGACTTATTCAAACCCTTTTCGAGACCAGTCTTGCTAAATTCTGTAAGAAAGAAGGTGGAAATTTTTAGGTCTTCAGATATAGGTCATATTATATGCAAATACTCAGAAAAAGAGAGTACAATCTTACCCCATTAACGGTTTTTACGATCCGAGCATATCAAAAAATTTACTTTCAAGACCCTTTCGAGACCAATCTTGCTAAATTCTGTGAGAGTGAAGGTGGAAATCTTTAGGTCTTCAGATATAGGTCATGTTTATATGTAAATACTCAGAAAAGAGAGTACAATCCAACCCCATTAACAGTTTTACGATCCGAGCGTGTCAAAAAATTGACTTTCAAGACCCTTTCGAGACCAATCTTGCTAAATTCTGTCAGAAAGAAGGTGGAAATTTTTAGGTCTTCAGATATAGGTTATATCATATGCAAAGAGAGTACAATCCAACCCTATTAGCAGTTCTACGATCCGAGCATATCAAAAAATTTACTTTCAAGACCCTTTCGAGACCAATCTTGCTAAATTCTGTGAGAAGGAAGGTGGTCATTTTTGGTCTTCAGATATAGGTCATATTATATGCAAATACTCAGAGAAAGAGAGTACAATCCAACCACATGAACAGTTTTACGATCCGAGCATATCAAAAAATTGACTTTCAAGACCCTTTCGAGACCAATCTTGCTAAATTCTGTGAGAAAGAAGATGGACATTTTTAGGTCTTCAGATATAGGTCATATTATATGCAAATACTCAGAAAAGAGAGTACAATCTTACCCCATTAACGGTTTTTACGATCCGAGCATATCAAAAAATTTACTTTCAAGACCCTTTCGAGACCAATCTTGCTAAATTCTGTGAGAGTGAAGGTGGAAATCTTTAGGTCTTCAGATATAGGTCATGTTATATGTAAATACTCAGAAAAGAGAGTACAATCCATCCCCATTAACAGTTTTACGATCCGAGCATATCAAAAAATTGACTTTCAAGACCCTTTCGAGACCAATCTTGCTAAATTCAGTGAGAAAGAAGGTGGAAATTTTAAGGTCTTCAGATAAAGGTCATATTATATGCAAATACTCAGAAAAGAGAGTACAATCCAACCCCATTAACAGTTTAACGACCCGAGCATATCAAAAAATTGACTTTCAAGACCCTTTCGAGACCAATCCTGCTAAGTTCTGTGAGAGTGAATTTGGAAATTTTTATGTCTTCAGATATAGGTCATATTATATGCAAATACTCAGAAAAGAGAGTACAATCCAACCCCATTAACAATTTTACGATCCGAGCATGTCAAAAAATTGACTTTCAAGACCCTTTCGAGACCAATCTTGCTAAATTCTGTGAGAAAGAAGGTGGACATTTTTAGGTCTTCAGATATAGGTCATATTATATGCAAATACTCAGAAAAGAGAGTACAATCCAACCACATGAACAGTTTTACGATCCGAGCATATCAAAAAATTGACTTTCAAGACCCTTTCGAGACCAATCTTGCTAAATTCTGTGAGAAAGAAGGTGGACATTTTTAGGTCTTCAGATATAGGTCATATTATATGCAAATACTCAGAAAAGAGAGTACAATCACACCCCATTAACCGTTTCACGATCCGAGCATATCAAAAAATTGACTTTCAAGACCAATCTTGCTAGATTCTCTGAGAAAGAAGGTGGATAATTTTAAGTCTTCAGATATAGGTCATATTATATGCAAATACTCAGAAAAGAGAGTACAATCCAACCCTAATAACAGTTTTACGATTCGAGCACATCAAAAAATTGACTTTCAAGACCCTTCCGAGACCAATCTTGCTAAATTCTGTGAGAAGGAAGGTGGAAAATTTTAGGTCTTCAGATATAGGTCATTTTATATGCAAATTCTGAGAACAGACAGTACAGTCCAACGCGTTTAACAGTTTTACGATCCGAGCATATCAATAAATTGACTTTCAAGACCCTTTCGAGACCAGTCTTGCTAAATTCTGTGTGAAAGAAGGTGGACATTTTTAGTTCTTCAGATATAGGTCATATTATATGCAAATACTCAGAAAAGAGAGCACAATCCAGCCCCATTAGCAGTTTTATGATCCGAGCATAGGTATCAAAAAATTTACTTTCAAGACCCTTTCGAGACCAATCTTGATAAATTCTGTGAGAAAGAAGGTGGACATTTTTTGGTCTTCAGATATAGGTCATACTATATGCAAATACTCAGAAAAGAGAGTACAATCCAACCACATTAACAGTTTTAGGACCCGAGCAAATCAAAAAAATTTACTTTCAAGAACCTTTCGAGACCAGTCATGCTAAGTTCTGTGAGAGTGAGTTTGGAAATTTTTCGGTCTTCAGATATAGGTCATATTATATGCAAATACTCAGAAAAGAGAGTACAATAAAACCCCATTAACAGTTTTACGATCCGAGCATTTCAAAAAATTGACTTTCAAGAACCTTTCGAGACCAATCTTGCTAAATTCTGTGAGAAAGAAGGTGGAAAATTTTAGGTCTTCAGATATAGGTCATATTATATGCAAATACTCAGAAAAGAGAGTACAATCCAACCCCATTAACAGTTTTACGATCCGAGCATTGCAAAAAATTGACTTTCAAGACCGTTTCGAGACCAATCTTGCTAAATTCTGTAAGAAAGAAGGTGGAAATTTTTAGGTCTTCAGATATAGGTTATATTATATGCAACTACTCAGAAAAGAGAGTACAATCCAACCCCATTAGCAGTTTTACGATCCGAGCATAGGTATCAAAAAATTTAGTTTCAAGACCCTTTCGAGACCAATCATGCTAAATTCTAAGAGAAAGAAGGTGGACATTTTTTGGTCTTCAGATATAGGTAGTATTATATGCAAATACTCAGAAAAGAGAGTACAATCCAACCCCATTAACAGTTTTACGATCCGAGCATTTCAAAAAATTGACTTTCAAAACCGTTTCGAGACCAATCTTGCTAAATTCTGTAAGAAAGAAGGTGGAAATTTGTAGGTCTTCAGATATAGATCATATTAAATGCAAATACTCAGAAAAGAGAGTACAATCCAGCCCTATTATCTGTTTTACGATCCGAGCATATCAAAAAATCGACTTTCAAGACCATTTCGAGACCAATCTTGCTAAATTCTGTGAGAAAGAAGGTGGAAATTTGTAGGTCTTCAGATATAGGTTATATTATATGCAAATACTCAGAAAAGAGAGTACAATCCAACCCCATTAGCAGTTTTACGATCCGAGCATAGGTATCAAAAAATTTACTTTCAAAACCCTTTCGAGACCAATCTTGCTAAATTCTGTAAGAAAGAAGGTGGAAATTTGTAGGTCTTCAGATATAGATCATATTAAATGCAAATACTCAGAAAAGAGAGTACAATCCAGCCCTATTATCTGTTTTACGATCCGAGCATATCAAAAAATCGACTTTCAAGACCATTTCGAGACCAATCTTGCTAAATTCTGTGAGAAAGAAGGTGGAAATTTGTAGGTCTTCAGATATAGGTAATGTTATAGGCAAATACTCAGAAAGAGAGTACAATCCAGCTCCATTAACAGTTTTAGGACCCGAGCATATCAAAAAATTGACTTATTCAAAGCCCTTTCGAGACCAATCTTGCTAAATTCTGTGAGAAAGAAGGTGGAAATTTTTAGGTCTTCAGATATAGGTCATATTATATGCAAATTCTCAGAAAAGAGAGTACAATCCAACGCCATTAACGGTTTTACGATCCGAGCATATCAAAAAATTTACTTTCAAGACCCTTTCGAGACCAATCTTGCTAAATTCTGTGAGAGTGAAGGTGGAAATTTTTAGGTCTTCAGATATAGGTCATGTGATATGCAAAGACTTAGAAAAGAGAGAACAATCCAACCCCATTAACCGTTTTACGATCCGAGCATATCAAAAAATTGACTTTCAAGACCCTTTCGAGACCAATCTTGCTAAATTCTGTGAGAAAGAAGGTGGAAATTTTTAGGTCTTCAGATATAAGTCATATTATATGCAAATACTCAGAAAAGAGAGTACAATCCAACCCCATTAACAGTTTGACGATTAGAGCATATCAATAAATTGACTTTCAAGACCCTTTCGAGACCAATCTTGCTAAATTCTGAGAGAAAGAAGGTGGAAATTTTTAGGTCTTCAGATATAGGTCATATTATATGCAAATACTCAGAAAAGAGAGTACAATCCAACCCCATTAACGGCTTTACGGTCCGAGCATTTCAAAAAATTGACTTTCAAGACCCTTTCGAAACCAATCTAACTAAATTCTGTAAGAAAGAAGGTGGAAATTTTTAGGTCTTCAGATATAGGTCATATTATATGCAAATACTCAGAAAAAAGAGTACAATCCAACCCCATTAACAGTCTTACGATCCGAGCATATCAAAAATAGACTTTCAAGACCCTTTCGAGACCAATCTTGCTAAATTCTGTGAGAAAGAAGGTGGACATTTTTAGGTCTTTTGATAAAGGTAATATTATATGCAAATACTCAGAAAAGAGAGTACAATCCAACCCCATTAACGGTCTTACGATCCGAGCATATCAAAAAATTTACTTTCAAGACCCTTTCGAAACCAATCTTGCTAAATTCTGTGAGAAAGAAGGTGGAAATTTTTAGGTCTTCAGATATAGGTCATATTATATGCAAATACTCAGAAAGGAAAGAACAATCCAACCCCATTAACAGTCTTACGATCCGAGCATATCAAAAATAGACTTTCAAGACCCTTTCGAGACCAATCTTGCTAAATTCTGTGAGAAAGAAGGTGGACATTTTTAGGTCTTTTGATAAAGGTAATATTATATGCAAATACTCAGAAAAGAGAGTACAATCCAACGCCATTAACAGTTTTACGATCCGAGCATATCAAAAAATTGACTTTCAAAGACCCTTTCGAGACCAATCTTGCTAAATTCTGTAAGAGTGAAGGTGGAAATTTTTAGGTCTTCGGATATAGGTCATATTATATGCAAATACTCAGAAAAAAGAGTACAAACCAACCCCATTAACAGTCTTACGATCCGAGCAAATCAAAAATAGACTTTCTAGATCCTTTCGAGACCAATCTTGCTAAATTCTGTGAGAAAGAAGGTGGACATTTTAAGGTCTTTAGATAAAGGTAATATTATATGCAAATACTCAGAAAAGAGAGTACAATCCAACCCCATTAACCGTTTTACGATCCGAGCATATCAAAAAATAGACTTGCAAGACCCTTTCGAGGCCAATCTTGCTAGATTCTGTAAGAAAGAAGGTGGAAAATTCTAGGTCTTCAGATATAGGTCATATTTTATGCAAATTCTGAGAAAAGACAGTACAGTTTAACCCCTTTAACAGTTTTAAGATCCGAGCATATCAAAAAATTGACTTTGAAGACCCTTTCGAGAACAGTCTTGCTAAATTCTGTGTGAAAGAAGGTGGACATTTTTAGTTCTTCAGATATAGGTCATATTATATGCAAATACTCAGAAAAGAGAGTACAATCCAACGCCATTAACAGTTTTACGATCCGAGCATATCAAAAAATTTACTTTCAAAGACCCTTTCGAGACCAATCTTGCTAAATTCTGTAAGAGTGAAGGTGGAAATTTTTAGGTCTTCGGATATAGGTCATATTATATGCAAATACTCAGAAAAGAGAGTACAATCCAACCCCATTAGCAGTTTTACGATCCGAGCATAGGTATCAAAAAATTTACTTTCAAAACCCTTTCGAGACCAATCTTGCTAAATTCTGTGAGAGTGAAGGTGGACATTTTTAGGTCTTCAGATATAGGTCATGTTAAAGGCAAATACTCAGAAAAGAGAGTACAATCCAGCTCCATTAACAGTTTTAGGACCCGAGCATATCAAAAAATTGACTTATTCAAAGCCCTTTCGAGACCAATCTTGCTAAATTCTGTGAGAAAGAAGGTGGAAATTTTTAGGTCTTCAGATATAGGTCATATTATATGCAAATTCTCAGAAAAGAGAGTACAATCCAACAACATTAACGGTTTTACGATCCGAGCATATCAAAAAATTTACTTTCAAGACCCTTTCGAGACCAATCTTGCTAAATTCTGTGAGAGTGAAGGTGAAAATTTTTAGGTCTTCAGATATAGGTCATGTGATATGCAAAGACTTAGAAAAGAGAGAACAATCCAACCCCATTAACCGTTTTACGATCCGAGCATATCAAAAAATTGACTTTCAAGACCCTTTCGAGAACAATCTTGCTAAATTCTGTGAGAAAGAAGGTGGAAATTTTTAGGTCTTCAGATATAAGTCATATTATATGCAAATACTCAGAAAAGAGAGTACAATCCAACCCCATTAACAGTTTGACGATTAGAGCATATCAATAAATTGACTTTCAAGACCCTTTCGAGACCAATCTTGCTAAATTCTGTGAGAAAGAAGGTGGAAATTTTTAGGTCTTCAGATATAGGTCATATTATATGCAAATACTCAGAAAAGAGAGTACAATCCAACCCCATTAACGGCTTTACGGTCCGAGCATTTCAAAAAATTGACTTTCAAGACCCTTTCGAAACCAATCTAACTAAATTCTGTAAGAAAGAAGGTGGAAATTTTTAGGTCTTCAGATATAGGTCATATTATATGCAAATACTCAGAAAAAAGAGTACAATCCAACCCCATTAACAGTCTTACGATCCGAGCAAATCAAAAATAGACTTTCAAGACCCTTTCGAGACCAATCTTGCTAAATTCTGTGAGAAAGAAGGTGGACATTTTTAGGTCTTTTGATAAAGGTAATATTATATTCAAATACTCAGAAAAGAGAGTACAATCCAACCCCATTAACGGTCTTACGATCCGAGCATATCAAAAAATTTACTTTCAAGACCCTTTCGAAACCAATCTTGCTAAATTCTGTGAGAAAGAAGGTGGAAATTTTTAGGTCTTCAGATATAGGTCATATTATATGCAAATACTCAGAAAGGAGAGAACAATCCAGCCCAACAACAGTCTTACGATCCGAGCATATCAAAAAATTGACTTGCAAGACCCTTTCGAGAATAATCTTGCTAAATTCTGTAAGAAAGAAGGTGGAAAATTTTAGGTCTTCAGATATAGGTCATATTTTATGCAAATTCTGAGAAAAGACAGTACAATTTAACCCCTTTAACAGTTTTAAGATCCGAGCATATCAAAAAATTGACTTTGAAGACCCTTTCGAGAACAGTCTTGCTAAATTCTGTGTGAAAGAAGGTGGACATTTTTAGTTCTTCAGATATAGGTCATATTATATGCAAATACTCAGAAAAGAGAGTACAATCCAACCCCATTAACCGTTTTACGATCCGAGCATATCAAAAAATAGACTTGCAAGAGCCTTTCGAGACCAATCTTGCTAGATTCTGTGAGAAAGAAGGTGGAAAACTTTAGGTCTTTAGATATAGGTCATATTATATGTAAATACTGAGAAAAGACAGTACAGTTTTACCCCTTTAACAGTTTTACGATCCGAGCATATCAAAAAATTTACTTTCAAGACCCTTTCGAGCCCAATCTTGCTGTATTCTGTGAGAAAAAGGTGGAAATTTTTATTTCCACAATTATAAGTCATATTATATGCAAATACTCAGAAAAGAGAGTACAATCCAACCCCATTAACAGTTTTACGACCCGAGCATATCAAAAAATTGTCTTTCAAGACCCTTTCGAGACCAATCTTGCTAAATTCTGTGAGAGTGAAGGTGGAAACTTTTAGGTCTTCAGATATAGGTCATGTTATATGCAAATACTTAGAAAAGAGAGTACAATCCAACCCCATTAACCGTTTTACGATCGGAGCATATCAAAATATTGACTTGCAAGACCCTTTCGAGGCCAATCTTGCTAGATTCTGTGAGAAAGAAGGTGGAAATTTTTAGGTCTTCAGATATAGGTCATATTATATGCAAATCCTCAGAAAAGAGAGTACAATCCAACCCCATTAACAGTTTTGCGACCCGAGCATATCAAAAAATTTACTTTCAGGACCCTTTCGAGACCAATCTTGCTAAATTCTGTGAGAAAGAAGGTGGAAATTTTTGGGTTTTCAGATATAGGTCATATTATATTCAAGTACTCAGAAAAGAGAGTACAATCCAACCCCATTAACAGTTTTACGATCCGAGCATATCAAAAAATTGACTAATTCAAAATCCTTTCGAGACCAATCTTGCTAAATTCTGTGAGAGAGAAGGGGGACATTTTTAGGTCTTCAGATATAGGTCATATTTTATGCAAATACTCAGAAAAGAGAGTACAATCCAACCCCATTAACAGTTTTACGATCCGAGCATATCACAAAATTGACTTTCAAGACCCTTTCGAGACCAATCTTTCTAAATTCTGTAAGAAAGAAGGTGGAAATTTTTAGGTCTTCAGATAAAGGTCATATTATATGCAAATACTCAGAAAAGAGAGTACAATCCAAAACAATTAACAGTCAGTGCCGATCTGCTATCGAACGCGCAAACATGCATCGCGCTAAGTGTCCACTAAATTAAAACTTTTCTCCTTTTTCCTCCACCCAAAAACTAAGAAAAAAAACAATAATCAATCAATAAATATTACTAAATTCCGTTCCGTGCCGCCGCCGACGCAAGAAAAAACAATAGTTCTCGTGCAAAAAAATAAAAAATATCTAAAAATTCTCGTGCAAAAATTTATTCAGTGCGCTGTGCTACAAAAAACTAATTAAAGCAAAAAAAAAAAAAAAAAGCCCATCAATAGACCAAACACTTTGTGCATACCTCCTTATCTTCTCCTCCCCCACACCACTCTCATAGTCTCAGTGACTGCACACATTTCTTCGATTTGATAATTTCTTATCTTATCTGGGCGGTGTGTGCAGTCAATGAGACTGTGGGTTTGCTAGGCGGATAGTGAGATCAACGGTGTTGATCCCGTTGGTGAACCAAAATCAAATTGCTTGCTGGGCATAACACCGCTAGTAATTTTTTTTTGGTTTCCCAATAAGATTTGCACTTGTTGATTTTACTTAGATAGCGTCTTCGATATTTTGTTTTGTGTGTTTTTGTGAATGGTGATGTCGGGTAAATTTCGGGTCGATTCTAGCAACATTAGGGGGTTGCGATCGAATTTCTTTGCTGTGTACGCTCACACTGCAAAATGCAGGCCAGCTGTTTTGGCACTAAGTGAAACACAGGTGGGTGTTGGTTCTGATCCCTCAGAATTCAACCTGCCTGGATATAGCTTAGTGCCATTATTCTTTTCCTCCCATGGCCTCGCCGCATATGTTAGACATGATATTGCTTACCAACTTCTACCACAATACGGCTATGTTCTAATACGAACTTTAATTTCATGTGGTTAAAATTCACCGTCCGTAAGCAAATCATTCGTTATTGTTTTATTTATAGAAGCCCCAATTTAGATAGCGATTCAACCTATAACGAGTTTGATGCGCTATCTGAGTCCATAACAAGAATTGTCTCCCTTTATCCTCACACTGAAATCGCAATTGCGGGCGATTTCAATGTACACAATTCTGTTTGGCTTCGACATTCTGGCCAGACAACACCCGAAGGAAAATATGTTGAGATCTTCGCTGAGTTTAGCGAATTAACTCAACTTGTTGATGAGCCCACTCGGATTCCAGATATTGAAGGCCATGCGGCCAACACTCTTGACTTATTTCTCACTTCTCATCCTGAAAAATACAGGGTTGTATTATCATCTCCTTTAGGCAAATCGGACCATTGTGTCATATCGGTAGATTTTTCGTTTTCCGTCACTGTAAAAAAAAAGATAAAGTCCCCAAAAGAACCACCCCCTATGAGTTGACCTTGTCGTGGTGGGGGTGCTTAAGGACATCTTCTCCAGCAATCCAGCTGCAGAACCTGACCAACCAACATAACTCAAACAAAACCTGAAAAACATGGAAAAAGTTAATAAAAGAAATAAAAAACGAACGGGGATATACGTTCACAAGTCGGCAGGTGTCGCGACTGCCGGCGATGGCTTGGCCTCGAAAGAGGATAAGTCGCCAGTGACAAATTTATTAACTGTAACGCAAGAAAAAGCGATTGGCGGAAGGACTGGGGAGCCGACTGCAGTTCGAGGAAGGCCTCACAAGCTAACTAAGAAATGTGGAGAGCCCTCTTGTTCTAACGCCCCTCCTAAGGAAGATGCCCAAAACAGTGGAAGAGTTGCAGTGACTCTTTGGAGCACTTCCACCAATACTGCCCGTATTATTGGGACCCCGGAGGAGACTATTACAGCAAGTAGTGGGGCCGAGACTTTCGGTTCTAACGCGAACTGTGATATGTTGACGAAAGGGCTACCCTCCTCTAAAACACTGCTCCAACTTCCCACCTCATCCCGTCCATTGTCGAAGGACTCAAGGTCGACCAACACGGACGGTACGGGTGCCGAGACTATCGGCTCCGTGGCTGAAAGGGGAGGACCTCCTTCGAGCTCCGAAAACACTCCTTCCCTCCCCGAAGTTGTAGGTGAAACTGTGACTTACAGTGGAACAAACAACAAAAGGGTGTCCAATCCCCCTAATCCCAAAGTTGGAGGTGAAACTGTGACTTACAGTGGAACTGAAAACGAAAGGGTCGCCAATCTCCTTATCCCCCAAGTTGGAAGTGAAACTGTGACTTACAGTGGAACTGAAAACGAAAGGGCTCCCAATCCCCCTACCCCCCTAGTTGAAAGGGAAACTGTGTCTAACAGTGGAACGGACAACAAAGAGGATCCCAATCTCCCTTCCCTCCCAAACCACAAAGAGAGGCGGAACGCGGAGAAAATTGCGAAGGTGTTAGGTGCGGTACCTAAACCTAAGCTTGATTCAACGCAATCTGCCAAGCTTGAATGGGCAATGAAAATTATTGCCATAAATAAGAAAAACGGCTCAGACTCAACGTCTAAGCGCCAACGCTCGTTCGTGGAGTCAACCCCGAACGCCAAAAGACCTAAGTTGCAAAAATCAAGCACCCTCAGCTCCAAAAAAGACTTGTCGTACAGTGACGTACTGAAGGACAAACCAATTTTCGCTGTCATTGACAGGAGTAACGCGGATGGTGCGATCTCTTTCGATCAATGGGCGATCATCATGAATAAGCTCCAGGCCTCCTACTGGACTCTTATGATGGAGAACCCAGGGGAACCTGCCATCTTCGAGGACGCAGGATGGTATCAGGGGCGCGTCAGGTTAATCGCGTTTGATGAAGAGAGATCGCGCGATCTGTATAAACTCGCGATAAGCAGGTTAGAGGCCTGGTGCTAAGCTTGAAGTCGTGTCGAGGGAGGATATCCCTTGCAGGCCTAGGGCCCGCGCTAGACTACCAGCGGAACTCTCCTGCAAGGAAACCATCATGAAAATGATACAATTTGGCAATCCAACTCTGCCTACTCACGACTGGAAAGTCGCGAAGCTGGAGGAACCGGAGGGTCACTATAGATCGGCTATAATAGTCATCAATATGGACTCCCTGGCTCCCCTGGCTGCGACAAAAGGTGTGATTCGGTTCGGCTGGTCAAATATTGCCTTGAAAATACATAAAAAAGATGAAGAGCATAACATCGCTCCATCTTCCATAACAAAAAGTGCGTCTTCAGTGGAAGAACCCGCAGGGCAAGTCGACCCTCCATCCATGGAGATAGACGAGCTCGGCACATCCTCTACTGAAACGTACGATAATAAACCCTCCACATCCCACTTGGATGCCCAAAATGTCGTCAAATTCTCCGACTTGAAGACTGATGACTCCGCATCCCACTTGGATGCCCAAAACGTCGTCAAATTCTCCGACTTGGAGACTGATGACTCCGCAAACGAGGTTTCGTTCAGCGAGGATGACCTTCTTAGGTCAAACTCTGAGAGCGAAACAGATGACGACCTCAACCAGACCGTGGTGGGGGTTAGTCTACTTAGTTGTTCCCAAGATGGTGCAGCTAACTCAGATTAACCTCCAACACTCTAAGCAGGCTTCGGCCTCCCTTCTTCTCCGTCTAAACAAAAGGGGGGAAGATATTGTCCTTATCCAAGAGCCTTGGATCATCAAGTCCATCGTTCGAGGACTAAGGACTCCTGGATATACTCTACTGTATATGAAGGACAAAGGTGAACCCAGATCCTGCATATTGGTAAGAAGTAGCACTAATGTATTTTTACTCCCTCATTACAGCAATCGTGATGTAACCACAATAAGATACCAGACCAGTGACAACATCTACTGGCTGGTATCAGCTTACCTCGGCCATGACCATCCTGGCCCTCCTCCATGCGACTTATTTAAAAGGATTGTCGCTGCAGCAGAACGGCAGAAGATCTGCCTCATCATTGGATGCGATGCTAATGCGCATCACACAGTATGGGGAAGTACTGACATAAATGAAAGGGGTGAGTCACTTTTTGATTTTATTTTAAGTACTAACCTTATAGTAAGTAATATTGGCAATGAACCAACATTCATTACCAAAAACAGACAAGAAGTTTTAGATATGACTCTTGTCTCCGATTCGGTTCACCATAGGATTACTAATTGGAAAGTATCTACTGAACACTCCTTTGCTGATCATAGATACATTCAATTTGATCTAAATGAGGAACCTCTCAAGCAACCAGTCTTCCGAAACTATCGGAAAACTGACTGGCAAAAATATCGGGTAATTTTGAAAAAGTTTATTAAACCTGAACTTTTACAAAACCCTACAAACAAACATGATCTAGACAAAAAAGTCAATGATCTTACCACTGCCCTTAACCATTCACTGCAGAAATCCTGTCCTCTTATAAAAATAAGAGGAAAACAGAAACCACTGTGGTGGAGCTCGGGGCTAGAACCGCTCAGGAAGGAATGTAGAAAACTTTTCAACCGAGCTAAACAATCTAAAACTTCAATAGACTGGGACTCCTACAAGGAATCCCTCAAAACTTATAAATATCAACTGAGGAAATAAAAGAACTTCCTGGAGAAACTTCTGTGGAAAAATAGAAGATACTTCAGAAGCTTCTAGATTAAGAAAAATCCTCTCAAAGAGTCCGACCATGCCTAGCAGCTTGAAAACAGCTGACGACTGGACAGAATCCTGCGAAGAAACGCTCAATTTGCTTCTGGACACTCACTTTCCAGGAAGCTCTAAGAACTTATGCAACTATGATTCCACAGAACCAGGTAGCATAATAACAAACAACCCCGATCTGATTACAAGGGAAAAATTAGTTTGGGCCATTAACAGCTTCGACCCATACAAATCCCCTGGACCTGATGGTATAATTCCAGCCGAACTTCAAAAGGCCGCGGACATTATTATCCCTGTCCTTGAAGTAATTCTCATCGGCTGTACCACCTTGAACTATATCCCCACTCAGTGGAGAGAAGAAGGTGGTGTTTATACCTAAGGCTGGGAAATCATCCCACATAAACCCAAAAGATCTCCGACCAATAAGTCTATTATCTTTCCTTCTTAAAACTTTAGAACGACTGATTGATATCCACCTGCGTACAGCTATAGATCCAAAATTGTTATCTACAGCACAACACGCTTACTGCAAGGGAAAATCTGTAGAAACGGCCCTACACATCCTGGTACGTACTATAGAATATTCCCTCCACCACAAAGAATTCACTCTGGCCGCCTTCCTCGACATTGAGGGCGCCTTCAACAACGTCAGCAACTCTGCAATTACAAAGGCACTGACGAAGCTCAAAGTAGATGATTCCATAGTGGAGTTGATAAATCTAATGCTAAAAAGCAGGAGAATCAACTCTACTCTAGGAAACTTCTCTGCAAAGAGATCTGTCAGTAGAGGAACACCGCAAGGCGGAGTCCTATCCCCTCTTCTTTGGAATATAGTCGTCAATGAACTTCTAGTTGACTTAGAAGCTGAGGGATTCAAAGTGATTGCATATGCAGATGACGTCTCCATTGCGGTGTCCGGCAAACATGCTCACGTCCTTACGGACCTGATGCAGACCGCTCTAAATAAACTTGTAAAATGGGCGGGAAAATGTGATCTAGGGGTCAACCCTCAGAAAACTGAACTCGTTCTCTTCACCAGGAAATATAAAATTCCTCAACTAATAACTCCATCAATAAATGGAATCTCACTTGTACTTTCAAACGAAGCCAAATATCTAGGTATAATCCTAGACAAAAAGCTAAATTGGAAAGCCAATATACAGGAAAGAATCAGGAAATCCACCGTGGCCTTATTTTCCTGCAAAAAAGGCATTGGTAACAAATGGGGTTTCTCCCCCCAAATCACCCACTGGCTCTACACCGCGGTCATCAGACCAATACTCACATACGGAGTAGTGGTATGGTGGACCGCTCTTGATAAAAGGACCTACTGCGACTAGCAAGGTCCAACGAACAGCCTGTCTGTGTATAAGCGGTGCACTGAGATCAACACCCTCAGCTGCACTAAATACATTCCTTAACCTCACACCACTAGATATCTTCAGCAAACAAATGGCCGCCAGTGCAGCCACTCGTATGAGAGCTATCTCCCAATGGACCGATAACAACAGCGGTCACGTTGCAATCCTGAATTTATTCGGATCAATCCCCTGTCACTCCGACTACACCATCCCCCAATTGGTTTTTGATAATAAGTTCCAAGTCACAATCCCACCGAGAACGACCTGGGACGACGAAGAATTTTTGAGAGATGATTCAATTCATTTCTATACAGATGGTTCAAAAACCGAAGAAGGGGTAGGCTGTGGGGTGTACTCAAACCGATTTAACGTAAGTCTCTCGTTCCGCCTTCCAAACCATTGTAGCGTGTTCCAAGCGGAAATTCTGGCGATCAAAGAGGTCCTATCATGGCTAAGAGAAAACGTGATATCCTCAACGAATATCCGGATTTTCTCAGATAGTCAAGCAGCCCTCAAATCACTCGGCGCTGTTTCTACGAACTCAGTAACCGCCCTTAACTGTCGCCTATCTCTTAGGGAGATGGCTGAACAGTTCAATATTCACCTTATTTGGGTGCCGGGGCACAGAGATATCGTGGGTAACTGCAAAGCCGATGAACTCGCCAGAGAAGGAACCGTTCTACCGATCTCAACCAGCAGGTTGAATATTGGTATACCAATCGCTACATGTAAACTTATGCTAAAGCAAGAGGCAATGGACAGAACAAATGACAGGTGGAACAATATCACCACGTGCGTGGCAACAAAACGGATATGGCCAGGACTAGATCCAAAACGCACAAGACATTTGTTATCCATTACCAGATTGCAAGTTAGCTCCGTAATCAATGTCATTACCGGACATTGTCTGATAGGAAGACACGCCATAAGACTTGGTGTTCCCTCTAATGACTTCTGCAGAAGTTGCTTAGATGAGGAGGAGGAATAGACAATCCCACACCTCCTCTGCTCATGTCCTGCACTCTCTTCTAAAAGAAAGAGGCATCTGGGGAAATATTTTCTCAATGATCCAAGCGATCTGGCGCACACAGATCCCCTGCATCTCCTTCGCTTTATTGTAAGCTCCAAATGGTTTTGTTAAGCGAGGTACTCCCTCGCATAATTTTTATGGTATCACAATGGACCTAATATTGGTCTAAGTGTGTCGGGTGTATTCCTGGCAGCCATTTTAACCTAACCTAACCTAACCCCAAAAGAATTGTGTGGCAATATGAGAAAGCCAATTTGGACGGCCTGAATAATTTCTTTCGAAATTTTAATTGGTCATTGTGCTTTCTCGACGGAAACGTTGATGCATCAGCTGATATGATATCTAACGTAATTCTCAACGGCTTGAGAAACTTTGTTCCTCACAGATTAAAAAGTATCATCCCCAAAGAGAATTCGTGGTTTGATTCAAGCTGTAAAGAGGCGATTAGGGATCGAGAAAGTAGTTTTCGAAAATTTAAAGACAACCCGACTGTAGAAAACCGAAATTTGTTCAAACGGGCTAGAAATATCTGTAATGCTCAAATACAAAGGGCTAAGTTTTTACATGACCAAAAAGTAAGGCAAAAAATACTATTGTGTCCAAAAGGAAGTAAAAACTTTTGGTCTTTTGTCGAGAACATTAAGAACTCGACCACGTCATCGGTCCCAACGCTCGTCTTCAATGACTCCGTATGTCAGTTCCATCGACAAAGCCAATTTGCTAGCAGCTCAATTTGCTGCCAACTCGACACTTCCTCATAGCATATTTAGTTTAGTTTATTTTGTCAATCAGAGTAACTCTTATAGACTAGAATACAAAAAGTGAATAAATTATATAAACTACAATTATTATACAATGAATAAGAGTTTATAAGCAAAGAATTGAGAATTTCTTATTAAAGATTAGCTAATATAAGAAAAAGTTTATTTTTGAACCCTTCTCTTGAACAATTTTCAAAAAAATCTATTAAATTACAAACTGAGTTTGCCTCCTTGATGCACCTTGATAATGGTTCATTGCAACCATAATTTCTTCTATGAAAACGTATAAAAAACAGATCACTTGCCCTGATATTTCTTGGAAGGATACGAAAACCTAATTCATTTAAAAGAAATGAACACTTTATGCGAAAACTAAGAATGTCACGAACAAACATAATCGAGAAATATTTTCTTCTTATGCTGAGAGATTGCATTCCCATTAATAAGCACCTAGCATTATAACAAGGGATTTCACTATTCCAACTGAGTTTAAGGATAGCGTACCTAGTGAATCGCCTTTGAACTCTTTCTATTCTATCTGACGCATTAGAATAAAAAGGATTCCAAACAATGGAACAATACTCTAAAACGGGTCGAACTAATGCAAAGTAAAGTGCTTTTAAAGTAAAGATGTCAGAGAGCTCCCTAGCGTTTCTTTTAATAAAGCCTAGCATCGAATTGCTTTTGCTAATAATTAGATCCATATGAGGTTTAAAGGATAATTTTTCGTCAAGAACTACACCTAAATCTTTTTTCATACGGAGTCTTTCCAAGATAATATCCTTCAAATTATAATTATAATCAAAGCACACCTTTTTTCTAAAACATGTTAACACTTGACACTTGGTTACATTTAGATGAAGAGAATTAGCATCGCACCATTGTGAAAGCCTAAGAAGATCATTTTGAAGGAGTATACAGTCGTGTATGGATTCAACCTTTTTAAAAAGCTTTAAATCGTCAGCATAAAGAAGGCACTGTGAGTTAATGAATATATCAGATATATCATTAATGAATAAAAGGAATAGCAATGTTCCAATGTGACTTCCCTGTGGAACTCCTGATGGCACATAGATAGGCTCAGCAAAATATTTATCAATTTTTACGATCTGAACACGCCCAGTTAAATAAGATTCAATCCATTTTAGTAAATTGGAATGGAAACCAAGGCAAGCGAGTTTATGAACAAGAATTGTATGTTTCACTCTGTCAAATGCTTAGGCAAAGTCTGTGAAAATTATATCTGTTTGCGAGTTATTTTCGAAATTTGAGATAACAGCGTTGACAAAGATAGACAAATTAGTAGCCGTTGATCTGCCAGGCATAAAACCATGTTGAAAGACTGATATGTGCTCTCGGACAACAAAAAGGATTTTTCCACTTACGATTTTCTCAAAAATTTTTGGATAGAGATTTTGCAAATGGGCCTATAATTGGAAACAATTTGTCTAGAACCTGCCTTAAATATAGGTGTAAGAAACGAAACTTTCCATTCACTCAGAAACACACCATTCTCCAATGATCGATTAAATAAAATCGAAAGAGGTTCGGCAATAGAATTTGCTGCATTTTTAAGAAATTGGGATGAGAATCCATCCGGCCCAGCTGATTTTGAAGTATCTATTTGCTTTAAAGCATCTAAGATTTCATCTACGTTTATTCGAAGGGAACCCAAACTAAATCTCTCGGATACATCTGGAAGATTTTGAGAGTGCAACTCCTGAATATAAACTGATTCAAAGTATTTAGCAAATAGATTACATATTTCTGGTAAATTACTTGAAGTAGTGTCTAGGTGAGTCATACAATTTGGAAGACCTGTATTTTTTCGCTTAGAGTTAATGACATTCCAGAAGTGGCCACTATCGGTTTTTATAGTTTTTAATATAATTCCTGTATAAAACTGTATTAAGGGTTTCAATCTCTCGATGCAACATTAAATATCGATTGCGAGAATCCTCAAAGATCTCAACATACATAAATCCGCTGGTCCAGATGGTATCCCCGCCGTTATTCTGAAGAGGTGTTTTTCTACGCTGGCAAAACCACTGCGTAAACTTTTCCATCTTTCCTATTCTGCTGGGATTTTTCCGAGCAGATGGAAAACTGCATTTGTCCAGCCGGTCCCTAAAAAAGGCGAATCTTCCTCCCCTTCCAATTATCGTCCAATTGCACTAACGTCCCTTCTTTCCAAGGTCATGGAAACGTTGATAAACCGTCAACTTATGAAATATCTTGAAGAACGAAAGCTTCTCAATGACCGTCAGTACGGCTTTCGTAGCAAACGGTCCACTGGTGATTTGATGGCTTATCTCACCGAAAAGTGGAACCAATCTTTACATTGTTTTGGAGAAAGTAAGATTATTGCGCTTGATATTTCTAAAGCATTTGATAGAGTTTGGCATCAGGCTCTTTTATCGAAAATGCGTGCTTTTGGTATCGATGAGTTTCTTCTTCGTTGGATTAGAAATTACCTTTCCGACCGTTCAATACAAGTTGTGTTGGATGGCTTCAAGTCTGATACCCACTTAATAAATGCTGGTGTGCCCCAGGGCTCCGTTTTGTCTCCGACTCTCTTCCTCATTTTCATTAATGATCTCTTGTCTGAAACTTCTAATCCGCTTAACTGTTTTGCTGACGACTCGACCCTCAGCTTTTCATATTCGTTTCCAAATTCACGTCCCTGCTCTTCGGATGTGGAACTGGAACGGTTGCGTATGATAAGCTCATTGAATTCTGACCTTGACAGCATTGTTGCATGGGGTCTTATGAGCCGAGTAGAATTCAATGCTTCGAAAACTCAATGCTGTCTCTTGTCGTTGAAGCTTAACATTCCCCCATTGCCATTATCCATGAATGGTACCTGCATCCAAGAAACCGAAAAGCTGTCAGTACTTGGTATGTGTGTAAACGATGATCTTCGTTGGAACGACCACATATTTGAAGTCAAAAACGCTGCTAAATGCTTAGGTTTCTTGAGACGATGCAGGAAGTTCTTCACCCCTTCTGATCTGGCTACAATTTATAAGGCCTTCATCCGCCCAAAACTGGAGTATAACTCCCATATCTGGTCAGGTGCCGCTCAAACATCTTTGCATCTGCTTGATAGGGTACAAAATAGAGCGTTATAATTGATAGGTGATAGTTCAATCGTAGAATCGATTGATTCTCTTGAACATCGACGAAACGTTACCTGTCTCACTCTCTTTTATCGCTTTTTCTATAAACAGTGCTCTAGTGAAATAGCCAGTTGCATTCCTCCCCTGAAACAATTTAGCCGCAACACCCGCCTCGCTAGGAATGCTCATCAGTTTTACCTTGAGCCCAACTTCGGACGTACAGTCAAGTATAGAGATTCATATTTTAGTCGCACCACCCGAATGTGGAATGCTCTACCTGGCCCTGTTTTTCCCCTGCATTACGATTCACAAAAGTTCAAAAGCAACGTGCATCGATATCTCCTTCAAATCCTCTCCTATTTTTCTAAATACTCGCACTGTGTTTAATGGCATTATAAGGGTAGTCATAACCCCTTGATGTGCGCGTTAATTATAAAAAAAAAAAAAGAAAAGGGTGCAATTTTAGCCCTCAAGCTTTCATCATGTTTATAGATGATATATCGGAATATCTATCGGGAGGAATAAAGATTGATGGGATCCACTTAAAGGTTTTGTTATATGCAGATGATCTAGTCCTGTTTGCTGACTCCCCGGGAAATTTACAAAGAATGATCAATCAGCTGCAAAGGTACTGCCAAGAGTGGAAGTTAAATGTTAACATAACTAAATCGAAAGCAATGGTATCCCGCAAAGGTGGTGGAAGGCTAGCAAGAATCGAAAAATGGTTTTTTGAACGACAGGAACTGGAAACAGTTAAATCCTACAAGTATTTGGGCATTAACATCAGCAGTAATATGAATATGGATCAACATCTTAAAGAAAAACTCGTAGGGGCTAAAGCAGCCATAAGCGCAGCTTGGAAAAACTGTTTGGATGACAAAGAAATCTCATTTAAAACAAAATATCAAATATTTCAAGCTGTTTCAAAGTCAATTATGATGTATGGAGCACAAGTTTGGGGGTATAAGCAATACGAAGTGGTGGAAAAACTTCTCCGATTCTTCCTAAAAAGGATATTTAAACTTCCACAGTGTACGTCAAACAACATTCTACTTGTGGAAACCGATCTTTTGCCATTATTTGGGGAAACACATACATTTGCTCTCTCAAATGATGTAGACGTGTTTTTGATCTCGCTCCTGACATTAAAAGTTTTTTTCTTTTTTTATCCGAATACATATTTGATAAAACAAAGTTGAGAAAAAGAATAGTTTTTGTTTTCTTTCTTTTTTGTAATTAGAATTCCTTTGTGTTCTATTAACCACAAATTCAATTTAAAGAAAAGTAAAAAAAATAAAAAAAAGTCATAATTTCTTTTTCGCCAAATACATCTGCTCAACTATGTCTCAAACATCATCTTCCAACACTGTCAACAGCAGCAATACCAACAGTTTCACTAATACTTCTAACACACCTTCTAATAACAGCGCCAACACCATAAAAACACAAGTCACCACCAAAACTCCCACCAACACTAAATCGAACAGCACAACCAGGAACAGAAAAAATTCAAACAATTCCAACTTTATTTCCGACACCCGATCCTCTGCTATGTCCAGTCCATTCAGCAATGCATCATCCAACACCCGCTCCAAAACACATGCCCTCCATAAAAATACTGACACTGAACAAATTTCAGTTGCAAACGATAAAGTGAAATCTTCACTATCCATACAACCGATCTCATCTTTAAATAATTTTGACAACAACATTTTCACAAACAATTTATGTGGATTGGAGTCTAATCTCTCTACTAAATTTCAAAAATTGCTTTCTGATTTAGAGAGAGAAATGAAAGACGAAATACGAAACACTATTTCTGCCTTAGAAAATAAAGTGCAAGAATGCCAGAATGAAATTCAAGAACTGAGAAGTGAAAATCGATTGGTCAACGAGAAACTGGAAGATTTCCATCGATTTGTGTTTGTGAAAAAACTGTTGACGACAATGAATTTAAAATCCACTCTACTAATATGATGTCAAATATAATCAACCCAATACCACTTTGAATGTCATCGGTAGCTGATCATCTTTAGCAAGTACATATTTTGATTTATACACTGAAAAAAAAAAATTTATTATATTTCTTTCATATTCTTTTCATCTGATTATTAGGTTAAATTCAATTTTTTTATTTCTTAAATTTTTCTTTTCCTGTAAAAACCTGTCTTATTCTCATTCCATTAACATCAAGTATTTCTATTTTTTTTTCTCCTTTTTTTCTTTTTTTTTAATTTCTGTTTTTTCATGATGACTGGTGCAGAATTTCATTCCATTTCTAATTGCTTATCTGTAAAATCTGTTATTAGAATACTTTCTAATGTGCATGAAGGGTTCAAAGTATGTTGCATAAATGCTCGTAGTCTGAATTTAAACAAATTGGATTTTCTCAAGTCGATTTTTCATGCATCAGACGTCGATGTTATGTGCATTACCGAAACTTGGTTCAAGCCTGATATTCCAAATAGTTTTTATGAATTAGATAATTATAAAATAGTCAGAAATGACAGGGTTACCGACACTATTGGCGGAGGAGTTGCACTGTACTGCAAAGCATCCCTCGCCTGTAAGGTATAGGCAAAGTCGGAAGACAGGGGTATAGAATTTCTTTTCGTTGAGGTAGCTGGTGGAAGTACTAAATGTCTTTTGTTTGTTGGTTACAATCCAAATAGAAGTTTTTCGCCTGAGCCCTTATTCGCTGTCCTGCGAGAATTCACACTCTTATATGAGCATATTATTATATGTGGTGATTTCAACGCTGACCTACTGCAATATGACTCTCGATCTAACCAACTGAGAGATGAAATAGCCGCGGCGGGACTGTTTTTAACAAATTCTTATGCCACCCGGTTCGCCCCTAATACTCCTCCTAGTCTCCTTGACTTAATGATTGTCTCAGATTTGTCCTACGTTCTTCTGCAAGACCAACTGTCTATGGATGGTTTATCTGATCATGATCTGCTGTTTTGCACATATAACTCAGAATTTTCTCATACACCGTCACAAACAACATTTCAATTCAGAGGTCTAAAATCGATAAACCATTTCGAACTCTTAAATGATGCTGCTGTCTACCGCTGGAATGAATGTCATCCCTTCTCAAATACCAATGACTAGGTACACCACTTTCAATCTCTTGTTTTGGAACTATATAATAAACATATTCCTATTAAATCTGTTGCGGTGCGTAGTAAAAACTGTCCCTGGTTTACTCATGAAGTACATATAGCAATTAAAAACCGAAGAAAATTGTATGCGAAATGGAAAAGTAATGCTTCCAATACGAATTGGGAAAATTTTTGTCCATGCTCGGAATGTAGATACATTTGTGACTCGTAGAGCTTTTTTTACTTTTTTTTTTACTTTTTTTCTAAGCTGGATACGAACCCATCATCTCGAAAGCTTTGGAGCAACCTTCGGAGTATTGGAATAGGAAAAAAGCAGGTTGTCCATAGTTTGCCTGATCCAAATGACTTAAATAAGGCCTTCTTATCATCTGAAGCAACTGAAAGAACCCAATAAGAATTTATTAGAAAGTATTCGTCTGATTAAGTCTGATGCAGTTGGAGAGGATGGGATGTCTATTTCTTTTATCAAAATGATTTTGAATCATTTATTACCTACACTGACTCATATAATAAATTTTTGTATAACTTCTTCTTCCTTTCCTGACTGGAAGTCCGCAAAAATAATCCCTGTCGCGAAGAAAGCGAATCCAAGTTCTTGCTCTGATTTCCGTCCGATCAGTATCTTACCTTGTCTGTCAAAGGTTTTTGAGAAGATTCTTGCTACACAGATAACTAGACCTTGATAGGTTCAACTTATTATCCAAATTTCAGTTTGGTTTCCGTGCTCATCACAGTTGTCAAACTGCGATGATAAAAGTTCTAGATGATGTTCGAAACCAATATGACCTGGGCAATGTGACTGTTCTTTGTTTATTGGATTTTTCAAAGGCCTTTGATAAGGTCAACCATCAAATACTTTTTTCAAAACTGAAACTCTACTTCGGTTTTCATGATAGAGCATTAAGTCTCATAAGAGACTATCTGTCTGATCGAAGCCAGAGGGTCAAGGTTGATGAAAAGATTTCAGATCCAATGAATGTGCGAATGGGGTTCCACAGGGCTCAGTATTAGGACCAATCCTCTTCTGTCCATTCATTAATGATTTGCCAACCGTTTGCTCGAATGTTTCAATTCATCTATATGCTGATGATGTCCAAATTTATTTGTCACGTCCAATTGGATTGCAAGAGGACCTTATTCACAGAATAAATGAAGATCTACAAGCAATTTTAAAATGGTCCCTTGCCAATCACATAACCCTCAACCCTGCTAAATCTTAACTAATTGCGATATCTAAAAAGCACACAAATGCCATGCTTTTACCACAGGTTTACCTTTCAGATGTCAAGTTTCACTTTGTGAATTGTGTTACCAGTCTTGGAATTAGGGTAAATACTTCTCTTTCAGCTGAGAACAAGGTTAACTATACCATTGGAAGAATTTATGGTGGCTTGCGTAAGCTTCGGTTGTACTCCGATATAACTCCTACTAGCACCAAGTTAAGACTAGTTAAGATTCTTTTAGTTCCTCTAATAGACTTTGCAAATGTTGTTTATTGTAAACTTGACTCCAATTACCATAATTAATGTGACCAAAAAAAGCCGACGGAAAAACAGATTTCCACTTTACTTATGTAAAAACTTTTGGTCTTTTGTCAAGAACATTAAGAACTCGACCGCGTCATCGGTCCCATCGCTCGTCTTCAATGACTCTCCATATGTCAGCTCCATCGATAAAGCCAATTTGCTGGCAGCTCAATTTGCTGCCAACTCGACACTTCCTCATAGCATATTGGCTCCACCTGAGCTCGAGTCTGCAAATTCTTTGATGAAGCAGATATTTTTTCGAACTCGCTCGGTTGCGAGAGTCCTCAAAGATCTCAACATACATAAATCCGCTGGTCCAGATGGTATCCCCGCTGTTATTCTGAAAAGGTGTTTTTCTACGCTGGCAAAACCACTGCCAAAACTTTTCCATCTTTCCTATTCTGCTGGGATTTTTCCGAGCAGATGGAAAACTGCATTTGTCCAGCCGGTCCCTAAAAAAGGCGAATCATCCTCTCCTTCAAATTACCGTCCAATTGCACTAACGTCCCTTCTTTCCAAGGTCATGGAAACGTTGATAAACCGTCAACTTATGAAATATCTTGAAGAACGAAAGCTTCTTAATGACCGTCAGTACGGCTTTCGTAGCAAACGGTCCACTGGTGATTGATGGCATATCTCACTGAAAAGTGGAACCAATCTTTACATTGTTTCGGAGAAAGTAAGATTATTGCGCTTGATATTTCTAAAGCATTTGATAGAGTTTGGCATCAGGCTCTTTTATCGAAAATGCGTGCTTTTGGTATCGATGAGTCTCTTCTTCGTTGGATTAGAAACTAAATTTCCGACCGCTCAATACAAGTTGTATTGGATGGCTTCAAGTCTGATACCCACTTCATAAATGCTGGTGTGCCCCAGGGCTCCGTTTTGTCTCCGACTCTCTTCCTCATTTTCATTAATGATCTCTTGTCTGAAACTTCTAATCCGCTTAACTGTTTTGCTGATGACTCGACCCTCCGCTTTTCATATTCGTTTCCAAATTCACGTCCCTGCTCTTCGGATGTGGAACTGGAACGGTTGCGTATGATAAGCTCATTGAATTCTGACCTTGACAGCATTGTTGCATGGGGTCTTATGAACCGAGTAGAATTCAATGCTTCGAAAACTCAATGCTGTCTCTTGTCGTTGAAGCTTAACATTCCCCCATTGCCATTATCCATGAGTGGTACCTGCATTGAAGAAACCGAAAAGCTGTCAGTACTTGGTATGTGTGTAAACGATGATCTTCGTTGGAACGACCACATATTTGAAGTCAAAAACGCTGCTAAATGCTTAGGTTTCTTGAGACGATGCAGGAAGTTCTTCACCCCTTCTGATCTGGCTACAATTTATAAGGCCTTCATCCGCCCAAAACTGGAGTATAACTCTCATATCTGGTCAGGTGCTTCTCAAACATCTTTGCGCCTACTTGATAGGGTACAAAATAGAGCGTTAAGATTGATAGGTGATAGTTCAATCGTAGAAGCGATTGATTCTCTTGGACATCGTCGAAACGTCACCTGTCTCTCTCTCTTTTATCGCTTTTTCCACAAACAGTGCTCTAGTGAAATAGCCAGCTGCATTCCTCCATTGAAACAATTTAGCCGCAACACCCGCCTCGCTAGGAATGCTCATCAGTTCTGCCTTGAGCCCAACTTCGGGCGTACAGTCAAGTATAGAGATTCTTATTTTAGTCGCACCACCCGAATGTGGAATGCTTTACCTGGCTCTGTGTTTCCCCTGCATTACGATTTACAAAGATTCAAAAACAACGTGCATCGGTGTCTTCTTTGAAATCCTCTAATATTTTCCTAAATGCTCGCACTGTGTTTTTATAAAATTATAAGGGTAGTCATAACCCCTTGATGTGCACGCCAATTATATAAAAAAAAAAATAAAAAAGTTTTACGATCCGAGCATAATTATCAAAAAAATTACTTTCAAGACACTTTCGAGACAAATCTTGCTAAATTCTGTGAGAAAGAAGGTGGAAATTTTTAGGTCTTCAGATATAGGTCATATTATATGCAAATACTCAGAAAAGAGAGTACAATCCAACCCCATTAACGGTTTTACGATCCGAGCATATCAAAAAATTTACTTTCAAGACCCTTTCGAGACCAATCTTGCTAAATTCTGTGAGAGTGAAGGTGGAAATTTTTAGGTCTTCAGATATAGGTCATGTTATATGCAAATACTTAGAAAAGAGAGTACAATCCAACCCCATTAACCGTTTTACGATACGAGCATATCAAAAAATTGACTTTCAAGACCCTTTCGAGACCAATCTTTCTAAATTCTGTGAGAAAGAAGGTGGAAATTTTTAGGTCTTCAGATATTGGTCATATTATATGCAAATACTCAGAAAAGAGAGTACAATCCAACCCCATTAACAGTTTTACGATTTGAGCATATCAAAAAATTTACTTTCAAGACCCTTTCGAGACCAATCTTGCTAAATTCTGTGAGAAAGAAGGTGGAAATTTTTAAGTCTTCAGATATAGGTCATATTATATGCAAATACTCAGAAAAGAGAGTACAATCCAACCCCATTAACGGCTTTACGGTCCGAGCATTTCAAAAAATTGACTTTCAAGACCCTTTCGAAACCAATCTAACTAAATTCTGTAAGAAAGATGGTGGAAATTTTTAGGTCTTCAGATATAGGTCATATTATTTGCAAATACTCAGAAAAAAGAGTACAATCCAACCCCATTAACAGTTTTACGATCCGAGCATATCAAAAATAGACTTTCTAGATCCTTTCGAGACCAATCTTGCTAAATTCTGTGAGAAAGAAGGTGGACATTTTAAGGTCTTTAGATAAAGGTAATATTATATGCAAATACTCAGAAAAGAGAGTACAATCCAACCCCATTAACGGTTTTACGATCCGAGCATATCAAAAAATTGACTTTCAAGACCCTTTCGAAACCAATCTTGCTAAATTCTGTGAGAAAGAAGGTGAAAATTTTTAGGTCTTCAGATATAGGTCATATTATATGCAAATACTCAGAAAAGAGAGTACAATCCAGCCCCATCAACAGTTTTACGATCCGAGCATATCAAAAAATTGACTTGCAAGACCCTTTCGAGAATAATCTTGCTAAATTCTGTGAGAAAGAAGGTGGACATTTTTAGGTCTTCATATAAAGGTCATATTATATGCAAATACTCAGAAAAGAGAGTACAATCCAACCCCATTAACAGTTTTACGATCCGAGCATATCAAAAAATTGACTTTCAAGACCCTTTCGAGACCAATCTTGCTAAATTCTGTGAGAAAGAAATTGGAAATTTTTAGGTCTTCAGATATAGGTCATATTATATGCAAATACCCAGAAAAGAGAGTACAATTCAACAACATTAACAGTTTTACGATCCGAGCATATCTAAAAATTGACTTTCAAGACCCTTTCGAGACCAATCTTGCTAAATTCTGTGAGAAAGAAGGTGGAAATTTGTAGGTCTTCAGATATAGGTCATATTTTATGCAAATACTCAGAAAAGAGAGTACAATCCAACCCCATTAACAGTTTTACGATCCGAGCATATCAAAAAATTTACTTTCAAGATCCTTTCGAGAACAATCTTGCTAAATTCTGTGAGAAAGAAGGTGGAAATTTGTAGGTCTTCAGATATTGGTCATATTAAATGCAAATACTCAGAAAAGAGAGTACAATCCAACCCCATTAACAGTTCTACGATCCGAGCATATCAAAAAATTTACTTTCAAGACCCTTTCGAGACCAATCTTGCTAAATTCTGTGAGAAAGAAGGTGGACATTTTTAGGTCTTCAGATATAGGTCATATTATATGCAAATTCTCAGAAAAGAGAGTACAATCCAACAACATTAACGGTTTTACGATCCGAGCATATCAAAAAATTGACTTTCAAGACCCTTTCGAAAACAATCTTGCTAAATTCTGTGAGAAAGAAGGTGGAAATTTTTAGTCTTCAGATATAGGTCATATTATATGCAAATACTCAATAAAAAGAGTACAATCCAACCCCATTAACAGTTTTACGATCCGAGCATATCAAAAATAGACTTTCAAAACCCTTTCGAGACCAATCTTGCTAAAATCTGTGAGAAAGAAGGTGGAAATTTTTAGGTCTTTAGATAAAGGTAGTATTATATGCAAATACTCAGAAAAGAGAGTACAATCCAACCCCATTAACGGTTTTACGATCCGAGTGTTGAAGACTATGCTGTTTTGCATACACTTTTAGATGAAATAATAGAGTAAACGATTTAGATACATTAGTATTGGATTCTTTATTTTGTGCAAGTAAAACTTAGAGTAGAGAACAATGAGTTGTGTTATGTATGGTTTGGAGGTCCGACGGCAACTGAACTAAAGCAAATTCCAAATCCCAAGAGAATTAATTATGTTGTACCAAGACATGGCTTTTACTACTAACTTCATGGCGACACCGACGCCAAAAATTCCTATCAACAACAATATTATAGTCTTTAATTCCATTCTGAGAACTGATAACTTGTAATGGAAAATTTCTCATTATTATAGCAGACAAAGGAAATTAGAGATACTTTTGAATTGAAATATATTTTCTGCGGGGTTAGATGAAGTGACTTGGAATTTGCTTAGAGGAAAAAATGCAGGGTATCAAACCATCAAACAAAAAATGTGTCAAGATGAGTAACAAACAATAGAATTAAGTTTCAACATGAGTTGAACATGCCGCCGGCCTTGAAAGTTTGTTAACTTTTAAAAAACAAAAATTGTAAATAACATTGGTTGTGGAATCATTATAAGTTTCTCATAATACATCAAGAAAGTTTACTTTATGGGAATCAATGCTACCTTACGAATTGGTGGCTTAAAAATACAATCTTTTGTGAGTATAGAAATCACACGAACTCGTCCGTCTTGTCCTGGGTGGATTTCACCCACCCTTCCCATTGGCCATCGCAAAGGTTGTTGTCTTCGTGCAATAGTACTAAGTCATCAATTTTCACATTAGGCGATTTCAAGGTCCAGACATTTTTGGATTGAAGAATATTAAGATATTCTCTGCTCCACTGCTTCCAAAAAAGGTCTCGTAAATGCTGAATTTGATGATAGTGAGAGAGTCTATCAAAGTTGAGGTGTAAACATGGTTGTGGTAAGTATGTAAGTGGACCTCCCACTAAAAAATGTGCTGGAGTAAGAACATCCATGTCGTGAGGATCATTGGACATCCGAGATAATGGCCTGGAGTTCATCACTGCTTCAATTTGACACAACAAGGTTGTCATTTCATCGTAGGTGAAAGATCGATTTCCTACTGATGCTAATGTTTTTTGCATGATCCGCTTGGCTACCTTGACAGCAGCCTCCCATAGGCCCCCGAAATGAGGCGCCCTCGGTGGTATGAAGTGCCAATGAACTCCTGCCCTTGACAAATTTGCTGTACCTCTTCAGATGCGATGGCAGAACCTAGGCTCCTACCAATTTGCTCAAGCTCATTTTTTGCGCCTGTAAAGTTAGTTCCATTATCAGAATAAAGTTTCGAACAATTACCTCTACGTGCAAGAAATCTTCTCAGAGCAGCCAAGAATGCTACCTTGGACAGGTCTGGAACTAATTCCAAATATACCGTCTTGACGACAAAACATACAAATACACATACGTATGCCTTGGTTGGTGGTCTTCCTCGAATCCGCTGGGTTATATATACTGGACCACAAAAGTCGATTCCCGTAGTGGAGAATGGTTTAGCTGGAGTGACTCTTTCACTTGGCAAGTCCCCCATGAGTTGAGTTGATAATTTGGGACTATAACGAAAACACGTAACGCATGTCCTGAGTACCTTCCCTATTGTTACGTTCTGCCGTGCTTCCTTATAGCAAAGGGAAGAGCAGGTGACGGAGAGTCAAAAATGAAAAGATACTAATTCGTTTTAATTATTTATTAGTATAACAGAAAAGGCCCGCTGTCGCTATGCATGGGCTGCGACCTTTGCTGTCTGAAATTCAAATTCTAACTCTGCCCTTCTTTCCATTCGCTTCTCTATTTATTGGTTTTATTCATTGCTTAACCGATGCCGTTTACTATCGTCAGAACCATGTCACTTCATTTAGTTCATCCGAACTAGGCCACACACCATGGTTACTTCACGCCATGGTTACTTCGACGCCTGTCGAAAAAGGACCCCGAATCCTTAACGGTAAAGGCCAAAAGGGCGCTGGTCAGGTCCGAACAAAGACTACGGACAGTGACACCAACAGACATAACAAAACGAACTGGACAAGACCCAACAAACAAAAAACAAGCTGGCTGCGGAGCAAGTACCGGAACTGGCGAGGTGGCCTCCCTGCCCCTTGTCGACACCGGTTTGCCGAGCTGCTCAAAAAGAGCAAGAAATGCCAGCTCCTCCCCAAATAACTCCTCACCCAACAGGATACCTAAGAGGATGAAGACCTCCTCAGTCCCTGCTGTAAAGGGCCACCCAGTCGCTATCGCCGACTTTGGGAAACCCGACCGCAAACTGAGTGAAGACGAATGGCAGTTACTTGAACTAAGAATCCTGGAAGAGGTAAACGAGGCGATCGTCAAGAGTAGGCCACCGCCACTCTTCGGGGACCTCACTACCGTCCATGGTTTCAAGATGATGAACTGCGAAAATGAATGGACCCTTCAATGGCTCCAGGAGTTTGTGAAGAAGACGGCAGCTCCCTGGCAGAATGCCGATTTACGGCTTGTGACTGCCAGTGAGATTAAAGATCTTAACCGACCAATAGGAAAACTATTGGTCAGAGGCCCCGCTATTCCCCGCGATCGGCTGGAAAGGTATATCCTTTCTCTAAATGCCGAACTTCTGAGTGATCAATGGAAGATCATGAAGGTGGAGAAAACGGAGACAGGAACTGAAGTGATTGTGAGATTGAACCACAACTCCATACCACTTTTAAGACGAGTCAGCTTTAAAGTTCGCGTTGGCATAACCCGATGCAAGCTCAGGCTGATAGCCAGAATCAAAAAACAGGTTAGTAAGGCGTTGTATATAAAACAAATTATGTCATGGAATTGAAGTTAATACAAATAAATCTCCAACATAGTAAAGCCGCCTCCGCCAACCTGGTCTACCTCATGGAGAGTAGACAAATTGATGTAGCCCTTATACAAGAACCTTGGGTCGCAAGAGGAAAAATTAAGGGCCTACACTCCAAAGAACTTACGCTGTACAAATCTAATTTTGTCAGCCCAGAAAGTAACCTCAGAACATGCATAGTAGCTAGAAAACAGTTAAACCTTTTTCTTCTAACTACTTATAGCACAATAGACCAGACCGCAGTAAAGATGGAACGTGAGGGACTCCCACCTCTAATTTTAGCTTCCATCTACATGCCACATGATGGAATTGAAGGACCACCAGCGAATATTACTTACCAACTGGTAGAATACACAAGTAAGAGTAGACTAGATATTATTATGGGCTGTGACGCCAACGCACACCATGTGCAATGGGGAAGCACCGACACAAATTCTAGGGGGGAACTCTTATTTGAATTTATTTTAAGAAACAATCTTTTGGTTATCAACAGAGGTAACACACCTACCTTTGTTACAAAAAACCGTAAAGAAGTACTTGACATTACCCTCACTAATAACTCGGACACTTGTCCAGTAGAGCAGTGGAAAGTACTAGAAGAACTCTCTTTCTCAGACCATCGTCTGATAAATTTTATCATTCCCACTACAGATCGCCCAATCAAACCTTTTCGTAATAATAGACGAACAGATTGGGCAACCTTTAGTAGGGAGGTAGACGATAACATAGATTCCCTAAATACAAATAGGTACCTTGAACCGCAAAGCCTTGATAAGTTGACTGCAGAACTCACAGGGATTCTGAGAAATGCCCTGGATAAAAGCTGTCCTCTGATCACAACGGTAAAAAAGAACAAAAAACCAATTTGGTGGACCAACGAGCTGAGCAGCATTAGGAAAGAAACTAGAAGACTTTTCAATGCTGCCAAACGAACCGGCTCCGAAAATGACTGGGAACATTACAAATCCAGCCAAAGGAAATTCAAAAATGAAACTCAACGAGCAAAACGCTGCTCATGGAGAAATTTTTGCAGCGAAATTGAGTGTACGAACAAATCGGCCAGACTACGGAAAATCCTCTCTAAGGAGACCATACCTCTTGGTTCTCTGAAGAGACCGGATAACCACTGGACTGAATCCCCGGTAGAGAGTCTGGAACATCTGTTCGATTCGCACTTCCCTGGATGCAGCCCTATAGAGAACAGTGAAGTAGATACCACTAATTACTCTAGACATGAAATCCCGACAGATATCGTAACAGAAGAGAAGTTGGAATGGGCTATCAACTCCTTCTCCCCTTTTAAATCTCCGGGTCACGATGGCATTTTTCCTATGATGCTTCAAAAAAGCAGAGAAAAAGTCATCCCACATCTCAAGAATATTTTTGAAAGTAGCCTCATATGGGGTTACATTCCCAAAATATGGCGGGAAGTTAAAGTCGTTTTCATACCGAAAGCCGGCAAACCCAGCCATACAGAAGCAAAAGACTTCAGACCTATAAGTCTGACCTCCTTTATACTGAAAACTTTTGAAAGGTTGCTTGATTTACATATCCGTAGTTTTATGAAACCGGAAGTAATATCCACCTTTCAACATGCTTACACAAAAGGAAGAAGTGTGGAAACAGCACTTCACTGTGTAGTAAGAACCATAGAAAAAACGCTGCAAGATAAGGAATACACTCTGGCAGCTTTCCTGGACATTGAAGGAGCTTTCAACAATGTACAGAACAGTGCAATTAAGAAGGCCCTAAATGATCTAGAAGTTGAAGAAACAATAACAAATTGGATCATGAATATGCTAACAAAACGTCAGATCCACAGTGAACTGGGAGGTGCAAACTTGAAAAAGTGTGTGTCAAGGGGAACCCCACAAGGAGGTATCCTCTCACCCCTGCTCTGGATCCTGGTCATGAATGAGATCCTCGTAGCTCTCAAACATGATGGCGTAAAAGTGGTCGCCTATGCCGATGATCTAGCTCTTCTGGCAACGGGGAAATTCCCTTCCACTATTAGCGCACAATTGAACTACACACTAACCAAGGTAAGCGCTTGGACAAAAAGGTGCGGCCTTGCAGTGAACCCCCTCAAAACAGAGCTGGTACTCTTTACAAATAGAAGAAAAATACCTACTTTCGAGTTACCAAGACTAAATGGGACCCCTCTTAAAATCTCTGATCAAGCCAGATACCTGGGTGTGATCTTAGACAAAAAACTAAATTGGAGTCCCAATATACAAGAAAGATATAAGAAATCTATGATAGCACTATATTCGTGCAACAGGATTTTTGGCAAAAACTGGGGACCAAATCCCAAGATCATCCTGTGGATGTATACTGACATTGTTAGACCTATCCTATCTTATGGCAACTTGGTCTGGTGGAAGGCGTTGGAAAAATCCACGCATTTAAAAACCCTAACCAAAGTTCAAAGATCTGCCTGTATTTGCGTAACTGGTGCAATGAGAACTACACCGACCGCGAGTTTGGAAGTAATACTCAATCTCACACCTCTTGATCTCTACGTTCAAGAAGCGGCAGCAAATAGTGCACTTAGACTAAACCAATGTAATGTCTGGAAAACCAGCCAAATAGGACACGCACAGATTTTATCAAGATACGCAGATAACAATATCTGCACGGATTACATAACTCCATACTTGGACTTTAAAAAATCCTTCACAACTAGCTTCCCCAATAGACAAGATTGGGAGAATGAAACACCTTACGAAACGTCTATAGCAATCTATACCGACGGTTCAAAAATGGAAGTTGGAACAGGGGCAGGTTTCTTTTCAGAAAGCCTAAAACTTGCCAGTTCATTCAGACTTCCTAATCACAGCAGCGTCTTCCAAGCCGAGATCTTGGCAGTTACAAACGCTGCAAAACAGGTGTCCATGATGGCGCTATCACATGCTGATATCACTTTTTTTCATTGATAGCCAAGCAGCAATAAAAGCGATTTCTGCCACTCTTGTCAAATCAAGGCTTGTTTCTTGCTGTCGCGAAGAGCTAAGGGTTCTTGGCACACAGCATAACGTTAGACTCTGCTGGGTCCCCGGTCATAGTGGTATACCGGGAAACGAAAAAGCGGACGAACTAGCGAGGAAAGGATCAGCACTTGACCCTTCTCTCATTGATGAATCAATCAGGATCCCACCCTGTGAAATGAAACAGATCATTGGTAACAAAATAATGCGAAAATCCAATGAAAGATGGGAATGCCTAGATTCCTGTGTTACTTCCAGGAAACTATGGCCGAAATATGATAAGAAAGAATCTGAAAAGCTGCTATCATTGAATAGAATTTCATTGCGAACGCTTATCAGTATCATAACTGGACACAACCTACTTGGTTATCACAAAAAGAAAATGGGTCTTTGCACCGATGACCTATGCAGAGGATGCAATGACGAAGATGAACATGAGGACACTAGTCACTTCCTTTGTCAATGCCCAGCACTCTGTCATACTAGGAAAAAATTTCTAGGAAATTACTTCTTTAATGAACTAGAAGAATTATCAGACGCTCCAAAGAGCAGTCTGTTAAACTTCACTAAGAACACAAAATGGTTAAACACTAAACAGACATAAAATCATAGGTTTCTGGGACGTTACAATACGTCAGGGTATCACAACGGATCTACATTGATCTAAGTGTGATGGTAATAAGATCAACCGTCAGCCCATTTTACCTAACCTAACCTATGGTTACTTCATTGGTCATTATGTAGAACACGCTTAAACCTTTATGCCGATCGTATGGTGACCCACTCAAGTACTTCTGGGTGTGTCTTCATCGATCGCAGTTTATAGGTTTCGTATTACACATTGCACTTGACATACTCTATTGCATTGCAGTTGTTTACTCATCTGTTTTCGTTGCAATAGAGGCGCGCATATGGCGAGCATATGGCTTGAGTCATAGTGACGTGCATACGTGAAGTGCTGTTCTACATTAAGAACGAAAATGAAAATTATACCCGGTTGGTGTTTTTATGAATGAAGTTGGTTCTGAATGAAGGAGGTTGGGAATAGTTGCGGTTCTCGGATCACAACATCCTCCCCCTCTTGAAAAAAGAAAATTCGTAGCCAATAAAAAGGTTAGGAATTTTCGCAAAAACGTGTCGAGTTGAAGCAAATGCGAAGAAGTCAGAGTTTTACAAAAAACTTTTGTTTTTATTACTAGGTTATATAATATGTAGATAATAATTTGGTATATGTTTGTAATACATAGATTTAGATATATTTAATAAATCAGTGAATTTTTGTTTCAAATTTTGTTTTCAAATTATTATTAGTGTTACTAATTCGTTTATTTAGTAAATCAGTAAAAAATTTTATTATTTGTTTATTTTATTGTTCTTTACTGTTTTATGATTTAAAGTAGTACATTTTCTAAACAGATTTAGCTTTTTATTAGATTATAAGTTGTAAAAATTTTCTAAATAGATTTGCATGTCTTACAGGTATTATATATGTATTATATGTGTACAAACATCTTTGAAAAAAGAAATTTTTTTTTTTCTCATAATTTTATATAGTATTAAATAGTAATGATTTTTTTTTTTTTTTTTTTTTCTTACATAATTTTATACCGTATTAATTAATAGTGACTTATGGTTAATAATGGTATAATGACATACTATATTGTTTTTTAATTGCTTAGCACAAAAATTGGTACTTCGTTTTCTTTCTTGTTCATCTGGACAACATTACCTTTTCCCAAACTATTTGTTTTCTCTTGTTTGACTTTATACGTATTGTATCGTCTATAGCAAAGTGATATTAAGAGAATTGTGAAGATTATATATATGACAGTATAGTGGTGCACGTCATGCTTATTGTTAAAAAGGGTGTTAATTCTTTAGTTTTTTGGAATTGTATACTTTTTGATAGAAGATTTAGTTCGTCCTGACTAGAATATTTAATGAATGTAACCTCTGGTTTTGCGTCGTTTTTCGGATAATTGTTCTTAACTTCGGAAATGTTTAAAGCGGGGATGAAGGAATTATAAACAAAGGAAGATTTTTCGTTTTTAGACCGTATAGTGATATCTTTTGATTTAAGGAAGCAGTTTCCAGTGAGTGTATGGTTTTTTTTTTTTTTTGTGCGTGTAAAACGTTTTGTATGTGTTTAGTTGTGTGTAGTTATTCGTTAAAGGGTTGCAAATTGTTGTTGTGAATTAATTTTGATTTCTTACCTACTCTTACTACAGTATTTTCATCCGAATGGATTCTTATGACTTCGTATGGTCCGTCCCACAGAGTCGAAAGCTTATTCTGTCTGGTTTGATTTTTTATTAGGACTTTATCTCCTACGTTAAATATTTTTGGTCTAGCATTCTTGTCGTAAAGAGTTTTTGATTTTTCCTTTTTTTCTTTGAGGATTGAGTTTGCTGTCTCATATCCGTGTTGTAATCTAGCCTTAAGTTCGATAACGTAGTTATCATAGTTATAAGAAATCTTGGGTTTTTGTGACAGAACGCTTGGAATATTAGCAGGGAATCCGTATAGGAGTTCATAGGGTGAAAATCCAGTACTACTGTGTGGTGTTGTATTGTATACAAACATAGAATATGGGATCCATGTATCCCATGACAAAGGATCTTGGTTCACATAGTGTCGTAGATATTCGGCTAATGTTCTATGGCTTCGTTCTAATGCTCCATTTGTCTGAGGATGGTAGGGCGTTGTATTCAACTTTTTTATCTTCAATAGGCTACACATTTCTTTGAAAAGGATACTTAAGAAATTTGTCCCTTGGTCAGTTAAAAGAGATAGAGGGATTCCGTGGCGACATATTATGATTTCCACGAACGTTCTAGCTACAGTTGAAGCTTCGGCGTTTTGTATTGGCATAGCTTCCGAAAACTTTGTCAAGTCGTCCTGGAAGGTGAGTAGATATTTGTTTCCACCATAGCTAACAGGAAGTGGTCCAACTATGTCTAGAGCGACTCTTTCAAATGGTCTAACACTAGTAGTTGTAATTTTCATGGGGACTGGTGGATTTTTTCTACTTTTATTTCGTTGACAAGACGTGCATATGCTCACATGCTTTTGTACATCAGCTTTCATGTTTGGCCAGAAGTATTTCGCCTTTATTCGGTTATACATCCGTGAAATACCTTGGTGGCCTCCGAATGGGGAATCATGATATTCTGACAGAATCTTAGAAATTATCTCTGGGTCAGTCAAGGAAATCCTTTCATCAATGTGAAGGTATATGTCTAATGTCAAATCTCCGAAAACTTCATTCAATATTCTTTTGAAAGTATGTCTAACTTGGTTATCTGGGACAGGTAGTGAAAAAGAAATAGTTTTTTCAAACTTAGTTTGTTCCTTAATTGTTCGGAGACTCTTTTCGGTTATCTCTTCGTCCTTTGTCGTACGGAACGGTAAGGGTAGTGTAACGACAATCAAAGAATCATGTACCTTAAATTTACCTATAGTGGGTTTTGTAAAGTTTTGAATTCTTTTTACTAAGGATTGCTCGTCTGTTGAGTCTATTAGTGGTAATATTACGATTTTATAGTTGGAATTTTTATTTATAAAGATAGATTCGAATTTTTCGATAACATTGCATTCGGGTCCTGTTTTAGAGTCTTGTGATGACTTCGGTTTGAATTCTAGGTCTCCCGAATTGATAGAGGTTGGCTTTCTTTTAGGAGCCACAGTTGCATTTGCTTGAATATTATCTTCGATCTGTTTTTGTTTTTGCCCTCGTGTTACAACCAATATATTGCTTTCTCCTATATTTCGACTTAAAGCATCTGCATTTAAGTTGCTTTTCCCCGGTTTATGCTTGATGGTATATTCATATTCGGATAATAAAATTTTCCATCTTGCTAGTCTAGACATAGGATCGGTACGAGAAAATAACCATTGCAAAGGTTGATGGTCAGTACAAATAGTGAAGGGTTTGCCATTAAGGTAGGGACGAAATTGTTGTATGGCATAGACAATTGCAAGTAGTTCTTTTTCGGTCGTGTTATACCTGACTTCGGAGTCATTCAACGTTCTGCTTGCGAAGGATATGGGTTTGTCTTTTCCAATAAGACCTTGTGACAAAACAGCTCCAATTCCGACATCGCTTGCATCTGTGGTCACAATAAATTCTTCTTTGAAATTGGGGTAAGCTAAGACTGGGGGGTTTATTAATTTATTTTTTAGATCTCTAAAAGCTTCATCGCAGAAGGCATCCCATTTGAAAACACAGTTTTTCTTTAGTAACTTTGTAAGAGGTTTTGCTATCGTAGAAAAATTTTCTATAAATTTTCTATAATAGCCAACGAAGCCTAGAAAAGATTTTATACCTTTAGCATTTTTAGGTGTAGGGTACGTTTTAACAGCTTTGATCTTTTCGGGGTCTGGTTTAAGTCCATCTTCCGAAATAAGATGACCTAGATACATGAGTTCGTGTTTTAGAAAATTACATTTCTCTGGTTGTAATTTCAGATTGTGGATGCTTAGTTGGTTGAGAACTTTTAATAATTTGGAGTTATGATCTTTAAGGTCGTATCCGTATAGAACTATATCGTCCATATAAACGAAACAATCAAAACCTTGTAAGCCAGTGAGAACAGTGTTCATTAGGCGTTGGAAGGTTGCAGGAGCGTTTTTTAAACCGAATGGCATTCGATTATATTCGTAATGGCCAAAGGGAGTGCTGAATGCGGTCTTGCATCGATCTTTTTCATCCATTAAGATTTGATGAAATCCTTTAGCCAAATCCAAGGTGCTGAAATATTTAGCTCTACCCAATTGATCAAATATGTCACTGATATTTGGTAGTGGGTATGCATCGCCGACGGTTAAGTCATTTAGTTTCCTGAAATCTACAACTACCCTCCAACGTTTGCTTCCATCGTTTCCCGGTTTTTTGGGAACGAGTAGCAGGGGTGAGTTCCAGGGACTCGAACTTGGTCGTACGATGTCGTCGTCTAACATCTCTTGTACTTGTTTATGGATTTCTGCTTTTTGGCTTTCAGGGAGTCGATAAGGTTTTACGTAAAGTGCGGGTTTACTCTCATCAGTACCGATTTTATGAGTCATGGAATCGGTGTTGGTGAGGTGATCACCCTCTAGATAGAACAATTCGTTGTACTCTCTACAAATCTTAAGGATAGAATCCTTTTCTTCAGCGTTGCAATGGTCTAATATCAACATGGACTCTAGTTTTTCCATTCGTTTTTCTACTTTGCTACTAAAATTTTTCATATTGTACTGCTCGTACTGATCTAAACTATCAAAATTTAAATTAAGATTATTTGTATAGAGTATTTTCTCTGTTTCTAAAGCATTCATAGTTAGAACTCTGATTTTATTGTTTATAGGCCTTACTATGGATTCGCCAACATATACTCCTGGACAAATCTGTTTCTTTTTGATCACAATATCTACAGACTTTTTGTTAGCATTTTTGAAGAGAATTTCGATCATTTGTTGACTCCTAGGTGGGAGGATAAAACATAAATCTGTTTTGAAAGGGTTTATTTCTGATGTAGTCTTAAGTATTGCTGATAACGAATCAGTAGATGCTTTAGTTTCTTTGCTCTTTTGGCTGATGTTTTCTAAGGTCTTATTTTTATTTGTAGCTGCTACACCACTGTTTAATGTAGTCTTATGTATTGCTGCTTTAGTTTCCTTGCTCTTTTGGCTGTTGTTTTCTAAAGTCTTATTTTTATTTATAGCTGCTACACCACTGTTTAATGTAGTCTTATGTATTGCTGCTTTAGTTTCCTTGCTCTTTTGGCTGTTGTTTTCTAAAGTCTTATTTTTATTTATAGCTGCTACATCACTGTTTAATGTAGTTTTATGTATTGAATCGTTTTCTACTTTGATCGGTGATTCATTCAAATCTAATTCTTTGTTGTCGGAGTCAGCATTCAATTTAAGCTTATCGGAATTTCGGTTGATGGTGGCTTTATTGGATTTAAGAATAAAGTTATTCTCCTCAGCCTTTTCATCACTTTTTGCTTCCAAATCACAGCCCGTAGGCACCACCTCGTGAGGGGTATCTTTTCGGATGCTTTCTCTGATAACAGGGTTTTCGATTTGAATGTCGTATACCTCTAAAACATTTTCTTTATAGTTAACTTTACACCTGTATTTGGAAAGAAAATCGTTTCCTAAAATACCATCGTACGGCAAGTTTATATTTGGAGTGAGTAGATGGAAGGGATGTGTAAGTGAAAGATTGTATTTGGAATTAATAATAAAAGAACCAGTTATTTACCCTAGAGTGAAAACAGAATCACCAGAAATTGAAGATATAGTAAGTCTTTTTCCTGGGCTAGAATTTGTTCCGAATTTGTCCTTATACAAACTAATATCTGCTCCGGTATCTATTAAAAAAGTAGAGTATCTTTTGTTAGACGGCTCGAACTGGATTCGTATTACCGGCTCATGGAACTCTGGACAAAATGAAACAGTCAAGAAACTAGATTTTATTGTTGCGGGTCGGTATTCAGATTTAGTCGGGACGGATGACCCATCTCTTCCTCCCGAGCGTAGCCGTTTCCCGAATTTTGAGGATAAAACTCCTCACCAGGATTCCAGTTCCTATACCCTTGTTTAGCGTTGTATCGCCGAATGTTGGAGAAATTTTGATTGTTTTTGTTATGCGAATTGTCCCTAAATGGGTTAGGTTTGGTCGAACCGAGTTGAGACTGCTTTAACCTGCAATCTGCTTCTCGATGGTTGGGTTTTTACAGTACCTACAAGTGAGCCATTGTATTTCCCTTTTTATATTTGTGTGTTGGTTTGTGTTTTGTGATGTCCTGTTGGGATTAGTATAACAGTGTGCACTTGTGTGACCCACCTTGTTACAAAATTGACACGTTGGACGTATCGAGGGGGAAATGTTTGCAGAACTTGTAGAAGGGCCAACGCGTTCTAGTCGGTTCAAATGCTCCTCAGCATAGAGAATGGATTTCTTTAAATCCGTTTCTCCATGAGCCTGAACCATAAACCTGAGATTTTGATTTCGGATGCCATCCTCGAAAGTTTGTAGAGCCAGTTTGTCGTTTTCTTTGAAAAGAAAATTTCTAACTGCCTCCTCCGTTGAGCTGACATATGTTGCCGAATTTAAAGCATTTAAGAGTTGACCTATACGTTCGCCAAACTCTTTAACTGTTTCTTTTGCTCGTTGTCGAGCTGAAATCAACTCATTTTGAGCTGAGGACCTTGACTTTACCGATGAATATTCCATTTTCAAGACTGAACAAAGATCTTCCCATCTTTCCACAGTCTTGAATTGTATTAATTCGAAAGCTGGTCCCTCAAGCCTGGTTTTTACTATGCTGAGGAAAAGTTTGTGGTCGTCAGGTTTCACTGACTGGAACAAAATATCTCCACATGCCATAAACTTCCCTAAGTTTTCCGACTTTCCATCGAAAGTGGGGACAATATTAATGATATCTTTAAAATTCATTTTATATTCTGTCATTTCCGAAATGTCAGAGACTAAATAATGAAAAGGCAAAACCTCGAATAAACTAACTTTAAGTTTTTGATTGCGGGTAGTAATTGTGAAGTCGTGAAGTGTATCGAGAGACGAGAGAAAACAAAGAGTTTAATTTGGGGTTCGGGTAGAAGACAAGAAAAATAGCTTTAATAATCACTTGTGCTGTTATTTAAAAAAAATTCAATTGAATTGAACACTTTAATTAGGTCAATAGATAACAAAAATTGATTTCGCTTTAATATACTATACTTAAATCTTTTCGATTTTAATAAAAATAGTAAATAATAAAAAGAATTTACTTGTTTTGCTGTTTTTTTTTTTTTTTTTTTTTTTTTATAATTTGCGCGCACATCAAGGGGTTATGAATACCCTTATAATGTTGTAGAACACAGTGCGAGCATTAGGAAAATAGGAGAGGACTAAATAGGAGACACCGATGCACATTGCTTTTGAATCTTTGTAAATCGTAATGCAGGGGGAATACAGAGTCAGGTAAAGCATTCCACATTCGGGTGGTGCGGCTGAAATACGAATCTCTATACTTGACTGTACGCCCGAAGTTGGGCTCAAGGTAGAACTGATGAGCATTCCTAGCGAGGCGAGTGTTGCGGCTAAATTGTTTCAGGGGAGGAATGCAACTGGCTATTTCACTAGAGCACTGTTTGTAGAAAAAGCGATAAAAGAGAGTGAGACAGGCAACGTTTCGACGATGTTCAAGAGAATCAATCGATTCTACAATTGAACTATCACCTATCAATTTTAACGCTCTATTTTGTACCCTATCAAGTAGGCGCAAGGATGTTTGAGAAGCACCTGACCAGATATGGGAGTTATACTCCAGTTTTGGGCGGATGAAGGCCTTATAAATTGTAGCCAGATCAGAAGGGGTGAAAAATTTCCTGCATCGTCTCAAGAAGCCTAAGCATTTAGCAGCGTTTTTGGCGACTTCAAATATGTGGTCATTCCAACGAAGATCATCGTTTACACACATACCAAGTACTGACAGCTTTTCGGTTTCTTCGATGCAGGTACCATTCATGGATAATGGCAATGGGGGAATGTTAAGCTTCAACGACAAGAGACAGCATTGAGTTTTCGAAGCATTGAATTCTACTCGGTTCATAAGACCCCATGCAACAATGCTGTCAAGGTCAGAATTCAATGAGCTTATCATACGCAACCGTTCCAGTTCCACATCCGAAGAGCAGGGACGTGAATTTGGAAACGAATATGAAAAGCTGAGGGTCGAGTCGTCAGCAAAACAGTTAAGCGGATTAGAAGTTTCAGACAAGAGATCATTAATGAAAATGAGGAAGAGAGTCGGAGACAAAACGGAGCCCTGGGGCACACCAGCATTTATTAAGTGGGTATCAGACTTGAAGCTGTTGAGGGTTGTTGTAGTTGCTGTTAAAGTTGTTGATGTTTGAAGTTGATTTTTCTGCTGATGTTGGTGTTGATGTAGTTGCTCTGCTGATTTTCACTTGCCAGGCAGGCTTCACGCCCTATAGTTGTCAATTACGGCCTGGTCTTTTCACTGCTAATTTTTGCCTCCGGCGTCCGCTTGGGAATTCGCCAGGTATTATGTTTATAGGGCTTTTTATTTTCACAACACAAAAATCACTTAATGGTGTTTTTCACCACACCAATAACTGTACACACAAAAAAAACTTACTGGTGTTTAGCCCCAGTACGCATCAAGAGTCAACGAAATAGACCTCTTGTGTTTTGGTAGGGATAATAACTATCCTGGGATAAATTGACTAATCCCACCGCTGCCACCAATATTACGTTCTGCCGTGCTTCCTTATAGCAAAGGGAAGAGCAGGTGACGGAGAGTCAAAAATGAAAAGATACTAATTCGTTTTAATTATTTATTAGTATAACAGAAAAGGCCCGCTGTCGCTATGCATGGGCTGCGACCTTTGCTGTCTAAAATTCAAATTCTAACTCTGCCCTTCTTTCCATTCGCTTCTCTATTTATTGGTTTTATTCATTGCTTAACCGATGCCGTTTACTATCGTCAGAACCATGTCACTTCATTTAGTTCATCCGAACTAGGCCACACACCATGGTTACTTCATTGGTCATTATGTAGAACACGCTTAAACCTTTATGCCGATCGTATGGTGACCCACTCAAGTACTTCTGGGTGTGTCTTCATCGATCGCAGTTTATAGGTTTCGTATTACACATTGCACTTGACATACTCTATTGCATTGCAGTTGTTTACTCATCTGTTTTCGTTGCAATAGAGGCGCGCATATGGCGAGCATATGGCTTGAGTCATAGTGACGTGCATACGTGAAGTGCTGTTCTACATTAAGAACGAAAATGAAAATTATGCCCGGTTGGTGTTTTTATGAATGAAGTTGGTTCTGAATGAAGGAGGTTGGGAATAGTTGTGGTTCTCGGATCACAACACTATATACCGTAGTCCGTCAATAATCCAGAATTTTCTCCTTATGATATGTAACACTGTTTGATTGCCTGCGTAAAGATATTTTAAGTGAAAATGCATTATAATTGAGTCTGTAAGAGGATGGGTGGGGGGAAGGATCATCTGATGTTTTGAGTCATAATTCAATGGACAGTTTCGTAAGCGTCCTCCCACACGCAGCAACCCTTCTCGGTCTAAGAAGAGTCCAAGGCGAAGCATGTTGCTATCCTTTATTTCCCGTCCCTGAGCAAAACAATTTTCTTCCTTCTTAAAATGTACCGTTTGTATGTTGCGAATTAAAGCCTTCTCAGCGTCAGCTATTTCTTGTGAAGATATCATTTTTGTTCCATTAGTTTTGTTCAATTGCTCTTTGTATCTCCAACGACGGATGTAACAAAAAACTAAAATTAAACGAAAGTATGAATTTAAATATCTACAATTTGATGTCATGTCGGTCATCTCGTCTCGAATATTTGTTATGAAGACAAATGCCTGTCTTTTTCGTTCTGGACAATCTTTTGAAATTTGTATTTCCATATGTGGCCACAACTTCCTTTCTCATTGTAAGAACTGTGGGCCTTGGATCCATGAATTGTTCTTTAGTCATTCTTCTGGCATGCATCTCCGAGATATGGTGTCTGCTGGATTGACGTTCGATGGAATCTGGTTCCATGATTCGGTACGAGTCAATTGTTGGACTTTAGATACACGGTTCGAAACAAAAATACTCCATTGATTTGCGGTAGATTTGGTCCATGAAAGAGCAATAGTTGAGTCGCTCCAGCAATATGTTTCTTCAATTTCAATTTTAATCGCCATTTTTACCCTTTGAATCAGTTCTGCAAGAAGCAATGCCCCACAGCGCTCAAGTCTTGCTAGAGATTCTCACAGTATTGGTGCTATCTTTGACTTAGCGCACACCAATTGGGTGTTCATGCTACCATCATCGCACAAACTTCGAAGATATACGCAGGCTCCATAGGCTCTCATGCTAGTATCACAAAACCCATGTATTTGAAATTTTGCCCCTGTTGATAGCATTAACCTCGGTATTCTTAGCTGTTGTAAAGCCTTTAGCTGCTCATGAAAACCTTTCCATTGGTAATGAAGATCCTGAGATAAGCTTTCATCCCAGTCAAAACCCTTCGTCCAGAGATGACGTAAAAACAATTTGGCATTTACCACTACGGGATTAATGAAGCCTGATATTATCCATCCAAACAATGTTTTTGGCAATATTGCTGTTGATTGATGACCCAATTTTATCTGACCAACAGAGAGAAGATTAAAAAATATCCCAGCACCTATCGGCAAGTCAATTCGTTGAGGAACGTTGAAAGCAGGATCGGCCAGGGTGATATTGTTGGGGATTTGCAGATGATGTATGTCGAATTTGTTGAGTGGTATGTTAGCCAGAAATGTGTTCCAGTATGACGGCCTCAATAGACGTGCTAAAATCATTGATTCGAGATTTCAGAGTAATTTGTGACTTATAATTTGAGTTAACACCTGAAGAACCAATACCATTGACCGTTATATTCGATAGGGAGCGTTTGAGACCCAAGAGTTGTACTAAGCGATTTGTTACAAGGTTTGATTGAGAACCGCTGTCAAGTAATGCTCGGCATGTAATAAATTTACCATTTGACGATTTGACTTCGATAAGGGCAGTGGACAAAATAACTTGACTTTTAGGAATGCTTGAAATATCTTTTGTTGAGGATTTATCATAAACTGCATGCAATGATTGCCGAGTAGTGGGCTGAGGAATCGGTTCTTGACTTGAAATGGATGAACTTAATGGCTCCTCTGAGGTAAGGAATGTGTTACTTGGTTTATTGCTTTTATGGCCTGGTGATGAGTCTTGTCCTGGCAAACCTTGCTCTCGATGTAGTAAGGTATGATGATTGCGGTGACAATTTCTACATCTTCCAAATTGGCAATTACGAGACCCATGACCTGGTCTCAGACAGTTGAGACATAAATTAAGTGACTTCGCTAAATTGTATCTTTCAGATTGAGACTTTGCTGTGAAATTGGAGCACCTTGTTGCGCTTGAGCAGTTTTGGGAGAAAAAATGGCATTTTATAGCTTGTGTTACCTGAAATGAGTGTTCCCTTTGCGGATGACGAGTGCCTTTGATTGATTTATTTTGATGCATTAACGATGAGTGTTGCTTTTTTTTTTTAATTCAATTAGCTCCAATGTTCTGCACCTTTTCTGCACAAAATTGGAGAAATCTTCCCAGGTAGGAAGATATGCGTTGCTTTCTTGCTGATCCGTGCCTGTAGTGGTGTTAGTTTTATCTGAGTCCAATGTGGTGACGTGTTCCTCCCATAATCCTGCTGTAACAGTGTCCAGCTTGGTGGCTACCAAAGAAAGCAGTAACCCATCTGCTACTTGTTCCTTTGTTGAAAGTGACAGCAGAGCTCTCATATTCGCGTTTATTGTGCTGTTTATAGAGATAAGCTGATCTACAGAAGCAAATGAAATGTTTCTTAAGTCAATTATGTTGCCGATATGTATGCGATACAGATACCTTTTGTTATCGTACTGGGCTTTCAATATGCGCAATGCTTCGGGGTAATTTTCGGCAGTTGGTTCTAGGGACCTTATACACTCATATGCATTACCTTCAAGAAGATTTCTTAGACACTGGAACTTATCTCGAGGATCTGACACCTTTTCTTCTACCATGATTGAGTACATGCTCCACCAGTCTAACCACTTAACAGGTTCACCAGAGAATGTTTTTAATTTGTGTTTTGGGAGATCAGAGGATGTACTAGCTGGCATACCAAAATAAGTCATGTTGAAAGCAGAAACAGGTTGCCTATCACTAGTTTCGTTGATTGAAGCTAAAAATTTTGCCTTTAGATCAGAATAAGAATCTTCGAACTCAAATCGTTCCAATGATTCATTAGCGTCAGATTCTTCAAGTTCAGACTGTATATTGTTAAAATTGGTAAAGTAGTTCTCCAATAATCCTAATTTTGTTTCTAACTCATAGCAATTTAACGACTTTAATTTATCTTCCGTTAGTAAGGTTCTCATTCTAGTGAGTTGGCCTTTTACGGCACCTCGACGGGTCTTCAATTTTTTTATTGCTTCAGCCATGCTGTGCTTTTGATTCAGGAAATCAAAACAAATTAACAAAAAATTAAATAAGTGATAAACTGCTCCTGCTTAATCAGGTAACGAGATGCACGAGAATAATGAAGAAACTGTTAGTTATGCGTAATGTTGTGTGAACTCGCTACGAGGTGTGTTGCTTTTGTTAAAACTGAGATATGAAGTGCTGACCATTAAATCACTAGAACAGGAATGTAAAAGATGCGCGACAGCAATGTACAAAATTCGTAAGACAAAGTTCACATGCGAGTTTAGATAACTTATTCGCGAGAACAATATACGAATTGTTTTAGAACGCAATTGACTCTCTAAGATTTTAGGCAACCATATTATGCGCTAAAATAATATACTAAGTGTTGTAGAACGAAAGTCACTCGTAGATCTAGGCAACCATATGCACTAGAGTATTATACGAAATGTTTTTAGAACGAACGCACTTGCAAATGTTAGCAACATATGCGCAAATTCAAAATACGAATTGTAGGACGAACGTCACTTGCAACTCGCAAGTGTAGGCAATGATATGCGCGAGAGTGATATTCAAACTTATTAAGACGAAAGATAACCATTGATGTAGGCGGCGATATGCGAGAGACCGTATACGATTGCATGAGATGATTTGCGTTGTATATGTATGCACTGATATTTAAATACGCGTCGTGAGTCACTCAAACAATCATTTTAAAATTTTTTACCTCCACATAATACGAGTAACATACAAACCGCCGTCAAGAAAAATACAATCAGCAATTTTTCTACCAAGATGCACATTTCAAAAAGAAAAAATAATTCCCGGGTTTCGGCACCAAATGTTGAAGACTATGCTGTTTTGCATACACTTTTAGATGAAATAATAGAGTAAACGATTTAGATACATTAGTATTGGATTCTTTATTTTGTGCAAGTAAAACTTAGAGTAGAGAACAATGAGTTGTGTTATGTATGGTTTGGAGGTCCGACGGCAACTGAACTAAAGCAAATTCCAAATCCCAAGAGAATTAATTATGTTGTACCAAGACATGGCTTTTACTACGAACTTCATGGCGACACCGACGCCAAAAATTCCTATCAACAACAATATTATAGTCTTTAATTCCATTCTGAGAACTGATAACTTGTAATGGAAAATTTCTCATTATTATAGCAGACAAAGGAAATTAGAGATACTTTTGAATTGAAATATATTTTCTGCGGGGTTAGATGAAGTGACTTGGAATTTGCTTTGAGGAAAAAATGCAGGGTATTAAACCATCAAACAAAAAATGTGTCAACATGAGTAACAAACAATAGAATTAAGTTTCAACATGAGTTGAACACCGATCATATCAAAAAATTGACTTTCAAGACCCTTTCGAGACCAATCTTGCTAAATTCTGTGAGAAAGAAGGTGGAAATTTTAAGGTCTTTAGATATAGGTCATATTATATGCAAATACTCAGAAAAGAGAGTACAATCCAACCCCATTAACAGTTTTACGATCCGAGCATATCAAAAAATTGACTTTCAAGATCCTTTCGAGACCAATCTTGCTAAATTCTGTGAGAAGGAAGGTGGAAAATTTTAGGTCTTCAGATATATTTCATATTTTATGCAAATACTCAGAAAAGAGAGTACAATCCAACCCCATTAACAGTTTTACGATCCGAGCATATCAAAAAATTGACTTTCAAGACCCTTTCGAGACCAATCTTGCTAAATTCTGTGAGAAAGAAGGTGCACATTTTTAGGTCTTCAGATATAGGTCATGTTATATGCAAATACTCAGAAAAGAGAGTACAATCCAACCCTATTAACAGTTTTTCGATCCGAGCATATCAAAAAATTTACTTATTCAAAACCCTTTCGAGACCAATCTTGCTAAATTCTGTGAGAAAGAAGGTGGAAATTTTAAGGTCTTCAGATATAGGTCATATTATATGCAAATAATCAGAAAAAAGAGTACAATCCAACCCCATTAACAGTTTTTCGATCCGAGCATATCAAAAAACTGGCTATCAAGACCCTTTCGAGACCAATCTTGCTAAATTCTGTGAGATAGAAATTGGAAAATTTTAGGTCTTCAGATATAGGTCATATTATATGCAAATATGTACTCAGAAAAGAGAGTACAATTAAACAACATTAACAGTTTAACGATCCAAGCATATCAAAAAATTGACTTTCAAGACCCTTTCGAGACCAATCTTGCAAAATTCTGTGAGAAAGAAGGTGGAAATTTGTAGGTCTTCAGATATAGGTCATATTTTATGCAAATACTCAGAGAAGAGAGTACAATCCACCCCATTAACAGTTTTACGATCCGAGCAAAAATTGACTTTCAAGACCATTTCGAGACCAATCTTGCTAAAATCTGTGAGAAAGAAGGTGGACATTTTTATGTCTTCAGATAAAGGTAATATTATATGGAAATACTCAGAAAAGAGAGTACAATCCAAATCCATTAACAGTTTTACGATCCGACCATATCAAAAAATTTACTTTCAAGACCCTTTCAAGACCAATCTTGCTAAATTCTGTGAGAAAGAAGGTGGAAATTTGTAGGTCTTCAGATATAGGTCATATTTTATGCAAATACTCAGAAAAGAGTATTACATACAAACCGCCGTCAAGAAAAATACAATCAGCAATTTTTCTACCAAGATGCACATTTCAAAAAGAAAAAATAATTCCCGGGTTTCGGCACCAAATGTTGAAGACTATGCTGTTTTGCATACACTTTTAGATGAAATAATAGAGTAAACGATTTAGATACATTAGTATTGGATTCTTTATTTTGTGCAAGTAAAACTTAGAGTAGAGAACAATGAGTTGTGTTATGTATGGTTTGGAGGTCCGACGGCAACTGAACTAAAGCAAATTCCAAATCCCAAGAGAATTAATTATGTTGTACCAAGACATGGCTTTTACTACAAACTTCATGGCGACACCGACGCCAAAAATTCCTATCAACAACAATATTATAGTCTTTAATTCCATTCTGAGAACTGATAACTTGTAATGGAAAATTTCTCATTATTATAGCAGACAAAGGAAATTAGAGATACTTTTGAATTGAAATATATTTTCTGTGGGGTTAGATGAAGTGACTTGGAATTTGCTTTGAGGAAAAAATGCAGGGTATTGAACCATCAAACAAAAAATGTGTCAACATGAGTAACAAACAATAGAATTAAGTTTCAACATGAGTTGAACACCGAGCATATCAAAAAATTGACTTTCAAGACCCTTTCGAGACCAATCTTGCTAAATTCTGTGAGAAAGAAGGTGGAAATTTTAAGGTCTTCAGATATAGGTCATATTATATGCAAATACTCAGAAAAGAGAGTACAATCCAACCCCATTAACAGTTTTACGATCCGCGCATATCAAAAAATTTACTTTCAAGATCCTTTCGAGACCAATCTTGCTAAATTCTGTGAGAAGGAAGGTGGAAAATTTTAGGTCTTCAGATATATTTCATATTTTATGCAAATACTCAGAAAAGAGAGTACAATCCAACCCCATTAACAGTTTTACGATCCGAGCATATCAAAAAATTGACTTTCAAGACCCTTTCGAGACCAATCTTGCTAAATTCTGTGAGAAAGAAGGTGGACATTTTTAGGTCTTCAGATATAGGTCATGTTATATGCAAATACTCAGAAAACAGAGTAGAATCCAACCCCATTAACGGTTTTACAATCCGAGCATATCAAAAAATTACCTTTCAAGACCCTTTCGAAAACAGTCTTGCTAAATTCTGTGAGAAAGAAGGTGGAAATTTTTAGGTCTTCAGATAAAGGTAATATTTTATGCAAATACTCAGAAAAGGGAGTGCAATCCAACCCCATTAACGGTTTTACGATCCGAGCATATCAAAAAACTGGCTATCAAGACCCTTTCGAGACCAATCTTGCTAAATTCTGTGAGATAGAAATTGGAAAATTTTAGGTCTTCAGATATAGGTCATATTATATGCAAATATGTACTCAGAAAAGAGAGTACAATTAAACAACATTAACAGTTTAACGATCCAAGCATATCAAAAAATTGACTTTCAAGACCCTTTCGAGACCAATCTTGCAAAATTCTGTGAGAAAGAAGGTGGAAATTTGTAGGTCTTCAGATATAGGTCATATTTTATGCAAATACTCAGAGAAGAGAGTACAATCCAACCCCATTAACAGTTTTACGATCCGAGCATATCAAAAAAATTACTTTAAAGACTCAGTCGAAACCAATCTTGCTAAATTCTGTGAGAAAGAAGGTGGAAATTTTTAGGTCTTCAGATATAGGTCATATTAAATACAAATAATCAGAGAAGAGAGTACAATCCAACCCCATTAATAGTTTTACGATCCGAGCATATCAAAAAATTGACTTTCAAGACCCTTTCGAGACCAATCTTGCTAAATTCTGTGAGAAAGAAGGTGGACATTTTTAGGTCTTCAGATATAGGTCATATTATATGCAAATACTCAGAAAAGAGAGTACAATCCAACCCTATTAACAGTTTTACGATCCGAGCATATCAAAAAATTGACTTATTCAAAACCCTTTCGCGACCAATCTTGCTAAATTCTGTGAGAAAGAAGGTGGAAATTTTAAGATCTTCAGATATAGATCATATTATATGCAAATACTCAGAAAAAAGAGTACAATCCAACCCATTAACAGTTTTTCGATCCGAGCATATCAAAAAACTTGCTTTCAAGACCCTTTCGAGACCAATCTTGCTAAATTCTGTGAGATAGAAATTGGAAATTTTTAGGTCTTCAGATATTGGTCATATTATATGCAAATATGTACTCAGAAAAGAGAGTACAATCCAACCCCATTAACAGTTCTACGATCCGAGCATATCAAAAAGTTAACTTTCAAGACCCTTTCGAGACCAATCTTGCTTAATTCTGTGAGAAAGAAGGTCATATAATATGCAAATTCACAGAAAAGAGAGTACAATCCAACCCCATTAACAGTTTTACGATCCGAGCATATCAAAAAGTTGATTTTCAAGACCCTTTCGAAAACAATCTTGCTAAATTCTGTGAGAAAGATGGTGGTAATTTTTAGGTCTTCAGATATAGGTCATATTATATGCAAATACTCACAGAAAAGAGTACAATCCAACAACATTAACAGTTTTAAGATCCGAGAATACCAAAAATTGACTTTCAAGACCATTTCGAGACCAATCTTGCTAAAATCTGTGAGAAAGAAGGTGGACATTTTTATGTCTTCAGATAAAGTTAATATTATATGGAAATACTCAGAAAAGAGAGTACAATCCAACCCCATTAACAGTTTTACGATCCGACCATATCAAAAAATTTACTTTCAAGACCCTTTCAAGACCAATCTTGCTAAATTCTGTGAGAAAGAAGGTGGAAATTTGTAGGTCTTCAGATATAGGTCATATTTTATGCAAATACTCAGAAAAGAGAGTACAATCCAACATTATTAACAGTTTTACGATCCGAGCATATCAAAAAATTGATCTTCAAGACCCTTTCGAGACCAATCTTGCTAAATTCTGTGAGAAAGAAGGTGGAAATTTGTAGGTCTTCAGATATAGGTCATATTAAATGCAAATACTCAGAAAAGAGAGTACAATCCAACCCCATTAACAGTTTTACGATCCGAGCATATCAAAAAGTTGACTTTCGAGACCCTTTCGAGACCAATCTTGCTAAATTCTGTGAGAAAGAAGGTGGAAATTTTTAGGTTTTCAGATATAGGTCATATTATATGCAAATTCTCAGAAAAGAGAGTACAATCCAACTCCATTAACGGTTTTACGATCCGAGCATATCAAAAAATTGACTTTCAAGACCCTTTCGAAAACAATCTTGCTAAATTCTGTGAGAAAGAAGGTGGAAATTTTTAGGTCTTCAGATATAGGTCATATTATATGCAGATACTCAGAAAAAGAGTACAATCCAACCCCATTAACAGTTTTACGATCCGAGCATACCAAAAATAGACTTTCAAGACCATTTCGAGACCAATCTTGCTAAAATCTGTGAGAAAGAAGGTGGACATTTTTAGGTCTTCAGATAAAGGTAATATTATATGCAAATACTCAGAAAAGAGAGTACAATCCAAGCCCATTAACGGTTTTACGATCCGAGCATATCAAAAAATTGACTTTCAAGACCCTTTCGAAACCAATCTTGCTAAATTCTGTGAGAAAGAAAGTTTAAATTTTTAGGTCTTCAGATATAGGCCATATTATAAGCAAATACTCAGAAAAGAGAGTACAATCCAGCCCCATTAACAGTTTTACTATCCGAGCATATCAAAAAATTGACTTGCAAGACCCTTACGAGAATAATCTTGCTAAATTCTGTTAGAGGGAAGGTGGACATTTTGAGGTCTTCAGATATAGGTCCAATTATATTCAAATACTCAGAAAAGAGAGTACAATCCAACCCCATTACCAGTTTTACGATCCGAGCACATAAAAAAATTGACTTTCAAAACCCTTTCGAGACCAATCTTGCTAAATTCTGTGAGAAAGAAATTAGAAATTTTTAGGTCTTCAGATATAGGTCATATTATATGCAAATACTCAGAAAAGAGAGTACAATTCAACAACATTAACAGTTTTACGATCCGAGCATATCAAAAAATTGACTTTCAAGACCCTTTCGAGACCAATCTTGCTAAGTTCTGTGAGAAGGAAGGTGGAAAATTTTAGGTCTTCAGATATATTTCATATTTTATGCAAATCCTCAGAAAAAAAAGTACAATCCAACCCCATTAACAGTTTTACGATCCGAGCATATCAAAAAATTTACTTTCAAGACTCTTTCGAGACAAATCTAGCTAAATTCTGTGAGAAAGAAGGTGAACAATTTTAGGTCTTCAGATATAGGTCATATTAAATGCAAATACTCAAAGAAGAGAGTACAATCCAATCCCATTAACAGTTTTACTATCCGAGCATATCAAAAAATTTACTTTCAAGACCCTTTCGAGACCAATCTTGCTAAATTCTGTGAGAAAGAAGGTGGAAATTTTTAGGTCTTCAGATATAGGTCATATAAAATGCAAATACTCAGAAAAGAGAGTACAATCCAACCCCATTAACATTTTTACGATCAGAGCATATCAAAAAATTGACTTTCAAGACCCTTTCGAGACCAGTCTTGTTAAATTCTGTGAGAAAGAAATTGGAAATTTTTTGGTCTTCAGATATAGGTCATATTATATGCATATACTCAAAAAATAGAGTACAATCCAACCCCATTAACAGTTTTACGATCCGAGCATATCAAAAAATTGACTTTCAAGACCCTTTCGAAACCAATCTTGCTAAATTCGGTGAGAAAGAAGGTGGAAATTTTTAGGTCTTCAGATATATATCATATTATATGCAAATACTCAGAAAAGAGAGTACAATCCAACCCCACTAACAGTTTTACGATCCGAGCATATCAAAAAATTGACTTTCAAGACCCTTTCGAGAAAAATCTTGCTAAATTCTGTGAGAAAGAAGGTGGAAGTTTGTAGGTCTTCAGATATAGGTCATATTTTATGCAAATACTCAGAGAAGAGAGTACAATCCAACCCCATTAACAGTTTTACGATCCGAGCATATCAAAAAATTGACTTTCAAGACCCTTTCGAGACCAATCTTGCTAAATTCTGTGAGAAAGAAGGTGGAAATTTGTAGGTCTTCAGATATAGGTCATATTCTATGCAAATACTCAGAGAAGAGAGTACAATCCAACCCCATTAACAGTTTTACGATCCGAGCATATCAAAAAATTTACTTTCAAGACCCTTTCGAGACCAATCTTGCTAAATTCTGTGAGAAAGAAGGTGGAAATTTGTAGGTCTTCAGATATAGGTCATATTTTATGCAAATACTCAGAGAAGAGAGTACTATCCAACCCCATTAACAGTTTTACGATCCGAGCATATCAAAAAATTTACTTTAAAGACTCAGTCGAAACCAATCTTGCTAAATTCTGTGAGAAAGAAGGTGGAAATATTTAGGTCTTCAGATATAGGTCATATTATATGCAAATACTCAGAAAAGAGAGTACAATCCAGCGCCATTAACAGTTTTACGATTAGAGAATATCCATAAATTGACTTTCAAGACCCTTTCGAGACCAATCTTGCTAAATTCTGTGAGAAAGAAGGTGGAAATTTGTAGGTCTTCAGATATAGGTCATGTTATATGCAAATACTGAGAAAAGACAGTACAGTTCCACCCCTTTAACAGTTTTAAGATCCGAGTATATCAAAAAATTTAATTTCAAGACCTTTTCGAAACCAATCTTGCTAAATTCTGTGAGAAAGAAGGTGGAAATTATTAGGTCTTCAGATATAAGTCATATTATATGCAAATACTCAGAGAAGAGAGTACAATCCAACCCCATTAACAGTTTTACGATCCGAGCATATCAAAAAATTTACTTTAAAGACTCAGTCGAAACCAATCTTGCTAAATTCTGTGAGAAAGGAGGTGGAAATTTTTAGGTCTTCAGATATAGGTCATATTATATGCAAATACTCAGAAAAAAGAGTTCAATCCAACCCCATTAACAGTTTTACGATCCGAGCATATCAAAAAATTGACTTTCAAGACCCTTTCGAGACCAATCTTGCTAAATTCTGTGAGAAAGAAGGTGGAAATTTGTAGGTCTTCAGATATAGGTCATATTTTATGCAAATACTCAGAAAAGAGAGTACAATCCAACCCCATTAACAGTTTTACGATCCGAGCATATCAAAAAATTTACTTTAAAGACTCAGTCGAAACCAATCTTGCTAAATTCTGTGAGAAAGGAGGTGGAAATTTTTAGGTCTTCAGATATAGGTCATATTATATGCAAATACTCAGAAAAAAGAGTTCAATCCAACCCCATTAACAGTTTTACGAGCCGAGCATATCAAATAATTGACTTTCAAGACCCTTTCGAGACCAATCTTGCTAAATTCTGTGAGAAAGGAGGTGGAAATTTTTAGGTCTTCAGATATAAGTCATATTATATGCAAATACTCAGAAAAGAGAGTACAATCCAACCCTATTAGCAGTTTTACGATCCGAGCATAGGTATCAAAAAATATACTTTCAAGACCCTTTCGAGACCAATCTTGCTAAATTCGGTGAGAAAGAAGGTGGACATTTTTTGGTCTTCAGATATAGGTCATATTATATGCAAATACTCAGAAAAGAGAGTACAATCCAACCCCATTAACAGTTTTACGAGCCGAGCATATCAAATAATTGACTTTCAAGACCCTTTCGAGACCAATCTTGCTAAATTCTGTGAGAGTGAAGGTGGAAATTTTTAGGTCTTCAGATAAAGGTCATATTAAATGCAAATACTCAGAAAAGAGAGTACAATCCCACCCCATTAACAGTTTTACGATCCGAGCATATCAAAAAATTTACTTTCAAGACCCTTTCGAGACCAATCTTGCTAAATTCTGTGAGAAAGAAGGTGGAAATTTGTAGGTCTTCAGATATAGGTCATGTTATATGCAAATACTCAGAAAAGAGAGTACAATCCAACCCCATTAACAGTCTTACGATCCGAGCATATCAAAAAATTTACTTTCAAGACCCTTTCGAAACCAATCTTGCTAAATTCTGTGAGAAAGAAGGTGGAAATTTTTAGGTCTTCAGATATATATCATATTATATGCAAATAATCAGAACAGAGAGTACAATCCAACCCCATTAACAGCTTTACGAACCGAGCATATCAAAAAATTGACTTTCAAGACCCTTTCGAGACCAATCTTGCTAAATTCTGTGAGAAAGAAGGTGGAAATTTTTAGGTCTTCAGATATAGGTCATATTATATGCAAATTTTCAGAAAAGAGAGTACAATCCAACCCCATTAACGATTTTACGATCCGAGCATATCAAAAAATTGACTTTCAAGACCCTTTCGAAAACAATCTTGTTAAATTCTGTGAGAAAGAAGGTGATGTTTTTTTCATGCTATTTTCTGAAATTGAGTAGAAGCAAGCGACTGCTTCGGCAATATTTGCAATATTTGATATATTTTCAATACCAGCAGTGCATAATTCATTCGATTGCAGATCGAAATTCGCTTTTCGAAAGTCAAAAGTATGTACACAGTCATTTAAATTATTAATATTGTAACGTGCGCTTAGTTCGCAAAATAAAACTTCACTTTTTAATTTATTTCTACCACTTTTATTCAGTATCTATAATTTATTCGATTTCAACTCGACTATTGGACTATCACTGGTTAACAACATTTCACTCTTAACTTTATCACTCTATAATCAAAACTGACTGCTCGTTGCGTCAGCGGCCTATTTATATAGAACAACACTCATCTAGAGCGTTCCAGTTTCTTCTCCATGGTTTCCACATTTGCTGTCAAGCATCTCTACACTCACACACACTGGCTTACAAGCAATGCCTGTCATTTATACCATTCCATTATAGTGTTGCCAGTTGTGTTTTCGGTTAAACGTTTTCGATTAGGAAATTGGTATAAATGTTGGGTGTTCATTACAATGCCCCCTCCGTAAGATTGTTCGTCCCGAATAATTCCATCTGCAGCCACTATATCGATGCAGCCGGTCACAATGAACTACTTTTAACTTACCTCTTAATCCTCTTTGGATGCGGTAAACCACGTCGTTAATCCTCGTGACAACAGTATAAGTACCTTCCCAGTTCTGCTGAAGTTTCGGTGACAATCCCTTTTGACGATGAGGATTATAAAGCAACACACGATCTCCTGCTTGGAATCCTGCCGTTGTCGCTTTTGTGTCGTACCGTGTCTTCATCCGGTCGCTGTAGGTTTTCATCCGTTCCCTTGTTCTTTTATGGATGTCAGCGAGTCTCTCCTTGAGGTCATCCACATACTCGTTCGTGTCCTGTGGCTCCTCTGTGGGGCATCCAAATTTAAGTTCGCTGGGCAGCCGCATGGTTTTCCCGAACAGGATGTCAGATGGTGTTTGTCCTGTCGAGCTATGTACTGCACTTCTATAGGCCATCAGGAATAGCGGTACGTGCCTATCCCAGTCTCTTTGGTAGTCACCTACGACCTTGGTGAGGTGTTCTTTCAAGGTCCGGTTGAATCTTTCAACCATCCCATCAGATTGTGGATGAAGCGGTGTGGTTCTGGTCTTCTTGATGCCAAGTAGTCCGCACACTCCTTGGAAGATGTTTGACTCGAAGTTCCTCCCTTGGTCGGAATGGAGTTCCATAGGTACGCCAAACCTACTTACCCAGTTAAACACAATCTGGTCGACCACCGTTTTAGCTTCTTGATTTGGGATGGCATACGCCTCAGGCAATTTGCTAAAATAGTCCATTACAACCAGAATGTACTTATTCCCAGCGTTGGTCTCTGGAAAAGGCCCAGCCACATCTACTGCAATCCTCTCAAAAGGCGATCCAACGTTGTACTGATGCATCTTACCTTGAATCTTCCTACCAGGTCCTTTGGTTGCAGCACACTTGTCACATGTTCGGAACCACTTCTCCACGTCATCTCTAGCATGTAACCAGTAGAACCGATGTCGCACCTTCTCCAGTGTTTTGTTAACTCCCAGGTGACCTCCAGAAGGTCCGTCGTGCATCTCCCGAAGAACTTCACTGACTTTCGATTGCGGTACGATCAGCTGCATCACATATGATTTACTGTCAGCGGCCTCCCATCCTCGCCTGAGGACACCTTCTTGCACATATAGTGAGTCCCACTGTGCCCAATAGGCTTTGAGAACTGGACTCCTGTCAGAAATGTCTCCCCAGTCAGGTTTCTCTTCATTTTCTTTCCATGCGAGAATGGGTTCGATATCTGGATCCTCCTGTTGAGCGGTCCTCACTTCCTCATTCGGTAATATTTTCTTTGTCTCCTTGCCACCTACAATGCTTGCAATCCTCTTTGCAAGGTCTTCGGGACAATGCGTCGGCGTTTGAGTGCAGCTTTCCTCTGCGGTGTTGAATCTGGTAATCATAAGTCTGCAGTCTTTCTATCCACCTTGCGACTTGACCTTCTGGATTTTTGAAGTTCAACAGCCAGTTCAGAGCACCGTGGTCTGTCCGCAGAAGGAATTTCTGTCCATAGATGTACTTATGGAAGTGCTTTGTTGCCAAGATAAGAGCTAGCAGTTCCCTTCTGGTCACGCAGCAGTTTCTTTCAGGCTTCGAGAGGACCTTACTGTAATATGCCACCACTTTCTCTTCGCCATCATGCACTTGGGATAGTACCGCCCCGATTCCAACGTTGCTTGCATCTGCGTCGATGATGAATGTTTTGCCAGGTGTTGGATGTGCCAGCACTGGAGCGTTACAGAGGCGGTATTTGAGTTCCTGAAAAGATTTTTCACACTCACCTGACCATTTGCAAACTTTTTGCAACTCCAGCAAAGTTCTTAACAAAACGTCGGTAATATGTGGCAAGACCAAGAAAGCTTCGGAGTTGATGTTTGTCCTGTGGTGTTGGCTAATTTTTGACGGAGTCAACTTTTTCAGGATCAGTCTTCACTCCTTGGGAAGAGATGATGTGTCCCAAATACTTAACTTCGGTTTTGAAAAGTGCACATTTTTCTGGATTCAGTTTAAGGTTAGCCTCTCGAAGTCTCTGAAACACGGCTTTTAGATTCTTGCAATGTTGGTCAAATGTTTTCCCGTAAACAATGACATCGTCCATTTGTAGGTCTTCAGATATAGGTCATATTATATGCAAATACTCAGAAAAGATAGTACAATCCAACCCCACTAACAGTTTAAAGATCCGAGCATATCAAAAAATTGACTTTCAAGACCCTTTCGAGACCAATCTTGCTAAATTCTGTGAGAAAGAAGGTGGAAATTTGTAGGTCTTCAGATATAGGTCATATTAAATGCAAATACTCAGAAAAGAGAGTACAATCCAACCCATTAACAGTTTTACGATCCGAGCATATCAAAAAATTTACTTTCAAGACCCTTTCGAGACCGATCTTGCTAAATTCTGTGAGAAAGAAGGTGGAAATTTTTAGGTCTTCAGATATAGGTCATATTATATGCAAATTCTCAGAAAAGAGAGTAGAATCCAACCCCATTAACGGTTTTACAATCCGAGCATATCAAAAAATTACCTTTCAAGACCCTTTCGAAAACAGTCTTGCTAAATTCTGTGAGAAAGAAGGTGGAAATTTTTAGGTCTTCAGATAAAGGTAATATTTTATGCAAATACTCAGAAAAGGGAGTGCAATCCAACCCCATTAACGGTTTTACGATCCGAGCATATCAACTAATTGACTTTCAAGACCCTTTCGAAACCAATCTTGCTAAATTCGGTGAGAAAGAAGGTGGAAATTTTAAGGTCTTCAGATATAGGTCATATTATATGCAAATACTCAGAAAAGAGAGTACAATCCAACCCCACTAACAGTTTTAGGATCCGAGCATATCAAAAAATTTACTTTCAAGACCCTTTCGAGACCAATCTTGCTAAATTCTGTGAGAAAGAAACTGTAAATTTTTAGGTCTTCAGATATAGGTCATATTATATGCAAATACTCAGAAAAGAGAGTACAATTCAACAACATCAACAGTTTTACGATTAGAGCATATCAAAAAATTGACTTTCAAGACCCTTTCGAGACCAATCTTGCTAAATTCTGTGAGAAGGAAGGTTTAAAATTTTAGGTCTTCATATATACTTCATATCTTATGCAAATACTCAGAAAAGAGAGTACAATCCAACCCCATTAACAGTTTTACGACCCGAGCATATCAAAAAAATTACTTTCAAGACTCTTTCGAATCTTGCTAAATTCTGTGAGAAAGAAGGTGGAAATATGTAGGTCTTCAGATATAGGTCATATTAAATGCAAATACTCAGAGAAGAGAGTTCAATCCAACCCCATTAACAGTTTTACGATCCGAGCATATCAAAAAATTGACTTTCAAGACTCTTTCGAGACCGATCTTGCTAAATTCTGTGAGAAAGAAGGTGGAAATTTTTAGGTCTTCAGATATAGGTCATATTATATGCAAATACTCAGAAAAAAGAGTACAATCCAACCCCATTAACAGTTTTACGATCCGAGCATATAAAAAAATTTACTTTCAAGACCCTGTCGAGACCAATCTTGCTAAATTCTGTGAGAAAGAAGGTGGAAATTTTTAGGTTTTCAGATAAAGATCATATTGAAAGCAAATACTCAGAAAAGAGAGTACAATCCAACCCCATTAACAGTTTTACAATCCGAGCATATCAAAAAATTGACTTTCAAGACCCTTTCGAGACCAATCTTGCTAAATTCTGTCAGTTTTACGATCCGAGCATATCAAAAAATTTACTTTCAAGACCCTTTCGAGACCAGTCTTGCTAAATTCTGTGAGAAAGAAGGTGGACATTTTTAGGTCTTCAGATATAGGTCATATTATATGCAAATACTCAGAAGAGAGAGTACAATCCAACCCCATTAACAGTTTTACGATCCGAGCATATCAAAAAATTTACTTTCAAGACCCTTTCGAAACCAGTCTTGCTAAATTCTGTGAGAAAGAAGGTGGAAATTTTAAGGTCCTCAAATAAAGGTCATGTTATATGCAAATACTCAGAAAAGAAAGTACAATCCAACCCCATTAACAGTTTGACGACCCGAGCATATCAAAAAATTGACTTTAACGACCCTTTCGAGACCAATCCTGCTAAGTTCTGTGAGAGTGAATTTGGAAATCTTTAGGTCTTCAGATATAGGTCATATTATATGCAAATACTCAGAAAAGAGAGTTCAATCCAACCCCATTAACAGTTTTACGATCCGAGCATATCAAAAAATTGACTTTCAAGACCCTTCCGAGACCAATCTTGCAAAATTCTGTGAGAAAGAAGGTGAACAATTTTAGGTCTTCAGATATAGGTCATATTATATGCAAATTCTCAGAAAAGAGAGTACAATCCAACCCCATTAACGATTTTACGATCCGAGCATATCAAAAAATTGACTTTCAAGACCCTTTCGAAAACAATCTTGCTAAATTCTGTGAGAAAGAAGGTGATGTTTTTTTCATGCTATTTTCTGAAATTGAGTAGAAGCAAGCGATTGCTTCGTCAATATTTGCAATATTTGATATATTTTCAATACCAGCAGTGCATAATTCATTCGATTGCAGATCGAAATTCGCTTTTCAAAAGTCAAAAGTATGTACACAGTCATTTAAATTATTAATATTGTAACGTGCGCTTAGTTCGCAAAATAAAACTTCACTTTTTAATTTATTTCTACCACTTTTATTCAGTATCTATACTTTATTCGATTTCAACTCGACTATTGGACTATCACTGGTTAACAACATTTCACTCTTAACTTTATCACTCTATAATCAAAACTGACTGCTCGTTGCGTCAGCGGCCTATTTATATAGAACAACACTCATCTAGAGCGTTCCAGTTTCTTCTCCATGGTCTCCACATTTGCTGCCAAGCATCTCTACACTCACACACACTGGCTTACAAGCAATGCCTGTCATTTATACCATTCCATTATAGTGTAGCCAGTTGTGTTTTCGGTTAAACGTTTTCGATTAGGAAATTGGTATAAATGTTGGGTGTTCATTACAATGCCCCCTCCGTAAGATTGTTCGTCCCGAATAATTCCATCTGCAGCCTCGCCACTATATCGATGCAGCCGGTCACAATGAACTACTTTTAACTTACCTCTTAATCCTCTTTGGATGCGGTAAACCACGTCGTTAATCCTCGTGACAACAGTATAAGTACCTTCCCAGTTCTGCTGAAGTTTCGGTGACAATCCCTTTTGACGATGAGGATTATAAAGCAACACACGATCTCCTGCTTGGAATCCTGCCGTTGTCGCTTTTGTGTCGTACCGTGTCTTCATCCGGTCGCTGTAGGTTTTCATCTGTTCCCTTGCTCTTTTATGGATGTCAGCGAGTCTCTCCTTGAGGTCATCCACATACTCGTTCGTGTCCTGTGGCTCCTCTGTGGGGCATCCAAATTTAAGTTCGCTGGGCAGCCGCATGGTTTTCCCGAACAGGATGTCAGATGGTGTTTGTCCTGTCGAGCTATGTACTGCACTTCTATAGGCCATCAGGAATAGCGGTACGTGCCTATCCCAGTCTCTTTGGTAGTCACCTACGACCTTGGTGAGGTGTTCTTTCAAGGTCCGGTTGAATCTTTCAACCATCCCATCAGATTGTGGATGAAGCGGTGTGGTTCTGGTCTTCTTGATGCCAAGTAGTCCGCACACTCCTTGGAAGATGTTTGACTCGAAGTTCCTCCCTTGGTCGGAATGGAGTTCCATAGGTACGCCAAACCTACTTACCCAGTTAAACACAATCTGGTCGACCACCGTTTTAGCTTCTTGATTTGGGATGGCATACGCCTCAGGCAATTTGCTAAAATAGTCCATTACAACCAGAATGTACTTGTTTCCAGCGTTGGTCTCTGGAAAAGGCCCAGCCACATCTACTGCAATCCTCTCAAAAGGCGATCCAACGTTGTACTGATGCATCTTACCTTGAATCTTCCTACCAGGTCCTTTGGTTGCAGCACACTTGTCACATGTTCGGAACCACTTCTCCACGTCATCTCTAGCATGTAACCAGTAGAACCGATGTCGCACCTTCTCCAGTGTTTTGTTAACTCCCAGGTGACCTCCAGAAGGTCCGTCGTGCATCTCCCGAAGAACTTCACTGACTTTCGATTGCGGTACGATCAGCTGCATCACATATGATTTACTGTCAGCGGCCTCCCATCCTCGCCTGAGGACACCTTCTTGCACATATAGTGAGTCCCACTGTGCCCAATAGGCTTTGAGAACTGGACTCCTGTCAGAAATGTCTCCCCAGTCAGGTTTCTCTTCATTTTCTTTCCATGCGAGAATGGGTTCGATATCTGGATCCTCCTGTTGAGCGGTCCTCACTTCCTCATTGCTCCATCCACATATTAGGTCGGCTCTTAGTCGCTGAGCGGTAATATTTTCTTTGTCTCCTTGCCACCTACAATGCTTGCAATCCTCTTTGCAAGGTCTTCGGGACAATGCGTCGGCGTTTGAGTGCAGCTTTCCTCTGCGGTGTTGAATCTGGTAATCATAAGTCTGCAGTCTTTCTATCCACCTTGCGACTTGACCTTCTGGATTTTTGAAGTTCAACAGCCAGTTCAGAGCACCGTGGTCTGTCCGCAGAAGGAATTTCTGTCCATAGATGTACTTATGGAAGTGCTTTGTTGCCGAGATAAGAGCTAGCAGTTCCCTTCTGGTCACGCAGCAGTTTCTTTCAGGCTTCGAGAGGACCTTACTGTAATATGCCACCACTTTCTCTTCGCCATCATGCACTTGGGATAGTACCGCCCCGATTCCAACGTTGCTTGCATCTGCGTCGATGATGAATGTTTTGCCAGGTGTTGGATGTGCCAGCACTGGAGCGTTACAGAGGCGGTATTTGAGTTCCTGAAAAGATTTTTCACACTCACCTGACCATTTGCAAACTTTTTGCAACTCCAGCAAAGGTCTTAACAAAACGTCGGTAATATGTGGCAAGACCAAGAAAGCTTCGGCGTTGATGTTTGTCCTGTGGTGTTGGCTAATTTTTGACGGAGTCAACTTTTTCAGGATCAGTCTTCACTCCTTGGGAAGAGATGATGTGTCCCAAATACTTAACTTCGGTTTTGAAAAGTGCACATTTTTCTGGATTCAGTTTAAGGTTAGCCTCTCGAAGTCTCTGAAACACGGCTTTTATATTCTTGCAATGTTGGTCAAATGTTTTCCCGTAAACAATGACATCGTCCATTTGTAGGTCTTCAGATATACGTCATATTATATGCAAATACTCAGAAAAGATAGTACAATCCAACCCCACTAACAGTTTAAAGATCCGAGCATATCAAAAAATTGACTTTCAAGACCCTTTCGAGACCAATCTTGCTAAATTCTGTGAAAAAGAAGGTGGAAATTTGTAGGTCTTCAGATATAGGTCATATTAAATGCAAATACTCAGAAAAGAGAGTACAATCCAACCCATTAACAGTTTTACGATCCGAGCATATCAAAAAATTGACTTTCAAGACCCTTTCGAGACCGATCTTGCTAAATTCTGTGAGAAAGAAGGTGGAAATTTTTAGGTCTTCAGATATAGGTCATATTATATGCAAATTCTCAGAAAAGAGAGTAGAATCCAACCCCATTAACGGTTTTACAATCCGAGCATATCAAAAAATTACCTTTCAAGACCCTTTCGAAAACAGTCTTGCTAAATTCTGTGAGAAAGAAGGTGGAAATTTTTAGGTCTTCAGATAAAGGTAATATTTTATGCAAATACTCAGAAAAGGTAGTGAAATCCAACCCCATTAACGGTTTTACGATCCGAGCATATCAACTAATTGACTTTCAAGACCCTTTCGAAACCAATCTTGCTAAATTTGGTGCGAAAGAAGGTGGAAATTTTAAGGTCTTCAGATATGGTCATATTATATGCAAATACTCAGAAAAGAGAGTACAATCCAACCCCATTACAGTTTTAGGATCCGAGCATATCAAAAATTTACTTCAAGACCGTTTCGACACCAATCTTGCTAAATTCTGTGAGAAAGAAACTGTAAGTTTTTAGGTCTTCAGATATAGGTCATATTATATGCAAATACTCAGAAAAGAGAGTACAATTCAACAACATCACAGTTTTACGATAGAGCATATCAAAAAATTGACTTTCAAGACCCTTTCGAGACCAATCTGCTAAATTCTGTGAGAAGGAAGGTTTAAAATTTAGGTCTTCATTTATACTTCATATCTTATGCAATACTCAGAAAAGAGAGTACAATCCAACCCCATTAACAGTTTTACGACCCGAGCATATCAAAAAATTTACTTTCAAGACTCTTTCGAATCTTGCTAAATTCTGTGAGAAAGAAGGTGGAAATATGTAGGTCTTCAGATATAGGTCATATTTAAATGCAAATACTCAGAGAAGAGAGTTCAATCCAACCCCATTAACAGTTTTACGATCCGAGCATATCAAAAAATTGACTTCAAGACTCTTTCGAGACCGATCTTGCTAATTCTGTGAGAAAGAAGGTGGAAATTTTTAGGTCTTCAGATATAGGTCATATTATATGCAAATACTCAGGAAAAAGAGTACAATCCAACCCCATTCAACCCCATTAACAGTTTTACGATCCGAGCATATAAAAAAATTTACTTTCAAGACCCTGTCGAGACCAATCTTGCTAAATTCTGTGAGAAAGAAGGTGGAAATTTTTAGGTTTTCAGATAAAGATCATATTGAAAGCAAATACTCAGAAAAGAGAGTACAATCCAACCCCATTAACAGTTTTACAATCCGAGCATATCAAAAAATTTACTTTCAAGACCCTTTCCAAACCAATCTTGCTAAATTCTGTCAGTTTTACGATCCGAGCATATCAAAAAATTTACTTTCAAGACCCTTTCGAGACCAGTCTTGCTAAATTCTGTGAGAAAGAAGGTGGACATTTTTAGGTCTTCAGATATAGGTCATATTATATGCAAATACTCAGAAGAGAGAGTACAATCCAACCCCATTAGCAGTTTTACGATCCGAGCATATCAAAAAATTTACTTTCAAGACCCTTTCGAAACCAGTCTTGCTAAATTCTGTGAGAAAGAAGGTGGAAATTTTAAGGTCCTCAGATAAAGGTCATGTTATATGCAAATACTCAGAAAAGAAAGTACAATCCAACCCCATTAACAGTTTGACGACCCGAGCATATCAAAAAATTGACTTTAACGACCCTTTCGAGACCAATCCTGCTAAGTTCTGTGAGAGTGAATTTGGAAATCTTTAGGTCTTCAGATATAGGTCATATTATATGCAAATACTCAGAAAAGAGAGTTCAATCCAACCCCATTAACAGTTTTACGATCCGAGCATATCAAAAAATTGACTTTCAAGACCCTTCCGAGACCAATCTTGCAAAATTCTGTGAGAAAGAAGGTGAACAATTTTAGGTCTTCAGATATAGGTCATATTATATGCAAATACTGAGAAAAGACAGTACAGTTCAACCCCTTTAACAGTTTTAGGATCAGAGCATATCAAAAAATTTACTTTCAAGACCCTTTAGAGACCAATTTTGCTAAATTCTGTGAGAAAGAAGGTGGAAATTTTTTGGTCTTCAGATATAGGTTATATTATATGCAAATACTCAGAAAAGAGAGTACAATCCAGCGCCATTAACAGTTTTACGATTCGAGCATATCAATAAATTGACTTTCAAGACCCTTTCGAGACCAATCTTGCTAAATTCTGTGATAAAGAAGGTGGACATTTTTGGGTCTTCAGATAAAGGTCATATTATATGCAAATACTCAGAAAAGAGAGTACAATCCAACCCCATTAACAGTTTGACGACCCGAGCATATCAAATACTTGACTTTCAAGACCCTTTCGAGACCAGTCTTGCTAAATTCTGTGAGAAAGAAGGTGGAAATTTTTAGGTCTTCAGATAAAGGTCATATTATATGCAAATATTCAGAAAAGAGAGTACAATCCAACCCCATTAACAGTCTTACGACCCGAGCATATCAAAAAATTGACTTTCAAGACCCTTTCGAGACCAATACTGCTAAGTTCTGTGAGAGTGAATTTGGAAATTTTTAGGTCTTTAGATATAGGTCATATTATATGCAAATACTCAGAAAAGAGAACACAATCCAACCCCATTAAAAGTTTTACGATCCGAGCATATCAAAAAATTGACTTTCAAGACCCTTCCGAGACCAATCATGCTAAATTCTGTGAGAAAGAAGTTGAAAAATTTTAGGTCTTCAGATATAGGTCAAATTATATGCAAATACTGAGAAAAGACAGTACAGTTCAACACCTTTAACAGTTTTACGATCAGAGCATATCAAAAAATTTACTTTCAAGACCCTTTCGAGACCAGTCTTGCTAAATTCTGTGAGAAAGAAGGTGGACATTTTTAGGTCTTCAGATATAGGTCATATTATATGCAAATACTCAGAAAAGAGAGTACAATCCAACTCCATTAACAGTTTTACGATCCGAGCATATCAATAAAATGACTTTCAAGACCCATTCGAGACCAATCTTGCTAAATTCTGTGAGAAAGAAGGTGGAAATATTTAGGTCTTCAGATATAGGTCATATTATATGCAAATACTCAGAAAAGAGAGTACAATCCAACCAAATTAACAGTTTTACGTTCCGAGCATATCAAAAAATTTACTTTCAAGACCCTTTCGAGACCAATCTTGCTAAATTCTGTGAGAAAGAAGGTGGACATTTTTAGGTCTTCAGATATTGGTCATATTATATGCAAATACTCAGAAAAGAGAGTACAATCCAACCCCATTAACAGTTTGACGACCCGAGCATATCAAAAAATTGATTTTCAAGACCCTTTCGAGACCAATCCTGCTAAGTTCTGTGAGAGTGAATTTGGAAATTTTTAGGTCTTCAGATATAGGTCATATTATATGCAAATACTCAGAAAAGAGAACACAATTAAACCCCATTAAAAGTTTTACGATCCGAGCATATCAAAAAATTGACTTTCAAGACCCTTCCGAGACCAATCATGCTAAATTCTGTGAGAAAGAAGGTGAAAAATTCTAGGTCTTCAGATAAAGGTCATATTATATGCAAATACTGAGAAAAGACAGTACAGTTCAACCCCTTTAACAGTTTTACGATCCGAGCATATCAAAAAATTTACTTTCAAGACCCTTTCGAGACCAGGCTTGCTAAATTCTGTGAGAAAGAAGGTGGACAGTTTTAGGTCTTCAGATATAGGTCATATTATATGCAAATACTCAGAAAAGAGAGTACAATCCAACGCCATTAACAGTTTTACGATCCGAGCATATCAATAAAATGACTTTCAAGACTCTTTCGAGACCAATCTTGCTAAATTCTGTGAGAAAGAAGGTGGAAATATTTAGGTCTTCAGATATAGGTCATATTATATGCAAATACTCGGAAAAGAGAGTACAATCCAGCGCCAGTAACAGTTTGACCATTAGAGCATATCCATAAATTGACTTTCAAGACCCTTTCGTGACCAATCTTGCTAAATTCTGTGAGAAAGAAGGTGGAAATTTTTAGGTCTTCAGATATAGGTCATATTATATGCAAATACTCAGAAAAGAGAGTACAATCCAACCCCATTAACCGTTTTACGATCCGAGCATATCAAAAAATTGACTTTCAAGACCCTTTCGAGACCAATCATGCTAAATTCTGTGAGAAAGAAGGTGAAAAATTTTAGGTCTTCAGATATAGGTCATATTATATGCAAATACTGAGAAAAGACAGTACAGTTCAACCCCTTTAACAGTTTTACGATCAGAGCATATCAAAAAATTTACTTTCAAGACCCTGTCGAGACCAATCTTGCTAAATTCTGTGAGAAAGAAGGTGGAAATTTTTAGGTTTTCAGATAAAGATCATATTGAAAGCAAATACTCAGAAAAGAGAGTACAATCCAACCCCATTAACAGTTTTACAATCCGAGCATATCAAAAAATTGACTTTCAAGACCCTTTCGAGACCAATCTTGCTAAATTCTGTCAGTTTTACGATTCGAGCATATCAAAAAACTTACTTTCAAGACCCTTTCGAGACCAGTCTTGCTAAATTCTGTGAGAAAGAAGGTGGATATTTTTAGGTCTTCAGATATAGGTGATATTATATGCAAATACTCAGAAGAGAGAGTACAATCCAACCCCATTAACAGTTTTACGATTAGAGCATATCAAAAAATTTACTTTCAAGACCCTTTCGAAACCAGTCTTGCTAAATTCTGTGAGAAAGAAGGTGGAAATATTTAGGTCTGCAGATAAAGGTCATGTTATATGCAAATACTCAGAAAAGAAAGTACAATCCAACCCCATTAACAGTTTGACGACCCGAGCATATCAAAAAATTGACTTTAACGACCCTTTCGAGACCAATCCTGCTAAGTTCTGTGAGAGTGAATTTGGAAATCTTTAGGTCTTCAGATATAGGTCATATTATATGCAAATACTCAGAAAAGAGAGTTCAATCCAACCCCATTAACAGTTTTACGATCCGAGCATATCAAAAAATTAACTTTCAAGACCCTTCCGAGACCAATCTTGCAAAATTCTGTGAGAAAGAAGGTGAACAATTTTAGGTCTTCAGATATAGGTCATATTATATGCAAATACTGAGAAAAGACAGTACAGTTCAACCCCTTTAACAGTTTTACGATCAGAGCATATCAAAAAATTTACTTTCAAGACCCTTTCGAGACCAATTTTGCTAAATTCTGTGAGAAAGAAGGTGGACATTTTTTGGTCTTCAGATATAGGTTATATTATATGCAAATACTCAGAAAAGAGAGTACAATCCAGCGCCATTAACAGTTTTACGATTCGAGCATATCAATAAATTGACTTTCAAGACCCTTTCGAGACCAATCTTGCTAAATTCTGTGAGAAAGAAGATGGACATTTTTAGGTCTTCAGATAAAGGTCATATTGACGACCCGAGCATATCAAAAAATTGACTTTAACGACCCTTTCGAGACCAATCCTGCTAAGTTCTGTGAGAGTGAATTTGGAAATCTTTAGGTCTTCAGATATAGGTCATATTATATGCAAATACTCAGAAAAGAGAGTTCAATCCAACCCCATTAACAGTTTTACGATCCGAGCATATCAAAAAATTAACTTTCAAGACCCTTCCGAGACCAATCTTGCAAAATTCTGTGAGAAAGAAGGTGAACAATTTTAGGTCTTCAGATATAGGTCATATTATATGCAAATACTGAGAAAAGACAGTACAGTTCAACCCCTTTAACAGTTTTACGATCAGAGCATATCAAAAAATTTACTTTCAAGACCCTTTCGAGACCAATTTTGCTAAATTCTGTGAGAAAGAAGGTGGACATTTTTTGGTCTTCAGATATAGGTTATATTATATGCAAATACTCAGAAAAGAGAGTACAATCCAGCGCCATTAACAGTTTTACGATTCGAGCATATCAATAAATTGACTTTCAAGACCCTTTCGAGACCAATCTTGCTAAATTCTGTGAGAAAGAAGGTGGACATTTTTAGGTCTTCAGATAAAGGTCATATTATATTCAAATACTCAGAAAAGAGAGTACAATCCAACCCCATTAACAGTTTGACGACCCGAGCATATCAAAAACTTGACTTTCAAGACCCTTTCGAGACCAGTCTTGCTAAATTCTGTGAGAAAGAAGGTGGACATTTTTAGGTCTTCAGATAAAGGTCATATTGAATGCAAATACTCAGAAAAGAGAGTACAATCCAACCCCATTAACAGTTTGACGACCCGAGCATATCAAAAAGTTGACTTTCAAGACCCTTTCGAGACCAATCTTGCTAGATTCTGTGAGAAAGAAGGTGGACATTTTTAGATCTTCAGATATAGGTCATATTATATGCAAATACTCAGAAAAGAGAGTACAATCCAACGCCATTAACAGTTTTACGATCCGAGCATATCAATAAAATGACTTTCAAGACCCTTTCGAGACCAATCTTGCTAAATTCTGTGAGAAAGGAGGTGGAAATATTTAGGTCTTCAGATATAGGTCATATTATATGCAAATACTCAGAAAAGAGAGTACAATCCAACCAAATTAACAGTTTTACGTTCCGAGCATATCAAAAAATTTACTTTCAAGACCCTTTCAAGACCAATCTTGCTAAATTCTGTGAGAAAGAAGGTGGACATTTTTAGGTCTTCAGATATAGGTCATATTATATGCAAATACTCAGAAAAGAGAGTACAATCCAACCCCATTAACAGTTTGACGACCCGAGCATATCAAAAAGTTGACTTTCAAGACCCTTTCGAGACCAATCTTGCTAGATTCTGTGAGAAAGAAGGTGGACATTTTTAGGTCTTCAGATAAAGGTCATATTATATGCAAATACTCAGAAAAGAGAGTACAATCCAACCCCATTAACAGTTTTACGACCCGAGCATATCAAAAAATTGACTTTCAAGACCCTTTCGAGACCAATCCTGCTAAGTTCTGTGAGAGTGAATTTGGAAATTTTTAGGTCTTCAGATATAGGTCATATTATATGAAAATACTCAGAAAAGAGAACACAATTAAACCCCATTAAAAGTTTTACGATCCGAGCATATCAAAAAATTGACTTTCAAGACCCTTCCGAGACCAATCATGATTCTGTGAGAAAGAAGGTGAAAAATTTTAGGTCTTCAGATAAAGGTCATATTATATGCAAATACTGAGAAAAGACAGTACAGCTCAACCCCTTTAACAGTTTTACGATCAGAGCATATCAAAAAATTTACTTTCAAGACCCTTTCGATACCAGTCTAGCTAAATTCTGTGAGAAAGAAGGTGGACAGTTTTAGGTCTTCAGATATAGGTCATATTATATGCAAATACTCAGAAAAGAGAGTACAATCCAACGCCATTAACAGTTTTACGATCCGAGCATATAAAATGACTTTCAAGACTCTTTCGAGACCAATCTTGCTAAATTCTGTGAGAAAGAAGGTGGAAATATTTAGGTCTTCAGATATAGGTCATATTATATGCAAATACTCGGAAAAGAGAGTACAATCCAGCGCCATTAACAGTTTTACGATTAGAGCATATCCATAAATTGACTTTCAAGACCCTTTCGAAACCAATCTTGCTAAATTCTGTGAGAAAGAAGGTGGAAATTTTTAGGTCTTCAGATATAGGTCATATTATATGCAAATACTCAGAAAAGAGAGCACAATCCAACCCCATTAACCGTTTTACGATCCAAGCATATCAAAAAATTGACTTTCAAGACCCTTTCGAGACCAATCTTGCTAGATTCTGTGAGAAAGAAGGTGGAAATTTTTAGGTCTTCAGATATAGGTCATATTATATGCAAATACTCAGAAAAGAGAGTACAATCCAACCCCATTAACAGTTTTACGATCCGAGCATATCAAAAAATTGACTTTCAAGACCCTTCCGAGACCAATCTTGCTAAATTCTGTCAGAAGGAAGGTGGAAAGTTTTAGGTCTTCAGATAAAGGTCATATTATACGCAAATACTGAGAACAGACAGTACAGTCCAACACGTTTAACAGTTTTACGATCCGAGCATATCAAAAAATTGGCTTTCAAGACCCTTTCGAGACCAATCTTGCTAAATTCTGTAAGAAAGAAGGTGGAAATTTTTAGGTCTTCAGATATAAGTCATATTATATGCAAATACTCAGAAAAGAGAGTACAATCGAACCCCATTAACAGTTTTACGAGCTGAGCATATCAAATAATTGACTTTCAAGACCCTTTCGAGACCAATCTTGCTAAATTCTGTGAGAAAGGAGGTGGAAATTTTTAGGTCTTCAGATATAAGTCATATTATATGCAATCACTCAGAAAAGAGAGTACAATCCAACCTTATTAGCAGTTTTACGATCCGAGCATAGGTATCAAAAAATATACTTTCAAGACCCTTTCGAGACCAATCTTGCTAAATTCGGTGAGAAAGAAGGTGGACATTTTTTGGTCTTCAGATATAGGTCATATTATATGCAAATACTCAGAAAAGAGAGTACAATCCAACCTAATTAACAGTTTTACGATCCGAGCATATCAAAAAACTTACTTTCAAGACCCTTTCGAGACCAATCTTGCTAAATTCTGTGAGAAAGAAGGTGGAAATTTTAAGGTCTTCAGATATAGGTCATATAATATGCAAATACTCAGAAAAGAGAGTACAATCCAACCCCATTAACAGTTTTACGAATCGAGCATATCAAAAATTTGACTATCAAGAACCTTTCGAGACCAATCTTGCTAAATTCTGCGAGAAAGAAACTGGAAATTCTTAGATCTTCAGATAAAGGTCATATTATATGCAAATACTCAGAAAAGAGGGTACAATCCAGCCCCATTAACAGTTTTAAGATCCAAGCATATCAAAAAATTTACTTTCAAGACCATTTCGAGACCAATCTTGCTAAATTCTGTGAGAGTGAAGGTGGAAATTTTTAGGTCTTCAGATATAGGTCATATTATATGCAAATACTCAGAAAAGAGAGTACAATCCAACCCCATTAACCGTTTTACGATCCGAGCATATCAAAAAATTGACTTTCAAGACCCTTTCGAGACCAATCTTGCTAGATTCTGTGAGAAAGAAGGTGGAAATTTTTAGGTCTTCAGATATAGGTCATATTATATGCAAATACTCAGAAAAGAGAGTACAATCCAACCCCATCAACAGTCTTACGATCCGAGCATATCAAAAAATTTACTTTCAAGACCCTTCCGAGACCAATCTTGCTAAATTCGGTGAGAAAGAAGGTGGACATTTTTTGGTCTTCAGATATAGGTCATATTATATGAAAATACTCAGAAAAGAGAGTACAATCCAACCTAATTAACAGTTTTACGATCCGAGCATATCAAAAAATTTACTTTCAAGAGCCTTTCGAGACCAATCTTGCTAAATTCTGTGAGAAAAAAGGTGGAAATTTTAAGGTCTTCAGATATAGGTCATATCATATGCAAATACTCAGAAAAGAGAGTACAATCCAACCCCATTAACGGTTTTACGATCCGAGCATATCAAAAAATTGACTTTCAAGACCCTTTCGAAACCAATCTTGCTAAATTCTCTCTTGATTGTCGTGGGGTGCGCATCAATTGAACCTAATTTTAAAGATCTCTCACTATGAATTGTTCAGTCTGTTCAAATAAAATTGATCGCAATTGTAATACAAAAATCAATTGCAATGATTGCAAAAACTATTTTCATTATAATTGTGTAAACATCACTGAAGATGAAGCAAATTTTTTTAAATCAAGTGCCCAACCATTTCGATGTGATAAATGTGCAGTGTTAAGAAGACGTTCTCTTCAAAATTTATCAGTGCCACCGGTATTACCCCAACAAAAGAACAACAATGCCGTGCAAAAAATAAACACTCATATTGCACAAGTAGAGTCACAAGTTACTAACAACAGCGAAGGTCAATGCACTCTTCAGATGGTTTATGCTAAACTGTCTGCGTTGGAGGAAACTAACAAACAATTCCTACTTGAAGTAAATGCATTACGATCTGAAAATGCAGAACTAAAATCCAAAGTAAATGTACTCGAAAGCAGGTTAAACTGGCAGCAACAACACCTGCTAAGCAATGAAATTGAAATTGCGGGTATATCAAACGCAAATGATTCAAACTGCATGAGAATAGTGCAACAAATTTTCTCCAAATCACTTTCCGCTGTTGTTCCTGACAATGAAATCGAGAAATGCTATGTGAAGAAAACACAATCAAAATCATCGTCGACTGCTACTAAGTCAACCATATGTGTTAGATTTTCTAATCTAACAACAAATCAGCGAATAATGTGCGCAAAGAGGAAAAACAAAAATAATCTCAACACAAATGCGGCTGGCGTCGATGGACTAGCTGACAACTTAACGAGAGGTAACAACAGCAGCAACAGTGACAGCAGTAAAAAGAGCAAAGGTACTGTAATTTACATTAACGAGTCTCTTACAAAATATACCCAGGCGCTCTTGATGAAAACAAAAGAGGCAATGAAGAAGACAGGCGGAAAATATGTATGGTTTTCTAATAATCAAATTCTTATAAGAAAGGTTGAGGGGGGAAGAGTCATCTCTATTAAGTCATTTAATGATCTTGCAGTCATTTAGTGCTTTGCAAATCCTATTTTGTTTTGAATCATGAATTTTGATATAGATTTAATTGATGACTATTCTTCCCCTAATGTATGTACTTCCAACTGTGATAATGTGCTAACAGATAGTTCCTTTTGTAATGATAAGTTTTTTTTAATTCACCAGAACATTAGAAGTATGAGAGAAAATTTTTCTTCACTTGTTACGCATATAGATTCTTTTGCTTGCGTTCCAGATATAGTTTTTCTGTCTGAAATTTGGATATATGAGTTTGAGAAAAATGATTATTTTATACCGGGCTTTAAGTTTCATTCAAAGACGAATGAAAACTATGCTGCCGGTGGAGTTGGTTTTTTTGTCAAAGATAACCACGTTGTTATTGAAGTTGTGTGCGTTAATTTACTTAGTGCTGATGTTTTAAAGGTTTCCGTGGAAATTGATCGGGTTACGTACGTATTTGTTTGTGTTTATAGATTGCATATGTTTAGTGTTACGAATTTTATGAATGAATTCACTGACTTTTTGGCTAGGGAAAATTCAAAGAACTTAATTATTGTAGGTGATTTCAATGTCAACATTTTGGATGGTAACGACAACATTGCTAGTTACTTGGCACTACTCGCTTCTCATGGTCTTACGTGCTTCATTTTTGAACCTACTAGGCCAGCCTCCGGAAGCTGTCTTGACCATATTTATGGGCGTCTAAGTAATGTTGAACTTAAAGAGTGTAGGAAATGTGTTTTTGATTTTAAAATTACAGATCACTGCATGACCGGACTAGTTTTTGACATTTCTGAAACGAGACGTTGTAATCCTCCTAAGTCAGTTGAGAGAAAAGCTAAGATTGACTTTGCTAAACTTAAAAAAAACGCATTCAGGCGCATTTACAGATGCAGGCTCTGTTTGGTCAGTCTCCTATGGTCCGGGAAACTACGACAGGTTTGAAGGAGTTGTTGTTCACTACACGATAGTGTATGTCGGTGTTGGAAAACATGGACGTTCCGATCGATCAGTGGGACACGGTGCTTATTTGGTTTCTGCACCAGAAGTTGCCGTCATCTACGCAGAAGCTGTGGAAAGAAAAGATGGGAAACAGGAAAGATTTGCCGAAATTCGTGGAGTTTGCGGACTTTTTAGATACTCGTTTTCGCACTTTAGAAATTGTTGACCAGCAGCAGATGTGCTCCGCGTCAAAAATTAAAGCTGAGACACACGCCAACAACCATTATCGCTTTCAGAGCACGAAGGTGATGTTTGCTAGGCCAGCACCTAAGCCAACAGGTAAGCCAGCAAGAAGGCAAGCAGGTAGGCCAGCAGTTCGGCCTACTTTTGACAGGGAGTTGGGAAGGTGCAGTTTATGCAATCTGCAGCAGCGTTCCAAAAGGAAATGTCTGCGGTTCTTGAACATGGACATAGCTGAAAGGAAGCAGACTGCTCGACGCCTGAGAGTTTGCGACAACTGCCTTTCATCAGGGAACTTTGCGCAAGATTGCACCTCACCTGGCTGCTGCTACTTTTGTCAACAGCGTCACAACACGCTTTTACATGCAAACATGGATTCGATACACTCCTTCCTAAGTGAGACGACCTGCAGATGGAGTCGAACCAACCGCTCAGAAGACGCAGTTAGGGTGGATTGTGTTAGGGAAAGTTCAAGCGGAACATCCCCGGCAAATACGCAGTTTTGTGCAGACTCCCGACTTGAGTTCTCAGATGCAGAGATTCTGGGTGATGGAAGAATTGCCGTTCCAGACACATGAAACTGAGGAGAACATCGCATGCGACGCACACTTCGCTGAACACACGAGACGACTTCCTGACGGGCGTTGTGAAGTGAAGCTGCCGTTCAAGGGTGGATGTCTTCCAGCGATGGGATCCAGTAAGCAGAGTGCGGTTCGACGATTACTGCACTTGGAGAAGAGGCTGTAAGCAAACCCAGCTCTTCGGGCAGATTATGTCAAATGTATACAAGAATATGCAACCCTAAGGCAAAAGGAAGAAATTTACGTCAGCGACTCGGTGTTGGCAACCCCATACCACTATTTTTTGCCTCACCATGCAGTTTTCAAGGAATCGAGTTTCACCACGAAACTGAGGGTCGTGTTCGACGCAACAGCGAAGACTTTGGATGGAAGTTCGCTCAATGATCGACTCTTGGTGGGACCAAAATTACAGTTGAGCATTATTGATCTGGTTCTTCGATGGCGAACCTACAGAATAACGTTTACGGCTGACATCGAAAAGATGTATATTCAGGTGTTAGTGGATACACCGGATACATACTGTAACGTGCGCTTAGTTCGCAAAATAAAACTTCACTTTTCAATATATTTCTACCACTATACTTTATTCGATCTCAACTCGACTTTTGGACTATCACTTGTTCACAACAATTCACTCTTAACTTTATCACTCTATAATCAAAAACTGACATCTGGTTGCCTCGGACGGACTATTTATATCGAATGACATTTCATCTAGAACTTTCCAGTAATTTCCACATGGTCTCCACTCTCCACTCGGCTGTCAAACATTTTCTCCCCTAGTATATTTCTATACTTACACTAGTGTTGCCCCTTGTGTTTTCGGTTGAACATGTTCGATTATAAAATTGGTATTAAATGTTGGGTTCGCGTTACACTGCCCCCTCCTTAAGATTGTTCGTCCCGAATAATTCCATCTGCAGCCTCGCCACTATATCGATGCAGCCGGTCACAATGAACTACCTTTAACTTGCGTCTTAGTCCTCTTTGGATGCGGTAAACCACGTCGTTTATCCTCGTGACGAAAGTATAAGGACCTTCCCAGTTTTGCTGAAGTTTCGGTGACAATCCCTTTTGACGATGAGGATTATAAAGCCACACACGATCTCCTGCTTGGAATCCTGCCGTTGTTGCTTTTGTGTCGTACCGTGTCTTCATCCGGTCGCTGTAGGTTTTCATCCGTTCCCTTGTTCTTTTATGGATGTCAGCGAGTCTCTCTTTGAAGTCGTCCACATACTCGTTCGTGTCCTGTGGCTCCTCTGTGGGGCATCCAAATTTAAGTTCGCTGGGCAGCCGCATGGTTTTCCCGAACAGGATGTCAGATGGTGTTTGTCCTGTCGAGCTATGTACTGCACTTCTATAGGCCATCAGGAATAGTGGTACGTGCCTATCCCAGTCTCTTTGGTAGTCGCCTACGACCTTGGTGAGGTGTTCTTTCAAGGTCCGGTTGAGTCTTTCAACCATCCCATCAGATTGTGGATGAAGCACTGTGGTTCTCGTCTTCTTAATGCCAAGTAGTCCGCACACTCCTTGGAAGATGTTTGACTCAAAGTTCCTCCCTTGGTCGGAATGGAGTTCCATAGGCACGATAAACCTACTCACCCAGTTAAACACAATCTGGTCGACCACCGTTTTGGCTTCTTGATTTGGGATGGCATACGCCTCAGGCCATTTGCTAAAATAGTCCATTACAACCAGAATGTACTTGTTTCCAGCGTTGGTCTCTGGAAAAGGCCCAGCCACATCTACTGCAATCCTCTCAAAAGGCGATCCAACGTTGTACTGATGCATCTTACCTTGCATCTTCCTACCAGGTCCTTTGGTTGCAGCACACTTGTCACATGTTCGGCACCACTTCTTCACGTCATGTCTAGCATCTAACCAGTAGAACCGATATCGCACCTTCTCCAGTGTTTTGTTAACTCCCAGGTGGCCTCCAGAAGGTCCGTCGTGCATCTCCCGAAGAACTTCACTGACTTTCGATTGTGGTACGATCAGCTGCATCACATATGATTTACCGTCAGCGGACTCCCATCTTCGCCTGAGGACACCTTCTTGCACATATAGTGAGTCCCACTGTGCCCAATAGGCTTTGAGAACTGGACTCCTGTCAGAAATGTCTCCCCATTCAGGTTTCTCTTCATTTTCTTTCCATGCGAGAATGGTTTCGATATCTGGATCCTCCTGTTGAGCTGTCCTCACTTCCTCATTGCTCCATCCGCTTATTCTGTCAGCTCTAAGTCGCTGAGCGGTAATATTTGTCTTCTTGCCGCCTACAATGCTTGCAATCCACTTTGCAAGGTCTTCGGGATAATGCGTCGGCGTTTGAGTGCAGCTTTTCTCTGCGGTGTTGAATCTGGTAATCATAAGTCTGCAGTTCTTCTATCCACCTTGCGACTTGACCCTCTGGATTTTTAAAGTTCAACAGCCAGTTCAGAGCACCATGGTATGTCCGCAGGAGGAATTTTTGTCCATAGATGTACCTATGGAAGTGCTTTGTTGCCAAGATAAGAGCTAGCAGTTCCCTTCTGGTCACGCAGTAGTTTCTTTCGGGTTTCGAGAGGATCTTGCTGTAATATGCCACCACTTTCTCTTCGCCATCATGCACTTCGGATAGTATCGCCCCGATTCCAACGTTGCTTGCATCTGCGTCGATGATGAATGTTTTGCCAGGTGTTGGATGTGCCAGCACTGGAGCGTTACAGAGGCGGTATTTGAGTTCCTGAAAAGATTTCTCACACTCACCTGACCATTTGAACTGCTTCCCTTTTTCGGTGAGCAGATGCAAACTCTTTGCAACTCCAGCAAAGTTCTTAACAAATCGTCGGTAATATGTGGCAAGACCAAGAAAGCTTCGGAGTTGATGTTTGTCCTGTGGTGTTGGCCAATTTTTGACGGAGTCAACTTTTTCAGGATCAGTCTTCACTCCTTGGGAAGAGATGATGTGTCCCAAATACTTAACTTCGGTTTTGAAAAGTGCACATTTTTCCGGATTCAGTTTAAGGTTAGCCTCTCGAAGTCTCTGAAACACGGCTTTTAGGTTCTTGCAATGTTGGTCAAATGTTTTCCCGTAAACAATGACATCGTCCAAGTAGACAAGGCACGCTTTCCACGTCAGTCCTTGAAGAACGCACTCCATCAAACGCTCGAATGTTGCCGGAGCGTTGCATAGCCCAAACGGCATAACTTTGAACTGCCAGAGCCCATTACCTGTAGAAAACGCCGTCTTTTCCCGATCATCTGGGTGGATGTCAACTTGCCAGTATCCACTTTTCAAGTCCAGCGTCGAGAACCACTGGGCTCCCTCCATGGCATCCAGGGTATCACTGATTCTGGGCAGGGGATAGCTATCCTTCTTAGTCACATCATTCAGCCTTCGGTAGTCCACACAAAAACGAGTGCTTCCGTCTTTCTTTTTCACTAGCACCACTGGTGAAGCCCAAGGACTTTTGGAATTTTCAATAAGACCGTCCAATTTCATTGCTGTTATCATTTCCTCAACCTCACCTTGTTTGGCCAGTGGAAGGCATCTTGCGGGTTGACGAATCGGTCTTGCATCTCCTGTGTTGATGCGATGCTGCACCAACTGTGTCCTACCATATTGTCCCTTTTGCGATGCGAAGATGTCAGTGTACTCTTGTAGGAGATTTTCAGCCATCCTTGTTTGTTGGTGATCAAGGTTGGATGAATTCAGTATTTTAGCTCTGATGGTTTTGAGCTCCTCCGGAGTTATAGTTTTTCTCGGGGCTTCGTCTGTGATCTTCGTAATTGCTGCAACCGATTCGCAACGTCCAACGACTTCTCCTTTCTTCAACCTTACATCGTACAGTCTGGTGTTTAGTAATCGTACGGGGACCATTTTGTTTTTCGGTGCTACCAGTGTTTTCCCAATGATGACGCTTTGGGAGGAACACTCTGGGTCTGGTTCCACCATGAGGTATCGAAGGCTTCCAAACTCACCTTCAAGTTTTGTCCAAACGAACACTTCAGAAGAAGGAGGCAGGATCAGATCTTCCGTGATGACAGTCCTCAGTGTTGACGTATTTTCATTCGAATAGGTCATTGGAATTTCTTAATTTTGGTATTTCAAAACTTGATTACCGATATCCAAAATAACTCCGTGCTGTTTCATAAAGTCGATTCCAATGATGCACTCGTCACATATATCTGCCACCAGAAATTGATGAGTAAACACTAGATCGGCCAGTCGGATCTTAAGACACACTTCTCCATATACTCTTGCTGCTTCTCCCGTTGCGGTTCTTAGACAGTAGCTATTGGTGTTATGAAGCCACGTTGTCTTTACCAGGTCTCGACGTACTATGGATGCTGCGGCACCGGTGTCGATGGTAGCCACATGTTTGTTCCCGTTAATAGTAGTCTCCACAGTCAGACTTTTGTTGTCTCGTTTGGTCTGGGAGACCTGGATGGTGGTTCTGGGGCCATCGATACAAGAAACCAGCCTCTGCCCCTCGAAGTTGGTTCTTACTCGTTTCCCTGATGGGAAACGGGATTGATAAGCAACACTGGTGTTGTTGTTACCTTGCTCTGGGTTGGGTCTTTTGCTTCCACAATGTTGACAACCGGCTTTATTTGGTGGTAGTCGGCATTGACGCTGTAAGTGCCCGGTCTTGTTGCAGTTCCAACATCTTGCAAGTCCGCTCCGCTGGTTCTTTTGTATTTCAGCTCTTTGGCACGAGCATTCTTCGACTATCGCTTCTCTTAGTCGATGTACTCCATGAGAAGTTTGTTCTGCTGCTTCAATTGTCAATGCGAATGCTAAAGTTTCAGAAAGATTACGTGTTCTAGCAGTTCGCACACACCTCTGAAGACGTATATCAGAAATGGCACGAACGAAGGACTCAACAGCAAGCTGGTTGATGATTTCTTCTCCAGCATCCGGGTATGCCAGGTACACCAGTCTTTGGACGTCTGCTTGGAGTTGCTGTAGACTTTCACCCCTTTTCTGGACTCTGTTATTGAGTTGCACTCGGAAGACTTCCTTCAAGTGGCTATCGCCAAAGCGTTTATCTATAGCTGCCACAAGAGAACTGAAATCTCCGCTCTTACCAGCTGGAAAAGTTTGAAGTAATTCAGCTGCTGGTCCTCTAAGAGCAAGAGTCAGTGCTATGTACTTGTCTTCGTCATCCCAGCCATTTGTTGTCGCGGCTGCCTCAAATTGTCTCTTGTAAACTGGCCAAGAAGACTGTCCATCAAATGTTGGGGGTTTCATCTCCTTTTTCCTTGCAAACTTTCCAGCAGATTCTCGAATTTTGATCTTCCGGATCTGGTCTAATTCCTTGGTCAGAACATCACATCGGCTTTCTACGCCTTCGAAAGGACTCTCTACAACAGAAAGTTGTTTTTCCACACCTTCAACGCGTTCGTCAATGGCACATACATTTTTCTCAATGTTGCCCAATTTGCCTTCTAAAATGTTTTTCTGACCTTCCAAAACATTCTGTTGCGCCTCAAGTCTTTCGAGAATGTTCTGTTGTTCTTTCTTTTGTTCGTTTCGTTGTGCTTCCAGTTGTTCGAGAACATTCTGCTGTTCCTTCTTTTGCTCGTTTCGTCGTGCTTCCAGTTGTTCGAGAACATTCTTCTGTTCCTTCTTTTGATCGTTTCTCTGCTCTTCCAGACTTCCGAGAATATTCTGCTGTTGCTCTTCAATCAGCTTCTTTTGTTGTATTTCGAGCCTATCGAGAACATTCTGCTGTTCCTTCTTTTGCTCGTTTCGCTGTTCTAACAAAAGTTTCATCATACTAGAAAAATCTACACTTTCACTTACTTCTTCTTCCTCCACTTCTGTTTCAAAAACAAAAGTGTTTACGTCTTCCCCTTGCTGTTCCAAATAGTTGCGCAAGCGCAGGACGAGCTCATTTTGCGATCCCGCTCTAGAAAGACTTCGCTTACCTAACTGACTTTTAAGCTCAATGCAGTTGAGCTCTTCCAACAACTTAACAACTTACCCATTTTCACTGTATTTTACTTTTTTTCTCTCTTCACTCTTTTTTTGTTTTTTTTTTCACTTTACTACTCAAATAAGTTTTATTTACACTTCTGACACCAATGTAACGCGCGCTTAGTTCGCAAAATAAAACTTCACTTTTCAATATATTTCTTCCACTTTTATTCAGTATCTATACTTTATTCGATCTCAACTCGACTTTTGGACTATCACTTGTTCACAACAATTCACTCTTAACTTTATCATTCTATAATCAAAAACTGACATCTGGTTGCCTCGGACGGCCTATTTATATCGAATGACATTTCTTCTAGAACTCTCCAGTAATTTCCACATGGTCTCCACTCTCCACTCGGCTGTCAAACATTTTCTCTCCTAGTATATTTCTATACTTACACTAGTGTTGCCGCTTGTGTTTTCGGTTGAACATGTTCGATTATAAAATTGGTATTAAATGTTGGGTTCGCGTTACAATACTATCAGTTGATCCTGTGGAGAAACGATCGTTCATCTCCAATCAAGATGCTTCGGCTTAAAACGGTAACGTTTGGTACAGCAAGTGCACCGTATCTTGCCATAAAAATTTTGAAGCGTGTAGCCGAAGATGAAGAATCGAACCTGCTGGAGGCGCGAAGGTTGTCAGAGAGGACACGTTTGCGGACGATCTCATCAGTGGTGCCGATACTGTGGAAGAAGCACGAACAAAACGCGACCAAGCGAATCAACTTTTGGCGTCCGCGGGCTTCAATTTACGAAAATGGACAAGCAACGTGAAGGAACTCGTCTAAGACATACCTGTAGCAGATCAAGAGTTAGATTTTGAGGTGCCGTTCAACATGTCAAATAATGTCAAAACCCTTGGCATCAAATGGTTCCCGATAGGCGACTACTTTTCGTACCAAAATGTGCAACAGTCATCAGAAACTACAACAAAAAGGTCAATGTTGTCCACCATAGCCAAACTCTTCGATCTACTTGACTGGATATCAGCATGCGTCATCACGGCAAAGTTAATGATGCAGCGACTTTGGGAACTAAGTTGTGATTGGGATGATCCGGATCCAGCTGTTTTGAAGAGGGATTGGAATGCTTTTCATCGAGAACTTCCTACGATCGAGACGCTTCGAATACCACGCTGGACTCAGACAAGCAAAACCAACAAGGATATAGAATAACATGGATTCTGTGATGCGTCTATGAAAGCATACGGTGCCGTAGTATACGTTCGTGTACTTGACAGTGATGGGAATATCCATGTTGACTTGCTCCTGTCAAAGACGAAGGTAGCTCCAAGTCAGCGTACAATCACGCTTCCACGTTTGGAACTTTGCGGAGCAGTAGTTTTAGCGCAATTGATGCAGTACACGAAGGACGTTTTGGCTGTTCCCGACATCAAGATGCTTACTTGGACCGACTCAACCATCGCGCTCGCGTGGATACGAGCCCCTCCCGCCAAATGGACTACGTTTCGTTGCCAACAGAGTGTCCGAAACTCAGCGGTTAGTGGGGATCGATTGCTGGGGACATGTTGCAACGCTTCATAGACCAGCCGATCTGGCGCCCAGAGGTGTGTATCCAGCAGAACTGCTGTCATTGAAGACTTGGTGGATTGGTCCTGAGTTTTTACGCAGTCAATGGGCTTTCGATGTTCCGCATCAACCTGTCGACATCCAAACTGACGAGGAACGACGTACGGTTAAGGTACTAAGCGTTCAAGTCAGTCAGGATGATCGCATACTTCAAACCATCTGCGACTGTTCGAGTTTGTTGAAGGTGATTCGAGTTGTCGCCACATGTTGTCGTTTCGCAACAAAATGTGTCGAAAAGCAGTTTCTGATGGCCCGTTTAGTCCAAACGAATTGGAAGCAGCGCGTGTCATCGTCGTGAAGGCCGCACAGAAAGAGATGTTCAAAGCAGAGCTTCAACAAATTTTGGAAACCTCGAAGATACCCAAGTCACTCAAGATTTTGAACGCATTCGTTGATGCTGATGGTCTTCTGAGAGTTGGAGGACGCTTGGAGAATTCGCTCCTCCCCTACGACGCGCAACATCCGATACTACTTCGAAACAGTCACCATTTTACCAACCTAGTTGTCAGAGATGCCCATAAGAACACCTTGCATGGTAGCATCCAACAGAGGATCAATTAAATCCGTCAAAATTATTGGATTGGCCAGATACGAAGAAGCGTAAAATATCAACTTCATAGATGCACTTCTTGCTACCGGCAAAAGGCATCGGAAATGCAGCAGTCGATGGCAAACCTACCTGCACATCGAGTCCAGATGTCACGACCGTTCAGTCATACTGGAGTTGACTACGCAGGACCCATCGAAATAAAAAGTTGGAAAGCTCGAGGTGCTAAAATACTAAAGGGGTATTTTGCAGTATTTATCTGTTTGGCAACAAAGGCCATTCACTTGGAATTCGTGTCGAACCTGACTATCCAAGCATTACTAGCAGCATTTCGACGGTTTACGGCCAGAAGAGGTAGCTGCAAACAAATCTACAGCAATTGTGGAACAAATTTCGTCGGCGCTAATAATAATGAATTAGCCAAAACGTTGAAGGACGCGAAGCACGATTTTTAAGAAATTGCCGAAAGCCTTGTAAATCATGAAACAAAGTGGCACTTTATTTCCCCAGCTTCTCCACACTTTGGTGGATTATGGGAAGTGGGAGTGAAATCGGTGAAATTCCATTTAAAGCGAGTTGTTGAAACTGAAAGGCTTACTTTTGAGGAGCTTACAACGCTTCTAACTCAGATAGAAGCGTGCTTGAATTTGAGACCCTTATGCCCGCTCTCCGACGGCTTAGACGATTTGAATGCGCTAACCCCTGCGCATTTTCTCGTAGGCATATCTTTACATAATGTGCCACAAGGCGAACTCAACAACAACATCACGTATATCGACCGATGGAAAAGGATACAAGCGCTAGCGGAAGGGTTTTGGAAAAAGTGGAGTTCCGAATATCTTGCAGCAACGTCCGAAATGGACTCAAGTAAAAGAAGCTCTCAAAATAGGAGACCTACTCTTGCTGAAAGACGAGCGACTTGCACCGACTTATTGGAGTCTTTGCTTGAATCGAGAACACTCACGCGGGACCGCATGGACCTATACGCGTTGTCACTGTGAAAACACAAAACGGAAACTTTAAACGGCCCATCGCAGAAATCTGTTCTTTGCCGTCAAACGAGCACCACGAACAATCGGCGTTAGTTTAAAATATGAGTTCCTGAAAAGTATGCTGTTTCAAAACAAGGAACTTTAAATTAGAAAAATAAATCAACACATCTTTTCACTCAAGTCATCATTCTACACAGCAATCAGAAAGAACTGTTATCGTATCTTCACAGATGGCTCCAAAACCGACGAGGGTTGAGAACGACGACATACGACTGCACTCATCTTTGGGATCATACGCATCCGTTTTCTAAGCGGAGGCTTATGCTATTCTAATGGTCTTGAGCCACCTAACGAACAATGGATGGCCGGGGAGAAGTATCTTTGTTTGCAGCGACAGCCAAGCTGTGCTTAAGGCCCTTCTCAATCCTCTAACCAATTCGAATGTGATCCAGGAATGCAAGAGCTCTCTGAATGCGATCGGAAGATTGAATTCCTTGAGTCTCATTTGGGTTCCGGGCCATCACGGCATAACTGGAAATGAGATCGCCGATGAACTCGCTAGGCAGGGATCTCAGACAGCTTTCTCAGGACCTGAACCGTCGCTAGGTCTGCCAGTGTCCTCAGTGAGGGCTTCAATCAACGATTGGATCTGTGAAGAACACAACCGTAGATGGCATGCCTTCATTGGATGCAGACAAACCAAGCGTATGCTCCCCAACGTAAGTAAGAAGACTGCAACATTTTTGCTAGCTCGTAGCAGAAAAGACTAGAAAGCTTATTGGCGTTGACAGCGGGCACTTCTCTTTTGCCAAGCATTTAAATGTGTTAGGCTTAAGTAATACCACACTCTGTGAATCTTGTGGAGAAGATGAGGACACCGCAAAGCACTTCCTCTGTGAATGTCCTGCTTTTCTCTCATGAGGTTACAGCCATCAGAACCGCTGCCTCTGAGGTTCTGGGTTCCACTCGGTCCTCAAAACGAAACCCATGGTTCGATGAAGAATGCAGGAAGGCAAATGCAGCCAAACAAAAAGCACGACAAATGCTGATGCAAAAACGAACGAGGGCTACTTACGATCAGTATAACGAGATTTACAAGGAGAAAAAAAGGGAGGAACACAGAATTCTCAAAAAGAAGAAGAAGCAGCATGAGAAGCGCTCATTTGAGGAAATTGAGAGCTACCATGACAGGAACGAGATTCGGAAGTCTTACCAAAAGGTAAAAAGATCTTGCCAGGGTGGCAAGCCCCGAACTAAAGCCTGTAAAGACCAGCAGGGAAAACTAGTTGTAGAGTCACAGTCGCTACTGAGGATCTGGAAAGATCACTTCTGCAGACTGCTTAACGGCGATGAGGACACAAATTCCGCTGTCAGGCAGATTGCCCCATTCAGCTTGGACGATGATCAAGAATGCCGTCCTCCCGACCTAGAGGAAGTTAAGCTTGCCATATGCAAACTTAAATCAAACAAGACTGCAGGTGCAGATGGCCTTGATGCCGAACTTTTCAAGGCAGCTGGAGACCAGTTGGAAAGTAGCATGCACCAGCTGATCTGCATGATATGGTCGGAAGAAAGCATGCCCGATGAATAGAACCTCAGTATCGTATGCCCGATCCTAAAGAAGGGAGACCCTCACAATTGCGCCAATTATAGAGGGATAAGCCTCCTTAACATCGCTTATAAGATCATGTCTGCTGTAATATGTGAACGTCTCAAACCCTACGCCAACGACTTGATAGGTCCTTATCCATGTGGTTTTAGACCAGAGAAGGCCACAATAGACCAAATTTTCACATTACGGCAGATCATGGAAAAAACCCAAGAACATAATATCTACAATATTCACCATTTCTCTATCGATTTCAAGGCCGCGTATGACAGATTTTACAGAGACGAGCCATGTCTAGTTTCGGCATCCCTGCAAAACTCGTACGACTATTACTTGCAGATGATGTTCAGTTGTACATAAGTTTCCCTATAGGCATGGTTGAAGATGCTATAGTTAAAATGAATTCAGATTTAAGTTCAATATACGATTGGCCTATTCCTTTTTGCCTTTGGGTTGCCTTTTTGAATTATTTTTGGCAATGTCGGGATTTAATTTCATTGTTGAAATTATTTCCGCAAATTGTTCTTTGTGTGTCGTCCTTCCCCTAAAAATGTAAATAATCTATTATTTACAAACAAATATTCCAAATTGAGCAATAGTTTTACTTACATTTTGCTTACAACTTACCAAACACCAAACAGACGCTTTATGAACAACTGTAAGTCCCACAGAGTATTACACAGAGTATATATATATATATATATATATGTATATATTATCTACTCTATGGTAAATCCGCTACATTTCATATGCGGATCTGAATTGTATAGATAGATAGATAGATAGATAGATAGATAAATTTTTTATTTATAAATTTCAGTAATGTAGCACAGGTCTTAGACAACATTTTTGTATAACTATTATATCTAGAAATTTAAATGACATTCGATTTTCGTATTATGAGATAATAATAAAAAAAGTATTGAATGCCACACTATAGATTATATAATTCTAATATAAGTATTTTAAATTGGGTGGGGTGACCCAGAAATATAATTCAGAAGTTCATAAAAATTAACATTAACATTTTGAAAACATCTTAAAGCAAAAGATCAATTATTAAAATTCAGAAATTCGTAAAATTTACATTAACATTTTGAAAACATCTTAAAGCGAAAGATAAATTTTTTATAAAGTAAACAATTTTTAAGCCAGAAAGCCAGAAAACAACCGTTCAATAGAGACGAAATTGAAATTGAAAAGCCAATTTTTAACCAACTTAAGAAACATTCCAGGTATAGTGATCATCTTCAAGGATAAAGGAAGTTTATTAAATAGACGATGTGAAGAAACATTATAAAAGTTACGATAAGAAGAAGTATGGAAGATTGGAATAGATACAGAGTAAGAATAGTTTCCACGCAAATTATAATTTGAAATCAAGCGAAAGTTGCGATTTCCAGACTTCATAAAAAAGTTTTTGAGCACTTTAAAACAATATAAATGACGAACAGGAAGAATTTTTAAGTCACGAAACAATGAGTAACTAGGATGTCTGCCACGTTTGCCACATATTTTCCGTATAATATTTTTCTGTAGAACTAACAACGGTTGCATTTTGTTCTTATACGTGCCTCCCCAGCAAGTAATGCCATATTGTAATTTTGAATGAAAGATCCCGTAATAAATAGCTTTAAGTAACGTAGAAGAACAAACATTACTTAGGAAATAAAAATGTCTCAGTGTGCAACGTAAATATTTTCTTAAAGTTTCTATATGAGACCCAAAATTCATTCTTGAGTCTATAGTAAGACCTAGGTACTTAAATTCTTTAACTTTCTCGATTAAGAAACATTTATCATCACAGATTTCATCACAATCAAATGTGTTAGATGATGTAACTGATGAGCAAAAACATGTACACAATTTGAACCTTTCGCATTTAGGACTATGGAAATGAATATTGACATCCAGATCCAGTCTAGGGGACAAACTAAAATACATTACTTTAGTCTTTGGGCTCATAACTAAGTTATGAACTAAGAACCAGATCCGCAAAAGATTAAGATCCCAATTTATGTTAGCTATCAAATCAAGACGACTATATGAACCATATGAGAAACCTACGTCATCAGCGAAAGCAGTAGGTGTACCTTTGAAATTAAGTTCAAACAAGGAATTTATATAAATGAGAAACAGAACTGGACCAAGCACAGAGCCTTGAGGTACCCCTAAGTTTAGTATCATTTTATCACTCCTGATTTCATCCAATTTTACTTTTTGAGACCTGTTTGACAAAAAGGATCTAAACCATTCCAGCATAAAACCACCGAACCCTGCCTTTTCAAGTTTTTTCAGAAGGATGATATGGTTAACCATGTCAAATGCTTTAGTAATGTCAATGAACAATCCAGCAGTACACTTTTTATTATCAAGGTTAAACATTACTTCACCACAAAACTTTAAACACATTTCTCACAGTTTTCGTTTAAACTATTCCTAAGACGAACGTATATATGGTCTAAACATGTGCTAGAGACAGGTCTAGTAGGTTCATTTACCAAACTTTCGAAGCCATAAGACGCTAAAACAGCCAAATAGTTTGAGACTATTTCACAATTATCTAAAATATTGATATTTAAATCACCCAGTACAATGACATTTTTTGACTTCTCATTATCTAACAGACAAAAAAATTCCTCCATAAACGCTTCAATATGAAACATATGTAATCTATAAACACAGAAAAAAGTGAAGATTTCAAAATTAATTTCAATGGCAACCTTAATCACATCGGCACTAGAGAAATCAACGCATACAACTTCGCGAATCAAATGTGCATAATTGTCTTTTATAAAACAACCAACACCACCTGCAGCATAGTTTTCGTTAGTATTAGCATAAAACTTGAAACCAGGCATAACATAATCTTCTATTTCAAAGTCATAGATCAAAATTTCGGATACAAATACTATGTCTGGAATGCATTTAAAAGAGTCAACATGAGTAACAAGGCATGAAAAATTTTCCCGAAGGCTTCTTGAATTCTGGTGTAAAACTAAACATTTGTTTTTACAATAAGAGCTATCGACAATAAATTGATCACAATTAGGTTTAGGAAAATCAATTGAAGAAAAGTCATCACAGAAAAAGGAATTATTTGTGTTTAACATATCAGTTTAACGTTACAAAAAAAAAAGAACAGCACTAAATAAGTGCAAGATCATTAAACGTTCTGATTGACATGACTTTTCCTCCTTCAATCTTTCTAACGAGAATCTTGTTATTTTTGATCCACACATATTTAACACTTTGATTCTTTCTTTTGTCTTTCGCCTTCATATAAAGAGCCTGTGTGTACTAAGTAAGTGAATCATTAATAAAAATACCCGTTCCCTTGCCGTTGTTGCTGCTCTTGTTGGTGTTATTGCTTCCATCTCCCTCGCCGCCGTCATCGGTGTTTATCACTCGTGTGTTGAGATTATTTTTTTTTGACTTCTTCGCGTTCATGATCATCTGCTTGGTTTGTTTATCAGTAAATTTAACGCATATTACTTTTTTGCATACAGAAGAATTTTTCTGCTGTATTCTTTTTACATAGCACTCATCTATTTTGTTTGGAGGTACGTCAACAGACAGAGCTTTGTTAAATATTTGTTCCGCCATCAAAACAGCATTTTTCTCATCGACGTTAGGCACACCAACAATATCCATGCAGTTGGTGAGATGCAGTTGTTGCTGCCAATTCAACGTGCTTTCCAAAAATTCAATTCTCTTCTTAAGATCCGTGTTCTCAGTTTGTAGCAAAGATATTTGTTGCAAAAAACGATTGTTTGTTTCTTCCAAGTTTGTCAATTTTTGGTAAACCATTTGTAGAGTGCATTCATTACCTTCAAGAAGTGCAGTCATAGGCGCAGATGGTATAGGTGCATGACTTTTGGTGTTGTCCACTGCAGCTAATACTTTGTTGTTTTTGTTGTTCGCTGTGACCTTTGCACTACTGTTTGCTGTTCGAGTATTCGTAGTGGCAATCTGCTGCGGTAAATGTAACGAGCGACGTCTAAGTACTGCACACTTGTCACAACGAAAAGGGTTTCCACTCGAATTAAAGAAATCAGCATCATCTTGTGTGATATTAGCACAAGAAAAATGGAAAAAACTGGAGCAATCACTACATTTAATTTTAGCTAAGCAATTGCGTTCGATTCTTTGATTACACACTGAGCAGTTCATTTTAAAAGAGAAAGTTATAGTTCTTAGGTATAGATGCGCACCCCACGACAATACAATGAGAACTGTATATAGTATAGAATGAATGCATTCACGTGAATAGCAGAATATCGCGCAGTACTACCGACATTTTTTTTTTTTCACTATCAGAACAGCTTATTTCAAGCTTGTGAAACAATGTATCTTTTCTTCAAGAGTTTTTTCACCCTTAAGTACTTAGAAATATGTATCACTGTCATCATTTAGCGAGGTGTTAGTTGTTAGTAAGCAAAAATTAAGTCTAACACACTAAAGACAACAGAACTAAGAAATATTACAAAATTATTGATAAACATATACAAAAACAAATTAGATAGCTACATATAAACGTAAAATTAGTTATTAAATATGACAATTATAAAGATATAAGAAACATAAAAAAAAAAACATAGTCTAGAGAGTGGAGCTCTGGTTCGAATTAAGGACTTTAACGTAGTTTTACTAATATGAAAATCTATTAAATTTGAGTTTAGGTTCAAAGCTTTTATCATACGAGTAATAGGCTCATTCAATCCATAATTAGTTCTATGATAAGGACAGTGAAGTAACTCCAAGTTGCGCAGTTGGTATGAGCCTCCCCGGTAGTTAAAACTTATACATGCGAGCAAGTCAGGAGCATCAATTTGTCCTGTTATGAGCTGGTGAATAAAGACTAAATCATTATTTATTTGGCGATGCGAAAGCAGTTGCATCTGCAAAAGTTGAATACGATGCTCATACGGTGGAAGGTCATAAGGATCAGTCCAAGGAAGTCCCTTAAGAGCAAATCTAATAAATCTTCGCTGTATACTTTCTATTCTTGAATTGTGGACTGCATAATAAGGAGACCATACTTGAGAAGCATATTCTAGATGGGGTCGAACATGACAGTTATACAGCGAAAGAGTGACGTAGGGGTCCGTAAACTCCTTAGCCCATCTTTTAATAAAGCCAAGCATTGAATTTCCTTTACTAACAATGTAATTGATATGAGATGTAAATTCTAAATTGGAGCTAAAGTAAACGCCGAGGTCCTTAATACTGGACACCTTGCATAATATTTGATGAGAAATCGAGTAATTATGCAAAGCCGGTGTACGTTTCTTCGAAAAAGTTATACTTTGACATTTGCTTGGATTGAGAATCAATCCATTTTTATCGCACCATGTGGCAAAATTTTCAACATCAGATTGTAAAATAAAACGATCTGCTGCGCAGTCTATTTTCTTGGAAATTTTCATATCATCCGCGAAGATTAAAATTCCGCTCGATGACAAGCTAAAAGTAACATCATTAATGGCTAGTATAAAGAGGATAGGACCAAGGTGACTACCTTGTGGTACTCCTGAGTTCGCCTTAAAGGAGTCTGAAAGAATGCTTCTAAATTTTACTACATATGATCTATCAGTAAGGTACGATCTGATCCAATCAACGAAGGTCGAAGGGAATCCATATGCATTTAGTTTAAACAATATAATATCGTGAGATAGTTTATCGAAAGCCTTTGAAAAGTCAGTATATATACAATCTAACTCTTGCCCGCTTTCAGCGCGTTTGAACATTTATGAAGGAAATATACAAGGTTTGTTACTGTTGATCTTTTCTGTACAAAACCATGCTGCTGTTTGCAAATTATATTTTTTTAATATCGAAAGTTAAGCTTTCACAAACAAGCTGTTCAAATAATTTGGGGATACACGAAAGCTTAGATATGGGTCTATAGTTAAGGATATCTGATTTAATACCTTTTTTAAATACAGGTGTAATAAAAGATCTTTTCCACAGTAAAGGGAATCGACCAGAATCTAACGATAATGAGAACAAATAATTAAGGGGAAATGCAATTTGGGACTTACACTTTTTTAAAATTATTGGAAGGATGCCATCAGGGCCAGCAGAGTAATCATTGTTCAAAGATGAAATATTGTTAAGGACTCTTTCTAGGATAATTGGAACATTATTAAAATTAACTTTAGGACATTTACGTAGAAACTCGAAGTAACTACGATCTATATCAACAATAGAATCAGAGAAGGAATTACAAAAATGGTGAGCAAAAGCGTTGCAAATGTCGGATGTTTTTGTCAATGTGTCATTACCATATGTAAAGTTATCTGGGTATCCATCCGAATCTTTCTTTGAATTGACAAAGTTCCAGAAACTTTTTGGATCATCCCTTAATGAGTTGCCCATTCTGTGAACATAACTTGAGTACAGAGTTTTTGATAGTGATTTAAATTCATCAAAAAAAAAGATGTAAGAAAGGTGATCAGATTCAGAACGCGTCTTAATGTAAGTCCGCCAAGCACTATTTCTTTTGTTGCGAAGCTTTTTTAGTTCCTTAGTGTACCATGGGTGATTAGAGCTCACATTCTTTGAAATCTTGAGGGGTATAGCTTTGTTCATGCAGTCGTTAAGAATAAAATAAAAGTAACTAGCTGCTTCGTCAATATTATTGAAAGCTGATATATTATTAATATTAGATCTACTTAGTTCATCAGAAAGCATTTGAAAGTTAGTCTTTCGATAGTCAAATATATGCGAGCAGTCATATGAATTACTATAACTATGAATGTGACCGCTTAGGTCAAGGAAAATGTCTAGAGGAGGGTGATAGTCATCTACATAAGTAATGCCGGAATTAGATTTAAGAACGACAGTACTAACAGCGTCAGAGGTAAAGACTAAATCGAGATTTCGATTTAAAGAGATTTTAATACAACTCACTTGTTGTAAGTCAGTAGAAATTAGATCATCCAATAAGATAAGCTCTTGTTGAGAGGATTCCAAGGAAGCTTTCTGTTGCGATAAGAGAAAACACGTCTTACTTGGTTGCTTGATAAATAGAACTGTAATGTATTTCATTTAGGATAGGCTTGCAAGTTACAACTATACATTATTAAGTAAGTAAGTATGTAGCAATTCAGCAAATTATAAGAGTTCAAATGACAGTGGGAGAGCAGCAAGAAATAATGGTAAATAGTATTATAAAAACATTATGTAAATAGTACCACTTTAACACTCCCACTTTTATAAATGTTTTTTAAAAAAAATTAATTCACAAACGAAAATTCAAATTTAGTTTATAGAATCTAAAGAGATAATTCCCATCATGCAACGAAATCTTTGGAATTTTTCCTTAGGTAACGCTTTTGTAAATATGTCGCCAATTTGATTTTGTGTTGGCACATATTCCAGTTCAAAAAAGTTATCTTCAAACTTTTCACGAATGAAATTGAAGCGGACATCTATATGTTTCGTCCTTTTGTGGAACTCTGGATTCTTAATTAGCCGAATAGCGCCTTGATTATCAACATATAAAATAGGCTTCATCTCTTGGTTCAGCAAATCATTTAAAAGTTGCTGGATCCACACAAGTTCTTTGACTGCTTGACATGCAGCCACAAACTCAGCTTCAGTAGTTGAAAGTGCCACGCATTTTTGACGCTGCGAGGCCCAAGTGATGCAGCTTGACCCCATTAGGAAAACAAATCCAGTGGTCGAACGTCTTGTTACTACGTCACCCGCATAGTCTGCATCACTGAAACAAGAAAGTTTAAATTTAGTGCTTTTAAAATAAATACCAAAGTCGGCTGTCCCCATCAAGTAGCGAATTATTCTCTTGGCCATTGTAAAGTTATGTGGACTAGGATTGTCCAAATAGCGACTCACACACCCAACTGCGAAGGCTATATCCGGTCGGGTAGCTACCATCAGGTACATCAGGCTGCCCACTGCTTGTCGAAAGGGAAAATTTATCTTTTCGGATGAGTCTCCTATATAGTTCGCACTTCCAGATGTTTCTGCTGGAGTTGACACAGGCACGGAATTTGACATGCAAAATTTTTCAATCAAACGATTCACATACTGCGATTGATTGATATGAATCGACCCATCCTGAAATCTTCTTATCTCCAGTCCCAAGAAATGCCTTGCCGGAAAGACCTTAATTTCGAAATTAAGTTTCAGGTGCTCACAAAACTTCGAAATTTCACATTTGTCCGTTGACGCAACCAAACCATCATCGATATAAATAGCCAATATTACCTTTTTAGCTTTTCTCTCACTTATGAAAACACATGGATCAGCAGAACATGGTTAAAAATTAAAAGTTTTCAGAAGCTTAGTAAATTTTTGGTTCCAGCATCTAGACGCTTGTTTGAGCCCATACAAGCTTATTTGAAGTTTGCAGACTTGATTGCTCCCATCTTCATAACCTCTTGGTTGTCGAACATAAATTTCTTCTTTAATGTCACCATATAAAAATTCTGTTTTAACATCAAATTGTTTGATATGAAGTTTTTCTGAGGCGACTATACCCAAAATTGCGCGAATTGAACTAAATTTTGCCACCGGACTGAAAGTTTCAAAGTAATCCACTCCAAACTGCTGACTAAAACCTTGTGACGTGTTTTTAGTTTTCCAGCCGAGGTATCGCTCACGGCTAGCCAAGGTCAGGTGAAGAAAAACACCAAACTTCACAAAGGTCAAAGAAATTCTCTTTTATTAGAACTTAATATAATTCAATTATAATTAACAAACGAATCGATATATATATATTTATAGTTTGTCGTAACGCTTGCTGTACAACAACTTCTGGTCGGGTTTATTGTAGTGGAGCTAGTATCCTTCGGAACTTCTACGGTTCTAGTCGGGTTAGTCGTCTCGGTCTAAGAAACTCTTCTGGTCTCACGGTAGCTAGGGGAGAGAAGTCGTTAATATTTATGGAGTAAAATGGATTGGCTGCCTTTACCGACAGGATCCCTTCTGACCATTCGCCCTATAGGCAGTCACAGGTAAATCAGAGCGTACAGGCGTCGTAAGACCCTGGTCGGTGAAACTACGAGCGTCCGAAGACCTCGGTGGGGTGAAACTACAAGCGTCCGAAGACCTCGGTGGGGTGAAACTACAAGCGTCCGTAGACCTCGGTGGGGTGAAACTACAAGCGTCCGTAGACCTCGGTGCGGTGAAACTACAAGCGTCCGAAGACCTCGGTGGGGTGAAACTACAAGCGTCCGTAGACCTCGGTGCGGTGAAACTACAAGCGTCCGTAGACCTCGGTGGGGTGAAACTACAAGCGTCCGTAGACCTCGGTGCGGTGAAACTACAAGCGTCCGAAGACCTCGGTGGGGTGAAACTACAAGCGTCCGTAGACCTCGGTGGGGTGAAACTACAAGCGTCCGTAGACCTCGGTGCGGTGAAACTACAAGCGTCCGAAGACCTCGGTGGGGTGAAACTACAAGCGTCCGTAGACCTCGGTGGGGTGAAACTACAAGCGTCCGAAGACCTCGGTGGGGTGAAACTACAAGCGTCCGTAGACCTCGGTGGGGTGAAACTACAAGCGTCCGAAGACCTCGGTGGGGTGAAACTACAAGCGTCCGAAGACCTCGGTGGGGTGAAACTACAAGCGTCCGTAGACCTCGGTGGGGTGAAACTACAAGCGTCCGAAGACCTTGGTGGGGTGAAACTACAAGCGTCCGAAGACCTCGGTGGGGTGAAACTACGAGCGTCCGTAGACCTCGGTGGGGTGAAACTACAAGCGTCCTAAGACCTCGGTAACAGCAATGGCTGCGGGATCGGCAGGAATTAGTCTCTGCCCCTGGTGGCACGATACGTAAGAAATATATTTAATAGTTCAAAACTTACTCATACGCTTTACCTTTTACCTTTGTTGCTAGCTAGACTGCTTAGCTGGTTGCTGGTTTACTTTTCCTTCTTCCTTTTCCTGGAGATGATGTGCACCGTAGAACCGGTGCCGGCGGACTGTGATTTTCCATGCACTGAGCTGCCCTATTTATACTAAATCGCTCGTTGTGGTACCGTGCGCAAATCCCATATAATATTCCCTATTCCCTAGTAATTGCTATACCTACTCATGATATTCCCATATGCTTGTTCATATGCTACCACTTCATTCATATGCCAACTCACCATCGAGCTCTGCCAGTCGTCGTACTTTGCACTGCTTGTGCATGGGGAGTTGGTTGTTGGGTGGTATTTCCACCTACCCAATGTCTACCATCGATGCTGGCGCGGTTAGCTTTCTACCTCCGTGGTAAACTTGCGTACTTTTCGCCACTAGGTACCATGCCTTGACTAAGAGCTTAAATGGTGGTTGTTGTCTCGGGTGAACTTTTTTCTTTCAGTTTGGCGCTAGATGGCGGCGCCCTATTCTCTATAAGCATGTGACGAGGGATATTTCTGTGTTTGAAATTTGCCTCGTTACATACTCCCCCTTCTTCGGAGACGAGGACCTCCTCGTCTGAACCTCGGTCTTGGAACGAAAAGGCATGGCCTGGATGTCACTTCATTATTTTCCCCAAAAAAAATTTTTTTTTTTTTTTTTTTAGTTTTGTGTTTCGTTATTTTGTACCCTTTTTTTTATATATTTTTTTTTTTTATATATATATATTTCATTTAAAACAAAAAGAGCCTCCTTAGCATAAAAACAAAATGTAAGTAGGAGAGAAAAAAAAAAAAAGGCTGGTCCTACGGTTCGAACACAATCCTCATGGATTGCCTCGTCAGCTGGTGTGTGAGAACGGCTTCTCCTCGTCTAACTACTCTACACAGGGTTGTCCCACTCCGACGCTTGAAGATTAGCCGCTGGCGGCGCCTCGATGGATGGTATTGTGCGTGCTGTCGAACATTGAAACCCAAGAACGGGTCCCCCTTCCTTTTCAGACTCGGTTCCGGTCCACGGTTCGGTTGTTTGCTTTCCTTTGCAACTGCCAGCGTGGATTCTGTATCCATCTCCTTTTTATTCAATGCCCGTGGATCCGTGCGGTGCGGCTCGATCGCCACTGTCATGTTCGGCATCTTGAGTCCATCTGGTTTTGGTGCGGATATGCTGGTGTCTGTTCTCCCCTTTTGTCGCGCTTGGCCCCTTGGCGGGTCTTGGTTTGGAGAGTTAGTTGTATCGGTAGCGGTTGCGGGCTTACGGGTAACGGTCGGGGTTCGGCTGGTGGTGCCCTTTTTATTGGCGGCGGCGGCGGTGTTTCGCTTAGTACTGGTCTTCACGGTGGTATGCTGGCTGGTACTGGTCTTCATGGTGGTATTCTGGCTGGTACTGGAGAGGGGTGTTCTGGACCGGACGGTAGTTCGGCTGGCTACGGTGTGCGGAACATGGGCTACTCGTCCTTTAAGGTCACTCCCTGTAGTCTGGCCCAAGCTTTGCGTGGGCTGCGTGTTACTGGGGGTACGCAGCTTTGATCCCGAAATGGCGGTACATACTGAGCAAGTTACCCTCCTAGGCGTAGTCTGTTGCCTTTGCCAAGGCTGGGCGGGATCCACTTCTCCTTCCACTTCGGACTGTAGCATCTGCTTGCTGGGACTGACTAGCGACGACGGTTTTAGATCTGACATTCGAAATTCAGAATACTGAGCGGGGTTGAGTTCCCCTTGTTTGGAACGTCGTCCCTTCCAATCATTCACGGGGCTACACCGAATCAACAGCTCATTCGGGTTAAGCGGTAGCGGGTCTCTTGACTGAGTTGTAACGGGCGGCGGTGGTGGAGTGTATGTAGTGGTAGACTTGTATCTGGGACGCTGGTATTTAGGTCTACGGGACTGGTTGTACATTACTGCAACTCTATGTGGATGGCAATTACAATCCCTCGTCAATCGCCCATCTCCTCCACAGTAAGAGCAAAACAGACGGAACTGTCTTCGGCAGTTACTCCTAGTGTGACCCCGCTGTTTGCAGTTCCAGCAGTGAGTTCTCCGGTGGTACTGGTTAGCGTGCGATAGCATCTGAATCTGGTCGGTACGGTTAAAATTTGGTCGCGGTGGCGGCAATACAGCTCGGCGGTCGGTTACTGGTCGGTCAGGAAAAGTGAATCGGTTAGGCGCAGGAACGGCACGGGGCGGTGCTTGGCGGGATGTATGGTCTTCCCTTCGTATGTACTCATACTCCTCTGCCAGCTTCATGAGTTCGTCTAGCGTATTGAAGTCGCGTCTCTTAATATACAAAAGGTATTCAGGCCTCAAGCTATCATATATTCGGTCGATACTATCTTCGATATGTATACGCGGATGGCGGTAGATCAGGTATTGGATGGCCTGTATGAAATCTTTCGCTTTTTCGCGAGGCCCTTGCTTTTTCCTCATTATTTCTTCCTCTAACTTGCAGAGGTATCTAGCCGGTAAATAATGGTCTAGGAAAGCAGTGTGGAATTGAGTCCATGTTTTTAGGCGATCTTTATTTATGCGGAACCACTCTAAAGCAGTGCCGCGTAAGATCTCTGGCAAAGCTTTGATTATGTCGTCGGGGCGTATATCATAACAAGCGGTTAATTCCTCGAGCCGGTCCATGAATTCGATCGCGTTCCCTGATGAGTCGAACCTCAATCCCCACTTGCGGACGTTATTCATTAGCTCGGCCTCGTAACTGAGGATGAGCCGACCGGTTGGTCAGAAAGCAGGCCTTGCGACCGATGGGGCGACAGGGGGTGGGGTAGCGACTTCGTCGGGGAGCACAGCGCTTAACGACGCCGGATCCCTTGCCAGGTCATCTTCGGCGGGCGGTGCGGCGGTAGGCGGCAAATAAGATGGCACCTGGAAGGAGATCTCGGTGTACAGTGGCGACTTTGGTTCGGTTTCGTTTTCCTGGGTCGGTATTTGTTTGTACTCCCGCTCAGTTACAGCTCTCTCCAAATCTGCGCACAAATCTTGCGTGGATTTCCGGAGTCTAGCCTGTTTGATGTAACTGCTGAACCGGGCTCGTAGCGTAGTTAAAGTGCCTTCGGCGTCTAGCCCTAATTGACTCATACGTGTCACCAGCTCGGGCTTGCTGAGCAAGTATATTGCCCCTATACTGGCGAACACGTCGAAGCTTTCTTCGGAGTCTGGCATGTCTGGATTTTTTTTTTTTTTATTTTGTTTCTAGCTTGTTTTTATAGTTCTAAGAGAATTTCTTTTACAACGGTGGACCTTAATAGTCCCTGCTCGGGCGCCAAATTGTGACGTGTTTTTAGTTTTCCAGCCGAGGTATCGCTCACGGCTAGCCAAGGTCAGGTGAAGAAAAACACCAAACTTCACAAAGGTCAAAGAAATTCTCTTTTATTAGAACTTAATATAATTCAATTATAATTAACAAACGAATCGATATATATATATTTATAGTTTGTCGTAACGCTTGCTGTACAACAACTTCTGGTCGGGTTTATTGTAGTGGAGCTAGTATCCTTCGGAACTTCTACGGTTCTAGTCGGGTTAGTCGTCTCGGTCTAAGAAACTCTTCTGGTCTCACGGTAGCTAGGGGAGAGAAGTCGTTAATATTTATGGAGTAAAATGGATTGGCTGCCTTTACCGACAGGATCCCTTCTGACCATTCGCCCTATAGGCAGTCACAGGTAAATCAGAGCGTACAGGCGTCGTAAGACCCTGGTCGGTGAAACTACGAGCGTCCGAAGACCTCGGTGGGGTGAAACTACAAGCGTCCGAAGACCTCGGTGGGGTGAAACTACAAGCGTCCGTAGACCTCGGTGGGGTGAAACTACAAGCGTCCGTAGACCTCGGTGCGGTGAAACTACAAGCGTCCGAAGACCTCGGTGGGGTGAAACTACAAGCGTCCGTAGACCTCGGTGCGGTGAAACTACAAGCGTCCGTAGACCTCGGTGGGGTGAAACTACAAGCGTCCGTAGACCTCGGTGCGGTGAAACTACAAGCGTCCGAAGACCTCGGTGGGGTGAAACTACAAGCGTCCGTAGACCTCGGTGGGGTGAAACTACAAGCGTCCGTAGACCTCGGTGCGGTGAAACTACAAGCGTCCGAAGACCTCGGTGGGGTGAAACTACAAGCGTCCGTAGACCTCGGTGGGGTGAAACTACAAGCGTCCGAAGACCTCGGTGGGGTGAAACTACAAGCGTCCGTAGACCTCGGTGGGGTGAAACTACAAGCGTCCGAAGACCTCGGTGGGGTGAAACTACAAGCGTCCGAAGACCTCGGTGGGGTGAAACTACAAGCGTCCGTAGACCTCGGTGGGGTGAAACTACAAGCGTCCGAAGACCTTGGTGGGGTGAAACTACAAGCGTCCGAAGACCTCGGTGGGGTGAAACTACGAGCGTCCGTAGACCTCGGTGGGGTGAAACTACAAGCGTCCTAAGACCTCGGTAACAGCAATGGCTGCGGGATCGGCAGGAATTAGTCTCTGCCCCTGGTGGCACGATACGTAAGAAATATATTTAATAGTTCAAAACTTACTCATACGCTTTACCTTTTACCTTTGTTGCTAGCTAGACTGCTTAGCTGGTTGCTGGTTTACTTTTCCTTCTTCCTTTTCCTGGAGATGATGTGCACCGTAGAACCGGTGCCGGCGGACTGTGATTTTCCATGCACTGAGCTGCCCTATTTATACTAAATCGCTCGTTGTGGTACCGTGCGCAAATCCCATATAATATTCCCTATTCCCTAGTAATTGCTATACCTACTCATGATATTCCCATATGCTTGTTCATATGCTACCACTTCATTCATATGCCAACTCACCATCGAGCTCTGCCAGTCGTCGTACTTTGCACTGCTTGTGCATGGGGAGTTGGTTGTTGGGTGGTATTTCCACCTACCCAATGTCTACCATCGATGCTGGCGCGGTTAGCTTTCTACCTCCGTGGTAAACTTGCGTACTTTTCGCCACTAGGTACCATGCCTTGACTAAGAGCTTAAATGGTGGTTGTTGTCTCGGGTGAACTTTTTTCTTTCAGTTTGGCGCTAGATGGCGGCGCCCTATTCTCTATAAGCATGTGACGAGGGATATTTCTGTGTTTGAAATTTGCCTCGTTACAACCTCGAGCTACTAGTCTAGCTTTATATTTCTCACCTTCATTGTCTGTCGAATTTTTGATTTGATAAACCCATTTGGTATCAACCAGTTTGCAATTTTTAGGCAAGTCCATCAAAATCCAAGTTTCATTTTTATTTAACGAAGCAATTTCCTCATCCATTGCTTTTCGCCATTTATCTGCCTCTTCACATCGCCTAGCGTTTTCAAAGCAATCTGGCGTATACGAACTCGCTAAGAAAGCGAAACTTTCCTGCATGCACAAGTTAGCCTCACTTTCAGCATTACTGGTTTTACTTCGCAACCTGTCGCTAACGAAGCTTTTCCTGGCTTCCTTCTTTTCTGAAGTATTCACATCGTCTGCAAAATCGTCAACAACATCTTCAAATACCTCATCGACCTCATCTTCAACAGCAGCACAATTCATAGGATCTTCTATTCCATCAACCTGATTATCAGCAGCACAATTCTCTGAGTTTTTCTTTTCAGCATTAACATCAACATCACTAACGACACAATTTTTATGGTTTTCCATTTCAGCATCTACCTCATCACTCTCACATTCCTCATCAGCAAAAACATGAAAGTATTTCTTTTTATTTGCAGCAACATTAGCAACAAAATCATCTTTATCATTTGGACAGCTTCCCTGTTTACATTTAAACACCGTTTTCGAATCATGAAACCGAACATCACGACATACATCAACTTTATTGTTTTCTGGAAAATAAACTCTATACCCTTTGACATAGTCACCATATCCCACAAAAACACCTTTTCTGGATTTTCGATCCCATTTCCGCCTCTTTTGTTGGGGTATATGAACAAAGACTTCAGTTCCAAAAACATTGAAGTTTGTAATATCGGCCTGCTTTCCATACCACAACTCATATGGTGATTTTCCTTTTGTTGGGCTGGTACCAGTTCGGTTAAGGACAAAAACTGCAGTATTCACTGCCTCAGCCCAAAGCTTCAAGTTCAAATTCCTTCCATGTATCATGGTTCGAGCTGCTTCTACAATTGTGCGCATTTCACGCTCTGCGCGCCCATTTTGTTCAGGTGTATAAGGCACTGTCCTTTGATGCACGACACAATTTTCAGATAAAATATTTTGAACTTTCTGGTTTGTGTACTCTAATCCATTGTCCGATCGCAAAACCTTCACCTTTGCCCCTGTTTCAGCTTCCATCAATTTTAAGTACCTTGGAATTAAGTTTTGTACCTCCGATCTCTCATTTAAAAAAAAATACTTTTCTAAAGTGCGAGAAGTCATCTATAAAAAGCAGGAAGTACTTGGCTCCTCCAACTGAAGTACACTGCATAGGCCCGCATACATCTGAATGTACCAGTTCCCCTACACAACTCGCCTTATTTTCACTTGAATGAAAAACTGCTCGATGTTGTTTCCCGTATTGGCATGCCTCGCAAAAGAAGTCATCTTCATCGACAAATGAAATGTTCCTGGCCTTTAAAATGTCCCTAACTTGAACTACATTTTGATGTCCGCGTCTCTCATGCCATGTTCGAAGTGATTCTTTCCTTCCCTCAGCTAAATTCGCACATGCTTCAACATTCTTTGAATCGCTAGTGACCTTCAAAAGCAGCTTGAACAATTTGGACTCACGAACTCCCACTACCAAAATAGATTTTTCTTTGAAAAGCTCACATTTTAGATTATTTGAAGAAAATCTAAGACCCTTGTCTAACGCACAGTTCAGAGAGAATAAATTGAGACGAATGTCCGGAACATATAGCACATCAGCCAAATGATTCGCCTCCCATGTAACATTGTTAAAAGACAGCACATTTATGTCACCTCTGCCATATGCATTAATAGTGTTTCCATCTCCTAACCTTACCACTACAGGTTTTTCAAATTCTTTGTAGTTAATGAACCACTCTTTCCTTCTTGTCATGTGGTCACTCGCCCCAGAATCCAAGAACCAATCATCTGCGCTAGAACTACCATCGGTCAATAGCACCTCACAAACGAACGCACTGCCTCTTTTTTCATTAAAATTCGATCCATCCCACCTTTGAGCCTTTTTCTTTGGACATTCATCCTTCCAATGCCCTATGCCTTTACAATAAAAACATCTTCCTTGCTTTGAAGACTGTCTACTTTGGCTACCTTTGTTGAAAACCTTTTTTGGTGTAAATTGCTTGTTGGCAACCAGAGCACTACTACTTCCAGGCTCTGAATAATTGTTGTGCGAGTTAATACGCGCTTCCTCAAGGACTAACCGAGTAGTGAGGTCCTCCAATGTCTGCTTTTCAATTGCTGTGGACTCCCAAGCACTATGGAAATGGCTAAATGAAGACGGCAGGGTCATAATTATTTTGGTTATGACCATTGAATCGGAAACTTTTTCCCTTACATCGGCAAGTTGCTGTACAATCGTCTGTAGCTTTGAAATGTGCAATGCAATATCATCTTGTGCATCTTTAGCGAAGCTATAGAATTGCTGCTGGAGCATATGTATACTCGCCTTCGACTTTAGCTCATAGACGCTGTGGAGCTTGTCCCACATTTCTTTCGAAGTCTTGCAGTTCATAATGTGCAAAAGTGGTTGTGCACCTATTGAAGTGGCTATAAGCTTTTGTGCCTTACTATCAAAGCGACTCCATAGTAACAACTTTTCAGCCTCCATAGGCTTAGCCTCTTCCCCTGTCACATATTTGAACAGATCAGATGCACTCAAAATTATTTTAATTTGAAATTTCCATATGTTCCACTGATCGCCACTTATCAGTTTCTCAATTTTGACTAATTCACTGTTATCAGATGGCATGGCAAAAAAAATTTGCTAACAGTGAAACCCAAAGAACCTTTCGATAGTTATGTTATGTATAGTAAAATGACCAGTTATGTACACATGTACATATGTATATAATTGAAAAAAAAAATTAATGCAATTTTTTTTTTATTTTGCAAATTTACCAGAATACCAATCGTCTGCAACCTTAATTATGCTTCTCGGTATTAAACTCACTGAGCTTTCGTTTCTTTAAATTTGCCGCTATCAATTAAACTTTATACATAGCAAAGAACGTGATTCTCAAAAAAAATTTACGGCACTGGGCCCATAACCTGTTGCGATAAGAGAAAACACGTCTTACTTGGTTGCTTGATAAATAGAACTGTAATGTATTTCATTTAGGATAGGCTTGCAAGTTACAACTATACATTATTAAGTAAGTAAGTATATAGCAATTCAGCAAATTATAAGAGTTCAAATGACAGTGGGAGAGCAGCAAGAAATAATGGTAAATAGTATTATAAAAACATTATGTAAATAGTACCACTTTAACAGTCAATTGATGGAGACCAATCTATATAAGATAGATTAAAGTCACCCAGCAGTAAAATATTTATATCTAAAGAAGACAGATTGTTTAAATAATCTAACACTAAAGCCACTTCATTGTAGGCAGGGGCAGAACTTTTTGGGGGAATGTACATACGTGCCAATTACATAGACTGTCTTAGACTCAAAGGTAACTTCAATGCAAATTAGATCTATTGTTAAAGTAAAAGGAAAAGTGATATTAGAAGACAAAAAGCTATTGCGACAAGCTATGAGAACACCACCTCCTACGTCTGCGTCTACATGAGAATGGCGGTCCTTTCTAAATACTTGAAACTCTGAGTTAAAAAGTTCTGTATCCAGAATGCCTGAATGAAGCCAGGTTTCTGCAAGAACAAAAATATCATGGGCAAAAGCTTGAGAATTAATAAAAAAATCAGTAGTTTTACTACGAAGCCCCCTTACATTCTTGTAAAATAGGGAAAGTCTTATTAGTTTTTTGAAACATTATTGACGGTACTATTTTCAACACGTTTCTTCTTGGAAGAACCAACAAATTCTTTTAAAAGAGTGCCTGAAGGCCAGAAATTCGGGCTGCAAAGATAATCAAACTGTGACGGAGGGACAAACATTTTAAAGGACGAAACAAAACTGTTAGGTTTACTTATTTTGGTACATCTAATAATTAAGTCATTAGATATGTTGTGGTTCAAAGTTAGATGGGATATAATATCATTGGATGTTAAATCGGGTTTAAGGCGGGATACAAAAATTTGTTTAGGCTTGGGAACTGATTCTACTTGTTTGGGAATTGGAAATGGTTCAATAGGAGGATAATTCACATTAATGGTTTCGGGAACTGATTCGACTTGTTTGGGGATATGAGGTAGTTCGGTAATTTGATTATCAACATTAGAAGGCCTACTAGGAATAACAGCTAAATCGACAGTTGTCGTTTCATTGTTATTATTTGTAGGACCAACACAGCGCCTGCGACATAAACGTTTTTCGGAAGAGTGAGTATCTTGCTTTTTCTTTTTAGACTTATTATGTTTAGAAATATCTGAAGTAGACTGCACTAATAAGTCGATTGTTTTTGATGAGACATTAGGCAGAGGAGTATGCGGCTCTTCCAAATCATCAGTTGAGGTTGATATGTCAACCGAAAACTTGGGGGCTGAAAAGTTATTGAGGTTTGATACCGCATCATTAAAATTATAACAGAGTTCATCTAATCCTTTCTTGATTTTGGTTATATCAGTCTTGAATGACGACATTTTAAATGCAAGTTGGGATAGAGAGATTTTCCTGCAATCAGGACAGAACCAAACTGCAATTTTTGATGCGTCAACCTTTTCTATAAATAAGGTGGTTGACCCAACGCATTTAGCATGGTAAAACTTCCCACAAGGGCCGTAACATGCAAAAAGGCATGCATTAGGGGAAGAGTCCAGACATTTCACCGCTGAGCATTCCATTTTAATTAAAGAATTTGAAAAAAAAAAGTAAAAAAAGAAAAAGAAAAACGGAAAGATTGAGAATAAAAGTTTAAATTTAATTAAAAAAAAAAAAAAAAAAAAAAAAAAAAAAAAAAAAAAAAAAAAAAAAAAAAACGCTTGCTTGGATAGTACGAGATTTGAATCTGAGATGCTTGACACAACTGTCTTCGCTCTTTCATTTTTCATTTTTAATTCATTTTTATTCAATTTTTCTTATATCTACTTACATGCTAACAAAAATGTGTAAAATTAGCTTATATAATAACTTAATTAACTTACTGACCCTAGGCGGGTACTCTAAATTATTCAATATCTTACTACTAGTGCCTTTCGGCCTTAAGATACCTTATGAATCAAAACTAGAACAAGTTAAAACTAAGAAAATTTTAAAAAACTTAGTTAGATAGATCATGTTTTTTGTTTTCTTAAAACTAATAAAAACTAATTAAAACTACTTAAATCTACTTAAAACTAGAGCAGCCACAGAAGCTTTTGGGTTTTTTTTTTTTTTGTATTTTGTATTTTGTAATTTTTTTGGATTTTTGTATTTTTAAATTTTTTTTTTTTTTTGTTTTTTGTATTTTGTGATTTTTTTTTTTTGATTTTTTTGATTTTATGTTTTTTTTTTCTTTGATTTTTTGTGATTTTTTTTTTTGCCACTGTGCCCACCCCCTATACCCTAAGACTTACACGCTAAACCTGTGTAAGCCAGCCATTGGCGACTCGCTATCAATATCAAATTCATGTTGTTGCTCCGACAACCACCAGAACATTTTCGACGTTTCAACAACGTCACGACGATCGCGATCTGAAACCGCCCTACAGAACCGGAGGAGCTCTACAGCTTCTCCGCCTACTGCGGTGATGTCTCGGTTGTAAAGGAGCCGTCGTTCCACGGACTTACGGCAGACGTGGTAGATTAGCGGAACCGCCAATCTATCCTGAATCAATCCTACCATATCAAAATAGAGGAAAGCCTCCGGTGGGACAAATCCACTGAAGCGCGTTTTCTCCATATATTCAGTGTTGGGGTAATAAGCCCCAAAAATCAGGCCATTGGTCGAGGTCATCACTCTTGCAGTGTGACCACGAGTCAGTTTTATAATGAAGTTGTCGATCCTGTTTATTTGAGCCCCGTTGTAAAGGACCTCATTAGGATAATATTTTCTATACTCCGACTCTGGTGTTCTGTGCAATCCAAGACAGGTACGCAGACACTGTCTCTCAAACACCCGAATCTTTTCCATTTGAGACGCTGTAACATTGAACCACACGGGGCACCCATAGACAATCGTTGGCCTTATGAGGGCCATGTAGCAAATCACCTTCACTCTGCTATCAAGTTGACTGCTGTGAAACAGTCGCCTTGTCAGAGCAAAAGCTCCCCTAGCCCTGGCCAGAGCCGCATCCATATGTTTGTTAAAATATAGATACTGATCTAGCCAGATGCCAAGGTACTTGACTACTACTTTGTTTGGCAGTGGGTGGCCATGTAGATCAACGATCACCAGCTTTCGCCAGTTCTTTCTCGTATCCCATGAGGCCCGAGCCAACGAGGTTCTAAACACAATTGTTTCCGATTTCTGGACGTTGATTTTCAACTTCCAGTCATCGCAATATTGCTGGATCTTATCGAAGTCACGCTGCAAAAGTATTCTGATGACTTCGATCTTTGGACCTGTTCTGTACGCAATAAGGTCGTCGGCGTACGCTATAGCATGGTGAAGAGAACCAATTAGATCGCCGGTGAAAATGCTAAATAAAATAGGCGAATTCACCGCCCCCTGTTGTAGACCGTTCTGTATTTTAAAAGTTCTGGTAGAAGTTGTGTTGCAACTTTTCACAACAAACGTTCTACCATGAAGCATGTCATTTAGAATATAAAGCAGTGGTTTACTCATGCCATATCTGATCAACTTATAGAAAAGACCGTCTAACCAAACGGTATCGAAAGCCTTCTCCAAGTCAACCAGACATGCACCCGTACACTGATTTTTAGCTTTGTTCCATTGAATATCTGATACTAGTTTAGACGCGGCATGTGTGGTATCATGGCCCGCCTTAAAACCGAATTGATTTTCTGGAATAATATGTTTGTCCTCAGCCCATGTGGACACAGCTCTATTGAGAACTTTCTCGAATACTTTGCTGATACTCGGAAGAAGACTAATTGACCGGAGATTTGCTGGATTGGAACCATCCTTACCTTTTTTAAGGAGAGGATGTACCACTGCCGTCTTCCAACGCACTGGATAATATGCATTATTCAGCGCATTGTTGAACAACGTGGTGTATATGTCCACCGCTTCCGAAGGGAGGTTTCGCAGCACAACATTGGGTATGCCGTCGACACCTGCTGACTTCTTTTTCTTTATTTTGTGAAAGATGTCCAAGAGGTCCATCTTAGAAACGAACAGGGTGTTATCCCCGTTTCGCTGGGCGATGACTGCATTTGCAAGTCGGTCGTCATTAAAACTAGTGAAACCAGGATTCTCGGATCGCCAATGCGAGATCTCGTCTCTAAGATAGAAGTGTCCAACGAAGGCTCTATTCTCAAGGTCGTAATTCGGGCGAATGCACTCATTCACCTGATATACTCGCTCGAAAACAGCACCCACCGTCTCTACCTTCTCCTGAGCATCTTCCACTATAAAGTGGTCATCATCCAAGATGGCCTCATCCGGATCTATCCCTATTGTCAAAAGTAAGTTTTTGTTTTCTATCGTCCTTTGAAGTTTAATACCCTGAAGGTCATTTTGATCTTTTCTCCTAAAAATTTTATTTATTTCCGGAAACATACTCGGGTTGTTGGACTGTACAGCCCGAATTTTGTCGTTCCAGAAAAGAGATATAGATATTCTGTAATTTTCTTTTATTAACTGTTGGAGATTTTTGATCTGTGACTTCAGAGTTCTAATCTCCAAATCGTGTCGGTCAGTAAACCTCCTGTGCAAGAGTTTGAGTCTTGACAGGAGTCTACTTTTTTGTTTGTAAAGTGCGTCTATTGTCGCGTTTCTGTACATGTTCGTAGAGTCATGTTGCCTATATTTAGGAATTGTCCTGTCCATTGTGCTACGGATTGCATCCTCCATACGTTGCAGGTACCCATCGATCTCAACGTTCGACAGATTCCTGTTGCATGGCGGCGCAATACCGTTCGAACGAAGTTCCCTTGAGACGGCACCGGAAAAGCGCGGCCAACGTGTCTTACCGTAGTTGTAAGAGTGCGTCGGCACGTACTCCTCCAGTTCCACAAGGTTGTTCGGAAGCATTATGACTGCGGCGAGTCCACAGTGGTCACTGTCGTACTCAACCGTCGTCAAACAATTTTTCGTCCGTCGAAGAATGTCGTCGGTCAGTTTCAGTCTTGAGTCTAAAAGCCATAGATCCAAATAAGAGCCACTTCGAGGATATGAAGGCCTGTCAGTAGCCAACAGATCGACTTTATACTCAATGCTGTGGAGCCCCAGCCAATTGAATAGCTGGGTCCCCCTTGGATTGGATAATTGATTTCCCCAATCTTGGTGTTTAGCATTGTAATCACCGGCCAAAAGGAAATAGCTTTCTTCTGAGTTCAGTTTCAGACATCGAAAAAGTGTTTCAAGCTCTGTTATAAAACATGAATTTTGAGAAGCCTCCGGCGCATAGATCGCGACCACATACAAGCGCCTCCCCTTTTGGAGAGGGATGCATACGATACACGCTTCAAGCAACTGGAATCGGCGTACTTCACCACTATATATTACCTTATGAGCAATGCCCTTACGTATGAAGATCGCAACCCCACCCGCGAAAGTCGAGTTGGGTCGGTCCCTCCTTACGATATTGTAATTATTATTCGTCAAATTGTGATGCTGGTTTAGCCTAGTTTCGCTAACCATACATACATCAGGACGTTGGTCTTTTAACAACTCAGAGAAGTTGGTTCGTCGTTCTACCCTAACTAGCGAATTCACATTCACGGCTAGGATCTTGAAAGGCCTCTCCGGCAGCGCGCCCGTTAACCCAAAAATTGCGCAAGCGAAGGCACTGCACGGTAGATTACATCCACCCTACGCGCCTGCTCACTTATTTGCCGTGATAGTTCACTCATTTGTGCCTGAATGACACGCAGAGCGACCATCACCTCTGACTCCCCAGTCGCAGCCTTAGACACAGATGGCTGTGCGGCCGCTTTCTGAGGAGGCTGTACCGTTTTCCCAGCCCCCCACGCCATTTGGGCGTAAGAGACTTCGCGAACGACGGCCCTTGGAATTGGTCTGGCTGTTTGCCTTCCCTCATCCTTAGTTGCTGTTGGAGCAGCTTTTTTTTGATTTTTTTATAGTTTGGTATCGAGGACAACCCCGATAATTAGCAGGGTGCCCATCTCCACCACAGAGAACGCACTTCAGTAGGGTCTTGTCTTCGACCCTTGTCTCACCGAGCTTACACTCTTTGTCGTTGTGGTTCTCTCCACACTTGACGCACCTCGACTGCATTTGGCAGTTGAATGCGGCGTGACCGAATCGTTGGCAACGAAGACATTGTAAAATTTCCCCGTGCCTGTTTAATTTTTCCCATCTTACCATCTGGTAGTCCAGGACGGAGATTTTCCTTAGACTCTCCAGACGGCTATTGGGCTATTGGATAAAGTGACGAGTAACATCGGCAATAGCCGCTTCTCTCGTCTTGCCTTGGCCGTGGTGAACGACTTGACCCCGATGAACTCGAGATCGTCGCCCGCCAACCTGCGGAGTTCAACTAAGAGCTCCTCTGGGTCAGAGGTAGGTTCTACCCCTTTCAACAACATGCATTTTGGTTTCTCCTCTTTGGGAGTAAAAGTAAAATGTTCGGTGGCTGTCACTTTCAACAACTCCCGAATGATCTTATGGTCACCAATGTTTTCACATTGGATCGCATGCCGATCTTGACCTAATCGTTTTATAGTAAATTTATCGCCAATGGCGGACTTACATATATTTTTCGTTGCTTGCAACTCCATTTTTAGGGTGTTAATAGGGGGCACCCTGCTTTTTTGTGTCTTCTTCTTCTGTTGTTGTGCTGGCTGCTGCTGTGCTGGCTGCTGCTGTTGTTCTGCTGGCTGCTTCTGCTGCTTTTGGGCTTGACTCGTTGTCGCGGCTTTTATAGCCGCGGTCCCTCGTGGCTGCTCATTGGTAGCAGTTTTGTTAACAACTTCAGCTTTTTTAGCTGTAGTCCCGCGTTGCTGCACGGGCGCAGTTTTTTTGTTTGCAGTTTTTTCTGCTGCTGCTGGTCGCTGTTGTTTTGGCGCATCAACTTTTGACTGCGACTGTTGTTGATGCGCCTCCCTCTCTGCTCACCTGCGAGCCTCTTGCCTTTCTTTAATTTCGCCAATTTCTTTACGGAATTTTCGCAGTGTCTCGGTGAGAAACCGCATCCGCTCTTCGTCTTCGTCTTTGTTGTCGTTGTTGTCGTTGTTGTCGATGTTGATTTCTGCCAAGGCAGCGAACGAATTGCCGCTACCTGTGTAACGGCCCTCTCCTCCGTTCGACTCGTACTCGTATGTGGAATTCATACTTTCCTCGTCAGAACTGGTTGACATCATGTTTTCATCAACCTCCTTCTCTTCCACCACTTTCTGCTTACGCTGAACCAGATTTGGCTTCGCTTTAATGCGTCGCCTTCTCTTAGTTGCGGTTGTTGCCGCTGTTATTGTTGCGGTTGTTGCCGCTGTTATTGTTGCGGTTGTTGCCGCTGCTGTGGTTGTTGTTGTTGCCAACCTCACCTCACCAGATGTTGATGGACCTGATTGGTCCATCACATCAATTTTCTCCCTTATCTCTTTTAATAAACGTTCACGTTCCTTCTGCTCCGCAATTTTGTTTAACCAAAAAAGTTGAACTTTTAGGTTCGCGTGGGGATCGATCCCGGGTCCTTCCACGCTGCAGTCGACTGCTTTACCACCTAGGCTACTGCCTTTAATGAAAATCACTGCTTCTAATATTTACTTAAACACTCCGAACTAAATTGAACACTGCCAAAGTCGCCAACACGTCTGCTTGCTTTCGCAGTTGATGAACGACTGACTATCTTCGCTCTAACCAACTACGCCGTGGAGCAGTTTAAAATTTGCACTACAAAAAAAATAATTTAAAACTTAAAAATTATGATTATAAAACACAAAAAAAAAGCTTTCATGCAGTAATTATGATAATTCAAGCAACGTAAAGTGCTCAAGAGACTTGCACTTGAATGATCACTCAATTAAGGTTACGGATTTTTTTTTTTTTTTTTAACAAGAGAATTACTCCGCTTACCAAAGCTAAACACAATTAATTGGCAAAAGTTTAGATATTTAACACAATTTCACTGTACAATGATGTCAACTAAGAATATGGACTTAAAAGTACACAAATAAACTATGAGACACATATAAATCACAGCAGAAATTGGAAAAAAAACAAAGAAAACTCAAGGAGTATTATGACACACAACCAACACTATGGTAACCAGAGCTGCCACTGACATACACAGATTCACTTCGAATGAATAGCAGAATAGTGATTAGTGAAAATTCAAGAAAAATTCCCCCGATGAATAGCAGAATAGGGCTGTTAGGCTTAAATGATACCACACTCTGTGAATCTTGTGGAGAAGATGAGGACACCGCAGAGCACTTCCTCTGTGAATGTCTTGCATTTTCTCGCATAAGGTTACAGATAATCGGCGCAGACATGGTGAGAGCTGGTAACTTAGGCTCCTTATCATGGCAGCGTCTTTCGGCTTTTCTCCGAACATCTTTAAAGCTATAACAAATAGAAGGTTGCTATCTGGTAGTACAATAGATCGGTATTTAGGTCTGAGTGCTCCAGCTGGTATTTTAAAAAACTCAAAAAAAAAAAAAAAAATACAGCAATCAACCCATCTTTAAAACCCCTTTAAAGCTGCCCAAAAACACAGCAATCAGCACATCTGTACCACATAAGGAAAAATTAAATCAAATCTTCATCACAACACATCATTCAACCCATCTTTAAAACACCTGAAAGCTGTTTAAAAAGAAGAATAAATCAAACAAGAACCTTGTTAAAATTTCTTTATTTCAATATAATAATTTATAAACTATAAGAGGCATATATATAAAGGCAATCAACCCACTTCATCTTTAATGATGTGCTGCAATAACGCACACACAAACTCAAACCTAAAATATAAAATGAGCTGCAACTGATTCAGTGGTGAAATGGATGCAAAAACATAAAAACAAAGTACGGTACACTTAGACTACTGGCTAATTGCTGAAAAAATTATGGGTCATTTGAACCACCAGGTGACCTATCCAGAACGATATATGAGCATAAAATAATAAGATTCAGCACTATGCCGTCACTTGTAAGCAGTCCAACTGAGTGCAGGTGAGAATTCGAAAGTACAGATAGAGTGAGTACATTTTGGTCAAATATTTTTGTACGGCATTCTTACCACCGATAGATCCATGAAAAATAATAAGAAAACGCACAGTGCCGTAAAAAAATAATAAAAAATAATAAAAAAAACGCCACAAAGTCGGATTTTTTTTTATTTTCCGACAATCATCAGGGTAAATTTGGTCATTTAATTTTATATTATTTATGCGTAATAATAATATTATATATTATTATTACGCAACGCCGTACAAAAGTCATGCGACAAGGGCAAAAAATCGAGGGTTGCAATCCCCTCTCATTCCGTGGTCCAGGGGGTGATTTGACACAACATGAAATAAATTTATTTTGAAAGTATTTTATGCATAGATAATATTTTTCCATATGCCGTACATTTTCGTTGGTCTAAAGGGGAAAAAAAACTGAAAAAGAAAAAATTCATATAACGAAATGTAAGGTGAAATTTTTTTTATACGGCATTTAGATAGTTTATTTGTACTAATTTTCATAGTCTTTTCGTGATTCTAGGTTCCTAGTTACAAACTATGTTAAATATGGGTTTGTATACTATCGATTTATACCAAAATATAGACATGTTGTCACTGATAATTCCAAAATACAACATATTTCTGAGAAGTACTCATGACACTGAAGTTAGCAGACACCTGTAAAATTAAAGCTTTTATTTCAGAAACGAGTAAGTGGAAAAAAAATATTTAAAAAATTTGTTCTTACAGTTTTTTGAATTATGTAGATGTGTGTTTGAAATCTACTTTTTTATTTACTTGATTACAATAATTCGTGGTAATTATTAATAACAGGAAAATCCATTTCATTGGAAAATCCATACATAAATAATTTCTATTCTCATTTCTTATTTCACTATTTATTCCGGCTGACTAAACCGGGCATTTCCCTCCAATTATTAATATTCTTTTGTAACTGTGTAAACATCTATGTCTTCATTCGTACGCGACCTTCTTTTTACTACTTTAATCCCTCGTTGGATATACCTCGCTTCACTATCGGGCCTTAATCCCTCTGGCGACGGGGATTTTCCTTTTTCTGTCTGCGAAATAAGGCTTAACGTGTTTCGCACGTGGCCACCAGACTACTCCGCCCATATTTCCTCACTCTTATTCTGCTTATCCAATAATCAGTAATCTACTCACCCCCAACTCATTAGTAAAAAAAAGGTATAAAAGGTATACCTGCAGTGCTCACGAAGAAGCTGATACAAAAATAGTGTATCATGTTTGTGCTGTTGGGTTAAATACGAACATTTTGATCAAGTGTTCCGATACAGATATTCTGGTAATATTATTATCTAATATGAAACAAATCCTAGTAAATGTGGGCGAGAATCAGTTCAATGTCGATCGCAAAATATGGATGCAACTCGGAACCGGTAACCACGTGAAAAACATTGACGTTTGTTCTGTGTACAGAGACTTGGGCGAAAATCTCTGTTCTTCGTTGGCTGCATTCCATGCTTTTACGGGATGCGACTTCAATCCCGCATTTTATAGAAAGGGCAAAAACAGACCATTCAAAGTATTGGATAAATCAGGAAGTTCCAAGACGCATTTACTAAAATGGGGCATAATACGTTTGTTGCAGATCCACTACTCATGGAACAAACTTTTAATGTTCTGCAAGAATATGTATGCGTTTTATACAACGTAAAAGCAAGAAAAACAGTCAACGAAGCAAGGTGTATCATATTTGAAAGGATTTATACGCCGAAAAGTAGTAATGAAGCTTTCAAAAAGACAGCTATGAGATTGGAAGCAACATCGTTTCCCCCTTGTTTCCGGGAGTTGGAGCAACATCTGAAGAGAAGTACCTACATAGCACAGATTTGGTGTAATGCCTACAAACAAGTACCGTCGATCTTGTTTCCAATAAACTATGGATGGGTTGTTAATGACGGTCGATACGATTTCGATTGGTTTCACGGCGAGAAATGCCCCCAAAAAGTCTGTGACATAACGGAACCGGATGAGGAATCAGGCGAAGAAGATGATGACGTCATAGGTAAATAAATAAATAAATCTTTACATCTTTAATTTGTACGTAAGACTTTGATTTTGACAAATGCATACATATTTATGTTTCAGAAAATAATAGAGAAGATAATTCGGACGTCGATGAAGACGTTGATTCCGATAACAAATCAGCAACTGATTCCGATACTGAATAAATTTATCGAATTTTTCTAAAAAATGACAATTTTTTTTTATTATTATCATAAAATATATAGAATTTTTCTAAAAAAATGATTGTTTTGTTTATTCACATCATTACCGTGAAACAAATCAATTCTATGTATGTATCAATAATGTTTGAAGTATATGCACATTAAACCAAAAAGTATATAAAACTGTTTATACTGGGATTGACAATTTCAATTCTTGGACATAATATACACACCGTTTCAGTTCAGTTAGACGTCATAGTGATTTTATCATATGATCAATTGTTCTCTTCAAAAATATGTTAATGCCGTACTGTATCAGATGGCCATAAAGTACCCTTAAAATTGTAGCGTCACTTTCATCAGCCTAAAAGATATGGTCTGCATAAAAATGTACGGCATAATTTTTTCCTAATTTATCTATGTTAATACTATTTAAAACAAGGGATAAAATGTAAAAAACTGCGATATTTCATTAATCTATGATATTTAAACTTTTACAATAATTTGCAAAATTTCAGTTTTTGTATTTCTCTATAATTCTTTTTAGAACGGTTTCTTTTAAACGGCAATACTATAGGCGCGTTTTATCGAAATTCTATGTGCACTTATGTACACTTCAGTAAAACATCGCTCATGGGAAAACAACAACTCCTTATGTCAATAGCCTAAGTGCACATAAATATCGCAGTAAGCTAACTGCACACAGGGATGGTTGGTAAATTTCTTTTTTTGGCACCCAGAGGTTGGCAGTCTTTGGGTTGTGTTCGTTCATATTTCTGATTTTCGACAACAGATTGAATAAGTCTGTTTCTTTACTTTTTGTGCACAGAAATTTTTTTTTTAAGGAGTGGTTGTAAAATTCTTTCAGAAAATCTATTAAAGAGCGTAATTGTATTAAAAGTAAAGAAACGCCTTGAACAAACCATTCGCAGCAACGCAACACTTGGAAAAACGTCTGTTTGACAGTTTTTGTATTTGTTTTGGCTGTGCACGATTTCTGTCCACAGAAATTTTGGTGCCGGAAATTCGCAGGACGGGGAATTATTCTCTCGAGAGCACTCTCTTTTTTGTGCACTGCTACGAAAAATCGGAACGGGATTAGACTGACTTTCGCCGAATTTCGGTGCATTTCGTGCGAATTTTCAGTAAAGAAACACACCTAATGGCTAATAGAAGAGTCAGGTGGTGACTTAGTAGGGACATAAATAGACACGCAGTTACTAACACACACACACACACACACACACACACACACACACACACACACACACACACACACACACACACACACACACACACACACACACACACACACACACACACACACACACACACACACACACACACACACACACACACACACACACACACACACACAAGGGAAGTTTCGCAATCGGTCAGAAAAAAAGAACATCAGACAGAACACATAAGAACATCAGAACCAAGGCAACCAAAAACATGAGTCACAAAATGAATCTAATTGAACACAGCCATTGCGAAAAAAAATTAAAGTGACATTTGTTTGTTTACCTCGAAAGTAAAAAGTTGAAATGCGGCAAATAAATTGAGAATCAAGAATTAAATAGAGAAAAATACAAATGGAAAGTAAAAGGTATGCATTTATATCCTTAGAATGCAAATTTTTAATGTTTCTTATCCTTAGAACAATTGCAAAGGGTGCCAACACTGAAAGTGAAAATTGAAAGTGACGTCCGAAGTGAATATAAACCAAAAAATCGTTTTATTGAAAGTGTACATAAGTGCACATAGAAAATTTTCAATAAAACGCGGCTTATGTAACAATTGTATTTTACAATATCATGTTAAAAAAAAAAGTTCCCGTACAGGATCAAATGACTTTACAGCTCTAAAAATCAAGGATACGATGAAATGAAGATAATTATTGATATACATTCAAATAAACAATCATTTTTTGACGGCATTATTTTTAATAGTACTTTTGAGTGCTAGATAATGTTTTGGAACCGAAGCCGTACTTTTTCAAATCACCCCCTGGACCACGGAAAGAGAGGGGATTGCAACCCTCGATTTTTTGCCCTTGTCGCATGATTTTTGTACGGCGTTGCGTAATAATGGATTAGAAGCAGTATTGAAATAGTATGACATGCCGTATAAAATCGAATGACCAAATTTACCCTGGTGATTGTCGGAAAATAAAAAAAAATCCGACTTTGTGGCGCACCATTTCTTTACGGCACTATGCGTTTTCTTATTATTTTTCATGGATCTATCGGTGGTAAGAATGCCGTACAAAAATAGGTGACCAAAATGTACTCACTCTACCTGTACTTTCGAATTCTCACCTGCACTCAGTTGGACAGCTTACAAGTGACGGCATAGTGCTGAATCTTATTATTTTATGCTCTTATATCGTTCTAGATAGGTCACCTGGTGGTTCAAATGACCCATAATTTTTTCAGCATGGGCCAGTAGTCTAACTCTTCCATGGGCATATAACTATGCCCAGAAAAAAGTTCATCTCATCTGCTCATCTCATCTGCTCACTTATAAAAATTTATTTAAAAGCAGTTTTGCAGGCCAAATACCCCTTAATGCACTGAACCTATCAGGTTCACCTTTCCCTTTCTCAGAACCTTACCAAGTTTTTTGTCAATAACGGTTTTTAGTGAGGCCTTCTTTCAATGATTCCATCGGTAAGGAACACAACCTCAAAGGATTTAGATGATCTACTTAGGGTATGCTCCCCAACGTTAATTGGAAAACGTCAGAAGCTATTTCTATCTCTAATCAAAATTATGCTCTTGTTGAGTGGACGCATACAAACATATAAGTGGCTCAATGCTAAGAATTTTTACTTTCTTTAGTTGTGTTAATACAAAATTCAATATAATACGTGTAGCCTGGCCAATTCTAGGTCAGCAATATTATCCCATAAATTGTTCTAGTTCATAATAATTAAGTGCTAGCTGTAAGAAAGAGAAAAATGTATTAAAGAAATTTCAATAAAGTTCTACTACTACTCTAATTAGAAATGAATACAGGAGACTTAGTAGAGTTGCCAAGGGACATTTTTAAACCAACCAGCCAACTAGATACTGCCCTCTGTGAATCCTGTGTAGAGCATGATGACACAGCTGAACACTACTTTATTTGCAGCTGAGCTACAAATTCTTCGAATCTGATTGCAGACTCTCGGTGTAACGAAATATGGATATTGACTGGAGTGTTGTATGTGAAAGTGTTTGTGTTGAGTGTGGGATAGTGGCAACACTAATTTGATCCCAATATGGTTGTTTTGAGTTGTCAGTGAATCGGTTGAGTGAGAGAAAGCTCAGGAAATGGGAGTAAGTCCCGCCTCCAGTCGTTAATGATCTCCGTCAACGGAAAACCGGAGAGGAGAAGTTGACGGTTTCAAATCAATTTAACCGGTGAAGCTGAACAAAGGTTTGAAAACTGTCGAACAGTGGAGATCGCTGGAATTGCGGAAATTGGTAGTAATTGTGCAAAGTGATGTAGTTTTGTGAAATTAATTTTAGTTTGATTATTATTTTTTTTCGATTTGGCTAACGATAGTTTTTGGATTGTGGAGTGTAATTGCGGAGATTGATATCCTGCGGAATTTAATCCAGGTTGATATTTGCTGAAAGGTATGTTAGATTGTTGTTGTGTATGAGTGATAGTTGGAATTAATTTAGTTTGTTTCAAAAAGGTAAAAGTCATACAGAACCAGTGGATGGTGGCTAGTGTTACCAAAACTGGTAGTCGCTCCCGATATAGCTAAGCATTTTAAGGAAACAAAAACCGTGAACTGTTAAACAGTGAAAATTCACTACTTTGAGTGCTGGACCTCTAAAACGAATAAACCCAGCTAAGATCCTGCAGAATCCAAACGAGCAGTTGGCTGAGGAGGCTCAGCGCTCACCCCGCAGTCGTTCATCAACTGTGAAAGCGCACAGACGTGTTGGCGACTTTGGCAGTGTATAATTGAATTCGGAGTGTTTTTAGAAAAGTATTAGAAGCAGTGATTTTTAATAAGGGCAGTAGCCTAGTGGGTAAAGCGTTCGACTCAGTCGTTCATCAACTGTGAAAGCGCACAGACGTGTTGGCGACTTTGGCAGTGTATAATTGAACTCGGAGTGTTTTTAGAAAAGTATTAGAAGCAGTGATTTTTAATAAGGGCAGTAGCCTAGTGGGTAAAGCGTTCGACTACAGTGTGGAAGGACACGGGATCGATCCCCACGCGAACCTGAAAGTTCAGCTTTTTTGGCTAAAAAAAATTGCCGAACAAAAAGAACGAGAAAAGTTATTGAAAGAGATAAGGGAGAAAACTGATGATGTGATGGACAAATCAGGTCCATCAACATCTGGTGAGGCGAGGTTGGTAGCAACAACAACAACCACAGCAGCGGCAACAACCGCAACATCAGTAGCGGAAACTACCGCAACAACAACAGCGATAACAACCGCACACAAGAGAAGGCGACGCATTCAAGCGAAGCCAAATCTAGTTCAACGTAAACAGAAAGTAGTGGAAGATAAGGAGGTTGGAGAAAACATGATGTCAACCAGTTCTGACGAGGAAAGTATGAATTCCACATACGAGTACGAATCGAACGGAGGAGAGGGCCGTTACACAGGTAGCGGCAATTCGTTCGCGGCCCTAGCCGATGATAAAAACGACGAAGAAGAAGATGATCAACGGATGCAAACGTTGACAGAGATATTGGCGAAAATGAATAATGAAATTGAGGCAATCAAAGCAAGACAGATTGCCCGCAGGCAAGCGGCAGCCGAAGCCAAGCAACAATCACAGCGACAGACAGCAGCAGATAAGGCAACAAAACAACAGCAGCCTACAACAACAAAGGTTGCTGATATAAAAACTGCGCCCGTGCAGCAACGCGGGACTACAGCAAAAAAAGCTGTACAAAATAAAAAAACTGCCAAAGAAGAGCAGCCCCGTGGGACCGCGGCTATAAAAGCCGCGACAACGATCTCCAGCAGAAAACAGCAGCCAGTAGAGCAACAACAGAAGCAGCAACAACAACAGCCAGCACAACAACAGCAGCAGCCAAGAGAAAAGACCACAAAGAAAGGTAGGGTGCCCCCGATAAATACCCTCAACATGGAGTTGAAAGCCACTACAAATCTATGTAAGTCCGCTGTTGGCGACAAATTTAAAATTAAGCGATTAGGTCAAGATCGACATGCGATCCAATGTGAAAGCATTGGTGACCATAAGATCGTTCGGGCGTTGTTGCAAACAACAGCCACCGAACATTTTACTTTTACTCCCAAAGAGGAGAAACCCAAAAGCATGTTACTTAAAGGGATAGAGCCTACCTCTGATCCAGAGGAGCTCTTAGTTGAACTCCGCAGGTTGGCGGGCGACGATCTCGAGTTTATCGGGGTCAAGTCGTTCACCACGGCCAAGGCAAGACGGGAGAAGCGGCTATTGCCGATGTTCCTCGTCACCCTATCACCCAATAGCCGTCTGGAGAGTCTAAGGAAAATCTCCGTCCTGGACTACCAGATGGTAAGATGGGAAAAATTAAACAGGCACGGGGACATTTTACAATGTCTTCGTTGCCAACGGTTCGGTCACGCCGCATTCAACTGCCAAATGCAGTCGAGGTGCGTCAAGTGTGGAGAGAACCACAACGACAAAGAGTGTAAGCTCGGTGAGACAAGGGTCGAAGACAAGACCCTACTGAAGTGCGTTCTCTGTGGTGGAGATGGGCACCCTGCTAATTATCGGGGTTGTCCTCGATACCAAATTATTAAAAAGTCAAAAAAAGCTGCTCCAACAGCAACTAAGGATGAGGGAAGGCAAACAGCCAGACCAATTCCAAGGGCCGTCGTTCCCGAAGTCTCCTACGCCCAAATGGCGTGGGGGGCTGGGAAAACGGTACAGCCTCCTCAGAAAGCGGCCGCACAGCCATCTGTGTCAAAGGCAGCTACTGGGGAGTCAGAGGTGATGGTCGCTCTGCGTGTCATTCAGGCACAAATGAGTGAACTATCACGGCAAATAAGTGAGCAGGCGCGTAGGGTGGACTTGATCTACCGTGCAGTGCCGTCGCTTGCGCAATTTTTAGGTTAACGGGCGCGCTGCCGGAGAGGCCTTTTAAGATCCTAGCCGTGAATGTGAATTCGCTAGTTAGGATAGAACGACGAACCAACTTCTTTGAGTTGTTAAAAGACCAACGTCCTGATGTATGTATGGTTAGCGAAACTAGGCTAAACCAGCATCACAATTTGACGAATAATAATTACATTATCGTAAGGAGGGACCGACCCAACTCGACTTTCGCGGGTGGGGTTGCGATCTTCATACGTAAGGGCATTGCTCATAAAGTAATATATAGTGGTGAAGTACGCCGATTCCAGTTGCTTGAAGCGTGTATCGTATGCATTCCTCTCCAACAGGGGAGGCGGTTGTATGTGGTCGCGATCTATGCGCCGGAGGCTTCTCAAAATTCATGTTTTATAACAGAGCTTGAAACACTTTTTCGATGTCTGAAACTGAACTCAGAAGAAAACTATTTCCTTTTGGCCGGTGATTACAATGCTAAACACCAAGATTGGGGAAATCAATTAGCCAATCCAAGGGGGACCCAGCTATTCAATTGGCTGGGGCTCCACAGCATTGAGTGTAAAGTCGATCTGCTGGCTACTGACAGGCCTTCATATCCTCGAAGTGGCTCTTATTTGGATCTATTGCTTTTAGACTCAAGACTGAAACTGACCGACGACTTTCTTCGACGGACGAAAAATTGTTTGACGACGGTTGAGTACGACAGTGACCACTGTGGACTTGCCGCCGTCATACTGCTTCCGAACGACCTTGTGGAACTGGAGGAGTACGTGCCGACGCACTCTTACAACTACGGTAAGACACGTTGGCCGCGCTTTTCCGGTGCCGTCTCAAGGGAACTTCGTTCGAACGGTATTGCGCCGCCATGCAACAGGAATCTGTCGAACGTTGAGATCGATGGGTACCTGCAACGTATGGAGGATGCAATCCGTAGTACAATGGACAGGACAATTCCTAAGTATAGGCAAAACGATCCAACGAACATGTACAGAAACGCGACAATCGACGCACTTTACAAACAAAAAAGTAGACTCCTGTCGAGACTCAAACTCTTGCACAGGAGGTTTACTGACCGACACGATTTGGAGATTAGAACTCTGAGGTCACAGATCAAAAATCTCCAACAACTTATTAAAGAAAACTATAGAATTTCCATTTCATGTTTCTGGAACAATAAAATTCGGGCTGTGCAGTCCAACAACCCGAGTATGTTTCCGGAAATAAATAAAATTTTTAGGAGAAAAGATCAAAATGACCTTCAGGGTATTAAACTCCAAAGGACGACAGAGAACAAAAACTTACTTTTGACAATAGGGATAGATCCGGATGAGGCCATCCTGGATGATGACCACTTTATAGTGGAAGATGCTCAGGAGAAGGTAGAGACGGTGGGTGCTGTTTTCGAGCGAGTACATAAGGTGAATGAGTGCATTCGCCCGAATTACGACCTTGAGAATAGAGCCTTCGTTGGACACTTCTATCTTAGAGACGAGATCTCGCATTGGCGATCCGAGAATCCTGGTTTCACTAGGTTCAATGACGACCGACTTGCAAATGCAGTCATCGCCCAGCGAAACGGGGATAACACCCTGTTCGTTACTAAGATGGACCTCTTGGACATCTTTCACAAAATAAAGAAAAAGAAGTCAGCAGGAGTCGACGGCATACCCAATGTTGTGCTGCGAAACCTCCCTTCGGAAGCGGTGGACATATACACCACGTTGTTCAACAATGCGCTGAATAATGCATATTATCCAGTGCGTTGGAAGACGGCAGTGGTCCATCCTCTCCTTAAAAAAGGGAAGGATGGTTCCAATCCAGCAAATCTCCGGTCAATTAGTCTTCTCCCGAGTATCAGCAAGGTATTCGAGAAAGTTCTCAATAGAGCTCTGTCCACATGGGCTGAGGACAAACATATTATTCCAGAAAATCAGTTCGGTTTTAAGGCGGGCCATGATACCACACATGCCGCGTCTAAACTAGTATCAGATATTCAATGGAACAAAGCTAAAAATCAGTGTACGGGTGCATGTCTGGTTGACTTGGAGAAGGCATTCGATACCGTTTGGTTAGACGGTCTTTTCTATAAGTTGATCAGATATGGCATGAGTAAACCACTGCTTTATATTCTAAATGACATGCTTCATGGTAGAACGTTTGTTGTGAAAAGTTGCAACACAACTTCTACCAGAACTTTTAAAATACAGAACGGTCTACAACAGGGGGCGGTGAATTCGCCTATTTTATTTAGCATTTTCACCGGCGATCTAATTGGTTCTCTTCACCATGCTATAGCGTACGCCGACGACCTTATTGCGTACAGAACAGGTCCAAAGATCGAAGTCATCAGAATACTTTTGCAGCGTGACTTCGATAAGAACCAGCAATATTGCGATGACTGGAAGTTGAAAATCAACGTCCAGAAATCGGAAACAATTGTGTTTAGAACCTCGTTGGCTCGGGCCTCATGGGATACGAGAAAGAACTGGCGAAAGCTGGTGATCGTTGATCTACATGGCCACCCACTGCCAAGCAAAGTAGTAGTCAAGTACCTTGGCATCTGGCTAGATCAGTATCTATATTTTAACAAACATATGGATGCGGCTCTGGCCAGGGCTAGGGGAGCTTTTGCTCTGACAAGGCGACTGTTTCACAGCAGTCAACTTGATAGCAGAGTGAAGGTGATTTGCTACATGGCCCTCATAAGGCCAATGATTGTCTATGGGTGCCCCGTGTGGTTCAATGTTACAGCGTCTCAAATGGAAAAGATTCGGGTGTTTGAGAGACAGTGTCTGCGTACCTGTCTTGGATTGCACAGAACACCAGAGTCGGAGTACAGAAAATATTATCCTAATGAGGTCCTTTACAACGGGGCTCAAATAAACAGGATCGACAACTTCATTATAAAACTGACTCGTGGTCACACTGCAAGAGCGATGACCTCGACCAATGGCCTGATTTTTGGGGCTTATTACCCCAACACTGAATATATGGAGAAAACGCGCTTCAGTGGATTTGTCCCACCGGAGGCTTTCCTCTATTTTGATACGGTAGGGTTGATTCAGGATAGATTGGCGGTTCCGCTAATCTACCACGTCTGCCGTAAGTCCGTGGAACGACGACTCCTTTACAACCGAGACGTCACCGCAGTAGGCGGAGAAGCTGTAGAGCTCCTCCGGTTCAGTAGGGCGGTTTCAGATCGCGATCGTCGTGACGTTGTTAAAACGTCGAATATGTTCTGGTGGTTGTCGGAGCAACAACAAGAATTTGATAATGATAGCGAGTCGCCAATGGCTGGCTTACACAGGTTTAGCGTGTAAGTCCTAGGGTATAGGGGGTGGGCACAGTGGCAAACAAAAAAATCACAAAAAATCAAAAAAAAAAAAAAAAACATAAAATCAAAAAAAAAAAAAAAAAATCACAAAATACAAAAAACCAAAAAAAAAAAAATTTAAAAAATACAAAAATCCAAAAAAAAATTATAAAATACAAAATACAAAAAAAAAAAAACAAAAATCAAAAGCTTCTGTGGCTGCCCTAGTTTTAAGTAGATTTAAGTAGTTTTAATTAGTTTTAAGAAAACAAAAAAAAAAAATGATCAAGAAAGCTAAGTTTTTTTTAAAAAATTTTCTTAGTTTTAACTAGTTCTAGTTTGTAATTAATAAGGTATCATAAGGCCGAAAGGCATTAGTAGTAAGATATTGAATAATTTAGAGTACCCGCCTAGGGTCAGTAAGTTAATTAAGTTATTATATAAGCTAGTTTTACACATTTTTGTTAGCATGTAAGTAGATATAAGATAAAGTTAATAAAAATGAATTGAAAATGAAATGAAAAAAATGAAAAAAGCGTTCGACTACAGTGTGGAAGGACACGGGATCGATCCCCACGCGAACCTGAAAGTTCAGCTTTTTTGGCTAAAAAAAATTGCCGAACAAAAAGAACGAGAAAAGTTATTGAAAGAGATAAGGGAGAAAACTGATGATGTGATGGACAAATCAGGTCCATCAACATCTGGTGAGGCGAGGTTGGTAGCAACAACAACAACCACAGCAGCGGCAACAACCGCAACATCAGTAGCGGAAACTACCGCAACAACAACAGCGATAACAACCGCACACAAGAGAAGGCGACGCATTCAAGCGAAGCCAAATCTAGTTCAACGTAAACAGAAAGTGGTGGAAGATAAGGAGGTTGGAGAAAACATGATGTCAACCAGTTCTGACGAGGAAAGTATGAATTCCACATACGAGTACGAATCGAACGGAGGAGAGGGCCGTTACACAGGTAGCGGCAATTCGTTCGCGGCCCTAGCCGATGATAAAAACGACGAAGAAGAAGATGATCAACGGATGCAAACGTTGACAGAGATATTGGCGAAAATGAATAATGAAATTGAGGCAATCAAAGCAAGACAGATTGCCCGCAGGCAAGCGGCAGCCGAAGCCAAGCAACAATCACAGCGACAGACAGCAGCAGATAAGGCAACAAAACAACAGCAGCCTACAACAACAAAGGTTGCTGATATAAAAACTGCGCCCGTGCAGCAACGCGGGACTACAGCAAAAAAAGCTGTACAAAATAAAAAAACTGCCAAAGAAGAGCAGCCCCGTGGGACCGCGGCTATAAAAGCCGCGACAACGATCTCCAGCAGAAAACAGCAGCCAGTAGAGCAACAACAGAAGCAGCAACAACAACAGCCAGCACAACAACAGCAGCAGCCAAGAGAAAAGACCACAAAGAAAGGTAGGGTGCCCCCGATAAATACCCTCAACATGGAGTTGAAAGCCACTACAAATCTATGTAAGTCCGCTGTTGGCGACAAATTTAAAATTAAGCGATTAGGTCAAGATCGACATGCGATCCAATGTGAAAGCATTGGTGACCATAAGATCGTTCGGGCGTTGTTGCAAACAACAGTCACCGAACATTTTACTTTTACTCCCAAAGAGGAGAAACCCAAAAGCATGTTACTTAAAGGGATAGAGCCTACCTCTGATCCAGAGGAGCTCTTAGTTGAACTCCGCAGGTTGGCGGGCGACGATCTCGAGTTTATCGGGGTCAAGTCGTTCACCACGGCCAAGGCAAGACGGGAGAAGCGGCTATTGCCGATGTTCCTCGTCACCCTATCACCCAATAGCCGTCTGGAGAGTCTAAGGAAAATCTCCGTCCTGGACTACCAGATGGTAAGATGGGAAAAATTAAACAGGCACGGGGACATTTTACAATGTCTTCGTTGCCAACGGTTCGGTCACGCCGCATTCAACTGCCAAATGCAGTCGAGGTGCGTCAAGTGTGGAGAGAACCACAACGACAAAGAGTGTAAGCTCGGTGAGACAAGGGTCGAAGACAAGACCCTACTGAAGTGCGTTCTCTGTGGTGGAGATGGGCACCCTGCTAATTATCGGGGTTGTCCTCGATACCAAATTATTAAAAAGTCAAAAAAAGCTGCTCCAACAGCAACTAAGGATGAGGGAAGGCAAACAGCCAGACCAATTCCAAGGGCCGTCGTTCCCGAAGTCTCCTACGCCCAAATGGCGTGGGGGGCTGGGAAAACGGTACAGCCTCCTCAGAAAGCGGCCGCACAGCCATCTGTGTCAAAGGCAGCTACTGGGGAGTCAGAGGTGATGGTCGCTCTGCGTGTCATTCAGGCACAAATGAGTGAACTATCACGGCAAATAAGTGAGCAGGCGCGTAGGGTGGACTTGATCTACCGTGCAGTGCCGTCGCTTGCGCAATTTTTAGGTTAACGGGCGCGCTGCCGGAGAGGCCTTTTAAGATCCTAGCCGTGAATGTGAATTCGCTAGTTAGGATAGAACGACGAACCAACTTCTTTGAGTTGTTAAATGACCAACGTCCTGATGTATGTATGGTTAGCGAAACTAGGCTAAACCAGCATCACAATTTGACGAATAATAATTACATTATCGTAAGAAGGGACCGACCCAACTCGACTTTCGCGGGTGGGGTTGCGATCTTCATACGTAAGGGCATTGCTCATAAAGTAATATATAGTGGTGAAGTACGCCGATTCCAGTTGCTTGAAGCGTGTATCGTATGCATTCCTCTCCAACAGGGGAGGCGGTTGTATGTGGTCGCGATCTATGCGCCGGAGGCTTCTCAAAATTCATGTTTTATAACAGAGCTTGAAACACTTTTTCGATGTCTGAAACTGAACTCAGAAGAAAACTATTTCCTTTTGGCCGGTGATTACAATGCTAAACACCAAGATTGGGGAAATCAATTAGCCAATCCAAGGGGGACCCAGCTATTCAATTGGCTGGGGCTCCACAGCATTGAGTGTAAAGTCGATCTGCTGGCTACTGACAGGCCTTCATATCCTCGAAGTGGCTCTTATTTGGATCTATTGCTTTTAGACTCAAGACTGAAACTGACCGACGACTTTCTTCGACGGACGAAAAATTGTTTGACGACGGTTGAGTACGACAGTGACCACTGTGGACTTGCCGCCGTCATACTGCTTCCGAACGACCTTGTGGAACTGGAGGAGTACGTGCCGACGCACTCTTACAACTACGGTAAGACACGTTGGCCGCGCTTTTCCGGTGCCGTCTCAAGGGAACTTCGTTCGAACGGTATTGCGCCGCCATGCAACAGGAATCTGTCGAACGTTGAGATCGATGGGTACCTGCAACGTATGGAGGATGCAATCCGTAGCACAATGGACAGGACAATTCCTAAGTATAGGCAAAACGATCCAACGAACATGTACAGAAACGCGACAATCGACGCACTTTACAAACAAAAAAGTAGACTCCTGTCGAGACTCAAACTCTTGCACAGGAGGTTTACTGACCGACACGATTTGGAGATTAGAACTCTGAGGTCACAGATCAAAAATCTCCAACAACTTATTAAAGAAAACTATAGAATTTCCATTTCATGTTTCTGGAACAATAAAATTCGGGCTGTGCAGTCCAACAACCCGAGTATGTTTCCGGAAATAAATAAAATTTTTAGGAGAAAAGATCAAAATGACCTTCAGGGTATTAAACTCCAAAGGACGACAGAGAACAAAAACTTACTTTTGACAATAGGGATAGATCCGGATGAGGCCATCCTGGATGATGACCACTTTATAGTGGAAGATGCTCAGGAGAAGGTAGAGACGGTGGGTGCTGTTTTCGAGCGAGTATATAAGGTGAATGAGTGCATTCGCCCGAATTACGACCTTGAGAATAGAGCCTTCGTTGGACACTTCTATCTTAGAGACGAGATCTCGCATTGGCGATCCGAGAATCCTGGTTTCACTAGGTTCAATGACGACCGACTTGCAAATGCAGTCATCGCCCAGCGAAACGGGGATAACACCCTGTTCGTTACTAAGATGGACCTCTTGGACATCTTTCACAAAATAAAGAAAAAGAAGTCAGCAGGAGTCGACGGCATACCCAATGTTGTGCTGCGAAACCTCCCTTCGGAAGCGGTGGACATATACACCACGTTGTTCAACAATGCGTTGAATAATGCATATTATCCAGTGCGTTGGAAGACGGCAGTGGTCCATCCTCTCCTTAAAAAAGGGAAGGATGGTTCCAATCCAGCAAATCTCCGGTCAATTAGTCTTCTCCCGAGTATCAGCAAGGTATTCGAGAAAGTTCTCAAAAGAGCTCTGTCCACATGGGCTGAGGACAAACATATTATTCCAGAAAATCAGTTCGGTTTTAAGGCGGGCCATGATACCACACATGCCGCGTCTAAACTAGTATCAGATATTCAATGGAACAAAGCTAAAAATCAGTGTACGGGTGCATGTCTGGTTGACTTGGAGAAGGCATTCGATACCGTTTGGTTAGACGGTCTTTTCTATAAGTTGATCAGATATGGCATGAGTAAACCACTGCTTTATATTCTAAATGACATGCTTCATGGTAGAACGTTTGTTGTGAAAAGTTGCAACACAACTTCTACCAGAACTTTTAAAATACAGAACGGTCTACAACAGGGGGCGGTGAATTCGCCTATTTTATTTAGCATTTTCACCGGCGATCTAATTGGTTCTCTTCACCATGCTAAAGCGTACGCCGACGACCTTATTGCGTACAGAACAGGTCCAAAGATCGAAGTCATCAGAATACTTTTGCAGCGTGACTTCGATAAGATCCAGCAATATTGCGATGACTGGAAGTTGAAAATCAACGTCCAGAAATCGGAAACAATTGTGTTTAGAACCTCGTTGGCTCGGGCCTCATGGGATACGAGAAAGAACTGGCGAAAGCTGGTGATCGTTGATCTACATGGCCACCCACTGCCAAGCAAAGTAGTAGTCAAGTACCTTGGCATCTGGCTAGATCAGTATCTATATTTTAACAAACATATGGATGCGGCTCTGGCCAGGGCTAGGGGAGCTTTTGCTCTGACAAGGCGACTGTTTCACAGCAGTCAACTTGATAGCAGAGTGAAGGTGATTTGCTACATGGCCCTCATAAGGCCAATGATTGTCTATGGGTGCCCCGTGTGGTTCAATGTTACAGCGTCTCAAATGGAAAAGATTCGGGTGTTTGAGAGACAGTGTCTGCGTACCTGTCTTGGATTGCACAGAACACCAGAGTCGGAGTACAGAAAATATTATCCTAATGAGGTCCTTTACAACGGGGCTCAAATAAACAGGATCGACAACTTCATTATAAAACTGACTCGTGGTCACACTGCAAGAGCGATGACCTCGACCAATGGCCTGATTTTTGGGGCTTATTACCCCAACACTGAATATATGGAGAAAACGCGCTTCAGTGGATTTGTCCCACCGGAGACTTTCCTCTATTTTGATACGGTAGGGTTGATTCAGGATAGATTGGCGGTTCCGCTAATCTACCACGTCTGCCGTAAGTCCGTGGAACGACGACTCCTTTACAACCGAGACGTCACCGCAGTAGGCGGAGAAGCTGTAGAGCTCCTCCGGTTCAGTAGGGCGGTTTCAGATCGCGATCGTCGTGACGTTGTTAAAACGTCGAATATGTTCTGGTGGTTGTCGGAGCAACAACAAGAATTTGATAATGATAGCGAGTCGCCAATGGCTGGCTTACACAGGTTTAGCGTGTAAGTCCTAGGGTATAGGGGGTGGGCACAGTGGCAAACAAAAAAATCACAAAAAATCAAAAAAAAAAAAAAAAACATAAAATCAAAAAAAAAAAAAAAAAATCACAAAATACAAAAAAACAAAAAAAAAAAAATTAAAAAAATACAAAAATCCAAAAAAAAATTATAAAATACAAAATACAAAAAAAAAAAAACAAAAATCAAAAGCTTCTGTGGCTGCCCTAGTTTTAAGTAGATTTAAGTAGTTTTAATTAGTTTTAAGAAAACAAAAAAAAAAAATGATCAAGAAAGCTAAGTTTTTTTTAAAAAATTTTCTTAGTTTTAACTAGTTCTAGTTTGTAATTAATAAGGTATCATAAGGCCGAAAGGCATTAGTAGTAAGATATTGAATAATTTAGAGTACCCGCCTAGGGTCAGTAAGTTAATTAAGTTATTATATAAGCTAGTTTTACACATTTTTGTTAGCATGTAAGTAGATATAAGATAAAGTTAATAAAAATGAATTGAAAATGAAATGAAAAAAATGAAAAAAGCGTTCGACTACAGTGTGGAAGGACACGGGATCGATCCCCACGCGAACCTGAAAGTTCAGCTTTTTTGGCTAAAAAAAATTGCCGAACAAAAAGAACGAGAAAAGTTATTGAAAGAGATAAGGGAGAAAACTGATGATGTGATGGACAAATCAGGTCCATCAACATCTGGTGAGGCGAGGTTGGTAGCAACAACAACAACCACAGCAGCGGCAACAACCGCAACATCAGTAGCGGAAACTACCGCAACAACAACAGCGATAACAACCGCACACAAGAGAAGGCGACGCATTCAAGCGAAGCCAAATCTAGTTCAACGTAAACAGAAAGTGGTGGAAGATAAGGAGGTTGGAGAAAACATGATGTCAACCAGTTCTGACGAGGAAAGTATGAATTCCACATACGAGTACGAATCGAACGGAGGAGAGGGCCGTTACACAGGTAGCGGCAATTCGTTCGCGGCCCTAGCCGATGATAAAAACGACGAAGAAGAAGATGATCAACGGATGCAAACGTTGACAGAGATATTGGCGAAAATGAATAATGAAATTGAGGCAATCAAAGCAAGACAGATTGCCCGCAGGCAAGCGGCAGCCGAAGCCAAGCAACAATCACAGCGACAGACAGCAGCAGATAAGGCAACAAAACAACAGCAGCCTACAACAACAAAGGTTGCTGATATAAAAACTGCGCCCGTGCAGCAACGCGGGACTACAGCAAAAAAAGCTGTACAAAATAAAAAAACTGCCAAAGAAGAGCAGCCCCGTGGGACCGCGGCTATAAAAGCCGCGACAACGATCTCCAGCAGAAAACAGCAGCCAGTAGAGCAACAACAGAAGCAGCAACAACAACAGCCAGCACAACAACAGCAGCAGCCAAGAGAAAAGACCACAAAGAAAGGTAGGGTGCCCCCGATAAATACCATCAACATGGAGTTGAAAGCCACTACAAATCTATGTAAGTCCGCTGTTGGCGACAAATTTAAAATTAAGCGATTAGGTCAAGATCGACATGCGATCCAATGTGAAAGCATTGGTGACCATAAGATCGTTCGGGCGTTGTTGCAAACAACAGTCACCGAACATTTTACTTTTACTCCCAAAGAGGAGAAACCCAAAAGCATGTTACTTAAAGGGATAGAGCCTACCTCTGATCCAGAGGAGCTCTTAGTTGAACTCCGCAGGTTGGCGGGCGACGATCTCGAGTTTATCGGGGTCAAGTCGTTCACCACGGCCAAGGCAAGACGGGAGAAGCGGCTATTGCCGATGTTCCTCGTCACCCTATCACCCAATAGCCGTCTGGAGAGTCTAAGGAAAATCTCCGTCCTGGACTACCAGATGGTAAGATGGGAAAAATTAAACAGGCACGGAGACATTTTACAATGTCTTCGTTGCCAACGGTTCGGTCACGCCGCATTCAACTGCCAAATGCAGTCGAGGTGCGTCAAGTGTGGAGAGAACCACAACGACAAAGAGTGTAAGCTCGGTGAGACAAGGGTCGAAGACAAGACCCTACTGAAGTGCGTTCTCTGTGGTGGAGATGGGCACCCTGCTAATTATCGGGGTTGTCCTCGATACCAAATTATTAAAAAGTCAAAAAAAGCTGCTCCAACAGCAACTAAGGATGAGGGAAGGCAAACAGCCAGACCAATTCCAAGGGCCGTCGTTCCCGAAGTCTCCTACGCCCAAATGGCGTGGGGGGCTGGGAAAACGGTACAGCCTCCTCAGAAAGCGGCCGCACAGCCATCTGTGTCAAAGGCAGCTACTGGGGAGTCAGAGGTGATGGTCGCTCTGCGTGTCATTCAGGCACAAATGAGTGAACTATCACGGCAAATAAGTGAGCAGGCGCGTAGGGTGGACTTGATCTACCGTGCAGTGCCGTCGCTTGCGCAATTTTTAGGTTAACGGGCGCGCTGCCGGAGAGGCCTTTTAAGATCCTAGCCGTGAATGTGAATTCGCTAGTTAGGATAGAACGACGAACCAACTTCTTTGAGTTGTTAAATGACCAACGTCCTGATGTATGTATGGTTAGCGAAACTAGGCTAAACCAGCATCACAATTTGACGAATAATAATTACATTATCGTAAGAAGGGACCGACCCAACTCGACTTTCGCGGGTGGGGTTGCGATCTTCATACGTAAGGGCATTGCTCATAAAGTAATATATAGTGGTGAAGTACGCCGATTCCAGTTGCTTGAAGCGTGTATCGTATGCATTCCTCTCCAACAGGGGAGGCGGTTGTATGTGGTCGCGATCTATGCGCCGGAGGCTTCTCAAAATTCATGTTTTATAACAGAGCTTGAAACACTTTTTCGATGTCTGAAACTGAACTCAGAAGAAAACTATTTCCTTTTGGCCGGTGATTACAATGCTAAACACCAAGATTGGGGAAATCAATTAGCCAATCCAAGGGGGACCCAGCTATTCAATTGGCTGGGGCTCCACAGCATTGAGTGTAAAGTCGATCTGCTGGCTACTGACAGGCCTTCATATCCTCGAAGTGGCTCTTATTTGAATCTATTGCTTTTAGACTCAAGACTGAAACTGACCGACGACTTTCTTCGACGGACGAAAAATTGTTTGACGACGGTTGAGTACGACAGTGACCACTGTGGACTTGCCGCCGTCATACTGCTTCCGAACGACCTTGTGGAACTGGAGGAGTACGTGCCGACGCACTCTTACAACTACGGTAAGACACGTTGGCCGCGCTTTTCCGGTGCCGTCTCAAGGGAACTTCGTTCGAACGGTATTGCGCCGCCATGCAACAGGAATCTGTCGAACGTTGAGATCGATGGGTACCTGCAACGTATGGAGGATGCAATCCGTAGCACAATGGACAGGACAATTCCTAAGTATAGGCAAAACGATCCAACGAACATGTACAGAAACGCGACAATCGACGCACTTTACAAACAAAAAAGTAGACTCCTGTCGAGACTCAAACTCTTGCACAGGAGGTTTACTGACCGACACGATTTGGAGATTAGAACTCTGAGGTCACAGATCAAAAATCTCCAACAACTTATTAAAGAAAACTATAGAATTTCCATTTCATGTTTCTGGAACAATAAAATTCGGGCTGTGCAGTCCAACAACCCGAGTATGTTTCCGGAAATAAATAAAATTTTTAGGAGAAAAGATCAAAATGACCTTCAGGGTATTAAACTCCAAAGGACGACAGAGAACAAAAACTTACTTTTGACAATAGGGATAGATCCGGATGAGGCCATCCTGGATGATGACCACTTTATAGTGGAAGATGCTCAGGAGAAGGTAGAGACGGTGGGTGCTGTTTTCGAGCGAGTATATAAGGTGAATGAGTGCATTCGCCCGAATTACGACCTTGAGAATAGAGCCTTCGTTGGACACTTCTATCTTAGAGACGAGATCTCGCATTGGCGATCCGAGAATCCTGGTTTCACTAGGTTCAATGACGACCGACTTGCAAATGCAGTCATCGCCCAGCGAAACGGGGATAACACCCTGTTCGTTACTAAGATGGACCTCTTGGACATCTTTCACAAAATAAAGAAAAAGAAGTCAGCAGGAGTCGACGGCATACCCAATGTTGTGCTGCGAAACCTCCCTTCGGAAGCGGTGGACATATACACCACGTTGTTCAACAATGCGCTGAATAATGCATATTATCCAGTGCGTTGGAAGACGGCAGTGGTCCATCCTCTTCTTAAAAAAGGGAAGGATGGTTCCAATCCAGCAAATCTCCGGTCAATTAGTCTTCTCCCGAGTATCAGCAAGGTATTCGAGAAAGTTCTCAATAGAGCTCTGTCCACATGGGCTGAGGACAAACATATTATTCCAGAAAATCAGTTCGGTTTTAAGGCGGGCCATGATACCACACATGCCGCGTCTAAACTAGTATCAGATATTCAATGGAACAAAGCTAAAAATCAGTGTACGGGTGCATGTCTGGTTGACTTGGAGAAGGCATTCGATACCGTTTGGTTAGACGGTCTTTTCTATAAGTTGATCAGATATGGCATGAGTAAACCACTGCTTTATATTCTAAATGACATGCTTCATGGTAGAACGTTTGTTGTGAAAAGTTGCAACACAACTTCTACCAGAACTTTTAAAATACAGAACGGTCTACAACAGGGGGCGGTGAATTCGCCTATTTTATTTAGCATTTTCACCGGCGATCTAATTGGTTCTCTTCACCATGCTATAGCGTACGCCGACGACCTTATTGCGTACAGAACAGGTCCAAAGATCGAAGTCATCAGAATACTTTTGCAGCGTGACTTCGATAAGATCCAGCAATATTGCGATGACTGGAAGTTGAAAATCAACGTCCAGAAATCGGAAACAATTGTGTTTAGAACCTCGTTGGCTCGGGCCTCATGGGATACGAGAAAGAACTGGCGAAAGCTGGTGATCGTTGATCTACATGGCCACCCACTGCCAAGCAAAGTAGTAGTCAAGTACCTTGGCATCTGGCTAGATCAGTATCTATATTTTAACAAACATATGGATGCGGCTCTGGCCAGGGCTAGGGGAGCTTTTGCTCTGACAAGGCGACTGTTTCACAGCAGTCAACTTGATAGCAGAGTGAAGGTGATTTGCTACATGGCCCTCATAAGGCCAATGATTGTCTATGGGTGCCCCGTGTGGTTCAATGTTACAGCGTCTCAAATGGAAAAGATTCGGGTGTTTGAGAGACAGTGTCTGCGTACCTGTCTTGGATTGCACAGAACACCAGAGTCGGAGTACAGAAAATATTATCCTAATGAGGTCCTTTACAACGGGGCTCAAATAAACAGGATCGACAACTTCATTATAAAACTGACTCGTGGTCACACTGCAAGAGCGATGACCTCGACCAATGGCCTGATTTTTGGGGCTTATTACCCCAACACTGAATATATGGAGAAAACGCGCTTCAGTGGATTTGTCCCACCGGAGGCTTTCCTCTATTTTGATATGGTAGGGTTGATTCAGGATAGATTGGCGGTTCCGCTAATCTACCACGTCTGCCGTAAGTCCGTGGAACGACGACTCCTTTACAACCGAGACGTCACCGCAGTAGGCGGAGAAGCTGTAGAGCTCCTCCGGTTCAGTAGGGCGGTTTCAGATCGCGATCGTCGTGACGTTGTTAAAACGTCGAATATGTTCTGGTGGTTGTCGGAGCAACAACAAGAATTTGATAATGATAGCGAGTCGCCAATGGCTGGCTTACACAGGTTTAGCGTGTAAGTCCTAGGGTATAGGGGGTGGGCACAGTGGCAAACAAAAAAATCACAAAAAATCAAAAAAAAAAAAAAAAAACATAAAATCAAAAAAATAAAAAATAAAAAATCACAAAATACAAAAAACCAAAAAAAAAAAATTAAAAAAATACAAAAATCCAAAAAAAATTATAAAATACAAAATACAAAAAAAAAACAAAAATCAAAAGCTTCTGTGGCTGCCCTAGTTTTAAGTAGATTTAAGTAGTTTTAATTAGTTTTAATGAGTTTTAAGAAAACAAAAAAAAAAATGATCAAGAAAGCTAAGTTTTTTTAAAAAATTTTCTTAGTTTTAACTAGTTCTAGTTTGTAATTAATAAGGTATCATAAGGCCGAAAGGCATTAGTAGTAAGATATTGAATAATTTAGAGTACCCGCCTAGGGTCAGTAAGTTAATTAAGTTATTATATAAGCTAGTTTTACACATTTTTGTTAGCATGTAAGTAGATATAAGATAAAGTTAATAAAAATGAATTAAAAATGAAAATGAAATGAGCGCTCACCCAAAAAGGGAGTTGCGGCAGCAGACCCGGGTTCGATTCCCGGCACCAATCAGTTAATTTTTTTTATTTTGTCGCACCACTTTGGTGATTTTTTTTTTATTTCATTGGCCCATAAGGCGTAATTTGGTAAATTTTGAAAAAGATCGCTTGAGAACCTCAGTACGGGTATATATATCGATATAGACAGTTACCGGGATATACCCAGAAAGTGCGCAAGTGGGCGGGGCGCGAACTCTCCAACGTAATCGAGTGTGTAAAGTAGGATTAAATAATTTATCTCTATTATTGATAAGCCAACAGTGCAGAAAAGTCTACGAAATTAAGTATACCACCGGAATCCTGCCCGTATGCTGTGGCCACAACATCGTCAGCGGATATATAATAGATAAGTGGTGAGTCATTATTGCTTGATTAAAATTATTTAATTTTACATATACATATAATAAACTTGAGAAGGGGGTTGAGTTCTGGGGGACTTTTGATATTAAGTAAATTATAAGCGCGGTATATTTCGACGAATAATTTTTAATATATATTGATAAATAAACTTGGAAAGGGTTCAATAATTAGATCATAGAATAATATACAACCTAAGAATAGAGTAAGATTTAAAATCCATAAAAGCACCCACTGAGGTGAATAATGTTAATCTAGAACTTTTTTTTGAATAATTAAATGAATTATTGTATGGATATGAAATGAATATTTGTGGTTTGATTGTTAGGATGAGTTGCTAGGTGGTGTAGGCATATAGGGGTGAGTGGAAGATCATAGATGGACGGAAGGATATAGGAGATGGCAAATGAAGGGTCACTGAGGCGAGATCAGTGACATGGTAGGGTGGGTTGAGGAGATTTCTCGCGTATGCTAAAATAACACCTAATTGGCATAAAGACTGGCATGATTTTTTTGTATACGGGTTATGGGGGTCAAGTCCCACACCCAACGACGAGCAGGAGCCGGACAAGCATGCCAGCGCGACCCCGACGACCAAAAACGGCCCGTTACAAAATGGCGCCCAACGTGAGGCCTGCCTGTAGGGCAGGAGTGTGCAGCAAAACAGTTTTTTTTATAGTTTGAGCCTTTCATTTGCTTTGCTTTATTTTTTTTTAGTTAGTTTCAGTTTTTTTTTTTGTGAGATCTTAGAATTACTTAGTCTAGGGTATAGTTACGTGTCAAAGATAACTTTCATAAGTCCGGTTGATTGGGGTAGTGCCCCGATTGCTGTTGCGATGAAAGGAGTTTTTGGCGGAGTCAGTTCAAGAGGCAGACTTGAGTTCAAGTCGAGATGTTGGTGTGATGCTGATGTTTTCGTCAGAACGAAAGGATGTTTTTTATTTTCAAATAAATCCGGAGAGTCGGCATAGACTTGGTGAAGAGTTTAACCGTTCCTTCGGTTGAGTGGTTGTTGCTGCACAGTTGCGGAGTCATCTGCCGATCGTGTGGTTGGTGGATGTCCTGTAACAAATAAATAATTTTTTTTTTTTATTTGATATATTCAGAGTAGTTTCAGTATTTAATTTCATTTTTTTTTAGCTTGCTCAGTTTTTTTCTGGGTAAGTTGGCTCATAGAACTTTGCCATCTCTTAAGTCCAATAGTCCATTTATTTTCTTCTGGTTAGCTCACCCCGAGCCAGTATATGAGAAATTGTTATTGCAGTGGTTGAAGTTTATTTGGTAATTTTAGTTGTGTTAGCTAAAAGTCGAGAAAGAAAAGGAAGAATTAGAAGCTGTTCACAGCGGAGTTCAAAGTTAAGGTGTTAGTACGACAAAGGTTAGTGTGTTTATTCGTGGCTTGATTGTGTTTGAGCTGGAAAGTGTGAAAGGTGGTATCTAGTTGAGTTTGTTTTGCTTAGTATAGAGTGAAATTCCTATTCTGTTTTCCCTGGGTATTGGGGTGGACATTGGGGATAGATTGCCTGACACGCCTTAAGGGTAGGATAGGGCGAAGTGGTACGAGGTTCTCGGGGAATGAGTAATCGGAGGTTATCTTCTCAAGACGATTACCAGGCGTGGCTAGAGAACTCTGAAGCCCGTTTTGAGAGATTTCACCAACGTTTTAGGGATTCTATAAATCGGTTTAGTTTTGATCGCTCCTGGAGTTTCTCAGAACTGAACTCAATAGATAGTTCAACAATGTCGGAAGAGGAGTTAGCGGGTAGGCCCGGTGGGAGTGGGAATGGTCCGAATCAGGATCTTTTGGAGAGCGATGGCCGGCATAGGCAAATAACAGAGGGAGTGAATCGGGAAAGAGGAAGCGATTCAAATTGTAACTTGGTGGAAGATTTGGCTAATCGAATCGAGAGGAGTATGACTTCCAACCAGGTACGGTTATTCCAGCAGATGGAAGTTTTCATGTCAGGGGTCATGAATAAACTGGAGCGTGTTAGTAATACCTCCACAGCTTCTCCAATTCCCTGCCAACAGAGTTCGACAGATGTTCCTATGGACCGGAATCTGGGCTTAACGTTCCGTGAACCGCCGGTTGCGAGACCACGACAGTCTATCTCACCGACTAGGTCCAATGAGAGGTCTTATCAGAGCGCATCTGAATACTGTCGTTTGGATCGGTGGAACATTCGGTTCGATGGCCAGGAGGACGTTAAAGAATTTCTTTTCAAGGTCAACAGGCTTCAATCTTCCTCGGCATACTCTGACCAGCAAATAGCCGCCAACTTTCATAAGTTGCTGGTGGGTAAAGCGGAGAAGTGGTTTTGGGGTTTTTTGCGGAAGCAACCAAGCGCGAATCTGGAGGAGATTAAAGCGGCCATGAACAAGGAATTCGGTTCAAAGGAGAGTGAAGTCGAGCTCTACATGCGGTTGTTGACCCGCAGGCAGGGAATTAAGGAGTCGTTTGACGACTTCTATGAATCGGTGGTTCGTTTGAACGATCGACTGAACGAACCGTTTGACGCTAAGAAGTTGATAGATGTGGTCAGAAGTAATTCGAAAGAGAGGTTGGGTGAAATCTTGCTCGCTGCTGAGATTAATAACCTGGAGCAGTTAAGAAAGAAGGCTAGGGAAGCGGAACGTTTCATAGCGAGAAAGGCGGGGCAGCCTCGCACGGTTAGTGAGATTGAGGTGCCGGAAGTAGAAGAAGAACGAGCAGAGGAAGTGGCGGCCGTTAGCAAGCCATACTCTCGTCCGACATCCAACCTTCTTTGCTGGAATTGCGACCAGCAGGGACATTCCTTTTACCAGTGCCCCTCTCATGAGAGAAAATTGTTTTGTTTACTGTGTGGGGCTAAAAATATTAGTACTCCTGAGTGTGGAAAGCACCAGGGAAACTCGAAGGGGAACAATCGAAGAGGTGGGGAGAGTCGTTCCTTTCAGAACCACCAGTAGATAGGTTAGTAGAAGGGGAGGCGGTTGGTACGGTTGAGCAAAAGTCAAAAGAGGCTCCCGTTAGAATCTTGCAACGTGAAGTGTCGACATCGGAGGGTTTACCGGTAAAGATTTGCACTCCTAAGTCGTTGCATGAGAGGAAGAAGAATTATTACCAGGCGAGGAATAAAATTATGGGAAAGAGGGTGGCAAGTGCCCATATAGGGAAGTGTAGAGAAAGGTTTCGGAAGAGGAAACCAGAAATTGATTCTAGAAACAATTATAACGTCAGAGACGGATGGAAGAATGTACGCGAGTGTGCTGCTGAAAAGCGAACAAGTCTTGGGGTTACTCGACAGTGGGGCATCGATTTCGGTAATCGGTAAAGATAGTGAAGAGTTCATGGTTAGAAATGGTATTCGGATGACGCATTATAAAAACTTTGTCAAGACGGCCGATGGAAAGTCGCACGGTATTATCGGTTTTTGTGAGATTCCAACAACCCTTGACGGCGTCACAAAGACCATAACATTTTATGTGATACCGAATTTGACCCAAAAGGTATATTTGGGAATGAATTTTTGGCGTGAATTCAATTTACTCCCCGCTGTCGAAGAACTCGATTTAAATTTAAATAGTACTGAGGGAAAAGAGGAGTTGTTTGAAAAAGAATCTCCATTGGTACTCACCTCGGCTCAAACCATACGGTTAGAGGCTTTGAAGAAGCAGTTTCCGAATTCAATGGAACAAGGTCTGGGGCACACACATCTGGAAACCCATACGATAGATGTAGGCGATTCAGTTCCCGTGAAATGCAAGATCTATCCGTTGTCGCCGGTACGTCAGGTCGAAATCTATAAAGAAGTAGACCGTATGTTAAAAATGGGAATTATAGAAGAGAGTAACTCACCTTGGTGCTCACCAGTGTTGTTAGTGGAGAAGTCAGCAGGGAAATTTAGATTGTGTTTGGATAGTCGTAAGTTGAACAGTAAGACTAAAGCAGATGCCTATCCACTATCGCATGTAGAAGGTATCATCAGCAGATTAGAGGACACGTTTGTCATTTCAGCTCTGGACCTCACGGAGGCGTTCTATCAAATCCCGTTGGATGAACCCTCCAGAGAAAAAACGGCCTTTGCAGTACCTGGACGGCCTCTGTATCAATTCAGAGTGATGCCATTCGGGTTATGTAATGCAGCCCAGAGAATGTGCCGTCTGATGGACCGGGTGATCCCAGCAAGCTTAAGACAAAACGTTTTTATTTATTTGGATGACCTTCTGATATGCACCCCAGATTTCGATACGCATTTGCGAGTCCTGTCAGAGGTGGCTGCTTGTTTGCGACGTGCAAATCTTACAATCAATCTGATTAAATCAAAATTTTGTATGCGCGAGGTCAAATTTCTTGGGTACATAGTAGGTCAGGGGGTTCTCAAAACCAACCCGGAAAAGATTTCGGCTATGGTGAACTTTCCTGTACCGAAGACCGCAAGGCAAGTGCGGAGATTAATAGGCCTTACCGGTTGGTACCGAAGGTTTATTCGGAACTATTCGGATTTGGCAGCACCATTGACTGATTGTCTAAAAAAACAAAAAAAATTGAATTGTCGCTCCCAGCTAAGGAAGCATTTGAGAAGTTAAAACAGGCTCTTACCTCGGCTCCAGTGTTGTCTCAGGCTGACTTCAAGAAGCCTTTTGTCATCCAATGTGATGCGTCGTCTGAGGGAGTAGGAGGGGTACTTTTCCAATTGGATGATGAAGGTAACGAAAAGCCCATAGCCTTCATGTCCAAGAAACTGAATAAAGCGCAGAAGAACTACACCGTCACTGAGCAAGAGTGTCTCGCGGCGGTGCTGAGTATCCGTAAGTTCAGAGCTTACGTAGAGGGGATGCCGTTCCGGGTCATAACTGACCATTCAAGTTTGAAGTGGCTTATGTCACTCAAAGATCTGACAGGCAGACTTGCTCGTTGGAGTCTTGAACTTCAAGGCTTCAATTTCGCTACTGAGCATCGAAAAGGTACACTAAACGTGGTCCCAGATGCGTTGTCGCGGATGGACATGGAGGAAATCTCCATACACGATATTGCTATCGAGGTAGATTTAGACTCACCTGAGTTCCAATCGGAAGAGTACAAAAACCTGCGGGAAAATATTCAAAATAATCAAGACGCACTACCGGACCTCGTGGTATCCGATAACTTTGTTTATAAAAGAGTTAGGTTCCGTAGCGAAGCGGGGGAAAGTGAAGATTCCCTTTGGCGGTTGTGGATACCCAATGCATTAACTCGTGGGGTGATGGAAATGGCACATAACTCCAAGTTGAGCTGTCACAGTGGGTTTTCAAAAACCTATTTGCGGATACGCGATAAGTATTTCTGGCCAAAGATGGGTAGAGACATTAAAATTTTCGTTGAGCAGTGTGAAATGTGCAAAATGGTTAAAGCTCCGAATAAAGTTCTGCGTCCACCCATGACCAAGCAAATCGTAACCGAAAGACCGATGCAAAGGATGTATGTAGACCTGTTAGGCCCATATCCACGCACCAAAAAGGGCAATACGACTATTTTTATTTGTGTTGATCACTTCACCAAATTCGTTTTTTTGAAAGCGCTTCCGAAAGCCACTTCGAAAAATATTATTAAATATATTGTAAATGAGATTTTTCACGCCTTTGGCACTCCGGAGTTTGTACACTCAGACAACGGAAAGCAATTCGTTTCGACTGAGTTTCGAAAGTTTCTAGAGAGCTATGGGGTGCAACACGTCAAAACTGCATTGTATTCACCCCAAGCGAATATCTCAGAAAGAGTTAACCGGAGTGTACTGAGTAAACTGCGAGTATTCGTAACTGAGGAACAAGATAGTTGGGATAACTATTTGTCGTATATCGCGTGTGTGCTGAGGTCTGACAACCATGAATCGATTGGGTGTCAACCCTACTTTGCACTTTTTGGTCAAAAGATGGTTAATCACGCGTCAAGTTACAAAATACTACGAAATTTAGGGGCACTCAATGATCCAGACATGGAGGTTAGTACTCGCGAAACAAACTTGGTGTTAACCCGTCAGAATATTACACAAAATTTACGAAAAGCACACGCGACTTCACAAAAAACGTACAATACACGATCACGACCCGTATCGTTTAAAGTTGGGCAGGAGGTGTTCCGACGTAACTTTGCCCAAAGCAAGTTTACGCAGGGACTGAACGCCAAGTTACTTCCAAAATTTGTGAAGGCTCGGGTTCATCGTATTGTTGGCAACTGCATGTATGAGTTGCATAATCTAAGTGGGAAGACCGTAGGGGTTTTCCATGCCAAAGACATACGGCAGTAGAATAAGGCAAGAGAAAAGTAAACATGTAAGGATGTAAACACTAGGAAACACGACATTGATAAGGATTTGAGAAAATACTTACGAATCACAACAGCTCATGACTATCTCGTCCAAATAGAAGTGTGTCATTTTCCTGGAGGTGCACATATTAATAGCCCGGCTAGGTATTAGTGGGTTCCGCCCCACGTTTTAAAGTTGTTCAATCTGATATAATGTAATAAAGAGAACGATTGAATAGGGAATGGAGAGCACAATTATACGAGAAATAAGATTACTTACTGCTTTGAAAGATTTTGAACACACAATTTTTGAATAAGTCACAAAACACTCCGCGAACTTACAAACAAATGTAAATAAACAACATCGTGGGTTCTATTTGCAATTTCATGTGTCAGTTTTCATGGAAAGAATTAATAGCAACGAACAAACTTTCCAGTCTCCAAAGTGTGACCTTAGTGCGAATTCACACGCAGGTCGGCAGAAGTCTGTGGTGGACTGGAGAATGGTGAATAGTGATGCGTGGTGAAATGAATAATGATGAATAGTGAGGTATGGTGATTGTTAGAGGGTGTTGACTTGCGAATGGTGGGGAATAGTGTTGGGTGGCACGAATATTGGGGATGAAAACTGAGAATGAACTGCAAAGCCCTGTGTAACGAAATATGGATATTGACTGGAGTGTTGTATGTGAAAGTGTTTGTGTTGAGTGTGGGATAGTGGCAACACTAATTTGATCCCAATATGGTTGTTTTGAGTTGTCAGTGAATCGGTTGAGTGAGAGAAAGCTCAGGAAATGGGAGTAAGTCCCGCCTCCAGCCGTTAATGATCTCCGTCAACGGAAAACCGGAGAGGAGAAGTTGACGGTTTCAAATCAATTTAACCGGTGAAGCTGAACAAAGGTTTGAAAACTGTCGAACAGTGGAGATCGCTGGAATTGCGGAAATTGGTAGTAATTGTGCAAAGTGATGTAGTTTTGTGAAATTAATTTTAGTTTGATTATTAGTTTTTTTCGATTTGGCTAACGATAGTTTTTGGATTGTGGAGTGTAATTGCGGAGATTGATATCCTGCGGAATTTAATCCAGGTTGATATTTGCTGAAAGGTATGTTAGATTGTTGTTGTGTATGAGTGATAGTTGGAATTAATTTAGTTTGTTTCAAAAAGGTAAAAGTCATACAGAACCAGTGGATGGTGGCTAGTGTTACCAAAACTGGTAGTCGCCCCCGATATAGCTAAGCATTTTAAGGAAACAAAAACCGTGAACTGTTAAACAGTGAAAATTCACTACTTTGAGTGCTGGACCTCTAAAACGAATAAACCCAGCTAAGATCCAGCAGAATCCAAACGAGCAGTTGGCTGAGGAGGCTGAGCGCTCACCCAAAAAGGGAGTTGCGGCAGCAGACCCGGGTTCGATTCCCGGCACCAATCAGTTAATTTTTTTTATTTTGTCGCACCACTTTGGTGATTTTTTTTTTATTTCATTGGCCCATAAGGCGTAATTTGGTAAATTTTGAAAAAGATCGCTTGAGAACCTCAGTACGGGTATATATATCGATATAGACAGTTACCGGGATATACCCAGAAAGTGCGCAAGTGGGCGGGGCGCGAACTCTCCAACGTAATCGAGTGTGTAAAGTAGGATTGTAACGTACGTAATCGAAATGTAATGAAATGTAATGTAAATTAAAAAGACACACAACCTCTCGTTTCGGTGGTTAACAATAGACTCACCATATTTCCGTTGACCTGGCTGGAACTTTTGATTGAACTCCAGAATGCATTGCTTAACTTGCATTCTGGAATTCAGCTTGACCTACTTAGCCATGTCGCAATAAGTGCGGCCGGAAACTGTTAGTATGCATAATATTGATAAAGCAATAATATGCATAATAACAGTTATGCTTACTGGCATAGTAGGTAAAGGTGAAGGAACCAAATTTAGGTGTATAACATCCCTCCGCCGTTGGATAGTTCAAGCCAGGTCTCCAGAAATAGGTTTGTCTTCTTTTATTCATTAAAATGTTAAATTTATTCTAAAATAACAGATTAAATCACAATGTCTATTCGTTATTAATTCAAATCAAATAATATTAAACTAGAAACTTAAACACACAGACAAAACATTACACATACATTTATAGTGAGTAAAGCTTAACAATATTTCACGTAGTATGATTATGTGTAAATAATATTTTTTTTTTTTTTTTTTTTAGTTTAGCTATGTATATTAACTCGAAATCTTATACAATATATATTGGCTTAAATATAACACTGAAAAATAGGCATTTGCTTATAAATCTACATAAGATGTCATATTCACATGTTTATTTTTAAAATTTTTTTTTTTTTTATTCAGAACATGATTTTTGCTTGCTTTGTAGTAAGTATATGCGTTATGTGTACATACTAATCATTTCAATAATAAAAATAATTACATATTTTCGGAAGTATTTACGTTAATTTACATTTAAGTTGATATAATTCTACGATTTTAAATTAAATAACAGTTTTTTGAAAAGAATATTTTTTTTTCTTACACCCGAGCATAGGTGACTCCGTAGACTGTTGAACTTTTGTTGTCGGTCTGTACTGGTGGTGGTGGTGGTCGTGTTACGGGCGCTCTTCTTTTTGGTAGATAAGCTGGCATTTCTATCACTTCGGAATTCGCTATATATTTTCGTTGGGCCGGAATGGTTGGTGGTCCTTTTCGTAGACAGCGGATCAAAAATACTACTGCGGTTACTACTGCTACTAACGAAACGAAGGACATCATGGAATATCGATGAATACTCAGTTCCCAGTCCTGGCTGTCTGCTTTACGTTCTGCCTCCAGGCCGTCCCAAGATTGAATTAGATCGTCAATACTCTTCTTCCCTTCATTTAAAATATTGGCAAAATTTTTATGATTGCCAATTTTTATCGGAAGTAACTCTGGTACAGGTGCTGATTTCGAGACGCTAACTTTTCTCAACAGTGCTTCTTTGAGTCCTGAGTGGTCTACCATGGGCTGTTTGTACTCAGTTATTGCTTCAGCACGAAATTCATAAAACAGTTTGAACCCTTTTGCAATTGCTTCGCATGGCTGCTTCATTTGCAATATTCCCGAATCGCTCAGTGTTACTGCGTAATTTTGGGTTTCACACTTCACGTTCAATGACATCGTTTCCTTAACTTTGAAAAGCCATTCGTTGGCGGACGTCATCTTAAGGAATATCGCCTCCGTTGCGGGAATCGCAGCATATTTACAAGAGTTCTTAGATGATGGCGCGTGCTGTATAAGCTCTACCAGACACTCATTAGATCCCGATGTAAGGATGGGTCTTTCATGCCGACAAATAGCCGTCCTGGTGAGGGAACCTCCTGTCAATACCATTGCACATTGTGCGTACTCTGTTTCGCTCATGATGACAAAACGATCATGGTTTTCTGCTTCGGCAATGTACTCATGCTTGGTGTCTAGCACAAGGTCCCAGTTCTCGTTAAAGGATGTTGGTAGGGGGTATATTTTCTGGACCTTGTACCGAACATATTCGGGTAAAGGTAGTATAATTTTTACCATAAAATTTCCCCCGTCAAGGTACACCGAGGTTTTGGCGACTTGGTTTATTATGAGGGGGTTGTCCAACAAAAATCTTCCTTTACTCGTTATGTTCCGCAATAGTCCGGTGATATTTCCCTCGTCTAATACCAAAGGATGTATCTTATTTTGGTACAGGTCATCCAAAATTGAAAGTTCCAAGGATTGTCGGTTTTGGACTTCTAAAACTTTTGTGGTTATGACTGAAGTCATTGCAGTCGCTTCACTTGTCGCTTTCAGCATCGCGATTTCCTTGTTCGTGACTTGACTGTACGTTCGGAAAGTGGCACTAAGGTTACCCATGCTCACAGCCATATTTTCGATTTCGTCTGTCAGTTGTGAAATGGGTTTGGATAACGTGTCGAAGTTTGATTTCATGACACTTAACTGTCGGTGCATTAATTCGAACGAGCTCGCATCCTGTTTGTGGAGAACTTCCAACTGGTGGTAAACGCTCCTAGCATCTTTGCTATCCATAGTACCGAAGGCCCATTTTGAAAATCCTCCTATGAACTCCAGTGCGCGTTTTTGACGTTTAGCATGTGTAAGTTGTTTCATACGAAAGGCAGTTCGTCGTAAGTTGTCGATGTTTGTCTCAGTCTCTTGAGCGATCAATTGACAGTAACGTTTGAAATCGTCGTCCGGAATGCTTCTGCACAGGGTTTCCAGTTTTTGTTCGCACTTTTCCACCATTTGAATAACCATTCCGGAGTCCAGTGGTGTGAACTTCGTAAATATTGTCCACGTATCACTATAAAATACAGCATTTTCCACCGCTTCGAACACCACTGGTGAGGTCAGCTTCAGTTGTTGGACGTTGAATGGCTGTTCACTATTCGTCTGCCCGGGGTAAATGCTTATAACTAATAACGCAACTGCTACTAAATTTATATTAAGATTAAACATTTTATTTTAATTTTAATGCAACTATTGAAAAGTTGTTGCAAATAAGGAAACACTCTTTTTTTTACAGTTTAAATTAGGTTAAGATATTTTTTTTTTTTTTTTTTTTGGTTCTTTGGGCTTCTTTTAGTGAATCCTTTTCTTCAAATTCTGGAAAGACAAAAAGAATTAATAAGACTGTACGGATTGATGATAATAAATTCTCATTAAAATTAGATCATAAATGATGGAAAGCTTTTAGCTGGTTGTTGTGAACCCGCTTCGTTTTTCTACCCATTTTAATGGTTGTGTTGACGTCACCTCTAACCGAAACTACCTCATAGGGTCCTAACCAAATTTGTGAAAACTTGTTTTTTCGAACAGGATTTCTAAGCAACACTTTTTGCCCTGTTGTAAAGGACGTGGGATTAACCTTTCGGTCATACTGTTTTTTCGCTGCTATTTTGGCTTTTTCTAGATTGTTTCTAGCTATCTCATGCGACCTTTGGAGTTGAAACCTTAACTGTTGCGGATAGTCTTCGATATTATATAATGGAGTAGTTTTACCTTTTAGATTTGTAGGCATAACAAAATCGAGGCCAAACAAACTGTGAAGTGGTGTCAGTTTGGTGGATGTATGCTGAGTATTATTATGGACATGCATAGCCTGCCTAAGCCATTGGTCCCAATTTTGGCTGTCATTATCAACAAAACTCCTTAGATATTCCGCTAAGGGTCTGTGACTTCGCTCTAGTGAACCATTGGCCTGTGGATGGTAGGCTGTTATATGGATTTTCTTGACTCTCAAAAGTTTACATGTTTCAGAAAACAGTTTTGAAGTAAAGTTAGATCCATTATCCGTTATGAGCTTTTTCGGTATGAGAAAACGTGTTATGATTTCCTCATAAAAGGCTCTAGCAACAGTGGCTGCTTCAGCATCCGGAATTGCTACACAAGCCATGTACTTAGTCAAGTCGTCTTGGAACGTTAAAATATACCTGTTTCCGGAATGCGTTAGTGGAAGGGGCCCTACCATGTCCATATATAGTTTTTCGAAAGGGGAACATGGAGTATCCGTTAATTCCATTGGCATCTTCGTTAGATTTCCAGATTTATTCTTTTGGCATTTTTCACAGTTCCTTATATAGCTTGCGACGTCTTTGTGCATGTTCTTCCATCGAAACTGACAGCGAATGCGTGCTAACGTCTTTGATGTTCCCTGATGTCCGCCAAGTGGAGAGTCATGGAAATCACGGAGAACTGTTAAAATATCAGCAGGATCCGTTAAAGTGACAACCCTTTTGTTTGGGGCAGTGACTATTTTGTCATTGAGTTGGTTATTATTTTCTTTCCTGTTTTTAGAGTCTTGTGATGACTTTAGATTGAATTCTAAGTCTCCTGAATTGTTAGCGTTAAGAGCTTTAAGTCCCGATTGAAATATCTTTCGGCATTTTTCATAGTCTGGTGTCTCATTGTATTCCAGAGCAGAGACGTATTTCATGAATTCCATTATTGGATTTGGCACTCCTCTGGGGTATAGTTTTTCCAAACCAGTACTTACATCTCTCATAAAAGTTTCCTTAGACTTCTGGACTTTAATGGGAACCTTAAGGACGTTTTCTTGTTCCCAAGGCAGCCTCACGCCTGACCAATCGATTAGATTATACCCAAGGATCTCAAAGTCTCCTCGCATTGTTGCTACTCCGAGATGTGCATCTCTAGATGTGTATTCAATTGTACCATTGTGCATTTTCTTTGGATCTGGCTTGAAATCCTTTTGGGTGTAGTGACTAGCTAAACCAAAGTCTACCAAATATGCTTGGGAAGCACCGCCTTTCCCATAGCCTAATAAGATGTTGGCTCCTTTTAAATCGGCATGGACATACGTTCGGCCGTGGATGTACTCATACACATCCAACATCTGTAAGGCAAGACGATAAATTGTGTGTTCTGGAATCCTTCTTCCGTTTTCCAAGAAAAGCTTCCAAATATCGTCTCCATAACGTGGCATTACAACGAAGCGATGTTTCACATCGTTAATGTCGTGTGATCCCTTACCAACTAGATAAGGCATCCCAAAAGATTTAAGTCCGCGCTGCTGTTTGAACTGTGTAATGTCTTCAGAACGAGCATTGTGCATACAAAAATGCATTTCAACAAACAACGTCCCGTTGCCATGTGGTTCAATTTTGACGACATATTCATAGTCGGACGGATTCTTTGGTGAACTCGATGCCTTACACGCTGAATATATTTGACCATGACTTCCCATGCCTATAGACGGTCCGATTTTCCATGATGTTTTGGACAAATCAGTTATTATTTCACCTTCAGGAATTTGTTCTGATATGGCATGGTCGTTCTTCTTTTCCTCTATAGGTACCTTTGTACTCTCTATGTTCAACTTGTCCTTAGAGGTTGTTTTTTGTTTAGGAGCCACAGTTGCTTTTGCTTGAATATTATCTTCGAACTGTCTTTGTTTTTGCCCTCGTGTTACAACCAATATATTATTTTTTTGAGGTTTTTTGTTCTCACTTATTTTTGCCTTGCTCCTAGTTTGTACAGCTTGCATTGGATGTGTATCTATTGGGATCCTACTGAGTGCATCCGCATTGCAGTTTGTTTTGCCCGCCTTATACATTATCTTATAATCATAATCCGACAGCTTATGATGGAACCTAACTAGTCTTGTTGTTGGGTCCTTAACATTAAAAACACCAATCAGGGGGCGATGATCCGTATAGATAGTAAAATTACGACCAAGGAGGTATGTTCGGAAATGCTTACAGGCCCAAACTATGGCAAGCAATTCTTTTTCTATGGTTGAGTAATTTTTTTCGGCCTGATTTAAAGATCGACTAGCAAAAGCTATAGGTTTATCTTCACTAACTTTGCCCTGAGACAAAACGGCTCCCAAAGCTTCGTTACTCGCATCGGTTGTCAAGATAAACGGCAACGAAAAATCTGGATATATCAATATAGGTGGTGAGGAAATAGCTTTTTTAAGAAATCTAAACGATTTTTCGCAATCTGGGGACCATTCGAACATCTCCCCTTTTCTCAATAGCTTCGTGATTGGAGCGGATATTTGAGAGAAATGAGGTATGAACTTTCTATAGTAGTTCGCAAGCCCTAAAAATGATTGTACCTGCTTTACCGTCTTTGGGGTGGGAAAATTGGAGACACATTGAATTTTTGATGGGTCTGGAGTAGATCCGTTTTCAGAGCACACGTGCCCTAAGTACGTTACTTCACGGCGAAGAAAATTACATTTTTCAATATTTAACTTCAGGTTGTGTTGCCTTAACTTAGCCAAAACGTTTGCAAGCTTTTCGTTGTGTTGTTCAAGATTTTTGCCATACACGACAATATCATCCAAATAAACAAAACAATCGATGCCATGCAAACCAGTCAGGATGTGATTCATGATCCTTTGGAATGTTGCTGGGGCACCGGTTAGCCCAAACGGCATTCTATTAAATTCGTAATGCCCTTTGCTAGTGCTAAACGCGGTTTTTGCCTTGTCAGCCGGATCGATCATTACCTGGTGGTAGCCACTTGCCAAATCCAATGTGGTAAAAAATTGGCAGTGTCCCAATTGATCAAGAATTTCTTCGATTCTTGGTAAGGGAAAAGCATCTTTTATCGTTATTTCGTTTAGTTTTATTAAAAAGAATTAAAGAATCTTTATTTTTTCCATAATAAGTACAATTTTGATTAAGATTTACAAGCATGGCTTTAAGCCGTCTGCCGGAAAGTTTAATACTTTTAATATTTCGAGAGAAAAGGGTATACATTTGGGTATATTAACCAAAAGTGATAAGCTATAAATATAGAAAACAAAAAAACAAAATAAAATATGACTCTTCGAATTGGAATTATACATAGTTCAAAGATATTGTTTACAATTTAAATTTTCAAATGATATATAAATAAAATTTTAAAAAGATTTTAGTGTTCAAAAACATAGGGCTTTTAGTTTAGCTAAAACAAAACAAAATTAGGAATGTGTTTCAAAGATTTGCAACAAAAGCGCAAAAAAAAACCAAAATTAATTGAGCTTATAATTTAGCTAGAACAAAATTTTAAATGATTTGGTAACCTAAAAGTTCTCGTACAAATTTCTATATGAAACCGCATGTGAGCAATAACGTATAAGTAATTTCCAACCACTCTCTCCATTAAGAACGCTTAAGCATTCCTCCGACGATAGGGAACTTTTATTGAAATATAGACGTCGGATTTCTTGCAGCACTGGACATACGGCCAGGAGGTGGAAAATGTTTTCTGGTTCGTTAAGGTTGCATAGAGTACAGTTCGGGTTAAGATCAGATCTATGTGGCCTGTAGTTTAACTGTAACATTTCCGCACGGGCCTTAAATATAAGACTCATCTCCGATACAGAAAATTCATTCCGAAAATAGTTGGTTTCTCCTAAACTGTGATTCAATCTTTTGTATATTGATCGTGAAACAGACTCTCCAGCCCGATCAAGAAATGACCGGTACACGTTTTCATCAATGCAAGAAATGCAGTCATAAAAAACAGACCTCCATGAATTTAAGTTATCCACGGAGAGGTTAAAAGAAAAGTCGTGTGCCGACGCTAGTTCATACCAGTCTTTAATAGGCGTATAACGACACCTCAAAGACACTGACATAATTCTTTTCTGTAAATTGTCGTCAGATCTTTGCATGACTTTTAGAATGTAGTCTGCATTAGCTTTTAAATTTCTTACAAATATTGTAGGTAACCCCGATTCGACGTGTATGGCATAGTTAGGCGTGTTTGCCGGTAAGCGAAAAATGCGTTTGAAAAAATATCTTTGTATACTTTCGATTTCATCTATTTCCTTGTATCCATAGACATCATTCGCGTAACAAAAACAGGTTTTGATTGTTGCATCGAAAACTTTAAACTTAGACGCTGGATCTATATATTTATTCTTAAAAAAATTTGACCACATGCAATTGATTGCAGCTTTTGCGCTCGCTAACTTCTCTCTTATGTGAACTTTAAAATTTAGATTATGAGTTATTTTGAAGCCTAAGTATTTGAATTCCTTCACTACCTCAAGATTGGAACCATCAAGTGTCCAAGTGCGGTCATTAGCTGTGCTGCGACTTTGGGTTCTAAAGACCAAAATTTTTGATTTTGCTGTGTTGATTTTAAGATCCCACAGATCACAAAATTGTTTTAACTTGTTTATCTGAAGCTGCAGTGTCACTGGATTATCCGTCAAAACTACAACGTCATCAGCGTACAACAAGACTTTGACATTTAAATCACCAAAAGTAACACCCCCTGGTAAATGATCTTCAACATCATTTATAAAAAGTGAGAAGATTAAAGGACTCAAAATACATCCCTGGGGAACACCCTTATCAGAGCGAAACTCTTTAGATTTGCTACTGCCATTTGAAACAACAGCAGTCATATTTGAGAGAAGCTGCTCGTATATTCTTATGAATTTGGTTGATAGGCCGATAGCTGCCAGTTTAAACAAAAGCGATCTTCTGTTAATGGTATCAAAAGCGGATTTAAAATCCACGAAGAATGCATAAAGATTAACTTTTTTATCCAAATAACGCCTAGCAATACTTGTGAGGGCAAAGATTTGGTCAGCTGTCGAAAGGTTAGCCCGGAAGCCAGCCTGAAAGCAGCTTATTTTCTTATTTCGCTCAACCCATGAAAACAGTCTGAAATAGAGAATTTGCGTGAATAATTTTCTAAAGGAGCTAAGTACAGAAATACCTCTGTAGTTTTCGGGTAAGTTAGGATCACCTTTTTTGAAAATTGCTGAGATCGACGAAGTACGAAAGCACTTCGGAAAATTTTCCTCGTGAAACATTTTGTTGAAAAGCACCAAAACGTGTTCTAAAAAAAGAGAGCTGGCATTTTTGAAGAATTCAGCTGAGATGCCATCTGAGCCTGCTGCCTTATTATTTTTCATTTTTTTTAGAGCAGCGAGCAGCTCTAACATTGAAAAAGGAGAGTCCAATTCTTCAATATATACATAAGGAAGTGCAAAATTTATAGACAATTGGTTTGGATCTGGCAACAAAAGTTTTTCGAAGTGTGATGCCAGAATATCAAGCTCTAGAGGAGACGAAACTGAATTATTCCGCCCACCTAAAATACGCACATTTTTCCAGAAAGATTTTGAATCACGGCTTTGAATAAGATCCAAAGCTGATTTTCTAAAAAAAAGTTCTTTTTTTCGTTTGCATAAATCCTTAAAAGCATTGTTGAATTGTATATAAAGCGCTTTCATAGCTACATTATTGGAGCTTCTAAAAAGTTTTAAGAACTTGAACGATCTGTCTCTACTCTTCCTACACTCTTCGTCATACCAATCCGATTTGAAAGACCTTCTAGTATTATTTGATGCAAATGGTGCTGACTGTCTTACTATTTGAAAAACTAGATTTGTTGCTTCATCTACCGAGCTCGAAATGTGATGTGGCAGATTGACTGAATGCTGGGTAAGATTTCTTCTGTATAAATTCGATTTTTTCTCTACCCAGCGAAGTCTGTTGGTTCCATTTTCTGTTTGGGATCGAACTGATTTATCTTGGCTATCAAACTCACAAGTAACAACGATTGGTAGATGATTTGAATAATTAGCAGGAGCGACTTCGAAATCTTTCACAACATTGAGCCAATCTCCTTTTATAAGGCAATAATCGATAACAGAGCAACCTTGAGCTGATATAAACGTTAAGTTTCCTACACAATCACTTCTGGAGATCCCATTCAAAATCAAAAATCCAAAGTCTTCTACCAAATTTATAAGACGGTTACCGTTTGAATTCATACTAGCGTCTAAAGAATTTCTCTCAGATAAAAATTGTCCATCGTTTAAAAATGGAGGGTTCTGAAAATTACCTATACGACCGTTTAAGTCCCCAACTATTAAAATATTGTCACAATCTTCGCTAACAAGGAAGTCATGAAGTTGTTCCAAATCAGTATTCCATGCGTTATAGTTAAGATAAATTGGGACAATTAAAAAATGTTTAAAATTAATAGTAAGATCTATTACGATTTTGTTCCCACTATTTTTAAAAGCAATATTTTTGTTTGATATATTGTTTTTAATGCCACACAGTATGCCACCGCTGGCTCTCCCAAGTCTATTATTTCTAATAGCTGGCATCCATTTCAAATTAAAACTTTTAAAATACTTTGAAAATTGCAATTCTTTGCCCTCTTCCACGAATGTTTCTAATAATATAAAAATGTCATACTTTGAAATATAATTAAAAAAATCTGGCATTAAAAGTTTGTTTTTAAGCCCTGTAACATTATTTCGTTTAGTTTTCTGAAATCCACAACGACCCTCCACCTTTTCTGACCTTCAATGGATTTCTTAGGTACAATAAGCAATGGTGAATTCCATGGAGATTTACTTTCCGAAATTATGTTTTGATCAAGCATCTCTTGTACTTGTCTTTCAATTTCTTTCTTATGAATCTCCGGAGTTCGATATTGCTTAGTGTTAATCGGTCCTTGGTCAGATTTAGTGGGTATACTGTGTGCTAAGACAGGTGTGAAGCTTAAGTTATCACCCTTCAGTAAGAAAACGTCATTAAATTTGGAGCATAATTTTTCTACTGACTCCTTCTCTTCCCTATTCAGGTTTTCATCTAACTTTAAGGAACTAATCAGAGTACTGACCCGTTCACTAAGCTGTTGTCTTGGAAAATTAGCCAATATTCTGTTTTCCGCACTCTGGTTAATAATTTTAAAGTTTTTGAAATTCGAATGCTTTGGAACAAAATTTCCGTCCAAACAGTAGTCTTGTGTGGTACAATTCATGATAGGAACATGGACGTAGCTATTGTTTGCTTTTACTATTGCATTTCCCAAGTAGATTCCGCAATCAATCTCTTGTGAATGTATTAGCAATTCATTTGATTTTGAGTTGGGAATATAAAGCTTAACAGCTGTTTGTGTCCGAGCTCCTATTTTGAACTTCTCTTGTGTTTCCTGTATTGCAGATATTTTAGAAGGTAAACACTTTAGAGGTAATTCGATTATAACTTCCCTTTTCCTATTAAATAATGTTATTCTTTTTGAAACAGCGTCGATGATTGTTTGATTCCATAGGATATCACGTCCTAGGATACCGTCAGCAGGTATTTCATCTAAACCATCGACAACGTTCCACTTAGTACAGAACTTATTGTTGGGGAATGATAAGGAAGTTTTGATTGTGCCTTTTGTCATACCTACTCCACCGAAAACACCACCCAGTTGCTTTGTTTCATTTATATTTATATTGGTAGCATTTTTTAATGAGCTTCTTTTTAGTAAGCTCGAGTCTGCTCCTGTGTCGACCAGAAGAAGTACCTTTTCGGACTTGGCCATTGACATAGGCAGCTCGACGAACACGTCATGCTTACGAAGATTCCTAAATGCATATAATATTTTTTTCTTACTTTTCGGCAAAGCATACTGGTTGAAACACTTCAAAACAAAACACTTAAAATAATCATTCAAAAAGTTATAGACGAATTTCACCTTTGAATAGCACTTACTCCAAACGAAACGAAGATTGAAAATCAGAAATAAGAAACCAAACTGACCTAGGTTTATTTTTGTCCCAGAAACTAGTGGCCTTGATTTCTGCTTCGTTTTACGAATCGACTCAAAAGTAAAGAAATTTAACTCCTCCGAGTCAATGTTTTGTGTTCTTTTTTCTTTTTGTCGATCGTTTAATACAGGCGCTAATGGCTTTACTTCGTCTACATTGCTTTTTTTTGCTTTGCTTTTTTTATTTTTCGTTGTTGATTTTGTGGAGAGCGAATTTTCTGGGGCACAATTTAGTGATTCAAATTGGCCCCCAGGGCGTTTCCCGACTGGTCTTTGAGGTAATTTCTCTTAGAGAAACAATCGTCCTCCACATGACCCACCCTAGAACACCACTTGCATTTGACTCTAGGCCTTTGACTTATTGTCTGAGTAGCTCGTATTTGTGAGCGGGGACAACTGTTTTGAGCATGCCCATAGTCCTCGCAAGTGTCGCAGTATGGCGTTCTTTTACGAATATTACAATCAACATAGCTGTGATTTTTCTTGCCACAGAATCCACAGGTTTTAATGGGATTTGCAGACCTTGTTGACTGTCTATTGCTGGAGTGGGGAGGGTCTTGAAAATTCTGGATGTATTGAGGTGTTTCATTATGTGTGATGTGTGAAGGATGTTGTGCGGGTTTAGATGTGTAGTCTTGTGTCACTTGAGGTAAATTGTGAGGTAGTGTAGTATAATTGTTAAAAAGGTGAGGCATGGAAGGCATAGATGGATATGCTTGAGTCAGGCTATTGTAATTTTGTTGGAAAGTACCGGGAATTTGGTACATTGAGCTAATACGATCAAAAGGTAAGTTTGGTGTTGTTCCAACTCCCATATAGCCCATCGAGTTTGGCTGTAGTAGCAAGGAAGTTTTCAAGGCTTCCTCAGAGATTTCGTTGAGATCTTTGCTTTTGCTCCCCAGCATAAACTGTCGAAGAGCTTGATCGACTAGCCCTTTTTTAAAAATTGTCAACACCGTGTTTTCAACTTCTTTTTTGAGGCCTACTGACTCAGTTGCGGAATATCTTGAGTCAATAATCTCAACAGATGTAGCTTTCAGTTTCGCTAGACGTCTAGCGAACGCTTTTACATCTTCGCCTAACAATTGATGGCATTGTTTTAATTCGTTCATCACATTGTCCAGAGTTTTTGGCACTAAATAACTGTCTTTAAACAGTTTTGCCAAACCCTCTATTGTGTTCACATTGTTTGAACGAATTAACTCAAACGCATCGCCTTGCAATCGGGTTGAGATTAGAGACACTAAGATCCCCTCTTCTTCTGGCTTTACCATTTTCAAAGCCAGATCGCATGCGTTTAAGAATTCATGAACTCTTTGTGAAAGTTCATGATTTCTCTCCCCGTTGAATATGGGGACTAACCTTGAAACTACCTTGCTTATACTCTCAAGTGGCATTTCGCAATTTTCTTCTATTTCTACCTGAGTGATTTTATTTGATTTAAATACTTCTACAACTGTGGTTTGAACTCCTGTGTTGACCAGGTTTCTTTCCAGAGACGATTTTGGTGTAGAAGTATGTTGAGGAGTGAGCAACGGAATAAGGTGTTTTGAACTGTCAGGATAAGGTGATGATTTACCTTTTTCCCTTAGCTCCCTTTGAGTTGTTAAACTTTTGTTTAACTCAATAGTGAGCTGGTCTATTTCCTGGTCAGCTTCTTCTGTTGTTTTCAGAAGTTGTTTTTCAGCTTCCTTACGCCTAAACTCGCTCTTTTTAAGCTGTTTTCTAAGGTCTTCTGCCTCTTTAGCGTGGTTTTCTACTAGAGCGTGAACGGCTTTGACGTATTCGTTAACGATTTCGTCAGTCGATTCTACTCTAGTTAATTTACCCCACTGAGACGTTAGCTGAAAACTTACCAGTTTGTAAACCTCAGGATTCAAAATATCCCTTAATTCTGTGAAAAGAAATTCATTCACCGACTTTAATTGTCGTTGATTTTCTTTCTTTTCTTTTTTAAAATACTCTAATTCCTCTATTATATCGTTAAGTTGGGCTTCAACTTGGGTGCGGGCCATTAACTAACGCCAACCAACAGATCTAATTTTTTTTTTCTTTTTTAATTCAAATAAAATCAAACGACCACCTCAACTAAAGTTACTACGAAAAACAAATGAAAGAAACGAAACTTGACTAAGAACTTGACTTGAAAAACTAAACCGAGAAAAAAAAAATAAATAAAATTTATAGGTACACAACTTTGTCACTTATGATCTAAAAAATAAAACATAGGTACATACGTTAAAGTATACTCACCTGTATTTCTCCCTTTGTATCTACTTTTAATTGTTCAGATATACAGTATCAGTAGTATGTTTCAAGTTTCTTTCCAATTCTTCTTTTGGCAAGTTGATTTTGGTGTAACTTATTTTATCCAAGTTTAAGAAAAAACCAAAGGTAGACGACAATTAAATGAATCCACAGAGCACTGCACACAAAAATACGAGTATTTTCCTTCACTTTTCCAATCACTTTTTCAATCACGACAACGTACGATAAGGTGTTTTATTCAAATTAAAAACACAAATTACTTTTTTTTTTTTTTAAAGGTTCGCGAACCGGCTGCGCCAAATGTAACGTACGTAATCGAAATGTAATGAAATGTAATGTAAATTAAAAAGACACACAACCTCTCGTTTCGGTGGTTAACAATAGACTCACCATATTTCCGTTGACCTGGCTGGAACTTTTGATTGAACTCCAGAATGCATTGCTTAACTTGCATTCTGGAATTCAGCTTGACCTACTTAGCCATGTCGCAATAAGTGCGGCCGGAAACTGTTAGTATGCATAATATTGATAAAGCAATAATATGCATAATAACAGTTATGCTTACTGGCATAGTAGGTAAAGGTGAAGGAACCAAATTTAGGTGTATAACAGGATTAAATAATTTATCTCTATTATTGATAAGCCAACAGTGCAGAAAAGTCTACGAAATTAAGTATACCACCGGAATCCTGCCCGTATGCTGTGGCCACAACATCGTCAGCGGATATATAATAGATAAGTGGTGAGTCATTATTGCTTGATTAAAATTATTTAATTTTACATATACATATAATAAACTTGAGAAGGGGGTTGAGTTCTGGGGGACTTTTGATATTAAGTAAATTATAAGCGCGGTATATTTCGACGAATAATTTTTAATATATATTGATAAATAAACTTGGAAAGGGTTCAATAATTAGATCATAGAATAATATACAACCTAAGAATAGAGTAAGATTTAAAATCCATAAAAGCACCCACTGAGGTGAATAATGTTAATCTAGAACTTTTTTTTGAATAATTAAATGAATTATTGTATGGATATGAAATGAATATTTGTGGTTTGATTGTTAGGATGAGTTGCTAGGTGGTGTAGGCATATAGGGGTGAGTGGAAGATCATAGATGGACGGAAGGATATAGGAGATGGCAAATGAAGGGTCACTGAGGCGAGATCAGTGACATGGTAGGGTGGGTTGAGGAGATTTCTCGCGTATGCTAAAATAACACCTAATTGGCATAAAGACTGGCATGATTTTTTTGTATACGGGTTATGGGGGTCAAGTCCCACACCCAACGACGAGCAGGAGCCGGACAAGCATGCCAGCGCGACCCCGACGACCAAAAACGGCCCGTTACATCGGCGAAGACATGATGATAGTTCGTAACTAACTTTCCTCATAATGAAGACGTCTTCTGGCTCTTTTCGACGATTCTAAACCTGTAATAAAAGAATGTTGATATTAAAATATACCTGCTCTCACATTCACGCTACATAATGCTCGTAGTATGTACGTATGTAAGTCTTTTTTTTTATTGTATCAACAATCTACACAAATTTTCTATATCTATATGAATTTTCTTCTTTAATAGAAGCAACATTTTACATTTCGCATTTTATTTTTAGTCTGTATTTTGAATATTTTTGTATGCTGAACCGAATCACAATTGATCAGAAATTGAGGAACTCTAATTATTATAAAAACGTCAATATTCAAAAAATCACAAAATGTAACCCGGGCAGGACCTTTTCAGCTATCGTTTTTCACATTTGATTGCATTTCAAACTACTCAAGAATAATCTTAGCTGTTTTTCCATAAATAAAACCTGTTTGTCCATGTTTTAAACAGAATTCGCGTTTCACATAGGCAAAGAGTAAATCGGTTACCAGAAAAATCTGAAAATAAAAATAAGAATAAGTCCAAGTTATGTTAAGTGAAAAAATTAATAGTAGGTAAAGAATATAGTCAGTAAGAATAATTGAGCCTCTGATAATCGAAGGTTGAAAAATATATGTAGTTTCGTTTTTGCAGCATTTCGTCAAGCATATAATTAGATGTGTTTAATGACCTGCTCTAGATCGATCTAGAGCAGAAAAAACAGCTTTTTGGTGTAATGTGTAATGACAATTTTTCTACTCCGAGCAAGAACTTTTTGTGTTTAATAATGACCTGCTCTAGATCACTTTAGAGCAGCATTTTGTACACTTGCTTTTGAGTAAGAGCAGATTGGAGCAAAGTGTCAAAATCAGCTGTTGACATTTGATTCAAATATTTTTGTTTATATTTTGCGTTTTGCAATCTATTTGAAATTGAATTAACATCGCATGTTAGTTTAGTTTTGAATCCAATGTTTCCGAATATAGATTTTTTTTATATTAGGATACCAAACATAATTTTGCAAACTAGCTAAGGTCGCTGCGCTGCTCTGCTTTTTTTTCATTAAACACACTTATTAGCACACATTAAAAACGGTATACTCATCTAATTTCTCAACAATAATTATGGTGACGGTTTTATCTGGGTGGTGCCTGTGAGAACCGAAAATATCATATACATAATTGGTTCACATCTCTACAAATTCAGCCGATGTCCTTACCCATTTGTCATAAGTGAATGAAAAATCCGTTCTTTGCAACAACAATGTTATGCAAATGGACAGGATGCCTATTATTTTTCGAGTTCGTGTATAAACAATACATTGAGTGCCACCTAAATTATCACTTTTGAAGGCCAATTGCAATCTTTAGAGCGCTCAATAATTGATTTGCTTTTGTATGAAGTGCTTAACTGCATTCTGATTAAGGAATAGCTAAATTGCGACAAACACGCACCCAATAACAAAAATGCAATATCGGTATCCCAATTTCTCAAAACACTTCCCTCTGCTATTCGACATGTTTACGGTGAGCACAGCTATGTAGGTACTTTGCGTCAGAGAAAAAACTTTAACGAAAGGAGCATTGTAAACACGCTTGAGATAAGTTGTACTTACTTACTTACTCAGGTGGGCATTACAGTTCGGGGTGAACCTGGGCCTCAACCAACATCCTTCAATAACGACTTCGATTTCGGGCGAGCTCCCTCCAGTTTCGCACTCTAAGTCGGTTGAGGTCTTCATCCACTTGCCTGCGCTACCTAAGACGAGGTCTTCCCCTTCCGCGATTTCCCTGCAATTTGCTTTCGAAAACCCGTCGAGCCGGAGCGTTTGGGCGTTTCTCATTTGCTTTCTTAACCCAAAGAAGCAACGGTTGGCAAGAGTTATTCTCCGTTTGATCTCCGCACTGATGTTGCTGTCCGTGTCTACAGCGGATCCTAGGTAGACGAAGTCCTGTACTACCTCGAAGTTATGTCTGTATATTGTGATGTTTTGTCCAATTCGTCGATGTTCTGTGTCCTTGTTTGACGACAACATATACTTCGTTTTGCCCTCATTAACCATCAAACCCATTTTTGCCGCTTCTGTTTCAATACTCGCAAAAGCACCTATGACATCACGCTCATTTCTTCCCATTACGTCAATATCGTCTGCATAGGCAAGTAGTTAGTTAGTTAGTTTAAGAAACTTTATTTCAATTCATTTGTATATAAAAGTAAACAATTTGGATATACTAAAGTTTAATATGGTTTGGCCAAAGGCCAAATAACTGAGTATTAAGCAGATTGTAAAAGTAGTCCCGCAGTTCAAATGCTTGAAGAGATAAGCCAATTCAATTAAATCTCCCGTTTATAGTTTTTGCAGCTTTCCAGAAATCTGCCGAGGATCTTGCATTGTTTACGAGAGCTAAACTTTGTTGTTCAAATTGTTTTCTTTTATCAAATCAAATTTTCTTGAACTCCTTATTAGCTGCTGCATACATGTCTTTAAAAAGTACCGAATTGTATTTTCTCAAAAGCCTCAGAAGTAAAAATGATTTCTTCCTTGCTTTAAGACACTCCGTATCAAACCATTGTTGTTTAAAACTATTCTTACATCTCCATTGAGTACTAACTGGAACAGGGTCTCTAATAATTTGTGTAAGTTGTTCCATATGCAATGGTTCGCCCGCTGCCTGTCGCTTATCAAGCTCTCCGTTCAAATTATCTTGATATATAGGCATTAAACTATTTTTCCATTTTAACTTCGGCAAAAGTTCCAGTCTCTCTGTATGCAGTGCTCCTTCAGTTCCAGAAAATATACACGCAATCTCCAACGGCATGTGGTCCGAAAAAATTTGTTCACCTATCTTGAAGTTCCTTAAGTTTGAGTTCCATGTTCCTGATGCAAAGCAATAATCAATTACCGAGCATGCAGTTCCCCGAATAAACGTGTATTCCCCATTAGGATCTCCTTCACAACTTCCATTTAAAACTCTTGCATCGAATGAGTCTGCAATCTCCAGTATCCTTTCGCCTTTTGCATCAGATACTTCATCCTTTGACCTGCGGGTTAAATTTATAACATTTGAAGCGGCCCCACTTAAAAAATTACTCTACGACAAGCCTATTCTCGCATTAATATCGCCTACAAGCAATAGATCCAATGACCCTAGGCACTGAAGTACGTCGCAAGGTTTGTCGTAATCTCTTTTCCAGTGATTACAATTTAGGTAAATTGGGATGATGAAAAGCACACAGTCGTTGACCTTTACCTCCATAACTATCATTTCTTCCACTTGCTTGAAATTCATAACAACTCCTTCGAGACACTTGCGATAGCCATAAAGTTCTCCTCCATTTCTTCTTCCATAAGTATTTATTTTCACAGCTGGGGCCCATTTTAGTTCATAATTTTTAAACATTCCATCAAATATCTCTTTTTCCCATTCCAATACATGAGTTTCATTAAGTATAAATATATCAAAGCTTTTAACATAATTAAAGAAATTCATTGTAATAAATTTATTTTTGAGTCCTGATACGTTATACCCTAATATTCTTAAATCTATTGTTTTAATTTGTTTCTGGTAGACAAATTCGCATCATTCAGATGGAAGCGAACGAGCCACTACATCTTCTTTTCGAAGCGACCCTGTGTGCACATGCACACCCAAAGTGCTTACAGCGGCTCGCGGTGACAATTGCTCCAACGAACCACGGCCAACTTCAGTTAATGTTGACGTTTTACTTTTGATATTGTTTACGACGGTGAAAGCTCGATCCACTTCATTCATAAAATTTTGCAAAGATGAAAAAAATACAAAATTACTAGGAATTTGGCAATGGGAAGTAATTTGCTTTTTCTTTGTCGAACGTTGTACGGCAGATCCTTGTATGTATATATAAATTTGTGAACCCTTCAAATCTCTTGTGTTTCTGAGTACTGTCCACGCAGCAGTTCGTGTTTTCATTTTGACAATAACCATCGCAGTTTTACTTTGGGTTCGCGCTCCCCTAGAAATTATCGAATGCGCATGTTCAATTTCAGAAGCATCTGACGCTTTAAGCAGGCTAGTGCAAACAGCTTTTGCCTTTTCAGTCATATCCTCCTTTTCTTCAACGGGCAAGTGCACTACGACATTTGTTTCCATATTTTTTTGCAGCAGTCTGTCCATTTGGTCTTCCAGAACATTGTTTCGCCTTTCTAACTCAACAACTTTGGCAGAAACATCATCGTATTTCGATTTTAGCCCAGCAAGTTCTGCGTGCAGCACTTGAAAATCAGACTTCGAAGGAATCTCTTGACAAAGCTCTTTATTATTGTTGCGCAATATTTGTATTAGCGCCTCGTTGGTAAGTAATGCAGGAGGGTCCATTTTAAGTTGCGGTCGTTTTAACTCTCTTGATTGGTCGGGGGAGGTTTCACTCACACACCCTATTGTTCATTTAGTGAGGTTAGCTTCCAGTAAAAAAAGTTCTTTGATATGTATTAAGCTTAAATGCTCGAACTTACATAGGATTTTGCTATCACCTTATAGAGCGGTCACTTAAGAATTTTTTTGACTAAACTTATTTGACTTTCTAGCACTTTTACAATTTTTTCAAAGACTCTTTAACAGAGCTCTATAAAATTTTCAACTTTAACTTTGACAGAACAAATATCAATCATAGGCGAGTAATTGTACAGACTTTTGATAGATTGTTCCTCTGGTGTTGACGCTTGAGTTTCTTACAATCTTTTCAAGTATGCTGTTGAAGAAATCGCATGACAGTTTGTCGCCTTGCCTAAAGCCTTTTTCGACATCAAAGGTTTCGGTGAGTTCTTTACCGACCTTGACGTAGCAGCGTGAATTCTCCAAAGTCATCCTGTATAGTCGTACGAGTTTTGCAGGGATGCCGAAACTAGACATGGCTCTGTACAGCTCGTCTCTGTAAATACTGTCACACGCGGCCTTGAAATCGATAAAGAGATGGTGAATATCGATATTATGTTGTCGGGTTTTTTCCAAGATCTGCCGTAATGTGAAAATTTGGTCTATTGTGAACTTCTCTGGTCTAAAACCACATTGATAAGGACCTATCAAGTTGTTGACGTGGGGTTTCAGACGTTCACATATTACAGCAGACAAGATCTTATAAGCGACGTTAAGGAGGCTTATCCCTCTATAATTGGCGCAATTGTGAGGGTCTCCCTTCTTTAGGATCAGGTATATAACACTGAGGTTCTATTCATCGCGCATGCTTTCTTCCGACCATATCATGCAGATCAGCTGGTGCATGCTACTTTCCAACTGGTCTCCAGCTGCCTCGAAAAGTTCGACATCAAGGCTATCTGCACCTGCAGTCTTATTTGATTTAAGTTTGCATATGATAAGTTTAACTTCCTCTAGGTCGGGAGGACTGCATTCTTGATCATCGTCCAAGCTGAATGGGGCAATCTGCCTGACTGCGGAATTTGTGTCCTCATCGCCGTTAAGCAGTCTGCAGAAGTGATCTTTCCAGATCCTCAGTAACGACTGTGACTCTACAACTATGTTTCCCTGCTGGTCTTTACAGGCTTCAGTTCGGGGCTTGCCACCCTGGCAAGATCTTTTTACCTTTTCGTAAAACTTCCGAATTTCGTTCCTATCATGGAACCTCTCTATTTCCTCAAACGAGCGCTTCTCATGCTGCTTCTTTTTCTTTTTGAGAATTCGGTGTTCTTCCCTTCTTTTCTCCTTGTAGATTTCGTTATACTGATCCTAAGCAGCCCTTGTTCGTTTCTGCATCAGCATTTGTCGTGCTTTTTGCTTGGCTGCATTCTTCATCGAACCATGGGTTTCGTTTTGGTGGCCGAGTGAAACCCAGAATCTCTTCTTGGCATTGCTGCCACTGGTCTTCAATGCTTAATGCTGACGGCATGGGATTCAAGGATAATTGAAGGGACACTCGATTGGAAAAGGCATTGGCAGTCTCTTGCGATTGTAGCTTTCCGACGTCATATCTCTTCACAGCGTTAGTTCGTGCAGGTCGTGAACAAGATATCCTCATTCGTACCTTGGCTACAACAAGGTAGTGGTCCGAGTCAAAGTTGGCCCCTCGGAAAGTTCGGACATCTAACACACTGGAAGAGTGCCTTGCGTCCATCGCAACATGATCAATTTGGTTGACGGTTGATTGATCTGGGGATCGCCATGTACCTATCTGTATTTTGAGATGCGGGAAGCGTGTACTACTTACAACTAGATTTAGCCCCGCAGCAAAATCGATAAGCCTCAGTCCGTTTTCGGAGGTTTTGTCGTGGAGGCTATGCTTACCGATTGTATTTCCAAAGATGTCCTCCTTTCCTAGTTTTGCGTTAAAATCGCCAAGAACGAAGAAGCCCAGAAGTACACGATCTTCTTTGAAAGGTTATGAGCACCAACGTTAATTGGTGGAAAGGAAAAGTATGAAACACTTGCACCAGTTCGGAGGGGCGTGCTGGTGCGCTTTCGCGTGATAACTTTAATGAAATGTCGCGCTTGGAGTTACCTACAATTGCGGAACTTTTGCTGTGTTTTGTTTATGTAATCATATTTATATTAATCCCCGAATAGGAAATTATGCACTTAAAAGTCTAAAAACTATAGCAGGAATTGAAATTAAGAAAATTTTAAAAGCTTAGTTTTCGTTATCATGTTTTTTGTTATTCATTGATAGGTACAATTTAAAACTAATTAAAGCTACTTAAATCTACTTAAAACTAAAGTAGCCGCAGTAGTTCTTTGTTTTCAAATTTTTTAATTTTTTTTAATTTTTTTGGATTTTTATAGTTGAGATAATCCACGTGTTTTTTATCTAATAAATCAAAAGTTTAGTAAAAAATTTTAAAAGTTAAAACCTTTTTCATATTTCCTCAGATGCACATTTCGTAAGCAATGCTTCCATCGTCAGTGAGATTTATAAATTAAATAAAATTATTTGTCAAAAAATTAATCTATATACATGGTGATTTGCATAAGGTGTGACAAAAAGATAGGGTGTGTAGGTTGGACCTAGACAAGCAAAAAATCGTAAGGTCCATTTTCCCACGTTTAGGTGGGAGGGGCAATTTAAGAAAAAAATCACTTAAAACGGAAAAAAAATTATTTAAAAATAACGGTAATACCTACAGAGTGGTGCTATAGCATTTTGAAAAGCCAAAAACTTATACATTAATTTAAATTTTAAAATAAGTTGTTCAAATGAATAGTTTTTGAAATATTAATTTAAAAAAAAAAAAACACAATTTTTTTTTTCAAACCATTTTATTTCCAAATTTTTTGTAACTAAGCAGTATTTTTCTGGCTTATTTTCAATGCTCTTATTTATTTTTGATCAAACACAAAAAACCGGATGTCAAAATAACCTGTAGTTTTTGAGAAAACCAAAATTACAAAAACGACTTTTTTCAAATTTTTTTTTTCGTTATTGGATTCTTAAGTGAATTTACGAAATAAAGGATGAATTTTCTCTTTACTTTTTTTCAATTAAGAATCACTTAAAAATCCAATAACGAAAAAAAAACTTTAAAAAAAAAATTTAAAAAAGTAGTTTTTGTAATTTTTGGTTTTCTCAAAATAACTACAGGTTATTTTGACATCCGGTTTTTTGTGTTTGATTAAAAATAAATAAGAGCATTGAAAATAAGCCACAAAAATACTACTTAATTACGTTAAATTTTGAAAAAAAATGGTTTAAAAAAAAAATGGTTTGAAAAAAAAATTATGTTTTTTTTCCAAAATTTTGACTTTGAAAATTAATATTTCAAAAGCTATTAATTTGAACAACTTATTTTTAAATTTAAATTAATGTATAGGTTTTTGGCTTTTCAAAATGATATAGCACGACTCTGTAGGTATTACCGTTATTTTTAAATAATTTTTTTTCCGTTTTAAGTGATTTTTTTCTTAAATTGCCCCTCCCGCCTAAACGGGGGGAAATGCACCCCCCCCCCCCCCTCCCATACAATTTTTTGCTGGTCTATGTCCAACCTACACACCCTATCTTTTTGTCACACCTTATGCAAATCACCCTGTATATGTATATAGATCAAAGTTTGGTTTTGTGTATGTTCGCTAACCAGCCAAGCCAGTTGACCGATTTTCATAATTTTTTTTTTTAAATTAAAGAAGAGTAAGAGTAGAAGGTTTAGGATAATTTTTTTTTTTTTTTTTTTTTCAAATAAAGGAAGTTAGTTAAAAAATAATTAAGTTTCAATTATTTTCCCATGCAAAATTACAATACAAAGAGCCTAGATGCTCACAATGCTTTCTACGTATTTTAGAACGGAGTATATCTAATCCTCCTAGATGTATTCCTTATTAGATTACATTTTACTGCTTGAAAAGTGCAAACAATTCTAGATGTACTCCTAATTACATTTTGTAGTAGGCGTTGCATTTGTTGTACATATTTGAATTTTCATTAATAGATCGTGAATTCAATTTTGTGCTTAAAAAATTAATATTTTGCAAGGCATTGTGTTTGGTGAACGAAACTTTTCTTAGCACGATGTAACGCATTAATCAGTTTGTTTAAGTTTCATTTATTATTTCATATCAACAACTTGCATGTGCAAGAATTCAATGAGCTTAAAGCATATGTCAACAGAATGCAAGATATAAGAACAGAAGCTCCTGCTATTCAAATGTATTACAAGCCAATAATAGACACACAACGAAACAGAATCGCAGTAAGGATTTATTTATTTATTTAACATCAGTTAGAGATCATTAACATCTTCAATTAGACTAGCGAAATAAATATGATAAATATGTTTATAATACAATTTAATATAATACATATGGATACTTACATATATTAAATATAAAAAGCTAATTTAAAAAGTACAATAGTAAGTTATTTTTTAATGTTATTCTACTTGTATGAAAATTGAAATCAATATTTACAGAGATAAGGTTGGTTTCTCTTACACAGCGAGTTATAGGTTCGTTTAGTGCATAGTTAACTCTATGTCCATTTTCTCGGAGCAGACTACGTTCTCTAAGCTGACGAGATGGTGCGTAAATGTCAATCATAGGTAGCAGAAATGGGCATTTAATATGATAATTTAAGATATCACTTATGAACATAATTGAAAAGACTTTTCGTCTATTTGCAAGCGACTGAAGCCCAAGAAGTTTGCATCTAGTAGAGTAGGAGGGAGTTTCGATGTTCCAACCTAATTTCCATATTACAAATCGAGTAAACTTTTTTTGAATATTTTCAATTCTATTGGAATGAATGTTGTAGTAAGGATTCCATATTACACAACAGTATTCTAAAATGAACCGAATATAAGCAGTATATAGGGATTTAAGAGTATATGGATCCTCAGTCTTTAGAATTGCGTTTTATAAAACCTAACATGGAGTTAGCTTTGACTACAATGCATTCAACATGCTTATTAAAGTTTAGTTTTGAATCAAAGCCAAGGTCTTTTTTTTCCGATACTCTATCAAGAACATGGTCGTCAATTTTACATTCGTAGAAGACTGGTGACAAATTGCGACAAAAAGAAAAACAGTGGCATTTAGAGACATTTAAAAATAACTGGTTAACTTTACACCATTCAGTCAGCCTAAGAAGGTCATTCTGTAAAAGAAGACAGTCATCGACAGATTTAATGCATCGGAAAAACTTCAAATTATCCGCCAATAGAAGTCGACCGGAATTTTTAAAGATATCAGGCATGTCATTAATAAATATAAGAAAGAGAAGTGGACCCAAGTGGCTTCCTTGGGGTACACCTGATGATACATTTATAGGTTTCGAGAGTATTTGGTCAATAGATACAAATTGTATACGACCTTCTAAGTATGAAATCAGCCACTTCAACATACTTGAGTGCAAACCCAATCTTTCAATCTTCTCAATCAAAATTAAGTGACTGACTCTATCGAAGGCTTTGGCAAAATCTGTGTAAATAACATCGATTTGATATCCTTCTTCGAGTTTATTCAAAATAAAATTGGAAAAGATTGAAAGATTGGTAGTTGTTGATCTTCCTGCAACAAAGCCATGTTGAAATGGTGAAATATATTCTTTCAGAAAGAAAACCTACTTAACGTAAACAATTTTTTCAAAAAGTTTTGGAATAGATGACAGTTTACAAATTGGACGATAGTTAGATATTTCTTGCTTGGGGCCACTTTTGTGAATCGGAATTATAAAAGATTTTTTCCACTCCGAGAGAAATTCACCGCTTGCAAGAGAGCTATTGAAGATATAATAAAGGGGTACAGAAAGAGCAGCTGCACATTTTTTCAGAACGATAGGAGGGACTCCATCAGGACCGGGATTGTTATCACAATCCAAATTCAGAAGACCATCTTCGATTTCGGAAATATTTAGCTCTAACTTACCAATGTCAACCATATTCCGGTAAGTACAATATTCTGTACTTCGGGGAAGCATATAATTTGAAGTTGTGTAGTTTGATTTAAAATATTCGCCAAATAAATTACATACAGTCGGAAGATCAGAATAAGTTGAACCCATGTATTGCATAGAGCTGGGAATACCCGTTGATTTCTTTTTACTATTTATATAGGACCAAAAGCGCTTGCTATTCCTTTTTAAATTCGATTCTATTGACACTATGTAATTTTTATAAAGAAATTTGTTAAGAACATCGAATTCTCGCTCCAACTTGATATAGTTACTCATAATTGCAGTATTGTTTGGATAATAGCGATTAAGTTTGTAAGTCTTATTCTTCTTATTACTTAAATTACAAAGTCTTTTGTTCAACCACGGGGGTTTTGAATTATTGATCATTTTGACTTTTGGTACATATAAATTAATTGCCTCTTTCAGTTTATCCACAAACAAATTATACGATTGTGACAAGTTTAACGAATGAAAATCTAATTGCCAAGGAAGTTCTAACATTTCCCGGGGAGCACAATGGATCCTTGAGATCCGAGTGAGGTGTTGCCACTTGTGGCTGCACCCCCCATTCAACCTAACCTAACCTAAGTTCTAACATATAACTCGCTATGCCTTCAAAATTAGCCTTAGCATAGTTAAATTTAAAGATATTTTGGTTAATTGATTTAAAATAATCATGAAACGAAAATTGCACAGATAATGCATTGTGAAAACTAGTGTTGGGACTAATTGGATACAATGATTTATCAACTGACATAGTTAATTCTCTATCCGCAAAAACAAGATCGAGTACATGATTAAAATCATTCTTACAACAATTATACTGAACTAAATCATAAGTAGCAAAAGAATCAATGAGTTCGATTTCATAATCGTTATTTACATTAAAAGATAAGAGTTGAAGCTCTTCGGGATCATAAATCCAGTCGATATTTGTTAAATTAAAATCTCCAAGAATGATAATATGTTCATTTTCTTTTAGCTTTGATAAATAAAACTGGCAGTTGTTTATATGAATTTTATAGAGATTTAAAGTGCTCCTAGGTGGGATATAACTTACGATAATAAATAAAATACAGCGGCTTGCAATGGCGACTTTGACGACAATTTGATCGATATCAAACGAATGAGAGAAAGCAGAAGAAGGCAAAACCATTTCAACACATGAAAAAGTAATGCGAACTGCGAGCATTACACCTCCTCCTCTTTCTAATCCAGTTGTTATGGGGCAGCGATCTTTTCGAAAGACTGAATAATCATTATTATTAAATAATTCAGCAATGTGATGATTACTTGTCAGCCAAGTCTCGGTAAGCGCGATGAAGTCGTATAGTTTGGAAGACGACGATAAAAGTAAAGATTGTAATTTTGTTCGCATGCCTCCAATGTTTTGGTAATAACCAAAGATATCATTGCGAGAATAATGCTTGGAGAGTGAATGAGAAGAACGAAGCGACGGTGAAGTTGGTTGTCACTGAGATAGTAGCTGATCGGAGGGTGTAGATGTTGGTTGTGGTGGCGATGATGTCGATGATGGTGGGGGTGGTGGCGGTGGTAGCGGGTTTGTTGATATTGATGGTAATGATTTCTGCTGAGATGTTAGTGCTGGTATAATAGTGTGAGGCGAAAGATCTTTGTTATTGTTGTTCTCTCGCGAAACAAATTTTTTTATTTGTACAAAGCATGGCCATAAAGAAGAATCCATCATAGATGACACTTTAGAAGATGGTACACTCAGTTTAAAAGTTACAAACTTAAGTTTTGTTAAATCGGCATCCTTTTTAACTAACATATAGCATTTAAACAGATTAGATGGAATGTTTGTTTTTTTCGATATGTGGTTAACGATGTCTTCAGGTTTTGTTTCAGTGTTGAATCTTGATAAGTGAAGCCACTTGTAATCCGGTAGTGCACAAATAGAGGATAAAGAGTCAGTGCCGATTATTTTCCTAGCGCTTGAAGGTTTATTATTGTGACGAGCTGATTTCCAATCAGAGCTGTTCTGAATCGTGGGTATTAAAGAATTGATGATAGCTGATGGTTGTGATGGATCAGGATTATTTTGATGAGATGGTATAGAATTTATTGTTGAATCATTGACAGTTTCAGTTCCCATAGCTGTGTTGGTTATAGAAGACGGTATATTCGTTTTCTGAGAGTGATTGGCAATATTTTGAATATTATGAAGGTTAAGGGAGTGGGATTGAGAATCTCTTAAAGAGTCGATAGTATTTTTTTTTGCAGTTTTACGTGGAGGAGAGTTATTAACAAGTAATGATTTGAGAGCGATTATATCATTTTTTATCTCACTAACACACGTTGAAAGCTCATGAAAATTATTTATGAAGGTGCAAAGGTTAAGATTGGCACAAGAGTTACATTTCCAAAATAAATTTCGATTGATTAAAGATTTATATTCATCGTCGAATAACTCGACACAGTTTTTATGAAAATGACGACCACAGAAATGACCGCACTCAACAAGTTCAGTGTTTTTAGAACGTTTTATTGCAAGATTGCAATATGAACATAACAATTATGTTATGTAATCGAACATAACAATGAGTTGCTTCAAAATTATCATGCAACAAAATATGAAAAAACAAGGATGGCAAGATCACCATTTGACATTGTAGGAACTCTGGCACATAGTTTGTTTGGTATCCTTGACCAAGAAAAAACAGACAACATTCAGGGTCAAATCAACAATGCCTTCAAGAATGAAAATCATTTGATTGAGCTTTTGAGAAAACAAAGTTCAATTGCAGATGCTACGTAAAATATTTTAAAACGTGATCACATTCAAGTACAGGATCAATTTAAAGCTTTAAATAGTGCGGCAGAGTCCTCGCCGTGCTATAAATCGTTTTAGAGCGTATATGAATGATTGAGAAGATAAATCTCCTACCACCTCTATGTGTATGGCTTTAGTAGAAAAACAAACGAAAATAGCTAAATATGACTTTTTAGGAGTCCTCCCTCTGACCTTGTAGTGAGTTTTTATGGGACCGCAAAAGTCCACCCCAGCATAATAAAATGGTCTTGCTGAATTCACCCTTTCCACAGGCATGTTTCCCATCACCTGATTGATGAATTTTGGCTTTGTTCTAAAGCATATGATGCATCTGCTAATTACTTGTCGAGCTGCATGTCCAACACCTAAAATCCAGTATTGTTGTCGAGAGATGGCTATTAACGCTCTATGTGAGGCGTGCATGTGCTTGAAATGAAGATATGTTAATATTAATTTAGTTACTGTATTGTTTTTTGGAATTAAAATTTGATGCTTAGAGTCTGAAGAGATCTTGGCATTTGTCAACCTTTCCCCAACTCGGATCAGTTTTGTTCTTTCATCAAAATATGGAGCAAGAGAAACTATAGATGAATTTCTACTTACAAGCCTTTTTCCTTCTAACGCACGGTATTCGTCAGGGAATGAGACTCTTTGCGTGTAAACAAGAATCCATCGCGTTCCTTCTTTTAATTCTTGAATTGTTAGCTGGCCTGTGTTTCTTAGTTCATTTGGTTTTCTGCAATTATAGTAAAATCTGAAACAGAATGCAAATATTTTTCTCAATGTAAAAAATGAACTTCTATAATTGATATTTTCGATTAAGCTAAGATCGTTTTGAATTGTTGCCGACAGCACCGATTTTTTCCTACGTCGTTCTGGGATTACGTTAGGATACGATTTACGATTTCGAAGAAACTCTGGACCTTTGAACCATACTGATGATTTAATAGTCCTGATAAATTTGATCCTCTCGATACCAAGTCCGCTGGATTTAAATGGCCATTGATGAAACTCTGAGAGTGATTGAATTTTTGCAACTCTATTTGCTACAAAAGTTTCCCAAGTGTAGGATGGTGATTTAAGTCAGGCCAGCACGGTGGTAGAATCTGTATAAAAACATACCTTGTCAATTTTCTTTGGAAGTATTTGAATTATCCTATCCATCAGCTCCACCATAAGTACTGCTGCTTGTAGTTCCAGGCGGGCTATGCTGACAGTTTTCAGTGGAACTGATTTTGAACAAAGCAGTTGGCACAATGTTTGATTTCTTTCATCGATTAAACGTAAGTAAACGCATGATACAAAGGCACTTAAACTGCTATCGGAGAAAGCATGAAGTTCAATTGTCTTGGCAGAAGGAAGAAGAACGTATCGTGGAATGCTTATATTGCTCATTAGGGAGAACTGTCCAATGTATTTAATCCACTTTTGAGCTTTTTCATTTGAAAGATTGTCATCCCAAGACAATTTTGATTTCCATAATTCTTGTAAGAATAGCTTTCCAATGACAATTATAGGTCTGAGTAGGCCAAGAGGATCAAAAAGTCTGGCAAGATCGGCCAAAACTGTTCGTTTTGTTATTTGTTTGGATATTTTGTTTACTTTTTCGTCATTGAAGCTGAAATCAAAGACAACTATCGTTCGATCAAGTTGATGTCCCACACTATGAAGATCGTTGAGCGGGTTTTGGATAGCCGACTGTGGAAAATAATAAGGCTGTCTGATGACCAATGCGGGTTTGTCGCGGGAAAGTCAACTACAGACGTAATCCAAAGTATAAGGATCATTATGGAAAAACACCGAGATGCCTTAGAGGATTTGCATATTGTGTTGGTTGACTTCGAAAAAGCATTCGATCGACAACCACGAGATCTGATATGGGTGGCCCTCAGACACCGAGGAGTTCCTGAAGCCTATGTGCGAATAATTATGGACATGTACGAGGGACCAGTTACAAAAGTGAGATGCCCAGCTGGAGTCACCGAAGAATTCCAAATAACAGTAGGTGTACATCAGGGAAGTGTCTTGAGTCCACTGCTCTTTATTGCTGTTCTGGATTATTTGCTCGAAGGAAAAGTAACGGGCAATAAAGTACAACAATTATTCTTTGCTGACGATGGAGCCATCATAAGCGAGGATCCTACATCCCTGCAACGAGCACTTGACGTTTGGATTGATGTTCTGGAAGGAAATGGGTACCGTATTAGCGCTAAAAAGACTGAATACCTGTGCTGCCCCTTTTCTGATCCAGACAAGCCTATTCCAGACATTTATTTGAATGGAAATGTGCTTCCCAAGTGTGAAAAGTTTAAATATCTGGGATCTATGATCAATAGTGAAGCAACTTGTGATGACGACATCAATCATCGAGTAAGCGTAGGGTGGATGAGGTGGCGAGAAAACTCCGCTATCTTCTGTGATCGAAAAATGCCCCCTAAGCTGAAGGGAAGCAGTTGTCCGTCCAGCTCTGACATACGGTTCACAATGTTGGACAATGTACAAAAAGTATGAGAGCAAATTGACGGCAGCCGAAATGAAGATGCTTCGGATGACAGCAGGAGTAACAAAGCTTGATCGAATTAGAAGTACTAAGATCCGTGGAAGCCTTCATGTCAAAAGTACCATCTTGGACAAAATTCAGCACGACCGGCTCAGTTGGTATTGTCATGTTCAAATGAGAGATCCTCAGAACCCCGTCCAAAAGGCAATATCGTACAACGTTTCAACAAATTCGCGACGAAAAAGAAAAGGCAGGCCAAAACACTCCTGGTACAAGCAAATGCAAAAACAGCAGCATTTGGTTGGCCTCAGACATGGAACAATCCAAAACCGGGAGGCTTGCCGACGCTTTCTGAGGTCAACGCGGCGTACCCCACAGGCGGATCACTAGTGTGAAGCAGAAAAGTGGGAGAGTTGTGATCGCTTCAAGATCACTACTCGTAACGCCGGAAATGGAAAGAAGAAGAAGAAGCTGAAATCAAAGACATCTTGAGAAGGATCCCATATTAGTCCTAATGTTTTAACTATCTCAGATTGATGAAGTGTTAGTAGTTTCTCTTTATCTTCTTCAGGAATTTCCTTTAAAATCATAGGATGATTGGAACAAAATTTTTTCAATTCAAAATTGCCTGCCTTGAGTAGACAAATTACCTCATTAAGCAACTCATAAGTGTCATCAATAGTCTCTGAACCAGCCAGGCAATCATCCACGTATACATTGTTTTTAACGGCTTGTGATGCTCTAAAGAATGAATCTTGATTATCTTCTGCTAATTTAACTAGACATCTAGTTGCTAGGTAGGAAGCCGATGCGGTCCCATACGTGACGGTGTTTAATTTGTACAGCTGTAGTGGCTCATCATTTCTTGATCTCCAGAAGATAAGTTGTAATGCTCGATCATCCTCGCGCATTAAGACCTGGCGATACATGTTTGTTATATCTGCTGTAAAAACATACATGTGCATCCTGAATTTTAAAACTATTGAAAATATATCTGGTTGAACAGTTGGGACTACCATGAGTATATCATTCAGTGAGTGACCAGAAGTAGTCTTGGCTGATGCATCAAAAACTACTCTACGTTTCGTCGACCAGCTTTCGGGTTTCATGACGCAGTGATGAGGTATGACGTAGTGCCTCTTTGGAATATTGCCCTTGTTAATTGGCGTCATGTGACCCAATGTCTTATATTTCTCCATGAAGTTGATGTAAGATATTTTTAACCTTTCATCCTTGCTCAACTTGTTTTCTAATGAAAGAAACCATTTTCTTGCTACTTGAAGAGAGTCACCTAATGCTATGGTAGGATCGTCTTTAAATGGTAATTTAACAACAAATTTACCTTCAGAATTTTGCACTGTGTATTTCTGGAAATGTTCTTCGCACTGATGTTCTTCTTCGCTCTGGGTGTTAGTTGGAGTGTCATGGCTTTCTGTTTCCCAGAAAGAGCGAACGAGTTTATCCAACGATGTTAACGATGGCTTTGTAACTATGTGACAATGAGCACATGAATTTGAAGCTGGAGCACTTCCGGCTACTATCCTTCCTAGAACTGTTTTTCGTAAGATTGGTAGATCGTTCGAAACTCTATGTTCTCCTGATAGAAACAGATCAAAGAATAGTTCGGCTCCCAATAGCATGTCGATTTGCTTGGACTTGCAGAAAGATGGATCAGCCAGTTCGATGTAAGACGGAATCTTCCACACTGAGATGTCGATTTCTTGACTACACTGGTAATCACTTATTCGAGCCATGAGGTTCGCTTCTATTGTTGTTTGAAAAGTTGACGTCCTAGATTCCAATTTTACTGTGGCCGCAAACTCAAATATGCATTCATTGCCACCTATTCCGCAGATTGATGTGTCCTTGTAATGTTTCTTGATTCCTAGCTGACGTAGTAACGATGTTGTTACAAAATTCAGCTGTGATCCAAAATCAAGAAGCGCTCTGCACGGGATTCGTGTACCGTGTGATGAGATCACATTGACCACTGCCGTTGCTAAATAGATATGACGTTTCTTGAAGTGTGTTCCTGCTGCTGCATTGACAGCTTTAAGTGTTGGCTGTGAACTACCCTTCTCACCCAACTGATGCGTACTTGGTGAGTTTTGCTGCTGCTTCTGCAAGTGAAGTAGTGTGTTGTGTGGCATGTTGCATTTTTGGCAACATGCCATGAGATGAGCATGATTGGGAGTAGTGGCCCTTCTTCAAACAGTTTCTGCACAACATCAGCCTGTGAACAGCTTTTCCTCGGTCCGAACCTGAAAGTGACAAGAATTTAATACAATTGTAAATCCCATGCTTACCAGAATTGCAAAATTGGCAATTCAGTGTATTATCCAGATCCATCTTGGGGGCTATTGACTTCCGTCCATTGTGGCTGCTAGTGGTGACCTCTAGGCTCTGGAACTTTCTTTTTTCGTCTCGGGAGTTGATTGCTTCGAGTGGACTCAACAAACGTCAGGAACTCTTGGATGGTGGGATTGCTTCTCGGATCTTTTAACACGAACTCAAACCTTTCTCTGCTCTCCCTGTCGAGTTTTTGCAGCAGAAGATGTACCACTATTGGGTCCCAGCTTGCGATATCATAATTCATATTTGTTATAACTTGTATACACTCTTTGGTAATGTCGTTAAGCCTTCTTAAGCTTGAACTCGTCGATGTTGTAATTGACTGTGTTAGCAGCTTGTTTAGTTGAGCAGTCAATAGCAATGTTTTGTTGTTGAAGCGTATAACTAGTACTCCCCAAGCTACCTCATAGTTACTGTCTGTGGGCTTGAAGTTTTGTGTCAAATCCAGGGCCTTTCCAGTCACATTTGCCCTCAAAAATATAATTTTTGTGCCGGCGGTATTGGCTGATCATGGATCATTTGTTTGAATAGGTCATGAAACTGCAACCAATTCAAATATTCACCGTCAAATTTAGGCAGCTCGATTTTTGGAAGCTTCATCATTACATTCGAAGGCTTTGGACCACTTCCACTTTCTTGCATTGCTGGAATGTCCATGAAAAGCTTAAGTAACGTCTCCTCAACGCTCTCTTGCAGATTGAAGTATTCTTCTACTTCTACCGTAGTCAACTCCTGGTCCAACTTACGATATAAATTTGCAATCTCCTCCCAATTCTGCTCCAAACTTCTTGCCTTTATTTGGGAGAATTATTCATGGCTGACTGCCCATGAATCTTGATAATTGAACTTATTAATATATTTGTCAACAACATATATCGTGCCTTGGAGTTCATTTGCACGCCAGGAAAGGTAGACTCTTGATTAGAATTTGTAACAATCCCCTTCTTGGGTTTGGGAATTGCACCTTGTTGCTTACCAACTGCAGAAACTTCATCTGCAGGTTTCTCCCTGAGTGGTTTTACTTCTCCTGAACCTTGTATCCGCATCTGAAGATCACCTTGGTTAGGAGTCTCATGTTGTTTAAATTCTTCTATTCTCGATATTCTCGAATAAATATCGGCAGTCAAGACTTCTGCTGCCTTTTGTACCATTTCGAAATGATCATTTTCGAAATAGGGATGATCCATGTGATCTGAGAACCTCTCAGGCGGAATCGAATCATTTTTGTCGAATTGTTCTCAGAGAGGTTCTAGTTGCGCCTTCTTTTTATTTAGATACTCTAGCGTCTTCCTGGTTGAACTATCCTTGTTATAGTTGCGGACTATGGTGCAGATAGATTCGCCCACTTGCTCTTGCTGAGCGGCGATCTCTTCGATGGTGTGGTTTTCATTCCAATAAGCCATTTTTTTATTTTGGTTTTCGAAGTTTTGCACTTGCACTTAGTTCACTATAAACTGCGGATCACAAATTATTATTATTTCTTATTACGCGGATTATTACTTGCTTGCACTTTTCTTTTTATTGAAATAACAAACAAACTGATACAGGCTCCTAAAACTTTTTTTAGCAAGTCCTGTCATTGCTAACATTGGCTTTAAAGCTATAAATGAACATCTCCAAAAGACTTTTGCAATCATCAACGAGAAACGAAAGACTAATGTGATAAGGCAGAACCTCGGAGCATTGACCTCTTATCTAATTCTTGTTCTCACGAATTTCGAGCATATACTAGAAATGCTTTTAGATGTTCTCTTGGATCTAAATCACGGAAAAATTAATCCACAACTTATTACACCCAAACAATTAAGTGAGCAGTTGCAGCTTGTAAGGAATAATTTACCTTCCTATTTATCATTGCCAGAAGGTTCAGTTACTGATATGTATAAAATCTCAACAGTGAAAGGTCGGTACTTAAATGATTCAATTGTGTTTGAAATGCTACTGCCATTGACGGACTCTGAAGAATTTCAACTTTTTAATCTTGCTCCCATTCCTATTATTCACAGAAACAATAGGTTTATAGTAAAAACATCTGCGGCATATCTATTTATTTATTTACCTAAAGATAAATATTTTTTATTGAGTGATCTCGAGCTGGGAGCATGCAAACGAATAACGTCAACCAACTACATGTGTAATCAAGTTCATCCTACTAACATCCAACAAGGAACTTTGGAGATCTGCGAAATGATTTTACTAAATCATAAAGAAGAGAGTTTCAACAAATGTACCTTGAGGGAAACGCAGTCACAAAACGTATGGAAAGCACTCAAGTTTTCAAACAGTTGGATTTTCTCTATTCCATCAAAGGTTTCTGGCCATCTGATTTGCAACGATGTAAGTACAGCTATTAATTTATATAGAAACGGTGTTCTGGAGTTCAAGAAAACTTGTGTTCTTCAACTGCCCAATGTAATCATCAAAGGTAAAATGAATTATCAGAGCAAAATAACTTCACCATTTATTCCGAGATTAAATACAAGTACATAGCTGGAACATAACTATAAGCCAAGGAAAAACAGCAAATACAACAGGTATGAAAATACAGAATCGCATTGACCAATCCGAGTTTGAGAGCTTGAAGTCCAAAATCAGAGAAGTAATTGAACATTCTAAGAAACTGCCGCACATGACTATCATCACTACGGAAGCAGTCTGTTGTTATTGGCATGCATGATTGGGATCTTCATCATTTTTTTTCGTCGCACAAGAAGACCAACCCCTATGCCAAGAAACTTCGAGGTTAACATTTAAGATTAAGCTATATTTATTTTAAAGTTCAAATTTAGAGAGTTAAGAACCCTCAAAAGGGGGGAGTATGTTTAAGTTTCATTTATTATTTCATATCAACAACTTGCGTGTGCGAGAATTCAATACTTTTGTTTGCTTCATTTATTATTTTATTTCAACAACTTGTACGTCCAAGAATTTAATACTTTTATTTTTCATTCATTATTTCATCTTGCAACTTGCATGTGCAAGAATTCAATACCTTTGTTTGTTCACCTAGTAACGAGAGCCACTGAGTAAACCATTGCTCCTACAACTTGCCAGACGCAATAAGAAACTTGCGAATTTTTGTTGGCACGTTTTGTTTAGTTTGCGATTCCCACGTATTGACGTGAACTTATAATCAACATGGTTCACACAGTAGCTCTCCCAAAATATTTTCTGTACCTGTAGCTAGTTAAGAATAAAATCATTACCTGTCTAACGTTAAAATACAACAGTCGTGTTTCTCTTGAGTGGTTTGAGTTGAAATTGTCGTGTTCCTATTTTCGAGTTTGTAATTTTTTCTTCTTTCGTTTAAAACATTTAAACACAGTTTTTGACGCTTAGTTTCAATATTGTATAATTTTTCGTGTTTTTTTATTTACATAGTTTGCCACAGAAAAAAGTAAGTAAAGTGGTGCATTTTTTTAACTTTCTTTATGCCGAAAAAAATTCACATGCAATTGAAAATGAAAATTTCGAGTAGGCAAAAAACAGCAAAACTATCCAAATTTAATCATATTGTTACTTCATTTTGTTTTGCTTATTGGTCTACCAAATCTGCTTTAAAATAAATTTATTTGTAGATGAGTAATGAAAAGAGGCAAATATATAAGGAAAAGATTATTGCACTTAACTCAATTGGATCGGCTTGCGAATCAAAAATAAAGGGTATAGTCAATAATTTGATCGAGGAAAGAAATAATCTCCGCAGGCAAGTTGAATGTAGTTATTGAAATGTAGTTTCTTTCTTGATTCCTTTTTACGAGGGTGTAACGGGCTTGTTTTGGCTAACGGACCGATGCTGGCATGCATGTGCCTCTCCTTAGCTCGTCGGTGGGGTGGTTCTTAGTCCTTTACTTAACCCTGTTACAAAAAAAAAACCATGCCAGGCTTTGGCTACTTGCTGGTATTAGCCTGCGAGATACGCTATCTCTACCCTCCCTACCTGACTACTTTACTCGCTTAAGTAGTCCCTTAAATGGCATCAATTCCCTACCTACGTGATCATACTCACTTCCCTCGATTCCTCATCCTTTCAGACTTCGTGAATTAAACACCCATGTTATATTTCATTATACTTCAATATAAATCTTGTTTATTATGCATTGAATTAATGTATGTATGGTTGTATTAATTTAGATTGTGTATATTTCTGTTGTTGATTTGTAAGTTGAATGTTTATATATGTGTACTGTGTAGTATTATTTATCTGTATTTTTAACTTTCTAGCTACTTCTGATCTGTATATATGTATTTTATTGTGCTTTCCACGTTAGATATCGACTGTGTTCAATTTGACTGGCTTTTTAAATGCAATTGCTATTAATCTTTTAATTAACAAAAAAAAAAATATAAACAAAACCAAGAGATCCGAAATTAACTTGAATACTTTAAAATAACAAAACAAAAATGGATTTAACTTCCCCTTTTGTCTAAAAAAAACTAACTCAAATAAGGTCCCCACTTAACCACCCATAGCATACTTATATACGTATAAATTTTAAAAGTTTAAATCAAAATAACAGGGAAATGACTCAACAATTTGGAGAAGAATCCGGTTGTTGTGGCCACAGAATCCAATTCCTCAGCAGGTTCACCTGTTTTCGCACTGAATTTGGTCGCGCTTTCTCGCGACAGATTATTAAATTTTACAAATATATAAATATACAAAACAAAAAATTTACTCTAAGCACATTCTTTAAAGTATTTACCATTAATTTCGCACTTCCTTTACAATACTAAAAAAAAAAATCTCTATTTTACTTTATAACAAAACCAAATTTAAGTATGTACAAGGAAACTCAAGCAAAACTTTTTGCACAAAGATATAGCACTGTTATATACGCATCCGCTGCAACTCCAACCGGGAACCCAGGTTTCAAATTTGGTTAATGTTGTAAAAATGTCTTTTAAGACACTGAGAAAAATTCCCGTGGCTGGATGAGAACTTTTCACAGCTTTTCCCTTGCAATTCGTAGCAAATTGCTATATAACAAAAGCCCTACATGGAACAAAAGTTCAGACAAACGTTCAGTTGGAGACTTTAAAAAAAATTACCTCGTTAACGATGATCACATATGTTTATATACATATGTACTATATTTCCTTCCTCCAAATTTTTCAATAATGCACTTATTTTGGGTATTTGTACTTTGCACTAAACTATTGTTAACTGAGATTAAAATTAATCATTTAAATAAAATTAAAAATTTAAAAAACACCTACTTTATCCAAAGTTACACCTTTGTTACATATGTATGAAACTTGCTCCAAATTACATAAACTCTAACGTTTTCTACATACATACACAACCTAACGTTGTTTACTTTTTCTAGCAACGTTAAGAACATTTATTTTCTCCTACCTTAGCAACCTTTTTAAAGCTTAGATGGAAACAAGCCTTAGTTTATCCTTTGCAACAACCAAAATCAAAACATAGAACTTCCCTATTGTTACCTTGTCCTAATTCTTTCTAGGCAATTTCCTTCCTGTCAAAAATGACATCGATTTCAATTGTCTGATAGACGCTGTTTGTTGATCGTCGTGAAAAAGATTCCTTGTGCGCGATTGAAATTTTATTAAAATAAAGCTATTTTATTCATTTCGTTACAGGGCTTCGCTTATTTTGGATGAAAAGAACATCCAAAACATGCGAATGAACCCACGATCCGAGCGCGAAGTGAAAGTGTTTTCTATACCAGTGTATTCACAAACAAAAAGGCCGACAGGCTAAGAAATCAATTTAGGAAATACATATGGCATTGGCTAGTGATAAAAGTGTTAGCTATAGTGAAACGTGGAATTGGTGTGATGTGAAAATGAAAAGAAAAAGAAAGCATAATAAAATAAATGAAGTGAATAAAGTGTAGAAATACAAAAAAAAACATGGTTAAAGTACCATAACCTGCAATGTGAATTCAAGGTACAGTGAGTGCGATAACCCATCGGGTAGATTTTATTACTGCATTTTGTTACATCAGAAAAAAAATTAGTTTCAACTTAGGCAGTAAAAAAAATTTTTACAAAACTGCACAAAGCAAACTGCAGCTTACGGAGAATGGTACAGACCGTGAAGTTAACGTGGGTGCCGAACCTGCCTATTTAGCCGGGCCATCTTTTAACGTCAGATAAGTACATTTTATTACTTCTTTAAATGATCTCGGTACTTTGTGGTGCTTTGTTTTCCAATTACAGAATCAATCACTGACGAATGTCTTTGGCATGATAGGTGACTAATTATTTACCACCAAGGGTTTCCAGCTCATACATACAACTGCCAATAACTCGACGAACCCGAGATTTAACAAATTTTGGAAGGAGTTTGGAATTTATACCCTTCTCAAAACTGCTTTGACTGAAGTTTCTATGAAATACTTCTTGGCCAACCTTGAATGACACCGGATTATAACGCTATTTCTATGTTTTTTTGGACTTAACGTGTGCCCTGAGTAGGTTCTCCGCGTTAGAGACAACCAATACTTCCGGATTAGCCAAGGCGTGTAATTCTCTAAGTAAACGGTAGGAAGAACCATGTGATATCATCGTTTGTCCAAATAGTGCAAAGTATGGCTGACATCCTATGGACTCATGCACATCGGATCGCAAAGCACAAGCTATACTAGACAGATGTATATCCCAATCGTTCTGCTCTTTGGATATGAGCACCCTTAGTTTACTTAGAAGATTACGGTTAACTCATTCGGAATTATTTGCTTGCGGCGAATATAAAGCTGTACGAACATGTGAAATGCCATAGTTTGCCAATAAGATTTTAAACTCCTTAGACACAACTTTTGTGAAATGGTCTAAAGCGATAAACACATATATGTTTCCTCGTTTCGTTCGCGGGTATGGTCCTAAGAGGTCAATGAATAGGCGTTGCATCGGTCTTTCCGAAACAACCTAATATTTTTTTCTTGAGGCAATCAGTAAGAGGAGCTGCTAGGTCAGAGTAATTTTGAATAAACCGACGATACCAACCGGTTAAACCTATATGAATCTACGAACTTGCCTTTGAGTTTTAGGAATGGGAAAATTAACCATTGCTTCGATCTTGGAAGGATCGGTCCTTAGGGTGCCTTGACCGATAATGTATCCCAGATACTTAATCTCCCGCATGCAGAACTTGCTTTTATCGATGTTAATATTAAGGTTTGCTTTGCGGAGACATGCAGCTACTTCAGTAAGGATTCTAATATGGGTTTCGAAATCCGCCGTACATATGAGAAGATCGTCCAAATAGACAAACACATTTTCTCGAAGGGACTGTGGAAGCATTTTGTCAATGACTCGAGACATAGTGGATCCTGCATTGCTTAGACCGAATGGCATGACCTTAAATTGGTAGAGTGGTCTACCCGGTACAGCAAATGCGGTCTTTTCCCTTGACTTCTCGTCCAACGGGATTTGCCAATAAGCATCTTTTAAGTCGAGTCCAGTGATAAAGTGTGTGTCGCTAATTCTACTCAGCAATCCCTCAATAAGTGGTAACGGATACGCGTCTTTTACGGTTACTGCATTTACCTTCCTAAAGTCTAAACAGAGACGAACCTTACCGGGTTTTCTAACTAAAACCACTTGGCAACACCAACGAGAGTTACTCACTTCGATGACACCAAGTTTCAACATGCGGTCCAACTCCTTGAAAGCCTCTTCTTGTCGCACTGGCGTAAAGGGATAATGGCGAGATTTTATTGGAACTGCATTACCTGTGGCAATGGTGTGACCACCCAAAGTCGATTTTCCCAAATCTAAAACGAAAGAATTCGGGAATTGTTTCTTTGTAGCTTTTAATAGTGCGGATTGTTCTAGAGTCAAAAATATCAACTCGGCTTCATATTTCAGATTCACGTCTCCCTCATTTGCCCAGAAGCATCGGTTTGGATTTCGCTTATTTCTGGCATAAGATGGAACTCTCTCCAAAAATTCATCCCGAGGTAGACCTTTTGAGTAAGGTTCGGAATCAGATAATAAGAAATGGGTTTAGTGACGCCCTTGTACTTGGTCTGTATTTGGCAGTGACCAACAATGGCATGGGACTTCCCATCGGCTGTACGTGCAACATTTTTGTACGACTTCACTTCAACTCCGATTCTTTTTACCAGATCCCAACAATCACTACCTAGCACAGAGATAGAAGCTCCGCTGTCCAGTAAACCAAAAACTGACTCGTTGTTCAAATGAACGTTAGCGTACATTCTACCATCTGCGTCCGACGAAATGATTGAGTCCAAAATTTCCTTGCGAATTTTTTTACGATTCCTATACCGATGCCGACATTTTTGAATCTGAGAGCCAGCTGTATTACTATCAGTTCCCATAATCCTAGAAAGAACCTTATAATAATTAAGCTTGCGCTCGTGCAGAGACTTCAACGGAACCCAATCAGCCGCGTTCGATTCTACAACTACAGGTTCTTTTCTTTTTAAAATTTCGGTTGGTAGGTTTTTTGACGGTGTTAGTGTATTTATTGTGATTCGGGGTGATTCGAGGGTGCTTTCGACTGACGAAAGTCCCCGCTCTTCCTTTCGCCCCTCTGGAAGTTTCCCGAGTGTTTCGTGCAGTCAGGAGTGCTTACTCCCTTAGCTCCACAAGTGAAACAAAACAATTTAATTACATGTGATGGGCAAAGATGGAAGCTATGCCCTTTTTCATCACAGTTCCAGCAAACGAAAGTGGAGGCAGTATTAGGCCTTCTAAAGGTATTCATGGCCGCAATTTCCTCACCAGTCAGATCGACCGTACCTTGATCTTCCTCGACGGAGATCTCATGTACGGTCTTTTGGGAAGAATATCGCTTCACAAGAAACCTCTCTGCTGCTCGAGCTTTGTTTCTCAATTGCTCAAGACATTTGCAATCCGCTGACAACAAGATTTCTCCAAGTCTGTCCTTATGTAGCATTGTTTCGTAAAACATCGACAAGTTTCTTCTCGTCAAACGGCTCCTTAAGACGGTCATTAAGACCAACGACTGAATTGTAGAAATCGTCAAACGATTCCTTGCACCCCTGCCTACGAGTAAGTATGCGCATTTACACATCTACATCGTTCTCCAACCGCCAACTCCTTTTTCATCGCCCTCTTCACTTCCGCAAACTGAACTTCAGGTTTCCTTTTTAAATAGGCCCAAAACCTACTGTTGGCTCTTCCATTTAACAGCGTATGGAAGTTTGAAGTCAGTTGCTCATCAGTGTAGCCGCACGAAATTTGAAGGCGATCCACCTTAAATAAAAAATCGCTCACGTTTTCGGTGCCCTCATACTTAATGTTCCAGCGGTCTAATCGACACTTATTCGTGGCACTGGATAACGTGTTCGACAATGAACTTCGGGGTCTGGGGGTAGGTTGGAGACCGCGAGATGTGCTAGCCTGTGCACCTGTGCAGGTCTGGCTGCTTCTCGCAGAATCAAGGGCACTTGGAATCGAACCTGGTCTACTAACTTCTTCCATTTTGCTAATAATGTTAACCATGAACTGGTCCATGATTGGTCATCAAACTCCGGTCAATCTGAGACGCCAAATTAGCAACTGAAATTTGCTCATTTGCACGAGAATGCTCTACTACTCCCGCTACTTGATGATTTTCATCATTGTTGCTGGGATTTCCTTGTGCGGAATTATTGTTGTCCATCTCATTTGTTTGACCGGTCACTGTCGAATTTAAACTTGAAAAACTAAACGAGTTCTCTAAATTGAACCGATCAATAGTGGTGTGAAGCCTCCGGTAAAATCTTTCAAACTCTTCGTTCGACTGCGCTTGGAAACCTTCAAAATCGTCTGCAAATGAAGATCTACTATTTGAGTTCATAACTCGAAAGCACACAAAAAAAAAAAATAAAACGCCGATGATCGCCAAACAAACTACTAAAACTTCTCAAAAATAACTCAATCAAGTCGCTTCAACAGATGAAAACTACTCCGAAAAGCACCAAAAATAAAATCAATCAACAAACCTGAACGTCTGAAACTATCAAACTACACTGCAAAACGACTTTCAAAACCAAAATTAAACTTTTCAAAATCAAACAAAACTCACTCAAAACTAAATACAATATAACACTATCTACGTCGCCGATATGACGAATGACAGACTACGAATTTAACTCATGTGTGTGGTTTATTTCTGAAAGAAATGGAATTTTACATTGCTTTACATATATTTTTAGATTACTTACCGCAGTCTTACTTCTTCCTTTCAACATCGGCTGACAAATGGCAAATGGCAAATGAAAAAGGCACACACGAGGTGAATAGCCGATAAAGGAAAATAATTAAACGTCAGATGAGGCAAAAGAAAGAAAGTAAGGCTGCGTTTACATTTAAGATGGGTTTACATTTAGGGCTGTTCACTTTGGTCACGTTCTCTCTGGTCGCGTTCTGCAACATCCCCACCCCCGTGGATCGACCGCGATTCACTATGAAGGTCCAGAACGGCTAACTTAGATGCAGGGCGTCTCATCAGTCCTTTAGATGTACGGACGTCGGCACTTCGCACTTCTCCATCTGCTCCTGTGTACACATTTTCGATTCGGCCTCGACACCACTGTCTTCGTGGTACATTCGTGTCGCAGATAAACACCACGTCTCCTCTCTCAATTGGTCTCGACCTTTGACACCATTTAACTCGGCGTGTTAGAGTTGGCAAGTACTCGGCCACCCATCGTTTCCAGAAACGATCTCTTAATTGTCGGGCTATCCGCCACTGCTTTCTTAGACGACAAAATTTCATCTCGCGGTGTTGGTCAGCAGTTACCAACGTCGTAAGCCTATGTGTAGACGGCAATATGATTGGTCGCTTGGCGGCATATGCGAGCCAGCTGGCTGCATCGACTCGTCCATAAACTCTGAGGATGCCATCGTTATCGATATAGGGAGAGAGTTGGTAAAGTACACTTCCCTTTGGCACGGCTTTGTTGCACCTAAGTTGTCTCAACTCTGTAGCGAACGCTTCTGATTGGGCTTGACGATGTAACTGTTGTTTGGCGGCCTCGAGCTCATAAGCTGCGAGACTGTTTCCTTCGTTAAGGGAACTATTACGACATCGATCTAGAAATCTAAGAACCCAGGCCATGGTTCTTACTAGTCTGTTGAGAGAGGAAAAACGATTAAAATCTATAAGGTCTATAGATTAGAGAATATTTTGGACGAAGCTCTTCATCATCGTTCTCAGGATCGTTGGCAGTGGTAATGATATTTGGAGGCCACATATCTTCCTTCTTCTGCATGAATTCGGGACCCCTTAGCCAGCGTGATAAAGCGCTGAGATCAGGTTGGCTACTTGACCGTGTAGCATCATCAGCAGGGTTCTCGTGGGTTGGTACCCATCTCCAATCTGATGAACTGGTTGTGGCCAAAATCTCAGCGATTCTGTGAGCCACAAATGGTTTGTAGCGACGATGCTCGCTCCCAATCCATCTTATGACAGTTGTCGAGTCACTCCAAAGAATACTTCGAGTGATACTTACGGAATGTTGCTCCACGATAGTCCACAAACGTACTCCTAAGACGGCTGCCTGAAGCTCGAGACGCGGGATAGTCAATGGCTTCAAAGGGGCACATTTTGATTTTGAGCAAATAAATGATGTTTCGACTTCATGATTCTCATTTAATGCTCTCCATTATGCCACTGCAGCAAAGGCATCCTCGCTGGCGTCAACAAAAATATGAAGCTGCAGCTCTTGTGGTGAACCGTTTCGGAAGTAAAACCGTGGAATGTTGAAGCTGACCACTTCCGAAAGCTTTGACCGCCATCTATTCCATCCCAGTAGGACCTCCGCAGGCAACGACTCGTCCCATGGCACGTTACGTCGCCAAACTTCTCGCATCAGCAACTTAGCGGCGACAGTGAAATGGTTGAGAAATCCCAACGGATCGAAAACTTACATTATAACGCTCAGTAGTTCTCTTTTCGTTGGGTTTCGCCCTCCGTTGATGACTGTTTTATCAACGTGATGGAACTGCAGATGGTACCGGAAGTTGTCGCTGACCGGCTGCCAGAACATGCCGAGAATTTTCTCGGTCTCCAAGCAACTTTTAGTGTTCACGAACACAGCAGCATCGTTTCCCTGTAGAGCATTTAGAACTTCTGGCGAATTCGAGGTAAAGTTTCTGAGTTCGAAACCTGAAGCTTTGTGGATCATTCTTACTTGCAATGATATTTCGAGGGCTTGCTCTATAGATTCGAAGCTGTCTACAAAGTCGTCCACATAGTGATGGCATAAGATGGCTTCAATGGCACGTGCATGGCAATGTTGATGTTCCATAGCATTGGTTGTCTTCACGTATTGGGCGGCACAGGGCGAACATGCAGCTCCAAACGTCATGACGGACATTTCATAAACATCTGGCGGTTTTGAGTCGTCACCATCACGCCACAGAAATCGTTGAGCACACCTGTCCTCCTGCTGAATCAGTATTTGGTGGAACATCTCTTTGATGTTCCCACACACGGAAACGGCTCCTTCACGAAATTGAAATAATACTGATGGCAGCGGTTGATATTGTTGAGGTCCTTTCATGAGGTGTGAGTTAAGTGAAGTCCCGTTCACCTCGGCTGCGGCGTCAAATACAAGACGTAATTTCTTGTAAGGGCTTACCACTGCAAAATGTGGCAGGTACCACGTTTTCGATCCAACGACGGCGCGGCGGCTTCAGCTGGTGTTAACTTACGAGCGTAGTTCTTGGCGACGTGAGATTTGATGATGGCACTGTAGGCAATGGCGAAGCTGTCATCTCTTTTCATCTTTCGTTCTATTCCAACAAGTCGTTTCAGCGCCATGTTGTAGCTGTTGGGTAGCTCCACAACATCGGACTTCCACAACAATCCAGTTTGGAATCTATCTTTTACCCTCTTCGTGGTCAACCGAAGAATATCTCTAGCTCGAACATCAGCTTTGCTCTCAATTGGAGGTGATGGCCTTACTCCAAAACTCTCAGTTTCAAAATACTCCACGACCAGTTTGTGCAGTGACTCATCATTTGTTGCACAGGTGAAAAGCCATGTCGGCGGTGTTGAACGTGCGATTTCTGTGGTTGGACCGAACACTACCAACCCAGCTCTTCGCTGCGTACGGACCCTTTCTGCTGGCCATCTGGAAGTCGTTTGGCAGTCCTAAGTGACAGTGATCCAGACCAATCAACAGTTTGGGTACAGCATTCGAGTATGGCTGCAGTTTCGATCTTCCAAGGCGGCTGTTGAGACTACGAAGTTCACTTTCAGACAAGCTTTGAGTAGGCAGATTAAGATTTGACACACCGTAAACGTCTCGCAGCATATGCTTCTTTTTATTTCCAACTCCGCTGACGCGAACATCGACTACGACTGTGTGCTCTTGAGCCTGTCTTCCTCCAACCCATTGCATATTTAGTCGGCGATTTTGGCCACGCAGACCCAGCTCCTTCATTACGTCAGCATCCATCATTGTTATCGACGATCCCTCGTCCAATAAGGCGTACGTATCAATGGTTTTACTTGGACCATAGAGAGTGACTGGCAACACACGAAATAATAAATTGCTGCACCTTGCGACGTCCTGCATAGCAATGCTACCAGAAAAACTTGCTACTGGTTCTTCTGCTATTGACCTCTCCGACTGTTGTTGTTGTTGAGAACCAGAACACCTATCTGATAGTTCGTGTAGTAGCTCATGATGTCGCCTCTGGTACCCATTATGGCACAAAGGCCCTTACTGCGACAGTCACGAGTTACATGCCCAGGTTTCAGACATGTGAAACACAAGCGCAAATGTTTAACCTTCGACCACATTTCAGGTATTGTTAACTTAATAAATTGCTTACACTCACTGGTCTTGTGTTGACCTTGGCAGGTAGAACACTTCTGCATATATGGACGTTGCTTTTCAGCAGCGTGCAGAATTGGCATGCGTCTCTTCGGCTCCCTGTTGTCACTATCTTGCATGGTGACACTGCAAACTAAATTGGCCACTTCACTAAGCCAGTCGCTGAAGTTTATTATCGTTGGGTATGGCCGCACTTGCGCTGCGCACCCAGCCCAGTCTAGTTTCTTGGACATTGGAAGCTTGGAGACAAGCTCATCCAATAATGTTGGGTTCGACATGTGCTGTTGAGCGTTCGCTGTTTGGAGGAACACTGCTAAGTTCTTGACTTTAGTCGCAAATGGGATTAAACGACTCATTGCATGCTCACTAATTGGTGTTATCTCCCTTACCAGATTCAATTGGCTGCGTATTAGTTGTTCTGGACGCCCGAACCGGAAACGAAGCTGTTCCATGATGGCGTTCACATTATCGGGATGAATTAAGAGAGATTTAACAGTCTCTCTTGCTTCACCTGTAAGGGCTTTTTGCAAGCGCTGGTTGTTTTCTAGATTTGTATAGTTATAGGCGGCTGTTGACTGTACAAATGCTGTAAAAAACATTGACCAATCTTGGGGCTGTCCACCGAACGCGTGAAGATCTTGAACCTTTCTGAGACCCGTGGCACGTGGGGAGTAGGTAGAATTCATGGCAAAAATCTGGGGAGTGGCACTGTACATCGAAGACGGCGGATGTGCGTAAGTCGAAGACGGCGGGCGGCTGTGCGTACGCGACATTTGTCGTGCGAGTGAAGCTCATGTCCTCTATGGCGACATTTGGATAGACGTGACCTGCCGGCGGCATAGTGGCATATACATATGGCATATTCGTTGCTGCTTGCGTATATATGCTACCATATGGACTTGGTCGTGGTTGAGACATACATGACATTGGCTGAATGTCGAACGGTAAGTTTTTCATTGTAGAAATACCACCAACTGACGATGTATGCAGAGGCTGTATTGATGGCGTTGTCTCATGCACTGTTGCTGTTGGTGCGAGTGAGACGGCTGGTGATACCTGGCTTTGCACCACCATTTTGAGCGAGTCGTATTGCAAATTGCTTTTCTCCAAGCATGCTTGTGTGGATTTTAGCTGACTTTCCAGAGCGGCGATTTGATTCCGCATTGCTAGCAAAATGTCCTCTGTTTGTGCTGCATCGGCAGTGGCAGCACTCATGGACAAAGGACGTTTTGCTGCGGTGCTACAGGCGGAGCTTATGGAAGCAATCGTCTTGGGAATCGCAGCTGACGTTTGCGCAGAGGCGCTAAATTGGTTTTCGGATGAGGACTTTTCCTCGTCCATGTAGATTGTGGCGGCGGCGTCTACTTCTAGAAACCGGGGACTTCTTCTTGGTGCTGGCGGCGGCGTGCATTGCATTCGCAAACTAACTGGCTGCGGGCGGCAGCATTTACAATAAAAATTCCAAAATGGAAATGGCGGCTATTTCTGCAGTATAATTGCAAGAAGATTCGCAATAGATGCGAAATAAAGATTTGTCGCCGATATGACGAATGAAAGAGTACGAATTTAACTCATGTGTGTGGTTTATTTCTGAAAGAAATGGAATTTTACATTGCTTTACATATATTTTTAGATTACTTACCGCAGTCTTACTTCATCCTTTCAACATCGGCTGACAAATGGCAAATGGCAAATGAAAAAGGCACACACGAGGTGAATAGCCGATAAAGGAAAATAATTAAACGTCAGATGAGGCAAAAGAAAGAAAGTAAGGCTGCGTTTACATTTAGAAGAAAATGATGGGTTTACATTTAGGGCTGTTCACTTTGGTCACGTTCTCTCTGGTCGCGTTCTGTAACAATCTACAATGTTGAATCAGACAGAATTGTCTAAACTGAAATTTTTAAGTTGTATATGTATAATATAATGTAAATGTATGTCTAAAGGCGGTATTACACTATCATATATATATGGACAATACTGCCATATAATATATGACTGATTTTCTCTACGTTTAGCAAGTGATATTACACTACGCCATATATACAGCTATGGCCAAAGAAATAGCACACTATTAAGAAAAATCATAAATTCAAAATTTCCGTAATGTGAAATGGTTGTGATGTTTCTTTTTCTTCGGGTATGTAGATTTGATAAACAAATGCAGTGTATCAAGCCTAAAAAGTACCGCAGTTTTTGTATCGTCCTAAGTGGGATTGTACGCTAATCCTAAGTATGCTTTAAAGACGGTGAAACATGCAGTGGGAAATTTAATGGTCTGGGTACGTTTTCCTGGCATGGGGTGGGACCATTTGGTGAGGATTGATTTCAAAATGGATAAATTCGCTTATCTTGCTATACTGAAGAATACAATGGAACCATATTCCTTTGAGTTCATGCCAATTAAGTGGAAATTCATGCACGAAAATGACCCCAAACACGCATCAAATGTAGTAAAAGCTTGGCTCGTGGATGAACAGATCGATGTCCTAACCTGGCCAGCTCAAAGTCCCGATCTTAATCCCATAGAACACTTATGGAATGATGTTAAAGTCAAAATTGGGCAGATAAAATTTAAAAATTCAAACAAACTTTGGGCCGGAATCAAAGAAGCTTGGTACTCTTTCCCGCAAAGTAGATGCCAGGCGTTAGTTGAAAGCTTACCAAGGAGATGCTAAGCAACTTTCAACTAAGAACTAACTTGGTTATACCAAAATTAATGAAAAAAAAAAATATTTTCACTAAAAATAATTTTTTTTAACAACTGTTTAAATGTTTTAAACGAAAGAAAAACAAATTGCAAATTCGAAAATAAGAACACGACAATTTCAACTCAAACCACTCAAGAGAAACACGACTGTTGTATTTTAACGTTAGACAGGTAATGATTTTATTCTTAACTAGCTACAGGTACAGAAAATATTTTGGGAGAGCTACTGTGTGAACCATGTTGATTATAAGTTCCAGTCAATACGTGGGAATCGCAAACTAAACAAAACGTGCCAACAAAAATACCTAAGTTTCATATTGCGTCTGGCAAGTTGTAGGAGCAATGGTTAACACAGTGGCTCTCGTTACTAGGTGAACAAACAAAAGTATTGAATTCTTGCACATGCAAGTTGCAAGATGAAATTATGAATGAAAAATAAAAGTATTAAATTCTTGGACGTACAAGTTGTTGAAATAAAATAAATGAAACTTAAACATACTCCCCCCTTTTGAGGGTTCTTAACTCTCTAAATTTGAACTTTAAAATAAATATAGCTTAATCTTAAATGTTAACCTCGAAGTTTCTTGGCCGAGGGGTTGGTCTTCTTGTGCGACGAAAAAAAAATGATGAAGATCCCAATCATGCATGCCAATAACAACAAACTGCTTCCATAGTGATGATAGTCATGGGCGTTGATGTCAGTAGTGGGGGCAGGAAGTTTCTTAGAATGTTCAATTACTTCTCTGATTTTGGACTTCAAGCTCTCAAACTCGGATTGGTCAATGCGATCCTGTATTTTCATATCTGTTGTATTTGCTGTTTTTCCTTGGCTTATAGTTATGTTCCAGCTACTTGTATTTAATCTCGGAATAAATGGTGAAGTTATTTTGCTCTCATAATTCATTTTACCTTTGATGATTACATTGGGCAGTTGAAGAACACAAGTTTTCTTGAACTCCAGAACATCGTTTCCATATAAATTAATAGCTGTACTTACATGAAACCTATGATGGAATAGAGAAAATCCAACTGTTTGAAAACTTGAGTGCTTTCCATACGTTTTGTGACTGCGTTTCCCTCAAGGTACATTTGTTGAAACTCTCTTCTTTATGATTTAGTAAAATCATTTCGCAGACCTCCAAAGTTCCTTGTTGGATGTTAGTAGGATGAACTTGATTACACATGTAGTTGGTTGACGTCATTCGTTTGCATGCTCCCAGCTCGAGATCACTCAATAAAAAATGTTTATCTCTAGGTAATGACACAGCTAGATATGGCGCAGATGTTTTTACTATAAAGGTATTGTTTCTGTGAATAATAGGAATGGGAATAAGATTAAAAAGTTGAAATTCTTCTGAGTCCGTCAATGGCAGTAGCATTTCAAACACAATTGAATCATTTAAGTACCGACCTTTCACTGTTGAGATTTTATACATATCAGTAACTGAACCTTCTGGCAATGATAAATAGGAAGGTAAATTATTCCTTACAAGCTGCAACTGCTCACTTAATTGTTTGGGTGTAATTAGTTGTGGATTAATTTTTCCGTGATTTAAATCCAAAAGAACATCTAAAAGCATTTCTTGTATATGCTCGAAATTTGTGAGAACAAGAATTAGATAAGAGGTCAATGCTCCGAGGTTCTGCTTTATCCCATTAGTCTTTTGTTTCTCGTTGATGATTGCAAAAGTCTTTTGAAGATGTTCATTTAAAGCTTTAAATTGATCCTGTACTTGAATGTTATCACGTTTTAAAATATTTGACGTAGCATCTGCAATTGAACTTTGTTTCCTCAAAAGCTCAATCAAATGATTTTCATTCTTGAAGGCATTGTTGATTTGACCCTGAATGTTGTCTGCACTTTCTTGGTCAAGGATACCAAACAAACTATGTGCCAGAGTTCCTACAATGTCAAATGGTGATCTTGCCATCCTTGTTTTTTCATATTTTGGTGCATGATAATTTTGAAGCAACTCATTGTTGTGTTCGATTACTGCGATTCTGTTTCGTAGTGTGTCTATTATTGGCTTGTAATACATTTGAATAGCAGGAGCTTCTGTGCTTATATCTTGCATTCTGTTGACATATGCTTTAAGCTCATTGAATTCTTGCCAGTACGTTGTCAAATTGAAAAATACAAAAATTTTCCAGTACGTGTTTACCGTGCGAATCCTGCCAATATCTTCAAAGTACATGCCAACACCATCATCAAGTTTCTTGATATTTACTTGTTCCTGTGTCAAAGTCTGACCTAAGGATGCAGGTATCATTATAAGTGTTACAAGTAAAACCGAAAGCAATGTCAATTTTTTAGCTTTTCTAGGTCTTAAACGACTCGTGCTTCTAGTTGGTTCAACACTGGAGCAATCTGTATTTTTGTTCTCAATCTCCGGTTCATTTATTGGAAGTGGGCAAAGATTATGTATTGCTCTTTTGTACGTACCGGTTTGAGTTCTAACATTAGCTACGCGTACTTTATCATCACTTCCCTTGAAGATTTCAATCACACGTCCTAGTTTCCAGCGCATTGGAGGAATATTTTCTTCTTTGATAAGCACCAAGGTGTCAGGCTTGAGGTTGTTTGATTCAGTCTTCCACTTAAATCTTTGCTGCAGAAGATGTAAATACTCATCTGACCACCTTTTCCAGAAGTGCTGTTGAATATGTTGAATTCGCCGGAATTTATTTAGGCTATTCATTTCGCAGTTTGTTACATCTGGTTCTGCCATTGCTGTAAGAGGACTTCCTATTAAGAAGTGACCGGGTGTAAGAGCTTCCAGGTCGTTTGGATCAGATGATAATGGTGTCAAAGGTCGAGAATTCAATATAGCTTCGATTTGTATGACAACAGTTAGCAATTCTTCGTACGTAAGTGAAGCTTCACCTAAGTGACGAACGAGTAGGGACTTTGCAGATTTTACGGCAGCCTCCCAAAGGCCTCCAAAATGAGGTGAACGTGGCGGAATGTTTTTCCAAGTTATTCCTTCCTCGAGGCAATGTGTCTGTATTGCCGCTTGCATTCTACTGGAATTGAATTCTCTTGTTAGCTCTGCTAATTCATTCTTGGCACCAACAAAGTTCGTTGCATTGTCGCTAAATATTGTGTGGCAGAGTCCTCGCCGTGCTATAAATCGTTTTAGAGCATATATGAATGATTGAGAAGATAAATCTCCTACCACCTCTATGTGTATGGCTTTAGTAGAGAAACAAACGAAAATAGCTAAATATGACTTTGTAGGAGTCTTACCTCTGACCTTGTAGTGAGTTTTTATGGGACCGCAAAAGTCCACCCCAGCATAATAAAATGGTCTTGCTGAATTCACCCTTTCCACAGGCATGTTTCCCATCACCTGATTGATGAATTTTGGCATTGTTCTAAAGCATATGATGCATCTGCTAATTACTTGTCGAGCTGCATGTCCAACACCTAAGATCCAGTATTGTTGTCGAGAGATGGCTATTAACGCTCTATGTGCGGCGTGCATGTGCTTGAAATGAAGATATGTTAATATTAATTTAGTTACTGTATTGTTTTTTGGAATTAAAATTTGATGCTTAGAGTCTGAAGAGATCTTGGCATTTGTCAACCTTCCCCCAACTCGGATCAGTTTTGTTCTTTCATCAAAATATGGAGCAAGAGAAACTATAGATGAATTTCTATGTACAAGCCTTTTTCCTTCTAACGCACGGTATTCGTCAGGGAATGAGACTCTTTGCGTGTAAACAAGAATCCATCGCGTTCCTTCTCTTAATTCTTCAGTTGTTAGCTGGCCTGTGTTTCTTAGTTCATTTGGTTTTCTGCAATTATAGTAAAATCTGAAACAGAATGCAAATATTTTTCTCAATGTAAAAAATGAACTCCTATAATTGATATTTTCGATTAAGCTTAGATCGTTTTGAATTGTTGCCGACAGCACCGATTTTTTCCTACGTCGTTCTGGGACTACGTCAGGATATTCGCATTCCTCAAATTGATCGATTTCTCGATTTTGAAGAAACTCTGGACCTTTGAACCATACTGATGATTTGAATAGTCCTGATAAATTTGATCCTCTCGATACCAAATCCGCTGGATTTAAATGGCCCTTGATGAATTGCCATTGATGAAACTCTGAGAGTGATTGAGTTTTTGCAACTCTATTTGCTACAAAAGTTTCCCAAGTGTAGGATGGTGATTTAAGCCAGGCCAGCACGGTGGTAGAATCTGTATAAAAACATACCTTGTCAATTTTCTTTGGAAGTATTTGAATTATCCTATCCACCAGCTCCACCATAAGTACTGCTGCTTGTAGTTCCAGGCGGGCTATGCTGACAATTTTCAGTGGAACAACTCTTGATTTTGAACAAAGCAGTTGGCACAATGTTTGATTTCTTTCATCGATTGAACGTAAGTAAACGCATGATCCAAAGGCACTTAAACTGCTATCGGAGAAAGCATGAAGTTCAATTGTCTTGGCAGAAGGAAGAAGAACGTATCGTGGAATGCTTATATTGCTCATTAGGGAGAACTGTCCAATGTATTTAATCCACTTTTGAGCCTTTTCATTTGAAAGATTGTCATCCCAAGACAATTTTGATTTCCATAATTCTTGTAAGAACAGCTTTCCAATGACGATCATGGATCCAAGTAGGCCAAGAGGATCAAAAAGTCTGGCAAGATCGGCCAGAACTGTTCGTTTTGTTATTTGTGTGGATATTTTGTTTACTTTTTCGTCATTGAAGCTGAAATCAAAGACATCTTGAGAGGGATCCCATATTAGTCCTAATGTTTTTACTATCTCAGATTGATGAAGTGTTACTAGTTTCTCTTTATCTTCTTCAGGAATTCCCTCATTAAGCAACTCATAAGTGTCATCAATAGTCTCTGAACCAGCCAGGCAATCATCCACGTATACATTGTTTTTAACGGCTTGTGATGCTCTAAAGAATGAATCTTGATTATCTTCTGCTAATTTAACTAGACATCTAGTTGCTAGGTAGGAAGCCGATGCGGTCCCATACGTGACGGTGTTTAATTTGTACAGCTGTAGTGGCTCATCATTTCTTGATCTCCAGAAGATAAGTTGTAATGCTCGATCATCCTCGCGCATTAAGACCTGGCGATACATGTTTGTTATATCTGCTGTAAAAACATACATGTGCATCCTGAATTTTAGAACTATTGAAAATAGATCTGGTTGAACAGTTGGGCCTACCATGAGTATATCATTTAGTGAGTGACCAGAAGTAGTCTTGGCTGATGCATCAAAAACTACTCTAAGTTTCGTTAACGAGCTTTCGGGTTTCATCACGCAGTGATGAGGTATGACGTGGTGCCTCTTTGGAATATTGTCCTTGTTAATTGGCGTCATGTGACCCAATGTCTTATATTCCTCCATGAAGTTGATGTAAGATATTTTTAACTTTTCATCCTTGCTCAACTTGTTTTCTAATGAAAGAAACCTTTTTCTTGCAACTTGAAGAGAGTCACCTAATGCTATGGTAGGATCGTCTTTAAATGGTAATTTAACAACAAATTTACCTTCAGAATTTTGCACTGTGTATTTCTGGAAATGTTCTTCGCACTGATGTTCTTCTTCGCTCTGGGTGTTAGTTGGAGTGTCATGGCTTTCTGTTTCCCAGAAAGAGCGAACGAGTTTATCCAACGATGTTAACGATGGCTTTGTAACTATGTGACAATGAGCACATGAATTTGAAGCTGGAGCACTTCCGGCTACTATCCATCCTAGAACTGTTTTTCGTAAGATTGGTAGATCGTTCGAAACTCTATGTTCTCCTGGTAGAAACAGATCAAAGAATAGTTCGGCTCCCAATAGCATGTCGATTTGCTTGGACTTGCAGAAAGATGGATCAGCCAGTTCGATGTAAGATGGAATCTTCCACACTGAGACGTCGATTTCTTGACTACACTGGTAATCACTTATTCGAGCCATGAGGTTCGCTTCTATTGTTGTTTGAAAAGTTGACGTCCTAGATTCCAATTTTACTGTGGCCGCAAACTCAGATATGCATTCATTGCCACCTATTCCGCAGATTGATGTGTCCTTGTAATGTTTCTTGATTCCTAGCTGCTGTAGTAACGATGTTGTTACAAAATTCAGTTGTGATCCAGAATCAAGAAGCGCTCTGCACGGGATTCGTGTACCGTGTGATGAGATCACATTGACCACTGCCGTTGCTAAATAGACATGACGTTTCTTGAAGTGTGTTCCTGCTGCTGCATTGACAGCTTGAAGTGTTGGTTGTGAACTACCCTTCTCACCCAGCTGATGCGTACTTGGTGAGTTTTGCTGCTACTTCTGCAAGTGAAGTAGTGTGTTGTGTGGCATGTTGCATTTTTGGCACTTTCGAGATGAGCATGATTGGGAGTAGTGGCCCTTCTTTAAACAGTTTCTGCATAACATCAGCCTGTGAACAGCCTTTCCTCGGTCCGAACCTGAAAGTGACAAGAATTTAATACAATTGTAAATCCCATGCTTACCAGAATTGCAAAATAGGCAATTCAGTGTCTTATCCAGATCCATCTTGGGGGCTATTGACTTCCGTCCATTGTGGCTGCTAGTGGTGACCTCTAGGCTCTGGAACCTTCTTTTTTCGTCTCGGGAGTTGATTGCTTCGAGTGTTTGGAATCGGGACTCAACAAACGTCAGAAACTCTTGGATGGTGGGACTGCTTCTCGGATCTTTTAACACGAACTCAAACTTTTCTCTGCTCTCCCTGTCGAGTTTATGCAGCAGAAGATGTACCACTATTGGGTCCCAGCTTGCGATATCATAATTCATATTTGTTATAACTTGTAAACACTCTTTTGTTATGTCGTGAAGCCTTCTTAAACTTGAACTCGTCGATGTTGTAATTGACTGTGTTAGCAGCTTGTTTAGTTGAGCAGTCAATAGCAATCTTTTGTTGTTGAAGCGTTCAACTAGTACTCCCCAAGCTACCTCGTAGTTACTGTCTGTTGGCTTGAAGTTTTGTATCAAATCCAGGGCCTTTCCAGTCACATTTGCCCTCAAAAAATATAATTTTTGTGCCGGCGGTATTGGCTGATCATGGATCATTTGTTTGAATAGGTCATGAAACTGCAACCAATTCAAATATTCACCGTCAAATTTAGGCAGCTCGATTTTGGGAAGCTTCATCATTACATTCGATGGCTTTGGACCACCTCCACTTTCTTGCATTGCTGGAATGTCCATGAAAAGCTTAAGTAACGTCTCCTCAACGCTCTCTTGCAGATTGAAGTATTCTTCTACTTCCACCGTAGTCAACTCCTGGTCCAACTTACGATATAGATTTGCAATCTCCTCCCAATTCTGCTCCAAACTTCTTGCCTTTATTTGGGAGAATTGTTGAGTATTATTCATGGCTGACTGCCCATGAATCTTGATGATTGACCTTTTCAATATATTTGTCAACAACATATATCGTGCCTTGGAGTTCATTTGCACGCCGGGAATGGTTGACTCTTGATTAGAATTTGTTACAATCCCCTTCTTGGGTTTGGGAATTGCACCTTGTTGATTACCAACTGCAGAAACTTCATCTGCAGGTTTCTCCCTGAGTGGTTTTACTTCTCCTGAACCTTGTATCCGCATCTGAAGATCGCCTTGGTTTGGAGTCTCATGTTGTTTAAATTCTTCTATTCTCGAATAAATGTCGGCAGTCAAGACTTCTGCTGCCTTTCGTACCATTCCGAAATAATCCTTTCCGAAATAGGGATGATCCATGTGATCTGAGAACCTCTCTCGCAGAATCGAATCATTTTGGTCGAATTGTTCCCAGAGAGGTTCTAGCTGCGCCTTTTTCTTATTTAGATACTCTAGCGTCTTCCTGCTTGAACTATCCTTGTTATAGTTGCGGACTATGGTGCAAATAGATTCGCCCACTTGCTCTTGCTGAGCGGCGATCTCTTCGATGGTGTGGTTTTCATTCCAGTAAGCCATTTTTTTATTTTTGGTATTTCTTATTACACGGATAATTAATTGCTTGCACTTTCCTTTTTATTTAAATAACACACAAACTGATACAGGCTACTAAAACTTTTTTTAGCAAGTCCTGTCACGGTCGCCAATGTTTAAATGTTTTAAACGAAAGAAAAACAAATTGCAAATTCGAAAATAAGAACACGACAATTTCAACTCAAACCACTCAAGAGAAACACGACTGTTGTATTTTAACGTTAGACAGGTAATGATTTTATTCTTAACTAGCTACAGGTACAGAAAATATTTTGGGAGAGCTACTGTGTGAACCATGTTGATTATAAGTTCCAGCCAATACGTGGGAATCGCAAACTAAACAAAACGTGCCAACAAAAATACCTAAGTTTCATATTGCGTCTGGCAAGTTGTAGGAGCAATGGTTAACACAGTGGCTCTCGTTACTAGGTGAACAAACAAAAGTATTGAATTCTTGCACATGCAAGTTGCAAGATGAAATTATGAATGAAAAATAAAAGTATTAAATTCTTGGACGTACAAGTTGTTGAAATAAAATAAATGAAACTTAAACAACAACTATAGGTAACTGTGCTATTTTCTTGTCCTGTATATGGACTATTTGTATGGCATCACTCTGTTAGTTAATTTTATTAGCATTATATGACAAACAAATGTAAAGCTATCTCACTTGTATGGCAATCTGTGACATTTAAATATATGACAACCATGAATAAATGAACTAGTCATACAAAACATGATTATTTTTATATGACTAGTATTCGCCATACAACGTACAAAGTTGATAATATGATACATGAGTTTCTATTCCTTTGATTGAAAGTGAAATGGAATTAAATCAATGATTTGTATTGTGTTTCCTTATTTGAAAAGAAAATTTCTTTTGATCAAAAATAAAGGAAAGAAGCTCGGGTTGAGTTTTGTGATATGATGAAAGAAACAAAATGTACCCTTAAACTCATTCAAGCTAGTATACCAATTTCATAGGAATATGCACCTATATTTCCAAGTTACTAAACCACGATTTCTGGTCTTTCAAAAGTTCAATGAATGAATAATAGGCAACTGTTCTTATTGTTGAATACATACCTATGGACCAGGGGTGTTGCAGATATTCGCATCCGCATCCGCAATCGCGGATTATTCGCATTGATTTCAACATCTGCATCCGCATCCGCATCCGCATCAATTTATGCGGAGTTTATGCGGATGTGATTCAAAGTTTTTTTTACTTACTATCTGCACACAGTTAAAAAGCAAAGAGAAACTATTCGGTTTTTTTCATTTTTTCCAATGTACACAATAACGTATTACAGAAATCCATTTGAAAAAAAAAATATAGCTAGTGAGTGTTGTTTTCATACTAATAGTCGACAAGAAAATATGGCAAATACCAACACACACTGAAGCGAAATTATTTTTTCTTCTTGTCGATTTCTGTTTCTTGTTTTGTTCTGTTCGGTGTGTTTTGCGCCTCTTCTATACAACCAAATGCTTTTATTGCAACAACAAGAAACCAGAAAGGAACGGAAAAGTGTGTGCTGTGTTATGTTTAATTTTATTAAACCATTTTCTTATTCAGTAACACAATGAAGTACAATGCATTTTTATTTTTATTTTTAAATAAAAAAAATTTAAAATTGATAAATTTTCATTCATTTATGAATTTAAAATGATATATATATCGCAAATTCTAAGATCCGCATCCGCATCCGCATCCGCGGATATTAGTTTCCTAAAATCTGCATCCGCATCCGCATCCGCGGATGTCAAAATTTGCACATCCGTAACAACCCTGCTATGGACTAACAATAATTACCAAGGTTAGGTTAGGTTGCATGGGGGTCACTTGGATCTCAAGGATACATTGTGCTCCCCGGGAAAAAAAACAGGATGAGGAGGTTGGAGCATTGGAGAGGTAGAGGGTACCAAAGACACCGCGTAATTGTACAAAAATTTGCTCGTAAAGTTTCCTTCATCAGAAAAATAGTGCAACGAATGTGGTGAACTCGAAATCTGATGGGAAGTAGATATCAAGATTTTATTAACTCATTCAATTCAAAAATGTAGTGAATACCACACGAAAAATATCATTAAATATTATAAATATAGTGAGAGGAAAACACTATCAAAATAATACAGCACATACGATGACTGATCCTGGTCAAATCATGAAATATGAAAATGTTTGATTTTTATATGACTGTATTTAAAAATTTTTATGTTACGGTATTACACTATGCCATTTATATGGCTCTAAAATCGTTGACATATATATGGCAACATACAAATACTGCCATATATATATGGCTGTAACACTTGTATGCCATATATATTTCGTGAACTTGTCATATTTATATGCTAGTGTAATACCACCTTAAGGATGAGAAAATCTATGGAAAGTAGAATCACTTGTGTTGGCAGGTGGCAGGAAAGATGAAATAGTCCTGCGAGTCTTAACAAAAGAAGAAAAGAAAAGAAAAAAAGATGATAGAAAAGAAAAAGAGTAAGTGAACTAAAATCAGAAACTAATTAACTAAATGACTTTTTATTCCAGGACATGTGTCGCCAAAAACTCAGCAATAAAGATTTTTTATTTTTTTTGTCAGGATGAAATCTTCAAAAGACACTTGGCAGTATTCGACACCAAGTAGTGTGGGACTCTTACCTCACTAAAAACTCCTCGTAATCAGAACCAATCTATGAACGATCGACAACAGATTTTTCTTTCTCAATAATATAATCGCTTTAAGGGAAGCTTAAGGGGTAATATCCACCAAATGCTAAAAAAAAGAAGGCTTTTTCATGATCTTTCTAAAAGGACATTTGAGATGTAAGGTATATAAATAATATATCATTGGATTAAGCAACTCTTGAAGAATAGAAAAAAAATTTTTATTGTTGTTTTTTTTACAAAATGGCGGCTGTGCAGCGATTGTCGTGAACTGCTTTTTTAAAAAGTTCTTTCGCGGCGAGCAGTAGACGTCGTACCCAACTCCACCTATAACAAAAAAATTTTTTTTCATTATCTACATGAGTGTTGCTAGTGAAGTACACATGATTATATTTTTAGAAATTTTTTTCGCAAAATGGCGACAGTTTGAAATAAATTTTCTGTTTTCAACAAAAAAAAATCGACTTTAATTGTTTATAACTTTTTTTGTTGTAAACTAATCGCTAAAATCGTGTGTACTTCATTAGGTAATTTAATGAAGAAACTACAGTTAAGGTTTGAAGTCAATCGGATGTAAACTTTTTCAGTTACACTGCTCGCCGATTTCGAAAACATTGTTTACCTTAAAACGCGTTTAAAGTTTCAAAATGCTATAATTCAGATTCGGAATAATATAGTCCTTAAAAATTTTTTTTTAACCTTCAGTCAGCTATCCCTGCGCCGTAAAATAGTCCTTCCCGGGCCTTATTTATTTAATTAAAAAATTTGGTGGATATTACCCCTTAAACTTTTAATGCTTCCCATGACTTTTAGACCATTAGCTCGTGTGGCTTGGTTCTTCTTAATCTCCGAACATTGCCTCTCGTATTTAATACTGACTCCATTTCAGAGTTGATATGACTATGCAGTCGCTGATTGTGTGATACAGCATGTTTTCTTACAACTTCTGTAACCGTTTCTATTTTTAGGTCACGATGTAAATCGCTATTTCTTATATACCATGGTGCATTTACTATTCCACGAAGGACTTTGTTTTGGAACTTTTGGATGATTTCAGTATTTGTTTTCTTTGTACAGCCCCATAATTGGATTCCATAGGTCCAAACAGGTCTAACTACTTGTTTATAAAGCATTATTTTATTTTCGACAGATAGGTCAGAATTTCTACCGAGTAGCCAGTACATTTTTCTATACTTCAAGTTGAGCTCTTCCCTTTTCCTTTTGATATGCTCTTTCCATTTTAGCTTTGCATCCAAATTCATCACAAGGTATTTGGCCGTGTTGGCGTAAGGTACAGCTTGATTGTTGATGAATATTTGTACGTAGCTTAGCTTTTTATTTGTAAAGTTTACATGTGCAGATCTAGCTTCATTGAGCTTGATACGGCATTTTTTGGTCCAATCACTAAGGGTGTCGACGGCATTTTGCAATTTCTCAGCAGCCATAATGGTGTTGTTATCCACTGGAATATCCCTTGTATATAGCAAATACAGGGTAGGTCCTAGGACGCTTCCTTGTGGAACACCGGCTTGTATTTTACTTAGCTTTGAATATTCTTGATCATACCGTACTCTGAAGAGCCGGTTTGAGATATAAGATTTTAGTGTTTCGTAGTACTGCCTGGGTAGGTCCCTTTGCAGTTTATACTCTAGCCCCTCATGCCATACCTTGTCGAATGCTTGAGCAACATCTAAAAATATAGCCGAACATACTTGTTTTTCTTCTAATGCTTTTTCAACTGCATCCGTTATTCTATGAACTTGGTCTATCGTGGAATGTTTATTTCTAAATCCAAACTGATGATTTGGGATTAGATTTCTTTCTTCTATGACCTTGCTTAGTCTTTTCAGTAGCAATTTTTCAAAGACTTTTGCCATTATTGGTATAAGCGATATTGGTCTGTAAGACGTCACTTCTGTTGGTAGCTTACCTTGCTTTGGTATAACAATTACTTCAGCAATTTTCCAATGACGTGGGACATATTGGGTCTTTATCATCTTAAAGAACAAAACATATGTTTCGTTGATACCCTAGATTTTTCCTGTGATGCATGTAACTATGGAAAACAGCATCGAATGCCTTTTCCAAAAAGTTGCTTTGAAGCAAAGCAACCCAGAGAACTTGTCCATGCGGATTTGTGGGGTCCCATGGAGGAAGCATCATTAGGAGGTGCCAAATACTTTCTTCTCATGAAGGACCACTTCTCACGCTTCAGAGTGGTGAAATTTATAAAGAAGAAATCTGATGTATGCTCTTCGATTGAGGAGTTCCTAGATCTCGCTTATTGTGAAAGTCGACAGGTAGTCAAAACGTTTCGTACTGACAATGGGCTTGAATTTGTCAACGAATCAGTTAACTTGCTTCTGAGAGAATGACATATTCGTCACGAAACCAGTATTGCGTATACACCAGAGCAGAATGGAACTATTGAGCGGGACAATCACACAGTGTTCGAAGCAGCTCGAACTATGCGAAGTGTTTAGGCAAGCAGTTTTGGGTTGAGGCTGTTAATACGGCAGTTTATATCTTAAAACGCACTGCAGACAGCACTTTAGGTGGAAAAACACCATATGAAATGTGGTGTGGAGGTAAAGTCAGTAACGAAGTGTTCAAAACGTTTGGAATTGAGGCTTTTGTGCACATTCCTAAACAAAAGCGTCGAAAGTGGGATAGGAAAGCTGAAAAAGACATTTTCTTGGGGTACTTTGACACATCAAAAGGATATCGCATCTGGATACCATCAAAACGAAGAGTGGAGATCGTCAGAGATGTTACTTTTAGAGAAATTGAGCATCAGAGTAAAATTCAGAAATCATCGAATGATGTCGTCGAGGAATCTTCATCCACGGGTGTATTTCATATAACTGAAAAAGATGACCCATTGTTAGAAATTGTTACTGGTGACGCAGAGCAGCAAGAGGACGACTATGAGGAACAAGCAACAGGAGGAATAGAAGACGAAGAATACAAATCTGCTGAGGAATCAGATAATGGGCCGGTAGAGGTTCTAAATATCTCTGTTCCACTCAAACATCGACTTCGACCGCCAAAGAGTTGCAAATTTATGGATAGACATACATTTTTTATGCAGGAAGAGCCGCAAAGCTACAAGGATGCCATTTCTTGCAAAGAAAAGTTGTGTTGGATAGAAGCGATGGAAGAAGAAATGAAAAGTCTTCAAGAAAACCTGACATGGATTAAAGTTTCTCGGCCAGCTAATAGGAAAATTAAGGGAAGTAAATGGGTCTACAAAATAAAAGATCTAGGCGGTGAAAAACGAAGATTTAAGGCGAGATAAGTTGCACAGGGCTATACACAGGAATATGGCATCGACTATGGAGAAACGTTTAGTCCTGTGGCAAAGTTTACATCAAATCGTTCTATTCTTGCAATAGCAGCCAGCGAAGGACTTGTATTAACTCAGTTTGACATCAAAACTGCGCTTTTACACGGCGATCTAACTGAAGAGATCTTTATGTACCAGCCAGAGGGGTTCAGTGATGGAACGAATCAAGCCTGTAAGTTGAAAAAAAGCTTATACGGACTCAAACAGGCATCTCGTTGTAGGAATATAAAGCTGCCGGAGTTCTAAAGGAATTCAATCTGAAGCCAAGCAAAATGGATCCCTGGGCTGGTGGCTACAAAAGGTGAGAACGATGCGGTTGAGTTGGTGAAGTTTTTGCAAAAGAAAATTAAAGTAACAGTTTTGAAAGCGAGTTGTTATCTGGGGATGGAAATCTCGGTCAAATCTGCAGGTGAAATTCATGTTGGGCAATCACTTTACATTTTTTTTTTTTTTTTTTTTTTTTTTTTTTTTTTTTTTTTTTTTTTTTTTTGTCAGGAGGAAATCTTCAAAAGACACTTGGCAGTATTCGATACCAAGTAGTGTGGAACTCTTACCTCACTAAAAACTCCTCGTAATCAGAACCAATCTATGAACGATCGACAACAGATTTTTCTTTCTCAATAATATAATCGCTTTAAGGGAAGCTTAAACTTTTAATGCTTCCCATGACTTTTAGACCATTAGCTCGTGTGGCTTGGTTCTTCTTAATCTCCGAACATTGCCTCTCGTATTTAATACTGACTCCATTTCAGAGTTGATATGACTATGCAGTCGCTGATTGTGTGATACACCATGTTTTCTTACAACTTCTGTAACCATTTCTATTTTTAGGTCACGATGTAAACCGCTATTTCTTATATACCATGGTGCATTTACTATTCCACGAAGGACTTTGATTTGGAACTTTTGGATGATTTCAGTATTTGTTTTCTTTGTACAGCCCCATAATTGGATTCCATAGGTCCAAACAGGTCTAAGTACTTGTTCATAAAGCATTATTTTATTTTCGACAGATAGGTCAGAATTTCTACCGAGTAACCAGTACATTTTTCTATACTTCAAGTTGAGCTCTTCCCTTTTCTTTTTGATATGCTCTTTCCATTTTAGCTTTGCATCCAAATTCATCCCAAGGTATTTGGCCGTGTTGGCGTAAGGTACAGCTTGATTGTTGATGAATATTTGTACGTAGCTTAACTTTTTATTTGTAAAGTTTATATGTGCAGATTTAGCTTCATTGAGCTTGATACGCCATTTTTTGGTCCAATCCCTAACGGTGTCGACGGCATTTTGCAATTTCTCAGCAGCCTTGACGACGCACTTACTGGATGCCAAAATTGCAGTATCATCTGCAAAAGTAGCCATAATGGTGTTGTTATCCACTGGAATAGCCCTTGTATATAACAAATACAGGGTAGGTCCTAGGACGCTTCCTTGTGGAACACCGGCTTGTATTTTACATAGCTTTGAATATTCTTGATCATACCGTACTCTGAAGAGCCGGTTTGAGATATAAGATTTTAGTATTTCGTAGTACTGCCTGGGTAGGTCCCTTTGCAGTTTATACTCTAGCCCCTCATGCCATACCTTGTCGAATGCTTGAGCAACATCTAAAAATATAGCCGAACATACTTGTTTTTCTTCTAATGCTTTTTCAACTGCATCCGTTATTCTATGAACTTGGTCTATCGTGGAATGTTTATTTCTAAATCCAAACTGATGATTTGGGATTAGATTTCTTTCTTCTATGACTTTGCTTAGTCTTTTCAGTAGCAATTTTTAAAAGACTTTTGCCATTATTGATATAAGCGATATTGGTCTGTAAGACGTCACTTCTGTTGGTGGCTTACCTTGCTTTGGTATAACAATTACTTCAGCAATTTTCCAATGATGTGGGACATATTGGGTCTTTAGGCATGCATTTATTATGAATTGGAGTTTTATGAAGGCTTTTGATGGCATTTCTTTCATAACCTGAGCAGTTATTAGATCGTACCCAGGTGATTTTTTGTTCGATAGTTGATTTCGACACATACTTTTTATTTCTTTGAGTGTGACAATTGGTATGTCAACTTCATCGACTTTATCAATAAACTGTAAGCTGTTTTCAGATGTATTTGCTGGGAATGGCTTAAAAACATTCGCAAGATGTTCTGCAAACAGGTTAGCTTTTTCTTTCGGATTTCCGATCCAATTCCCGTTTAGAGATTTTATTGGCGGGTTTTGTAACTACGGTCTTTTCAGGCGCTTAGCTGCTTTCCAAAGCGTATAATCGGTTGAAGCATCTGTCGTTAAATTTTTCAGGAATCTACTTAATGAATCATTTTTGAATTCGTAGATTTGTTTTTTCAGTTCGTTGCTTAGCCGGTTAAACGCTGTTTTATCGTCTGGAAATCTAGTATTTTGCCATTTTCTTCGAGCTCTTCTCTTCTCCAATATCAACTCTCTTATCTCGGCAGGGTATTTTGTTTCAGTTTGCTTCCTACTCGAGTAAGTTGGTGTACTTTCTTCTGCAGCTTGTTGAACATCGGCAATGAATTGTTCTACTTCAAGGTCGATTTGCTCTTTTGTTTCCATAGGGGATCTGAGATTTATATAGCTTTCAAGCTTTTCTCTGAATTCACTCCAGTTTGTTTTATTATTTACAAGCTTAGGATTACTTTTTTCCATTATCTCTGATTCATTAAGTGATAAAATCACCGGTGTATGATCTGATGATAGGTCATAATTACCTTCGACTCTTATGTGGTTTCGTTTGATGCCTTTAACTATGAAAAAGTCAACAAGGTCTGGTATTTTACTAGTATTCGATGGCCAGTAAGTTGGTGACCTGGAAGAATAAAACTCGCAATTGTATTTGAGGCATGCTTTGTAAAGCCTTCTGCCCTTTGTTGTTATAAGTCTGGATCCCCAATGGGTGTGCTTAGCATTGAAGTCACCGCCAACAAGGAAGTTATGTCCTAGTAGATTTAGCAGTTCTGTATAATCATCTTCAGTCGGGGAACGCCTTGGCGGGCAGTATATTGATGCCAACTTGAAGTCTTTCTTTTTCATACCAATACTAATTATTGTTACTTGCATATTCTCGTTTGTAAACATAGCTTCTTCATGGTGTTTAAAGCTCTTTTTTATCAGGATTGCCGATCCACCTCTAGCCTTATCAGCTGGATGAGGAGCGTGGTAGCAAATATAGTTTGATATTAAATCATCAAGAACCAGTCCACTTGAGAAATGAGTTTCGGACACCAGACAAATATCTATGTGTTCGATGTCTAAGAAGATTTTTAATTCTGATAAATGGTGTAAAAGACTGTTTGCATTCCATGTTCCAATTTTTAGTGTTCTGTCCATCATTGTTTTTTAAGAGCGACTTCTTCACTTAGCCGTTTGATGTTCAAATCCTGATTGTCAATTCTTCTAAGAATAAGTTCAAGAATTTCTTTAATGGAAGTTTCTTCATTCTTCCTCACGTTTTTAACAATCTGTGAATAGGATTTATTTTCGTCGCTTTTGCTTTTAACAGCTTCTTTCGGCAGTTCTTTCTTACCTTTATCTTCAGCTTCAGGAGTTCTTTTTGTGTTGGCTGAATTGCTAGGCTTTATTGCACCGGATGTCATTTTGCTTTTGGATTTTTGAAATCTTTTAGCAACTGGACAGCCTCTATAGCTTGCAGGGTTATTACCTTGGCAGTTTACACATTTTGCTTTCTGTTCTTTGCTTGATGGACAGTTTTTAGTTGCGTGTTTTCCTTCACACTTAACACAAGCAAACTCGCGGTTGCAATATTTTTAGGTGTGGCCAAATGCTTGGCATCGTTTACACTGCGAAACAATTTTTGATTTTCGCAGTGGTTCAATTTTGACTTTTATGCCCAAGATTGATCGAATACTATAGACATTTTCAATACTTTGTTTGCTGTCGAAAAATAGCGTGAATAAAGGCAGGGATCTCTTTACTATCATTGGTTCCCCAGCAGAGTTCTTAGTAGTCTCATTCTTAATAAGATTGACTGCACCAAGGGCTCGGAAGCCTGCTTGAACAAGGTCTTCTACTAATTCTTTTGGAGAACATGAGGAATGTAGGCCTCTGGCTACTACTTTTATTGGTCTTGTGGATTTGTTTTCATACGAGTGCCACTGAATTTTATGTTTGCTTAGTTCCTCAGTGACCAGTCTATAGTCATCATCTTCCTCGACATTGACTCCAATTGTCTTTGTTATACGATGTATATTTGCATGCTTTTTTAGTACATTTTCTCAATAATTTTCTTAAGATCTCCAAAATTTGGGAATCCTGTGATCATAATTGGTGGTGGTACAGTTTTTCTGTTGCCTTTAGACAAAGACTTCGGTTTAGCATTGGCTAGCACATTATTTGTATTATTCTTTGTAGTACCCAAGTCTTTTTTATTTTCAGTTTTCGAGGTTTGCTGGTTCTTTGTATGCAATTCGGGGCTACCTTCCGCTTTTCGTTTTTTAGCAGTGCGCTTATTTCTTTTTCTTTCAGTTTCAAGTAAAAGTTGTTCTTCGTCAGTTTGATAGACAGTAACAGTATCTTTACATTGAGCGTATATTAAAGCGCTTCAACATGTCTCTATGCAAACCAGTTTCAACTCCTGCCGAAACCTATCCGTCAGCGGAACTGGTGCCTTCAGAAACTATTACATTTCCCTACAGAGAAGCAGTGGGATCTCTAATGTATTTGGTATTGGCAACGCGTCCTGACATTGCATTTCCAGTGGGAGTGGTTTCTCGATATTTAGATGCACCAAATATTGATCACGTTAATGCTGTGAAGAGAATTTTGAAGTACATTAGTGGAACCAGAAACATGGGTATTCTTTTTAAAAAAACTCAATGTTATTCTTTAATTTGTTTCAGCGGTTCTGATTATGCTGAGGATCCTGGAACAAGTCGGTCTACTACTGGGTTAATTTTTTTGCTTGGAGAAGGGCCGTTGTCTTGGTCATCTCAGAGACAAATATGTTAGTCTCTTTCAACCACAGAGTCAGAGTATGTGGCAGCTTCTCAAGCGGTGAAGGACATGATATGGTTGCGTCAACTACTTTGTGAAATGATCCCTGGCGGCATTTGCGAATCTATTTTAAACATGGACAACCAAGGAGCGATCCGACTCGTCAAAAATCATATAGACGTCCGATACCATTTCATTCGTGAACGCTATGAAAAGGGTGAATTTTTGATCAATTATGAACAACAAAAAGCTGATATTTTAACCAAAGCACTTAGTAAAGAAAAATTCAAAAATTTAAGATCGTTAATTAATAAAGTAAAAAAAAAAAATTTATTCGAAATTAAGAAAATTATTGAAAGAAATTAATAAACCATTGTTATTTTGAATTACAAATTATCTTAAAAGTTGGATTGTTAAGGGAAATTTAGATTTAATGTTTGCCTGGCAACTCCTTCGCTACTTTTGCTCAAACGAGTTTATAACACTTTTGTAAAACACTTTCCTTTTGCGCTATTATCTTTTGATCAGATGGCTTAATAAAGTTCACAGTTTTCTAGTTTACTGCAATAAGATCGGTTGTTTCTTTTACCTCTACAAAATTTAACAAAGCGAAATACAAACTGATGGCTGGATGAGTTAAGATAAGTTGAGTTTTAAAGATGAAGCGGAATCAATCGAGATAAATCCAGAACAAAGCCAAATACTTGAAAGGACAAAAAAACTTTTCCCCAATTTTGTCGAGCTGGGTTTAGGTAAAACTAATCTGGGAGTTCATTCGATTGACACTTGTAACGCCGTGCCAATTAAGTCTCGTCACTACCCATTGTCACCGGTCCGTCAAGAAGAAGCCTACAAAGAACTAGACCGAATGTTAGATCTCGGCGTTATTGAGGTCAGTAACTCTCCCTGGTGTTGCGCAGTGGTCTTGGTTAAGAAACCCGGTAAGGTTCGCTTATGCTTAGACTTTCGCAAAGTCAATGCTGTGACAGTTAAGGACGCATACCCGTTTCCACACATTGAAGGGTTACTCAGTCGCATCAAAGATACACATTTTATTTCAGGGATAGATCTCAAAGACGCATATTGGCAGATTCCACTAGATGAAAAATCTTGAGAGAAAACAGCCTTTGCAGTACCCGGTAGATCACTCTACCAATTTAAAGTGATGCCTTTTGGGTTGAGTAATGCGGGTCAAACAATGTGTCGAGTGATAGACCAGCTGTTGCCATCTAGTTTGCGTGAGTTTTTGTGTATCTTGATGTTCTTTTGATTTGTACTGCTGACTTCGAAACCCATATCCGTGTCCTCAACAAAGTTGCAGCATGCCTGCGCAGAGCGAACCTTACAATTAACCTTGATAAGAGTAAGTTCGCCATGAAAGAAATAAAGTATCTAGGATACATCATAGGTCAAGGTATATTGAAGACAAACCCGGAGAAAGTAGAAGCAATGGTCAACTTTCCTATCCCTAAGACTCAAAGACAAGTCCGCAGATTTTGAGGATTAACGGATTTAGCAGCGCCGCTGACGGATTGTCTTAAGAAAAAGAACAAATTCGAATTGACATTAAGAACTGCACCTTCCTCTGCCCCTGTACTGTCACAACCCGATTTCAAAAAACCTTTCACGATCCAATGCGATGCCTCTTCAGAGGGAGTAGGCAGTGTGATCTTTCAGTTGGATGAGAATCTAAACGAAAAACCGATTGCCTACATGTCAAAGAAGTTGAATAAAGCTCAGAAAAACTATACAGTTACAGAGCTCGAATGTCTTGCCGCCGTCTTTAGCATTCGTAAATTCCGTGCTTACGTTGATGGATCCCCTTTTAAAGTGATAACCGACCATTCAAGTCTCAAATGGTTAATGTCCATGAAAGACTTGAGGGGAAGATTAGCTAGATGGAGTTTGGAACTTCAGCCATTTGACTTTTCCATTGAACACCGGAAGGGTTACTCAACGTAGTGCCGGACACGTTATCGCGAAAGGACATGGACGAGATGGTGGCAACGTCGTTTTGTATAGATCATGAGCTAGATGAGATTTCAGAGTGTATGGTAGGCCAAGAGGTTGACCTCGAGTCGGTTGAGTTTGATTCGGAGCCATATTCCCAACTGAGAGAAAACGTCACCTCAAATCAATCTTCACTTCCGGACCTAGTGGTATCCGGAAAATTCATCTACAAAAAAGTAAGGTTCAGAAGTAGTAATGTTAGTGACGAGGATTCCCTATGGCGTCTTTGGTTACCCGAAACACTCACCTTAGATTGCCCATAACACCAAACTTAGTTGCCACAGCGGTTTCGCCAAGACATATAACCGCATTCACGAAAAATATTACTGGCCCTAAATGGTTAGGGACATCAAAGCTTTCGTTGGTGAGTGTGACGTTTGTAAAAGCGTCAAAGCACCAAATTCCATCCTCCGTTCCCCTATGACTACACAGATTATGTCTGAAAGACCAATGCAGAGACTATATATTGACCTTTTGGGGCCTTATCCACGTACAAAAAGAGGAAATGTTTAAGTTTTTTCACTTCACAAAGTTTCCATTTTTTAAGGCCCTTCTAAAAGCTACTTCTTCGCGGATAGTGCAATATTTAGAGTCTGAGGTGTTTCACGCTTTCGGGACCCCTGAACAAATTCACTCCGACAATGGACGTCAGTTCGTATCCAAAGAATTTAAAGAGTTCTTGGAGAACTATGGCATTAAACATACCCGAACAGCGATATATTCTCCACAAGCCAACATATCGGAAAGAGTCAACCGTAATTTGCTTAGCAAGTTAAGAGTGTTGATATCCGAGGAGCAGAACGATTGGAACAATCATTTATAGAGCATTGCATGTGCACTGCGTTCTGATTCTCATGATGCGATTGGCTGTCAGCCTTATTATGCTCTTTTTGGGCAAAGCATGATTTCTTATGGTTCTGCTTATCGGATACTTCGCAATCTGAAGGCTCTCGGTGACTCTGATATGGTTGTGGCTCCGCTAGAAGTGAAAACGCAACTAGTCAGACAGAAGTTGTCGGAGAATATGTTTAGGCCACACGTTAAGTCGAAAAACACTTACAACTCACGTTCAAAATGGTAACTTACCGAGTAGGACAGGAAGTTTTCCATCGAAACTACGCCCAAAGTAGTTTTCCTCAGGGCATTAATGCCAAACTGCTCCCAAAGTTCATAAAATACCGCGTACGACGCGTAGTTGGAAACTGCATGTATGAATTAGAGACACGCTCTGGTAAAACCATCGGTGTTTTCCACGCCAAGGATATACGGCAGTAAGTCTTCGGATACACCTCGTAAGCGGCACTGAAATCTATAAAAATACCACAAAGTATCATGCAAAATAAACATTTAATAAATTTTACTTATCTGACTGATAAATTTGGAGGTTACCCGGCATAAAAACCATATGAGTGGGTTCAGTACCCACGTTGGTAGTTTTAATATAAAAGTTTACACACACTTTTGTTGGCCTGGTTTTTCTTAAATATTTATTTATTTATTTATTTATTTTTTTTCGTCAATCAGAGAACAATATTCACTTACAGACTACTTAAGAATTAGACTAACAATAGTATTGATAAAATAGGAATTTGAATTTTAATTGAACTTTAAGTTAACTAAATGGTGGCATGTTTAATACATTAAATACGTACTGTCTAAAAGAATCTCTACTACAATTATCGAAGAAATCTAATCTACTGCAAACTGAGTTGGCTACTCTGATGCAACGAGCAATTGATTCATTACGAGCATAATTCGTTCCATGAATTTGCTCATGAAACACACAGTTATTACGAGATGTTCTACTCGGAACGCGTAAGGTAGTTAACAAAAGTAAAGGAGAGCATTTTATGTGGTATGCTAGTAAATCTCTAACAAGCATTATCCCAAAATAAGTACGTCGATTTTCTAGACTTTGCATGCCAAATAACAAACGCCTGGTTTTGTATGAGGGAGTATCGATTCTCCAATTTAGTTTATAGAACGTATATCTAGTAAATTTTCTTTGGATTTTTTCGATTCTCACTATCGAGTTTTTGTAGCAAGGGTTCCAAACCGTACAGCAATACTCCAGTTCAGATCGAACCAAAGAGTTAAAAAGAGATTTGAGTGAGTATGAATCGGTGAATTCCTTTGTATTTCTGATAATAAACCCTAGCATTTGGTTAGATTTATTTATTATATAATATAATTAATATGAGGTAAAAATGAAAGCTTAGTATCTAATATTACCCCCAAATCTTTTTTTTGAGTAACACATTCCAGGTCAGAATTATTAATCTGATATTTAAACTGAACAGGTAGAGTTTTACGGAAACAGGACATAACTTGGCATTTTGAAACATTCAAATGGAGATTATTTATAGGACACCAATCAGCCAGTTTTCCTAAGTCATCGTTAAGCAAAACACAATCTTCAACACTCCTAATAGTGCGGTATAGCTTAAGATCGTCAGCAAAAAGAAGACAAAGAGAATTGTTGAATATTTTGGGAATATCATTAATGAAAATTAGAAAGAGTAATGGACCCAGGTGGCTTCCTTGAGGGACACCGGAGTGAACTAGCACTTGGTGTGAAAAATGGTTATTGATTTTAACTCTCTGAACTCTGGAGCTTAAATAGGATTGCAGCCAATCAAGAAATCGTGAATGAAACCCAAACTGCTTCGGTTTATTAACTAGAACCTGATGATTAACACGGTCAAAGGCTTTGGCAAAATCCGTAAATATAATATCAGTCTGGGAATTACTTTCAAAATTTTTTACTATGTAATTAGTCATTAAGGAAAGATTAGTTGTAGTAGATCTACCAGACATAAAACCATGTTGATGTTCTGAAATCTCTTCCTTTAATTTAAAGGATAGTTTATCACACACAATTTTTTCGAACAGCTTAGGTAACGCGGAGATTTTACATATAGGTCTATAGTTAGTAATTTCTTGTTTAGAACCAGATTTATGCACGGGAATTATAAAAGACAATTTCCAAGAATCCAGGAAGACACCACTAGATAAAGACAGGTTAAACAGATCCGTCAAAGGCTTAGCTAAAGAATTAGCACATTTTGAAAGCAAAATTGGTGGAATGCCATCAGGTCCCTCTTTTTTGGTTGGGTCCAAGCCAAGCAAAGCAGTTTTAATTTCAAATATCTCAAGCTTCATGGATCCCACGGTAGCTGAAACTGAAATATAAGGTGGTTCTAGGTTAGTAGAAGAGTTAGTAGAATAGACGGATTGAAAAAAATTTGCGAAAAGATTACAGATCTCATCAACATCATTAGTAACCGTACTTAAGTATTTCATAAAACTAGGATAGCCGTTAGATTTACGTTTGGAGTTGATAAAGCTCCAAAAACATTTACTTTTACTCTTAATATTATGCTGTAAGGAGAACATATAAGATTTGTACAAAAACTTGTTGAGAGGGTCGAACTCATATTCAAGTTTTAAGTAATTCAAACGAAGTTGAAAATTCTGAAGATTTTTTTTATATAATTTAAATGATTTATTTTTTTTGTTTTTTAGATTCGATAGTCTCTTATTAAACCTTGCTGGGTTGGAATTTGATAAAGACTTTTTATGAGGAACAAATAAACGTACAGCTTCATTGACAATAGCCATGAAAGAATCACTAGCATTACATAAACTGACTTTACTAATAAGTATATCCCACGGAAAAGACGAAAAATATTCATTCATTGCATCAAAGTTCGCATAATTGAAGTTTGGTATTAGAGTATTATCACAATTCTCTATCTTAGAATAGCTATAGAAACTAATAAGCCCTTCAAGTGCTTATGTGATTAATGTGATGTAGTTTATTATCGACAAGAGGGATATCAGACTTTTCAACATAAACATTGAATTCCTTGTCAACAAAAACAAGATCAAGAATACGGTTAAGACCATTTGGAATGGAATTTAATTGAATTAAGTCAAATTGGCTAAGAAAGTCAACCAAGTTTTCTTCAATTTCAGAGGTTACATTGTAAGGAATTAAGCATTTATCGTCCAAGTCCAATATCCATTGAATATCACCCTGATTAAAGTCCCCAATGCAAATAACATGTTGCGAACTGTTTAGATTTTCTAAAACATTTTTACAATTATCGAAATAAATGTTATAATAATCAAGAGAACTTCTAGGCGGAATATAATTAAGTATAATAAAAACTTCACAGTCACTATTTAAAGATATACAAACAATCAATTGATCAATATCGAATAAAGATGATGAAATTTCAGTATTAGATTTCAACTCAATCTCCCTACAATTTAAAGACGATCGAATAGCAATTAGAATGCCTCCTCCTCTATCTTTACCTGTCAAAAGCTTCGATCTATCCTTCCTAAAAACAGTATAATTAGAATTAAATATTTCTGATGTTAGATGACTTTCAGTCAACCATGTTTCAGTTAGTAAAATTATATCAAATGAGCTAGATGAAAATGTTAGATATAAAGAATCTAATTTAGTTCTCATGCCACCTATATTCTGGTAATAATAAGAAAAATTAACAGAAGAATCAGGAGTCAAGGTTGAAAGAGCTGCGCCAATTGTCGCTGGGGATATTAGTGAGTTCACATTACAAGACGTAGGTCCTTCTTTTCTTTCCTCGAAAAAATTCATGGACAACAGTGTGCAACGGCCAGAGTGTTGCGTTGCATATTGAAGAAAAAAGTTCAAAGTCCCTCCCAACTTTAATTTCAAAAGAGGAATATTCCTTTTCTGGAGCCACATTGAATTTTCTTACCATAAGCTTAGATCCATCGACTGAGGGCAGTTTTTTTATAATATAATTGCGAACCGAATCTTCAGATGTTGATGGAGAAAGACGTGAAACAAATATACTTTTAATTGGTGGTAAAGCTATAAGTTCATCAGCGTTGGGTGGATTAAGCATTGAATTTTCAGCAGATGAGACAGCTACTGGGTTAGAGCTGTTGAGGTTGAGGAGATGTTGATGAGATGTTGAGATTTCCAGTGTCTGACTAGTGATAATTCCACTCGATAAGCGTGATGGAGAAGAACTACTACTAGTTTTAGTTGAAGTTTCCGAGCTCCCAATCGCTCCAGAATGAAGTACCCTAGTTACAGGCAATGTAGGATGTTGATATTTAGGTTGGCGTTGTTGCTTTTTAGAATGTATTAGTTGCAGCTGTTGATGTTGATTGTGTTGTTGTTGTTTGTGCTGATCGTGTTGTAGTTGCTCTTGAAGATGCTGATTTTGTAATTGTTGTTGTTGCTGCGAATGATCCTGCTGTTGTTGTTGATGTAATTGTTGATGTAATTGTTGTTGTTGCTGCTGTTGCTGCGAATGATTCTGCTGCTGCTGTTGTTGTTGTTGTTGTTGTAGTTGTTGTGCTTGTAGTTGTTGTTGTTGCTGATGTTGCTGCGAATGATCCTGCTGCTGTTGCTGATGTTGCTGCGAATGATCCTGCTGCTGCTCCTGTTGTTGTTGTTGCTGCGAATGATCTTGATGCTGCTGTTGGTGTTGTTGTTGTTGTTGTTGTTGTTGTTGTTGTTGTTGTTGTTGTTGTTGTGATTGTTGTTGGTGTTGTTGTTGTTGTTGTTGTTGTTGTTGTTGTTGTTGTTGTTGTTGTTGTTGTTGTTGTTGTTGTTGTTGTTGTTGTTGTTGTTGTTGTTGTTGTTGTTGTTGTTGTTGTTGTTGTTGTTGTTGTTGTTGTTGTTGTTGTTGTTGTTGTTTTGGTTGTTGCTGTTCAAGCTGTTGTTGTAGTTGTTGTTGCTGTTCTTTTAGCTGCTGTATTTGCTGATTTAGGTGATTAGATGAGGGCTTAGGTGAAGGGGTTAGCTGAATTAAAGGTGGTTGTAACGACAGATACGGGCTTAAGCCATCAGGTTCTACGATATTAAAAGAATTTGACAAGAGTTCATTGTTAGTGATATCAAAATCAAAGACATCTTTTAGTTCCGCAAATATAGAGTTAGCACGGTCAAATAGCTTCTTCAATTTCACTATTTTCCAATGGATCCTGTCTTTAGAAATATTTTCGTGAATCGTGCAATAATATTGTAGTCCACGAACAGAAATAAATTTATCTGCATCCTTTCCTTTAATCCCAATGCATTTTGCATGAACTTGCTGCAGACATACAGCGCAAGATACCATGATATCATTTGAGAATTTTTTGCAGATTAAACAATTTAGTTCACTCATTATCACTCTATATATCTAGATAAGGGCGTTTAAAGTGAGCTACACAAAAAAGATATGGGCGTTTAAGGTGAGCGACACAAAAAAGATATGGGCGTTTAAAGTGAGCGACACAAAAAAGATATGGGCTTTTAAGGTGAGCGACACAAAAAAGATATGGGCGTTTAAAGTGAGCGACACAAAAAAAAATTTTTTTTTATTTTTGATTTTTTATAGAAAAGTTTGTTGGCAGCCCTATGATATGAACCACAAGAATAGTCAATAATGGAAAATTTAGTAAAATCTAAATAACTTTTGAAATACTATTCACACAATTATTTATGACCACTTGTTATGAAGCACAAATCAAATCGCTAAATATTCAAGTATTTAAAAGCGAATGAATAAAGTTGTATCAAAAGTAATGAAAATAAAAAATACGGTGTAACGACACTGTTATTTTTTGCAATGAGTTTCTACTCAGAACAATATTATTTGTATTACTATAATTAGCACACAAGCACTGAATCTAAAGTTACTATAGTAAATTATAGGTGCACACTGTTTAAATATAATTGTAAGAACTTTAATATCAGATTTAGCGAATGCTATAAAAAGAAAATCGATAAATGATCGAGAGCACAAATTCAAGACTTGATGCAACGATAGGGTTACCACCACGACGTATTATTATTTATTCATTATTTTTCCGGCCTCGGAAGGAATCTCTAAAGCGCATAATGGCTAAAACACATGGTATTTTCCGTACAAAGTTTCCGACTTTGTTTACCTTCACAATACGGATTCTGTGAATGAAATAATAACTAAACGAAAATGGCGTGGGTTCATTTGCATATTTTAGATAAAAGTTTATCTAAATAAAGCAAAGCCCTGTTATCCTGCGCTTTCTAGGCTTCTCCCAATTGCTGCAATCTCTAACAGATTTATCCTTCATAGGTTCGGAAACGAGTTCCCTATGTTTGTAGGATGTACTACGTTGAGATGGTTCCCCCATATTTCTTATTTTAATTAATAATAATTCATTAAAGTTTTCAAAACGCGCACGACCGACGTCAAATTCTTTGGGGGCATTGATGTAAGACGTCAAAATACGTCAATCAAATGTCGCCCAAAGGAACAAGAAAAAATTGATTTCATTTCCAACAACATAAGAACAAGTCACAATAAGTTGATTGTTTTGGGAGTATAAGGAGAGATGTTGAAACCGTGGTCGAGGACGGTTGTGTTTAGGGAGGCACAACCGTCCTATATATAAAACATAAACTGTAAAACATAACTGTTTTTTACAACTGTGAAAGTGTAAAACTGTGACTTACCACACGTTTTTTCTTTTTTTTTATTAAAGTATAATGTTATTTCTTAAAAGCAGCAACTAGTTCCAGTAGTGTTAAAAATTACTAAATTAAAGCAGCGAAGGTGGGCAGAGTGAGGAAACCGAGATAGAGGATGAGGACGGGGCGTTTGTGGGGACACTGCCGTCCTTTATCAAACAAAAATAAAATATAATTTAAACACAACTTCAGCTATGAGAGCAGCATGGTTGAAGCGCTGTGCTTTTCAACGCACACCTGCTAAACGGGGTTATGACAACTCCCGCAAACTGGATCCATATGGGTCTATGAATGTCAACGGGTTAACCGTATTGAGGTTAAAAAAAAAAAACCAAATGACTGGAAGCTGGGAAAAGTCGAACTTAACCAAGAAAATTGTCAGGAAAATATCTACTAAAAAAAAAAAAGGAAAATTGTGATTTCTCACTAAACTACTCAATTAGTGCAATTGTCAGAAAAATGTAATTTCTCATTAAACTATTCAATTATAGCGCAAAATGTCATGATAATAGTTCTCGTTCTAAAATTATCCAAGTCATATTATATTTTCGTATAATTATGTGAAACTTCATTTCAACATAGCCTTCTATAGATTAAGAAACTGTATGTATATATGTAAATTTATAGTAGCTTTCGATCATGAGCGTCGAAGAAAAGAAAGATAGAGACAAAAAGCTCTTAGTTTTTAGGTTATTTCCATTGTATATATATTTATGTATTAGTGTTAAGGTAAGCCAACCGTCAAAAGAAACCTTTTAATTGCTCTTGAGCGGGAGCAGGACAACAAAATGAAACTGACAGCCACGAGGCTATTCATACAAAGAAATTATTTAAAGAGGGCCATACATTACAGCCGCTTTTGAACAAACTATTAATCTAGAATAAGAACTGTAAGACACATTGTAAAAGCAAGTGTCGTCTGCCTGCTGCGTGTTTCGTATATTTTCTTTTGAACCCTCATCCCGTCAGTCTCTCACTATTACACTCAGACGTTTTGCGGCTGCGTGTTTTTGACACTTCTCTTTCATTTTTTGTTCTCACCCATAGAGTCAAAATGTGAAAATAATCAAAGAAGCTCAGCTGCATTATTTATAAATCCATTAAAAAAAATCTCATAAAGAGAAAAATGTCATTTGAAGTGGTAAATAATTTAATTAGATTTTGCAGCAATGATTATTGACATAATGGATATGGAAAATACATGAAAATACATGGAAAATTAAAGAAATTGTCCGACGGCATACTACTTCTTTACTCATGAACATTAGAAGATACAATAAAGCAACGACAAGAAACAAAGAAAGACAAGAAAAAGAAACGTCAAAAACCATCCAAGACAACTGGACAATCCTCAACCCAAAACTTTGCGGGTTGAGACTTTTTAAAGTGTTTCTATTTCATCTGCTTTCTCTTTCGCACTTATTTCCGTCTTTGCAAAACCGTCTGGGTGTAATACACACTTAACAAAAAGACTCAATAAAATTCAATTCAATTCAATTCAAATTTTGGGAGTATAAGAGAAATTTTAATAGTGAATTTACTCAGTGGGTGCTAATAGGTATTAATAGTTTTTTTTTATAGGAAATTCAATTTAAGCAGGTCCTGCATTGAGGACCTGCACCGAAGGTTTTACCAGAGGTAGCAACCAACAACGGAAAAGCTGTGAAAAGTTCCGAACCAGCAAATCAAACTTAACAGCGGAGACAACGTCTAATCGTTTCAGCAAATTTCATCCCCGTTGGCTGAACGGAAATTGTCGCTAACCTTATTGAAATCTGCCTACGTATATTTACGTAACATAGCTTGCGGCAGTTAACAGTGGTTTTTCTTTTGTAGTAATCCTTGATTTTCAAAAATTCTTTCTATTTGCATATTCAATTCAATTCAATTCAATTTTCAATTTATTTTCATAAATATATAAATTACACTGATACAATAAGATTAAAATCTTCTACAGTCATCGACTAGCTTTCGTGCTGTACGCATCGTTCCAAACGGCGGCTTTCTATTGTGTGCAAATACATAAACCACTTTTGTTAAATCCCGTTTAACTCAATAAACAGTTTATATTTCTTCCTCTTTCACTCCTCCGTAAAGCTTTTCTCTTATCTCCGCGAGTGTAAGTTGTTTTTCCCCACCATGGGTACGGCCCCTGGGCCAAGAACTAAACCGGGAAACAGGTTTAGCACACTTTCCGAAGTTGTGCTCTCCGAACCCCGATCTAAAAGAACCAAACCATCATTCCATTCATTTGACCACTACCCTGAACTCCCTAAAACAAATACATATAAAAAAAATCCCAGATTCATTGTCATTGCCCCTGAAAGTGAAAATAAGCCTCTTACATCAGTAAGCATCTTTGCACTGAGAAAAGCCATCGATGCAATAAGTTCCGAGTATGAACAGATTTCACAACTCAGAGACGGTAAAATGTTAATCCTCACAAAAAATCAAACTGTTGCTGATAGATTCATCGCCATGAAAAATCTTTCTAACCTTTGTCCTGTAACGATCACTTTACATAGCCAACTTAATCTGTCCAAAGGCATTGTATACGCTCCCTGGCTTATCAATGTTCCAGAGGCAGAAATTGTTTCAGAAATGAAAACACAAAAAGTGACCGAAGTGTACAAATTTACGAAGCAGATAGATAGAAACCGTCGTCCATCAGGATTAATGCTCTTCACTTTCGACACATACCAAATTCCGAATACTGTCGAAATTGGATGTTACAATGCCAAGGTCACTGAGTATATTCCAAATCCCATGCGGTGCAGGAATTGCCAGTTACTCCCATGTGCCATATATGCAATTACCCACCACACAAAGACTCTGAGTGCTCCAGAACCATGTGCGCGAATTGTTTAGATCTTCACCCCTCACCATCTAAAGACTGCCCCAAGTTTATACAGATGAAAGAGATCCTGAAAGTTAAAACAGAGAAAAAGTGTAGTATAGCGGATGCTAAACCCATCTATAATGAACAGTTCTCCCAAGTAAGTACAAATGATGGCTCATTTGCCAATATTGCAAAACAAGCTAATCCCATACCTTCTTCCTCTTCCCTTCCAATCGCCCACGGGCATACAAAAACTACGCACTCCGAAAAAACCAACTCTACCACATTAACGGATAATCTCTCAATCTCTACAAATAAAACAAACACCATCGAAAGCAAAAAAACAGACAAAAACACAACAATATCTTCCAACCACCTTCCCCCTTTCTCATCACCCACTCAATCTCTTACCATTTCCACACAAGCAGCCGCAGCTGAATTGATAAAAGCAGAAATAAATAACAAAACTACTGTTACTCCCAGCAAATATAATACCAACACAAACCTTTCAACACAACCGTCCCTCAAAGAAAAAAACCAAACACAAACATGTGACTCCAACACCAACTCAGCTTCGTCTCTCTCTAATCTACCAATTTCTCAATCCATTTCAATTTTCAACTGATACAAAATCACTTTCTCCGCTAGCTAAAACTACTCAAGATCTTATCGATAACAACAATTACTTTGTTTCCATGGAAGATGATGACACCTCATAAACACAATATTAACCTCAAAAACAACGGCTCTACTGAGCAGGAATTGAATCGTCCGAGCTGCTCTCGGAGCTCGTTGGATTCAGCATCTGCTCAGGGGAGCCGTATTCTGAACACCACAAATTTAACAAACGTTAATTCTACACCAAATAATATTTCTTTACCACGAATAAACACAACAAACCAAATCTCTTCTACACTTTCATTGGTTCTACCCAATGGAAGTTCGTGGAAAACTAATGAAAAAAATATAGTTCTCGTAACTTTGCAATGGAATATGAAAGGCCTTACAAACAATTACGATGAACTCAATATTTTGATTTCAAGATAAGATACAGACCATGCATTGTAAATCTCCAAGAGACTCACTGTCCCTATAACTTTAAACCAATAATTCCTAAAACTTTCGAGGGTTACTTTTTAAACTTTCCCATAAACACAACATGGAAACAGGGTATCGGTATGATGATTAAAAAAAATATTCCGCATCGGCAAGTCCATATAAATTCCAACATTCTAGTGTTAGCACTGGAAATTCAATTAAAATTAAAAATTACATACACAAATTTGTACATTCCACCAGATCAAACTATTACGAGGTATGATCTGGAAAACATTTTAGCACAGGTCCAAGGGCCAATAGTGATTGGAGGAGACATCAATGCTTGGAGTATCCTTTGGGGTTCAGCTAGCACAAATAAAAGGGGTTCCATCCTATAAAATTTTATAACCAATTCAAACCTTCTTATATTAAATGATGGTTCACCAACACACTTCTCCACACACAAAACGCACACACACATAGATATCACATGCTGTTCCCCTGACCTATACCCAAAAATGTATTGGAGAACTTTAGAGGATCTGCACAACAGCGATCATTTTCCCATTCTAAATACTTTAACATTAGGAAAAAATGACAACCCCGCTCCCCCTTCAGTAAAATTCAAGATCGATCAAGCAAACTGGTCCGAATATGCAAAGTCAACTGCCAAAATATCACTTAACCTCGAAACTAATATTAATATCAATAAGTCTGCAGCTATTTTCCAAAAAATCTATCCGTGAAGCAGCAAACCTAACAATACCACAAACTAGTCCCAAAAAATCTAAGTACACTGTTCCTTGGTGGAACGCGGAGCTTAATAATTTAAAAAATGATAAAGTGAAAGCCTGGAAGAAATTTAAAAAAAACTCCTCAACGGAAAACCTTATTTTGTTTAAGAAATCCAATGCTCTCTTCAGAAGAACACTGAAAATAAACAAACTTAAAAGCGTCAACGAATTTACCGCTTCCATAAATCCCAATTCTTCGGTAACCAATATCTGGAATAAAATAAACAGACTTAGTGGCTCAGCTATACCTCGTTCTATATTAAGATGCATAGAATCTGACTCAGGATCTCTCATTAACCCTCTAGAAACAAGCAATAATTTCGCAGCTACTTGATCCGAATATTCCAAGGACTCCAATTTTCATATAAATTTCAAAACAAAAAAAGACGAAAGTCTCCGTACCATACCCCATATGTCCACTAATTCTGCAGCTAATCATTTCGAGCAACCCATCTCGCTATCCGAACTTGAATCTTGCCTTAGCAGATTAAAAGGAAAGACACCTGGTAGGGATAGACTTTCATACCCAATGTTTAAAAATTTGATAGTAGGAACAAAAACTGTTCTTATCAAACTGTACAATAAAATCCTCGACTCAAGTTTAATACCGCAATATTGGAAAACAGCCACGGTCATCCCCATCCCCAAACCAAAAAAAGAAATCAACAAAATTGACAGATACAGAAAAATCTCTCCATTACCATGCATCTCAAAGACTTTGGAAAAAATCATAGCGAAACGCCTCCTTTGGTATACTGAAACGAAAAAACTTATTGCTTTAAATCAAGTAGCATTTAAACCAAAAAGAGGATGCCAAGACGCTTTGCTACATATTGACAGTTATGTTTCAAACGCTATTTCTGCAAACGATTCTATACTATCCCTTGATTTTGAGAAAGCATTTGATAATAGGGGTTCATCTTGTGCTATCAAAATTGAATGAATGGAATTTGGGTACATTAAAGCTTTCCTTTCCAACCGACAATTTTGCGTCAAAGTAAATAATACCTACTCCCCGAATTTTCCCCTACACAATGGTATCCCACAGGGATCTCCGCTTTCAGTAATACTCTTCTCGATAGCGTTTAATGAAATCAGCAATATTATAGAGAAATATACGATTCTTGATCATTGTTTGTATGCTGATGATGTTTACGTTCTTTGTAAAAACAATGATTTAGAAGTAGCGAAATCCACTTTATTAAATGTATTAAAAGATCTTGAAGAATGGTCCACCTCTTCTGTTGCTAATTTAGCATTACAAAAATGTAAAACATTTCATATATGTAGGAGGCCAAACCAATGTTTAAACACCCTAATTTATTTGTTCATCTGTTCTGTTTTGTTTGATCCGTAAAGAAAGTGTTATATTAAGGCAATAGGCTATATAAAGGAAAATATTGCAATGAACGAACATACGATTCGATTTTGAGAAAAGGCAAAGTAACGAAAAGGAAAAGTATAAGAAGTAAAGGTCAAGTGAAAGTCAAGACAATTATGAACTTTTTTCAAATTAAATTAAATACTTAATCAATTAAATTAAAACCTTAATAATTATTAGTGAATTAAATTACAATTACTATCAACTAACTGACTATTATTTCCCCATTCCCCACAATTGGTGTCAGAAGTGAAGCGTATCAGAACTTCAGTGCCGCGTTTAAGAATTTATTCTTTACCCTTAAAGTGCAAATAAAGATACATAATAGCTTTTAAAAGTGTCAAAAGAATAATATTGCATGAAAGTGAAAACTAGAATTTGGTGCCATAATTTCATTATTTTTATTAGTGGAGAAAAAAAAAAAGTAGAATAATCAAAGAGAAGTTCAATTGAATATTATAAAAATTAAAGCTACGAAAGAGATAATAAAAAACCGCAATTGGAACATAAGAGAGTGATTAAATGTTATTTTGTGCTGTGAGCTTGATTAATGCATACGCACATATACACACAACTTTGGTGAGATCGTTTCATGTTGTATTGTCTTGCTTATCTCTTTAAAATATGCACAAGATCTTTGAGTGAATCCACCTTGCTAAGACACATTTTAATCTTTTCATTTTATGGCAAGTTAGGTGTATTTGAAAAAGCTTTTATCGCATGAGAGAACTAAAAAGCTTTTCGATTGCATGCAAATCTATTTTTTTTTTTGTGGAAACCATAACATTGAACTTTAAATTATTTTTTTTTTGCTATGATCGAAAAGTGATTTAATAAGTTGGAGAAAGACTTAGATTTCTAATGGATGATTTAGAAAAGCTAAAAACGAAACAACTACAGACAATTTTAAAAGAACTTAAATTATCGTATAGATATAATTTGAAATCAGAATTAGTAGAAAGACTGAATAATTTTTTTTTTAAAAGAGAATATATCGGCAAAAGAATATATTGAACTATTTGCAAAGAAAACACAAAAAGAAATTGACAATAATACAAGTGATAGTGAGGGTGGGGAAAGTTATAAGGAATTCGAAGATACGGCTGAAGGTGACGAGCCGAAAGAGTGTGAAAGAAGTGAAGAACATCGCAAAGCAAAAGTAGAGATGTCAGAAATGAATAATTTTGTATTTAAAGATATTGAGGAGTCTCTAGATAGATTTACTGGTGAAGGAGGGAAGAATATAATTTCGTGGTTGAAAGACTTTGAAGACATATCGACTGTGTGTAAATGGAATGATATTCAAAAATATCTTTATGCCAGGCGGTTGCTTAAAGGAGCTGCTAAGCTAGCAGTAGAAGTGTCATCCGGCATAACCAGTTGGGCGGGATTAAAAGACTTTTTAAAAAATGAATTTAACGATACGCCGTCAATCTTAAGTCTACACAAAAAACTTCAAGCCCGGAAAAAGAGAAGTGATGAGTCGTTTTTAGAATATATGTATTCGATGAAACAAATTGCTATGAGAGGCAATTATGATGATGAATCTCTAATTATTTATATTGTTCAAGGCATTCAGGATAGCACCTTAAATAAAACTGTGCTTTATGAAGCAACGAGCTTAGATGAATTAAAAAAGAAATTCCAGGTTTACGAAACAATAAAAAGCCAAATAGCAAGTACAAGTAATTTTCGAAATCATAACGCTTCCCAAAATGTTAGGCCAATTTCTTCGAACTCTTTTAAAAACGATAATAGGAGATGTACAAACTGTGGTTCGTTCTCACACAGTCAAAATGATTGCCCGAATAAGAGTAAAGGCGCACGCTGCTTTTCATGCAATGAGTTTGGCCATATTTCTAAAAATTGTTCCAAAAAGGATACAAGAAATTCGGATGCGAAAAATTCAAGTCAAAATATGAGACGAATTAATAGATTAGACTGTTGCGTTAAAGTTGTTTTGGCTGGATTACATTATGATGTGTTGGTGGATACGGGTGCGGATGTTTCATTGATTCAGAAAAGTGTTTGGGAAAAGACTGGTTCTGCTGTTGATGGGGCTGGAGAATGTTTGATGGGATTTGGGGATGGCAAAGCGAAGCGAACGCATGGTGCGTGTACAATTAATGCTGTTATAGAAGGAGATCAGTATTCCATTCGTTTTCATGTTGTTCCGGATGAATGGATGTCAGATAATTTAATATTGGGAAAGAATTTTTTGAGTGTGGCAAGAGTTTCCATTGAGAATGGTCACATCACTGTTACAAAAATCCCTGATGAGAACAATATTGCTAAAATGGATGTAGTCAATTTGGTTGAAAAGACTGATTTGGAATCCATTATAAACCAAAAACCAGAACATATAGCTGATGGTTCAATTCGAAACGAAATTAGAGAATTGGTACATTCATACGAACCTAAGAAACCTGAGAAAAGCAAAATAGAAATGCGCATTGTATTATCTGATGATCAACCTGTTTATCAAAAACCAAGAAGGTTGGCACCGCAAGAAAAAGAAGATGTGAAGAAACAAATTGATACGTGGCTCACAGATGGAATAATTAGATACAGTTGCTCTGATTATGCAAGCCCTATTGTATTGGTCAAGAAAAAAGATGGGACGAACAGAATTTGTATTGATTATAGACAGTTAAACTCAAAAATCATCAAGGACCGCCACCCACTTCCATTAATAGAAGAAATCTTAGAAGACCTTGTGGAAGGATTGTTTTTCATAGTTTTGGACTTCAAGAATGGATTTTTTCATGTACCCGTCGAAAAAGGAAGTCAAAAGTTCACAGCTTTTGTAACGCCAAATGGGCATTACGAATTTCTTAGAGCTCCATTTGGTCTGTGTAATTCACCTTCAGTTTTTCAAAGGTTTATCAATTCTGTCTTCGAAAAACTCTTACGATCAGATTGGTTGAGAATTTTTGTGGACGATTTAGTAATCATGCTAAAAGTCAAGAAAACTGCGTAGAAAAGTTAAAATTGGTTCTAGAAGTTGCAGCAGAAAATGGCTTATTTATCAACTGGAAAAAGTGTGAGTTCATAGCGGAGAAGATAGCGTTTCTGGGACATGTGGTCGAAAAAGGAAGCCTTAAGCCGTCGACAGAAAAGATAAAAGCAATTCAACATTTTCCAATACCTGATAATCTAAAGAAGATTCAGTCGTTCCTTGGCTTAACTGGATTTTTTAGACGTTTCATCGCAGGATATGCTGTCCTTGCGAAACCTTTATCCGACCTACTACGTAAGGATGTGAGATTTTATTTTGGCCAGGATCTAATTGAAGCATTTCAAGCATTAAAGGATGCGTTATGTAGAGACCCGGTTTTGAAACTGTATAACCCCAAGCGTGAAACTGAGCTACACACCGATGCAAGCAAAGTTGGATACGGTGGTGTTTTAATGCAAAAGCAAAACGACAACACTATGCACCCTGTATTTTATCTAAGCTATAAATCATCAAAAGCGGAAAGTAACCTAACAAGTTATGAACAGGAAGTACTAGCAATTGTGAAATGTCTGCAAAAGTTACGAGTGTATCTATTGGGAATACCGTTTAAGATTTATACGGATTGCAAGGCATTTACAGCGACTATGAGAAAGAAGGAACTATGTACGACAGTTGCCAGGTGGGCCATACTCCTTCAAGATTTTAACTGTAAAGTTCTTCATAGAGCTGGATCGTCGATGAGACACGTGGATGCTTTAAGCCGTTTTCCAGCAATATTACGTGTTGAAGATGGTGTCTTATTTCGAATTAAAAAGGCACAAGAGACGGATGAGTTTTGTTCACTTGTTGCAAATATTTTAAAGCACGACGAGAATTATGAAAAGTTTGTTATGCGGAATGGTGTTCTTTACAAGTTCTTGGAAGGTGATTATGCAATAGTGGTTCCAAAAAAACTGCAAAGAGAAGTATTGCGAGGTATCCATGAGCGAGGTCATGTAGGTGCGAATAAGGTCGAGGTGCTAGCCAGAAGAGAATTTTGGATACCAAGTTTGAAAACGAAAATAAAACAAGTTATCGCAAATTGTATTTCTTGTATACTTGGAGCTAGGAAAAGTGGAAAACAGGAAGGATTCCTCAATCCAATAGAAAAATATGATACTCCTCTAAATACGTATCATCTTGATCATCTTGGCCCCAAGAACTCAACGGCCAAGAATTATAAACATCTATTTGTAATTGTAGATGCTTTTTCCAAATTCACTTAGATTTTTCCTGTTAAGTCTACAGGAGCAGAAGAAGTTGTTAAAAAAATGTTACTTCAAAGTGAAACATTCGGGGATCCAGTAAGAATCGTCACAGACAGAGGTACTGCATTTACGTCTAACGCATTTAAAGAGTATTGCGAAGAAAGGAAGATAACGCATTTCCTGGTGACTACAGGTGTTCCTCGTGGAAACGGACAGGTGGAACGAATCAATAGAACTATCATCGAAATGTTAACAAAAATGTCCGTGGATGCTCCTAACAAGTGGTTCAAGCATACACCAAAACTGCAAAGAATTATCAACTCAACAGTAAACAGAAGCACAAAGAAAACGCCATTTGAGTTGATGTTTGGAGTTTCAATGAGATGCGTCGAAAACATAGAATTGAAAAAACTGATGGAAGAGCTAATAGTAGAAGAATTTGAAGACGAAAGAACGAGCTTGCGAGCTGAAGCCAGCGAACAAATAGCTAAGATACAAGAAGAGAACCGGAAAAGCTACAATCGAAAAAGAAAAGATGCTATAAGCTACAAGTTAGGTGATCTGGTCGCAATTAAGAAAACACAGTTTTCACCGGGAACCAAGCTATATCCGTTGTACTTAGGACCATATGAAATCACTAAAGTTAAACGAAATGACAGATATGATGTTCGAAAAGTTGGAAGTCACGAAGGACCGAACGCTACTTCTTCATCTGCCGACTTCATGAAACCATGGCGCAACGAAGATGGTAGTGAATGCGATGAGACTGAAAGTGAAGAAGAAGATGAGGATTACGTTGATGAAGCGAGCTTTAAATGATTAAATGAAGATGATTCGTCTGAGACAGCCGAAAACAGGATGGCCGATTGTAGGAGGCCAAACCAATGTTTAAACACCCTAATTTATTTGTTCATCTGTTCTGCTTTGTTTGATCCGTAAAGAAAGTGTTATATTAAGGCAATAGGCTATATAAAGGAAAAGATTGCAATGAACGAACATTCGATTCGATTTTGAGAAAAGGCAAAGTATAAGAAGTAAAGGTCAAGTGAAAGTTAAGACAATTATGAACTTTTTTCAAATTAAATTAAATACTTAATCAATTAAATTAAAACCTTAATAATTATTAGTGAATTAAATTACAATTACTATCAACTAACTGACTATTATTTCCCCATTCCCCACATATATGTAGAAAAAAATCATGCCCTAACTTTAACCTTTGTATAAACAATGTAGAGCAACAGGCAGTAAATAATTTAAGTATCTTAGGTTTAACCTTTAACAGTAAATATAATTGGAAAAACCATTGCATTGAATTAAAAAAAAAAACTTGCCTCAAGGCTTAATATCATTAAATATCTGTCTTCCAAAAAATGTAAGGTTCATATTAATACACTCTGTTATCTAACCAAAATGTTAATATTAAACAAAATAGACTATGTTCTTCCTATTTACGGAAACTGTCCTAAATCAACCTTTAATATAATAAAGCCTACTTACCATCAAGCTGCAAGAAAATCAATAAATGCATTTCCAACAACTCCAATAAAAAATATATTGGCTGAATCCGGCTTGCCAACACTTAACGAGAGATATGAGGAAGTAATTCTAAAACTTTCTACAAAAATCTTGTTTCCGACTAGATCTATTATAAACAAAGACTCTGTTGCTGCTTATCGATCTACACGCCAGAGAAGAATTCCATCAGCAATATCATGTATTTGGGAGTCCATATTAAAATTTAATCTGCCGACAAAAATAAGAAGTAACCCAACATCAACTTACCCACCTTGGTTATGTAGACAAGACTCTTTCGAGCTTTCGATGTGTGAATACCCAAAGGAACATACTCCAATAAAAGTATACTGTACAATCTTCAATACATCGAGAATGACCTCAAAACGAGAAAATGGAAATTCATATTCTGTGACGGTTCAAAAACAAAAAACCATACAAGCTTTGCGGTTACAACAGATAATGGTGAATTACTCAGGCAAGGTCTTCTACCTGAATGTGCATCTGTCTTTTCTGAAGAAGCACTAGCGATTTTTGAATCCTTAAAGTACGCCACTAAACAAAAGGACATTGGGTAATTTGTACTGACAGTCTGTCAGTTATTCACGCTATCAAGAACCTGAACAATAATACTCCAGCAGTAATTATGATTAGAGATATTCTCATTAAAACAAAAACAAAAATCAAAATTATGTGGGTAACTGCCCACATTGGTATAATAGGCAACGAGCACGCTGACAACGCTGCTAATTCTGCCGGCAAAACACCTACGCTCTTGTTTAACACATATAGTGAAAAAGATCTGCTACGAATAGTAACAACAGTATACAAAACTTGTCAGATGAATAGTTGGATTACATATAATCACCATTACTCAAGAATAAACAACAACAAAATACCAGCTGTTTATCCCTCTCAAGCACCAAAAGCAACTATCACCAATTTTATACGTCTTCGTCTAGGCCATACTTTATCAACTCATCAACACCTTCTAAAAAAAGAAAGTCCGCCAACATGTTCTACCTGCTCGGAAACACTAGATATCAAACACCTTTGCCCAACAATAATGACAACATTTACGAAATTTCTTAAAAATATCAATATTCAAAATTTAGATATTATTCAAAGTACAATTACAAATCTTAATTTTATATTATAACTTTTTTATATGTAATAATTTTTTATAATAACGAGCCGAAAGCCTTTGCTGCTTGTGCTCACTAAACTAAGTACTAACCTAGCAATTTAAGATTACTATGTTAGTCTGTATAAATAAATAAATAAATAAATAAAATCTTCTAGAGCATCTAATAAATTTAACAATAGATTTTACATAACGTATGAAAGCAAAGAAAATATAAATATAAGAATTAAAGTACCAGTTAATTGATCAGATAAAATCTTTTTGACAGCATATTCGAAAAGCAAGCGAATTTTAAAGTAGTTTTTAGGATAAAGAAAGAATTTTTAAAGTATATATAATATCAAAGTGTTAATTCCATAAGTGATACAGGTAGTGTGTCGACAAGGTATCATCGCGGGAGCAAGCGGATGCAGTGGCCACGACATTCTTTTTCTTCGTAAGAACGGTGAGTGTTTCTTGTAACTTGTAATTTTTACCAAAGCATTTTCATATATACATATATACATATATAAACTCTTGGGTGGTACATGCAAATTTTGAAGATTTAAAACCACAATCAAGAGAATTACACAAATAAATACATATATACATAAGCAAATCAAAAAATTTTCTTAACCTTTAAAATTGGAATTCTAAATAAAGTGTTAACCAAGAAAATACTTAGTATAGTAATAAAACTTATAGATAGGATTGCAATAATAGCCACGTAACATGCAATTAAATAAAATTATTATATGAAGAGTACAATAGAAACAAAATGAGTTGCTAATCAATTTATCTAGAAGGAGGGAGATGAGAGGAAGGTAAATGGAAAGGAAATAAGGGAAGCAAAGGGGCCATATTAAGGGGTACTTAGGCGGATATATTACCAAGATAGGGAGGGTAACGAACAATTTGTCCGCAGGCAAATTAACACGATTGCCTAAGCCTGGCATGGTTTTTTTTTTTTTTTGAACAGGGTTAGTTGGGTCAAGTACCTGGCCCTCCGACGAGCTAAAAAGGGAACTAGCATGCCAGCAACGACCCATATAGGCCAACAAAAGCCCGTTTCAGATTACTTTTTTCCATTATCTCTGATTCATTAAGTGATAAAATCACCGGTGTATGATCTGATGATAAATCATATAATTACCTTCGACTCTTATATGGTTTCGTTTGATACCTTTAACTATGAAAAAGTCAGAAAGGTCTGGTATTTTACTAGTATCCGAATGCCAGTAAGTTGGTGATCTGGAAGAATAAAACTCGCAATTGTATTTGAGGCATGCTTTGTAAAGCCTTCTGCCTTTTGTTGTTATAAGTCTGAATCCCCAATGGGTGTGCTTAGCATTGAAGTCACCGCCAACAAGGAAATTATGTCATAGTAGATTTAGCAGTTCTGTATAATATCAGTGGCAACACTGGTTCTTGTGTGTTTGGTTGTGTTTCTAACCGTGTCTTGTTAAATTTCATTTTTGTAGTGCTATTTACTTGTTATAATTATAAATCGCATTTCAATTAGTGTTTTTAAGTTCGAGTTACAGTCTAATGTGTTATTTTGATTTATAAATCAACTTGTTTTCATTTAATTTTGATTATCTGTTTACCTTAATTGTATAGTGTTAGTGTTTGGTAAGAAAAAAAATTTTTTTCCGTTCACATTAATTGAGTGTAATTTGAGTGTTATTTATAAATATTAGTCTCTCTCTTTAACTGCTTCAAAACTCCTAATCTATCCTTTTTCCTCACAACATAATCTCTTTAGAAAACCTAATTTCATTTGCTTAACTTGATAAACTCTAAACTATCGTCTGCTTGGTGCAGTTGGTAAAAGCGCGCTTTTCTTTTAGAATAAATACTAAGTAAGCCAAGCTATTCCGGTTCGATTCCGAGTCAATCCCAAACTTTTTTTTTTTCTCTCTTTATTTTAAAATTAAATTTTTTTTTGATTAGCCATGGCTTGTGCGGCAGGTAAATGTTTGGATAGTTCCAACTCACCTCTTTTCGCATGCTATGGTCCATGTGGTAATGCATTTCATGCTAAATGTATTGGGGCCAACAATGCACTTTTAGATAAAATAAGTGCTTTTAAAAGTGCTTGTTGGTATTGCGATAATTGCAAAAAGATATCTGCTTCCCAATTAGCGATAAAGATGTCTACGTTCAAACTAGAAATTGAAAAGCTGTCGAAAGGTTTCGATCAACTGTACAAAGCTTTCAATAAATCAGTTTTGAACCTAGAATCATTTTCTTCTCCCTGTAGCTCTGTTGAAATATCTACATCTACAGACGACTTAGAGACTTCAATTCCCCAGAAAGCTCTCGATTTAAATGACCTCAATGCTCAGTCTACTTCGCCAGCAACTATAAGCTCTGCCTTGATTCCAAGTACAGGGTCTAAAAAAAATCGTGAAGGCATAGTGACTAGCAAAAATTTGAGCCCTCCTTCAAAGCGCAAGACTTTGAGAAGCAAATCGGCCAAAATCAATATTCCTTCTGTCCCGATGGAACCAGTAGTTGAAGTTGTGGATCTTGAAAATAGATCATTGCCATCTAATTCTAGTTCTGATCCTGAACCTGGTGCATATTTTACACCAATGGAGGCAGTTCCAAAACCTAAGTTAATTTTTGTGTCTCGGCTTAGGCCAGATCTTAATTCTAACGATGTTTTGCGCTATCTGTTATCAAAGAAGTTAATTCCTAACGAAAATTGTATTAAATGTACTAAGATAAGCAAAACTGATAGCTTTGTGTCTTCGTTCAAGTTGCTTGTCCCGCCTTCGTCTTTCGACTCTATTTGTGACAGTAACTCTTGGCCTGGTGGTGCTCTTGTTAAAGAATTTTCCATCAACAGGAGAGTTAAAAACAAATTGCTTATTAATACTGCTCCAAAAAACTAATTAGATTTTCCCTCTTTTATCAAAATGTAAGAGGTCTTCGCAGTAAAACTGCTGCTTTATATGTAAATTCCCACGTTTTTAAACATGACGTATTTGCTTTAACTGAAACTTGGCTAAACTCAAGCCACTTGAACACCTAGATCTTGAGCCCTGAATTCTCGGTCTACCGTAAAGATCGGCACGTAGACAGACCAGATGATGTCGGGGGTGGTGTTTTGATTTCGGCCAGGAACACATATATGTCGTCTCGTATACTCTTTCCGTTTGAACTGTCTATTGATGTTGTTTGTGTGAAAGTCTGTACACTGTTAAAAAATATTTTTATTGTTAATGTATATATTGTTCCAAAAAGTTCAGCCTCAGCTTATTCTGAACTGGCCCTGATTTTGGATCATGTTTTTGAATTGCCTGATTTAGAAAGCCAAATTCTTTTAGTTGGTGACTTTAATCTACCATACGTTCAATGGTTACCCTCTGACGATGGATCTTTCCAAAAACCTTCTCCAACTTCACCACAGAGTGAGCTTTCTTGTTTAGATAATATTATTTCTACTGACTTACAGCAAGTTAGCTGTATTAGAAACTATCAAAATCGTATGTTAGTTTTAGTTTTCTCATCCGAAGCTATTAGCACGGTAGTTCTTCAATCAAATTCAGGCATTACTAGAATTGATGATTTCCATCCGCCTTTAGATATTTTTATAGAATTGAGCAACGTCTCTCAAGATATTAATAATTTAAAAGACTGTGTATATACTTTTGACTTTCGAAAAGCGAATTTCGATTTGCTATCGAATGAATTATGCATTGCTGGTATTGAAAATATATCAACTATTGCAAATATTGACGAAGCAGTCGCTTGCTTCTACTCAATTTTAGAAAATAGCATGAAAAAAACAATTCCCCTAAAGTTGCTTAGAAATAGTAGTTTCAGTCAACCATGGTTTACCAAGGAATTAAAGACTTTAAGGAACAAAAGAAACAAAGCTTGGAAGATCTATTTAACTACTCTCTCTCCAACTGACCACCAACTTTTCATAAGCCTTTTTGAAGACTTCAAAACGCTTTCTCAAACTCTAACTATGTCAATCAAATGGGGTTCTCTTCAAAAAAATGACCCAAAAAGTTTTTGGTCCTTTGTAAACTCTAAAAAAAAATCAGACGGCTATCCACTGAACTTTGTTTATAATAGCACTTTTTTAAAAAATACTCCTGAGATTTGCAATGCCTTTGCAAACCATTTTTGTGGATCTTTTTGTAGTACGAATTTAGAAATTGATGAACATTTTTTTCAGTATTTAACTCACTCCTCGCAAGTGAATTTTAATAGTATCCCTATTCACAGAGACAGAATTACTTACTTCCTTTCTTCTCTTAAAGATGACTTTTCTTCTGGTCCGGACTCGATTCCGCCAATTGTTTTAAAAAAGTGTTCCTCACGTTTATCATCTCCACTTGAATATCTTTTCAATCTTTCTTTAAAATCTGGAATATTTCCCACTCTTTGGAAAAAATCTTTTATAACACCTGTTTTCAAGAAGGGTGAAAAAATTGATATAAAAAACTACAGGCCAATTTCAAAGCTCTCATGCATACCCAAGCTATTTGAACAAGTAGTCTGCGAAAGCCAATCCTTCATTGCAAGGAATGTTATCTGCCATCAGCAGCATGGATTTATGCAAAGAAGATCGACGGCTACCAACCTTCTATCCTTTTATCATAAATGTTCCAACGCCCTTGAATGTGGGAACGAGCTTGACTGCATTTACACTGATTTCTTTAAGGCGTTTGACCAACTGTCTCATAATATTATATTATATAAACTAAAAGCATTTGGATTTCCCCCATTATTTATTGTTTGGATAAGCTCCTACCTAAAAAATAGGTCTTATGAAGTCAAATTTCGAAATGTTTTATCAAAACCTTTCATTGCTTTGTCTGGTGTGCCACAAGGAAGTCATCTTGGTCCCTTACTTTTCATTGTTGCAATTAATGATGTAATTTCTTGCATTTCCTATAGCGACATTTTAATCTTTGCTGATGATATGAAGATTTTTAAAACCATCAAAAATGCTTCAGATCGAGACTTCTTACAAAAAGATATCGACAGTTTTGTTCTATGGTGTTCTAAAAACGGACTTAGTTTGAACGCTTCCAAGTGCCAAAGTATGACCTTCTCCCGGAAAAGATCGCCAAGTATTGGAGAATATTCAATATCGCAACAATCCCTATCTCAAGTTTTTAGTTTCCGTGACCTCGGTGTTCTATTTAGTACCAACCTCGAGTTTAAAGAACACATCAACCTCATTATTAACAAATCAAATTCAATGCTTGGCTTTATTAAGCGATGGGCAAAAGAATTTAATGACCCCTATGTCACTCTCTCTTTATATAACTGTTATGTTCGTCCACATCTAGAATATGCGTCTCAGGTGTGGTCACCATTTTATGATATTCATAAATCTCGAATCGAAGCAGTACAGCATAGGTTCATACGTTTCGCTCTCAAAGGTCTTCCTTGGGAAGATCCTTTCAATCTACCTCCTTACGAAAATCGTATTCGCCTATTAAACCTTCAAACCCTCTCACAGAGACGAATTAACAATGATTTAGTTTTTTTTCATCAATTGATAACCGGTTCAACTGATCCCCCGACTTGCTTTCCCACATAAGTTTCAACTATCGCGGAGGATCTCACCAACTACGTAATTTAGAGTTTTTACATTGCTCCCACCACAGAACTAACTATGGCATGCATGAGCCATTAGCTCGCATGAGTAGGTTATCTAACTCCTATCCTTTTGTTTCCGATTTCAACCTAAGTAAAAATACTTTAAAATTAAAACTAAGAACCAGTGTGCCACCTGCATGACTTTTATTTGATATTTTGTTATTGTAAATTAATTTCTGTTCTTATTTATGTATAGTTTTTGTTTAATAATGTTTCCCTAGTTTATTATCTTCTATTTATTAATGTACTTTTTTTTATTTTTTTTTGTTAAAAATTGTAATGTCTTTTATTTTTTTCCTCGTATACGTTCTATTTGTGCTTGTGTTGGCGTTATTTACTAACCACTAACACTTGCATTGATGATGAAGAGCGTAGATAAGTGTGTACAAATGAGCTTGCTCTAAGTTCAGTACCGCTTAAGTCTCTGAGATGCAAAAAAAAAAAAAAAATCATCTTCAGTCGGGGAACGCCTTGGCGGGCAGTATATTGATGATTTGTAAACATAGCTTCTTCATGGTGTTTTAAGCTCTTTTTATCAGGATTGCCGGTCCACCTCTAGCCTTATCAGCTGGATGAGGAGCGTGGTAGCATATATAGTTTGATATTAAATCATCAAGAACCAGTCCACTTGAGAAATGAGTTTCGGACACCAGACAAATATCTATGTGTTCGATGTCTAAGAAGATTTTTAATTCTGATAAATGGTGTAAAAGACCGTTTGCATTCCATGTTCCAATTTTTAGTGTTCTGTCCATCATTGTTTTTTTAGAGCAACTTCTTCACTTAGCCGTTTGATGTTCAAATCCTGATTGTCACTTCTTTTAAGAATAAGTTGTAAATGCTTTTGAAAAACTTAAGCAACTTGTAACTAGTCACCCCATACTTCATTACCCTGATTTTCACAAAAAGTTTAAATTGACGACAGATGCCAGTAAGTATGCCATTGGTGCTGTCCTGAGCCAGGATAACCACCCAATATGTTTTGCTAGTCGAACCCTTAATAAACATGAAGTAATGTATAATGCCATTGAAAAAGAGTTATTAGCGGTAGTTTGGTCAATTGGGTATTTTAGACCATATTTATATGGGGTTGAGTTTGATGTTTTCACGGATCACCAACCAATCAAATGGCTACATTCAAAAAGAACACTGGTTGTTAAAATTAGGGGAATATTCATTTAAAGTAGACTACATTAAGGGAAAGGATAGTAATGTAGCTGTTTTTCAACACAGATGCAACGGAAATCAACGCCGTTAGCCGAAACAGTACAGAAACAAACTCCCAAAGTGCAGTGCTAGGTACAAGTCACAGCCAAATTGAAAATGTTGATGACCATATCCCCATAGTTGACACAGTAGTCAACAAATATAATACACAGATCATTCTTCTGAAATCAAAAACAAATGAAATGGATACTGTCCACAAAAATAAAAGAATATATATTTCAGAATTGGATATCAACAGTAATACGATGACAGACATTTTTAGAAGACTGATAAAGAAAGGTACTATTGGAATTTACACTGAAATAGACGATCATCTTTACAATAAGGTTCAGTTAAAATTTATCGGATTGTTTAGTAGCTATAAGAACATCAAATTTAGAAGATGTGGCAGAGGATCTTAAAGATGGAGAGGAAGCCGTAAGGTATATTCGAAATGTTCACGAAAAAGTGTTTTAAGCTCAAAATTTGTTGCTAATTTGTTGTTGATTAGTTGCGAAAAAATCGATTTTGTTGCTCCAAACCCGAGAAATCGACAAAAAATGCTAGCTTCACATCAAAATAGCATGAAACATAGCGAAAAAAGGTAAGAATTGTGGAAACAAATAGACTGCAATTTGTTGCTGTAAGACCGTGCAAAATTCAATTGCCGAAAAAAAATGTTTTCATGTTTTTTAAACAATTAAAATTTGGGACCGTTCATGCTTGCTTAACTCTCGGTTTTTCGGGGATAAACAAGCAGATTGATTTTGCTGCTCATCGAAGCATCAGTTATCAATGTCCGGAGTCAACAAAAAAATAGAAACCGGAAGGTCGGGTGAGTTTCTGATTGGTATCCTTGTAAACCGTGCATGCTTGCTTGAATCTCCATTTTCCGGGATAAACAGGCAAATCGATTTTGTTGCTTATCGTAGAATCACTTATCGATGCCTGAAGAGTCAGCAACAAAATAGAAACCCGAAGATCGGCTGAGTTTCCGATCGGTATCCCGACAAACCGTTCATGCTTGCTTGAATCTTCATTTTTCCGAGATCAACAGGCAAATTAATTTTGTTGCTCATCGTAGCATCACTTATCGATGCCTGGAGAGTCAGCAACAAAATAGAAACCGGGAGATCGGGTGAGTTTCTGATCGGTATCCTTGTAAACCGTGCATGCTTGCTTGAATCTCCATTTTCCCAGGATAAACGGGTAAATTGACTTTGTTGCTTATCGTAGCATCACTCATCGATGCTTGGAGAGTCAGCAACAAAATAGAAACCGGGAGATCGGGTGAGTTTCTGATCAGCATCCTTGTAAACCGTGCATGCTGGCTTGAATCTCCATTTTCCCAAGATAAATGGGTAAATTGATTTTGTTGTTTATCGTAGCATCACTTGCCAATGCCTGGAGAGTCAGCAACAAAATAGAAACCGGGAGGTCGGGTGAGTTTCTGATCGGTATCCTTGTAAACCGTGCATGCTTGCTTGATTCTCCATTTTCCCAGGATAAACAGGTAAATGCATTTTGTTGTTAAAATCGTACTTTTTGTCAATATCTAATTGATTACTGTGTTGAATAGCAATTGTTTGGATTTCATTTTTTTCTAGTACTTAGAAGTAACCTAGAGGCCATCTCTGCAACTTCCCGTTAAGTTCAGGAATCAGGACACCCTTGTAAAAATTGTAACCAATCTTACTAAAATAAATTTCCCGATTAGTAAAGAAACACGATCTTATCTATTTAACGAAATAAGCAATTTAATTCAGGTAATAACTATAACAAATTATGACAAGTGATTTAAGGCAATACAATTAGGATGTTAATGGTTAGAAAGTTCAGAATAGACTGATTAAGAAAAAGTTCAAGTTACAGAGAGAAAGTAGTTTAACTGTAGTAAAAGCTTTAATTTTCCACATCCTCCGGCCCACAATCTTTCAGGCGGTCTGTTATCTCCAGGGGGTAAAGTAGTTGAATAGGTCTTCTAAATATAGTTCCATTAGAAACACGCACCTCACACGCACGAACCTTCCCATCACGGCCAGGAAAAATAGAGACAATTACGCCCAAATGCCAAAGTACTTTAGGCAATGAGCGGTCCTCCAGAAGAACTACATCTCCAATCCCCAGATCAGATGATTTGATGTGTTTGAAATTATGAAACGATCTAAGTTGTTGAACGTATTCAGTATACCACCTGCGTTTGAAACTCGATATAAATCGCATCCTTTCTTTCCATCGTTGTCGTAAAGCTTCTGAGCGTTGATATTCATCGTCTTTGGTTGAGTGCTCTTGGTATTGTTTACATGACTGTCCTCGTAATAGTTGAGTTGGCGTGAGTGGCGATAGGTCAAGAGGGTCATCTGCAACGTATGTAAGAGGTCTGCTGTTGACCACACTTTCAACTTCAGTAAGGAGGGTGTAGAGCTGGTCGGTTTTTAAAGTCTCCTTGCCTATTGCTGCCCTCAAAGCCGATTTGACGACACCTACGAGACGTTCCCAAAATCCACCCCACCAAGGGGCACGTTCCACTATAAATCTCCAGCGTATACGATGATTAGCCAAGAAACCCTTAAACCTTTCATCAGTAAAAGTCAATTCTAGCAATTCCTTGGAGGACTTCTTAAAGGTAGCTGCGTTGTCTAAACAAATCACACTTGGCACTCCCCTTCGAGCTATGAAACGTCGAATACCCATCAAACAACTTTCAGTTGTCAAATCTGATGTTAACTCGAGATGAACCGCCCTAATCGATGCACAAGTAAACAGCATTATATATATCTTACTCTTCTGCCCAGAATCACATGTGTATAATGGTCCAGCAAAATCAAGGCCAGTGACATCAAATGGCGAGGAAAAAGTGATGCGATCCCTAGGTAGTGGTGCGTATGGTTGCGTCGCTGGCATAGCTCGAAGAACTTTGCAAACTGTGCAGCACTCGACAACCGATCGAACAAGTTGTCTTCCCTTGACGATCCAATAAGTTGATCGTAGATTAGTTAAAACTGAAGTTACTCCAGCATGAAATAATCGTTCGTGTATATCTTCAACTATCAGCTTCGATATATGCGACGACTTCGGCAATATAATTGGATGAGCTTGTATTACGGCGGACAACAAATGTAATCGACCGCCTACACGAAGATAGCCATCTTGATCTAGAAAAGGACTAAACATTAATAATTTAGAGTTCAAAGGTATACCTTCATTTCGTTTGAGCGCTACAATTTCAGAATTGAAATTCAGCCGCTGTGCTTCACCGATCCAATAACTTTCAGCTCTATCCATCTCACTTGCAGAAAGTAATGGAACCTCCACTTCTGATGCAATCGTGTTAAAGTGCTGCTTTTTCTTGAAGCACTCAATTGCTCGAAAACAGTAAGCCGTTATTCGTAAGAGACGTTTCAATGTGCTATATTTTTCGCAGGTAATAAAGGAATCGTTCGTTGTTGTAGATTTTTCTTCTTCCTCTTCTCCCTTCGCGACAACCAAAGAAATGGAACATATTGCTGATTCATTTACAGTTGGCCATAGATTTGGCTCATTTTGTAGCCAATCTGGTCCAGAGAGCCATTGTGTTGAGTGGATTAGAGACTGCGCATTTATTCCTCTCGTCACTAAATCTGCCGGATTATGAGAGCCAGGGCAGTGCCGCCAACAAGAAGTTTTAGCCAGTTTTCGAATTTCTCGTACTCTGTTTTCAACATACGGCTTCCATCGTTTTTCTTCCCCCAGAATCCAAAACAAAGCGATTCTGGAATCCGTCTACAAAAACTCTCCATCAAATACAACTTGCAAGTTCTTTCGAAGATACACAAGCAATCTTGCAGCGACCAAAGCAGCAGTGAGTTCCAATTTAGGCACAGTTAATTCGTCACTATCGTTGTTCTTGATTGGAGCTACTCGGTTCTTAGCGCAAAGGAAACGGGTGGTTATATTTCCATCATTATCTGTGGTCCGCAAGATTGTAACTGCTCCGAAAGCATGCCGGCTAGCGTCAGCAAAAATGTGGATCTGTGTTGAGCCTTCTTCCCTTATGACGCAGCGTGGTATCATCAAATGTCCAGTACACTGACATCTGCGCAACAGTCAACCCAGATTCTTTCCAGGTCGAATGGTAGTCTTGCATCCCACTCTAAATTTTGGCGCCAAATCGATTGGAAAAGAATCTTCATACGGACTACCCATGGACCTAATACACCAAAGGGATCATATATTTTACACATTACCTTCAGGACGTTGCGCTTGGTCGCACTCAAACCGTTTGACTTAAGAAGAGCCTCAACTCCGTTCAAATCGACCGATAATTCATCAGTGTCAACAAACCATCGAAGGCCTAGGACCTTTTGCGTTTCTGGTGGGGCCATTTCTGATGGATGATTCTTTCTGACTAGCAGGCTGTTGGAGTTCCACTTACGAAGGTTCATTGAACCGGCCTTCATGATTTGAACTGCTTCGCTTTTCATAGATAGATAGATAGATAGATACAGATTTTTATTGAATCACAGTAAAATTTACATTATACATCACTAGTTTTTACTTAACAAAAATCATTATAGCATGGCAATTGCCGTCTGCCAGATTGACAAATAAAACATAAAATATGTAATGAGCCCTAATCATAGGTACAATTCAATATTAAAAAAGGGATTAACAATTTTTTGACAAAATAGAGTACATAAACAATAGTTAACAAATTTTAACGGATTGAACAGAAAAACAATCAAAAATCTTCGTTCATTATAGCAATTCTATATCTTAGCGCAATTTTACAAAATTCGTATAGTTTTACAACATCCATTTCATTTAATATACTTATAACTTGATCTTCTGATAAAAAGTCCTTTCGGAATATACTCCTCCTGATTTCTCTGAGAATTGGACATTTTCCAACGAAGTGCACAGTATCTTCTCTTTCTGCCAAGTTACACATATTACACTCCAGCGGTAAATCATCCCTGTGTGGAATGAAATTTAAATTGAGTAGTTCACTGCGTAGTCTGACCATCATAGATATAACGTGTACATTATTTGAATCATGAAAATAGTTATTCTCTGCGAGGTTATGATTAAGTCTGCTATATGTTGTTCTGTGCAAGGAATTTGAAGCTTCTACCATATAATCCGCTCTACATTTCTCATCAACCTTTGAAATGACTTCATACAGGGTATTTTTAATGGCTGATAAATCTCCGATGGATATACTAAAATTAATTTGGCATCCTTCAGCTAAATCTTTCCACTCACGGTACCAGCTATTTTGGTCTTGTATAGCTTTCATGGTCACTCTTTTAACAACACGTGAATCATTCATTTTAAAAATTTTAAGTAAAAAGTCAGCTTGTAACTTTAGCGTTTTTATGAACAATGGTGAGAGACCAGTTTCTAGCATGATGACGTAGTTCGGTGTATTCTGCGGTAGATGAAATATTCTTTTGATGAAATGGGTCAGGAGTTTCTCAACTGAGTTGTACTTTTTACATCCCCATACCTGTGATCCATATAAAAGTATGCTCTCAGCTACTGCTTCAAATACCTTAAATTTACTACTGTGCGCTATAAACTTATTCATGAAGCATTGTTTCCATGTCATGTTAATAGCAGTTTGTGCCTTAACCAGTTTCTCCTTCAAGTGTTTCTCCATATTAAAATTATTTGTTACAGTAATGCCAAGGTATTTGTAGTCACGCACACATTCAACATTTTCGCGATTAAAATTCCATTTTTCATTAGCTGCATTGCGTCCGCCCCCACTCTTAATAATCATAACCTTCGATTTATCGATGTTGACTATTAGATTCCATAGCTGGCAATACTGATAAACCCTATTAATCATGAGCTGTAGAGTTTCCGGGGAATGAGCGAACATGACTATATCGTCTGCGAACAAAAGTGCCTTAATCTTTATTCCAGCGAAATCTACTCCACCCGGCAAGAAGTCAAGAAGGTCATCTATGAACAGTGAAAACAGAGTAGGGCTTAATGTACACCCTTGCCGCACTCCCGATGAGGTTTCAAACCACTCCGATAGTTCTTCGCCTGTCCATACTGCAGACCTGGTTCCTCTATACAAATTCTCCAAAACACGTCCAAACTTCAATGATATCCCAAGACTATACAGCTTATAAAACAGTGCACCTCTATCGATTGTATCGAAGGCCGCTTTAAAATCGATGAAAAAAACATAAAGTTTTTTCTTTTGTTTCAAAAAATACTCTGCCAAGGTCTTGAAAATAAAAATGTTGTCGATAGCTGAATATCCTGATCTGAAACCAGCTTGAAACTCCTTCAGCAACTTTTCGGTCTCGATCCAATTAACAAGACGTTTATGCAACATAGTTGTAAGCATCTTGTAAGATGCATTTAAAAAGGAAATTCCTCTGTAGTTTGCTGCATCCAATAGCGATCCTTTCTTGTGGATTGGGAATATAATGGCATCACGAAATTCATTTGGTGATAAATTTCCCTCCAAAACTGCGTTAAATAGTTTTAAAAGATGTTATTTAAGCAAGGCAGTTCCATATTTAAAGAATTCCACTGGAATACCATTTGATCCGGCTGCTTTCCCATCTTTAAGGGTCACAAGAGTTTCTTCCAACTCTCTAATTGTAAACGGAGCGTCCAAAGATTCGATTATACGTCCCGGTGCTGCAAAGTGCCACATTGTTGGCATTGTTTCAGGATTCAAAAGAGTCTTGAAATGGGAAAGCAGTTCATTTGCCGTCAGTTTTGTGTGGATGGTGAATTGTTTTCCATTCAGTTCCCTTGCCAGTTTCCAAAACTCAGCCGAGTTTTTACAGGAAGCCAATTTTGCTGCTTGCATAACGGCGTATGCTTTTTTTTTGGTTTTACATAGCTCTTTAAATTTCATATTGGCTTCTAAATATAAACCCCTAAATAATCCTCTGGTGGAGTTGCGGAAAATTCTCAACCACGCAAAAGATGTTTTTCGTGCCTTTTCACATTCTTCATCGTTCCATGGTTCTTTTCTTATTTTGCTTTTGTTTTGGCTGATTTCTTCTTGTGGGAAAGAGGCCTTTACAATCTGTTCCATCTTAGCAAAGTCTTCTATTTGTTGTCGTTGGATTTGCATATCTAGGGATCGTCGATACTGTTGAGCCTTATTCTCCTTCCATTTGAGTTTGGGTAGAAGCCGCATAATAGTAATTTCCTCATCTGCTTGAATCAGAGGTTGTATTGTCACCTCAAGAGGTAGATGGTCCGAATAAGGCACTCCACTGATCTCCAAATCCTTCACAAAGGGTTCCCAGTCTTCCCCTATAATCGCGTAGTCGATTACTGATGTCCCTTGTCCTCCAACAAACGTAAATTCTCCTGCAGAGTCACCAGCACTGGTACCATTTACTATGCGCAGACCAAACGTATCGCAAAAGTCTAACAATTTATTTCCTCTTGTGTTAGAACAAACATCTTTCGACTGTCTGAGGAAGCCTCTTGAATCATTCATCGCTCCTTGATTTGTTCCCACTCTTGCATTTAAATCTCCAATTAACATCACGTTCGATGCATCTATCACATTGAATAACTCTGTTAATTTTTCGAAGTCTTCTTCCCAATTGTTACAATTCAAATACATAGGTAGTATTGAAAGGCGGTTGTTACATGTTTTGAATTCTACAATCCAAATATCATTATACGTTTTAAAGGCACAGCTTGTATTGAGTTTTTTCTTAAATCCCAGGAAACTTCCTCCACTAGCTCTTCCTCGTGAATGATTTCTCTTAGCTGGTATCCATTTAAATGTAAAATCTAAAATCTTGTTCTCAATTCTTGCAAAATTACTATCAGTAATGAACGTTTCATATAAAAAAATTATGTCAAAGTTATTGATGAAATTATAAAAGTCATTATACAGACATTTGTTATTTCATCCTGATACATTATATGATAAAATTTTTAAATATTTATTTTTTATAACTAAGTTTCTTTGTAATTTGTTACTACTTATGTATTGGCAGACGGCTTTAGTACTAAAAATTATAATTACTACTACTACCAGCACCAATGAACCCTTGGAACTGCACTGCATTACCGACCTTGTTGGATTGTAAGCTTTTTGTTATCTGAGCACTGACAATACCATCTGTCATAATATTGTTCAGCATAGTTATACCATCGGCATCGTCGCACGTCAAGATGTTGTTTTCGTTTATATAAAAAGCTTTATGTTCCATTAGAAGTGTTAGTCCACGAATTATTACTTTAATGTTTTGGTTTTTAGCAATAATTTTTGTTTTCATCTGTAGCAGTTGCTTACGTTTTTCTCTCTCTGCTTTGGTGTAGTCCCGATGAATAGATATTCCGGTATTGCGCAATTTGAAAGCTGACCTCAAAATACGTGGAACAAAATTGCTATTTTGCATTTCCACAATAACATTTGCAATTCTATTGTCTCTTGCCCGAATCACTTTTGTTCTTGTTATTATTGCCGGATTATTGTCTTGCAGTAGGTCCAAGCAAACACTTTTTGCTTTCTCCATTGCATGCTGATCATCACCTTCAGATGGAATGTGTAGCACCAAGTTGTTTTCCTTTGATTTTTTTTTTTTCAAGAAAATCCATTTGACGTTCAAGTATGAAGTATTTGCTTTCAATTTTCTGCAGTTTAGCCTGAAGATCTTCGATGGCGCGTTCAAGTGACTCCATTTTTGTTTTAATTTCAAGCAAGTCAGATTTCGTTGGCATATTTTTGAGACGATCATCAAGCAAAGTTGCTAGAGATGCTTCAAGAATTTTTAAATCTACTAGTTGCACATTACCGATGTTCGCATTTAATTCAATGTCGGCTGCATTTGCCTCCGGGGAAAGTGCGGAACAAGGTCTTTTCGACATCGGCAAAAGGGTATTATAGCTGCTTTTGTTCTCAGAACTATTGTTGTTGTTAGTATTGATTCTACTTGGAGGAGTTCTTTGCATTGACTTCATTTTATTTTTTTTGTGGTATTTTTAGCACTAAAGAAGCTACAAAACTTCTCACCTTTAAATATATGTGTTCCTTGTGGTTTATTAGTTAAGTAAAAACTTTTTGAACACCAAAACTAACTTTTTTAATAATAAATAAAATAAAATTTTACGGAGCTTAAATACAAAGTCAACCAAACTTGAATAGCCAGAGTTGCTTCGCTTTTTATATCGTTTGCTGTCTTCTCGTCGTTCACGCTTGCCACGAAGTCGTCAACGTAAAAGCTTCTGCGTAGAATGTTGACTGTTTTAGGATATTGCTCCTCTCCATCGTCTAAGATTTTAGAAATTACTTCACCTAGTATGTTGGGACTGCTTGTTACACCAAATGTCACTCGCGTCATGCGATACGCTTGCACTGAAAAATCTTTGCGAGTCTCTTCGGGATTAAAAAGTTCCTTAAACCAGAAAAATCTGTGGCTGTCTCGATCAGGTGCAGCCAAAACTACTTGGTGAAAAGCCTTTTCGATATCAGCAGTCAATCCAAATTTTCCACAACGAAAATTAAGTAACACCGTCAAAATTTCGGGTAGAAGGTTGTTGCCCACCTGTAAGTGGTCGTTAAGTGATTTAATATGATTCGCTGCATGAGCCGAAGCATCGAAAACAATGCGAAGCTTTGTTGTGTCTTTATCTTCTCGATACACCGGTCTATGGGGCATGTAATACACGCGATCTTTTTGTTCATCCTCTTCCACTCGTTCAGCCAAACCACCCTTTATCATTTCCAGTATCGAAGCGTCATACTCTTTTAGTTTTTCTGATGATCTTAATTTACGTACCAGGGAATGCATTCGATAAAGTGCCCCCATACGATTGTCATGAAGCCTTTTGTTAGCATCCTTCCATGGCAGCGATGCTTCGTAACGACCTCCAACTTTACGGATACTCAGCTCTGATGGTCGACTAGTACTCCTTGGTTCGTCGTTTGTTAGCCCAAGAGTCTCGAGACTCCAAAACTGTTTAAAATCCTCACAGAGACAGACATGTAAGGAAGTGACATAAGCAAGGTTCACTACTGCATCTGAATTTTGAGACATGACAGGAGACCTACCTTGTAAAGTCCATCCAAAGACAGTGTTTATTGCTGTCAAATTTGGTGTAATCCTCTTGTGTTGTCCAGTTGCCACAGTCCAATAATTATCGGCTCCTATTAGTATGCTAATTCCGTTTTCCGCTTGGACATTAGCGAGACACACATCGGCTAGCTGCAACTCTTTTAAGGATTTTAAACTATTATTTGGCGTTGATAAAACATCCACACAAATTTCGGGTACTTCCATTAACTCTAAAGTAACAATTCTATTGTCATATTGGTTGCGCAATACTACTTGTACTTTATTACACTGCATGCTAGGTCTAGGCTCATTGCTTCCAAATGGTATTATGTTTAGATTTTGTACGCCACCGATAATATCCAAATTGAGTTTTCGTGCCACGCTAGATTTTATAAATGACATTTGGCTGCCACCGTCCAAAACCATTCGCACATACAATGACACACTAGAATTTTTTCTCGATGCAAATGCAAATGCCGTTTGTAAGTACACGGTGTTGTTTTGTTGCGACAGAGCGTTATGAGTGTGTGTAGTGTACAAATTAGTTGATTGCTGCTGTTGGATTGAAGACGTCATAGGGTTTGGTGATGATATTAGTGAACCATTTTTTTTCTTACCGGCAGAAGATGTATAGGTAGGGTCACACATTGACGTTGCGTGTCGCCCGTTACACTTTGAGCACACTAGTTGGAACCGTTTTTACACGTTTTGGAGTAGTGGCCTTTTCTTATACACCGGTAACATCGCCCATCCTCTTTCAACATTTGCTTTTTTTGTAGCAACGTAAAATAGCTTTGACAATCAACAGAATTATGATCAGGGGACTTACAGAAAAAACAACTACTGTCATTCACTTCGGCTGCGAACAATCCAACAGCTGTTTTTACCGGTTTCGATTTGGAAATTACCTGCAGTTGTTGCGCACGAGTTGAGCATTGTTTGGCTTCGTGGGCCTTTTCTAATGATTCCACTTCTCGTTTAATGAATTTCAGTAAAAGCCGTACTTGCTTATCCCCAATGTCTTTAGTCGAGGATAGATCTGACCTTTCGGATGAGATGTCGTTATCATCATTTTGTGCATTTGTCTCACCCTCTGGAGAACTGTCAGAAAAGTCAGTGTTGTATCTGTGGAAATCTACTCTCAACTCGTTGGGAATGCAACGAAGTAATACACCCTTGAGCATTACATAATAGTTTTATGCTGGAATTCCGAGAGCTGCAAGCGATCGAGTGGAAGCTAAAACTGAATTGTAAAGACATCTTAAACCTGTAGCGTCAATTCTTGATAGAACTGGTTGAATTGATAACAAGCACTGCATATTATGATCGACTATTTTGTCTTTATTTCCGTATTCTTCCTTAAGTAGGCTGATTGCAGTTTCATAGTTGAGTTCGCTTGGGGTGAGCCCTAACAGAGTATTCGCTGCCTTGCCAGTCAAGGCAACTTCTAAATAGTTAAACTTGTCGACGGTGGAAAGAGACGGGTTATCATGCACAAGTGTTCTGTACTGTTCCCAAAACGGTATCCATTCTTTGTAGTCGCCTGAGAACTTTTTAGGATGAAGCTTTTGAAGCTTAACGGCTTGCATTTTGATGGGAGATGGTATGGTAACGTTATGTGCTGAAATATTGGCGGTATTAGCGGACCCGTCGTTGGCTGAACCTTCAACATTTGGAACTGATGACGATAAAAGCTGCCTCTGATATTCTTTTACCTTGTTCAAACGCAATTGAAGTCGTGCAATCGTTGATACAGCTTTGTCATTATAATCAGCTATAGAATCTGCTTCTCGATCAAAGTCATCAGTTTTAATGGAAGATCGAACCTCAGCATTTGCTTTGCCCAAACTTTCATGCGCGGCTGACAAACGGTTTAAGAAAACGCTTAGTTCTTCTTCAATGGAATCTAAAACATCCAGGTCATCTTTAATGAATCGTTCATTTGAGTTTAGGAACTCGCACGCGGTATTTACGATCTTTGTAACTTGCCCACGATACGTAGCGCGACTTGCCAAATCCATTATCGATTGTGTCAGAATAAATCACGCTTTTATTTCGCCCGTTATTGTTTCTCGTCCCGGGTTTCGGCACCAAATGTAAAAATTGTAACCAATCTTACTAAAATAAATTTCCCGATTAGTAAAGAAACACGATCTTATCTATTTAACGAAATAAGCAATTTAATTCAGGTAATAACTATAACAAATTATGACAAGTGATTTAAGGCAATACAATTAGGATGTTAATGGTTAGAAAGTTCAGAATAGACTGATTAAGAAAAAGTTCAAGTTACAGAGAGAAAGTAGTTTAACTGTAGTAAAAGCTTTAATTTTCAACAACCCTCACGGGAACCGTGAATATAGCTTCCTAGGACCTCAAAACGTCGAGATGTGATGAAAACTGGATTTTCGAAAAACGGGTTGAAACCAATAACTTCCCGATTTTCAAAAAATTTTCAATTTTCTTAGCGGGAAGTTAAAAACACGGTTTACAAGGATACCGATCAGAAACTCACCCGACCTTCCGGTTTCTATTTTGTTGCTGACTCTCCGGACATTGATAACTAATGCTACGATGAGCAACAAAATCAATTTGCTTGTTTATCCCCGAAAAACCGAGAGTTAAGCAAGCATGAACCCATGCTCAATTTTAATTGTTTAAAAAACATGAAAACATTTTTTTTTCGGCAATTGAATTTTGCACGGTCTTACAGCAACAAATTGCAGTCTATTTGTTTCCACAATTCTTACCCTTTTTTGCTATGTTTCATGCTATTTTGATGTGAAGCAAGCATTTTTGTCGATTTCTCGGGATCGGTTGGAGCAACAAAATCGATTTTTTCGCAACTAATTAACAACAAATTTTGAGCTTTTTTTTTTAATTTTTGCTCATTTAGCCCTGCCAGTTTTATAGAGCTGACTAAAATGTATCTATTTTTCAAAGAATACTCATAAATTCATTGTTATCAAAAAGATAAAAAAACAGCGTTCCAGAAACGTACATAAGTATTCCGAACATGTTAAATTTGAATTATAAGAAAAAAAACAAAAATGTTGGTTTATAAGATCTCGTCTCAAAAGATTCCGAAATAAAGGTGGGAGAAGTTACATCATTAATCCTAGCTCTCACATAATTTAAGTTAAGGTATCTCTTATACTTATTTGTACATAGCACCTCTACTACCTTTGTTAAGCAAAAGAGAGTAGAGCACTATCATTTACTGGTGCCGTTACTTAAGGCCAAGCGACATAAGACCAAATTTGAATGTTTGGCCTTATGTCACTTTGCGAAAGCGACATAAGGCCAAACTTTAGGAGTTGGCCTTATGTAACTTTCCCAAAGCGTAATAAGGCCAATATGGCCTTATGTCACTCAGAACTGGTTGTACCTGGATTCCAAGAACAAAGTACATATTCCATAACTTCAAACAAAAGACGAAAAATATTTAACTAAAACTGTATCTTCCTTCATATATATATATTTTTAAGTATCATTGATACAAAGAGATATGCTTTCAATTAGTTTAATTTAAAGATACAAGTTAAAAAGCTTTTACAAAACATTCACCGGGAATTTTTTTTAAAATATTTTTTCAGTTTTGTTTTCAAATCTTTAGGTTTTGAGCTTAAGATAAAGTAAAATAAAAAAATTCGCGCGAATTTTTTACTTTTACTTACTTTAAGATTTGAAAACAAAACTGAAAAAATATTTAAAAAAAAATTCCCGGTGTAAAAGCTTTTTAACTTATATCTTTAAATTAAACTAATTGAAAGCATATCTCTTTGTATCAATTATACTTAACCCGGTGAATGTTTTGTAAAAGCTTTTTAACTTATATATTTAAAGTAAACTAATTGAAAGCATATCTCTTTGTATCAATAGCTGAGTTTTATTGGGAATCTGTATTCACTTCAGCAAAACTTCGCAGAACATTGCACATGGGAAAACAACAACTCTAAATGAACAACGATAAGTGAATAAAAATAAGTTACTTTGTAGAAGTGAACAACAAGGATGGCTGGTAAATGGAGTTTATGGAATAAAGTTGTATTAGTGAGTACAGCGTTTTATTGAAGGTAGTAGTGAAGTGAATATGAAAATTCGCAATGAAACATGGCTAATGATACTTAAAAATATTCTGTATGTATGCATTCGCATTTTTACCTATAACTGTTAAATAAAAACAACCGGTGGTTTAGAGTGCAGAAAGAAGACTGATTTATTGTTCAGCGAGAATAACTGGGATGTTACCTTGCTATGCATGTATGTGTGATTGTATGTACATTTGAAGTTTGAACAAGTCTATAAAAGTGTTGCTGAGTTAAATTAAACAAACAATAATGTTTTGTTCAAATATAAATTAAGGAAGTAAGCTTACATGATTGTCTTGTGAAAAATGAAAGTGCCGTCCAAAACATTAATTTTTACAAAATTGAGAAAAAGAATGTTAATGAGCGCAACATGTAGAAAGCTAGATATTGATAACAATCCTAACGGCATAAACAAACAATAAATTGAACAGTTGGCCTTATGTCTCCAAAAAAGTTGGCCTCATGACGCTTTGGGAAAGTGACATAAGGCCAACTCCTAAAATTTGGCGTTATGTCGCTTTCGCAAAGTGACATAAGGCCAAACATTCAAATTTGGCCTTATGTCACTTGGCCTTAAGTCACGGCACCAGTTTATTATATTAGAATTATATATTGAGTGAACATCAAGATGTGCTAAAATAACTTTTCTAGATTTGTTATCGATTCCTGTGTAATATTTTTAATTAAAAAAAAAAATTCTTTTTTTTTGTTTGAATACGTTAAGGGTCACCCCACCCACATATAAACATGTATGTAATATTACGCCCGTTGAAGTGGCATTTAACACTATTTTTATACTAATGTATGCAAGATATTAAATGTCACTAATATTTCATATAAATCTTTGAGTGTCTTTATATTTTTATTATTATATATTATGAATTTTTTATGAAATAAAATGTATCTATCTAATCTAAAAAATCTAAAAGTGATCTGGTAACTCGTTTGACTACCAGCGCCTTTACTTTCAAAATTATTAGATCTGGGTGATCCAGCTTCAGTTTTATGTTGGCAATAGAGCGGACTGTTCCAATTTTTCCTCCCAACCCCAAGATTTTGACAAGTGTTTGGTTTTTAGGAGTGTTGCAATAGCCGTTGGCAATAACACACCAGAAGAGGCTTCGGACTAATTTTTGCAAAGCTACATGTTGCTACTTTGTGAAGGATAACTCATGATATGACACTTGACGTGTTTTGCAATTAAGATACTGCCTTGACCTGCAAGGGAAACGGTAGGCGAAACGATGCTTTACGCAATAAATCCAGATTTTGTGCTCACGAAGCAAGGCTTCGGTGGATGGGCGTTGTACTATTCGGGAAGGCTCTGACTGGTGTCAACTTGGCGGCGCGCGTCCAGATGTTGCAACTTAAAGAACACGTCAATTGTGCTTACTATACCTCCACTGTGCCCTGGGATGCTCCGTCCGGAGCTGACCTGCTTAACTAGTAAGTGCGAGTGTTGACAAAGGAGTGCGGAACAAAAGAATTGTGATCAACACTATAATGCTCGGCTTCCTTACGCCGATCAGTCACATTGTCGCGGTGGGGGGGCTTAAGTAGTTTATTTGAACCGAGCTCTGCTGCCCTTTTTCTGATCCAGACAAGCCTATTCCAGACATTTATTTGAATGGAAATGTGCTTCCCAAGTGTGAAAAGTTTAAATATCTGGGATCTATGATCAATAGTGAAGCAACTTGTGATGACGACATCAATCATCGAGTAAGCGTAGGGTGGATGAAGTGGCGAGAAAACTCCGCTATCTTCTGTGATCGAAAAATGCCCCCTAAGCTGAAGGGAAGACTCTACACAGCAGCTGTCCGTCCAGCTCTGACATACGGTTCACAATGTTGGACAATGTACAAAAAGTATGAGAGCAAATTGACGGCAGCCGAAATGAAGATGCTTCGGATGACAGCAGGAGTAACAAAGCTTGATCGAATTAGAAGTACTAAGATCCGTGGAAGCCTTCATGTCAAAAGTACCATCTTGGACAAAATTCAGCACAACCGGCTCAGTTGGTATTGTCATGTTCAAAGGAGAGATCCGCAGAACCCCGTCCAAAAGGCAATATCGTACAACGTTTCAACAAATTCGCGACGAAAAAGAAAAGGCAGGCCAAAACACTCCTGGTACAAGCAAATGCAAAAACAGCAGCATTTGGTTGGCCTCAGACATGGAACAATCCAAAACCGGGAGGCTTGCCGACGCTTTCTGAGGTCAACGCGGCGTACCCCACAGGCGGATCACTAGTGTGAAGCAGAAAAGTGGGAGAGTTGTGATCGCTTCAAGATCACTACTCGTAACGCCAGAAATGGAAAAGAAGATTTGAACCGAGCTCGATGCCGAAAGGTGGTCGAAGGATGGGGAAAATTAATGAAAACTAAGAATTGATCAAAAAACAGTATGGAAGATCAACTAAAGGAATTTTATTCTCCAGGTGGCAGTCAAAGCGAAAATCCACCCGTAGTTTTCACTACGGCAGGGCACGGATTCTGGAGGCCCCATCTAACATACTAACGCACACCTTTACTGGTTGTTACACGCGAGTCGAAGGTACCGTAACCGATGACTCCTGCAGTTCTCTCCATGAATCTCTAATTTCGTCAAAACTCTACCTAAGCTCTCAACATCACAAAAAGTGGAAGATGCAGTTCTAGAAGTGCATTGTGCCCTTACAAGTAGCTTCGAGCTGGCATGTCCAGCTAGACAATTACCTAGTAGATCTATGGTTCCGTGGTGGAACAGTGAACTACAGAAACTTCGCAGGGAAACCAGAAGTATTCTGAATAGGTCCGTCAAAACCAAATCAGAGGTCGACTGGAACCTGTTTCGATCTAAACAAAGGTTAATTCAAAGATCAAAGAATGCCTCTTACAAAGAATTCTGTGAAAGTATACAAAACACTCAGCGAGACTAGTCGACTTACCAAAGCCCTTAAAAGGAGCAAGGTAAACAAACTATAAACGATCAGGAAATCAGATCGTTCCTATACCGAGTCCAAAGCAGAGACACTCAGTCTTATGCTGGAAACTCATTTTCCAGGAAACCAGATATCTATCGGACCACAGCAATCTATTTCCCTTAACTCAGGTGAATCCAATAAATCCACTCGACGTAGCTGGTACACGTCATCATTAGTTGTTACCGACGAAGCCATCAAATATGCCGTGGCATCTTTTGAAAGTTTCAAGACACCTGGCACTGACGGTGTTTACCCAGCTATGTTGCAGGAAAGTATAAACCTTTTGCTACCTACTTTGAAAAATATTTTCACTGGTAGTTTGCCCTAGCGTATATACCAACTCCATGGCAAAGTATTACACCCCTATTACAGATGACAACCCAACTGAAAATTGGGTTGTGTGCCCGTGTTATGTATATGAGAAGACAACACAATTTCAGTTGAGTTGTCATCCATAATAGGGGTATTAGAGTAGCCTTCATACCAAAAATTGGTAAACAAGACTACTCACTCGTCAAGAGCTTTAGACCCATCAGTCTTACCTCCTTCCTGGAAAGAATGATTGAGATTTACATACGTAAAACCTCACTCCAAACACACCCTCTGCCTCAGATGCAACATGCTTACCAAAGAGGAAAATCTTGCGAGACCGCACTTCAAAATCTTGTTAGCAGGATTGAATGCGCGCTTGACAGGAAAGAATTTGCGGTGGGCATTTTCATCGACATTCAAGGTGCTTTTGACAATGCTAGCTTCGATGGTATGTGCAATGCTGCCAGAGAACACGGTGTGGACGAGTCATTAGTGTTGTGGATTAAAGCAATGCTAATGAAAAGCACCGTAATTGCTGAGGCGGACTGTGGACAATATGTAGCAACGGGAGTGAATAAGGGCTGTCCACAAGGTGGCGTTTTATCTTCTCTTCTGTGGTGCATGTTGATCGGCTCTCTACTTGTAATGCTCAATGGTTCTAACGTTCATGCCCAAGCATATGCAGACGACGTCGCGTCGCCGTGCTCTCGGTTGGTTCTAGCCTCCAAGCTGTCTGTTCCCGAGCACATGCTGCGCTTTATATGATTGACACCTGGTGGGTCAGAAACGGTCTCTCCGTCAATCCTCTTAAAACCGATGTTGTCCTTTTCACGAGACGTAGAAAATTGACTGGTCTGACCCAACTTACGCTTCAAAGCGTCAACATCCCCTTTTCAAATGAAGTCAAACATCTTGGAGTGATCCTAGATAACTGGCTTCTTTGGTCTAAACATGTCGAGTTTAAAACTACTAAAGCACTGTCAGTCTTCTGGCAATGTAAAGGAGCCTTTGGCAAGACATGGGGTCTTTCACCAAAAAGGGTAATTTGGATCTATACGGCTATGATAAAACCAATCATCTGCTATGCGTCAGTTGTTTGGTGGAATAAGCTCTCGCGTAAATACGTTATTGCCTTGTTTGCCAAACTTCAAAGAACAGTTTGTCTTGGTGTTACTGGGGCCTTCAACAGCACACCGGGAGCTGCTCTCGACACACTGCTGAATCTTCCTCCCCTTGATACCAACATCATGGGGTGTACTCTCAAGACCATTTCTCGTTTAAAGCGATGTGGTCTCTGGCACAATTCGCACTAGAGCTTTGAGGAACTCGCAAGCAGCATATCTTTAGGCTCACGTCTAATGGATATGCCGTCTGACACGATGATCCCAAGGCTCAAACTGCGTCAAAATTACTCAGTCAACTTTCCTTCGGTTCAGGACTGGTTCGCTCCAGAATCTGAGCCTGGAAAGAACTGTTATCGTATCTTCACAGATGGCTCCAAAACCGACAAGGGTTCTGGTGCTGGTGCCTTTGTTGAGAACGACGACATACGACTGCACTCATCTTTGGGATCATACGCATCCGTTTTCCAAGCGGAGGTTTATGCTATCCTAATGGCCTTGAGCCACGTAACGAACAATGGATGGACGGGGAGAAGTATCTTTGTTTGCAGCGACAGCCAAGCTGTGCATAAGGCCCTTCTCAACCCTCTAACCAATTCGAAAGTGATCCAGGAATGCAAGAGTTCTCTGAATGCGGTCGGAAGATTAAATTCCTTTAGTCTCATTTGGGTTCCGGGCCATCACGGCATAACTGAAAATGAGATCGCCGATGAACTTGTAGGCAAGGATCTCAGACAGCTTTCTCAGGACCTAAACCGTCGCTAGGTCTGCCAGTGTCCTCAGTGAGGGCTTCAATCAACGATTGGATCTGTGAAGAGCACAACCGTAGATGGCATGCCTCCATTGGATGCAGACAAACCAAGCGCATGCTCCCCAACGTTAGTAAGAAGACTGCAACATTTTTGCTAGCTTGTAGCAGAAAAGACTGTAGAAAGCTTATTGGTGTTGCCAGCGGGCACTTCTCTTTTGCCAAGCATTTAAATGTGTTAGGTTTAAGTAATACCACACTCTGTGAATCTTGTGGAGAAGATGAGGACACCGCAAAGCACTTCCTCTGTGAATGTCCTGTTTTTCTCGCATGAGGTTACAGCCATCAGAACCGCTGCCTCTGAGGTTCTGGGTTCCACTCGGTCCTCAAAACGAAACCCATGGTTCGATGAAGAATGCAGGAAGGCAAATGCAGCCAAACAAAAAGCACGACAAATGCTGATGCAAAAACGAACGAGGGCTACTTACGATCCGTATAACGAGATTTACAAGGAGAGATTTAAAAGGGAGGAACACCGAGTTCTCAAAAAGAAAAAGAAGCAGCATGAGAAGCGCTCATTTGAGGAAATTGAGAGGTGCCATGACAGGAACGAGATTCGGAAGTCTTACCAAAAGGTAAAAAGATCTTGCCAGGGTGGCAAGCCCCGAACTAAAGCCTGTAAAGACCAGCAGGGAAACATAGTTGTAGAGTCACAGTCGCTACTGAGGATCTGAAAAGATCACTTCTGCAGACTGCTTAACGGCGATGAGGACACAAATTCCGCTGTCAGGCAGATTGCCCCATTCAGCTTGGACGATGATCAAGAATGCCGTCCTCCCGACCTAGAGGAAGTTAAGCTTGCCATATGCAAACTTAAATCAAATAAGACTGCAGGTGCAGATGGCTTTGATGCCGAACTTTTCAAGGCACCTGGAGACCAGTTGGAGAGGAGCATGCACCAGCTGATCTGCATGATATGGTCGGAAGAAAGCATGCCCGATGAATGGAACCTCAGTATCGTATGCCCGATCCTAAAGAAGGGAGACCCTCACAATTGCGCCAATTATAGAGGGATAAGCCTCCTTAACATCGCTTATAAGATCATGTCTGCTGTAATATGTGAACGTCTCAAACCCCACGCCAACGACTTGATAGGTCCTTATCCATTTGGTTTTAGACCAGAGAAGTCCACAATAGACCAAATTTTCACATTACGGCAGATCTTGGAAAAAACCCTAGAAAATAATATCTACTATATTCACCATCTCTTTATCGATTTCAAGGCCGCGTATGACAGTATTTACAGAGACGAGCTGTACAGAGCCATGTCTAGTTTCGGCATCCCTGCAAAACTCGTACGACTATGCAGGATGTTTTTGGAGAATTCACGCTGCTCCGCCAAGGTCGGTAAAGAACTCACCGAGACCTTTTATGTCGAAAAAGGCTTTAAGCAAGTCGACAAACTGTCATGCGATTTCTTCAACATCATACTTGAAAAGATTGTAAGAAACTCAAACGTCAACACCAGAGGAACAATCTTTCAAAAGTCTGTACAATTACTCGCCTATGCAGACGATATTGACGTAGATAAAGATAGATAGATATATAAAGATAAAGTTTATTTATTTACTTCAATTTGTTTATAATAACAATTTTATGTTTTATACATTTATTTGCTCTATACATTTTTATACGTCTGAGACATGGCTTTATAATGCCGTCTGCCCAAGTTTGACAAAATTACAAAAACGTTGTTATTAAAAAGTTTCTTCTATGATTGATTTTCCGTATTTTAAAGCTTTTTGGCAAAAGCAGTACATTTTTTTCCAATCGGATCCATTCAAAATAGTTCTCATTTCCGCTTCCTCTAAGATTCTTTTTCTATACAGTTGGATTCTGAGCTCAATCAAAATAGGACAGCTACCCAGAAAATGATATATGTTCTCTCTTTCTCGTAGATTACACAGGTAGCAAAAAATTGGTAAATCTTCCCGGTGCGGGATGAAGTTCAAGTTCAATATTTCAGCTCTAGTTTTGAAAATCGTTGAAATCATTTCAGTTGAGTATATTTCGTTATTAATTATTCTCACAGAGCTTGTGATTCAAGTTAGCGTAAGTTTCTCTATGAACAGAACTTTCCACCTTTTCAATACAATTTGCGTGCATCTTTTCATCAACTGCCGAAATTAAATTGTATAACTCTTTTTTCCAGTGCAAGGTGTTTACTACATCCAAGTTAATATTGTATCCACATAAATCAGCAAGGTTTTTCCATTCGTCGAAAAAAAGCGTTTTGGTTCTTACTACGTACTTTAACAATCGATTCGGTAATCTTTCGTTTTGCAGGGAGATGGTTTTTAAAATATAATTGAAGTGAAGTTTGAGTGTTCAGTATTCAATATTCAGTATTTTATTTTACATGGTGTACAAGTAAGACTTAGTCTTTTATAGTACCTAACATGATCAATTTATACAAAAGAAAAATAAATAAATTCAATAGTATAAATAGATAAAGAATTTATGGAAATATACAATTTTAAAATAAAAAGAGGAAACAGAAAAGAAAGCCTGTTTTATCCTATATAATATTACAAATATTATTATTCCTTTTTGAATTCTATTAATTCTTCTCGCAAATTACCATTATTTTCCCTCTCCCTTCCCCTCCTTTTCTAGTTAAATGAGAGTGAAGGCATTTTGATAAAATATTATCTTTCAATTACATACTAATATTATAGCACTAGCTAAAGTGTTGTTTTACAGCCTTTTCAAAATTTGAACTTACAATAATTTTTTTAATTGTGGCTGGCAAGGAATTCCAAAGTTTAGTTGCATGTACAAAAAAGAGTCGTGATGAAGATGATGAGTTCTCAAAGATTGTGCAAATTGAAGCTTTTCATAAATGTATGTTGGTTTTCTCAGTTGAATGATTTTGTGCATAAACATACAACATCTTGCATCCAGGAATTGTTGGAAAGAACATCCAAGTACAATTTTATGGTAGTGTGAAATGTGCTCATGTCTTCGAAGTCCATAAATATATCTTATCATGTCATTGAAAGCTACAAGAAGCTTGTGTTGCGAATGCGAGTCAAGTTTACAATAAACAACATTTGCAAAGTCTATTAGAGGAACTAAAAGAATCTTAACTAGTCTTAACTTGGTGCTAGTAGGAGTTATATCGGAGTACAACCGAAGCTTACGCAAGCCACCATAAATTCTTCCAATGGTATAGTTAACCTTGTTCTCAGCTGAAAGAGAAGTATTTACCCTAATTCCAAGACTGGTAACACAATTCACAAAGTGAAACTTGACATCTGAAAGGTAAACCTGTGGTAAAAGCATGGCATTTGTGTGCTTTTTAGATATCGCAATTAGTTAAGATTTAGCAGGGTTGAGGGTTATGTGATTGGCAAGGGACCATTTTAAAATTGCTTGTAGATCTTCATTTATTCTGTGAATAAGGTCCTCTTGCAATCCAATTGGACGTGACAAATAAATTTGGACATCATCAGCATATAGATGAATTGAAACATTCGAGCAAACGGTTGGCAAATCATTAATGAATGGACAGAAGAGGATTGGTCCTAATACTGAGCCCTGTGGAACCCCCATTCGCACATTCATTGGATCTGAAATCTTTTCATCAACCTTGACCCTCTGGCTTCGATCAGACAGATAGTCTCTTATGAGACTTAATGCTCTATCATGAAAACCGAAGTAGAGTTTCAGTTTTGAAAAAAGTATTTGATGGTTGACCTTATCAAAGGCCTTTGAAAAATCCAATAAACAAAGAACAGTCACATTGCCCAGGTCATATTGGTTTCGAACATCATCTAGAACTTTTATCATCGCAGTTTGACAACTGTGATGAGCACGGAAACCAAACTGAAATTTGGATAATAAGTTGAACCTATCAAGGTCTAGTTATCTGTGTAGCAAGAATCTTCTCAAAAACCTTTGACAGACAAGGTAAGATACTGATCGGACGGAAATCAGAGCAAGAACTTGGATTCGCTTTCTTCGCGACAGGGATTATTTTTGCGGACTTCCAGTCAGGAAAGGAAGAAGAAGTTATACAAAAATTTATTATATGAGTCAGTGTAGGTAATAAATGATTCAAAATCATTTTGATAAAAGAAATAGGCATCCCATCCTCTCCAACTGCATCAGACTTAATCAGACGAATACTTTCTAATGGTAAAGAGCATCGTTGCATGGAATAAATTCTTATTGGGTTCTTTCAGTTACTTCAGATGATAAGAAGGCCTTATTTAAGTCATTTGGATCAGGCAAACTATGGACAACCTGCTTTTTTCCTATTCCAATACTCCGAAGGTTGCTCCAAAGCTTTCGAGATGATGGGTTCGTATCCAGCTTAGAAAAAAAGTAAAAAAAAAAGTAAAAAAAGCTCTACGAGTCACAAATGTATCTACATTCCGAGCATGGACAAAAATTTTCCCAATTCGTATTGGAAGCATTACTTTTCCATTTCGCATACAATTTTCTTCGGTTTTTAATTGCTATATGTACTTCATGAGTAAACCAGGGACAGTTTTTACTACGCACCGCAACAGATTTAATAGGAATATGTTTATTATATAGTTCCAAAACAAGAGATTGAAAGTGGTGTACCTAGTCATTGGTATTTGAGAAGGGATGACATTCATTCCAGCGGTAGACAGCAGCATCATTTAAGAGTTCGAAATGGTTTATCGATTTTAGACCTCTGAATTGAAATGTTGTTTGTGACGGTGTATGAGAAAATTCTGAGTTATATGTGCAAAACAGCAGATCATGATCAGATAAACCATCCATAGACAGTTGGTCTTGCAGAAGAACGTAGGACAAATCTGAGACAATCATTAAGTCAAGGAGACTAGGAGGAGTATTAGGGGCGAACCGGGTGGCATAAGAATTTGATAAAAACAGTCCCGCCGCGGCTATTTCATCTCTCAGTTGGTTAGATCGAGAGTCATATTGCAGTAGGTCAGCGTTGAAATCACAACATATAATAATATGCTCATATAAGAGTGTGAATTCTCGCAGGACAGCGAATAAGGGCTCAGGCGAAAAACTTCTATTTGGATTGTAACCAACAAACAAAAGACATTTAGTACTTCCACCAGCTACCTCAACGAAAAGAAATTCTATACCCCTGTCTTCCGACTTTGCCTATACCTTACAGGCGAGGGATGCTTTGCAGTACAGTGCAACTCCTCCGCCAATAGTGTCGGTAACCCTGTCATTTCTGACTATTTTATAATTATCTAATTCATAAAAACTATTTGGAATATCAGGCTTGAACCAAGTTTCGGTAATGCACATAACATCGACGTCTGATGCATGAAAAATCGACTTGAGAAAATCCAATTTGTTTAAATTCAGACTACGAGCATTTATGCAACATACTTTGAACCCTTCATGCACATTAGAAAGTATTCTAATAACAGATTTTACAGATAAGCAATTAGAAATGGAATTAAATTCTGCACCAGTCATCATGAAAAAACAGAAATTAAAAAAAAAGAAAAAAAGGAGAAAAAAAAAATAGAAATACTTGATGTTAATGGAATGAGAATAAGACAGGTTTTTACAGGAAAAGAAAAATTTAAGAAATAAAAAAATTGAATTTAACCTAATAATCAGATGAAAAGAATATGAAAGAAATATAATTAATTTTTTTTTTTTCAGTGTATAAATCAAAATATGTACTTGCTAAAGATGATCAGCTACCGATGACATTCAAAGTGGTATTGGGTTGATTATATTTGACATCATATTAGTAGAGTGGATTTTAAATTCATTGTCGTCAACAGTTTTTTCACAAACACAAATCGATGGAAATCTTCCAGTTTCTCGTTGACCAATCGATTTTCACTTCTCAGTTCTTGAATTTCATTCTGGCATTCTTGCACTTTATTTTCTAAGGCAGAAATAGTGTTTCGTATTTCGTCTTTCATTTCTCTCTCTAAATCAGAAAGCAATTTTTGAAATTTAGTAGAGAGATTAGACTCCAATCCACATAAATTGTTTGTGAAAATGTTGTTGTCAAAATTATTTAAAGATGAGATCGGTTGTATGGATAGTGAAGATTTCACTTTATCGTTTGCAACTGAAATTTGTTCAGTGTCAGTATTTTTATGGAGGGCATGTGTTTTGGAGCGGGTGTTGGATGATGCATTGCTGAATGGACTGGACATAGCAGAGGATCGGGTGTCGGAAATAAAGTTGGAATTGTTTGAATTTTTTCTGTTCCTGGTTGTGCTGTTCGATTTAGTGTTGGTGGGAGTTTTGGTGGTGACTTGTGTTTTTATGGTGTTGGCGCTGTTATTAGAAGGTGTGTTAGAAGTATTAGTGAAACTGTTGGTATTGCTGCTGTTGACAGTGTTGGAAGATGATGTTTGAGACATAGTTGAGCAGATGTATTTGGCGAAAAAGAAATTATGACTTTTTTTTATTTTTTTTACTTTTCTTTAAATTGAATTTGTGGTTAATAGAACACAAAGGAATTCTAATTACAAAAAAGAAAGAAAACAAAAACTATTCTTTTTCTCAACTTTGTTTTATCAAATATGTATTCGGATAAAAAAAGAAGAAAACTTTTAATGTCAGGAGCGAGATCAAAAACACGTCTACATCATTTGAGAGAGCAAATGTATGTGTTTCCACAAATAATGGCAAAAGATCGGTTTCCACAAGTAGAATGTTGTTTGACGTACACTGTGGAAGTTTAAATATCCTTTTTAGGAAGAATCGGAGAAGTTTTTCCACCACTTCGTATTGCTTATACCCCCAAACTTGTGCTCCATACATCATAATTGACTTTGAAACAGCTTGAAATATTTGATATTTTGTTTTAAATGAGATTTCTTTGTCATCCAAACAGTTTTTCCAAGCTGCGCTTATGGCTGCTTTAGCCCCTACGAGTTTTTCTTTAAGATGCTGATCCATATTCATATTACTGCTGATGTTAATGCCCAAATACTTGTAGGATTTAACTGTTTCCAGTTCCTGTCGTTCAAAAAACCATTTTTCGTTTCTTGCTAGCCTTCCACCACCTTTGCGGAATACCATTGCTTTCGATTTAGTTATGTTAACATTTAACTTCCACTCTTGGCAGTACCTTTGCAGCTGATTGATCATTCTTTGTAAATTTCCCGGGGAGTCAGCAAACAGGACTAGATCATCTGCATATAACAAAACCTTTAAGTGGATCCCATCAATCTTTATTCCTCCCGATAGATATTCCGATATATCATCTATAAACATGATGAAAGCTTGAGGGCTAAAATTGCACCCTTTTCTTTTTTTTTTATAATTAACGCGCACATCAAGGGGTTATGACTACCCTTATAATGCCATTAAACACAGTGCGAGTATTTAGGAAAATAGGAGAGGATTTGAAGGAGATATCGATGCACGTTGCTTTTGAACTTTTGTGAATCGTAATGCAGGGGAAAAACAGGGCCAGGTAGAGCATTCCACATTCGGGTGGTGCGACTAAAATATGAATCTCTATACTTGACTGTACGTCCGAAGTTGGGCTCAAGGTAAAACTGATGAGCATTCCTAGCGAGGCGGGTGTTGCGGCTAAATTGTTTCAGGGGAGGAATGCAACTGGCTATTTCACTAGAGCACTGTTTATAGAAAAAGCGATAAAAGAGAGTGAGACAGGTAACGTTTCGTCGATGTTCAAGAGAATCAATCGATTCTACGATTGAACTATCACCTATCAATTATAACGCTCTATTTTGTACCCTATCAAGCAGATGCAAAGATGTTTGAGCGGCACCTGACCAGATATGGGAGTTATACTCCAGTTTTGGGCGGATGAAGGCCTTATAAATTGTAGCCAGATCAGAAGGGGTGAAGAACTTCCTGCATCGTCTCAAGAAACCTAAGCATTTAGCAGCGTTTTTGACTTCAAATATGTGGTCGTTCAAAAGAAGATCATCGTTTACACACATACCAAGTACTGACAGCTTTTCGGTTTCTTCAATGCAGGTACCACTCATGGATAATGGCAATGGGGGAATGTTAAGCTTCAACGACAAGAGACAGCATTGAGTTTTCGAAGCATTGAATTCTACTCGGTTCATAAGACCCCATGCAACAATGCTGTCAAGGTCAGAATTCAATGAGCTTATCATACGCAACCGTTCCAGTTCCACATCCGAAGAGCAGGGACGTGAATTTGGAAACGAATATGAAAAGCGGAGGGTCGAGTCGTCAGCAAAACAGTTAAGCGGATTAGAAGTTTCAGACAAGAGATCATTAATGAAAATGAGGAAGAGAGTCGGAGACAAAACGGAGCCCTGGGGCACACCAGCATTTATGAAGTGGGTATCAGACTTGAAGCCATCCAATACAACTTGTATTGAACGGTCGGAAAGGTAATTTCTAATTCAACGAAGAAGAGACTCATCGATACCAAAAGCACGCAATTTCGATAAAAGAGCCTGATGCCAAACTCTATCAAATGCTTTAGAAATATCAAGCGCAATAATCTTACTTTCTCCAAAACAATGTAAAGATTGGTTCCAATTTTCGGTGAGATAAGCCATCAAATCACCAGTGGACCGTTTGCTACGAAAGCCGTACTGACGGTCATTAAGAAGCTTTCGTTCTTCAAGATATTTCATAAGTTGACGGTTAATCAACGTTTCCATGACCTTGGAAAGAAGGGACGTTAGTGCAATTGGACGGTAATTGGAAGGATAGGAAGATTCGCCTTTTTAGGGACCGGCTGGACAAATGCAGTTTTCCATCTGCTCGGAAAAATCCCAGCAGAATAGGAAAGATGGAAAAGTTTACGCAGTGGTTTTGCCAGCGTAGAAGAACACCTCTTCAGAATAACGGCAGGGATACCATCTGGACCAGCGGATTTATGTATGTTGAGATCTTTGAGCACTCTCGCAACCGAGCGAGTTCGAAAACATATCTGCTTCATCAAAGAATTTACAGACTCGAGCTCAGGTGGAGCCAATATGCTATGAGGAAGTGTCGAGTTGGCAGCAAATTGAGCTGCCAGCAAATTGGCTTTATCGATGGAGCTGACAATGGAGAGTCATTGAAGATGGGACCGATGACGCGGTCGAGTTCTTAATGTTCTTGATAAAAGACCAAAAGTTTTTACATAAGTGAAGTGGAAATCTGTTTTTCCGTCGGCTTTTTTTGGTCACATTAATTATGGTAATGAAACAATCAAGTTACATTAACTTTCCCAACGTTTCGGCAGGGGTTGCTGCCTTCTTCAGGGGAACTTTATTAATAAAAAAAAATATTTCGGCCGTTTATTGTTCTCTCCTCTCAACCTAAATTTCTGTGTTTCTGTTAACACCGACTCAACTTCATCATTACCATAATTAATGTGACCAAAAAAAGCCGACGGAAAAACAGATTTCCACTTCACTTATATATTCAAAAATTGGTCAATAAATCAACTCTATCAAAAGTTTTTACTTCCTTTTGGACACAATAGTATTTTTTGCCTTACTTTTTGGTCATGTAAAAATTTAGCCCTTTGTATTTGAGCATTACAGATATTTCTGGCCCGTTTGAACAAATTTCGGTTTTCTGCAGTAGGGTTGTTTTTAAATTTTCGAAAACTACTTTCTCGATCCCTAATCGCCTCTTTACAGCTTAAATCGAACAACGAATTTTCTTTGGGGATGATACTTTTTGTTCTGTGAGGAACAAAATTTCTCATGCCGTTGAGAATTACGTTAGATATCATATCAGCTGATGCATCAACGTTTCCGTCGAGAAAGCACAATGACCAATTAAAATTTCGAAAGAAATTATTCAGGCCGTCCCAATTGGCTTTCTCGTATTGCCACACAGTTCTTTTGGGGACTTTATCTCTTTTTACCGTGACGGAAAACGAAAAATCTACCGATATAACACAATGGTCCGATTTGCCTAAAGGAGATGATACTACAACCCTGTATTTTTCGGGATGAGAAGTGAGAAATAGGTCAAGAGTGTTGGCCGCATGGCCTTCAATATCTGAAACCCGAGTGGGCTCATCAACAAGTTGAGTTAGTTCGTTAAACTCAGCGAAGATCTCAACACATTTTCCTTCGGGTGTTGTCTGGCCCGAATGTCGCAGCCAGCCAGAATTGTGTACTTTGAAATCGCCCGCAATTGCGATTTCAGTGTGAGGATAAAGGTAGACAATTCTTATTATGGAGTCAGATAGCGCATCAAACTCGTTAGAGGTTGAATTGCTATCTGAATTGGGGCTTCTATAAATAAAACAATAGTGAATGATTTGCTTACGGACGGTGAATTTTAACCACATGAAATTAAAGTTCGTATTAGAACAAAGGCCGTATTGTGGTAGAAGTTGGTAAGCAATATCATGACTAACATATACGGCGAGGCCATGAGAAGAAAAGAATAATGGCACTAAGCTATACCCAGGCAGATTGAACTCTGAGGGATCAGAATCAACACCCACCTGTGTTTCACTCAGTGCCAAAACAGCTGGCCTGCATTTTGCAGTGTGATCGTACACAGCAAAGAAATTCGATCTTAACCCCCTAATGTTGCTAAAATCGACCCGAAATCTATCCGACATAACAATTGACAAAAACACATAAAACAAAATATCAACCGTAGACGCTAACTAAGTCGAATCAATAAGTGTACATATATCCTATTAAAAAACAAAATCAAATTACTAGCGGTGTTTTGCCCAGCTAGCAACTTGACTTTAGTTCACCAACGGGATCAACACCGTTGATTGACTATCCGCCTAACAAACGCACAGTCTCATTGACTGCACACACTGCCCAGATAAGATAAGATATTATCAAATCAAAGAAATGTGTGCAGTCACTGGGACTGCGAGAGTGATGTAGGGGAGGAGACGATGGACAGGTAACGCACTTAGTGTTTGGGCTATTGAGTAGTACATGGGCTTTTTTTTACACTTTCACAGCACTGATTATAATTGCACTCGATTTTAATTTTCTGTTTTCGCGGCGCGGCTGGAGAGATTTATAATTACTTAAATATTGTTGGTTGTTTTAGTTGAATTTTTTTTTTAATTTTTTTTTTTTTTTTTAATTTTGATTTTTTGGGTGGTAGGAGGTGGCACAGGTCGCGAATTATTCTGGCACTAAGCGCGGTGCGTGTGGCTACGGTGAATAGCAGATCGACACCCTTGTTTAATAAAGAAATTACCTAACTGCTTACCGTCCCAAACTGCTGAGGATGTTTGTTCATACAGCTTTTCTAAAAGATTTCCAAACTTTCTAGAGAGTTCTTTGTTATACAGTTTGTAAAAAAGTGCACTCCTGTCTACAGTATCGAATGCGGCTTTCAGATCAACGAAGAAAACATACAGTTTTTTCTTCAACCTTATAAAAGTTTGTGCTGCGGTGGTGAGGCTAAAAATATGATCTGTTGTTGAGTAGTTTTCTCTAAAACCAGCTTGGAACTCACTTAAAAGGTGATTTTGTGAAGTCCATTCTTGAAAACGCCTAGCTAAAACACCCATCAATATTTTAAGGGATGAATTTAAAAATGCTTTCTCTCTATAGCTTTCAGCCTGGTTAGGGCCTCCTTTTTTGTAAATAGGAAAAATTATGCTTTGTTTGAAGCTTATTGGGATATCTCCCGTTTCAAATACATAACAGGTATGCCGTCAGTCCCGGGTGCTTTTCGATCCTTGCTCTGATTTAGCCAGCTTCTAATTTCCTGCTCAGATATGGGTCTATCAAGGAGCTCGCTCTTTACATCTGGAACCGCATACTGGAATTTTTCTTGGATTATAGAGTCAGATGGGTTTAGAATAGACTCAAAATGGTTTCCTAACTCTTTGATATCGAGATTTATACCGATTTTAAGCTTTTTCCCGTTTTTCCTGTTTAGAAGTTTCCAAAGAGTAGCCGAATCTCTACATTCCGATATTTCAACAGCTATTGAGTTCTGAAACTTTGATTTCTTCTCCTGGCAGCTCCGCTTGAAGTCACGTTTAGCTTGCAGATACAAAGATTTATAGATGGGATCGTCGTATTTTCTAAAAAAAACCTAATAAAGCGAAAGATTTTCTTCCTTTTCTCTCACATTCTTCATCGAACCATGGTTGTTTCTGAGTTTTCACCCGTTTTTGTGGCAGTGATTTTGCTGAATTCTTTATTGCTCGTTCAATATCTTTAAGACCTCGTTAGGTGGCACAATCAAGTGGACGAAGACCTCAACCGACTTAGAGTGCGAAACTGGAGAGAGCTCGCCCGAAATCGAAGTCCTTATAGAAGGATGTTGGTTGAGGTCCAGGTTCACCCCGAACTGTTATGCCCACCTAAGTAAGTAAGTAAGAAGCAAGGCTTCTCTGTTCGGTGAACTCAGGAACTTTGAGCAGTCGATTGGATGTTGTATTGTATTGGATGTTGTTCTGTGCTAATGAAACACTTCTTTGTTATATTAATGTTTGCTTCATTGGGTTGTGGAGTCGCATGTACTCTGGTCTGCGAGACGCTTGAATCTTTTTTAAGATAGTCTATGAGGTAGCTGCGTAAATCTCAGATTGTCATTTTGATCTAGATTGTACTAGTATTCCTTGAGTAAAAAGTCTTCTATTTCTTCCAAGGTAGGAAGCCTAGTCTTGCAATGTCGCTGTAGGAGATGCAAGAAATTACATCATTAATTGCAACAATGAAAAGTAAGGGACCAAGATGACTTCCTTGTGGCACACCAGACAAAGCAATAAAAGGTTTCGTTCATTTCATTTCGAAATTTGACTTCATAAGACCTATTTTTTAGGTAGGAGCTTATCCAAACAATAAAAAATGGGGGAAATCCAAATGCTTTTAGTTTATATAGTATAATAGCCGCGTTTTATTATTGATCTGATCCGGATCAGATCATGGGTTTATTAGCGTTACAACAACAAAGCGAAATCCTGCTTTTTAGTTGGATCTATTTTTGTGATCTAAAAATTAGTTCTTCTATTTCACACAAGAGGAGACTTTCCATTGAAACGTTGGTATCATTTCCAATATTTCCAATAACAACAGCATTGCCACATGAACATTTTTATCTGTGTGAAATGAAATATATTTTAGATAGATACCGAGAAACTTCACATTTATTCATTTTTGTATAATACATGACATAATGAAAAAGTTTTACAAAACAAAACATATATTCGTGAAATTAATAAGAATTAGTGCAAAAAATATATATTTGACAAAGTGGATGAATATCATTTTGCCCTAAAAAAAAGAACAAAAAATTAACCATTGAAAAAAAGTTCGTAGGGCAACTCTGCAACTTTTTTGAAATGTCAGTTGAGAGAGCGAGTCTCTCACAGTTTCCAACTGGAAATATGATGATCTAAAGCTGTTTTATTATCAAGATCTGATCCGGATTGGATCATTGTGATAAAAAAAAGTAAGTAAAGTAAAGTAAATAATTCATTTATTGACATTTTGAGTTTGTTACATTTAGATACATAGATTTTTATGAATTTATAAGCTTTGGCTTAGCCGTCAGCTCGACTGGCATCATTAAAAAACAATTTTTTATTAAAAAAGAAAAAAATAGCATTAAAAACTAAACTGAATTTGTTTTGTATATTTTTGTATTTTTGTACATTTTTTGTATCATCACGCATATTCTGTTACAAGCAGCATTCTAAATTTATAGATTTCCTTCAAAAACAAGGCAAGCTCTTTCCAGCAAGCTCCGTTTAAGATGATAGTTGTCTCCTCCATTGAAAGAACAGCTTTTCCAAAGTAACACAGTCTATAAGGTTTGTAAATTGGACAAATGCTTAGTAGATGGAAGCAGTCTTCTTTGGCTTTCATGTTACATATAGTGCAGAACTGACTAAAACTCCCGTTGTAGGGGCTTCCGTTGAGACTTAAAACCTCACATCTTGCTGTGAATATCAAGGAGATTTCCTTACAGCTAAATGTATCTGTAAAATAGTTTGTTTCACAGAGATTGTGCTCTAATTGGGCGTAAAGTATTCTGCTTAACGACTGACAGGCCTCTTCAACCATTATATTTCGAGTACAGTCTTCTTGCATTTGTATAATTTTATACAATTTATCCTTTAAAATTTGGGGCAGGTTTGGGTCGATAACTTCTCCATATGTAGTACCAAGGTTTTGCCACGTTTCCATCCACCAATCTTTATTTCTTATCTCATAAAGTAGCAGCTTTTTGGACAAACGAGATTCAGGGTATTTCAAAACTTTAATGATGTAATCGGCTTGAAGCTTCAGAGCAGTGGCGGCTGTACCTTAAGTGCGCTCGTGCGCTGAACCACCAATTCAAAAGATTAAAAAATTACAAAACATAGCTTCAACTTTTTAAATATCCATTTTAATATTTATATTTTAAACATACAAAAACGTATAAAAAATTAAATTTCAAATTATGTGAAACAGTTTGAGCGCTTTACTAAACTATTAAGACTTATTTTCCTGCATAGATAAAATCTCGTGCGTTTCGGCGAGCGCACGAGGACTGCTAATATAACTTGTATGAGATACGAGTAATATGCCTGACGCGTGAAACGAAAGATATTTCATAGAAATGTACCAAGTAATGAGTCGGTTCTCGAGCGCCGCACGGGAAAAGAGAAACGAAGATTGCCAAGAGCACACACAGTACACACATTGAAGTTTGAAGGATTGCGCATTTAGTCATTTTGTTGCTCATACAGATGCATGCATCACACGGCTGTGTACGGAAACGCTTTTTGCCTTTTGTGCACAAAATAGGCACTATAGAGTATAGAGAATAAAATGAAGCGACGGCAGACATGAGACATTTTTGACATCTCGTTGTCAGTGTAGTTTTACTGTATGTAGTGTGTGTGAAGTGTGACGCGTTAATTTTGCTACCGTAATTGTTTTTTTGGACTTTTCAATTGTTTTTTGTTCAATTTTCTAATTTTAATATTTAAGTAAAGTGCACCACCAGTTCGTTAACCTACCAGCCGCCACTGCTTCAGAGTGTAGGTAAATAATTTTGGTAGCCCTGTTTCCAGGTATATGGCGTAGTTTGGAGTATTTATCGGAAGATAAAACAGTTTTTTAATAAAATTTCTTTGTAATTTTTCAACTTCTTCATACTCTTTTGACCCCCAAACCTGGGCAGCGTAGCAAAGCGAAGATTTTATAACAGAATCAAAAATTTTGTATTTGACAGATAGATTTATGTGTGGATTTAAAAATACATTTTTTACATTCATTGTGATAATAAAACGCGGCTAATATTATGAAACAGTTGGTCAAACGCCTTGGAGAAGTCAGTGTAAATGCAGTCAAGCTCGTTCCCATATTCAAGGGCGTTGGAACATTTATGATAAAAAGATAGAAGGTTCGTAGCCGTCGATCTTCTTTGCATAAATCCATGTTGCTGATGGCAGATAACATTCTTTGCAAAGAAGGATAGGCTTTCGCAGACTACTTGTTCAAATAGCTTGGGTATACATGAGAGCTTTGAAATTGGCCTGTAGTTTTTTATATCGATCTTTTCACCCTTCTTGAAAACTGGTGTTATAAAAGATTTTTTCCAAAGAGTGGGAAATTTTCCAGCTTTTAAAGAAAGCTTAAAAAGATATTCGAGTGGAAATGAAGAAACATGAAGAAACATGAAGAACACTTTTTCAAAACAATTGGCGGAATCGTGTCCGGACCAGAAGAAACGTCATCATTAAGAGAAGAAAGGTAGTAAGTAATTCTGTCTCTGTGAATAGGGATACTATTAAAATTTACTTGCGAGCAGTGAGTTAAATACTGAAAAAAATGTTCATCAATTTCTAAATTCGTACTACAAAAAGAACCACAAAAATGATTTGCAAATGCATTGCAAATCTCAGGAGTATTTTTTAAAAAAGTGCTATTATAAACAAAGTTCAGTGGATAGCCGTCTGATTTTTTTTTAGAGTTTACAAAAGTCCAAAAACTTTTTGGGTCATTTTTCAGAGAACGCCCCATTTGATTGACATAGTTAGAGTACAGATTTTGAGAAAGAGTTTTGAAGTCATTTCATTTATTATTATTAATATTTTATTTTATTTTTTGGTTATTTTCAATACCAGCAATGCATAATTCATTCGATAGCAAATCGAAATTCGCTTTTCGAAAGTCAAAAGTATATACACAGTCTTTTAAATTATTAATATCTTGAGAGACGTTGCTTATTTCTATAAAAATATCTAAAGGCGGATGGAGATCATCAATTCTAGTAATGCCCGAATTTGATTGAAGAACTACCGTGCTAATAGCTTCGGATGAGAAAACTAGATCTAACATACGATTTTGGAAATTTCTAATACAGCTAACTTGCTGTAAGTCAGTTGATATCATATTATCTAAACTAGAAAGCTCACGCTGCGGTGAAGTTAGAGAAGGTTTTTGGAAAGATCCATCGTTAGAGGGTAACCATTGAACGTATGGTAGATTAAAGTCACCAATTAAAAGAATTTGGCTTTCTAAGTCTGAAAATTCAAAAACATGATCCAAAATCAGGGCCAACTCAGAATAAGCTGAGGCTGAACTTTTTGGAACAATATATACGTTTACAATAAAAATATTTTTTAACAGTGTACAGACTTTCACACAAACAACATCAATAGACAGTTCAAACGGAAAGAGTATACGAGACGACATATATGTATTCCTGACCGAAATCAAAACACCACCCCCGACATCATCTGGTCTGTCTACGTGCCGATCTTAACGGTAGACCGAGAATTCAGGGCTCAAGATCTCGGTGTTCAAGTGACTTGAATTTAGCCAAGTTTCAGTCAAAGCAAATACGTCATGTTTAAAAACGTGGGAATTAACATATAAATCGGCAGTTTTACTGCGAAGACCTCTTACATTTTGATAAAAGAGGGAGAATCTAATTAGTTTTTTGGAGCAGTATTAATAAGCAATTTGTTTTTAACTCTCCTGTTGATGGAAAATTCTTTAACAAGAGCACCACCAGCCCAAGAGTTACTGTCACAAATAGAGTCAAAAGACGAGGGCGGGACAAGCAATTTGAACGAAGACACAAAGCTATCGGTTTTGCTTATCTTACTACATTTAATAAAATTTTCATTAGGAATTAATTTCTCTGATACTAGATAGCGCAAAACATCGTTTGAATTAAGATCTGGCCTAAGCCGAGACACAAAAATTAACTTAGGTTTTGGAACTGCCTGTGGTACCTGTGGTGCGATGGTTAGCGTGTCCACCAGTCGTTCATCAACTGCGAAAGCAAGCAGACGTGTTGGCGACTTTGGCAGTGTTCAATTTAGTTCGGAGTGTTTAAATAAATATTAGAAGCAGTGATTTTCATTAAAGGCAGTAGACTAGGTGGTAAAGCAGTTGACTGGAAGTGGCTCTTATTTGGATCTATTGCTTTTAGACTCAAGACTTAAACTGACCGACGACATTCTGCGACGGACGAAAAATTGTTTGACGACGGTTGAGTACGACAGTGACCACTGTGGACTTGCCGCCGTCATACTGCTTCCGAACAACCTTGTGGAACTGGAGGACATGTTGGCCGCGCTTTTCCGGTGCCGTCTCAAGGGAACTTCGTTCGAACGGTATTGCGCCGCCATGCAACAGGAATCTGTCGAACGTTGAGATCGATGGGTACCTGCAACGTATTGAGGATGCAATCCGTAGCACAATGGACAGGACAATTCCTAAATATAGGCAACATGACTCTACGAACATGTACAGAAACGCGACAATAGACGCACTTTACAAACAAAAGAGTAGACTCCTGTCAAGACTCAAACTCTTGCACAGGAGGTTTACTGACCGACACGATTTGGGGATTAGAACTCTGAAGTCACAGATCAAAAATCTCCAACAGTTAATAAAAGAAAATTACAGAATATCTATATCTCTTTTCTGGAACAACAAAATTCAGGCTGTACAGTCCAACAACCCGAGTATGTTTCCGGAAATAAATAAAATTTTTAGGAGAAAAGATCAAAATGACCTTCAGGGTATTAAACTCCAAAGGAAGACAGAGAACAAAAACTTACTTTTGACAATAGGGATAGATCCGGATGAGGCCATCTTGGATGATGACCTACATGCTACATGGCCCTCATAAGGCCAATGATTGTCTATGGGTGCCCCGTGTGGTTCAATGTTACAGCGTCTCAAATGGAAAAGATTCGGGTGTTTGAGAGACAGTGTCTGCGTACCTGTCTTGGATTGCACAGAACACCAGAGTCGGAGTACAGAAAATATTATCCTAATGAGGTCCTTTACAACGAGGCTCAAATAAACAGGATTGTTTCGGTTTCAAGCACATCAATACAATATGTAAAATTAAATTAATGAATTATCAAACTTTTATTTTATAAACTGTTGAATTGTATAATAATTAGAAAATTGCCAAACATGTAAGATTTGCACTATAATGTCACAAACTCTCTTGTTATACCAATTAGTTTGGTAATGTTCCGTTCATTTCCAATTTCTTTTACACCTCTTTCGCTTGCATCTGACCTAACTGAAGATTGAAAGACGATCGCCACTACGTGAACGACAAGCAAGCCAAGAAGACCTAACTAGCGGAGCAATCAACATTATTTAATTTATTGAATCGAGCAAATTAGATATTATAATCAAATGCAATAAACGTCATTATATAAAACTAACATAAAATTATATTTTTGTTGTAGTTACACAGTACACACATAACATCACACCAACACAACACACACACCACACATACACCACATCCATATACAGTCCACAAAAGCTTAAAGTAAAACATGGTCCTTCGAGCCGGATAAAAAGCAGTGCAGTGCGCGTACAGTGAAGTTGTACAATTGTTGAGACATAGACATCCGAACAATTAACCAATTAAACTGTCTCCAATTGAGTTATGTATGTATGTATTACGAAGGGTAATTTGAATTTATCAGTAGTCTTGATTGATTTTTAAATATGATCAATTTTTTTTAAGGAAAGCACCATCGATAACCTTATAAAAGCACACCTATATATAAATACATATACATTTACGGTATTTCATATACTCAATCATATATAGTGAACACGTGTTTTAAAACTTTAAAGAACTTTCGATCCGTTTTGATTCGTTGATTAAACCGCTACAATTAGACCGCTGTAAACTGTTAAGACATTGTTTGACAATTTATTCCGTTTTTAATTTTTGAGGATGAATGTGCAATTTGTTAAGGGAAAACGAGGTCGAGCTAAAGCTTCCTTGACTTTGCAATTAGTTTTCGCGGAAAATATTAGCGACGAAGTCTCACTTGATCTTTTAGAAATTCATTTAACTAGGCTTAACGAAGCCTGGTCTGATTTTAATGCATTATCAGACCAAATGTATAATTTTGTTGATGACGCTGCTTACGTAGATCTGGAAACAGACTTCGCTGAATATGAATCAAAATTTTTAAAAGCTCATGCGTTAGTGACAGCGTCGATTCGTGCCAAAACTCCAGCCAGCGTGCAGGCCCCAACTCTTGACTTATCGTCGATTTCTGAGTCCCTTTCAACGCAGCAATTGAGATTTTTAAAGGAGATTGAGTCGTCTAAAAAGTCCAAGGCGGTACAATTGCCAAAACTTGTCGTGCCGACTTTTAACGGAGACTATAAAGATTGGCCGGGTTTTAAGGATATTTTTATGGGAACTATTGATTCAAACCCTACGCTGACTGGAACACAAAAGTTTCAATATCTTAAATCGTTTCTGGGCAAAAAGCCTGCCGAATTGTTTAAAAATACTCCCTGTACGGAAAGAAATTATTTGGAAGCGTGGAATAAATTAGAAGAGCGGTACGATAAATCCCATTTGATCGTACATTCGTTCATTCAGACTTTTCTGAACTTACCATCAGTAAAAGCTACCAACGCAGTATTGCTTCGAAAAATTTTTGATGATGCAGATGAAGTCATACGGGGACTTAGCTCTATAGAAGCTACTACGAGAGATCCATGGATAATCTACATTCTGTTACAGAAACTAGATTATGAAACTAAACAGGATTGGGCTCAAGAGGCTGGATCTCGTATTGACTGCACCATTGCTGAGTTTCTTGACTTTTTACAAGTAAGGTGTAGTTATCTTGAAGCTTGTGGTCCAATTCCAAGTACATCGAACTTCGCAAAACAATCCACTAATGTAGACAAAACTGTACGATCTCATGTAGTTGAAACTCTGCAAGGATGTCCAAAATGCAATGAGGATCATTTCCTGTCTGCTTGCAAATCTTTTGCTTCACTTAGTTTGGAAGATCGTCGTGAGTTCGTTAGAGAAAGCAAACTCTGTTTCAATTGTTTCCGTTATGGACATTCTTCGAATAGATGTCGATTGTATCTGCGATGTAAGGTATGTAACAAACGACATAATACATTGGTTCATCCTTCTGAAAAAGAAGCTACAACTACTTCGTCGTCAGTTAACTCTTCTTCCGAAAATTTAAATTGCCATTCGTCAGAGTCTTTCCATCACTTTTCTACAGTACTTCCTACTGCTGTCGTCATGGTACACGACAGAAATGGAACCCAACATAAAATACGCGTCCTATTGGATTCTGGTTCCCAAGTTTCGTTTATTACAGAGCAAGTAGTTCAACGATTGGGTTTAAAACGCAGACCATCGCGTATTCCGATAATGGGTGTTGCATCCACTGATGCTGGAGTTACAAATGGAGCAGTAACTCTAAATTTATTTTCATGTTTTGACGATAGCAGTAGTGAAATCAATTGCTATGTGATTTCCAAGTTAACGTCACTTCTACCTTCGGCGTCAGTTGCTAAAACTTTAACTAAACCTAAGCTGCCGCCCAACTTAGCTGACCCTAATTTTAATAAGCCAGGTCATATAGATATTTTGATAGGAGCAGATAAGGTATTCGATATCATCAAGATTTCTGCAACTGAGGAAAGAGAAAATTTTCCTTTTTGTATTCCTACGATGTTTGGATTGGTGATAGCAGGAAACATTGAACAGAAACGTACTCTCTCCAATCCCGAAGTAAGAACATTTTGTACTCAAATTGACATCTCTCAGGAATTTGATTTAGAAAGATTTTGGAAACTAGAAGAGGTTAACCTTCAACCGAGCCTATCACTCGAAGAGCAACAAGCCGAAGAACATTATGTTGCTACCCACAAGCGGACAAATGAGGGACGTTACATAGTTCATTTACCTTTTAAACCAGCTTTTCGTGCACACATATGCAGTTCATTTGGTATCGCCTTAAACCGATTACATGGCATGGAGCGTAGGTTCAAAACCAATCCCGATTTGAAAGCCCAATACAATCGATTTCTTGAAGAATATCGCGATTTAGGACATATGGAGGAAATCCCTCAAACCAAGATCAACCAGCCGTCGCCTGATTGTTATTATTTGCCTCACCACGCTGTATTCAAACGTGACAATTCAACTACGAAGATAAGGGTGGTTTTTGACGGATCAGCTAAGCCACATCACACGAACAAATATTCTCTCAACGAACTTCTTTTTGTCGGCCCAACTATTCAACACGATATCTTTTCTATCTGCCTTCGTAGTCGTCGCCATGTCTTTGTCATATCAGGAGATATAGAAAAGATGTATCGTCAGATTCTAGTTGCACCGAACGATGCTGACTATCAAAGAATAATTTGGCGTAATTCACCTGAGGATCCATTGAAGCATTTTAAATTATTGACCGTAACCTACGGGACTTCAGCAGCTCCATTCCTATCAGTTCGCTCTTTAAAACAACTAGCATTGGATTATGAAAAAACACACCCTGAGGCAGCACGCGTTCTCCTTAGTGATTTTTACGTCGATGACGTTTTCACAGGAGCGGATTCCATTGATGACGTCATTTCGCTTCGAAACGAGTTGGTGGAACTTCTGAAGCTTGGCGGATTCAATTTGCGGAAATGGACCACAAATTGTTGGCCACTGTTACTTTCGTTATCAGAGGAGCAACGTGAAATGTCCCCAGTGGAGTTCGAACAATCAAATGTGATCAAGGTTCTTGGTCTGCGCTGGTGTCCGAACAAGGACTGTTTTTTATTTAAGGTTTCTCTTGGTCAGCCAGAAACATGCACAAAACGTCGTATACTCTCCGATGCTTCACGAGTATTTGACCCTTTGGGATTTCTAGCCCCAGTTGTTGTAGCAATCAAAATTTTCTTCCAAGATCTTTGGCGAGAAAAAGTAGGTTGGGATGATGATGTTTCGGATGAACTTAAAAAACGATGGAACAGAATTCGGGATGAACTTCACTTAGTTGAATCTTTTTTAATTCCCCGAGTTATATGGTCAAATAGGACTAACAAGGAGCTGCATGCATTTTGTGATGCCTCGTTGGACGCTTATGCCGCTGTGGTTTACTGCCGCAGTGTTGATTCAATTGGTAACGTAACTGTTTCTCTAGTGGCAGCTAAGACCAGAGTAGCTCCGATTAAAGTGCTATCCCTACCTAAATTAGAACTCTGCGGTGCTCTCTTACTTACCAGACTCGTTAACAAAATAAAGCTTTCTTTACAGGAAGACAACCTTCAAGTTTTTGCATGGACCGACTCATCAATAGTTCTTCATTGGCTCTCTGCACCTCCTAAAAAATGGGCAGTCTTTATTGCAAATCGAACTTCGGAGATCCAATCGCCAATTCCATTTAAGGCGTGGAATCACGTGCGCTCAGCACATAATCCAGCAGACGTCGCCTCCCGTGGAATTGAACCTTCACTTTTATCGTCAACGGACATTTGGTGGCAAGGACCATGCTGGCTTAAGAATCATCCTACTGAATGGCCAGTCGTACAGTATAATGTAGACGGAATTTCAGATGACGTGTTGGAGGAAAGGAAAACCACAAAGGTCCAGGCATTAGCAGCAAATGTAAAACCCGAAAACATATTCCACGATTTGATTTCAAAGTATTCAAGTTGGTCCCAGCTTATTCGAGTAGCAGCATATATTCATAGATACTATCACAACTTGCTGTTTAAAGAAAATCGAATATCATACGCTTACATATGTGCTCGAGAAATTAACGACGTTAAGACATTGATTTTAAAAAGTGCTCAACAATCATTCTTCGGTTCGGAAATAGACCTGTTACAGAAGGGAAAGGAATTACCCAATAAAAATAAACTACTAACTCTAAACCCGTTTCTCGACAAATCAAACGTTCTTCGTGTCGGTGGACGTTTAACGAACTCTTATTTAAAATACAATGAAAAACATCCAATAATTTTATGCAAATCACATCCTGTATCTGAACTCATAGTTCGCTCGGTTCATATTCAGCATCTTCATGCTGGTGTCACACTTATGATGGCCCTCTTAAAACAGAATTATTACATTCTCGGATGCAGGAATCTGATACGAAAGGTAGTTTTTGGTTGTGTTAATTGTTTTCGACAACGCCAAACGTCTGCGCATCAACTGATGGGTGATTTGCCTGCAGAGCGCGTTCAATTTTCGCGGCCATTTAGTAAGGTTGGGTGTGACTATGCCGGTCCTATCACTCTTCGCCTCCATCGTGGACGAAACCCTAAGTTTGTTAAAGGCTACATTGCATTGTTCGTGTGTTTTGTCACTAAGGGTGTTCATTAGACTGGGCCAAAAAAAATTTTTTATTTTTGATTCAAAATCCATATTGAAAATATTGTTAAGGATAGCTAAAAAAAAATTCCAAAAAAATTTGAGCTCAAAAAAAAATTATTTAGAGGTCTATCAATCGTGTTTTATATTTCTTAGACCTAACTTTACTTGAGCGTCAGAAATATTTGATTATTTTGAGCGCAACGAATTTAACGACAAATGTTTTTGTAGAAAATTAAATTTCCTTTAAAAAAGGTCTTTATAAAATTTTTTCTTAGACTAACCGTTTCCGAGTAATCAAGCTTTGAAAAATGGTATGTTTTTTCGATTTTGCCCTTTTATTTGGGAGTTTCTTAACTCACGTACAAATCAATATGTGAAAAATTGCAAGCATGGTCCTTAAAGAAAATTTAATTTTCTAAAAAAAAAGGCCTTCTTACACTTTTTCGCAAAGTGCTTCCTTCAGAAGTTCTTCATTATTAAAGTTGAAAAAAATAAAACGTTCTCGTTTTTTTTCGTTGTCGATTCTTTTTTTTACTCAACGTAGCAAACTGATAGTCGAGACCATGGAAAATCAGCATTAATGTCTTTATTTGACCAATTTATTTGTACCAATAGATTTAAAAAAGTGGTAAATAATTTAAAAAATCAGAGTTAAACACCAAAATCAACCAGAAAATATGAGTTAAAATCAGAAAATTTGAATGACGTTTTGAAAAAAGATATTTGTGACTTCGTTTCAACAGAATCACTAACTAATTAAAAGTTTTCGATTTACCACATGATTTTATCAATGAAGAAGTACACACGTGGTTCAGCATTGATAGTTGTAGATGTAGCTGAACGTGGTGTTGCGTTGATTGAAGAGTATAATAAATGTCGGACGAAAAACGAAGAGCAACTTCTGTTCTTACTATTGGCTATTAGTGAATGTAGAAAAAAATTTCCTAGTTGTAACAAAAAAACTTTGATGCAGAACAAGTTATTGATTTGTGAATGAAATTGAGTTCTTAAGCTGTTAATCATATTTAAACGTTGTTTATCTTGTTTCATTAATACTAGTATGATTTAAGAATCTATGAACAATTTTTTTCTTTAATAGTAATAATAAATAAAATCCATGATCTCGACTATCAGTTTGCTACATTAAGTAAAAAAAAAGAATCAACAACGAAAAAAAACGAGAACGTTTTATTTTTTTCAACTATAATCGTGAATAACTTCTGAAGGAAGCACTTTGTGAGAAAGTATAAGAAAGCCTTTTTTTTAGAAAATTAAATTTTCATTAAGGACCATGCTTGCAATTTTTCACATATTGATTTGTACGTGAGTTAAGAAACTCCAAAATAAAAGGGCAAAATCGAAAAAACATACCATTTTTCAAAGCTTGATTACTCGGAAACGGTTAGTCTGAGAAAAAATTTTATAAAGACCGTTTTTAAAGGAAATTTAATTTTCTACAAAAACATTTGTCGTTAAATTCGTTGCGCTCAAAATAATTAAACAGTTTTGACGCTCAAATAAAGTTAGGTCTAAGAAATATAAAACCCGATTGATAGACCTCTAAATAATTTTTTTTTGAGCTCAAATTTTTTTGGAATTTTTTTTTAGCTATCCTCAACAATATTTTCAATATGGATTTTGAATCAAAAATAAAAAAATTTTTTTGGCCCAGTCTAGTGTTCATATTGAACTAGTAACCGATTTACCAACGGACGCATTTTTACTAGCCCTTGATCGGTTCGTAGCGCGTCGCGGAAAACCTACGGAAATATGGAGCGACAACGCAACTAACTTCCACGGTGCAAAAAGAAAACTAAACGACTTATACGACCTTCTTATTACCCAGCAACGCAACAACATCGTTATTGATCACCTTTCAAAGGACCAAATTGCTTGGAAGTTCATTCCACCCTCCGCACCACACTTTGGTGGACTATGGGAGGCTGGAATAAAATCCCTAAAGTTTCACCTCAAACGCGTTATTGGTGAGCATAGATTAACGTTCGAAGAGATGTACACTCTCTTAACAAAAATCGAAAGCCTACTCAATTCACGTCCTATGTGGCCAACATCAGACTTCGAACCTGCTGCCCTAACTCCATCACATTTTATGATCGGGGAGTCTTATTCTGCTGTCCCTTCACCAGATATGTATTTCCATAAAAGATGTTTCCATAAGAAATAATTGGTCTCTTTTACAGGCACTTATGCAAGGATTCTGGAAGCGCTGGCATCAAGAGTATCTGACCTCTTTACAAAATCGACCCAAATGGCAGAAGACGCAACGAAACCTACAGTTAAATGATGTCGTTCTACTCAAAGAAAGCAACCTTAACCCATCCAAGTGGATTCTCGGACGAGTGACTGAAATTCATCTTGGCCCAGATAACCTATGCCGAGTTGCAACTGTAATGACAAACACAGGAAGCTATGTTCGACCAGTGGTAAAGCTCGCTCCCTTACCATTTTCCGAAAGACTGTAGTCTTCCAGGGGGGGCTGAAAGTTTCGGTTTCAAGCACATCAATACAATATGTGAAATTAAATTAATGAATTATCAAACTTTTATTTTATAAACTGTTGAATTGTATAATAATTAGAAATTTGCCAAACATGTAAGATTTGCACTATAATGTCACAAACTCTCTTGTTATACCAATTAGTTTGGTAATGTTCCGTTCATTTCCAATTTCTTTTACACCTCTTTCGCTTGCATCTGACCTAACTGAAGATTGAAAGACGATCGCCACTACGTGAACGACAAGCAAGCCAAGAAGACCTAACTAGCGGAGCAATCAACATTATTTAATTTATTGAATCGAGCAAATTAGATATTATAATCAAATGCAATAAACGTCATTATATAAAACTAACGTAAAATTATATTTTTGTTGTAGTTACACAGTACACACATAACATCACACCAACACAACACACACACCACACATACACCACATCCATATACAGTCCACAAAAGCTTAAAGTAAAACAAGGATCGACAACTTCTTTATAAAACTGACTCGTGGTCACACTGCAAGAGCGATGACCTCGACCAATGGCCTGATTTTTGGGGCTTATTACCCCAACACTGAATATACAGGTTTAGCGTGTTAGGGTATAGGGGGTGGGCACAGTGGCAAACAAAAAAATCACAAAAAAAAAAAAAAATTACAAAATACAAAATACAAAAAAAAAAAAAAACCAAAAGCCTCTGTGGCTGCTCTAGTTTTAAGTAGATTTAAGTAGTTTTAATTAGTTTCAACTAGTTTTAATTAGTTTTAAGAAAACAAAAAACATGATCTATCTAACTAAGTTTTTTAAAATTTTCTTAGTTTTAACTTGTTCTAGTTTTGATTCATAAGGTATCTTAAGGCCGAAAGGCACTAGTAGTAAGATATTGAATAATTTAGAGTACCCGCCTAGGGTCAGTAAGTTAATTAAGTTATTATATAAGCTAATTTTACACATTTTTGTTAGCATGTAAGTAGATATAAGAAAAATTTAATAAAAATGAATTAAAAAAAAAAAAAAATAAAAAAAAAAAAAAGCAGTCGACTGCAGCGTGGAAGGACCCGGGATCGATCCCCACGCGAACCTAAAAGTTCAACTTTTTTGGTAATTGCGGAACAGAAGGAACGTGAACGTTTATTAAAAGAGATAAGGGAGAAAATTGATGTGATGGACCAATCAGGTCCATCAACATCTGGTGAGGTGAGGTTGGCAACAACAACAACCACAGCAGCGGCAACAACCGCAACAATAACAGCGGCAACAACCGCAACAATAACAGAGGCAACAACCGCAACTAAGAGAAGGCGACGCATTCAAGCGAAGCCAAATCTAGTCCGTCGCAAGCAAAAGGCGGTGGAAGAGAAGGAGGTTGAAAATATGTCAACAAGTAGTTCTGATAGCGAGGAATGCCTAAACTCAACGTATTATTACGAATGAAACGGTGGAGAAGGCCGCTACACAGGGAGCGGTAATTCTTTCGCTGCCCTAGCAGATGACGAAAAAGAAAAAAATAATAGTGAAGATAAGCGAGTACAATCACTAACGTTAATTATACAGCAGCTTAGTAAGGAGATAAGCGAAATAGAGGCAAGGCAAGAGGCCCGCAGAAAAAATGAAAGCGAGGCAAGACAAAAACAGTCTGTGCCGAAAGAAAATGCTCCAAAGCAAAACAAAGCATTATCTTCAAACAAAACTGCAACAAAACAGCAGTCAACAGCAGCAAAACAGGCTGCTAATAAAGAAACTGCACCCGCGCAGCAACGCGGGACTTCAGCTAAAAAAGCTGAAACAAGTAAAAAAACTGCTACCGATGAGCAGCCACGAGGGACCGCGGCTATAAAAGCCGCGACAACGATCCCCAGACATCAGCAGGAGCAGCAAGCAGAGCAGCAGAAGCAGCCAGCAGAGCAGCAGAAAGAGCCACAGCAAAATCAACCAAAGAAGACCATAAAAACCAGAGTGCCCCCCATAAATACCCTCAACATGGAGATGAAATCCACCAAAAATCTATGTAAGTCCGCCATTGGCGACAAATTTAAAATTAAACGATTAGGTCAAGATCGACATGCGATCCAATGTGAAAACATTGGTGACCATAAGATCGTTCGGGCGTTGTTGAAAGAGACATCCACCGAACATTTTAGTTTCACTCCTAAAGAGGAGAAACCGAAAACAATGCTGTTGAAAGGGGTAGAGCCTACCTCTGACCCAGAGGAGCTCTTAGTTGAACTCCGCAGGTTGGCGGGCGACGATCTCGAGTTCATCGGGGTCAAGTCGTTCACCACGGCCAAGGCAAGACGGGAGAAGCGGCTATTGCCGATGTTCCTCGTCACCCTATCCCCCAATAGCCGTCTGGAGAGTCTAAGGAAAATCTCCGTCCTGGACTACCAGATGGTAAGATGGGAAAAATTAAACAGGCACGGGGACATTTTACAATGTCTTCGTTGCCAACGGTTCGGTCACGCCGCATTCAACTGCCAAATGCAGTCGAGGTGCGTCAAGTGTGGAGAGAACCACAAAGACAAAGAGTGTAAGCTCGGTGAGACAAGGGTCGAAGACAAGACCTTACTGAAGTGCGTTCTCTGTGGTGGAGATGGGCACCCTGCTAATTATCGGGGTTGTCCTCGATACCAAATTATTAAAAAATCAAAAAAAGCTGCTCCAACAGCAACTAAGGATGAGGGAAGGCAAACAGCCAGACCAATTCCAAGGGCCGTCGTTCCCGAAGTCTCTTACGCCCAAATGGCGTGGGGGGCTGGGAAAACGGTACAGCCCCCTCAGAAAGCGGCCGCACATCCATCTGTGGTAAGGCTGCGACTGGGGCGTCAGAGGTGATGGTCGCTCTGCGTGTCATTCAGGCACAAATGAGTGAACTATTACGGCAAATAAGTGAGCAGGCGCTTAGGGTGGATGTAATCTACCGTGCAGTGCCTTCGCTTGCGCAATTTTTGGGTTAACGGGCGCGCTGCCGGAGAGGCCTTTCAAGATCCTAGCCGTGAATGTGAATTCGCTAGTTAGGGTAGAACGACGAACCAACTTCTCTGAGTTGTTAAAAGACCAACGTCCTGATGTATGTATGGTTAGCGAAACTAGGCTAAACCAGCATCACAATTTGACGAATAATAATTACAATATCGTAAGGAGGGACCGACCCAACTCGACTTTCGCGATCTTCATACGTAAGGGCATTGCTCATAAGGTAATATATAGTGGTGAAGTACGCCGATTCCAGTTGCTTGAAGCGTGTATCGTATGCATCCCTCTCCAAAAGGGGAGGCGCTTGTATGTGGTCGCGATCTATGCGCCGGAGGCTTCTCAAAATTCATGTTTTATAACAGAGCTTGAAACACTTTTTCGATGTCTGAAACTGAACTCAGAAGAAAACTATTTCCTTTTGGCCGGTGATTACAATGCTAAACACCAAGATTGGGGAAATCAATTATCCAATCCAAGGGGGACCCAGCTATTCAATTGGCTGGGGCTCCACAGCATTGAGTATAAAGTCGATCTGTTGGCTACTGACAGGCCTTCATATCCTCGAAGTGGCTCTTATTTGGATCTATTGCTTTTAGACTCAAGACTGAAACTGACCGACGACATTCTTCAACGGACGAAAAATTGTTTGACGACGGTTGAGTACGACAGTGACCACTGTGGACTCGCCGCAGTCATAATGCTTCCGAACAACCTTGTGGAACTGGAGGAGTACGTGCCGACGCACTCTTACAACTACGGTAAGACACGTTGGCCGCGCTTTTCCGGTGCCGTCTCAAGGGAACTTCGTTCGAACGGTATTGCGCCGCCATGCAACAGGAATCTGTCGAACGTTGAGATCGATGGATACCTGCAACGTATGGAGGATGCAATCCGTAGCACAATGGACAGGACAATTCCTAAATATAGGCAACATGACTCTACGAACATGTACAGAAACGCGACAATCGACGCACTTTACAAACAAAAAAGTAGACTCCTGTCAAGACTAAAACTCTTGCACAGGAGGTTTACTGACCGACACGATTTGGAGATTAGAACTCTGAAGTCACAGATCAAAAATCTCCAACAGTTAATTAAAGAAAATTACAGAACCTCTATATCGCTTTTCTGGAAAAACAAAATTCGGGCTGTACAATCCAACAACTCGAGTATGTTTCCGGAAATAAACAAAATTTTTAGGAGAAAAGATCAAAATGACCTTCAGGGTATTAAACTCCAAAGGACGACAGAAAACAAAAACTTACTTTTGACAGTAGGGATAGATCCGGATGAGGCCATCTTGGATGATGACCACTTCATAGTGGAAGATGCTCAGGAGAAGGTAGAGACGGTGGGTGCTGTTTTCGAGCGAGTATATAAGGTGAATGAGTGCATTCGCCCGAATTACGACCTTGAGAATAGAGCCTTCGTTGGACACTTCTATCTTAGAGACGAGATCTCGCATTGGCGATCCGAGAATCCAGGTTTCACTAGGTTCAATGACGACCGACTTGCAAACGCAGTCATCGCCCAGCGAAAGGTTAACTATGGTTCTCCCGAGTTGATCCATTTTCTTGAAGTAGACTGCTACTTTTGTATGAGTTTTTGTACAAGTTTTTAACCACCCTAAGGCCGAGGCCACGCAGTCAGCGATAAGCGAGCGAGCGAGCGACTGAACGACATGAAAAAATTATAACAAATGAAATTGCATTGAACTGGCCATGCATTGAGCGAGCGATGAGCGATTTTTTTAAGCGACTGAACGACGTCGCTCTGTCACCAAACTTGTTCTAATTTTTAGTTTATCGCTTAGCGTCAAGAGCAACAGATGGTTAAAGTAAATATAGAAATTTTGATCTCTGCTGTGCAACAACAACTAATCAACTAATCGCTAAAGAAATGTCGCTCACGAAAAGGCCACTCGTCGCTCGACTTTGTCGCTTAATCGCTGATCGTTCAATCGCTCGCTCGCTTATCGCTGACTGCGTGGCCTTAGCCTAAGGCCGAGGCCACGCAGTCAGCGATAAGCGAGCGAGCGAGCGACTGAACGACATGAAAAAATTAAAACAAATGAAATTGCATTGAACTGGCCATGCATTGAGCGATATTTTTAAGCGACTGAACGACGTCGCTCTGTCACCAAACTTGTTCTAATTTTTAGTTTATCGCTTAGCGTCAAGAGCAACAGATGGTTGGTGGACAACAAATATAAACGTATTGCTCTTGACAACGGCATTTTAACAACTAATCGCTAAGGAAATGTCGCTCACGAAAAGGCCACCCGTCGCTCGACTTTGTCGCTTAATCGCTGATCGTTCAATCGCTCGCTTGCTTATCGCTGACTGCGTGGCCTTAGCCTAATGCAGCCTCACACTAGGAACGAAAGATTACCTTGGCAATGGTTATAACTTTAAAGATTTAAGTATGGTAAACTGTGACCTTCGAAACGAATTAAAGTAAACTATGTAATACTTTTAATGATTAATTTTTAACCACCATAGTGCAGCCTCACACTAAGAACAAAAGATTGGCTTGGCAATGTTTAAAGCTTGTTTTAGCTCGAAGGACCACTTGAATAAATAGATATGTACACTTTGCTCTTGATAAATGAAACAAAATTCTATTTATACTAATTATGTGGCTTGCAAAGAAATTTATATTATTATTTTTACACATTATTCTGTCTAATAAGCAACTTTCATATAAACATTTAATTGACCTCAATAGGTGTTATTGATATCTACGATTTATTAAAACCTGTGAAAAGTTGGTTAAAAGTCAGAATATTTATTGTTTATTTCTCATAAACATAATGTTATAGAACACAGGGCGAGCATTTAGGAAAATAGAAGAGGATTTGAAAGGAGACAGAATTTTTTTGAATCGTAGTGTAGGGGACCCCGTTCAGTGTCAGGTTAGAATAGCACTGCAGCGCCTCCCCGCTTGTCGTAAAAGGCGACTAAAGGAACAATCATATCTAGACGACTAACATCAAAGTGAGTCTAGCGACACACATACCACCTAAAAACTCTCCCCAAGTATCCATGCAGATCCCACGACTGGAGATCACCGGTGTGTTGGAACGTTGGAAGTATGACTGGTAGAAGTCTCGAACTCGAAGAGATGATGAGAAGGAGGCGAGTGGACATCTTGTGTGTTCAGGAAACGAATTGGCGAAACACACCAAACAAAGCCCGTTTCTTAGATGCAAAGACCAAGGCTTACAAGATGTTCTACTATGGAACAGAACAAGGTAGGAACGGAGTCGGTATCATCCTTGACCAAAGTTTATGTAACAGCGTGTTGACCATTTTGAAGACCAGTGACCGTTTGATGTCTCTTAAATTGGTGATGGAAGGAAAGGTCTGGAATATAATCAGTGCATATGCTCCCCAAATAGGATGTGAGCAGGAGGAAAAAGATGCATTCTGGCTTGATTTTCATAACCTACCTAAGAATATCCCAAAAGAAAAGTATTTGTTTGTTGGAGGAGATTTGAATGGACATTTCGAGAAGACAAACGAGGATTATGAAGACTGCCATGGAGGTTTGGGATTCGGCACCAGGAACACTCCTGGTGAAGATATTCTAAATATGTGCAAGTCATACGGTCTAATCGTACTAAATACCATGTTCATCAAACAAGACCGACACCTTATCACTTACAGCAGTGGAGGAAATGAAACCCAGATTGATTACCATTTGGTAACCAATTACATGAAATCTCTAGACTAGAAGAACGTATATGGCCAGGACTTGATCCAAAACGCACAAGACATTTGTTATCCATTACCAGATTGCAAGTTAGCTCCGTAATCAATGTCATTACCGGACATTGTCTAAAAGGAAGACACGCCATAAGACTTGGCGTTCCCTCTAATGACTTCTGCAGAAGTTGCTTAGATGAGGAGGAGGAGGAGACAGTACCACACCTCCTCTGCTCATGTCCTGCACTCTCTTTTAAAAGAAAGCGGCATCTGGGGAAATTCCAAACGATCTGGCGAACACAGATCCCCTGCATCTCCTTCGCTTTATTAAAAGCTCCAAATGGTTTTGTTAAGTGAGGTACTCCCTCGCATAATTTCTATGGTATCACAATGGACCTAGTATTGGTCTAAGTGTGTCGGGTGTATTCCTGACAGCCATTGTAACCTAACCTAACCTAACCTAGACTAGAAGAAGCTGCCGCTCAACAACACCGTCTTCTTTTAACAGATATTTTTACGGATGCGGTGAAGGAAGTCAAACAAACAAAGGCTCCTAGGAGAATCAAGTGGTACAATCTGGAGAAAACCAAAGGACATCAATTCATTTCGTATATGCAAAGTCAGCTGTGTAATACCATCGACGCAGTTTCAAATGCAATCACGGCACAAAATATGTGGGATCGCCTACAACGAACCTGCTTAGAGAGAGCCAAATCACTGTTAGGAGTCTCAAAAGGACACCACCAACAAGCTAAAGAAACCTGGGCCCTATTTCATAAAAATTGACAATAGCGACAGGTGACAGGTGACAATTTGTAAATGACAACTGGGAAATTGTCTATATTCTGTACCATAGAAAAATTGACAATTTTGTAGAATTGTCGGGAAATCTGCGACAATTGTCGTAATTTCGTTTCATAAAAAAATTGTCATGACAATGAATTGTCAGGGATATTTTTAAAATTGTCATAAATTCCCCGACAAATTTGAAGTGACAATTTTTTTATTGTACAGAAAGAGTTATACAAATTACAATTTTGTCAGTATGTAATTGACAATTGTGACAGGCAACTGAGTTTCGGTCAAAAAGTGACAAGTTAAATTAAAAATGTCGAATATTATTTTTTCAAGTGAAAGCGATAATGAGTCTGAGATACAAGTTCGCGAAATACGTCGTCCTCGAATTTTTAAGTACAGAATTAACAATGATTTTGGTGCATTAAATGATTTTCAATTTAATAAAAAATTTCGCGTCGGCAAAAGTACTGCGGAATATATTTTGAATAAAATCGGCTTGGCTTGATCTGCGATCTCCATCCATGTATTCACTTTTATTTCATGGGTCACAGTTTCACTGAATTTTCCAAATAAAATGTTTTTATTTTCCAATATTATTTTAAGAACACTTATTTTCAGAATATTATTCATTTTAATCTGAAAGCACTGGAATTCACAATATTATATTATATTTCTCTGGATCGACTTGTAAGCGAGGTAAGAAATTTAATGAAAGAGAAAAACAGTTACTACACATAGATACATGAATACATATTAGGTACGCATATATTTTCTCATAGGAGTTTTATCTGTATTAATCAACACCAAGGTTGGTAGTCAAAGATAAATAATATTGTAGCTAAGTTCAGTCTCTTGTATACATTGCAAGAAATTTGTCAAAATATATGACAGTGACAAAATTGTCAAGACAAATTTGTCATACAGTGACAAAAATGTCACGACAATTATATCATTATTTGACAGTGACAAAATTGTCATGACAAATTGATCACTGTCTGACAGCGACAAATTTGTCACTACAAAATTGTCATATACGACCTGTCAATACGATATGAAATGGAAATTTGTCAGATAACTGCGACAAATTTGTAGAATTGTCACCTGTCAATGTTTATGAAATAGGGCCCTGGTGGTGGGATGATGAAGCTAAAGCAGTGATTAGAAAGAAGAAAGCAGCTTTCCAAGCTTGGTCGAAGTGCCCCTCAAGAAATACAAATGAAAAAGCGCGTTTCAAAATGGAATACAAGAGCTGCAACTTCAAGCAAAAAGTACGGAGGGCCTGTATCGAGAGCTGGAAGAGATTTCTGCCCCAGCCGCTGAAGCAAATCAGGCAATCCAAGAGCTAAGACAAAGCAACTTGAATAAGGGAGCAACCATTTTCAAAATAGCCGCTCAGAGAAGGAGAAATGCGCAGGAGATTCGTTCGCCGAAGTTCATAAATGATGCTCAAGGACTGCTACTTGTGGATGACGACAAAATTCTTCACAGGTGGCGACAGTATTGATAGCGGATCGTTGAGCGGGTTTTGGATAGCCGACTGCGGAAAATAATAAGGCTGTCTGATGACCAATGCGGGTTTGTCGCGGGAAAGTCAACTACAGACGTAATCCAAAGTATAAGGATCATTATGGAAAAACAAGGAGATGCCTTAGAGGATTTGCATATTGTGTTGGTTGACTTCGAAAAAGCATTCGATCGACAACATGTACATGAGGGAAGTGTCTTTAGTCCACTGCTCTTTATTGCTGTTCTGGATTATTTGCTCGAAGGAAAAGTAACGGACAATAAAGTACAACAATTACTCTTTGCTGACGATGGAGCCATCATAAGCGAGGATCATCCCTGCAACGAGCACTTGACGTTTGGATTGATGTTCTGGAAGGAAATGGGTACCGTATTAGCGCTAAAAAGACTGAATACCTGTGCTGCCCTTTTTCTGATACAGACAAGCCTATTCCAGACATTTATTTGATTGGAAATGTGCTTCCCAAGTGTGAAAAGTTTAAATATCTGGGATCTATGATCAATAGTGAAGCAACTTGTGATGACGACATCAATTATCGAGTAAGCGTCGGGTGGATGAAGTGGCGAGAAAACTCCGCTATCTTCTGTGATCGAAAAATGCCCTCTAAGCTGAAGGGAAGACTCTACACAGCAGTTGTCCGTCCAGCTCTGACATACGGTTCACAATGTTGGACAATGTACAAAAAGTATGAGAGCAAATTGACGGCAGCCGAAATGAACATGCTTCTGATGACAGCAGGAGTAACAAAGCTTGATCAAATTAGAAGTACTAAGATCCGTGGAAGCCTTCATGTCAAAAGTACCATCTTGGACAAAATTCAGCACGACCGGCTCAGTTGGTATTGTCATGTTCAAAGGAGAGATCCGCAGAACCCCGTCCAAAAGGCAATATCGTACAACGTTTCAACAAATTCGCGACGAAAAAGAAAAGGCAGGCCAAAACACTCCTGGTACAAGCAAATGCAAAAACAGCAGCATTTGGTTGGCCTCAGACATGGAACAATCCAAAACCGGGAGGCTTGCCGACGCTTTCTGAGGTCAACGCGGCGTACCGCACAGGCGGATCACTAGTGTGAAGCAGAAAAGTGGGAGAGTTCCCAAGTTACAAAATCTAACCACCGTCACAAAATGACTGAGGTCATAAATAAACCCAAAATAACTGTGGTCATAACAGGGCGCCAATTGAGTTACTTAAAAACTTTCGGTTAATTTACGGTATAAATAAAGCCAAATTATAATTTAGGTTTGACTTGGGGTAAAATGTTCTCTCATTCTAACTTTGAAGTTGATTTGCAGTAAGATTTTTACTCAATTTGAACTGCTTTCCAAATTCCGGTTCAAAAAACTCAATTTACAACCTTGAGGTCAAATGTTCGATTTGTGTTGACCATTTTCTAACACGTCCTTCATTTTTATGGTTTAAAATAACTATTATATAACCTAGGTCAATTTAAGGTACTTTTCCCACTCATTCTTAATTTCAATAGTTTGAATTACGTTTTTTATTACCTTATTTTTTAAACATTCATTGTTATAAGTTGGTTGAGAACTAACCGAAACTAGTCTTCAGTTGTTTATTGGTTGCATATCAACCAAATCCAAATGAAAGTTTTGAGTAAGTCAATAAAATACTTTTATTTAACATTGAGTATTATTTATTGGTTAAAGATCAACCAAATCTAAATACACGTTTTGAATAAGTCCTTAAATTACGATTTTTCGACACAGAGTATTTTTTATTGGCTTATAATCACCAAATTTAGACTCAAGTTTTGAATAAATCAATAAATTACCTTTATTCAACACAGAGTATTATTTATTGGTTAATAAATTACCTTTATTCAACACAGAGTATTATTTATTGGTTAAAAATCAACCAAATGTAGACACAAGTCTGGATTAAGTTCTTAAATTACTTTTCTTTTTGAATACAAAGTTTGTATTGGTTAAAAATTTACCAAATGCAGACACAATTTTAAAATTTTAGTCCTTGCAGAACAGGTTAAAAATCAACGAAATCCAGACATACGTTTGGAATAAGTTTTAAGATTACGCTTTTTCAACCTACAGCACACACATGTTCAAAATAACTCCTAAAATAACTTTTTTTTTCAACCCACAGTATTAATTTTCGGTTGAAACTAAACGAAATCCAGACACACGTTTGGAATAAGTCATTAAACTACGCTTTTTCAACCCAAAACATTATTTATTCGTTGGAAATCGACCGCTAGTAAACCTCAGTTATAAATAACATTTATTTCAACCAATTTACAACTCCGGTAATATTTCATTTCATTTCCAACGACTATTCAACTGAAAACAACCCTTCAGATATACCCATCTCGCTCTCACATTCCAATGCAAAACTGATCGTCATACCCATGCCATGCGCACGTACATGTTTAATCAGTTTATTGTTGTGCATTGTGCTGCCCGGTTGTCGTTGTCGTTTTGTGAATTAAAAAAAAATTAAAACTAAATTGAAGACTTGTAAAGTCTAAAGTCAAAGTGTAGTGATTGTGTGCATCTATAATTTAATAAAACTTAACTAATTCAGGTGAGTAGCTATAATAAATTCTTTAAAATATAATTTCAATATAATATAAGAATTATTTACCTCTGTTGGCCGGCGTTATTTTTTCGGTTTTTTTTTCAACGAAAAGTTATAAAGTACCCATATTTCAACCAAACCACAACTCATTTGTGTGTTTGGTTATATTCTAACCTTTTTTTAACCATTTTATAATGGACTACATACTGTGGTTATAATAACCAAAAAATAACTCCTGCTTGACGCTAATCAAACTAGAGACGCCATCAACGCCGTTTTCTTTATTGTATGCATTTTTCGTTTCGTGATTTTGTTCTAGATTGTTCAGAAAGTGTTTTCTCTTTTTAAGTATCTGATAGATTTTTAGTGTGCCGTTTCTAGAAAATCGTTTATGAATTCAATAATGAAAAATAAATTATGTAGTTTAGTGTCATTTGTTGGTTTATTGTCAAAAAAATTTAGACGCATTTCGTTACTCATTGGTTGAAAATTTACCAAGCGTGGTTCTGAGTCATAAAGTACACATATTTCAAACAAACCACAACTCATTTGTGTGTTTGGTTATTTTCTAACTTTTTTTTAACCATTTTATAATGGACTACATATTGTGGTTATAATAACCAAAAAATAACTCCTTACTGACGCTAATTAAACCTAGAGACGCCATCAACGCCATTTTCTCCATTGTATGTATCTTTTGTTTCGTGATTTTATTCTAGATTCTTCAGTAGCGTTTTTGTATTCGTGTTCGCAAGTCGCAAGATTGATTTTTTTTGATTTGATTGAGTTTTGGTCCGCTGTTACATTATGAACTCAATAATTAAAAATAAATTATGTAGTAGAACTACATATAAAAGAAAAGTTAAAAACATTTTAGCTAGATTACGCGAAGAGGCAAAAAAAGATTGTGAAAAGACATTACAAGTCGAAGATTCAAATTCATCGGATGTTACTGATCCAGTTTTTGATAGTGACTCATCAGTTTGCCATAAGGAACTAGTTTGTGATAGTGAAAGTGTCAGTTTTAAGGACGATAGTCAAGAGGTCTTAAGTCCAAAAAAAACCAGAAGATTTGACTAAGAACTTAGCAAACTGGGCTATTCAACACAATGTGTCTCATGTCTGTGTGAAAGATATGCTTAAGATTTTGCATAATTCGCATCCTTATTTACCATTAGACCCTAGAACAATTTTACATACTTCCCTGGCAGTTGAAAACGTTTTTATAGATGTTCCACCGGGTCGATACTGGCATTTTGGTTTGGTTCGCGCTAAAACTAAAACTAAAGTTTTTGAACGTGTTGATACTCCTACATGTCGGAAAGAAATATTTTTAGACTTTAACATTGATGGCATTCCCGTTAGTAAAAGTTCCAAAGGTCAGTTTTGGCCTATTTTGTGCTCTCCAGATGGTTTTCGTTTTCTACCGCTTGTAATAGGAGTTTATTATGGAATGGCAAAACCTTCTAATGTTTTCGAATTCCTGCGTTTATTTCTTGAAGAAGCTGGCAACATTAGTGATGTTAATATCGGTTCAGAAAACATTGTTTTTAAAATAAGAAATTTCATTTGTGATGCCCCTGCTCGCTCTTATTTGAAAGGAATTAAAGGCCATAATGGTTATTTTGCGTGTGAAAGGTGTAATGTAGAAGGGGACTACAATTACAATTCTCACCAAATGAGTTTTCCAACTTTATCGAAATCACTTCGAACGAATGCTTCTTTCCGGGCAAAGGTACATGAAGATGACCATACTCAACCATCTCCATTAGAAAAACTTTCAATAGACATGATAAATAATTTTCCAGTAGATTACATGCATTTATTGTGTTTCGGTGTAATGAAAAAGTTACTCGTTATATGGATTAGGAACAGATCTCACAAAACCAAACTTTCCGCGAAAAACATTGAGAATATATCCAATAACTGAGTGTCTTTGCGAAAATGTACTCCATGCGAGTTCAATAGAACAGCTCGTGGACTAGATGTTATTAGCTTTTGGAAGGCCACTGAATTTCGTACTTTCTTGTTATACTTAGTTCCGGTTGTTTTAAAGACTCAAATTCATGCTAAGGTGTATGACAATTTCATGGAACTGCACTGTGCTGTTTCAATATGTTTGAGCAAAAATAAGCATGTTTATATTGATATCGCACAAAACTTGTTTCATTCTTTCGTAGTAAACTTCGCTAAAATCTATGGAAGTGAAAACATTAGTTATAACATTCACAATTTATACCATGTGGTGGATGATGTAAAATACCATGGACCTCTTGATAACATAAGTGCATTCAAATATGAAAATCGTTTACAATACGTAAAACAAAAATTAAGATCGGGAAATAAACCACTTCAGCAAATCGCAAATAGAATTTTTGAAGAATTTGAAAATTCGGAAATGCGTTATGATGAAAAAACAATAACTCCTTGGCCTTATAATAAAGATAACAAACGATTATGCGAACTTGAAGGCTATATTGGAATCTATAGAGCCATTCGTTTAAAACAATTTGTTCTAAAGTCTTCGTTTGCAGATGCTTATTTCTTAACAAAATCCGAAGAAATTGTTCGAATGGAATATGCAACGTTTCTGCACGGCACACCTGTCATCTATGGTTCAAGCTTAAAGCAGAAACTTAATTTCTATGAGCAACCATTTTATTCAAAGTTTTTGAGTGTCTACCAATCAAATGAAGAAGAAAATGCTCCCAACCTTTGGAAAATAGATGACATTACCTCGAAATTTTTCAAAATTAATCTGGCTACCAGTTCTGTTTTTTTCCCTTTAGTGCACTCTTGAAAAATGTTTTGCTTGGTTGAGACCATTGAGGATGGAGAAAAGATGGTGACGGCGGTTCCGAGAAGTTGGGTTCAAGACGAAATAACCTTGCTATGGACACGAACGCGGAAAGACACTACAATCGGCCGAAAAAACAAAAATGCAACCTTCGCCAGAATGGCAGAAATTTCCCTGCAAGATACTGTTTGATAATATTGGTAAAAAAAATTTTATATTTATCTTTAACATTCATTTCATTTTACATTATGGTTGACTAAACAATATTAACCTTTTTTTTCTTAGATTTTTGGGAGGAAGCTGTGAGGAAGGAAAAGGAGGCAGAAAATGTGTCTTCCGAAGAGCAGTACCAGGAGGACAAACTTACGGAGACATTTATGGACTACAACCAGATAATGATGTCAACATTCATTTCCGATTCAAGTAAGCATAAACTCATTCAAAGCTTCAAAAAGTCTTTCACTTTGTAATATATTTTTATTTAACAGGATATCAATCGTTCAGCCCCTCCGAAGCGACAATAACAGGAGAAATTGTGAGGGAAGTCTTCACAGACTCATGTGTGGGAACAAGTTCATCCTAAATTATCAATATAGCGGAAAGTAAGCAAATTAATAATCACTGATCATCAAATAAGATTACTTATTTTATGTGTATATTCAATCTTTTCAGTTCCCACTTTTAATGCTCTCAAGGAGTTTGGTGTAAAGCTTGGATCAGCTAATGAAAAGCCACAACAAACTGGCAAGTGAGGTCGAGGGTCTAAAAACCACGATTCAGCAGTTTGTTGCAACCACTGAAGTTGCCCTCACTTGTCTTGTGAACAAGACATGCCAAATTGTTGGCCGGGAAGTTGTGGCGGACCACGCGCTCCAAGAGTTCACTATTGTTGAAACACCGGAGCAGTTAGAAGACCTGGAGAGCAGGATTAGTGGGGACATCCACTATAAAAGGTAAGATAAAAACATATTTTCCACTATTCTATTTATTTATTTATTATTTTAATGTTATCTTGTTTTGTTGTTTGTTTTTTTATTATAGATCCAAAAGTTGTCGGGGGGGTTGGACGGAATCAAATCGATGAGAACTGTCTGCAGGACAATCTTCTCCGACAGTCTGCTCTCCCTCTATTCTTGGCATGGCATTTCCACAAAAAAAAGCTTCAACAAGTTTCAAGGAACATTTTCTGCCATAATGGAGGCTTTAAGGCTACGGTACCCCAGCTTCACCGACATCGAGGGGTCAACATTCATCAAAAACTATGTGAAGCACGCTCCTTTCAGAGCGGGAAAATCAGTTTTGTAAGTACTTAATTTCCTATTACTTAGTTAAGCGTAGACAAAATTACTTCATATACTTTTAGAGACAAACTAATTCACATTTGCTTAATTTTTTTTGTTTCTTTTTAACAGGAACCAATCTATTGCGAAGCCACCGTCAGCTACACCACCGTCAGCTACACCACCATCAGCTACACCACCGTCAGCTACACCACCACAAGCGAAATCTTTAAGGCTTTAAGGCTTTAAGGCTACGGTACCCCCCAGCTTCACCGACATCGAGGGGTCAACATTGTTCAAAAATTATTTGAACCACGCTCCTTTCAGAGCGGGAAAGTCAGTTTTGTAAGTACTTAATTTCCTATTACTTAGTTTAGTGTAGTCAAAATTACTTCATATACTTTTAGAGACAAACTAGTTCACATTTGCTTAATTTTTTTTGTTTCTTTTTAACAGGAACCAATCTATTGCGAAGCCACCGTCAGCTACACCACCGTCAGCTACACCACCGTCAGCTACACCACCGTCAGCTACACCACCACCAGCTACACCACCACCAGATACACCACCACAAGCGACACCACCACCAGCTACACCAGCTCAAGCAACACCACTACCAGCGACACCACCATAAGCGAAATCACGATCACCACCACCAAGTCCAACCACCGTCAGCGACACCACCATCGTCTGAGTCTAATCACCACCAGTGACTCCACCACAACCGACATTACCATTTATAATTTTTTTCCAATTTATAGAAGAGAAGGACTTCATTTTCAGATGGGAAGAATTTTGAGCTACTGGACGATGGTAATTTTAAGATGTTATTTTCATAGCTTTTTTAATCATTTCTTTTCAGTGTTCAGAAAACTTGGCTCAAGATCACCCAGGTCTAATTAAAACGTGAAGTACTTTTGACAGTTGTTGTTCTCTCTATCACATCTGGAAATATGAGGTTTGTTCGTTGAAGCCCTAGGGTCGCCATGGGGTCGCCACAAAGCGTTTTTTGAGAAACCTAAATTCGCACTGAATGTCAAATTGAGTGTTTTTTGAGCCATAGGTTTGCCACAGGTTTTCCCCAAACTCGCCCTAGCTTTTTGCTGTGGCGATTTGAGGGCTGTCAAATGGCATGTGTTTTTATTTAAATGACTGGGATGTGTGGCGATTTGTGGTTTAGCGTTTTTTGAGGACTGGAAAACCCAGTTTTTTTTTGACAACTCATGGGGTTGTCAAGAAAACCTGGGTCAACCCTGGGGAAAGTTCAACGAACAGACCTATGAAAAGAGCAATTGTCAAAACTAGGTGGTACCCGTGGTGTGATGGATAGCATGTCCGTCTCAGTCGTTCATCAACTGCGAAAGCAAGCAGACGTGTTGGCGACTTTGGCAGTGTTCAATTTAGTTCGGAGTGTTTAAGTAAATATTAGAAGCAGTGATTTTCATTAAAGGCAGTAGCCTAGGTGGTAAAGCAGTCGACTGCAGCGTGGAAGGACCCGGGATCGATCCCCACGCGAACCTAAAAGTTCAACTTTTTTGGTTAAGCAAAATTGCGGAGCAGAAGGAACGTGAACGTTTATTAAAAGAGATAAGGGAGAAAATTGATGTGATGGACCAATCAGGTCCATCAACATCTGGTGAGGTGAGGTTGGCAACAACAACAACCACAGCAGCGGCAACAACCGCAACAATAACAGCGGCAACAACCGCAACAATAACAGCGGCAACAACCGCAACTAAGAGAAGGCGACGCATTCAAGCGAAGCCAAATCTGGTTCAGCGTAAGCAGAAAGTGGTGGAAGAGAAGGAGGTTGATGAAAACATGATGTCAACCAGTTCTGACGAGGAAAGTATGAATTCCACATACGAGTACGAGTCGAACGGAGGAGAGGGCCGTTACACAGGTAGCGGCAATTCGTTCGCTGCCTTGGCAGAAATCAACATCGACAACAACGACAACAACGACAACAACGACAACAAAGACGAAGACGAAGAGCGGATGCGGTTTCTCACCGAGACACTGGGAAAATTCCGTAAAGAAATTGCCGAAATTAAAGAAAGGCAAGAGGCTCGCAGGCGAGCAGAGAGGGAGGCGCATCAACAACAGTCGCAGTCAAAAGTTGATGAGCCAAAACAACAGCGACCAGCAGCAGCAGAAAAAACTGCAAACAAAAAAACTGCGCCCGTGCAGCAACGCGGGACTACAGCTAAAAAAGCTGAAGTTGTTAAGAAAACTGCTACCAATGAGCAGCCACGAAGGACCGCGGCTATAAAAGCCGCGACAACGAGTCAAGCCCAAAAGCAGCAGAAGCAGCCAGCAGAACAACAGCAGCAGCCAGCACAGCAGCAGCCAGCACAACAACAGAAGAAGAAGACACAAAAAAGCAGGGTGCCCCCTATTAACACCCTAAAAATGGAGTTGCAAGCAACGAAAAACATATGTAAGTCCGCCATTGGCGATAAATTTACTATAAAACGATTAGGTCAAGATCGGCATGCGATCCAATGTGAAAACATTGGTGACCATAAGATCATTCGGGAGTTGTTGAAAGTGACAGCCACCGAACATTTTACTTTTACTCCCAAAGAGGAGAAACCAAAATGCATGTTGTTGAAAGGGGTAGAACCTACTGACCCAGAGGAGCTCTTAGTTGAACTCCGCAGGTTGGCGGGCGACGATCTCGAGTTCATCGGGGTCAAGTCGTTCACCACGGCCAAGGCAAGACGGGAGAAGCGGCTATTGCCGATGTTCCTCGTCACCCTATCCCCCAATAGCCGTCTGGAGAGTCTAAGGAAAATCTCCGTCCTGGACTACCAGATGGTAAGATGGGAAAAATTAAACAGGCACGGGGACATTTTACAATGTCTTCGTTGCCAACGGTTCGGTCACGCCGCATTCAACTGCCAAATGCAGTCGAGGTGCGTCAAGTGTGGAGAGAACCACAACGACAAAGAGTGTAAGCTCGGTGAGACAAGGGTCGAAGACAAGACCCTACTGAAGTGCGTTCTCTTTGGTGGAGATGGGCACCCTGCTAATTATCGGGGTTGTCCTCGATACGATAAATTATTAAAAAATCAAAAAAAGCTGCTCCAACAGCAACTAAGGATGAGGGAAGGCAAACAGCCAGACCAATTCCAAGGGCCGTCGTTCCCGAAGTCTCTTACTCCCAAATGGCGTGGGGGGCTGGGAAAACGGTACAGCCTCCTCAGAAAGCGGACGCACATCCATCTGTGTCTAAGGCTGCGACTGGGGCGTCAGAGGTGATGGTCGCTCTGCGTGTCATTCAGGCACAAATGAGTGAACTATCACGGCAAATAAGTGAGTAATCTACCGTGCAGTGCCTTCGCTTGCGCAATTTTTGGGTTAACGGGCGCGCTGCCGGAGAGGCCTTTCAAGATCCTAGCCGTGAATGTGAATTCGCTAGTTAGGGTAGAACGACGAACCAACTTCTCTGAGTTGTTAAAAGACCAACGTCCTGATGTATGTATGGTTAGCGAAACTAGGCTAAACCAGCATCACAATTTGACGAATAATAATTACAATATCGTAAGGAGGGACCGACCCAACTCGATCAATTATCCAATCCAAGGGGGACCCAGCTATTCAATTGGCTGGGGCTCCACAGCATTGAGTATAAAGTCGATCTGTTGGCTACTGACAAGCCTTCATATCCTCGAAGTGGCTCTTATTTGGATCTATTGCTTTTAGACTCAAGACTGAAACTGACCGACGACATTCTTCGACGGACGAAAAATTGTTTGACGACGGTTGAGTACGACAGTGACCACTGTGGACTCGCCGCAGTCATAATGCTTCCGAACAACCTTGTGGAACTGGAGGAGTACGTGCCGAAGCACTCTTACAACTACGGTAAGACACGTTGGCCGCGCTTTTCCGGTGCCGTCTCAAGGGAACTTCGTTCGAACGGTATTGCGCCGCCATGCAACAGGAATCTGTCGAACGTTGAGATCGATGGGTACCTGCAACGTATGGAGGATGCAATCCGTAGCACAATGGACAGGACAATTCCTAAATATAGGCAACATGACTCTACGAACATGTACAGAAACGCGACAATAGACGCACTTTACAAACAAAAAAGTAGACTCCTGTCAAGACTCAAACTCTTGCACAGGAGGTTTACTGACCGACACGATTTGGAGATTAGAACTCTGAAGTCACAGATCAAAAATCTCCAACAGTTAATAAAAGAAAATTACAGAATATCTATATCTCTTTTCTGGAACAACAAAATTCGGGCTGTACAGTTCAACAACCCGAGTATGTTTCCGGAAATAAATAAAATTTTTAGGAGAAAAGATCAAAATTACCTTCAGGGTATTAAACTCGAAAGGACGACAGAAAACAAAAACTTACTTTTGACAATAGGGATAGATCCGGATGAGGCCATCTTGGATGATGACCACTTTATAGTGGAAGATGCTCAGGAGAAGGTAGAGACGGTGGGTGCTGTTTTCGAGCGAGTATATCAGGTGAATGAGTGCATTCGCCCGAATTACGACCTTGAGAATAGAGCCTTCGTTGGACACTTCTATCTTAGAGACGAGATCTCGCATTGGCGATCCGAGAATCCTGGTTTCACTAGTTTTAATGACGACCGACTTGCAAACGCAGTCATCGCCCAGCGAAACGGGGATAACACCCTGTTCGTTTCTAAGATGGACCTCTTGGACATCTTTCACAAAATAAAGAAAAAGAAGTCAGCAGGTGTCGACGGCATACCCAATGTTGTGCTGCGAAACCTCCCTTCGGAAGCGGTGGACATATACACCACGTTGTTCAACAATGCGCTGAATAATGCATATTATCCAGTGCGTTGGAAGACGGCAGTGGTACATCCTCTCCTTAAAAAAGGTAAGGATGGTTCCAATCCAGCAAATCTCCGGTCAATTAGTCTTCTTCCGAGTATCAGCAAGGTATTCGAGAAAGTTCTCAATAGAGCTCTGTCCACATGGGCTGAGGACAAACATATTATTCCAGAAAATCAGTTCGGTTTTAAGGCGGGCCATGATACCACACATGCCGCGTCTAAACTAGTATCAGATATTCAATGGAACAAAGCTAAAAATCAGTGTACGGGTGCATGTCTGGTTGACTTGGAGAAGGCTTTCGATACCGTTTGGTTAGACGGTCTTTTCTATAAGTTGATCAGATATGTGATGGTGGATGGGCGTTGTACTATTCGGGTAGGCTCTGATTGGTGCCAACTTGGCGGCGCCCAGATGCTGTAACTTATAGTACACGTCAATTGTGCTTACTATACCTCCAAGCGGTATCCACTGGGACCTGGGATGCTCCGTCCAGAGCTGACCTGCTAAACTAGTAAGTGCGAGTGTTGATAAGGGAATCCGGAACTAAGAATTGTGATCGATCAACACTATAATTGCTCTGCGAACAATGACTGACTGCACGAATCTCAGTGGTCTACGAGAGCTTTCGTGTAAATGTCCCAGCGGATGAATTCAAAGGACAGAATCAACGGTGGACTTCAGCAGCCATAAAAGCAGAAACCCCTGAAAGAGCTACTCCAACATATTTGGTTTAAAGGTCTTTTGGGGTCTTTCAATACGAGGACAGGGTATTGAAGTAGAGATGGTGGCGGACGAGCTCCTGGTGAGCCAACGGCAGCACTCACACCCCTGCAGCAGGGTACTGACTCTGGATACTCCAGCCCTTTGTGTCCGAAGGGATCCAAAAGGACCTGGCCCTCCAGGTTGGGGGTTGTGCGTAGGGTTAACTACCCAACCACGTAAAAAAAGCCCAGTTCCGAAACAATTAACAGCCTCGGATAACGATAATGATTTCAAAGTTGACGACCCATGCAAACGAAAAAAGGACAACGACCTCCGGATCTGCACTTGGAACGTAAGATCTCTTAACGGACTAGGTGCAGCTGGAGAATAAGCGGACGCCCTGGACTGCTGCAAAGCAGACATAACCGCCATCCAAGAAGTGCGATGGAGTGGACCGGGCATAAAGAAGATGAAAAACTGTGACATCTACTATGGCGACTGCTACAGACAACGGAAACAGCGCTTATTTGGGTGCGGATTTGTCGTTAGAGGAAGACTCAGGGATAAGGTGATTAGCCAAAATCCAGTCAATGAGCGTATAATGAAAATCCGCATCAGGGCTAAATTTGCTAACATTAGCCTCATATGCGCCCACGCCCCCACAGAAGAGAAAGACGACGATTCCAAAGACTGTTTCTACGAGCTCCTCGAAGAAACGTATGAGCAGTGCCCTAGACACGACGTGAAAATCGTCCTTGGCGATTTTAACGCAAAGCTAGGGAAGGAGGACATCTTTGGAAACACAATCGGTAAGCATAGCCTCCATGACAAAACCTCCGAAAACGGACTGAGGCTGATCGATTTTGCTGCGGGGCTGAATCTTGTTGTAAGTAGTACGCGCTTCCCGCATCTCAAAATTCATAAAGGTACATGGCGATCCCCAGATCAATTAACCGTCAACCAAATTGACCATGTTGCGATCGACGCAAGGCACTCTTCCAGTGTGCTAGATGTCCGAACTTTCCGAGGGGCCAACTTTGACTCGGACCACTACCTTGTTGTAGCCAAGGTACGAATGAGGATATCTTGTTCACGACCAGCGCGAACTAACGCTGTGAAGAGATATGACGTCGGAAAGCTACAATCGCAAGAGATTGCCAATGCCTTTTCCAATCGAGTGTCCCTTCAATTATCCTTGAATCCCATGCCGCCAGCATTAAACATTGAAGACCAGTGGCAGCAATGCCAAGAAGCCATCAGAACCGCTGCCTCTGAGGTTCTGGGTTTCACTCGGCCACCAAAACGTAACCCATGGTTCGATGAAGAATGCAGGCAGGCAAATGCAGCCAAACAAAGAGCACGACAAATGCTTATGCAAACACGAACAAGGGCTGCTTACGTTCAGTATAACGAGATTTACAAGGAGAGAAGAAGGGAAGAACACCGACTTCTCAAAAAGAAAAAGAAGCAGCATGAGAAGCGCTCGTTTGAGGAAATAGAGAGGTGCCATGACAGAAACGAGATTCGGAAGTTTTACCAAAAGGTAAAAAAATCATGCCAGGGTGGCAAACCCCGAACTCAAGCCTGTAAAGACCAGCAGGGAAACATAGTTATAGAGTCACAGTCGCTACTGAGGATCTGGAAAGATCATTTCTGCAGACTGCTTAATGGCGATGAGGACACAAATTCCGCTGTCAGGCAGACTGTCCCATTCAGCCTGGACGATGATCAAGAATGCCGTCCTCCCGACCTAGAAGAAGTTAAGCTTGCTATATGCAAACTTAAATCAAATAAGACTGCAGGTGCAGATGGCTTTGATGCCGAACTTTTCAAGGCAGCTGGAGATCAGTTGGAAAGGAGCATGCACCAACTGATCTTCATGATATGGTCGGAAGAAAGCATGCCCGATGAATGGAACCTCAGTATCGTATGCCCGATCCTAAAGAAAGGAGACCCTCACAACTGCGCCAATTATAGAGGGATAAGCCTCCTTAACGTCGCGTACAAGATCTTGTCTGCTGTAATATGTGAACGTCTGAAACCCCACGTCAACAACTTGATAGGTCCTTAGCAATGTGGTTTTAGACCGGAGAAGTCCACAATAGACCAAATTTTCACATTACGGCAGATCTTGGAAAAAACCCGTGAACATAATATCTATAATCACCATCTCTTTATCGATTTCAAGGCCGCGTATGACAGTATCTACAGAGACGAGCTGTACAGAGCCATGTCTAGTTTCGGCATCCCTGCAAAACTCGTACGACTATGCAGGATGACTTTGGAGAATTCACGCTGCTCCGTCAAGGTCGGTAAAGAACTCACCGAGACCTTTGATGTCGAAAAAGGTTTTGGGCAAGGCGATAAACTGTCATGCGATTTCTTCAACATCATACTTGAACAGATTGTAAGAAACTCAAACGTCAACACCAGAGGAACAATCTTTCAAAAGTCTGTGCAATTACTCGCATATGCAGACGATATTGACGTAATGGGAAGAAAAAAGCGTGATGTCATAGGTGCTTTTGCGAGTATTGAAACAGAAGCGGCAAAAATGGGTTTGATGGTTAATGAGGGCAAAACAAAGTATATGCTGTCATCAAATAAGGACACAGAACATCGACGAATTGGACCAAACGTCACAATAGACAGACATAACTTCGAGGTAGTACAGGACTTCGTCTACCTAGGATCCGCTTTAGACACGGACAACAACATCAGTGCGGAGATCAAACGGAGAATAACTCTTGCCAACCGTTGCTTCTTTGGGTTAAGAAGGCAATTGAGAAACAAAACCCTCTCCAGAAAAACCAAGGTAACCTTATATAAGACCTTAATCATCCCAGTCCTGCTTTACGGCGCGGAAGCATGGACCTTATCGAAAGCGGATGAGGAAACCCTTGGTCGTTTCGAAAGAAAAATTCTCCGAATGATCTATGGTCCCGTATGCGAAGGCAATGTGTGGAGAAGAAGATACAACAACGAGCTGTATGAGCTGTACCGCGACATGGGCATAGCCAGAAGAGTACGCATCGCGAGGCTACGATGGTTGGGCCATGTTGAGCGGATGGACCCAAACGCTCCGGCTCGTCGGGTGTTCGAAAGCACATTGCAGGGAAATCGCGGAAGGGGAAGACCTCGTCTTAGGTGGCGCAATCAAGTGGAAGAAGACCTCAACCGACTTGGAGTGCGAAACTGGAGAGAGCTCGCTAGAAATAGAACTCGTTATCGAAGGATGTTGGTTGAGGCCCAGGTTCACCCCGAACTGTAATGCCCACCTAAGTAAGTAAGTAAGTGATCAGATATGGCATGAGTAAACCACTGCTTTATATTCTAAATGACATGCTTCATGGTAGAACGTTTGTTGTGAAAAGTTGCAACACAACTTCTACCAGAACTTTTAAAATACAGAACGGTCTACAACAGGGGGCGGTGAATTCGCCTATTTTATTTAGCATTTTCACCGGCGATCTAATTGGTTCTCTTCACCATGCTATAGCGTACGCCGACGACCTTATTGCGTACAGAACAGGTCCAAAGATCGAAGTCATCAGAATACTTTTGCAGCGTGACTTCGATAAGATCCAGCAATATTGCGATGACTGGAAGTTGAAAATCAACGTCCAGAAATCGGAAACAATTGTGTTTAGAACCTCGTTGGCTCGGGCCTCATGGGATACGAGAAAGAACTGGCGAAAGCTGGTGATCGTTGATCTACATGGCCACCCACTGCCAAACAAAGTAGTAGTCAAGTACCTTGGCATCTGGCTAGATCAGTATCTATATTTTAACAAACATATGGATGCGGCTCTGGCCAGGGCTAGGGGAGCTTTTGCTCTGACAAGGCGACTGTTTCACAGCAGTCAACTTGATAGCAGAGTGAAGGTGATTCGCTACATGGCCCTCATAAGGCCAATGATTGTCTATGGGTGCCCCGTGTGGTTCAATGTTACAGCGTCTCAAATGGAAAAGATTCGGGTGTTTGAGAGACAGTGTCTGCGTACCTGTCTTGGATTGCACAGAACACCAGAGTCGGAGTACAGAAAATATTATCCTAATGAGGTCCTTTACAACGGGGCTCAAATAAACAGGATCGACAACTTCATTATAAAACTGACTCGTGGTCACACTGCAAGAGCGATGACCTCGACCAATGGCCTGATTTTTGGGGCTTATTACCCCAACACTGAGTATATGGAGAAAACGCGCTTCAATGGATTTGTCCCACCGGAGGCTTTCCTCTATTTTGATATGGTAGGGTTGATTCAGGATAGATTGTCGGTTCCGCTAATCTACCACGTCTGCCGTAAGTCCGTGGAACGACGGCTCCTTTACAACCGAGACGTCACCGCAGTAGGCGGAGAAGCTGTAGAGCTCCTCCGGTTCAGTAGGGCGGTTTCAGATCGCGATCGTCGTGACGTTGTTAAAACGTCGAAAATGTTCTGGTGGTTGTCGGAGCAACAACATGAATTTGATATTGATAGCGAGTCGCCAATGGCTGGCTTACACAGGTTTAGCGTGTAAGTCTTAGGGTATAGGGGGTGGACACAGTGGCAAACAAAAAAATCACAAAAAATCCAAAAAAAAAAAAAAAACATAAAATCAAAAAAAAAAAAAATTACAAAATACAAAAAACCAAAAAAAAAAATTAAAAACAAAAAAAAAAAAATACAAAAAAAAAAAAAAACAAAAAGCTTCTGTGGCTGCTCTAGTTTTAAGTAGATTTAAGTAGTTTTAATTAGTTTTAATTAGTTTTAATTAGTTTTAATTAGTTTTAAGAAAACAAAAAACATGATCTTTATAACTAAGTTTTTTAAAATTTTCTTAGTTTTAACTTGTTCTAGTTTTGATTCATAAGGTATCTTAAGGCCGAAAGGCACTAGTAGTAAGATATTGAATAATTTAGAGTACCCGCCTAGGGTCAGTAAGTTAATTAAGGTATTATATAAGCTAGTTTTACACATTTTTGTTAGCATGTAAGTAGATATAAGATAAATTTAATAAAAATGAATTGAAAATGATGAAAAATGAGCATGTCCGTCTGTTAATCCAGAGGTTCGAGTTCGAATCCCACCAGAGGCAAAAATGTTTTTTCTACGGGTATCGCCTTTCGCGAGGAATTGGCAAGTCCTCCGTTAGTATTCATTGCCTAGGGGCTCCTCGCTCTGTTGCGCCACCCTACTTATTTTTTTTATCATATCAGCTGATGCGTCAACGTTTCCAACGAGGAAGCACAATGACCAATTAAAATTTCGAAAGAAATTATTCATGCCTTCCCAATTAGCTTTCTCGTATTGCCACCCAGTTCTTTTAGGGACTTTATCTTTTTTTACAGTGACGGAAAACGAAAAATCTACCGATATGACACAATGGTCCGATTTGCCTAAAGGAGATGATACTACAACCCTGTATTTTTCGGAATGAGAAGTGAGAAAGAAGTCAAGAGTGTTGGCCGCATGGCCTTCAATATCTGGAACCTGAGTGCGCTCATCAACAAGTTGAGTTAACTGGTTAAACTCGGCGAAGATCTCAAGACACTTTCCTTCGGGTGTTGTCTGGCCAAAATGTCGAAGCCAATATATGCATGTAGCATATCGAGAAAATGGAAAATATAATTTGATTAAATTAGAATTAAAGTAGACTTTAATTAAAGAAAATCTGGAACAAACCGCTAAAGTCTACAAACAACTAATAGCTGTAGCACAAATCACACTTAAACAAATTTATTTAACCTTAACCGAACAATTCTACAAACTAAACGAAGGCCAAGCAATATCTTCACCTCTAAAACTGACATATTGCCTTGAGGGGTAACCCCACTGTAACGTGTTTTTTACCATTTTTTTCGATGGAAGGAAAGGTAATAAAATTATAATATTGGAGAAAGTTATTAAGCGTATATAAGTAACAAAATAAAAAATTATTATAAAAAATATTCCAAAATTACGGCACCGCAGGCATTTTCGAGAGGTACGTCGAATTTGAGGCGCTCTGCGGCACGCAGTGTAGCTACTGCGAATTTGGATAACATGCTCATAGCTAGAGAAATACGTGGGAGATTTTCAGAACATTGATTTTCGGGTGACTGGCGAGTAATTGAATTAAATCGTTAGATTTTCAACAAAAAAAAAGATAGTCATTTATTAATAAATAATGATCAAATAAACTTATCAAAAATCTCCTACGTATTTCTCTTTAAAATCTTATTTTCAAGATATTGTAACAGATTCGAATGAAAAGAATGAAAATGGTTGGAGTTATGCTACGTGCTGTTTTAAAAAATCGTGTTTCGAGAAAAACGAATTTAAAGTTTGGAAATGCATTATAAACATGAACGACGCGCTTGTGGAAGAGCTCGAAATTACAAAAAAAAAAAATACTTTAAGGTATGAAATATTTTTACACATATTGTAAAAGGTTTAAAGTATATTAGCCAAAAAAAACGAAAAATTTACAGTGGTGTTACCCCTTAACCACTTCGGATACAAATACATTTGATATTACAAATTAAAGCATAAATCTCAAAATAATAAAATAGTTTCATATGTGCCATGACAGGAATGAGATTCGGAAGTTTTACCAAAAGGTAAAAAGATCCTGCCAGGGTGGCAAACCCCGAACTCAAGCCTGTAAAGACCAGAAGGAAAATATAGTAGTAGATTTACAGTCACTACTGAGGATCTGGAAAGATCACTTCTGCAGACTGCTTAACGGCAATGAAGACACCAATTCCGCTGCCAAGCAGATTGTCTCATTCAACATATACGATGATCAAGAATGCCGTCCTCCCTAGATAGAAGAAGTTAAGCTTGTCATATGCAAACTTAAATCAAATAAGACTGCAGGTGCAGATGGCCTTGAAGCCGAACTTTTCAAGGCACCTGGAGACAAGTTGGAAAGGAGCATGCACCAGCTGATCTGCATGATATGGTCGGAAGAAAGTATGACCGATGAATAGAATCTCAGTACCATATGCCCAATGCTAAAGAAGGGAGACCCTCACATATGCGCCTAGAGGGATAAGCCTCCTTAACATCGCTTATAAGATCTTGTCTGCTGTATTATGTGAACGTCTACGAACGAACGAAACCACACGACAACAACTTGATAAGTCCTTATCAATGTGGTTTTAGACCAGAGAAGTCCACAATAGAACAAATTTTCACATTACGGCAGATCTTAGAAAAAAACCATAGAATATAATATCGATATAAAACACCATCTTTTTATCGATTTCAAGGCCGCGTATGACAGTATTTACAGAGACGAGCTGTACAGAGCCATGTCTAGTTTCGGCATCCCTGCAAAACTCGAACAACTATGTAAGATGACTTTGGAGAATTCACGTTGCTCCGTCAAGGTCGGTAAAGAACTCACCGAGACCTTTGATGTCGAAAAAGGCTTTAGGCAAGGCGACAAACTGTCATGCGATTTCTTCAACTTCATACTTAGTAGATTGTACAAAACTCAAACGTCAACACCGGAGGAACAATCTTTCAAAAGTACACTTCTGTACAATTACTTGACTACGCAGACGATATTGGCGTCGTTGGTAGAAAAAAGCGTGATGTCATAGGTGCTTTTGCGAGTATTGAAACAGAAGCGGCAAAAATGGGTTTGATGGTTAATGAAGGCAAAACGAAGTATATGTTGTCATCAAACAAGGACACAGAACATCGACGAATTGGACAAAACGTCACAATATACAGACGTAACTTCAAGGTAGTACAGGACTTCGTCTACCTAGGATCCGCTATAGACACGGAAAACAACATCAGTGCGGAGATCAAACGGAGAATAAATTTTGCCAGCCGTTGCTTCTTTGGGTTAAGAAGACAACTGAGAAACAAAACCCTCCAGAAAAACCAAGGTAACCCTGTATAAGACCTTGATCATCCCAGTCCTGCTTTACGGCGCGGAAGCATGGACCTTATCGAAAGCTGATGAGGAAACCCTTGGTCGTTTCGAAAGAAAATTTCTCCGAATGATCTTTGGCCCCGTATGCGAAGACAATGTGTGGAGAAGAAGATACAACAACGAGCCAGAAGAGTACGCATCGCGAGGCTACGATGGTTGGGCCATGTAAAGCGGATGGACATCATCACTCCGGCTCGACGGATTTATTAAAGCTCAGCACATTGCAGGGAAATCGCGGAAGGGAAAGACCTCGTCTTAGGTGGCGCAATCAAGTGGATGAAGACCTCAACCGACTGAGAGTGCAAAACTGGAGAGAGCTCGACCGAAATCGAAGTCGTTATAGAAGGATGTTGGTTGAGGCCCAGGATCAACCCAAACTGTAATGCCCACCTGAGAAAGTAAGTAAGTAATTAGATGTAATAGAGCAATTTGGGACTAGGTTTGGATTCAGTTCGTTTTTTGGGATAAATTTTTTTTCACGTTAAAACAAGGGCGCAACAATAGCAAAAACTAATTTTTTCGATCTTTAAGCTTAAAACTCGAAAACTCAAACCACTTGGTAGATTCTAAGAGATTTGAGTTCAACGAGGCAAAACATTTGAAACAATACAGTTTGCTTTTGGATAGGAAACCATTATCGACCAGTCTAACTTATGTTGACTAAGATAGAAATAAACAATTAGTTGCACGGTGCTGAACAAAAAGATTTAGGGCTAGCTAAATTCCTTCGGGATAAAACTCATTTTCAGGCTATTTCTTAAACTTATGTTGGCTACATATAGTCGAAAGAAAAAGTGAGGAATTACATAATACAATTTCTTACCTGTCCCGTTGTGAAGGCTAAAGTTGCTCCAAAATAAAAATTTGCATTTGCTGAGCCAGCAAACATCCACAAATACCAAAGAGCTGGCATAATAAGAATTGTTATCAAAAAGAAACAGAATACGACAAAGTTGTGCGCCATAACTAAAAATATGTACAAAAACATGTTTATAATATATAAAATACAATATAGGTGATTTGATAAAATAGAACAAAATTAGCGATTAATAAAAAAAGAAAAATACATAACGGCGTGGCTAATTGCAAAGTATTTGATGTAATAAACGATTTTCTGAGAACTGAATCTTAAATTTGTAGAATCTGCTACACAGAGTAATTATCATCTTGCGGTTAAGTACGTTGTGATTGTTTTAGTTCAGGGTACGAAAAAAATATTAGACCTTTAATTTCACCCTAGATTATGAGACGGACTTCGCAATTAAAGGATCTTCCAGTAACAGGCAAGGCTATTATTTATGGTCAAATTAGTACAACCTAGCAAGGTAGGTTATTTTTTATATGATCAAGCTAATGTTGAATATCTCAAGAGCCAGCGCCGGGTAACTGCAGAGGGTTTTATTAAGTTAAATATTGTGACGATACGTCACACTTTTTTTCTACCGCAGCCGAACCATCTACAGTTCACCCTATGATTTACACCGTCTACTCGACTCAACACAAGAAGTAACATGGACACAGAGAAACAACTTACGCAGCCACATAGAACTTCATACATCTAAGCAGCGACCACCGAAAGCCAACCGTATGCGCAGACACCCTATTATGTTTGTACGCATTGTAAGAGCCGTATTACATTCAGACTGTCTGCCTGCTGCGTGTTTCGTATATTTTCTTTTGAACCCTCATCCCGTCAGTCTCTCATTATTACACTCAGACGTTTTGCGGCTGCGTGTTTTTTGACACTTCTCTTTCATTTTTTGTTCTCACCCACAGAGTCAATGTGTGAAAATAATAAGAAGAAGCTCAGCTGCATTATTTATAAATCCATAAAAAAACCTCATAAAGAGCAAAATGTCATTTGAAGTGGTAAATAATTTAATTAGATTTTGCAGCAATGATTAATTGACATCATGGATATGGAAAATACATGGAAAATTAAAGAAATTGTCCGACGACATACTACTTCTTTACTCATGAACATTAGAAGACACAATAAAGCAACGACAAGAAACAAAGAAAGACAAGAAAAAGAAACGTCAAAAACCATCCAAGACAACTGGACAATCCTCAACCCAAAACTTTGCGGGTTGAGACTTTTTAAAGTATTTCCATTGTATATAGAATCTATAGTACTATCACTTCGGCCTTACTAGCGCCATTTAAAGACGGTGAATCACGCTACTAAAATGGCTTAAGAGCAGGAAATCACAAGAGAAATGATTTCCCTTCTCTTGCTATTATAAATTCGGAGGAGTAGTAGGTTAAAATGCTTAAGAATACAATTCTTCTTCTTCTTCTTGTGTATAATGCCGAAATGCGAAATGTGTATTCAATGGAGTATGGCAGGTAGCGAAGCAAAAGAAGACAACTTATTGTTGTCTTATGGGTTTTCATTCCTTCATTCTCCATAGCATAGGTAAGCATTTATTTTGGCTATCGTATGGGATATCGGACATGGGGTAAGACAACAGAGCATGTTAAGATGTGTGTGTGCTATTGATATAGGTCATGAACTGATATGATCATATGACATGACTTGTGTGGATTACCTGTATGGTTGCAATGAGATAGTGAAGGAGTAGAAGAAATTCGTTTGTAGGCTTTTTTTTGTGTGCTTTTTGTGTGCGGTTGAATAAATGAGTTTGCAATGTATCATTGAATGTATGTATATTATTTTTGGCAGTTACAACTGAATTTGGTGAAGGCTTACAGAGAATTATGGCGAATTCAGTCCTTTTTGAGGTCATAAAATTATTTTATTTTTTTGAGATAGGCATACCTGCCAGGAACAATTTATGTGGATTAATTTTACAATCAGTAATTACGTAAAAAAGACATATCGAAAAGGATAAGCGGGAATCCCAGATTTGCGAGATTAGGCAATTTTCATCGTTTTTGAAATTGAAAAATTTTATTGCTGACCTCCTACATAATAACATCTCTGCTTAAATGTCTTTATCCCTGCTAAATAATAATACTTAGAAACAATTCATACAATAGCCAAAAGAACTAGAACTGAACAATATAAGTCAGAAATCAAAAAAATTTCGAGGAAAAAATCGTCCATTTGGACCCCAGTTCGGGTGGACACGACTTTTGGCTGTTAGTAAATGAGGGTTAAGAACATTATTCGTTGTGATTTCAATTGGATAAGTTCTAAGCTGATAAAATCATAACAAATTTTGCCAAAGCAATTAAAAATTGTTTAATAAAAAAAAAACCAACAAGCGTTCGAAAAAAACAGTGTTGTGTAGTGATAGTGCGTCAAAAACAATAACTTTCATCTGCATCAGCCATACCTTGAACAATCATAAAATCAACTTTGCAGAATAAAAGAAGTTTATTCAAGTAAAAACATATTGAAAAAAAAAAAAAACATATTAAAATAGTGATCTGTTCTTGTGTTTTGTTGTTTTACTGTTGAAACAATTCATAAGTTTCAACGAGACAAAAATTTGCAGACGATAAAAACTGGAGAGTAAGAGTATTTAATCCATAATATTTCTTTTTCTTTTCAGCATTTCAATTTCAATTTCAATAATTTATTTAAAATTTATATTTCGCGCTACGAATTCGAATTCGATATTGTTAGAGCAGGGATTTTCGTGAAATAATAGTCGATTTTGTTAGGTGTCTTATCGCGACTTGAGTGAAGTGATAGTAAAAAGTAATAAGTGAATCATAAGCTAGTGATATTTTGGTGAAGTTAAGTGTGTATATTCACTATATTTGTAATACTCTGTGTAATTTGTTACTATTAAATTAATTAAATACTTCGAAATATACCTTTCACTTCTGAACAGATATGTCAAAGTGCGTTTTCAAAGGCTGTGGTCAGTTTAAGACCTATCCGAGCCGTATATCTTTCTTCCTTATACCAAAGGATTGTAGAAGGCCAATATGGTTGAAACATGGAAATGTTTCAACCATCAAGCCATTGCCAAAAACGGCAAGTATGTGCTCAAAGCACTTTCATGAAAAAGACTTAGCTGTTCAAGCGTTTCGATGTGTTCTGTCAAAGAAAGCACTTCCAATGTCTTCGCCAGCTATTTGCTGTTGCACGGATGTTGCTGTTGACCATTCATGTCAAAGAATTATGGATGCTGAAGCTCTTAAAGCTCAAACCATTAAAACAGCAATTTCTGCCCAAAAATCGGCAACAACTTCTGCACAGAAATTGGCTACGAGCTCTGTCGATACAAGTGCTTCTAATTCTAATGTTACTTTTGAAACCCCTTGCACCAGTTCAGGCCCGTCTACTTCATTTATTTCAAATGAGGCCTTAGATACAATTTTGGAGAATTTTCCTGATTCTTCTTTTAAAACTCCCCAAGCCCCAAAAATGCCGAAAAAACTTCAACCCACTACTTCCAGAACGTGTTTGAATACACAGTTCGAAAACATACCAGTAAGTCCAAATGTTCCTCTTCATAATTTGGCATCTACATCCACTAAGACTTATAACTGGGACCACAACTTTCAAGATCTTCCGGAGGATACTCCGCTTTCACCCTCACAACTTCCGTCTCCCATTCATAGACGTTTTCACTGAAGTCTGACGTTTTCACTGAAGCCTGTTCCAACTTCATGATCAGCAGCTCGGTTGAAAGGAGAGATCAACTGCAACTTCTAGAACGAAGGGCCTATGTCAGCACCGTTGCTACATCTGAATTCGGATCGCTAGCTGTTCCCTCAATCCAGCTGGAAAAATTGGCTGAGAAAGTGCAGAGGGTTTTTGAGGAAAACTTCAGAAGAAAACAGCATATAGAAGACCTCATGGAAAAATGGATGGAGACTGTACGTGATTCTAGAGATGCGAACCTGGAAATACCCTGCCCTAACACCGAACATAAAGAGACAATTGTCAGATTCCTTATGCAAGGAATGATGTTGTTCTCTATAAAAAAGACAAACAAGGAGCTTCGCGGGACTAAAAAATATAAGAAAAAGTATGTTTAAGTATTCTAAGTTTACCTATTTAAAAAAAAAAAAATGTTTAAGTATTCTAAGATTATTTTTTAAGTGCAATGTAAATAATGTTTCTGAAATTAAAAATGTATATGGAAAAACTATTAATTTTTGTTGAAATCAATTTAACCTTTTTCCTTTAAAGGTACCTTAAAACTGAACCTGGACCTGACATGCCTAGTCATTTTATTGCTTTGTTTTACTTTTTTGTTGTTTTTTTTATATTAATTTTTGTTGTTATGTATATATTTTTTTGTAAATTCTAATTTATTTTACATTTTCTTCTTCTTTACCCTTAAATTTTCTTAGTTACATAAGTATTCTTTCTGCTTTTCTTTCACTTTTTTTCCTATTTTTTATATGCAATATGAAGTGCAATTATTTTTCTCCTTTCCTTTCGCTTTTTTATTTTTTATTAACTTCTTTTGAATGTGCAATATTCAATTCCCTTAGCTAGTCATTTTGTTATGATATGCTTTTTTGTTGATTTTTTATAAGTTATTTGAATTCGTTTTATGTTATTTTGTGATATAGCTTTACGTTTTGTTTATTGATGATATCAATGACAAATCAAGCAAATCAAGCATGCAAAGTAGTTAGTGAGGCAGGCCTACTGGGGCACCTCATTAAAAAAAACGAATCTTGTATTTTACCTCCTGGGTGATCCGGAAAAAAATACACTTTTTTTGTAGTTGCCTATAGTTTTCCTTTTAAAAAATCTTTTTATCAAAATACTAACGTTTTCCACCCTTTTTCAGATGTTTTTACCTATCATAACCTTACATTTCCATACTTACTTTTCTCAACTATAATTCCAACATTTCCGAAAAAATGTTCTTCAATATCATTTTTCACATATCAAATAATAAATTCAAAACAAAAAAAAAATTTCTTCAAATTGAAATTTCAGTTTCAATCACAACAGTATGATCAGATGTTCAATTTTTTGTAATATATAAAATATAAAAATGGTTACTGTGGGTTATCCTTAGGAGATAAACATATGTTGTCCCGTACTTTTTTATTCATTGTTTTAAGATTTACAATTCCGTAGTACATAAATTTGAACTATCTCGTAAGTTTTAGCCAGCGTTTGCAATGTAGGCGCAGAAAAATATGTTTGTTAAGACATCACTTTACAAATCTTTAGATTTCTCGGCTTTTCTCTGCTTTAATATGCATGCATTATACATATAAACCTTCCTCTCTATTCATTAAAAAAAAACCTCACCAAAATCCGTTGAGTAGTTTTAAAAATCTAAGCATACATAGGGACATAGGGACAGAGAAAGCGACTTTGTTTTATACTATGTAGTGATGAAGTGCAATTATTTTTATCCTTTTCTTTCGCTTTTTTATTTCTTAAAAACTTTTTTTTGGATGTGCAATATTCAATTCCTTTTTTTTTTTGTAGTTGCCTATAGTTTTCCTTTTAAAAAATCTATTTATCAAAATACTAACGCTTTCCACCCTTTTTCAGATTTGTTTTTATCTATCATAACCTTGCATTTCTATACTTACTTTTACCAACTATAATTCCAACATTTCAGAAAAAATGTTCTTCAATATCATTTTTCACATATCAAATAATAAATTCAAAAAAAAAAAAAAATTTCTGCTCATTAATACAAATTTCAATTTTTCATGAATTTGAAATGAAATTTGCTTGCATTGCAATATAGCAATTTCATTTTATCCCTTCAAATTGAAATTTCAGTACCTCAAACAGAACAGTATGATCAAATGTTCAATTGTACGTAAAATCTTTCTTGACCTACTACCACCACTATACCCCACCCTAAAAGAAAGACAAAACAATTCATGTAATTATTTTTCCATACCTATTCTGCTTTGCTTAACCATAAGATTACTGATTCTCTATACTTTGTCTTGTGTTTTCGATTCTCCTCCCCACCTTAAATAATTTGCTCTGATTTTAGTTCTCTCGGCACTTTTTGAAATTTAAGCGCTTAATTCTCTCTTGTCTGTGTCTCTTTGCTTAAGCGATTTCAGCGCACCACTCGGTGAATAAAGGTCTCAGAAAAAGCTATCTGATGATAGTACTATAGATTATATATACAATGGTATTTCTATTTCATCTGCTTTCTCTTTCGCACTTATTTCCGTCTTTGCAAAACCGTCTGGGTGTAATACGACACTAACTCTGGCTCCATAGACTGCTATTATACGGTGAAATTTGTTGCACGAAACTGTTCGAACACCATAAGTGCAAAAGAGAACGAAAGTTCGAAAAAAAGAGATGGCGTGATGTCATAGGTGCTTTTGCGAGTATTGAAACAGAAGCGGCAAAAATGGGTTTGAGGGTTAATGAGGGCAAAACGAAGTATATGCTGTCATCAAACAAGGACACAGAACATCGACGAATTGGACAAAACGTCACAATAGACAGACATAACTTCGAGGTAGTACAGGACTTCGTCTACCTAGCATCCGCTCTAGACACGGACAACAACATCAGTGCGGAGATCAAACGGAGAATAACTCTTGCCAAACGTTGCTTCTTTGGGTTAAGAAGGCAATTGAGAAACAAAACCCTCTCTAGAAAAACCAAGGTGACCTTGTATAAGACCTTGATCATCCCAGTCCTGCTTTACGGCGCGGAAGCATGGACTTTATCGAAAGCGGATGAGGAAACCCTTGGTCGTTTCGAAAGAAAAATTCTCCGAATGATCTTTGGTCCCGTATGCGAAAACAATGTGTGGAGAAGAAGATACAACAACGAGCTGTATGAGCTGTACCGCGACATGGGCATAGCCAGAAGAGTACGCATCGCGAGGCTACGATGGTTGGGCCATGTAGAGCGGATGGACCCAAACGCTCCAGCTCGTCGGGTGTTCGAAAGCACATTGCAGGGAAATCGCGGAAGGGGAAGACCTCGTCTTAGGTGGCGCAATTAAGTGGATGAAGACCTCAACCGATTTGGAGTGCGAAACTGGAGAGAGCTCGCTCGAAATCGAAGTCGTTATAGAAGGATGTTGGTTGAGGCCCAGGTTCACCCCGAACTGTAATGCCCACCTAAGTAAGTAAGTTTTAAAGAAAAACAATTCGTTATTCCATGTCACACATGAACATGCTCACATTTCTGTTTCTATTATTTTTTTTCTTTGTGTAGCTCTAGCTTTGTATGTAATATTTAAAAAATGTATTAAAATAAAATGTACAATAAATAATAAGCCAACAGAAAATGTAAACGATCTTGAAGAAAATGTAACACCTGGCGTTGATGAAACAACCCATGTATAAAAAAAAAATTTTTTTAAATGTAAACAACAGCAATATTTTTTTTTCATTGCCAATAAACGAAGAAAACAAAACAAAAAAGAAAATGTAAAAATGAAAAAAAAAATGTACACATAAGCATTGTATACCTACTCATTAAGCATATAAAACGAAAATAAATTTTTTACTACTTTTGACCAAATAAACTTTTAGATTGTCTCATTCATTTTGCACACCCGTACCTATGTGCCGATCTGCAACTCGACCCGACCACACGCGAGTGCGAAATAGTTAACAAGTCTGCTTCCCGGCCCTCCAAAATTTTAGACTTTGATTTTCTTAATAATAAAGAAAAAAAACAAAAAAATCAAAGCTCTTCCCCCAAAATATAAAATATAAAATAGATAATTCAAAAAAAAAAAAAAAAAACAATAGTAATAATCAGCAAATCAATCAGTTAAACGCGTCGCGCAATTAACAAAAAAGAACATACATTCAATTGCCTTCAGTGCAGTGCATGCGAAAAAAAAAAAAAAAAAAAAAAAAAAAAAAAAAAAAAAAAAAAAAAAAAAATCAGTGCAGTGCGCGCACCCAAAATTAAAATCAATATTGTGCGGAGTGTTATCTATTTTTCCCGTTTACCATCTCCTCCCTTTTTTCCCCGTCTCAATGATCTCTGAAACTGTGCACAATTGTGTGCAATTTTGGAGCCCATTAGAGGCGTAAGGCGAATAGTTGCACATCATGTGTTGTTCTCCGCTAGAGATATGAAATGTTACGAATGGTTGCTAGGGCATAACACCAGCAGCTATTTGTTATTTTCATTTCTGTCTCTATTCTGTGAACTTCACTTGATGTTTTTACTTAGTGGCGTCTTTGTTGTGATTTTGTTCTTGCACTTCTGTGTTTTATAATGCGTGGTAATTTTTGTGTTGATTTTAGCAACATTCGGGGGCTAAGATCCAATTTTTTTGCAGTGTACGCCCATACTGCTAAATGCAGGCCAGCTGTTTTGGCACTAAGTGAAACACAGGTTGGTGAGAATTCTGATCCTTCAGAGTTTTCCCTTCCTGGCTATTGCTTAGTGCCTTTATTCTTCTCCTCTTATGGCCTCGCCGTGTATGTTCGTAATGATGTTGCCTATCAAGTTCTACCACAATACGGCCTCTGTTCAACTAAGAACTTCAACTTCATGTGGTTAAAATTCAGCGTCCATAAGCACATCATCCATTATTGTTTCATTTATAGAAGCCCCAATTTAGATAGTAATTCAACCTCTAACGAGTTTGATGCGCTATCTGACTCCATTTCAAGAATTGTTTCCCATTACCCTCTCACTGAAATCGCTATTGCGGGTGATTTCAATGTACACAATTCTGGGTGGCTTCGTCATTCTGGCCAGACAACACCCGAAGGAAGGTGTGTTGAGATTTTTGCTGAATTAAATCTTTTAACTCAGCTTGTTGATGAGCCCACTCGGGTTCCGGATATTTCTGGCCATTCGGCCAACACATTAGATTTGTTTCTCACTTCTCATCCTGAAAAATATAGGGTCAAAGTGTCATCACCTCTAGGCACGTCGGACCATTGTGTCATATCGGTAGATTTTCCGGTTTCCGTCACAGTAAAAAGAGAAAAAGTCCCAAAAAGAACTGTATGGCAATATGAGAAAGCCAATTGGGACGGCCTGAATAATTTCTTTCGAAATTTCAACTGGTCTTTGTGCTTTCTCAACGGTAACGTGGATGCATCAGCTGATATGATATCTAACGTAATTCTCAACGGCATGACTAACTTTGTTCCGCATAGATCAAAGAGCATCATCCCCAAAGAAAATTCGTGGTTCGATTCGAGCTGTAGGGAGATGATTAGGGAAAGAGAAAAATGTTTTCGGATTTTTAAAAAAGACCCTACCGAAGAAAACAGAAATAAGTTTAAGTGCGCCAGGAACGCCTGCAATACTCATATACAGAAGACCAAGTTTTTATATGACCAAAAGGTAAGGCAAAAAATACTATTGTGTCCAAAAGGAAGTAAAAACTTTTGGTCTTTTGTTAAGAATATTAAGAACTCGACCACATCATCGGTCCCAACGCTCGTCTTCAATGACTCTCCGTATGTCAGCTCCATCGACAAAGCCAATTTGCTGGCAGCTCAATTTGCTGCCAACTCGACACTTCCTTATAGCATTTTGGCTCCACCTGAGCTCGAGTCTGCAAATTCTTTGATGAAGCAGATATTTTTTCGAGCTCGCTCGGTTGCGAGAGTCCTTAAGGATCTCAACATACATAAATCCGCTGGTCCAGATGGTATCCCCGCCGTTATTCTGAAGAGGTGTTCTTCTACGCTGGCAAAACCACTGCGTAAACTTTTCCATCTTTCCTATTCTGCTGGGATTTTTCCGAGCAGATGGAAAACTGCATTTGTCCAGCCGGTCCCTAAAAAAGGCGAATCTTCCTCCCCTTCCAATTACCGTCCAATTGCACTAACGTCCCTTCTTTCCAAGGTCATGGAAACGTTGATAAACCGTCAACTTATGAAATATCTTGAAGAACGAAAGCTTCTTAATGACCGTCAGTACGGCTTTCGTAGCAAACGGTCCACTGGTCATTTGATGGCTTATCTCACCGAAAAGTGGAACCAATCTTTACATTGTTTTGGAGAAAGTAAGATTATTGCGCTAGATATTTCTAAAGCATTTGATAGAGTTTGGCATCAGGCTCTTTTATCGAAAATGCGTGCTTTTGGTATCGATGAGTCTCTTCTTCGTTGGATTAGAAATTACCTTTCCGACCGTTCAATACAAGTTGTGTTGGATGGCTTCAAGTCTGATACCCACATCATAAATGCTGGTGTGCCCCAGGGCTCCGTTTTGTCTCCGACTCTCTTCCTCATTTTCATCAATGATCTCTTGTCTGAAACTTCTAATCCGCTTAACTGTTTTGCTGACGACTCGACCCTCAGCTTTTCATATTCGTTTCCAAATTCACGTCCCTGCTCTTCGGATGTGGAACTGGAACGGTTGCGTATGATAAGCTCATTGAATTCTGACCTTGACAGCATTGTTGCATGGGGTCTTATGAACCGAGTAGAATTCAATGCTTCGAAAACTCAATGCTGTCTCTTGTCGTTGAAGCTTAACATTCCCCCATTGCCATTATCCATGAATGGTACCGGCATCGAAGAAACCGAAAAGCTGTCAGTACTTGGTATGTGTGTCAACGATGATCTTCGTTGGAATGACCACATATTTGAGATCGCCAAAAATGCTGCAAAGTGCTTAGGTTTCCTAAAGCGATGCAGAAAATTTTTCACCCCCTCTGATCTGGCTATAATCTATAAGGCATACATCCGCCCAAAACTAGAGTATAATTCCCATATCTGGTCAGGTGCTTCTCAAACATCATTGCACCTTCTTGATAGGATACAAAACAGAGCGTTGAGATTGATAGGTGATAGTTCAATTGTAGAATCGATTGATTCTCTTGAACATCGTCGAAATGTAACTTGCCTAACTCTTTTTTATCGCTTCTTTTACAAACAGTGCTCTAGTGAAATAGCCAGTTGCATTCCTCCCCTGAAACAATTTAACCGCAATACCCGCCTCGCAAGGAATGCTCATCAGCTCTCCCTTCAGCCCAACTTCGGGCGTACAGTCAAGTATAGAGATTCATATTTTAGCCGCTCAACCCGAATGTGGAATGCTTTACCCAACTCAATTTTCCCCACGCAATATAATGTACAGAAGTTCAAGAGTGATGTGCATCGGCATCTCCTTTCTTATCCTTTCCTAATTTCCTAACACCCGCACTGTGCTCTATAACATTATAAGGGTAGTCACAACCCCTTGAAGTGCGCGTAAATTATAAAAAAAAAAAAAAAAAAAAAAAAAAAAAAAAAAAAAAAAAAAAAAAAAAAAATATGCCGAAAGATCTCACTAGTTGCCTCGTACGCCTTTCGTAATTTAAGGGGGAGGACTGAGGACTGACTGTGCCCCACACCCAATAACTGTAAACCAAAAACCCAATTCTTAGGAATTGCCCCGTCGCTTCTTTAAGGTACGACATAGTTTCGATTTCGATAAGTGTGTCATGCATTGGTTATGTCACAACAATAACAATGCATGTCAGGCGAACCGAAATACGTTAAAAAAGAAAGCGACGAGGAACATACTGTGCAGTGTCACATTGCAGACCAAGCAATTGTGACAAATAGCACGCACATATGGTTTGCATATGGTGGTTGCAGTATGTGTGGCCCAGATTTCGTGGTTGACCTGTTACCTATAGTGACGATCGTAGGTAATAAGTACGGAGTGTCGAAAAGAATGAAAACACTCTTATTCGAAACGTTAAACGTTACTTGCGTTTTGCTCTTACTTGCGTTGTGTGCAAACTAACAAGTTTTTCTCGGCCATAATCTTTTGGGACATCATTTTTGAGGTCCTAAGGGACCATTTGGAAATTAAAAAAAAATCGATTTTTCGAAAATTCTAGGGTGGCCTAACCCCTTAAGGCTAGGTGGACTTTTTTAGCGAACTCAGAACTCATGTAAAAGTGTTTGCTTGTATTAGTAAATCATTTTGTTCTCTTAAAAGTGATCGCTCTTGCCATTGTCGCGTGTGATTTCAAATTCTCCCTCTTTTCTCTCTCTTTTTGGTATGGGCAACAGCCAGAAACTAGAAAAGAATTACGCACTTGCATAAGCAGAACACAGGGGTGAGAATTATACGAGCATGCGCTGTGCAAGTAGGCATATAAAAAAAAACAGATATCATTCATAAGGCACACTGACGAAGATATATGTATGTACACAATATGTCCGAATGAACATTTTTTACGATTTCTTGTTTTTGGATGGGTTGAGAATAGAAATATGTATTGTGTCAAGTCAGGAAAGTAAGAAAACCGGTTAATTTTTTTTGTCAGTTTGCTTGCTGAGATAAATACAGATAATTACAAATAATGAAGATGTTGTAGGGTCGATATTTCTTATCTTGTGTTTTTGCGGATGTGCAAAACATGATATTTGTGTGATTTAAATGTAGGCCAGTTTCTTGGCCTAGTTTGATCAGCAAAATTAATGAAAAAGGGATAACTTGGGAACTTAGATAATACTAATTTTTTTTTCATTAATTTATTTTTTTTTTATTTTTTTTACCAATAACTTGTATCCATTTTAATTTCATTTGCAAGAAGATATATTTAAAGAAAATAAAGGAATGGATGTTTTTTGAAAACTGCAATCGAAGGACAAAAAATTCCCTAAGAAAATTCAAAATTTTTTAAGTTAAATTTGATTTAAGATATTTTCCGTTACAATTATTATTATTTTTTTTTTTTTTCACTTGAAATTTGAACAAAAACAGTAATCTTGTGGGCCATAACCAAGCAAATTGAGATTTAAAGAAGTCATCTTATAAAACGGCCTGTTTTTTGTGGGAGTTCTTAGGATTTTTTTCAATGACCAGTAAATAGATAGAACTTTAAATTTACTATAATTTACTAACATATATATCGACTGATAAATATAAATTTTAAGCTGAAAATATAGAATATGAGTTATAGTTTTCTGTATACCCCGCTTCAAAAAATGAACTCGCAGTTCCTCAACGATTCCAACTGGCTTGTCGAAAACAAAAAAAAAAAGTTATCGTCGTTTTCATCTGCAATCCTAAATGCATGGCATGAACTATTATGAAGTGAATATATACAAAATTGGGCTTTTGGTAAATATTTGGAAAAAATAGTTACGAATTTGCGTTGGTTTTTTTGGTTTTTGCTAAAAAAAAAAGTCGTAAATTTGGGAATACAGTCAAACCTGGATAAGCGAGAGTTCAAGGGAGCACAATCTCATTCTCGCTTATAGAGGTTTCTCACTAACCCGATTTTCTCGCTAATGCAGGTACATGGATAGCGTTTCTCACTTATAGAGGAAAAATAGAGAATTTTCCGTTTTGACATGATGCAGAACTGAACTTTCCTTCGCAATTGATAATTATAAACTGAGTAAGTTCGACAAACAGGACGGTACACAGGGACACGTGTCCATTCGAAAAGAAATGCGATAAAATAACAAAAAAATTTTAGTTCCGCGAAATAGAATGGGTACAATGTCGACGAGAAAACAATACAAAAACAATGGAAGAATGGTCAATGAGGGAAAACGACTCTCTCTTACAGAGGTTTCTGTTTCTCGCTAATAGAGGTTTTGGGAGTTTAAAATGTCGGGTCCTGGCTATTACTCTCACTTATAGAGTTTTCTCACTTATCCAGTTCTCACTTATCGAGGTTTGACTGTATTTGGTTGATAGCAGTGTGTAGTGTGTGGTATGATAGTATAGAGGAAAGTCTGAAAAACACAGTTCTGAGAAAAAAAGTTTTAGGTCCGCTTATAACTGTGAAAGTATAAAACTTTTTTAACTGCTGTATTTTTAAAACGACTTCGAATTTTCAAAAATCACAATGCTATCGTATTCTAGACATTTTAAGAAAGCAATTTATAAAAAAAAAAAACAAATCACGTGGGATGGTCCTCTTAAAAAATATATATATGCATAGATAATAATAAAAAAAGTCTTTCTCATCACTACAGAATTTAAAACTTCATGTACTTGGCCGTATCAACACCACCTCCTTAGGTACCTACTTGTTTTAAAAAAAAAAAAAAAAAAGGAATTCCATCTCTCTAGGAATAATCTACCTTATGAATAATTACCTTCCATAACTTTTTCTTGTAAAACGATTTTTGAGACAGGTTTTTTGGTTACAGGTTTTGTAATGTTGAATGAATGGGCTGAAATTTTGTCAACAGCACGAATAAACAAAATTAGACACGAATACTTTGTTATAATATACCAATTGAAATTCAACATGTATCTAACAATCAGCACAACACAACTTACAGAAAATTACACTGTAACTCTCAATGTATAATTTATTTTAAATTCAATTGAAAGAGTTCTCAAATACAAAAAGTTCCTTCTTTATCAGAAACTAGCTGACCCACCCGGCGTTGCCCGGGTCTAACTTATTTAAAGCGTTGTTAACACAAAACTGTCAAGAAACGAAAACTAAGAAGACTAAGTTTAAGAATGCCTGAAAATTTCTAGGTTTATACTTATTTATTTCCATCATTGGGTCTGTTCATTGAACTTTCCCCAGGGTTGACCCAGGTTTTCTTGACAACCCTATGAGTTGTCAAAAAAACCTGGGTTTTCCAGTCCTCAAAAAACGCTAAACCACAAATCACCACACATCCCTGTCATTAAAAAAAAAAATACATGCCATTTGACAGCTCTCAACTCGCCACAGCAAAAAGCTAGGGCGAGTTTATGGAAAACCTAGGTCAACCCTAGGGCTCAAAAAACACTCAATTTGACATTCAGGGCGACTTTGGGTTTCTCAAAAAACGCTTTATGGCGAACCAAGGGTGACCCTAGGGCTTCAACGAACAAACCTATTTATAGTTGAGTAGCGACCCGCCCCGGCTTCGCACGGGTACAATGCTGATACTAAATACCCTACAAAAAAAACTGTGAACGTTGTATATAAAAACACAGCGGCCCGCTATGGCTTCGTACGGGTATAAAATTAAAAACATATTTTCTCTGGAAGTTACTCTTGAAAGAGCGACATATACAGTTGGCCATGTGAAAAACAGTCAACGCTCAAATCTAAGCCTGCAACGTTAAAGGTTTGACCCTGCGATTTATTAATGGTCATTCCAAAAGATGTCTTCACCGGAAATTGCAAGCGTTTAAATTGGAAGGGTAAATCCGATGGTATCAGGAGGGATTCGGGGAATCAATACATCTTCTCCGGTACCACATCCTGTGAGTACTGTGCACTCTATTATGAAAGTTTTCAGTGATTTTACCAGCAAACGCGTGCCATTGCAAAGTTTAGGTGAATTCAGGTTTCTTAATAAAATAACAGGTGGTACCAGTGGTGTGATGGATAGCATGTCCGCCTGTTAATCCAGAGGTTCGAGTTCGAATCCCAACAGAGGCAAAAATGTTTTTTCCACGGGTATCGCCTTTCGCGAGGAATTGGTAAGTCCTCCGTTAGTATTCATTGCCATGAAAGGCGCTTTCTCGATTAGCCGTTCGGAACCGGCAGAAAATTGTAGGTCCCCTCCATTTTCTCACAAGGCATGGTTGTGAGAAATGCGCTAGGCCCAAGGGCTCCTCGCTCTGTTGCGCCACCCTATTTATTTATTTGTTTTAATAAAATTACAGGACAACCTACTTAAAGGTTAATATCCACCAAATTTTTTAATTAAATAAATAAGGCCCGGGAAGGACTATTTTACGGCGCAGGGATAGCTGACTGAAGGTTAAAAAAAAATTTTTAAGGACTATATTATTCCGAATCTGAACTATAGCATTTTGAAACTTTAAACGCGTTTTAAGGTAAACAATGTTTTCGAAATCGGCGAGCAGTGTAACTGAAAAAGTTTACATCCGATTGACTTCAAACCTTAACTGTAGTTTCTTCATTAAATTACCTAATGAAGTACACACGATTTTAGCGATTAGTTTACAACAAAAAAAGTTATAAACAATTAAAGTCGATTTTTTTTTGTTGAAAACAGAAAATTTATTTCAAACCGTCGCCATTTTGCGAAAAAAATTTCTAAAAATATAATCATGTGTACTTCACTAGCAACACTCATGTAGACAATGAAAAAAATTTTTTTTTTGTTATAGGTGGAGTTGGGTACGACTTCTACTGCTCGCCGCAAAAGAACTTTTTAAAAAAGCAGTTCACGGCAATCGCTGCACAGCCGCCATTTTGTAAAAAAAACAACAATAAAATTTTTTTTTCTATTTTTCAAAAGTTGCTTAGTCCAATGATATATTATTTATATACCTTACATCTCAAATGTCCTTTTAGAAAGATCATGAAAAAAGCCTTCTTTTTTTAGCATTTGGTGGATATTACCCCTTAACACCATTTTGTGTGGAGGGAGTCCTGATGGGTTCAAAGAGTTTAGAAATTCTGTAGGAAAATGAACAGCTTCTTCCAAATCGAGAACAGTATCGACCGAGTAGTATATTTTCGTTGGCGCATCAATCTTTGAAAGAATCAAGTTATTCACCTTATCTACTTGCTCGTTAGTTGGTGACAGAATCACTCTTTCTTTAAACCAAGATATTGGCTTTGAACTTATGTTATCAATGTCAGGCTAGAGCCTGACTGAGGCTAGCCTCACGTTCCGTTGACGATTCTTCATCTCTTGCTGAACGTACTCTTTTGGCATTCACTGTGCTACGACCTATGTTCGAACGACGACGTTTTCCAGACATGACTTTAAAATTTCTTTACAAAATTTTCTCAGTTCTATATGAGTGATTACCTATGCACAAATTGCCATATTATTAGTATGTGCCGCAGTAAAAAATATATATTTACCATTCAGTTGGCATTCACTATACTACGACCTATGTTCGAACGCCGACGTCTTCCAGACTTGAACAAAATTTTCTCAGTTCTATATGAATGATTACCTATGTACGAATTGCCATATTATTAGTATGTGCCGCAATAAAAAATATCTGAATACTTACCATTCAGAAACAAAAACAAAAGATACCTATTCTTTTCAACATAAACTACGATGCTTTAAAAAATAGTTTGCTTTTCGTGTGAGTTTCAAACCGATTTTTAAAATTATAAAATTGAAGTAAAAGTAAAAGTAAATATTTTTAACAAATATGTTTGTTATGACATCGCATTACAAAACTTTAAATTTCTTGGCTTTTCTCTGCTATAATATGCACGTATTATACATATAAACCTTCCTCTTGAATCACTCTATTCATTAAAAAAAACGGCATCAAAAACCGTTGCGTTGTTTTAAAATCTAAGCATACATAGGGACATAGGGACAGAGAAAGCGACTTTATTTTATACTATGTTAAGATAAAGAAGACGCTGAATTGCAATTAAATGCCCATAAACATCCGGATATGTATTTTCATAGATATAAGTACCTACTACCTACCCACACTTATCCACCCTCTGCTTGCCTTCCCACATGCATAATATGAAACAAAAATAAAATAAATAAAATATAGCTACAAATAGGTACAAACCAATAACGAAAGAATAGTACAACCAACAACTTTGAAACAAAGTTAAAAAATTTATTTCGCATACACCTTACCCAAACGCATATCTTATTCCAAATAAGTTGAATTCTATATGCCTATGTAAGTTACTGACCTATACCTACATACATTTTCATGCCAACCGCGTTATGTCATCAACAAAACAATAGAAGTTCTGAAACACAAAATAACTACCTAGTCAAATACAAAATTTTTAGCTGAAGAAAAAAAAGAAACACACTCTCGTCAAGTTGCGTACACTTGACCAAGGAATTCCATTCTATTAGTGCAGTGGTGCTATTTTCTCACCCCTTTCCCTTTCTGCGTTTGCCTATGTCCGTTTCTTTCAATCCTTCGTCATTTCAAACTTTTTTTTTTTACAATGCAAGTTACTGCTACCAGCAAAAACAAAAACAACAGGCACACAGTTTGTAATGAGAAATAGCACAAAAGATCACAAAATAAGGTCATAGGTATAGAATATAGATGATATGTATGAGGGGATGCATAAGATCATCTGAGCGATACTCCGTTTCCAAATCACAGAGAACAGACAAAAAGAGAAAACGGCGCTAAACTTGGTGGCGGATTTGTTTCGAACTAAATGTGCGTATGTATATGTTTTTAAGCAAGATTTTCTAGAAAAAACCCAAAATAGACAGTTTTTCTACAATTAATATTTCAAATTCTGTGACCACAATAGTATATTTTTTAATTGAAACTGATTGAGATTATATCAAAGAAAAATACCAACAAAAAATTGAGGTTCTTTTGGCTTCTCGTTCCTCAGAAATCGTTTGCAAATATGACTTTATTGAAATTGAATTTTAGCGGTTTGGAGAAAAAAAATATTGATTTTGGGCTCGGAGATTAGTTCAGGAGCTTTATTACCTTCAAAAAAATGTATATACAGTCAAACCTGGATAAGCGAGAGTTCAAGGGAGCACAATCTCATTCTCGCTTATAGAGGTTTCTCACTAACCCGATTTTCTCGCTAATGCAGGTACATGGATAGCGTTTCTCACTTATAGAGGAAAAATAGAGAATTTTCCGTTTTGACATGATGCAGAACTGAACTTTCCTTCGCAATTGATAATTATAAACTGAGTAAGTTCGACAAACAGGACGGTACACAGGGACACGTGTCCATTTGAAAAAAAATGCGATAAAATAACAAAAATTTTTTAGTTCCACGAAATAGAATGGGTACAATATTGACGAGAAAACAATACAAAAACAATGGAAGAATGGTCAATGAGGGAAAACGACTCTCTCTTACAGAGTTTTCTGTTTCTCGCTAATAGAGGTTTTGGGAGCTTAAAATGTCGGGTCCTGGCTATTACTCTCACTTATAGAGTTTTCTCACTTATCCAGTTCTCACTTATCCAGGTTTGACTGTATATATGTACTGGAAAACACCCACGCCTTGCCCCATGCTTTATAAGTTAAAAAAAGGCAGTTTCACCAACTTCTCATCATAACACCTGTTTCAAAACACTTAAAACTATTACCAATGATTTTATAAGATGCGAATGATATCAATCTACTAATTCCTTTTTATTTCATAAAAAAATATTAATAAACGGCAAAGTTATTACCATAAGAGTATACTGAAAACCGAAAAATTACAACAAATTGAGGAAGGTTTTTCTCATATAAGAAGACAAAATTTGAAAAAAAAAACGCTCGGAGGTTAGTTGCATATATATTTTTTAGTTATAAAACGAAAAAGAAAAAAAGAAAAAGTTCATAAATATGGATGCCCCGACCAAAATAGTGAACAAATCGAAATTTTCAATAAAAAAAAACAGCTTCCGGTCCCTATAAAAACCGCTATGGAATACATTTCAGCATTTGAATGATACACAAATGTTTGTGTGTTTATCATCTTTACAAAACATTTTGTTTCATTAAATTATCAAGAAAATTGCAAAAGTTATGAAGCAATAAGCCAACGAACCTTTTAAATTTTAACGAAAAATGCAAGGGACACCTAGCCTTAAGCTTATAAATTATTGTAGTTTAATTTCATTGTTGTGTATATGATACAGCCAAAGTAATAAATCTGGATATTATGTATAATGGCTAGCCATTATGCATAATATCTACTCAGTTTGGTTAAAGTGATAATGGACACAAAATTAATCACATTAACTAGCTGTTCTCAAGCCATTTTTTTTTTTATTTCTTTCTTATTTCCTTTTAATTCAAATTTCTATTCACTCATCATTCAAATAACTACTTGTTGTATTTTCTACTTTGCATTTTTTGACTTGATCGCATGCTCTGGTTTTTTTTTGTTTCATTATTTAATTTTTTCTCAAATAATTTCATTTTATTCTGTGTTGTAATTTCGTTCGAGTTTAGTTGTTTCCTTATTGAAGATAAATAATTAATTGTAGTTCATTGTTCACCATTTTTTCGTTACCAATTTGTAAGTTCTTTTATTCTTGTATATATTGTTCATTAATTTATTTATAATTTATAGAAAATAAAATCGTTTAGAAACCAGAAGATTTGGTTTGATATTTATCTTTTGGATTCACGTTGGTGTAACAACATTATTTTGTTTTAAATTGTCTTCAAGCAAGTTATGTCTGACTCGAAGAAAAGTTGCAGTTCTCAAAGCTGCCAGAAAGCAGATGATGGGTTAATGGTAAGTTGTGAAAAATGTCATCGATGGTGGCATTATGCCTGCCATGGTTTTAATCCAGATCTGTTCGATACGAGTACTTCATGGTTTTGTGAGGAAAGTGATTGCTTCACCAAGACAAGCACACCCCAAGAATCCATGCATCAGGACCTTAATCCTTTGACGGCACCCTGGGATGAGATGGACATTTTGGTGGAAGCGGCTGTAGTTGCTCAAGCAGCTGTTACTCAACGCGATAAAGATATCGCTGCGCTTCGAGCTGAACTTGGAAATATGAAGCTTCAGTTGTCTCAGTCGTCGTCTAAGAAAGAAATTGTTACGGTTCCTGAGGTGGACCACAAAAATTCTGTAAATAAGAGTGTTAACCAGAGGTGGGAAGTCATTAAAAGGATTCAAGATAACCACGTTTCGTTGCTCAAAAGTGCTGTTCAACCCTTAGAAACTACGTCAACCACGTTTTCTCCTGAGCCTGTTAAAGAAATCACACGTGCTTCTTTCATTCAAGAAAATGATATGGCCAGTCTTCTCACAATACTTAACAGAAACAACGTCCAAGAGCTTCCTTTATTTTCTGGAGAGAATAGACGTGAATGGCTTTATTTTGAAGAAGTTTTTAAATCAACGACAATAGAAGGAAAATTTAGTGACAAGGAGAATGTTGCCCGATTGCGGAAGGCTCTGAAAATGGAAGCGTACCAACTGGTGAGCGATCGTTTGAAATATTCAACTGATGCCAACACAATCATGGATTCCCTTCGTGCCATTTTTGGTCGTTACGACGTCCTTGTGCATGATTTAACCACCGATTTGCTGAGTCTTCCGAAGTTAACATCAAATAGTGATCCAAAGATTCGCGCGTGGTCTGTGAAGGTGAATGGTTATGTCGCCGACGTCAAATCAATGAATAGAGAAGAAGATCTCACCAATGGTTATGTGATGACCAATCTAGCTTCCAAACTTGGTGCTGGGCTATACCAGGAGTGGCAGCGAAAGAAAAGTGGTATTGTTAATGCTAACTTCGTGCATTTTGCTGAATTTTTGAGTCAGAAAGTTGTAGATTTGCCACCCGATCTAATAAAACCACACACTGCTGTTCAAATTGAATCCAGAAGACTTCAAGGGTCAGGTAAGGGTACTAATCAAGTTTTAACTCACCAAGCTCAAACTTCAGATGCGATTGGTCAAGCCTTGTGAAAGAAGTGCAATAAAAACCAGCACCCTTTTCACCAGTGTATTAGTTTTAAGGCTTTGAACGAAGAAGAAAGACTTGCGTTTGTAAAGGAAAATGCGATTTGCTTTACTTGTCTGGAACCCTTAAAGCACAACTGGAGAACTTGTGCTAAGAAGAGAACTTGTGGTAAAGATGGATGTGCTGGTCGTCACCACCCCTTGTTGCATCAGTCAAGAAATATTCTGTTGAACACAACTGCTCCACCGTTCGTACCACAACCACATGTACTTTCCTCGCATATTCGTTCAAACACTTCAGTGTTGTTCAAGATTGTACCCATTAGGCTTCATGGAAAGGACAATTGTGTTATTGATACGTATGCCTTCCTCGACGATGGTTCGTCGTTGACGATGCTCGAAAAGGATTTGTTTGATCAACTTGGCCTAGATGGAGTTCCTGAAGAGCTGTCCCTACAATGGACTAAAGGAGTTATACGCTTAGAAAATTCGTTAAGAACTACTTTAGAAGTCTCGGGGGTAAAGAAACAGAAACGGCATATACTAAAAAACGTCTTCACTGTTGATAATCTCGACCTGCCAAGTCAATCAGTTGATGTGTCTCATCTGAAGAGTTTATATCCACATCTCCGTGGACTTCCGTTGGTTGACCTTGTAGAAGCAAACCCGAAAATTTTAATTGGACTGGATCAAGCTAGTTTTCTTCTTGGGCATGGCCAACGGTATGGAAAGGATGAAGAACCGTGTGCTCTAAAAACGCTTCTTGGCTGGATAGTGTATGGTTTTGACACCACAGTGATTTCTGAACGTATTTCCTGTGTTCATAAAGTTCCGAAGTCCACAATGAAGTTTTTGTTTCACGACGCAATCAAACAAGAAGAAAATTTACACGATCTAGTCAAGCGTCACTTCACAACAGAAGAATTTGGTGTAACTCCTCCAAAAACAGACTTAGTAAGTCGAGAAGTAAGGCGAGCAACGGATATCATGGAGCATTCTCTGAACCTGCTAGATAATCAATATGAAATTGGGCTTTTGTGGAGCTCTGATGATGTTAAGCTTCCTGAAAGCTACCCGATGGCTTTTAAGAGACTAGTTGGTCTAGACAAATCCTTGAGTAAAAAGCCTCACCTTCTCGAATGGCAAAATAATTACATGCGTTCGTTGCTTGAAAAAGGGTATGCAAGAATTGCTTCTGAAGAAGAACTGTCAAAGAAATGGCCACGAATCTGGTATGCTCCAACTTTCATTGTTGAAAACACCAATAAAGTTCAAATTAAGCCAAGGTGCGTGGCTGATGTCGCTGCGAAGGTCAACGGAGTTTCGCTCATCACTTTCCTTTTGAAGGGCCCAGACAATCTTGTTCCTCTGCATGCTGGATTATTCAAATTTCGTGAGCGAATGATTGGCGTGAACGCAGACGTAAAAGAAATGTTCCACCAAATCAAAATTAAAGAAGAAGACCAACAATGTCAGAGACTATTATGGAGAGATGGTGACAACTCTCGCAAACCTAAAATATATATCATGCAAGTTATGATGTTCGGACCCAGATGCTCCCCTACATGTGCGCAGTTTGTGAAAAATTATCACGCGAATTTGTTCAAAGAAGAATGTCCAAAAGCTGTTGACGGACTTGTCAAAAGGACATATGTTGACGACTACTTCAACAGCCATGACACCGTCGAAGAAGCCATGTCAGTCACCAGAGATGCTATTCGTATTTGCAAGTCTATGCATTTTGATTTGGTGTCCGTTCAATCCAACAGCAGAGAGCTACTTGATCTTTTACCAGAAAGCCATATTAATTCCAAACTAGTCAGTATCGACCCCAACGAATGCGAAGGATATGTTGCAAAAGTTTTAGGAATGTATTGGCATTCATCTTCTGATTGCTTTTTCTATAAACTGACAAAAGATGAAGACTTAATCGAAATGATGACGTCGAATGCTTCCATTACGAAGAGGGGAATTCTCCGAGCCCTTATGAGAATATTCGATCCTCTGGGATTAATATCGCTCTTCATTATCAGAGGGAGAATTATTCTGCAAGACATTTGGCGAGAAGGGTTTGACTGGGACGAGCCAGTTTCATCTGAGTTGCAGATAAAATGGTCTACTTTCATCAAAGAGCTGAAGAACATTGAGAAGATCCGTATTCCACGGCGATATGTCTGCTGGAACCCTGATGACTGCAAGGTAAGCCTTATTTGTTTTGTTGATGCTTCAGAAAAGGCTTTCGCCGCAATAGCATTTCTTCGCTTTGAACGAAAAGGTAAAGTAAAGGTTGCTCAAGTGATGGCTAAGGCCAAAGTCGCACCTGTGAAACATCTTTCGGTACCCCGTTTAGAGTTAAAGGCTGCTGTTCTTGGAGTGCGCCTGGTATCTACTATCAAACAATCTCATACCATTCAAATTCACGAAGAAATTTACTTATCGGATTCCAACACTGTACTTTCGTGGATTAATTCAAAACATTTTAAATTCCCACCGTTTGTTGCTGTCAGAATCGGAGAGATTCTTGATTCAACATCTCCACGTCAATGGTTCCATATAGGTTCAAAGGACAATGTTGCTGACGATGGAACTAAATGGTTCGATGATTCTATGGGGAATCAGAATACAAGGTGGTTCGAAGGGCCACAATTTCTTTCACTTCCTTTTTGCGATTGGCCTATTCAACCTCACAAGCCCAGTTTGGATTTAAACTGCTACAAAATGTCAAGGTTTTTTGTTCACAATAAACATACAACCCCTTCCTTTAGTGCTTTCAACTATCTCAGTGCAAGATTTCAAACAAGATGGTGTTCTTCGGTGAGAGTTGTTGGTTTCCTGCTTCGATTCAAAGACGTTATTCGGAAAATTCCAATTGAAAAAGCGAAGTTTATAACGCCTTCTGAATACCGTCGCGCTGAAAATTGGATCTTCCGAAAAATTCAAGCTGATTCTTTCCCTGATGATGTCATATCTCTTCAAAGGACCGGGTGTGTTAAGCATAGTAGTTCCATTCTGAGCTTATCACCATATTTAGACGAAGATGGTACGATTCGAATGAGTTCCAGAGCGCAAAAAGCTAACATTTCTTATGCCACAAGAAACCCAGCCATTCTCCCGAACAATCATCCTTTGATTGATTTGCTCATTCAACATCACCACCAGAGAAATTTTCATATTGACGTGATCTCAGACATCCGTGAACGCGCGTGGATAATTTTTATTCGCAAGGCTGTTGAAAGAGTAAGATCGAAATGCTTTGAATGCAAACGTCGTAAAGTGATGCCTGTTATGCCACTTATGGGTCAATTACCCGAAGCCCGACTAGCCTTTGAGTCAAAACCATTCACTCATGTCGGTGTCGACTGTTTTGGACCTCTTTTGGTGAAATATGGACGAGGCACGGTAAAAAGATATGGGATGATCTTTACATGTCTTACTTTTAGAGCGGTACAAAGAGAGCTTCTGAACGATCTTAGCTTAGATCAATGTACGATGGCTGTAAGACGTTTCATCATTAACAGAGTTGTGACCCGATTTTTGTATAGTGATAATGGCCTTAATTTTATTGGCACAAGTAATCTGCTTGAAAAAGACGCTAGAGAGATGGAATCACAGCTAAGTGAATTCGTGGCCAAATATGAGGGCATCGTTTGGAGATTTATTCCAGCATATTCTCCATGGATGGGAGGAGCATGGGAAACATTAATTCAGTCTATCAAAAAGAGCGTAAGTTGCATTTTAAAAGACATAGTTCCCCGTGAAGATGTCCTACGAAACGCGTTAATGGAAGCTCAAGCTCAAATAAATCGTCGCCCATTAACACATATTCCCGTGGACCACGAGGATCCAACTCCGCTTACGCCAAACACTATGCTTTTTGGAGAAGATGAAAAAGATGTGACTGCACCCGGAGTTTTCACCGAAAAAGATGTCTGCAGCAAGCTTTACAGTAGACGATCCCAACATTTAATGTCTGCACTTGTAAAGCGTTGGTATATGGAATATTTGCCAGAAATCACCAGAAGGACAAAGTGGTACAAGAATACAAAACAAGTAGAAGTCAATGATGCTGTCGTTTTAATTGAACCGGATCAAATTCGTTCTGCCTGGAAATTGGGTCGCGTAGTTAAAATATATCCTGGGCCAGATAATGTCGTTCGAATGGCTGATGTCAAATTATCTAATGGATCAATAAAGTTGAAGAGATCAGTGGGAAGGCTTGCTGTTCTAGATTTAAGGTCTTCACTGTAGTTTTCAGACGGCCCCCGGAATGTTCTCAAGCCATTTTTTTTTATTTCTTTCTTATTTCCTTTTAATTCAAATTTCTATTCAGTCATCATTCAAATAACTACTTGTTGTATTTTCTACTTTGCATTTTTTGATTTGATCGCATGCTCTGGTTTTTTTTTGTTTCATTATTTAATTTTTTCTCAAATAATTTCATTTCATTCTGTGTTGTAATTTCGTTCGAGTTTAGTTGTTTCCTTATTGAAGATAAATAATTAATTGTAGTTCATTGTTCACCATTATTTCGTTACCAATTTGTAAGTTCTTTTATTCTTGTATATATTGTTCATTAATTTATTTATAATTTATAGAAAATAAAATCGTTTAGAAACCAGAAGATTTGGTTTGATATTTATCTTTTGGATTCACGTTGGTGTAACAACACTAGCTATTATATATAATATCTTCGATGACTTGGATAATGTAATAAATCACGTAGGTATGCGTTTAAAATTATAAAATTATATTTCAATTTGCCTTAACTAATCACAAAGATTATTTAAAAAATTAAATTATAAAATAAATGCGGAAAGCTGTTGCATACGGAAATTAATTGCTATTTTCATATTTAGCATGAGCAGCTTAACCCTGCGGAAAAAAGGGTTAAAATAATGAGCCCCGCGAAGCGGGCCATGCGGAAAGCTGTTGCATACGGAACGCGGTAGCGGGATGAAGAGAGGGAGGGGTAACAAGTCGGCTAGACCGTATTTATTACTTTGACTAACTTTGACAAGTTATTATGAATAATGTCCAGACAAAGTGATTAATTTATTACTTTGTCTAGTGAATTTGGCCATTATATAATGACCAGTCATTATGTATAATAGCTAATTAATCACTTTGACTGTAACATAAACATAAGGGTGCTTTTTTTTTTGACAAACTTTTTTTTTCACTCCCATCCCGAAATTTTGTGGAAAATACCTAAAAAAAATTCTCAAAAAATTTGAGCCCTTAATATTAACATTTAGTACAACGGGCGCGTGAATTGTCTTTCAAATGGCTTAAGATTTTTCGTAACTCTTCGGAAGGCTTATTCAGGAAAAACTACATTGAGGCCAATTTAAACTACAAAAACCTATGTAAAATTAAAAAAAGGAGCTTTGGCGAACTACAAGCGTCTAATTTGGCAAAGTGCAAAGATGCAGCGGAGTTTTGGAAGCTTGCGTGGAAGCTTAGTGGCAAAAAATTTACGCCTACCACAAAGCTCTGCAAAAACGTACTCCATGATCATTTCAGGGACTTACTTAATCCGCTAACAAGCTCATTAAAGTGGCAATTTGCAGTACCTGGATTTACTGACGAAATTCTTGACTCTGCAATCACACTTCAAGAAGTAGATTTAGTGTTTAGAAGTTTGAAAGATGGAAAGGCGGCCGGATCGAATGGTATACCAGTTGAATTTTATAAATATGGGTCTGATAAACTCAGAAGAATGCTGGTTACACTTTTTAATAAAGTTTTAGAGGGTGATCTTTTCCCAAAGGAGTTCCAGAATGCGGTTATATTTCCAGTGCACAAAAAAGGCTGTTTATTTGATCCAGTAAACTATCGAGGAATATCATTCCTGAATGGAACATACAAAATATTTACATCTGTTCTACAAAAACGACTAACAGCGTGGATAGAGTCAAGGAACCTGTTGAAAGAGTTTCAAGCTGGTTTTAGAGCAGGGTATTCGACAGTGGACAATATTTTTATTTTGAGGAGTGTAGCTGAGAGCTTTCTTCTACAAGGGAAAAAACTTTACGTGTTTTTTATCGATTTCAAGGCAGCTTTTGATACCATTGACCGAGGAGCCATGCTTTACAAATTATATGGTTTGGGACTATCTCTGAAGTTTGGTCGTGTACTAGAAGAGATGTATAGAGCTACTCAAGCGGCAGCCTGGAACGGTGCTGAACTTTCCGAGTGGTTCGAAACAAAATCGGGTGTTAGACAAGGATGTCCATTGAGTCCAACCTTGTTCGCACTCTTCATTGATGACCTTATTGATTATCTACCTGGCGGAGTTGACTTTGCTGGTACGCGTATTAAGGCTTTACTTTTCGCGGATGATATAGTCATGTTTTCATATTCCCCGGAAACGCTACAGCTCATGATAAACAGAGTGTGTGAATACTGTCGGTTATGGAACTTAATAGTCAACACACAAAAGTCTAAAGTAATGATTTTTAAAGGAGGTGGTGGACGAAGAGCGGCGAATGAAAAGTGGTTTTTTGATGGAGAAACTCTAGAGTGTGTCAACGAATACAAATATCTTGGTGTATATTTTTCAAAAAACCTTAATATGGAGACACATTTCAAGGAGAAGCTGCAAAAGGCACAAATGGCAATAAACATCTCGTGGAAAAAAATATTTATGAATAAAAATATCGCGCATAGCAGCAAATTCAAGATATTTGAAGCAGTAGCGGAATCGATTCTTCTGTATGGTTCTCAGGCTTGGGGAGGCCAAAAATTTAACGCTGTTGAGAAACTGTTAAGGTATTATGTAAAGAGGATATTTCATCTACCACCAAGTACACCAAACTATGTAGTTATGCTTGAAACGGGATTGTCGCCTCTATACATAAAAACGCTAAAGTTACAAGCGGACTATTTGCTTAAAGTTTTTCAAATGCCCGAAACCCGGCTTATTAGAAAAATAGTTGTCAAAGCCATACAAAACAAAAGTAACTGGTTCAGCGAGTGGTTCGGACTAGCGCAAAGTTGCGGTATGATCTTGAGCATAAACGTCGAAGATTTAAGAAGCACTAAATTGCACCTGTACGAGATAATCAGAAGAGTAGATGAGCAATGCAGAACAGATTTTATCGCTGAAGCAACTGGGTCATTATTCAGATCAATTTATAGCCGTCTTAACCACAATCTAGCAGAGAAAAACTACTTTAGAGATTCGCATAGTGTTGACATGATTAGCACAATGGTTAGGCTTCGAAGCGAATTACTAAGCTTAAACTTTATACCGCACAGGACAGATTTACCATTGGAATGTAGTATTTGCAACTTAGCGGAACGGGAAGACGTTATTCACTTCGTCGGAAGGTGCCCAACTCTGAGAGAAACAAGGAGATGTATTTTTGGCTGTGACTTTTTATCGGAGGACCAGGTTCTAATGAAACTGGATGAGATGGATATACCAAGACTATATGAGTACTGCAAAATTTCTTTGAAATATAGAGAAAGAATAATCAATGAAGAGTTTTGAGAAATAAAGTAACTGAAAAGATTTTTACAAGTTTAAAAAATTATGAAAAGTAATAGTAAAAAACATTGTTTAAAAAGTTAAAAAAAAATAGCCATTTACAAATAATTATTTATGTTGTCAATCTGGCAGACGGCGTTACGCCATGCTATAAAGATTTTTGTACTATCAATTACATGTGTAAATTAATAATTTAATAAAAATCTAACTAACTATAACTCATAATACACTATAACCATATAAAATACACGTAAACTTAAACTTTTTTTCTTTAAAATTCTACAGTTCAGAGGCATTTTATGGTATAGTCTAGGACATTAGTGGGTTTTCTTTAGAATTGAATGCTCTACAAAAGCTCTTATTGCGGTGAAGGCGTAACTCACACCGGCGAAGTAGTACGGGTCACCAAACCCAATTTTTCCATTAAATTCTTGTTCTTTTGCCCCTATCTCGTAAATGACAGTAGCCACAAAAAAAAAAGTTTTTTACAAACTTGTAGGAAATTTAATTTTCTACAAAAAAATGTCGAAAACTAATATCTTAACATTGATATTTATTGAGATATTGAGGTTTTAAGTTAAGAAAGCATGGAATTTTAATTAATAATAGTAATAATAATAATTAATTAAAATTCCCAGTCACCGTCTGACCTTCGAGCCGACAAGACCGTCATTAATCCGTTCTTCACGATCGTTTAGTTTTCTTAACAGCACTCGCTCCGTTAGTTTTTCTTATCTTTTTTCCTTATCTTGTTTTCTTATCTCGTTGCTAAAAGAACTAGTGCAAGTGGAAATTAAAATTAATAGAGCATGGCCACAGGGCCACATATACTTTCGGGTAACCGGTTCGGCACTCTCGATATAGAGATGCTTTCCGTGCCCAATAATGAAAAAAGAAAAAAACCAACATATTCCCCATTTGATATCGATAAGCATTCTTCTACAAACAACTCTACACATAATCCAAAATTTATTGTAATATCCTCTTCTGATCCCAGTAAACCACTTTCCTCCGTAAGTATATTTTTACTTAAAAAAGCCATTGATGCTATAAGCACCGGGTATACGAGCATAAATGAATTACGTGATGGCAGCCTGCTCCTGCTCGTCAACTCACAAAAAATCGCAGATATATTTATTTCTAAAAAAACCCTTTCAAACATATGTCCTATTTCCGTAACTCCGCACTAAAATCTCAACTCATGTAAGGGTACAGTATATGCTCCATGCCTCATTAACGTGCCTGAAAATGAAATTATAAATGAAATGAAGTCACAAGGAGTAACCGATGTCTACAAATTTACCAGGAAAAATGATGAAAACCAAATTCGCCCGACGGGGCTCGTGCTCTTTACTTTCGATCTTTATCGCCCTCCAAGTTCAGTGAACATTTGCTGGTACGACATCAAAGTCGAAGAGTATTTCCCCAATCCTATGCGTTGTCATAATTGCCAGCTTCTAGGCCACAACACCAAAAGGTGCACTAACAATCCTTCTTGTGACAACTGCAACCTCAACCCTCAAGGCCAAACCTAAATCAACAGCCCTCAGCTCCAAATTAATCACCCCTCCATCGGAAGATCACCTCTCCCGTGCAAACATCGAACAGCCATCAACATCAAAATCTCAAATAGATATCAACAAACCCCCTACCGTTCCGTGTAGAAATTCTACATCTACCGCAGCCGCATACAACACAACCACATCACTTTCAACCATCGTAGCCAATCAATCGCAAACTCCTCCTCCTTCATCACAAAACCACGATTCTCCCAATAGCAATTCACCGTTTTACGGTGAAACCTTATCTCCTACAGCTTTAGAAAAAATTCTTCACTCTAACAAAAACCACAACCTAAATTCACCTCTCACCAATTCTTCCAGTCCCCAACTCAATCCAGATACTCCAGTTGAATACATATATGTTGATGAGGAAGATGGCGACTCAGTATAAAAATATTAATTCCACCCTAAATACAGACTCTGCGTGTCAGGTGGTGAAACAGCTAGGCCCAAAGCGTGGCCTGGCTGTTTCAACACCTGGTACGCGGAGTCATGTTGATAAACACCCTAAAAATGTCACCTCTTTTATTTGCCCTCAACGCAGGCCAGCTTGCGTTGACCAAAAAATTACCGCTAATACAAAACAAGATTTCAGGGTTCTCCAATGGAACCTTAATGGTTATTTAAATAATTACCACGAACTTCAACTCCTAATAAACGAACACCAGCCGTCCATAATATCACTTCAAGAAACACATGTTAAAAACAATAATAGTCCTTATACCCCCAAACAGTTTTCAGGCTACTTCCACAATCTAACTACAATAGATACTTCCAAGCAAGGTGTTTCCCTCTTGGTTCACAAATCTATACCACACAAGACCATAAACATAACCTCAAACCTATCTGCTGTGGGAGTCGAAATAGAATTAGGAATTAATATCACTGTTATATCTATTTACATTCACCCTAATCAATCTTTTTCAGCTTCAGATATTGATTGATGGGATAAATACTCCAATACTTCTCACAGGTGACTTTAACTCTTGGAGTACTTCTTGGGGTTCTGTCACGTCAAATAATCGGGGCCAGTGCGTTGAACATTTCATTGCTAACTCAGGGTTAGCAATCCTTAATGACGGTCGACCTACTCACTTTTCTACCCATGGAACATTCTCCCACATAGATTTATCCCTCATAACACCTTCTCTCATGCCGAAAACAACTTGGGATATTTCTAACTATCTCCACGGAAGCGATCACTTTCCGATCCTTATAAGCATAGCGACGGGCTATAATTCTAACAAACTGAAACACCAAAATAAATTTCTCCTTCACAGGGCTAACTGGGCTTTATTCCAAACTTGCGTATCGGAACAGCTTCATTTGAGGCCAGTCTCTCCAAACATCAACAAAGAAGCTGCTTTAGTTCATAAATCTATCCGCAATGCGGCTAACATATCAATCCCCCAAACCGGAAGGAAACAAGTTAAGAGGACAGTACCCTGGTGGAACAAAGAAATTAGCTCTCTCCGCCAAGAAAAACAGAAAGCTTGGGAAAAATTTAAAAAATCTCTAACTGAACCAAATCTTATTTACTATCGAAAGTCAAATGCCAAATTCCGTAAGGCAGTTAAAATTGAAAAAAGTTTATGTTTCAAAAGATTTACGTCCAACATCAACCCGAGCACTACGTCAAAAAAGCTTTGGTCAGACATAAAAACACTTACTGGATCGTACATCCCACATTCCGTTAAATTTATAAAGCCCGACAACGTTACCATTACCTGTCCTACACAGATCACTGAACATTTCGCCGAAACCTGGGAAAAATTATCAGAGGACACTAATTTTCATAGAAAATTCATTGATAACAAATATTTAACGCTGAACTTATCGGATCCTTCATGCCATCCAACAGCCGCTGCGCTCTCCATTGAGGCTCCAATAAACTATACTGAGCTTGAAAGCTGCCTCCATAACGCTAAAGGTAAAACCCCTGGTTTGGATCGCATTTCTTATAGTATGTTAACAAATAGCCCCATTGCGTTGAAGTCTCGTCTCCTCTCACTCTACAACAACATATTTGAGAAGGGTGTCATCCCACAATCCTGGAAAGTAGCCAACGTCATCCCAATACTAAAACCAAATAAAAATCCCTCCGCTATCAATAGTTACCGACCCATCTCTCTCCTCTCCTGCCCAGGAAAAATCTTGGAAAAAATCATAGCCAAACGGCTTTTCTGGTTTATCGAAAAAAACAATCTAGTCGACAGTAGACAATTTTCTTTTAAAAAGGGTAATTCCACTATGGATGCTATTCTTGGCCTAGACCACTTTATTTCTTCTACCCTATCTGAGAGAAACCACGCCTCTATCCTTATGATTGACTTCGACAAGGCCTATGACAGGATTGGTGCTCACGTTGTTCTCAATCAACTCCTTAAATGGAAAATAGGCCCAAAAATATTTAAATACTTAAAATCTTTTCTAACTAATAGATTTTTCCGTGTGAAACTCCGGGATGCTAGTTCTTCATATCATAAGCTTCCCAACGGTATTCCTCAGGGATCACCACTCTCAGTGGTGCTCTTTATTATTGCTTTCAATGAAGTAAGTAAAACAGTCGACACTTTCAAGGGTATCAGACACTCCCTCTATGCGGATGATCTTATTATTTTCTCTAAAAACAAGGATCTTGAAATCTTAGCCACCACTTTTTCACTCATCCTTGAAGCTCTCTCAAGTTGGGGGGAAAATTCAGGTGCTATTATTTCAATTTCAAAAACCGAAACTTTGCACATATGCAAAAAACATTCTTGCAATAAAACAATTTCTTTAAACCACAATAACATTTCTGTAAATAATCTAACTTCAGCTAAAATTCTAGGTATTTATTTTGACTCTAAATATACTTTTAAGGATCATTGTAATTATATTAAAAAAAGTCTAACTGCCAGGGTAAACCTTGTTAAATATTTAGCATGTAATAAAAGTTTTTTTTTTTTTTTTTTTTTTTTTTTTTTTTTTTTTTTTCAGGAGTAAATCTTCAAAAGACACTTAGCAGTATTCGATACCAAGTAGTGTGGGATTTTTACCCACTAAAAACTCCCCGTAATCAGAACCCATCTATGAACGATCGACAACAGATTTTTCTTTCTCAATAATATTATCGCTTTAAGGGAAGCTTAAACTTTTAATGCTTCCCATGACTTTTAGGCCATTAGCTCGTGTGGCTTGGTTCTTCTTAATCTCCGAACATTGCCTCTCGTATTTAATACGGACTCCATTTCAGAGTTGATATGACTATGCAGTCGCTGATTGTGTGATACAGCATGTTTTCTTACAACTTCTGTAACCGTTTCTATTTGTAGGTCACGATGTAAATCGCTATTTCTTATACACCATGGTGCATTTACTATTCCACGAAGGACTTTGTTTTGGAACTTTTGGATGATTTCAGTATTTGTTTTCTTTGTACAGCCCCATAATTGGATTCCATAGGTCCAAACAGGTCTAAGTACTTGTTTATAAAGCATTCACCCCTATTACCGATGTCGAAAACGACATAAAAAAAACGTCTCGACACAATCTGTATTCCATAAGTCGTTTTCGATCTTGTACACTCGTTTTGATGTCGTGTGCAGTCGTCTGTAAACGTCAAATGTCGTTGAAGGCAGTTATTCTTCATTCCATTCGTCGAAAAAATACGACGACGACGAAAAAAAACGTTGATATGTCTCGTTCAAAAATTCGATCGCGACATAGAAATGAAAGGCCGCAAAACAGCAAGTAACCTTGTTAAAATGAATTTATTTTGAAAAATTTTATAACTAAGAAAACATTTGTTTGACTTGTATTTGAATTTGACAAACCAAAACCACTTTGAGACGCTCGTCGAGTTGATAGGGAGGAACGTAAATTTAGCTAGATGTTTTTTGAAGGGAATTTAAAAAAACTATGTAAAACAGGAACGGGCTGCGATAGCGGAGCAGCTTAAAAGCAAGGGTCCTCCAGTAAGAAACAGGGACGGTTGGCAAAAGGATTGAATCACTTTTGTCAAAATAAATATGTATACATTTTTATAAATGTTTGCTTTTATGAGGTTTGGGCTGACATGAAGCATAATGTAAAAAAAAACGTGATACACAATTCGAAAGAATTGAATGCGACTGGAGGAGGTCCAAGCAAACTAAAAATTTTATCTCCACTGGAAGAAGCTGTTGCAAATTTATTACATATAGAAAAAGTGGTAAGCCCGAGCGGAAACGCCATTGGTATATCGCAGTCCATTTTGCTTCCTAACCCCTTGCCAAATGCCACATCAGTTCCTTCATCATCGCAAACGCAGACTGCATACAAATCGAGGTGAAGTTATGGAGAGGGAAGGGCAACATCAATACATCCGATGACACGAGGAAATCCCAACTTATTAAAAAGCAAAGCTTTGCTTCTGATTTTTCGGCAGGTTTCATTCGGAATCGAATCCATGGGCCAAATATGTTTTTCTATGACGTTGATAATTTCTTTGAAAAATTTGCTAACTGTTGGTTGAGCTAGTCCCAAAATAAAGTCATTCCCGGCGCGGCGCCGCCGCGATCGTGTTGGTAGCTTCCCTCAGATAAAATTCTTAAGGTGACTGCAAGTCTCAATATGATTGGAATTGATGATGAACGATGCCGAATCCTTTTTTTATCACTTATTTCACCCAACAAATACTCAAACGCTTCTTTTGTCAATCTAAAGAACTGCTTAAATTTGTTAAAACGTACAAAAATTCTAATTAAAAGCCACTATTAGGATAAAAGTGTGAACTCACTTTGAATCAGGCAAGTCGAATGGATATGAATTGTGCCGTATCTGTTTTCTTTTTATAATCTAATTTTCTTTCCGGATTCTTTCTTCTACACCTTCTTCACTTCCACTACTTGTGCTGTAATACATTTCTATACTTATAATTTAAAAAGTATCCTATTTATTTAGGTGCTAATAAATGTACAACCGCATTCGAGCTCTAAACAATGATTTTTTAATCAAACTTTCTTCCAATATATTTTGATTTTGACAGATGCTTATTAGTTTTTAGTCGTTTTAAAATCTATTACGTATTTTTCGTGTCGAAGAAGTTATAGAATGCCATTTAAAAAACGACACGACAGAGAAAACGAGACGAGATGACGAGACGAGACGAGATCGGTAATAATGGTGATTATTTTATTTTCGACAGATAAGTCCGAATTTCTACCGAGTAACCAGTACATTTTTCTATATTTCAAGTTGAGCTCTTCCCTTTTCTTTTTGATATGCTCTTTCCATTTTAGCTTTGCATCCAAATTCATCCCAAGGTATTTGGCCGTATTGGCGTAAGGTACAGCTTGATTGTTGATGAATATTTGAACGTAGCTTAACTTTTTATTTGTAAAGTTTATATGTGCAGATTTAGCTTCATTGAGCTTGATACGCCATTTTTTGGTCCAATCACTAAGGGTGTCGACGGCATTTTGCAATTTCTCAGCAGCCATAATGGTGTTGTTATCCACTGGAATATCCCTTGTATATAGCAAATACAGGGTAGGTCCTAGGACGCTTCCTTGTGGAACACCGGCTTGTATTTTACTTAGCTTTGAATATTCTTGATCATACCGTACTCTGAAGAGCCGGTTTGAGATATAAGATTTTAGTGTTTCGTAGTACTGCCTGGGTAGGTCCCTTTGCAGTTTATACTCTAGCCCCTCATGCCATACCTTGTCGAATGCTTGAGCAACATCTAAAAATATAGCCGAACATACTTGTTTTTCTTCTAATGCTTTTTCAACTGCATCCGTTATTCTATGAACTTGGTCTATCGTGGAATGTTTATTTCTAAATCCAAACTGATGATTTGGGATTAGATTTCTTTCTTCTATGACCTTGCTTAGTCTTTTCAGTAGCAATTTTTCAAAGACTTTTGCCATTATTGGTATAAGCGATATTGGTCTGTAAGACGTCACTTCTGTTGGTAGCTTACCTTGCTTTGGTATAACAATTACTTCAGCAATTTTCCAATGACGTGGGACATATTGGGTCTTTATCATCTTAAAGAACAAAACATATGTTTCGTTGATACCCTAGATTTTTCCTGTGATGCATGTAACTATGGAAAACAGCATCGAATGCCTTTTCCAAAAAGTTGCTTTGAAGCAAAGCAACCCAGAGAACTTGTCCATGCGGATTTGTGGGGTCCCATGGAGGAAGCATCATTAGGAGGTGCCAAATACTTTCTTCTCATGAAGGACCACTTCTCACGCTTCAGAGTGGTGAAATTTATAAAGAAGAAATCTGATGTATGCTCTTCGATTGAGGAGTTCCTAGATCTCGCTTATTGTGAAAGTCGACAGGTAGTCAAAACGTTTCGTACTGACAATGGGCTTGAATTTGTCAACGAATCAGTTAACTTGCTTCTGAGAGAATGACATATTCGTCACGAAACCAGTATTGCGTATACACCAGAGCAGAATGGAACTATTGAGCGGGACAATCACACAGTGTTCGAAGCAGCTCGAACTATGCGAAGTGTTTAGGCAAGCAGTTTTGGGTTGAGGCTGTTAATACGGCAGTTTATATCTTAAAACGCACTGCAGACAGCACTTTAGGTGGAAAAACACCATATGAAATGTGGTGTGGAGGTAAAGTCAGTAACGAAGTGTTCAAAACGTTTGGAATTGAGGCTTTTGTGCACATTCCTAAACAAAAGCGTCGAAAGTGGGATAGGAAAGCTGAAAAAGACATTTTCTTGGGGTACTTTGACACATCAAAAGGATATCGCATCTGGATACCATCAAAACGAAGAGTGGAGATCGTCAGAGATGTTACTTTTAGAGAAATTGAGCATCAGAGTAAAATTCAGAAATCATCGAATGATGTCGTCGAGGAATCTTCATCCACGGGTGTATTTCATATAACTGAAAAAGATGACCCATTGTTAGAAATTGTTACTGGTGACGCAGAGCAGCAAGAGGACGACTATGAGGAACAAGCAACAGGAGGAATAGAAGACGAAGAATACAAATCTGCTGAGGAATCAGATAATGGGCCGGTAGAGGTTCTAAATATCTCTGTTCCACTCAAACATCGACTTCGACCGCCAAAGAGTTGCAAATTTATGGATAGACATACATTTTTTATGCAGGAAGAGCCGCAAAGCTACAAGGATGCCATTTCTTGCAAAGAAAAGTTGTGTTGGATAGAAGCGATGGAAGAAGAAATGAAAAGTCTTCAAGAAAACCTGACATGGATTAAAGTTTCTCGGCCAGCTAATAGGAAAATTAAGGGAAGTAAATGGGTCTACAAAATAAAAGATCTAGGCGGTGAAAAACGAAGATTTAAGGCGAGATAAGTTGCACAGGGCTATACACAGGAATATGGCATCGACTATGGAGAAACGTTTAGTCCTGTGGCAAAGTTTACATCAAATCGTTCTATTCTTGCAATAGCAGCCAGCGAAGGACTTGTATTAACTCAGTTTGACATCAAAACTGCGCTTTTACACGGCGATCTAACTGAAGAGATCTTTATGTACCAGCCAGAGGGGTTCAGTGATGGAACGAATCAAGCCTGTAAGTTGAAAAAAAGCTTATACGGACTCAAACAGGCATCTCGTTGTAGGAATATAAAGCTGCCGGAGTTCTAAAGGAATTCAATCTGAAGCCAAGCAAAATGGATCCCTGGGCTGGTGGCTACAAAAGGTGAGAACGATGCGGTTGAGTTGGTGAAGTTTTTGCAAAAGAAAATTAAAGTAACAGTTTTGAAAGCGAGTTGTTATCTGGGGATGGAAATCTCGGTCAAATCTGCAGGTGAAATTCATGTTGGGCAATCACTTTACATTTTTTTTTTTTTTTTTTTTTTTTTTTTTTTTTTTTTTTTTTTTTTTTTTTTTTTTTTTTTGTCAGGAGGAAATCTTCAAAAGACACTTGGCAGTATTCGATACCAAGTAGTGTGGGACTCTTACCTCACTAAAAACTCCTCGTAATCAGAACCAATCTATGAACGATCGACAACAGATTTTTCTTTCTCAATAATATAATCGCTTTAAGGGAAGCTTAAACTTTTAATGCTTCCCATGACTTTTAGACCATTAGCTCGTGTGGCTTGGTTCTTCTTAATCTCCGAACATTGCCTCTCGTATTTAATACTGACTCCATTTCAGAGTTGATATGACTATGCAGTCGCTGATTGTGTGATACACCATGTTTTCTTACAACTTCTGTAACCATTTCTATTTTTAGGTCACGATGTAAACCGCTATTTCTTATATACCATGGTGCATTTACTATTCCACGAAGGACTTTGATTTGGAACTTTTGGATGATTTCAGTATTTGTTTTCTTTGTACAGCCCCATAATTGGATTCCATAGGTCCAAACAGGTCTAAGTACTTGTTCATAAAGCATTATTTTATTTTCGACAGATAGGTCAGAATTTCTACCGAGTAACCAGTACATTTTTCTATACTTCAAGTTGAGCTCTTCCCTTTTCTTTTTGATATGCTCTTTCCATTTTAGCTTTGCATCCAAATTCATCCCAAGGTATTTGGCCGTGTTGGCGTAAGGTACAGCTTGATTGTTGATGAATATTTGAACGTAGCTTAACTTTTTATTTGTAAAGTTTATATGTGCAGATTTAGCTTCATTGAGCTTGATACGCCATTTTTTGGTCCAATCACTAACGGTGTCGACGGCATTTTGCAATTTCTCAGCAGCCTTGACGACGCACTTACTGGATGCCAAAATTGCGGTATCATCTGCAAAAGTAGCCATAATGGTGTTGTTATCCACTGGAATATCCCTTGTATATAGCAAATACAGGGTAGGTCCTAGGACGCTTCCTTGTGGAACACCGGCTTGTATATTACATAGCTTTGAATATTCTTCATCATACCGTACTCTGAAGAGCCGGTTTGAGATATAAGATTTTAGTATTTCGTAGTACTGCCTGGGTAGGTCCCTTTGCAGTTTGTACTCTAGCCCCTCATGCCATACCTTGTCGAATGCTTGAGCAACATCTAAAAATATAGCCGAACATACTTGTTTTTCTTCTAATGCTTTTTCAACTGCATCCGTTATTCTATGAACTTGGTCTATCGTGGAATGTTTATTTCTAAATCCAAACTGATGATTTGGGATTAGATTTCTTTCTTCTATGACTTTGCTGTAAGACGTCACTTCTGTTGGTGGCTTACCTTGCTTTGGTATAACAATTACTTCAGCAATTTTCCAATGATGTGGGGCATATTGGGTCTTTAGGCATGCATTTATTATGAATTGGAGTTTTATTAAGGCTTTTGATGGCATTTCTTTCATAACCTGAGCAGTTATTAGATCGTACCCAGGTGATCTTTTGTTCGATAGTTGATTTCGACACATACTTTTTATTTCTTTGAGTGTGACAATTGGTATGTCAACTTCATCGACTTTATCAATAAACTGTAAGCTGTTTCCAGATGTATTTGCTGGGAATGGCTTAAAAACATTCGCAAGATGTTCTGCAAATAGGTTAGCTTTTTCTTTCGGATTTCCGATCCAATTCCCGTTTAGAGATTTTATTGGAGGGTTTTGTAAATGTAATAAAAGTTGCTGTAATATTAATACTTTAAATAGAGTTATTAAAGCTGTAATTTTATCCAAAATTGACTATGGTTTGTCCATATATGGGAAATGCTCCAAATCATCTCTTCAACTCATCAAAACACCATATCATGCTGCCGCTAGAACAACTTTGAGAGCTCTTCGTTCAACACCGATCAACAACATACTAACAGATGCAGGTCTTCCCCAGTTAGATGAAAGAATCGCATACCTCACTTCAAAAATCATTAAAAAAGTCAACTATCCCAAAAAATCCGCTATCCACAACGATGCTAAAAAAATCCTGGCAAAGAAGAAAAACCTGAGATACCGTTCAACTCTCTACAAGTCCCTGATTTCTGCAAAAGAACTGAACATCCCCATCTGTGCACAAAATCTGGTTATGAGCAGCCAACCGCCTTGGAACCTCCAAAGAAAAAATATTAATTCTGAGCTCTGCACATACCGAAAATCAACAACAAGTAACGATGTCTTCAAGTCTTTATACCTTAATATTGCCGACACACGAAAGCTTCTTGGTTATGAACTCCTCTTTACTGATGCCTCTAAAACCGATAGTGGCACTTCGTTTGCTGTAGTTGACGAAAATGGGAACATTCACCAAAAAGGTTTAATGCCTATATTTACTTCGATCTTCACTGCAGAGGCTTTTGCAATATTCAAAGCCATTGAAGGAAGTCATAAGCACAAGACTGCTATCTTCACAGACAGCTTATCTACCATTATGGCCCTAAAAAACGTTTCCAACACCATCGCAATAATTGAAGCCATTCGAGATCTTCTAATAAAGCATAGTGGAAAACTTCAAATCATCTGGATCCCTGGGCACATTGGAATAAAAGGCAACGAGGCTGCTGATGCTGCAGCAAAGTCAGCGATAAACGAACCCCTTCTAATGTTATACCAGTATAATCAAAAAGACATAAACAACCTACTCCTCGGAACCTGCGAAATCTGAAGAATAACTGCATGGGAACACTATAACCATTCCTACAAAAATTTTAACCCTCTTGGCACTAAAACTATATACCCCGATGAAATTCCTAAAAAGAAACTCCAAGTATACATAAGACTGAGATTTGGTCACACATATCTAACCCATAAACATCTTTTCAACAAGGAGCTTCCTCCAACATGCCATCTATGTCAAGACGGTTCAACTCTGACCTTCGCCCACCTTCTCAGCTGCAATAAAGTTGTCACTACTAGCTATAGTATCTCCAAACAAAGCCTCTCACACCTCCTATCCTTCGTAAACTATGAGAATATTAATTTTACATATAATATCATGGAGTCTTTTAATATTGTTAACGTAATCTAATAATGCTTTCGAATTTATTTTACTCTACCTTTCATGATACTAGCCGAAAGCCCTGGCAGCTAGTGCTAGATTAAACTATATTAATAATTATTGTTATGTACGTTGTGGAAGGAAAAACAATATATATATCTTGAATCTTGAACGTTTTAATTGAGAATAATAAATTATTATAAACAAAAGTCTATGTAAACTTAAAATACAAACTAAGTGAATAAAGCTTGAGTGAATTAAATATTTACAACACTCCACCTTAATTCACAATCAAATACTAATAATAGATAATATTATATAAAGAAAATATTAATTTTTCAAGCCCATATTTTCAGTGTTGACATCTTTGATTATAATTGAACTATCTGCTACTTTTTCTTTTATAAAATACCGAATAATTTTTCCACTTTTATCAGTCATTATTTTGAATATCCATTTTGAATTTACTGGTTTTCTATCATCAGGTAAATCTACCAATTCCCAAGTTTTGTTGTCTATTAGTGATTGAAATTCTTCATCCACTGCTATCTTCCATTCCTTACTGTTCAAACTTGAAACGGCTTCACTTAAAGACATTGGTTCATTTATATTGTCTTTTGTAAAATATTGAACATAATCTGGTCTGTTGATTGGTTTCTTTGCTCGATTAGACCTTCTCAAAATTGTAGATTCAGTGTCATCTGCTTCAATAATCTCCATTGAAATTGAGTTTGGATTTTCTTTTGGCTTATACATTCCTTTACAACTATTATCTTCTTCCAATGAGAATGTTTCTTCAGCACTACAATTTTCATTAGCTAAATCATCAGGAAAAACTTGATCAAATGATGGTGTTTCTTCATCAGGTAAATCATCAGAAAAAATTTCTCCAAATAATGGTGTATCTTTATCATCTTTGTTTGTAACTGGCATAACCGGGTTATTGTTTTTTTCAGATTCTATGAAAATAACATCTCGGCTCTCTACCACCTTATTTGTTGTAGGATTTATCAATCGATATCCTTTGTTACCTAAACAATATCCAACAAATATATGTTCAACAGATTTTACCTCAAATTTCTTTCGCTTCTCACAGGGAACATGTACCATGGCAGATGAACCAAATATTCTGAAGTGAGACAAGTTTGGTTTCATTCCTGACCAAACTTCAATCGGTGATTTGTTTTCTAACACCCTTGAAGACGAATGATTTTTTATGTATGTTGCAGTTGCAATTGCTTCAGCCCAATACTTTTTACTCAACGATGCATCAGTTATCATACATAAAGCTCTCTCCGTTAAAGTTCGAATTGTTCTTTCTGCAAGTCCGTTTTGCTGTGGAGTATAAGGTGTTGAAGTTTGCCTTTCAATACCACAAACACTAAACAATTTGTCAAATTTCTTATTGCAAAATTCCGTTCCATTGTCTGAACGAAACTTTTTCAATTTCTTGCCAGTTTGGTTTTCGAATTTAGGCCTTAAAATCACAAAATATTTCGAAAGCTTCATCTTTGGATTTCAGACAATAAGTAAAAGTCATTCTTGAAAAATCATCAACCAAAACAAAATAGTATCGACTTCCACCAATTGAAGGATTTATTGTTGGTCCTGCTAGGTCTGCATGAATAAGTTCCAAAACATTATTTGCTCTTGTCGCTGTGTGCTTAAAAGGAGACCTTGCTTGTTTACCTTGCAAACAGGTAACACATACCTCAGTAAACTTTTCTTCATTGAAATTAACACCATCAACACTACCTTTCTTCATTATTAACAAATCATTGAAATTGATATGTCCCAATCTTCGATGCCATGTTTCAATGTTGTCTCTTCTTGCTACTGCGACATAACTTGCACATTTTGATCCATTCAATCGATAAAGACCATCAACTAATTTTGCACTTGCAAGCAATTTACCATTTTTGTCTTTTATTTTACAACCATTTCTATCAAAATTTACATATTTTTGATTTTTCGTCAGTTGACTTACTGACAAAAGGTTGGCAGTTAAATTTGGAACGCATAAAACATCTCGCACTTCTATTGAATTCGGCATTCCATTGACATCAGTATACAACTTGACAGTTCCACAGGATTTAACGTTCATCTTTGTATCGTTAGCAGCTAAAATTTCTGATATTGGAGATTTCTTTTCATTAAAAATCCAATCATTGTTCATTGTTAAATGCTGTGTTGCTCCAGAATCTATGTACCAATCACTTTTGTTGAACTTTCCAGTCAAGAAAGCCGAGCTGAACTCAGGTCCTACATTATAAGTTGAATTAAACTTCACCTTGGAATGCTTGTTCAGTTTATTCTTGTCTGGACAATCTGGTGACTTGTGGCCTTTCTTGTTACAGGTATAACAACGAATACCACCCTTATTAGATTTTTGCTTGGAACTGTTTAAAAAAGCACTGTTTTTATTCTCTGAAGGCATTTCTTGCAATAACTTGGTCTTAACAGCGTCACTTGTAAGTTGAACTTCGACATTGTCTAATGCCATAACCATCGGTGAAAAATTTTCAGATAAACCACCCAATAAGAAACACGCAATCCACTCGTCATCGACCTTGAATCCAATACTATTCAAACGATGTGCAGCGGTAACAATTGTGTTAACGTAAACTTGCATTGACTCGCATTCTTCCAATTTGGTCTGGGTTAATTGTTTAATTAAACCTATCCGACGAACTCTGCCCTTATCTTCAAATATTGTTTTTAATTTCTCCCAAACTTCTTTTGCATTTTGAGCATCTTCAATGTGAACAAAATTAGCAGAATCAATTGACAAAATTAAAGATGTTCTGGCTTTTGAAATTTTTGAAGCATCGGTTTCGGTACCCTGAACTGATTCCCAGAGCCCTACATGCTCTAAATAAGTTTGTATAACAAATTTCCAAGTAGCATAATTTTCTCGTCCTTTCAATTTTTCAATGGTGGCCAGAAAATTACTCGACATAGCTTATTATGGATGTTCTTGCTTGCGATCCTTCTCAATATCAAGAAATAAAATTATTTAAATGGTAAGAAATTACTTATTTGTACACAACAAATATCCGGAGTAATTCTTCTTTTATTCAAAATATCTATTTTCCTTGGCGTTGTTCTGGGCCCATAACCTATTGTTATGTACGTTGTGGAAGGAAAAACAATATATATATCTTGAATCTTGAACGTTTTAATTGAGAATAATAAATTATTATAAACAAAAGTCTATGTAAACTTAAAATACAAACTAAGTGAATAAAGCTTGAGTGAATTAAATATTTACAACAATAATGTAATTTATTTGCTTATTAATAAAATTATAATAATAATAATAATAATAATAATAATAATAATAATTAAAATTCCATGCTTTCTTAACTTAAAACCTCAATATCTCAATAAATATCAATGTTAGGATATTAGTTTTCGACATTTTTTTGTAGAAAATTAAATTTCCTACAAGTTTGTAAAAAACTTTTTTTTTGTGGCTACTGTCATTTACGAGATAGGGGCAAAAGAACAAGAATTTTATGGAAGAATTGGGTTTGGTGACCCGTACTACTTCGCCGGTGTGAGTTACGCCTTCACCGCAATAAGAGCTTTTGTAGAGCATTCAATTCTAAAGAAAACCCACTAATGTCCTAGACTATACCATAAAATGCCTCTGAACTGTAGAATTTTAAAGAAAAAAAGTTTAAGTTTACGTGTATTTTATATGGGAAATCTTTGCATGCCTTGGTCGAGTACTAAATGTTAATATTAAGGGCTCAAATTTTTTGAGAATTTTTTTTTAGGTATTTTCCACAAAATTTCGGGATGGGAGTGAAAAAAAAAATTTGTCCAAAAAAAAAAAGCACCCTAGTATACATATATTCAATACCAAATTTTCCAAACAAAAATTAACAAAAAGTTTTTTGTGAGCGAAATACATATTTTTAGACCCCTCTACCAAGGTGCAAAAAAGGGCACTTTCACAACTTTGTAAATCACTAAGTTTTCTTAATATTGTAACGTGCGCTTAGTTCGCAAAATAAAACTTCACCTTTCAATTTATTTCTATCACTTTTATTCAGTATCTATACTAAATTCGATCTCAACTCGACTTTTGCACTATCACTTGTATACAACAATTTACTCTTAACTTTATCACTCTATAATCAAAACTGACTGCTCGTTGCGTCAGCGGCCTATTTATATAGAACAACACTCATCTAGAGCGTTCCAGTTTCTTCTCCATGGTTTCCACATTTGCTGTCAAAAATCTCTACACTCACACACACTGGCTTACAAGCAATGCCTCTCATTTATACCATTCCATTATAGTGTTGCCAGTTGTGTTTTCGGTTAAACGTTTTCGATTAGGAAATTGGTATAAATGTTGGGTGTTCATTACACTGCCCCCTCCTTAAGATTGTTCGTCCCGAATAATTCCATCTGCAGCCTCGCCACTATATCGATGCAGCCGGTCAAAATGCACTACTTTTAACTTGCCTCTTAGTCCTCTTTGGATGCGGTAAACTACGTCGTTAATCTTCGTGACAACAGTATAAGGACCTTCCCAGTTCTGCTGAAGTTTCGGTGACAATCCCTTTTGACGATGAGGATTATAAAGCCACACACGATCTCCTGCTTGGAATCCTGCCGTTGTCGCTTTTGTGTCGTACCGTGTCTTCATCCGGTCGCTGTAGGTTTTCATCCGTTCCCTTGTTCTTTTATGGATGTCAGCGAGTCTCTCCTTGAGGTCATCCACATACTCGTTCGTGTCCTGTGGCTCCTCTGTGGGGCATCCAAATTTAAGTTCGCTGGGCAGCCGCATGGTTTTCCCGAACAGGATGTCAGATGGTGTTTGTCCTGTCGAGCTATGTACTGCACTTCTATAGGCCATCAGGAATAGTGGTACGTGCCTATCCCAGTCTCTTTGGTAGTCGCCTACGACCTTGGTGAGGTGTTCTTTCAAGGTCCGGTTGAATCTTTCAACCATCCCATCAGATTGTGGATGAAGCGGTGTGGTTCTGGTCTTCTTGATGCCAAGTAGCCCGCACACTCCTTGGAAGATGTTTGACTCGAAGTTCCTCCCTTGGTCGGAATGGAGTTCCATAGGTACGCCAAACCTACTTACCCAGTTAAACACAATCTGGTCGACCACCGTTTTGGCTTCTTGATTTGGGATGGCATATGCCTCAGGCCATTTGCTAAAATAGTCCATTACAACCAGAATGTACTTGTTTCCAGCGTTGGTCTCTGGAAAAGGCCCAGCCACATCTACTGCAATCCTCTCAAAAGGCCATCCAACGTTGTACTGATGCATCTTACCTTGAATCTTCCTACCAGGTCCTTTGGTTGCAGCACACATGTCACATGTTCGGCACCACTTCTCCACGTCGTCTCTAGCATGTAACCAGTAGAACCGATGTCGCACCTTCTCCAGTGTTTTGTTAACTCCCAGGTGGCCTCCAGAAGGTCCGTCGTGCATCTCCCGAAGAACTTCACTGACTTTCGATTGCGGTACGATCATCTGCATCACATATGATTTACCGTCAGCGGACTCCCATCTTCGCCTGAGGACACCTTCTTGCACATATAGTGAGTCCCACTGTTCCCAATAGGCTTTGAGAACTGGACTCCTGTCAGAAATGTTTCCCCATTCAGGTTTCTCTTCATTTTCTTTCCATGCGAGAATGGGTTCGATATCTGGATCCTCCTGTTGAGCGGTCCTCACTTCCTCATTGCTCCATCCGCATATGGGGTCAGCTCTTAGTCGCTGAGCGGTAATATTTTCTTTGTTTTCTTGTCGCCTACAATGCTTGCAATCCTCTTTGCAAGGTCTTCGGGACAATGCGTCGGCGTTTGAGTGCAGCTTTCCTCTGCGGTGTTGAATCTGGTAATCATAAGTCTGCAGTCTTTCTATCCACCTTGCGACTTGACCTTCTGGATTTTTGAAGTTCAACAGCCAGTTCAGAGCACCATGGTCTGTCCGCAGAAGGAATTTCTGGCCATAGATGTACTTATGGAAGTGCTTTGTTGCCAAGATAAGAGCTAGCAGTTCGCTTCTGGTCACGCAGTAGTTTCTTTCAGGCTTCGAGAGGACCTTACTGTAATATGCCACCACTTTCTCTTCGCCATCATGCACTTGGGATAGTACCGCCCCGATTCCAGTGTTGCTTGCATCTGCGTCGATGATGAATGTTTTGCCAGGTGTTGGATGTGCCAGCACTGGAGCGTTACAGAGGCGGTATTTGAGTTCCTGAAAAGATTTTTCACACTTACCTGACCATTTGAACTGCTTCCCTTTTTCGGTGAGCTGATGCAAACTTTTTGCAACTCCAGCAAAGTTCTTAACAAAACGTCGGTAATATGTGGCAAGACCAAGAAAGCTTCGGAGTTGATGTTTGTCCTGTGGTGTTGGCCAATTTTTGACGGAGTCAACTTTTTCAGGATCAGTCTTCACTCCTTGGGAAGAGATGATGTGTCCCAAATACTTAACTTCGGTTTTGAAAAGTGCACATTTTTCCGGATTCAGTTTAAGGTTAGCCTCTCGAAGTCTCTGAAACACGGCTTTTAGATTCTTGCAATGTTGGTCAAATGTTTTCCCGTAAACAATGACATCGTCCAAGTAGACAAGGCACGCTTTCCACGTCAGTCCTTGAAGAACGCACTCCATCAAACGCTCGAATGTTGCCGGAGCGTTGCATAGCCCAAACGGCATAACTTTAAACTGCCAGAGCCCATTACCTGTAGAAAACGCCGTCTTTTCCCGATCATCAGGGTGGATGTCAACTTGCCAATATCCACTCTTCAAATCCAGCGTCGAAAACCACTGGGCTCCCTCCATAGCATCCAGGGTATCACTGATTCTCGGCAAGGGATAGCTGTCCTTTTTAGTCACATCATTCAGCCTTCGGTAGTCCACACAAAAACGAGTGCTTCCGTCTTTCTTTTTCACTAGCACCACTGGTGAAGCCCAAGGACTTTTGGAATTTTCAATAAGACCGTCCTTCTTCATTGCTGTTATCATTTCCTCAACCTCACCTTGTTTGGCCAGTGGAAGGCGTCTTGCGGGTTGACGAATCGGTCTTGCATCTCCTTTGTTGATGCGATGCTGCACCAACTGTGTCCTACCATATTGTCCCTTTTGCGATGCGAAGATGTCAGTGTACTCTTGTAGGAGAATTTCAGCCATCCTTGTTTGTAGGTGATCAAGGTTGGATGAATACTGTATTTTGGCTCTGATGGTTTCGAGCTCCTCCGGAGTTATAGTTTTTCTCGGGGCTTCGTCTGTGATCTTCGTAATTGCTGCAACCGATTCGCAACGTCCAACGACTTCTCCTTTCTTCAACCTTACATCGTACGGTCTGGTGTTTAGTAATCGTACGGGGACCATTTTGTTTTTCGGTGCTACTAGTGTTTTCCCAATGATGACGCTTTGGGAGGAACACTCTGGGTCTGGTTCCACCATTAGGTATCGAAGGCTTCCAAACTCACCTTCCAGTTTTGTCCAAACGAACACTTCAGAAGAAGGAGGCAGAATCAGATCTTCCGTGATGACAGTCCTCAGTGTTGACGTATTTTCATTCGAATAGGTCAATAGAATTTCTTTATTTTGGTATTTCAAAACTTGATTACCGATATCAAAATAACTCCGTGCTGTTTCATAAAGTCGATTCCAATGATGCACTCGTCACATATATCTGCCACCAGGAATTGATGAGTAAACACTAGATCGGCCAGTCGGATCTTAAGACACACTTCTCCATATACTCTTGCTGCTTCTCCCGTTGCGGTTCTTAGACGGTAGCTATTGGTGTTATGAAGCCACGTCATCTTTACCAGGTCTCGACGCACTATGGATGCTGTGGCACCGGTGTCGATGGTAGCCACATGTTTGTTCCCGTTGATAGTAGTCTCCACAGTCAGACTTTTGTTGTCTCGTTTGGTCTGTGAGACCTGGATGGTGGTTTTGGGGCCATCGATACAAGAAACCAGCCTCTGCCCCTCGAAGTTGGTTCTTACTCGTTTCCTTGATGGGAAACGGGATTGATAAGCAACACTGGTGTTGTTGTTACCTTGCTCTGGGTTGGGTCTTTTGCTTCCACAATGTTGACAACCGGCTTTATTTGGTGGTAGTCGGCATTGACGCTGTAAGTGCCCGGTCTTGTTGCAGTTCCAACATCTTGCCAGTCCGCTCCGCTGGTTCTTTTGTATTTCAGCTCTTTGGCACGAGCACTCTTCGACTATGGCCTCTCTAAGTCGATGTACTCCATGAGAAGCCTGTTCTGCTGCTTCAATTGTCAATGCGAATGCTAAAGTTTCAGAAAGAGTACGTGTTCTAGCAGTTCGCACAGACCTCTGAAGATGTATATCGGAAATGGCACGAACGAAGGACTCAACAGCAAGCTGGTTGATGATTTCTTCTCCAGCATCCGGGTATGCCAGGTGAACAAGTCTTTCGACGTCTGCTTGGAGCTGCTGTAGACTTTCACCCCTTTTCTGGACTCTGTTATTGAGTTGGACTCGGAAGACTTCTTTCAAGTGGCTATCTCCAAAGCGTTTATCTATAGCTGCCACGAGAGAACTGAAATCACCGCTCTTACCAGCTGGAACTGTTTGAAGTAAGTCAGCTGCTGGTCCTCTAAGAGCAAGAGTCAGTGCAATGTACTTGTCTTCGTCATCCCAGCCATTTGTTGTCGCGGCTGCCTCAAATTGTCTCTTGTAGACTGACCAAGAAGACTGTCCATCAAATGTTGGCGGTTTCATCTCCTTTTTCTTTGCAGACTCTCCATTAGATTCTCGAATTTTGATTTTCCGGATCTGGTCCAATTCCTTGGTCAGAACAGAGAACTGTTTATCACATCGGCTTTCTACGATTTCAAAACGATTCTCTACAACAGAAAGCTGTTTTTCTATACCTTCAACGCGTTCGTCAAGGGCAAACACATTTTTTTCAATGTTGCCCAATTTGCCTTCTAGAATGTTTTTCTGACCTTCCAAAACATTCTGTTGCGCCTCAAGTCTTTCGAGAATATTCTGCTGTTCCTTCTTTTGCTCATTTCGTTGCTCTTCCAGCTTCTTTTGTTGTACTTCGAGACGTTCGAGAACATTCTGCTGTTCTTTCTTTTGCTCGTTTCGTTGTTCTAACAAAAGTTTCATCATACTAGAAAAATCTACATTTTCACTTACTTCCTCTTCTTCCACTTCTGTTTCAAAAACAAAAGTGTTCACGTCTTCCCCTTGCTGTTCCAAATAGTTACGCAAGCGCAGGACGAGCTCATTTTTCGATCCCGCTCTAGAGAGATTTCGCTTACCTAACTCACTTTTAAGCTCAATGCAAGTGAGCTCTTCTAACAACTTACCCATTTTCGCTGTATTTAATTATTACTTTTCTTTTTACTTTTTTTTTTTTACACTTTACTAGTTAGTTTTATTTACACTTCTGACACCAATGTAGCGTGCGCTTAGTTCGCAAAATAAAACTTCACCTTTCAATTTATTTCTATCACTTTTATTCAGTATCTATACTTAATTCGATCTCAACTCGACTTTTGCACTATCACTTGTATACAACAATTTACTCTTAACTTTATCACTCTATAATCAAAACTGCTCGTTGCGTCAGCGGCCTATTTATATAGAACAACACTCATCTAGAGCGTTCCAGTTTCTTCTCCATGGTTTCCACATTTGCTGTCAAAAATCTCTACACTCACACACACTGGCTTACAAGCAATGCCTCTAATTTATACCATTCCATTATAGTGTTGCCAGTTGTGTTTTCGGTTAAACGTTTTCGATTAGGAAATTGGTATAAATGTTGGGTGTTCATTACAATATGTAAGAAATTGTAGTTTTGTTCTTTTTTGTATATATTAATCATGGTTCTCAAACGAAAACATGGCAAAAAAAATTTTTTATAGCCGTAATCTATTTTTTTTTTTTTTTATGAAACTTGTACTTTTAGAGCCCTGTACCTCAAAAACTTCGTGAAGTATATTAATGATTGTACTTAAATTTAGTTTTCACGTATTAAAGTTAAATCTTGCAAAAAAAAAATTATGATCTTATTTTACTAATATTATGAAGGGGAAAGGTTTGATTGTTTGTTTGTCTCGAATAGGCTCCGAAACTACTGCAACGATTTGAAAAATTCTTTCACCTTTGGAAAGCTACACTATCCCTGAGTGACAAAGGGTATATTTAGTTTTCAAAAAAAAAAAACAAATAGAGTATTTTAGTATTTTAGTATTTAGTATTTATTTATTATTCATTTTTCACTTACATGCTAGTTACAATTGTGATTTTCAGAAAAAAGAAAAAGAATAAAACCTGACCATTCGATAACATAAAAAGTTAGAGTTGAATGGCAGCCAAGTTTATTATCAATATTTGAAGAATAACTGACGTGGGGTACTTTCAGTTGTTCTTATGCTTTTTTTTTTTTTGAACAAATTTATTTTAAATTATTGTTAGGATAAAATTTAAAAACTATTGTTGTTTAAGAAGAACAGTAATAAATTCCAAAGAGGAGAAAAAAAAATAAATAAAAAAAGAAAAAAAGAAAAATAAAGAAGCAATCAAAGCAGTTAAAAGAACAAAAAATTAAATAAGGTACAATAGCAGTAATCTTTTTGCATTTCAAGTTCTAATTTTGTAAACCAATTCAATGTGGATTAAGTCCTTTGTAAAAAGCCACTCTCTGGTTTTTTTCAAGAAAGAATGAAAGTTGTTGGTAGTTCGTATTTCAATAGGAAGATTATTAAAAATAATATTTGATGTAATTAGGTAAAAATTCATGAAATGTGCTTTGTGTGGAAATAAAATACTAACAAGTGCTAAATTATTGATACGTAAACTATATATTGAGGAGTTCCTTGATGGAATATTACCACTTTTTCGGAAAAATTCTTTCAAAACTTTAAAAACATAAAGATGCCGCAAAGGTAGTATTCCCAGTTCACGAAATAGAGGCCAGCTTCCAGTACGCTGATTTTTTTTACAAATTATACGAATTATATGTTTTTGTGCAATCAGAAGTGGCTTAAAAGTGTTCATATAAGCACCCCCCCAAGACACTATACCATACTGCAACTTCGACTGTGTGAGTCCGTAGTAGATCATTGTTAAAACTTTCTTTGAGCAGAAAGGCTTTAGCAAATACATTTTGCGAGTTATAAGGTTCATGTAGCTATTGATCGACTGCGCATGAACTTTCCAGTTAAGGTTGCAGTCGATGAGAACCCCTAAGTACTTAAAGGAGTCTACACGTTCAATTTGAAAACAGTTGGCCGAGCATTGGTTTTGCTCTACAAAATTACTTCTACCACATATGTGCAAAGGTAAAGCAAACTTTTGGCAGTCACTTGCATGGAATAAAGCGTCAAAATTCAAAGGAAGCGATCCCGAAATCTTAAAATACATAATCTTAGTTTTTTGGCTAATAATCAATCTATGATATGCAAACCAAGCTCTTAGCAATTCCAAATCTTTATTTATTTTAGCAAAACATTGAAAATATGAGGATTCAGCATAAGTGAAAGCTATGTCATCTGCGAAAGCTATACGACTCCCAGAAAAATTCTGGTGAAACAGCGAATTGATGTAGATTAAAAATAGGGTTGGACCCAAAACAGAACCCTGAGGAACTCCGTTTTGTAATTTTAATACATCACTAAAAGTTCCGTTGACTAAGACGCTTTGTTCTCTGTCGACCAAATATGATTTCAACCAATCATGAAAAACACCCCTAAAACCAGCGTTGTAAAGCTTTCCCAAAAGTATTTCATGATCTACTAGGTCAAACGCCTTTGTCATGTCAATGAACAATGCCATTGTAGTTTGACTATCGTTTATCCCTTTGTATAGATCACAACATACTTTCAGGATTGCATCTTCTGTTGATCTACCTGATCTGAAACCAAATTGGTCATCAGAAAAAAAGTTCATTTTTTCAAGAAATGAAATCATTCTTCTCTTAATTAATTTTTCAAAGATTTTAGAAAAAGTAGGAAGCAATGAAATTGGTCTATAATCAGCAACGTTTTTGCGGTTTCCCTTTTTGAAGAGAGGAATAACTTCCGCACTTTTCAAAGAATTTGGAAACTTTCCAGAATTAATACTAAAGTTAAAAATGTAGCACAAAACTCCGATAACTAATAAACTTGCTAATATTATAAAGAGGAAAAGTTTGATTGTTTGTTTGTTTGTTTGTTTCGATGCTGCACCGATTTGAGCACGAGGTACGGGAGGTGGGTTAAGATCACGAAATAATCATGCCGCGGAGCTCACTCCCGCAGTCGGCTCCCTACTGAATGGTCGTGTGCGGAATTAAAAAAATTGTCGCTTGAATATATTTTGTCGTAAAAAAATGACCTCAAAGTCAAAACTATGTCGGGGGAAGAAAATTTGAACAACATTTAAAATTGAAATTCTGACAACCCTAAGCCTTTAGGAGAGCAATTTAAATACAGTTTTAAAGATTATTATTTCTACAAGAAATTAAGTCTAAAATTTGGTCTTTACCAAATGTGGTATCAAAATGCCAGAACATCACGAGATTGCTTTTCGGAGTTTAACACCGAACGTGTTGATCTACCATCAAACGTAGCAACACGCGCCGCGCTAAGTTGTCCGAAAAACTCTACTGTGCCACTTCCCACAACCCAATCAATTAAAATCAAAATCAGCCTTATTATGAGTTTCACGTGAAATCATTCCCCGCGAAAAAGATCCCATTTCACTTTTCCCTTATTATGAGTTTCGGGGGAAAAATTTTCCACGTTCGAAAAATTTCCCTTATTATGAGTTTTTTTTCCCCGTGAAATGTGAAAACGTTGAGAGCAATTTATCTCACTTACTTTTGTGAGGCGAACAAGTGAACAACAAAAGCGGAAAAAGTGTAAGTCTGGAATTTTGTTCAGGTGAAACTCATAATAGCTTTTAAAATTCCGGGCGAACAAAAATGTTCCGGGCGAAAAGCTGTTCACGTGAAACTCATAATAAGGCTGAATAAAGAAAAAAAGCAAAACAAACAAAAAAAATTCTCAAACTTAAAACAAATCAACAGTAAAACTATAATTCCTCTAGCCGCACCGCGAGAAAAAAAAAAACTTTTGCAAATTTACTCAGTGCTGTGACAGTGTAAAAAAATAAAGGAAAAAAAAAGCCACATTAACAATAGCCCTAACACAAAGTGCGTTACCTAGTACATCGTCTCCTCCCCCACATCACTCTCGCAGTCCCAGTGACTGCACACATTTCTTCAATTTGATAATCTCTTATCTTATCTAGGCAGTGTGTGCAGTCAATGAGGCTGTGGGTTTGTTAGGCGGATAGTCAATCAACGGTGTTGATCCCGTTGGTAAACTAAAATCAAGTTGCTAGCTGGACATAACACCGCTAGTAATTTGATTTGGTTTTCCAATAAGATATACACTTGTTGAATTGACTTAGTTAGCGTCTACGTTTGATATTTTGTTTTATGTGTTTTTGTGAATTGTAATGTCGGGTAGATTTCGGGTCGATTTTAGCAACATTGGGGGGTTAAGATCGAATTTCTTTGCTTTGTACGCTCACACTGCAAAATGCAGGCCAGCTGTTTTGGCACTGAGTAAAACACAGGTAGGTGTTGATTCTGATCAATCAGAGTTTAACCTGCCTGGATATAGCTTAGTGCCACTATTCTTCTCCTCCCGTGGCCTTGCCGTATATGCCCGAAATGATATTGCTTACCAACCTCTACCACAATACGGCCTTTGGTCTAATACGAACTTCAATTTCATGTGGTTAAAGTTCACCGTCCGTAAGCATATAATTCATTATTGTTTTATCTATAGAAGCCCCAATTTAGATAGCAATTCAACCTCTAACGAGTTTGATGCGCTATCTGACTCCATAATAAGAATTGTCTACCTTTATCCTCACACTGAAATCGCAATTGCGGGCGATTTCAAAGTACACAATTCTGGCTGGCTGCGACATTCGGGCCAGACAACACCCGAAGGAAAATGTGTTGAGATCTTCGCCGACTTTAACGAATTAACTCAACTTGTTGATGAGCCCACTCGGATTCCAGATATTGAAGGCCATGCGGCCAACACTCTTGACCTATTTCTAACTTTTCATCCCGAAAAATATAGGGTTATAGTATCATCTCCTTTAGGCAAATCGGACCATTGTGTCATATCGGTAGATTTTTCGTTTTCCGTCACTGTAAAAAAAAGATAAAGTCCCCAAAAGAACTGTGTGGCAATATGAGAAAGCCAATTGGGACGGCCTGAATAAATAAATTTCAATTGGTCATTGTGCTTTCTCGACGGAAACGTTGATGCATCAGCTGATATGATATCTAACGTTATTCTCAACGGCATGAGGTTCCTCACAGAACAAAAAGTATCATCCCCAAAGAGAATTCGTGGTTTGATTCAAGCTGTAAAGAGGCGATTAGGGATAGAGAAACTAGTTTTCGAAAATTTAAAGGCAACCCTTCAGTAGAAAATCGAAATTTGTTCAAACGGGCCAGAAATATCTGTAATGCTCATATACAGAATGCCAGATTTTTGCATGATCTAAAAATAAGGCAAAAAAAAATGTTGTGTCCAGAAGGAAGCAAAAATTTTTGGTCTTTTGTTAAGAACGTTAAGAACTCGACCACGTCATCGGTCCCAACGCTCGTTTTCAATGAATCTCCATATGTCAGTTCCATCGATAAAGCCAATATGTTAGCAGCTCAAGTAAGTAAGTAAGTAAGTAAGTAAATTCATTTATTTTTCGTTTTCTTATTTCACAATGAGTTTAACAATGAATTTAGAGCTATGGCATTGCCGTCAGCTCGGTTAGCAGTGCTTGTAAATTTATTTTATTATTGTTTATGGTTACTTTTGTTTAATTTTTATACGAGAATTCGTTATGCAAATTCACTGATCAATAATGCTCTATATGTATAGGATTCCTCCTCTTTCATGGACATTGTCTTTTTTCTGAAGTATATCAGGCGTTGTGAAGAAAAAGCTGGGCATATACTTAAAAAGTGAAATGTATTCTTTAGCTTTAAGATTGCATATTGAACAAAATTGATTAAAACTTCCATTGTATTGGCTTCCATTTAAAAAGAGTTTTTCACATCTTATTTTGAAAATGAGGGATATTTCTCTGTAACTGTACAAGTCACGAAAATAGTTCATCTCTAGCAAATTAGTGTTAAGCTGTGAATCTTCAATGAATGAATCTTCATACTTTTGTATTATTCTGTAGAGCTGGTTTTTTACAAGATTTAAGTTGTTCACACTTACGATTTCTTCATCGCACATAGTTCCCAAATGCTTCCATTTGGACAGCCACCAATCTTCATTCCTCAGCTCGTACATCAGCATCTTTTGGGTTAGGCGCGTATCTGACTGGGAGAGAACTTTCAGAATATAGTCGGCTTGCAATTTTAGGGTGTAGGTAAACAGTTTAGGGAGTCCAGATTCGAGATGAATGGCGTAATTTGGAGTATTAAGTGGTAACTTGAACAGTTTCTTTAAAAAATTTCTTTGTAGTTTTTCGATGGTTTCGTATTCATCAACGCCCCAGATTTGCGCCGCATAACACAAAGTTGACTTAACTACAGCATCGAAAACTTTGTACTTAGCTGATAGACTGATTCGGCTATTCAGAAAGATGTTTTTCCATGCTACATTCAAAAGGCTTTGAGATGTCTTCGATTTATCTTGAAGGTGTGAGCTGAAACCTATATTACGAGTTAGTTTCACTCCCAAATACTTATACTCGCCTACAATATCCAAAGTAGTGCCTTTATAGGTCCAATTGTTTCGGGTTTGAGTTCTGGTGGAGCGGTCAAATACCATTACTTTAGATTTGTTAATGTTAATAACAAGACCCCATTCTTGACAATAGTCTGACAGACGATTGATCATGAGTTGAAGATTTTCTGGAGACTCCGACAGTATGACCAGATCATCAGCATACATTAGAACATTAATTCTTGAACCGGCTATATTAATCCCTCCAGGTAGACAGGTAACCACATCGTTTATAAAAATTGAAAACAATAGCGCACTTATTGGACAACCTTGTTTTACTCCATTATTTGTTTCGAACCAGTCGGAGAGTGTAGATCCGTCTCACACAGTTGACTCCGCATAAAGTCTTTGGATAACGTTGATGAATTTCGTTGATATACCAATCCTTGAGAGTTTATAAATGAGGGCATTTCTGTTGATAAGATCAAAGGCTGCTTTGAAGTCGACAAAATAGGTATATTTTTATTTCTTGCTTGGAAAGCTTTAACAATAGAAGTTAATGTGAATAAATGGTCAATCGTCGAGTAATCCTTTCTAAAGCCAGCTCGAGAATCAGATAGTATATTGTTCACTTCTACCCATGTTTCAAGTCTTTTTACTAGAACACCACAGAATAATTTTGCTAGTACATTCATGAAAGAAATTCCACGGTAGTTTTCAACGTTGTTTAAATCACCTTTTTTGTGAATTGGGAAAATAACGGATCTCATAAAGGATGGAGATATATTTTCAGACATGTAAATTTTGTTGAAGAGAGAGTTGAGTTTTTCGTGAAAGGTTTCGGTAGCATTTTTGAAGAATTCGAATGGAACTCCATCTTCTCCGGGGGATTTTCCATTTTTTCCTTTGAGAAGTACAGACTTCAACTCATTTATTGTGATTTCACAGTCTTAAATGTTATTAGATAACCAAGGTTGAACCACCAAGGTTGAATTGAGTAGCAGCTCAATTTGCAACACTACCTGATAGCATATTGGCTCCACCTGAGCTTGAGTCTGTAGATTCTGTGATGAAGCAGATTTTTTTTCGAACTCGCTCGGTTGCGAGAGTCCTCAAAGATATCAACATACATATCCGCTGGTCCAGATGTTATCCCCGTCGTTATTCTGAAGGGGTGTTCTTCTACGCTGGCAAAACCTCTGCGTAAACTTTTCCATCTTTCCTATTCCGCTGGGATTTTTCCGAGCAGATGGAAGTCTTCCTCCCCTTCCAATTACCGTCCAATTGCACTAACGTCCCTTCTTTACAAGGTCATGGAAACGTTGATAAACCGTCAACTTATGAAATATCTTGAAGAACGAAAGATTCTTAATGACCGTCAGTACGTCTTTCGTGGCAAACGTTCCACTGGTGATTTGATGTTGCTTCGAAAACTCAATGCTGTCTCTTGTCGTTGAAGCTTAACATTCCCCCATTGCCATTATCCATGAATGCTACCTGCATCGAAGAAACCGAAAAGCTGTCAGTACTTGGTGTTGGCGAGATTGGCTCAACAATAAGAAAAATCGATTTAACGTGACTGAACAGACTATTGTCAGTTAAAACCTTTAATAATTCATTAATATTAGTATTTAACAATTAGATATAAAGAAAAAGCTTACATTAGTTTCTTATCTATCTTTTTTACAATTTTTCGGTTTTCAATTTTTACTACTTTTACTTTTAATCTTCAATTTTTACTCTTTTACAGATTTTAGGTTACTTTTCTTTCAGCGTGTCGTGTCTATATGAATTTTCTTTACGATGGTTTCCACAATTTAGCAACTAGTCCGACAGATTAGTCAAGTTGTGGTGTGCAAATACTTGTATAATCCACAATTTGGCAACTAGCCAGACAGATTAGTCAAATTGTGGTGTGGAACTACTTCTATAATCCACAAATGACGTGTAGTCACGTCCACAAAATGCAACGTGGCTGACGAGTGGAACTTACTCTTTAAGGGCGTTGCCAACACTCCCTCCTGGTATGTTCTCTCGTGGGCACTTAGTTGAATTCATGATGTCCAGAGCGGCCAGTCTTACCACCGGTCGTTCGTAGGTACCCGAAGCTGTTTTCACAACGGCGCTGCGTACTTGCCCATCCTTAGAGGTCTTTGTGGCTACTACTCGCCCTTTTGGCCAACAGTTTCTTGGATTTGTGGGGTCTGTAATAAGAACTATGTCGCCCACTTGCAATGGCTTCACCGGTTCGAACCAATTGGCACGACGAGTTAGTGTGGGAAGGTACTCTAGTACCCAGCGTCTCCAAAAGTGTTCCGCGAACTGTTGCGCCGATAACCAATTCTTTCGAAGTACCCTAATGTCGTCGTCGAATATTGCTAGTGGTTTAGAGCCACTCGAAGAGCCCAATAAAAAATGATTAGGCGTAAGAGCCTCTTCGTTTTCGTTGTCGATAGGAGTATAAGTTAAAGGCCGTGCATTAACGATGTTCTCTACTTCGATGAGCATACTCCTAAGAAGTTCTTCGGAAGGATTTCTGGTTGGCATTATCTGATGAAGAGTCTTTTTTACGGATCTGACGAGTCGTTCCCAGCTCCCTCCCATATGCGGCGATCCGGGGGGAATGAATTTCCATTTAGTAGATGTTGAGGTGAAAGATTCGATCATTTTATCCATGTCGATGTTTTGAAGGGCTTCCTTAAGTTCTCGTTCGGCTCCTATGAAATTTGTCCCGTTGTCACTGTATATTTCAAGGGGGGTGCCTCTACGTCCCATAAAATTCCGTAGCGCCAAGATACAGGAATCCGCCGATAGTGAGTGGGCTATCTCCAGATGGACTGCTCGCGTGGTAAGACACGTTAAGAGTACCCCCCACCTTTTCTCTGTTCTTCGAAAGATGGTAACATACAGAGGCCCGAAATAGTCTACTCCTACAAACGAGAAAGGACGGCAGAACGAAGCGAGTCTCGCGGGTGGAAGTTGCGCCATTATAGGATGAAGCGGCTTAGCTTTATTGTTTTTGCAGGTCTGGCAGATCCGTCGCACTGCAGCGAGGGCTGCTCTGAGTTGAGAGATGTGGAATCTTTGCCTTAGTTCATTGACAACTGTTTCGTGATTCTGGTGCTTGTACTGGCAGTGCATGTCCATGATGATTAGATGGGTTACGCGATGATTTCTTGGGAGAATGACGGGGGTCGGTTCACATTTACGTTTGCAGTTTTTACAAACTGGATCCTTCCAGTTGCCCGAATGAGTTTGTGTTCGTCTAGGCTGGGACACAGGTTGTAAAGGGTACTAGACCTTTCTACTTGCTGGTTGGTTTCCAAGTCGGCGATTTCTTCTCCATACACACTGGCCTGCGCTTCCTTTATAAGCGAAATCTCAGCAGACTGAAGCTCTTCTAGGGTTAAGGGTCCAATCGACCTTTTTTCGGTGAGTCTTTTACTCCTGGTATTTGTTATGAAGCGGAGGACAAAGGCGGTACTTCTTAATAGTCGGATCCAGGTGGAAATCTCATTGTAGCGGAAAATATGTTCTCGGGTAGACGCGTGGACGTTGATGAAGCATGTCTTGAGTTCCTCTTCTGTGTTACTTTCGCTGTGTTTGGTTTCTTGCGGCCAGCTTTCCGGAGGTAACTTGAGGAAATGTGGTCCCATAAACCACCGACTTGTTGCTCTGAACTCAGGAACCTTCTGCCACTTAGTTCCTTCGTCCGCTACGTTGAGCTTAGTGGGAATCCATCGTCAGTCAGCAATCGCTGTAAGATCTAAGATTTCGCTTACCCTGAAAGCCACAAACTGTTTGTATCTCCGGTGGTCTGATCGAATCCAGCTCAGGACGTTTCGGGAGTCTGACCAGAACACGATTCTTGCAAACGTAATGGTATGCGACCTTACTATACAGCTCGCGAATCGGGCACCCAACACAGCGGCTTGCAGCTCGAGTCGGGGTATTGAAAGGCTTTTTAGCCTGGCAACTCTTGTTTTTGCGCCAAGGAGAGCACACTCTATCATTTCGGTTGAGGCATTTCTAAGGTAGGCTACGGCCGAAAACCCGTTCTCACTTGCGTCCACGAAAACATGTAGCTGGCGTTCGACATCGGGACTTGGGTTATTCTTGATGTAGCACTTCGGGATAGTGAGTGTTTCCATTGAAGGTAGGTGCTCAGTCCACTTCAGCCACTTCATATACTCTGCGTCTTGTATTCCTTCATCCCAATCTACTTTGGAACGCCAGATGTCTTGCAGGAGAATCTTGACGTACATTAAAAAATGTGCTATCAGGCCCAAAGGGTCGAACATTGACATAAGCGTTTTCAACACCTCACGTTTAGTAGGACGGCGGCCCCCGAAGAGAAGATTGGAAAGACTTGGGTTCTTTGTTAACTTGTATATGAAGCAATCTGAGGACGTACACCACCACATACCGAGGACTTTTTCGGTGGTCAATTCTACATTTATGTTAAGGTCGATTTTATCTGTGGGTTCAGCTTTTAGGGCTCTGAGAACAGCTGTTGAGTTTGAAATCCAGTTCCTAATTGTGAATCCACCCTGATCGTGCACGAAACGAATATCTTTAGCTAGCTGTACTGCTTCCTCTTCAGTTGCCACGCTATCCATTAAGTCATCTGCGTAGTGGTTTTCTCTTATAGATCGGACCGCTCTTGGAAATTTCGGATTAAATTCATCAGCGTTTTTAACAAACTGAGCGCAACAGGGAGAGCAAGTAGCTCCGAAAGTCATCACGTTCATCATGTAGACATCAGGTTCTTGCGTGTCACTCTTGCTCCATAAGAACCTTTGAAAATCCCGATCTTCCTTTCGTACAAGCACCTGATGGAACATTTCCTTAATATCGCCGCAGATGGCGACGAGGTTCTCTCTGAATTTATAGATGACCGAAGTTAGAGGGGTAAGCTGATCCGGCCCCTTGAGAAGCATGGAGTTTAAAGATACGCCTTGGACTTTAGCTGCTGCATCCCATACTATCCTTACTTTCTTCGGTTTGTTGGGGTTGTGAACCGGGAATATTGGGAGGTACCAGCATCTGTCCTTCCCTGCGGCTACTTCTTTGGCCGATTTGCGTTTCGCAACGTAGTCTTGAATTTTGTCATCAATGATTTCAGATAGAATGGGTTCCCGTTTCAGACGCTTGTGAAGACATGATAACCTTTTTCTGGCCATTGGTAAGCTGTCGGGCATATATTTCTGGTCCGTCTTCCACAGAAGTGGTGTCTCAAAGCGTGATCTCTTGCGGATAGTGTATGTTTCCAGCAGCTCTAGCGCACGTTTGTCTTCAGTCGGTAGAACAGCATTCCCCGAATAGTTAGTACCAAAGGTCTCACCAGAAATGAACTCTTTCACCAGGTTCTGTAGCTCAGCGTTATTGCACTCACAACCGTGGAAACTGTGAAAGGCGTGCAGCCTTGATTCGGTGTTTGCCCTCTCATTATAACGGCCGTGTACCATCCACCCTAGGCGTGATTTTGTTGCAACTGGTTGCTCGGAACTTCCTTCTCTATACCGCAAAGAGAGACACAACTTAGAGTTATTTAGGCCAATCAGCAGTCTCGGCTTAGCACGGGTATAAGATGGGATTGGTACTCCTCTGAGGTGCTCATATTCTTCCTGAAGCCGGGTGGAGTCCACAGATTGTTCTGGCAGCTGCAAGCTTTCAACAGTGTGTACATCGGATAGTGTAAATCTTTCTGCATTTGGAGCTATACCGGATATTTGGAGAGATATTAGTTCAGATTTATCCTCATATCTGTGGGTATTGCCGGTCCACTTCAAACAGAGTGGCTGCCGTGTTCCTTTCGCATTCAGCTCTCTAGCAATATCTGCATCCATCAAAGATAATGAGGAGCCATCATCTAAGAAGGCGAAGGTGTTGACCTGGTAATCTTTACAGTACAGGATGACCGGAACCACTCTGAAGAAAATGCGCTTATGGCTGGCGCTATGAACGTTGCAATGCTGTTTTTTGCTGCGTGGTGAACCCCTTTCCATCTTGGGTGAGCTTTCTTCATTGTGCAGGAGCTGATTGTGCTTAAATTCGCAACCGTTTTTCCCACAAACAGTATTTGAGGTGCATCTTCTGTAATCATGGGTCTCAAGGCATCTTCGACACAGTTGATGCTTCCTTACTGCTGCCCATCTTAAGGTACGGTTGAGGCTCTGGAATTCCTTGCAGTTCGCTACGGTATCACAATCCCCTTTGCATATCAAGCAGCTCTTCGCCTTCCATGGTTGCATATCGTTAGCGCTCACTTGATCATCATGAACGTGTAGAAATCCTTTCTTCGCATCTTTTTTCCCTAGTGGCTTGCTTTCAGTAATAGCCGATGAAATTTCTGGAACAAGAACGCTGTTGGCAGCTTCCGCAAGCCGGTATATCCACCCGCTAAAGTGGGACAAATTGCAGTCCTGTATCCCTTGCTTATACTTAGCCCAGTCAAGACGGATTGCTGGTGGCAGTTTATGCACAAGATGATGTAAAATCGTGGCGTTGTTAAGATGAGCCACTAAACCTGAAGCCTCAATCGTAACGCAGAGGTTTTGCACTACTAGAGCAAAGTTGACAAGCGTTTCCAGTTTTTCAGCCTTTGGAGCGGGTGTTGATTGAATCCTTTGAGTGAGCGCATGAACAACCAGCTCTGGGTCTCCGTACAGCATTTTCAGGGTGGCAATAACTCTGGGCACACAACTTGGCTGTATAAGAAGGCTTCGAACTGCCTCCAACGCTTTACCCTTTAAAGCCTTCTGCAACCTCACTAGGTTCTCTTCATCCGTAAAGGCGCATATCTCGGAGCTTCTGGCGTAGTTGGATATAAACAGCGGCCACTCGTCGGGACTTCCTGCAAAACTTTGTAAATCTCGAGATATTAAATGGCGAGATGCTATATTGGCCCTAGATAATCCGTGGTTGCTCGGTAGTCCCAGATGACTTACACCAGTCATGCGTGTTGACGAAGGATGTTCTCGATGAGGGTGGAAGTTGGTTGGTGGCTGAATATGTTGCAGTGGCTGGTCCAAATAATCCGACGAAGGCGGCTCAGGTTGCCAGACGGGTGGATGTTGCAAGATCCTCTGAGTTGGCTGTGGTGGAAGCGAATGATGCGACATCTGACGAGCTTGCTCAGCGATCGCGGGCGCTTGACTGACGGTGGTGGAAGCCAAACAGTTCTTGGGCTGACTATCGCCCAGCCAACTTTTAACTTTAGTTACAGATGAAGACGCTTCATCATCATCGGATCCCGACGTGTCGCCTGCTAGCTGATTAAGAAGCTGATATTTTTTGTCCAAATATTCTTTGTCACGCCTTGCACACAACAGCCTTTCCTCTTCCAACATTTGCAGCTCCAGTTTTATCTTCCTTCCCGAAGACGTCGAAGTCCTTCCCGAATTTGTTGAACAAGAACTGTTAGCCCGGGTTGGCTGCGCATTTGACCCGCCCGTGGTTGTAGGACACGAATTCTTACAAATTTTCTTACTAATTGGGAAAACCCCATTGCCGCCTATAGCACTTGATGTAAAATTTCCTAATAATGAAGAAGGCTTGGTGGAATTTATACATGTTTCTAATAACCTAGCTTTACTGGCACTATTCTTTGAAATAGCTCCTAAAGCATGCGGAGCAAGGCTAGCCATCTTGTTATCCTTCGTCATCCCGAAGGTAGAAGAGGCGTAAGTATTATTCGCATTGGTAAATGCCGGTTGGATGCTTGTGGTACTAAAATGTATATGGGACATGGCGGCGGTGACGGTGTCTATTGTATGGGTCAACGCTAAATGCGATGCAGCCGTAGCAGAGGTGTTAATATATTGATTCGACTCGTTTGTATATGTGGCACTATTGGCGTCTACTGTGGTAACATTTGATGCGCAGGTAGCAGGCGCAATATTTACGACATAGGGTACATAGGGTGGTGTGGCTTGAATTGGGTTTTGGCTCGCATTCGGAGCAACAGACACGGAAATTTCGGAAGAACTAGATAAAAGAGTACGCTTACCTGTAGTGCACTTTACGCAAGTCCATGGCTGGTCCTGAACTGCATGGGACACTACTGCGCACGTAAAGTGACTCCACGACTCACAACAGTCACATTGGACCATGTCCTCGAACGAATCTGGCTCGTCACAGGCAACGCAGTTGAATTCCTCCTGAATTTTGCCTTTCCTGTTCGATTTGGGGGCATCCTGGGTCCTTCTTGGTGGCATGTTGCAAGTTTGTTGCTTGAAATCCTCCAAATAATGTTTTAAGTTGTTGGCGAGATTGGCTCAACAATAAGAAAAATCGATTTAACGTGACTGAACAGACTATTGTCAGTTAAAACCTTTAATAATTCATTAATATTAGTATTTAACAATTAGATATAAAGGAAAAGCTTACATTAGTTTCTTATCTATCTTTTTTACAATTTTTCGGTTTTCAATTTTTACTACTTTTACTTTTAATCTTCAATTTTTACTCTTTTACAGATTTTAGGTTACTTTTCTTTCAGCGTGTCGTGTCTATATGAATTTTCTTTACGATGGTTTCCACAATTTAGCAACTAGTCCGACAGATTAGTCAAGTTGTGGTGTGCAAATACTTGTATAATCCACAATTTGGCAACTAGCCAGACAGATTAGTCAAATTGTGGTGTGGAACTACTTCTATAATCCACAAATGACGTGTAGTCACGTCCACAAAATGCAACGTGGCTGACGAGTGGAACTTACTCTTTAAGGGCGTTGCCAACATGTGTGTAAACGATGACCTTCGTTGGAATGACCACATATTTGAATTCGCCAAAAACGCTGCTAAATTCTTAGGTTTCTTAAGGCGATGCAGGAAGTTCTACACCTTCTGATCTGGCTACAATTTATAAGTCCTTCATCCGCCCAAAACTGGAGTATAACTCCCATATCTGGTCAGGTGCATCTCAAATATCTTTGCGCCCACTTGATAGGGTACAAAATAGAGCGTTCAAATTGATAGGTGATAGCTCAATCGTAGAATCGATTGATTCTCTTGAACATCGTCGAAACGTTACCTGTCTCAGTCTCTTTTATCGCTTTTTTTACAGACAGCGCTCTAGTGAAATAGCCAGTTGCATTCCTCCCCTGAAACAATTTAGCCGCAACACCCGCCTCGCTAGGAATGCTCATCAGTTTTACCTTGAGCCCAACTTCGGGCGTACAGTCAAGTATAGAAATTCATATTTTAGTCGCACCACCCGAATGTGGAATGCTCTACCTGTCCCTATTTTTCCCCTACATTACGATTCACAAAAGTTCAAAAGCAACGTGCATCGATGTCTCCTTTCAAATCCTCTCCTGTTTTCCTAAATACTCGCACTGTGTTCTACAACATTATAAGGGTAGTCATAACCCCTTGATGTGCGCTTTAATTATATAAAAAAAAAAAAAACGCTTCCAGCGAGTTCAACAGCGCTAAACAGATTTCCGGAATTCTTTCAACATTAGAATGTTTCTTTTTCTTATTCAAATATGGAGAGCAGAAATTTGCTATACGCTAGGTTGAAGTAGGACCCGAGCTACGCCGGGCGGGTCTGCTTAAACTTGTAAACTTGTAAAAATTATAAACTTGTAAGCGCTATTAATTTAATTCCGCTAGATGAGCGAATTCCCACACTGTGCGCCAATCAAGGAATCGGAATCTTAGTTCATAAATCAATACCACATAAATTTATAAACATAACATCAATCATCCCAGCAGTTGCAGTTGAAATCGAGTTAAATATCAAACTAACAGTTGTTTCATTATACATCCATCGAAAACAGAACTTTACATCTACCGAGCTTAAAAACAAAACTAACAGTTTTAGTACATCTGTATTGATTACGGGTGATTTTAACGCATGAATCCAACTTAGGGATCTCCAGCCATTAACAACCGTGGTAAAATCGTCGAAAGATTCTTCACAAGTTCCAAACCAGCTATTCTAAATGACGGCCCTTCTACACATTTTTTCGCCCATAACAGCTTCATACATATAGACCTCACCTTTATTTTACCTTCCCTTACTACAAAAGCAAAATGGAAAACCCTCATGAACCTTCAAGGAAGTGACCACATCCCAATAACAACCGGAATCACCCTTAACAACGATGCAAATTACCACAACCAGATACAAAAATTCCAACTTGACAAAGCTAACTGGCCATTATTCCAATCTAAAGTCACAGACTTCTCGGCAAACAAAGAAATATCCAACAACATTTATAAAGAATCAGCTATCATTCAAAAATCTATCCGCTACGCAGCCAACTTAGCAATTCCCCAAACAAAAAAAATTGCCATACAGACATATGGTCCACTAGTGGAATAATGAGCTTGGAAATCTTTGTCAAAGCAAACAGAAAGCTTGGAGAACGTTCAAAAATACCCAACAAAAATAAACTTGATCACATTAAAAAAAACAAACGCTATTTTCAGGAAAGCAGCTAAAGAAGCAAAAAGAAACTGTTGAGAATTTTACCTCCAACATTAACCCAAACTCTCCTGCTAAAAAGCTTACTTACTTACTTAGGTGGGCATTACAGTTTGGGTTGATCCTGGGCCTCAACCAACATCCTTCTATAACGATTTCGATTTCGGGCGAGCTCTCTCCAGTTTCGCACTCTCAGACGAGGTCTTCCCCTTCCGCAATTTCCCTGCAATGTGCTTTCGAACACCCGACGAGCCGGAGCGTTTGGGTCCATCCGCTCTACATGTCCCAACCATCGTAGCCTCGCGATGCGTACTCTTCTGGCTATGCCCATGTCGCGGTACAGCTCATACAGCTCGTTGTTGTATCTTCTTTTCCACACATTGTCTTCGCATACGGGACCAAAGATCATTCGGAGAATTTTTCTTTCGAAACGACCAAGAGTTTCCTCATCCGCTTTCGATAAGGTCCATGCTTCCGCGCCGTACAGGAGGACTGGGATGATTAAGGTCTTACACAAGGTTACCTTGGTTTTTCTGGAGAGGGTTTTGTTTCTCAATTGCCTTATTAACCCAAAGAAGCAACGGTTGGCAAGAGTTATTCTCCGTTTGATCTCCGCACTGATGTTGTTGTCCGTGTCTATAGCGGATCATAGGTAGACGAAGTCCTGTACTACCTCGAAGTTATGTCTGTCTATTGTGACGTTTTGTCCAATTCGTCGATGTTCTGTGTCATTGTTTGATGACAGCATATACTTCGTTTTGCCCTCATTAACCATCAAACCCATTTTTGCCGCTTCTGTTTCAATACTCGCAAAAGCACCTATGACATCACGCTTTTTTCTTCCCATTACGTCAATATCGTCTGCATAGGCGAGTAATTCTACAGACTTTTGAAAGATTGTTCCTCTGGTGTTGACGTTTGAGTTTCTTACAATCTGTTCAAGTATGATGTTGAAGAAATTGCATGACAGTTTGTCGCCTTGCCTAAAGCCTTTTTCGACATCAAAGGTCTCGGTGAGTTCTTTACCGACCTTGACGGAGCAGCGTGAATTTTCCAAAGTCATCCTGCATAGTCTTACGAGTTTTGCAGGGATGCCGAAACTAGACATGGCTCTGTACAGCTCGTCTCTGTAGATACTGTCATACGCGGCCTTGAAATCGATAAAAAGATGGTGAATATCGATATTATATTCTCGGGTTTTTTCCGAGATCTACCGTAATGTGAAAATTTGGTTCTCTGGTCTAAAACCACATTGATAAGGAGCTATCAAGTTGTTGACGTGGGGTTTCAGACGTTCACATATTACAGCAGACAAGATCTTATAAGCGACGTTAAGGAGGCTTATCCCTCTATAATTGGCGCAATTGTGAGGGTCTCCCTTCTTTAGGATCGGGCATACGATACTGAGGTTCCATTCATCGGGCATGCTTTCTTCCGACCATATCACGCAGATCAGCTGGTGCATGCTCCTTTCCAACTGATCTCCAGCTGCCTTGAAAAGTTCGGCATCAAGGCCATCTGCACCTGCAGTCTTGTTTGATTTAAGTTTGCATATGGCAAGCTTAACCTCTTCTAGGTCGGGAGGACGGCATTCTTGATCATCGTCCAAGCTGAATGGAATCTGAATGACAGCGGAATTTGTGTCCTCATCGCCGTTAAGCAGTCTGCAGAAATGATCTTTCCAGATCCTCAGTAGCGACTGTGACTCTATAACTATGTTTCCCTGCTGGTCTTTACAGGCTTGAGTTCGGGGTTTGCCACCCTGGCAGGATCTTTTTACCTTTTGGTAAGACTTCCGAATCTCGTTCCTGTCATGGCACCTCTCAATTTCCTCAAACGAGCTCTTCTCATGCTGCTTCTTTTTATTTTTGAGAAGTCGGTGTTCTTCCCTTCTTTTCTCCTTGTAGATCTCGTTATACTGATCGTAAGCAGCCCTTGTTCGTTGTTGCATCAGCATTTTACGTGCTTTTTGTTTGGCTGTATTTGCCTGCCTGCATTCTTCATCAAACCATGGGTTTCGTTTTGGTGGCCGAGTGAAACCCAGAACCTCAGAAGAAGCGGTTCTGATGGATTCTTGGCATTGCTGCCACTGGTCTTCAATGCTTAATGCTGGCGGCATGGGATTCAAGGATAATTGAAGGGACACTCGATTGGAAAAGGCACTGGCAATCTCTTGCGATTGTAGCTTTCCGACGTCATATCTCTTCACAGCGTTAGTTCGTGCTGGTCGTGAACAAGATATCCTCATTCGTACCTTGGCTACAACAAGGTAGTGGTCCGAGTCAAAGTTGGCCCCTCGGAAAGTTCGGACATCTAGCACACTGGAAGAGTGCCTTGCGTCGATCGCAACATAGTCAATTTGGTTGACGGTTAATTGATTCGCCATATACCTTTATGAATTTTGAGATGCGGGAAGCGTGTACTACTTACAACAAGATTCAGCCCCGCAGCAAAATCGATTAGCCTCAGTCCGATTTCGGAGGTTTTGTCATGGAGGCTATGCTTACCGATTGTGTTTCCAAAGATGTCCTCCTTCCCTAGCTTTGCGTTAAAATCGCCAAGAACGATTTTCACGTCGTGTCTAGGGCACTGCTCATACGTTTCTTCGAGGAGCTCGTAGAAACAGTCTTTGGAATCGTCATCTTTCTCTTCTGTGGGGGGCGTGGGCGCATATAAGGCTAATGTTGGCGAATTTAGCCCTGATGCGGATGGTCATTATACGCTCATTGACTGGATTTTGGCTAATCACCTTATCCCTGAGTCTTCCTCTAACGACAAATCCGCACCCAAATAAGCGCTGTTTCCGTTGTCTGTAGCAGTCGCCATAGTAGATGTCACAGTTTTTCATCTTCTTTATGCCCGGTCCACTCCATCGCACTTCTTGGATGGCGGTTATGTCTGCTTTGCAGCAGTCCAGGGCGTCCGCTAATTCTCCAGCTGCACGATTAAGTGATCTAACGTTCCACGTGCAGATCCGGAGGTCATTGTCCTTTATTCGTTTGCTTGGGTCGTCAACTTTAAAATCATTATCGTTATCCGAGGCTATTAGTTGTTTCGGAACTGTCCTTTTTTAACGTGGTTGGGTAGTTAACCCTACGCACAACCCCCAACCTGGAGGGTCAGGTCCTTTTGGATCCCTTCGGACACAAAGGGCTGGAATATCCAGAGTCAGTACCCTGCTGCAGGGGTGTGAGTGCTGCCGTTGGCTCAGCAGGAGCTCGTCCGCCACCATCTCTACTTCAATACCCTGTCCTAGTATTGAACGCCCCCGAAAGACCTTTAAACCAAATATGTTGGAGTAGCTCCTTCAGGGGTTTCTGCTTTTATGGCTGCTGAAGTCCACCGTTGATTCTGTCCTTCGAATTCATCCGCTGGAACATTTACACGAAAGCTCTCGTAGACTACTGAGATTCGTGCAGTCAGTCATTGTTCGCAGAGTAATTATAGTGTTGATCGATCACAATTCTTTTGTTCCGGATTCCCTTGTCAACACTCGCACTTACTAGTTTAGCAGGTCAGCTCTGGACGGAGCATCCCAGGTCCCAGTGGATAACGCTTGGAGGTGTTGTATCTCCTCCTATACCTTCCAGAGGAAGTCGTCGTGCGTTGAACTCAGCACACTTCAATTGTGTTGTACTCTTTGATTGCCAATTCGATATCATATTACGGATGTTGTTTTGGGTCAATCAAAGTGCAATCATACAATAGTTGAATTGTGCTGACTCTTTTAACGTGCCGACGATTATCCACTGCGAATGTTTGGGCTTGCGGTCACCTAAATGACACGACGAGGAGAGTCTTTGGAAAACATTCAATGAAGTCGGTCGTTTCGCATTCTTTACACGGAAAACACTTTAACATTGGCGCAGCCGGTCCGCGAATCTCGTTTCTTTTATGTAAACTCGCGAATCTAAATTCAGAATAGTTAAAAAAAAAAAAAAAAAAAATTTATTAATCAAAGTGTGAAATCTAAATGTTTTAAAAAGAATCGCGTCGAATGTTGGGTTGTGTAGTGCTGTTGTGACATTAAAGTGAACGAAAAATAAAAAAATAATAACAAAGAGCAAAAAGTATATCTGAAAAAAAAAAGAAAAAAAATCCATCGCTGTGACAATTAAAAGTAGATACAAAGGGAAAAATACAGGTGAGTATACTTTAATGTATGTACCTATATTTTATTTTTTAGATCGTAAGTGACAAAGTTGTGTACCTATAAATTTTATTTATTTTTTTTTTCGGTTTAGTTTTTCAAGTCAAGTTCTTAGTCAAGTTTCGTTTCTTTCATTTGTTTTTCGTAGTAACTTTAGTTGAGGTAGTCGTTTGATTTTATTTGATTTAAAAAAGAAAAAAAATTAAATCTGTTGGTTGGCGTTAGTTAATGGCCCGCACCCAAATTGAAGCCCAACTTAACGATCTAATAGAGGAGTTAGAGTATTTTAAAAAAGAAAAGAAAGAAAATCAACGACAATTAAAGTCGGTGAATGAATTTCTTTTCACAGAATTAAGGGAAGTTTTGAATCCTGAGGTTTACAAACTGGTAAGTTTTCAGCTAACGTCTCAGTGGGGTAAATTAACTAGAGTAGAATCGACTGACGAAATCGTTAACGAATACGTCAAAGCCGTTCACGCTCTAGTAAAAAACCACGCTAAAGAGGCAGAGAAAATTGCGAAATGCCACTTGAGAGTATAAGCAAGGTAGTTTCAAGGTTAGTCCCCATATTCAACGGGGAGAGAAATCATGAACTTTCACGAAGAGTTCATGAATTCTTAAACGCATGCGATCTGGCTTTGAAAATGGTAAAGCCAGAAGAAGAGGGGATCTTAGTGTCTCTAATCTCAACCCGATTGCAAGGCGATGCGTTTGAGTTAATTCGTTCAAACAATGTGAACACAATAGAGGGTTTGGCAAAACTGTTTAAAGACAGTTATTTAGTGCCAAAAACTCTGGACAATGTGATGAACGAATTAAAACAAGGCCATCAATTGTTAGGCGAAGATGTAAAAGCGTTCGCTAGACGTCTAGCGAAACTGAAAGTTACATCTGTTGAGATTATTGACTCAAGATATTCCGCAACTGAGTCAGTAGGCCTCAAAAAAGAAGTTGAAAACACGGTGTTGACAACTTTTAAAAAAGGGCTAGTCGATCCAGCTCTTCGACAGTTTATGCTGGGGAGCAAAAGCAAAGATCTCAACGAAATCTCTGAGGAAGCCTTGAAAACTTCCTTGCTACTACAGCCAAACTCGATGGGCTATATGGGAGTTGGAACAACACCAAACTTACCTTTTGATCGTATTAGCTCAATGTACCAAATTCCCGGTACTTTCCAACAAAATTACAATAGCCTGACTCAAGCATATCCATCTATGCCTTCCATGCCTCACCTTTTTAACAATTATACTACACTACCTCACAATTTACCTCAAGTGACACAAGACTACACATCTAAACCCGCACAACATCCTTCACACATCACACATAATGAAACACCTCAATACATCCAGAATTTTCAAGACCCTCCCCACTCCAGCAATAGACAGTCAACAAGGTCTGCAAATCCCATTAAAACCTGCGGATTCTGTGGTAAGCAAAATCACAGCTATGTTGATTGTAATATTCGTAAAAGAACGCCATACTGCGACACTTGCGAGGACTATGGGCATGCTCAAAACAGTTGTCCCCGCTCACAAATACGAGCTACTCAGACAATAAGTCAAAGGCCTAAAGTCAAATGCAAGTGGTGTTCTAGGGTGGGTCATGTGGAGGACGAGTGTTTCTCTAAGAGAAATTACCTCAAAGACCAATCGGGAAACGCCCTGGGGGCCAATTTGAATCACTAAATTGTGCCCCAGAGAATTCGCTCTCCACAAAATCAACAACGAAAAATAAAAAAAGCAATATAGACGAAGTAAAGCCATTAGCGCCTGTATTAAACGATCGACAAAAAGAAAAAAGAACACAAAACATTGAATCGGAGGAGTTAAATTTCTTTACTTTTGAGTCGATTCGTAAAACGAAGCAGAAATCAAGGCCACTAGTTTCTGGGACAAAAATAAACCTAGGTCAGTTTGGTTTCTTATTTCTGATTTTCAATCTTCGTTTCGTTTGGAGTAAGTGCTATTCAAAGGTGAAATTCGTCTATAACTTTTTGAATGATTATTTTAAGTGTTTTGTTTTGAAGTGTTTCAACCAGTATGATTTGCCGAAAAGTAAGAAAAAAATATTATATGCATTTAGGAATCTTCGTAAGCATGACGTGTTCGTCGAGCTGCCTATGTCAATGGCCAAGTCCGAAAAGGTACTTCTTCTGGTCGACACAGGAGCAGACTCGAGCTTACTAAAAAGAAGCTCATTAAAAAATGCTACCAATATAAATATAAATGAAACAAAGCAACTGGGTGGTGTTTTCGGTGGAGTAGGTATGACATTGGGTACAATTAAAACCAATTTACTTTTTCCAAGAAAATTTTTTACTAAGTGGAATGTTGTAGATGGACTAGAAGATATACCTGCTGATGGTATACTGGGTCGTGATATCCTTTGGAATCACTCAATCATCGACGCAGTTTCCAAAAGAATAAAATTTTTGGATGAAAAAAAAGAATTTTTAATTGATCTACCTCTAAAATGCCTGCCAACAAATCCTCCTCCTATTTCTTTACTAAACGTTGTCAAGTGTAGGATTGGAGCTCGTACGCAAACTATTGTTAAAATAAAAATTCCGAATTCCATGTCAAACGAATTCCTGATACATTCACAGGAAATTGATGATGGAATTTATCTAGGAAACACAATAGTTAAGGCACACGACAACTACTTCCATGTCCCTGTTTTGAACAGTACAAGAGAGGACTATTTCATGGATACAAGCTTCATACCTACACACTCAAATCTTAAAAATTATACAATAGTAAAAAATAATCCGGGATCGAAAATATATGCGAATTTTAAACAAATCCACATTAAGGAACGGGAAAAGAACCTTCTATCTTAATTAAACTAGATCATAACTTAACAAAGCAAGAAAAAAAATCTATACAAAATTTATGCATTAAGTATAATGATGTATTTTTACTAAAAGGGGATCGTTTAAGTTATACACCCGTGTTAGCCCACAACATACCCACCAAATCTGACCAAGCACCAACCAATAGACAGTTCGAAGATAATATTCAAGCAAAAGCAACTGTGGCTCCTAAACAAAAAACAACCTCCAAGGAAAAGAAGAACGACCATGCCATATCAGAACAAATTCCTGAAGGTGAAATAATAACTGATTTGTCCAAAACATCATGGAAAATCGGACCGTCTATAGGCATGGGAAGTCATGGTCAAATATATTCAGCGTGTAAGGCATCGAGTTCACCAAAGAATCCGTCCGACTATGAATATGTCGTCAAAATTGAACCACATGGCAACGGGACGTTGTTTGTTGAAATGCATTTTTGTATGCACAATGCTCGTTCTGAAGACATTACACAGTTCAAACAGCAGCGCGGACTTAAATCTTTTGGGATGCCTTATCTAGTTGGTAAGGGATCACACGACATTAACGATGTGAAACATCGCTTCGTTGTAATGCCACGTTATGGAGACGATATTTGGAAGCTTTTCTTGGAAAACGGAAGAAGGATTCCAGAACACACAATTTATCGTCTTGCCTTACAGATGTTGGATGTGTATGAGTACATCCACGGCCGAACGTATGTCCATGCCGATTTAAAAGGAGCCAACATCTTATTAGGTTATGGGAAAGGTGGTGCTTCCCAAGCATATTTGGTAGACTTTGGTTTAGCTAGTCACTACACCCAAAAGGATTTCAAGCCAGATCCAAAGAAAATGCACAATGGTACAATTGAATACACATCTAGGGATGCACATCTCGGTGTAGCAACAATGCGAGGAGACTTTGAGATCCTTGGGTATAATCTAATCGATTGGACAGGCGTGAGGCTGCCTTGGGAACAAGAAAACGTCCTTAAGGTTCCCATTAAAGTCCAGAAGTCTAAGGAAACTTTTATGAGAGATGTAAGTACTGGTTTGGAAAAACTATACCCAAGAGGAGTGCCAAATCCAATAATGGAATTCATGAAATACGTCTCTACTCTGGAATACAATGAGACACCAGACTATGAAAAATGCCGAAAGATATTTCAATCGGGACTTAAAGCTCTTAACGCTAACAATTCAGGAGACTTAGAATTCAAACTAATGTCATCACAAGACTCTAAAAACAGGAAAGAAAATAATAACCAACTCAATGACAAAATAGTCACTGTTCCAAACAAAAGGTTTGTCACTTTAACGGATCCTACTGATATTTTAACAGTTCTCCGTGATTTCCATGATTCCCCACCTGGAGGACATCAGGGAACATCAAAGACGTTTGCACGCATTCGCTGTCAGTTTCGATGGAAGAACATGCACAAAGACATCGCAAGTTATATAAGGAATTGTGAAAAATGCCAAAAAAATAAGTCAGGGAAAATGACTAGAATGCCAATGGTATTGACAGATACCCCATGTTTTCCTTTCGAAAAGGTATACATGGACATGGTCGGTGTTCTTCCACTGACATATTCCGGTAATAGATACATTTTAACATTCCAGGACGACTTGACGAAGTATATGACCTGTGTGGCCATCCCTGATGCTGAAGCATGCACTGTAGCAAGAGCTTTTTACGAAGAGATTGTAACAAGGTTCTGTATACCCAAAGTTCTAGTCACAGATAACGGAACAAATTTTACTTCGAAGCTTTTTTCCGAAACTTGTAAGCTTCTGGGAGTTAAAAAGATCCACACTACCGCCTATCATCCACAGGCCAACGGTTCACTTGAACGCAGTCACAGACCCTTAGCGGAATATCTAAGGAGTTTTGTTGACAATGATGATCAGTGTTGGGACCAGTGGCTGAGACAGGCAATGCATGTCCACAATAACACGGTGCATACCGCCACTAAACTGACACCAACTAAGAGCTTGTATGGTTTCGAGTTCGAGATGCCGACAAATTTAAAGAGTAAACCTAAACCTCTGTATAATGATGAAGACTATCCGAAACTTCTTCAGCATCAACTGCAGAAAACTCATGAACTTGCAAGAGAGAATCTCGAACTGGCCAAGCAAAAATCGAAACAGCAATACGACCAACCCTGTTTCGTTTGCAGTTGGAGCAAAAGTCATGCTTAAAAATCCAACTAGGAAAAATAAGTTCTCCCCTATTTGGTTGGGTCCCTACGAGGTGGTGTCTGTAAATGATATTGTAAATACCAATATTCAAGTAGGTAGGAAAATCAAAAGGGTACACAACAACCAACTTAAGGCTTATTGTAATGATTAAATTTGATTTCTTTTATTTTGTTTTCTCTTTCTAGATTGTGGACTGACTGGTAAAAATAATTATTTTTATTTTTTTTTATTCAAATATAAATTATCTTTTTACATTAAATTTATAAATTTCAGTTTGTTCACAAAATTCGAAAAAAAAAAAAAAAAAAAAAAAAAAAAAAAAAAAAAAAAAAAAAAAAAAAAAAATAGAACAAAAAGTTAGACTATTCCTGTTATACAAAAAAAAAAGTGATAGAAGAAAAATGTATTCAATACTTAATATTAAACAAACACTTTTAAATGTTGCCTTAATGTATAAACTAATCTTTCTCGTGGCAAACATACCGAACGTCTCAACATCCCACACAACAACGACATCAGCTCCTTATCAAATAGAAAGCATTACTTTAACTCCGGCACTATTTGAAGGCATTGGGAATGCTGTCTTTTTTAATAACAAATGGACCATATTCACGAAAATAAAACCCATGGATTTTTCTGAAGTTCTCGATTTTGTAAACAAGTGTGACGCTAAGATCAAACAGCTGTGCGTTCCTCTACAATCAAATTTCCAAATAAATTGCAACATGAGAACGAACGAGTTGGAAGCTATCATTTACAACCTTCGGCAAAACAACATGCGACTAAAGCATATGGTCTCTCACTGAAGAAATAAGAGAGCTATAGAAACAATTGGACATTTCTTCCATTGGGCTTTTGGAACTATGGACAAAGAGGATTCTGATAAGATTTATGATCATCTTGACAACTTGGATACGAACGAAAAGGAAACGCTCAACTTGATTACGAAGCAGATAACGGTGGCAAATTCCAATTTTGATAGGCTCAGTAAACCTATTAAAACATTAGCAGAAGAGGTGGAAAAAATTGGAAATAGTTTCGAAAACTTCACCACGGATATGGAGAATTTCGCGACGGCTGCAATCAAAGATTTAGCTGCGACGAAATTGAAAGTGGAGATTAACGAAATGATCTCATTAGTTACTTCTAAACTACTTGAAGTCCAAAGTCGCCAAACAACTGAGCTATCAATTTATAACGATTTGTACCAAAATAAGCTTCATCCCTTTATTTTGGACGCAAACAATATATCATCAGTGCTGAAGAATTCAAAGTATGAAAGAATGGTTCTTAATCCAGCCGCGTTGTTCCAAGTTGTTCGGCTGTTGACCTATCCACAAAGAGACTCAATCGTTTTAAAGATTACTGTTCCGCTACCTGAAGCCACCATGTTTTCCTTGTTCAAGGTATACCCAGTGCGAACAAAACTCGATAACCATTGGGACTTGGTTTTGGACGTTAAGACTCAATACATCGCAGAAGCAGACGATCATACCTTATTTGTCACCATGTCGCGTACAGAGTTGATGCAATGTTCCGAGGTCCCGTTCAATTCGTCAATAACGATAAAGGTATGTCAACACCAAAAACCTATACATACCAGTGGAAGCTCCGAGTGCCTAGTAGAGCTGTTGCAACATTCTGCTACCTCAAAAACGAACTGCAACTACGTCGCTGCACCAACTACAAAGGTAATCACGAAGATGTCAACGAAGAACCAATGGTTTTTCAATGTAAGAGAATCGGTTGCTCTCAATTTTAATTGCGATGGGGAACTGTACGCTCCAGAGCTCAAAGGATTCGGAATTCTGCACATTCTACATCCTTGCGAAATAAATACGAAGGAATTGCGTATACCATACGAGCAGGTTTGGAGTTCAAAGCTTAAGATCCATCAACCGAGAGTGAACCATTCGGATCTTATTGGACTATTAAGGGAAAGATATGCCAATCTTACAGTGAGGACCTTTTCGAAACCACCACCACTATCCCTAGGTAGTCATAGCGATATGATTGCGAGTTTGAAGGAGGGGAAGAAGTCGTTAGAAGATCTACAAGAGGAAGCAAATCAGGTCGAAAACAGAAAGCGTGTAAACAGTCAGCGATTGGAAGTCGACGTCCATCGATATTCTCTTGTGTCCATCATTGTTCTCATAATAGCACTCGTATTGTTTAAATGGTACCTTTCAAGAAGTTCGTCTGAAAACACCGCCAACATACCGAGTCACATAACAACAAATGTAACAAACGTTGTCCCAGAAATATCCCATGCCGTCAAGATAGATGCCGTCGAGATGGATGCCCTGCCCGATCGTACAGCTGCAACAAGGAAATCGATACGAGAAGTAACGTTTGCCCGAGTTTAAAAAACTTATTTGTAATGTATAATGTAGTAAGAAAAAGAGAAAACAAAATAAATAATAATTAAATAAAGAATTGTAAAAATGAGATCAAAATAAAGATAAAAATCTTAAAACTGTTAATTACACGTTTATACAAATATAACGTTTTGTTCTATATATTCAAAAATATAAATAAAAACAAACTGTCCATTACCTCAAAAATGTATTGCTTACATAAAAAAAAGGGTTACTTTTGTATATAAAAGAAAAATTATAATACAATATATTAGAATGAATTAAAAACAAAAACAAAATTAAACCTATTTTTAAATATAATGCTGTTAATAATAATGTTCTTAAATAAAAAAGATAATAACGTTCCTAAATAAAACTAAAAAAGAAAATGAAACAATTGTAATGTAATAAAAAAACAAAGTAATTCCTAGAATATAAAACTATATTTGTTAAGTATTTGTAAGAAATTGTTCAATAAAAATAATTTAATCTCGTCGATTGTCATCCGGTTGATCGTGAGTTCGTCCTCCGGGTGGGGAGGGATGTTGTATCTCCTCCTATACCTTCCAGAGGAAGTCGTCGTGCGTTGAACTCAGCACACTTCAATTGTGTTGTACTCTTTGATTGCCAATTCGATATCATATTACGGATGTTGTTTTGGGTCAATCAAAGTGCAATCATACAATAGTTGAATTGTGCTGACTCTTTTAACGTGCCGACGATTATCCACTGCGAATGTTTGGGCTTGCGGTCACCTAAATGACACGACGAGGAGAGTCTTTGGAAAACATTCAATGAAGTCGGTCGTTTCGCATTCTTTACACGGAAAACACTTTAACAGAGGTATAGTAAGCACAATTGACGTGTACTACAAGTTACAGCATCTGGGCGCCGCCAAGTTGGCACCAGTCAGAGCCTACCAGAATAGTACGACGCCCATCCACTATAGCTAAAAAGCTATGGTCTGATATAAATTCCCTCACAGGTAATAACAAACCCACCTCAATAAAAGCCATAAAAGATCAATCCAATAAAATGTTAACATCACCCTCAGAAATCGCCCAAGCTTTAGCTCAAACATGGCCAACAGCTTCAAGAGATTTCAACTTTAAAAAGGTAAAGGAACCATGGATTCACTTCTATACGTTGACGAATACATTGCGTCAAGTTTAAGTTCAAGGAACCATGTTTCATTCTTTTCCATCGATTTCGAAGAACCTTTTGACCGAATTAGGATCCACGTTATCTTGAACGAATTAACCAAGTGGAAAATATGACCCAAAATAATTAAGCTCTTTAAAGCATTTGTAACTCATAGAAAATTCCGAATTAAAATAAAAACTACCTTTTCTTCTGTGCACAATCTGGAAAACTACATCCCCAAGGATCCCCCCTATCAGTCGTTCTTTTTGGAATAGCCTTTAATAAAATTAGTAAAATAATTAAAAAATATAAAAAAGTAAGCTACTCCCTGACAATTTAGATTTAATAATCTTATCCAAATGCAAAAACTTAAACCAGGTACCAGCTGATTTGTCAAGCATAATTCTCGATGGGGAAGAATATTCTGGGACAAGTATCCACAGACAAAAGTAAAATACTGCACATATGCAAAAAAAAAAAAAACAGCTGCTCAAAAAAGGTATTGGTTGATTTCAAAAATAAACTTATAGAAAATGTAAATAACATAAATATACTAGGAATTATATTCGATTCTAAATTTAATTTTAAGCAGCGTTGTATTTATATAAAAATGTGCCTTGCTACCAGGACCAATATGATTATAGCCTCAAAGCAGTTTCTGTAGTATACTCTCTTATTAATGTGATAAAATCAATTATTCTTTCAGGAGTAGATAGACTCGCTATCTACAGCAAATGCTCCAAGTCATCACTACAACTTCTCACACCATCATACCAAAACGCAGTAAGGGCCGCTCAAAGAGCATTCCGAATCACACCCATCAAAAATATACTAACAGAAGCCGCACTTCTATCAATTCCCGACCGGATTGAATTCCAAACCGCATCTATTCTTCTCAAAATCAACTCCTGCAACAATTCACATATTCAATCACTCATTCCGAAAATTATACGTAAAACCAGACGCCAAAACTACCCATCAACACTTCTAAGGGCCATAAATCTCTCATCAAAATGGAATACTCCAATTTAAAACAAATTCACAAGATCTCAAACGTTCCCACCATGGACACTTAAAACTGATTCTATTAACACCAATCTACAAAAATTTTAATGAGATGCACCAGCAAATGTTTAAGGAAATAGTATCAAGTTTTAAAAAAACAGAATGGAGCCTCCTTTTCATAGATGGTTCCAAAAATGAACACGGTGTCTCTTTTGCCGTAATTGACGAAGGCGGGAATGCAAAAATCAAAGGCCTTCTAACAAGCTCCACCTCAATATTTACTGCCGAAGCACTAGCTATCCCGAAAGCAACATCGTTAACAAACAAGAAAAAACTGCAATCAGCTCGGACAGCTTCTCGACAATCACCGCTCTCAAAAACCTGAACAACAAAACAGAAATAAATAGATCAAATCAGAGACAAAATACATAATAGGAAATAAAAATCTTAAAATAATATGGGTCCCTGGACATGCTGGAATCCCAGGGAACGAGATGGCTGACAAAATGGTTAAGGCAGCCCTAGACGAGCCACTCATACAATTCAACATCTTCAACAAAAAAGATGCAAAGAAAAACATCTTGCACACCGCTTACCAAATCAAAAAAATAAATTGAACTGATACACTCATCATTATTCCAATATCAACCCACAAGCTGAAAAAACTTTTACCCAACTAATGTGTTATAAGGATGATAAAATGTTACATAAGACTGCGACTCAGCAACTCCAACATTACCCACAGCCACTACACATAACAAAAGAACAACCATTATTATGCCACCACTGCGACAGAAACACTCCCCAACACTCCCCTCACTATTGAACAGAACACCTCATAGTCGACTGCGATCTGCAAACACGTCAAAATTATATCAAAAAACGTTTATAATTCAATAACAAGCTAAGTGTAAACGATTGGTAGGTCTGACAATCATTGTCAGATCTGCAAACGTCTGACAATGTGGGCAAATGAGCTGGCAATGAGGGTGAAAATGGAATTTGTGAGTACACGGTTTGCAGAAATCTACAAATATCTGCAAGTTGATTGCCAGCTATTTGGCTGACAATGTCGACAAACTAAATTGGGCAAATAGCTGGCAATAGATTTGCATATATTTGTAGATTTCTGCAAACCGTGTACACACAACTTCATTTGTGGATCTGCAAATTCATTTTCAGTTCATTGTCACATCGCATCTGTCAAAAAAATTTTAAAGCTAAAAGTGAAAAGAACATGCAATATAAGAACATGAACATGTGTAGATTTTGTTTTTAATCGTTTAATATTCAACTAAAAGTGAAATATCAAAAAACAATATAAATGGATAAAAACGTTGCAATCGCAACTATTTTGACGGCGTATTTGTTAGAAAGCAGCGATGATGAAACAGCCAAACAGCCGAAAAAGATGTGTCGTAAGGTATGGACGAAGGTGGGACGAAGGATTGGGTGGCCCGTCGTGAGCAGGAGGGATTCTACGCAAAATTGATGGTGGAATTGCGAGCAGAGGAACCAGAACTGTACCGAAATTTATTGCGAATGGATAACAAGCAATTTGATCACCTTTTAGCTTTGGTGGCTCCACATATACAAAAAAAGATACGAATATGCAATGGAAAGCAACATTATTTGAGAACTACTCCAAGGTTTTTTCTTATGTCGTTTTCATGAAGTTTTCATAGATCTACAGAAAAAATAAGTTTTCATTCGGTCCGAATGGAAAGCTAGCGTTAAGATTAGATTTCCGAGAATAGAATACAAATACGAGTACAACAAAATATTTCCCTTTGTTTTATTTCGATTTTACGTTAACCGGCCAGCGGATTACATACAAATTTAGCTAATTTTTGATGCACCGCAGTCTGAATTCATAGCAAGACTTTTTCGCATCTGTGAGCTCACCTGGAGCATTATAAATTTGATTACGAGGTGTCATAAATACTCGTCGTCTGAGATCTTCTGATACAGATTGCAAATCTGAATGAAAACTACTTGCAGCTTCGTCTAGAAAACATTGGTATGAATATTGATTCAATACCGAAAATAAATTTTAATAATTATTCTGAGCGACGAAAAATCCGAAAACATATAAAAACAATAACATTGAGTCAATACACCTTATTGATTTTTCACTATTTAATTTAACACATTAAACAAGACAAACTTTAATTTAATACGTCAAATGAGTACCTGAATGCATTTCGGAATATCTTCGTTCCATCATCAGCATCACGACTAAATCCAAAAAGTAAAATGTTGTGGTTTGTTGTTGTATGAAAGTTGCATGTTATTATATAAGAGAGAACAAATGCGATTCGATGTTACCGTTGTCTAAATTCATTGCATTTGAGTCTCTCTGTATATAAAAACTTTCATAGGCATCTAGCTTACGGTCGTCTATCACTTCTTTCACCAGACAAACATTTTCAATATCAAGCTCCATATGATTTTTGTTTAGAGCGTGTGCTGCTAACGCTGATCTGTAAGCTTGGTTGCTTCGAATGTATGTCTTATGCTCTTTGAAACGTGTAAGGAGATTTCTCTTTGTTTGGCCGTAATAAATGTACCGAAAATAAATTCACTTACCAGTGATTTCTGGTATCAAAAAAGAGTTAACAATCTTCTCTGAGTCGGAAACATTCGAGAACTTCTTTTGTTCATCTGTTTCACAAAGGAATATTTTGAGTTTGGTTTCTGCTTTTTTGGTTTGGTTGGCTTAGCATTTTGTCTTGTATTTGTTTCTCTGTGTCCAGGAAATCTATCCGCTTGGCTCGGTTTGTTATGAACAAGACGTTTGGATATTAATCCTCCACAAACGGCTTCGTATCCTGATTATGTTTAGTTGTTTCAGCCATCTGGAATAATCGCACTAGATTCATGTGGAAATGGTCGTTCTGCAGAAAGATCATAACAGGCCGCCTCCACCTGCAAGAATTTTCGTTATGTCGACTCGACTTAACATCAAATGTTACGTGGAGGCGGGTCATTTGACGTTATGTCGCAATCTCTAACATCTCTGTCTTCGATTTTATTTTAACAGAGTCAGCTTGACATCAAATTTGACAGATGACTGTTTGTGCGTGTTAGTGGAAAATGTCATTTTTTCTCATAATTTTTAGTCTTTCATCAGTGTCGGTTCGTATCGGTAGCTCATATTACAATCTAAAAAAAAGTTTTTCTCCAAATTTTTTTTTTTTTTTGTGCAATACAGCTTTAAGCTAAAGCTAAGTGTACACGATTGGTAGGTCTGACAATCATTGTCAGATCTGCAAACGTCTGACAATGTGAACAAATGAGCTGACAATGAGGGTGAAAATGGAATTTGTGTGTACACGGTTTGCAGAAATCTACAAGTATCTGTAAGTTTATTGCCAGCTATTTGACTGACAATATCGACACACTAATTTGGACAAATAGCTGGAAATAGATTTGCAGATATTTGTAAATTTCTGCAAACCGTGTACACACAAATTCCATTTGTGGATCTGCAAATTCATTTTCAGTTCATTGTCTCATCGCATCTGTCAAAAAAATTTTAAAGCTAAAAGTGAAAACAACATAGATTTCGTTTTCAATCGTTTAATATTCAACTTAAAGTGAAATATCAAAAAATAATATAAATGGATAAAAACGTTGCAATCGCAACTATTTTAACGGCGTATTTGTTAGAAAGCAGTGATGATGAAAGAGCCAAACAGCCGAAAAAGACGTGTCGTAAGGTATGGACGAAGGATTGGGTGGCCCGTCGTGAGCAGGAGGGATTCTACGCAAAATTGATAGTGGAATTACGAGCAGAGGAACCAGAACTCTACCGAAATTTTTTACGAATGGATTACAAGCAATTTGATCACCTTTTAGCTTTGGTGGCTCCACATATACAAAAAAAGATACGAATATGCAATGGAAAGCAACATTATTTGAGAACTACTCCAAGGCTTTTTCTTATGTTGTTTTCATGAAGTTTTCAAAGATCTACAGAAAAAATAAGTTTTCATTCGGTCCGAATGGAAAGCTAGCGTTAAGATTAGATTTCCGAGAATAGAATACAAATACTAGTACAACAAAATATATCCCTTTGTTTTATTTCGATTTTACGTTAACCGGCCAGCGGATTACATACAAATTTAGCTAATTTTTTGATGCACAGCAGTCTGAATTCATAGCAAGACTTTTTCGCCTCTGTGAGCTCACCTGGAGCATTATAAATTTGATTACGAGGTGTCATAAATACTCTTCGTCTGAGATCTTCTGATACAGATTGCAAATCTGAATGAAAACTACTTGCAGCTTCGTCTAGAAAACATTGGTATGAATATTGATTCAATACCGAAAATAAATTCACTTACCAGTGACTTCTGGTATCAAAAAAGAGTTAACAATCTTCTCTGAGTCGGAAACATTCGATGAACTTCTTTTGTTCATCTGTTTCACCAATGAATATTTTGACTTTGGTCTCTGCTTTTTTGGTTTGGTTGGCTTAGCATTTTGTGTTGCATTTGTTTCTCTGTGTCCAGGAAATCTATCCGCTTGGCTCGGTTTTTTATGAACAAGACGTTTGGATATTAATCCTCAACAAACGGCTTCGTATCCTGATTAGGTTTAGTTGTTTCCGCCATCTGGAATAATCGCACTAGATTCATGTGGAAATGGTCGTTCTGCAGAAAGATCATAAGTGACATACAGAAAGGAATAAAATGATGTTATGCATGTCATCCATTTCACTGGTTATCTCAACTTTTTTAAATCAGTTAGCATCCATAACTAAAAAAATGTTCACGTAATTAAAACATTTTCTATAAAAACAAAAATCACCTTTAAATTTTCGATGAGTTTTGTAGTTGACAATGTAGTTGTAGAGATGATTCAAGTGTTTTTTTTTTGCTTGTAATCCTTCTCAGATTTGTCTGCCAATGAATAAATTTGAAAATGTTTCTGAAACTGGGTCTGCAAATTTATTTATTGCCAGACATTTGCAGAAGCGTCAGAAAATGAACAAAATTTGTGTACACACGATTTCCACATTTGCTAATTAATTTGTCTTCAAAATGATTGATGAGCAAATTTTTCTGCAAAAAAATTTGGTGTGTACACGGTTGTCAGCTTGCGTGTACACGATTGCCAGATATCTGCAAATTAATTAGCAGATATTTGTCTACAAATTAGCAGCCAAACTTAAGCTAAGTGTACACGATTGCCTGATCTGCAAATATTGCCAGATCTGTCAGTGAAAAATTTGTCTCGAATGGCTGACAATCGTGTACAGACCAAATGAATTTGCAGAAAAACTATTTGGCTGCTAATTTGTAGACAAATATCTGCTAATCAATTTGTAGATATCTGTCAATCGTGTACACGCAAGCTGACAACTGTGTACTCACCAAATTTTTTTGCAGAAAAATTTGTTCATCAATCATTTTGAAGACAAATTAATTTGCAAATGTGGCAATCGTGTGTACACAAATTTTGTTCAATTTCTGACGCTTCTGCAAATGTCTGGCAATAAATAAATTTGCAGACCCAGTTTGAGGAACATTTTCAAATTTATTCATTGGCAGACAAATCTGACAAGGATACAAGAAAAAAAAAACACTTGAATTGTCTGTACAATTGGATTGTCAACTACAAAACTCGTTGAAAATTTAAAGGTGATTTTTGCTTGTTATAGAAAATTTGATTGTCAACTGCAAAACTCGTTGAAAAATTAAAGGTGATTTTTGCTTTTTATAGAAATTGTGTTTAATTACGTGAACATTTTTTTAGTGATGGATTCTAAAAATATTGAAGAAAGTGCTGCACATTTTGAGCCCATTGTGGAGGTACCAATTACCTGTTCACCGCTAGCCGAAAAAAAGAAAAAATGTTACCGAAAGAAGGTTGAAACAGAATGGTCCCACGAATATACATATCCTCAAATTGATCCATGAGATTGAGATGAGGCGGAGTTTGTGGGATGTTGGGTGTGCCCAATATAAATTGCCGAAAGAATTGCTTTGGCAGGAGGTCGCCGACGCCGTTAATATGTCGGCAAACAATTGCAAGGGAAAGTGGGCTAACCTTCGAATAACCTTTAATGCTAATCTCGACAAACAGCGGAAGAAGAAGTCAGGGCAGGGCACAAGTGAGACAGCTCCTATCACTTGGAAGTATTTTCGCCCTATGCTGTTTTTGGAGTCAAACAAGGTATTGCGATCGACCAAATCAACATCGTCATTGTAAATTGTAAGGAATCCCCAATTCATATTTAAAATTGTTGTGTAAATGCAAACTTTTCTTTTTTAGCACTCCGCCACAGACGATGAATCTTTTTTAATAGCCCTCGATGAGGAACTGCCCGTTTCCACATCACATAGGCGTAAGACTGACGTCTCTACACCTTTTGATAGTGACACCAGCCAAAGCCGGGGGTCGACCATAAAAGAAATGGCGGTAGAGGCATTGCAGAGTATGCGTTCGGCGTCAAACAACCCGAAGACTCCATCTGCTCTCCTTTGCGAGTACATGGCCTCCGAGTTGGAAACCCTTACACCTCAACAGGCTGCATTGGCACGGTTGAAATTCAGGCAGGCATTTAATGATATTATGGCAGAAGTTCTTATGGTAAGTGTATTTTCCTATTTTTTTTTTTCACTCATTTGATTTGTGTACACTCTCTGCATTTTAGACGTCTTCATCTCAACAGGAGCAAGCTGGTTTTGATGCGATTCAAATTGTTTACGTTGCACGAGATCCGGGAGACACTCCAGTTGCAGAATCATTTTATGAATCACATGAAGATTTTTCATTTGAAGTAAAACCTTTATAAACTTTATTCATCTATTTACGCATTTACATACTTTGCTAATTAAAAAACATTTTATTATTATTATTATTATGCCCCGCCCACTTTCCCCTCCCAACCGGCGCGCGGGGAGGACCTTTTAATTATTCTCATTATTAGATTATGAATCTTATAGTACGGTTATGATGTGTCTATTATGTTAATTTTATATTTTATATTGTTTAAAATTAATAGAATTATTAAAAGTTTTAGTGTTAGGGTGTGTTATTTGGCTGAAAAGCCATTTGTTTTATTAATACTTTGAAGATACTGATTAAATAGAATCCGCTTTTAAATATTTTATCACTTCTTTTTTAAAGATTCTTATATTATTAATTGATTTAATTTCATTAGAAAGATTATTATATAATTGGAGACCTTTATACATTAAAGTGTTCTGTGCTCGTGCCGTTGATTTATGTTCTAATCTAAAGTCTCTTCCACTTCTAAGGTTATAGGGTTGGGACTCACTAATATATTTTAGATTATTGCTTAAATATTTTGGAAGCATATTATTTTTCAATTTGAATACAAATATTAAAACATTCAATTTAAATAACTGTGTTATGTCTAGCCAGTTTAATCTCTGTAACATAGATTTTATATGGGTAAGTCGCGCGCATTTTAAGATAATCCTCATAGCCTTGTTTTCGAGCTTTTGCAAACGAGAAATATCTCCTAGTGAAGATAAGAATAAAATGGTAGAGCAATACTGAAAATGAGGTTTCACAATCGCGTTATAAATTTTAATTGCTGTTTTAGTCGATAGCTTATTTCTAATCCGTCGCAGAAAGTATATTTTTTTTGATAGTTTCTTACAAATATAATCTGTATTAGATCTCAAATTTATTTTATTGTCAATTACCATTCCTAAGTACTTAAACTCATTCACATGTTCTATATGTTCACCATTAATTTGCACCACATTCTGATCCGCACTATTGATACACATATACTTTGTTTTGCTTATATTAAGTTTTAACTTATTTGTCTTGAGCCATTCATTCACAGATTCCAAATCATTATTTATTTTATCCGTACCTTCACGCAAGTCTTTTCCCGAAATAAAAAGCAAAGCATCATCAGCAAACATACATAACTTACAATATTTAACTGTTAAAGCTATATCATTGATATACAATAGGAACAGAAGGACTCCCAACACTGATCCCTGAGGTACTCCTGTATTCACTTCTCTTGCACTAGACACAGGTTGAGTTCCAAAATGCAGAAACTGCGCAGATACTGCAAAGTCATGCGTTCCGAAAATTAAAAAGGAAAATTTCTACAAAGTCGCGAGTTTCTTAACGCAGTTTTAAGGTATACGATGCGCAGTAACTGCGCAGTGAACGCATCAATTTTTTTTTTGTATGCTTTCATTTGACGTTAGTGAAAAAAAAATTTTTACTACAAAAAGAAAACGTTTCTTCAAAGAAAAAGATGGAATCCGAAAAAAAGTAAGCGAATCTAAAATTAAGAAGGTTCCCACAGGAATGGGGCAGGGAACGGAAACTTAGAAGCTACTCCACAGACTTCAAAAATTCTTTCAGTACTGGGATGCCAAATAATCCCTCAGGAAGAGAAACAGGAACGAGAACGGGAATCTTAAAGTTACTTGACCGATTTCAAAAATTCTTTTAATTCTAGGATGTTACATTATCCCTTAGTTACTTGAACTGATATTTCATTTACATATTTTTATGGGAACGGGAGATTCCTACAGGAACGGGGTTGGGAACGGAAACTTAGAAACTACTGGACAGATTTCAAAAATTCTTTCAACTATAAGATGTTGCATTATCCCTCAACGACATAGGCCCTTATTGCGAGTGTCGTTAGGCTGTCGATAAACGACGGTTGTCGAACGTCGAAAATGAAATTTGGTATTGCGTATTCTTATTGTTCGATACTTTCAATTTTGAATTCCGTCCTTATCGTCTGTATTTTTGCGTTCGACTATCACGGAAACTAACTCAAATGTCAAATTATAGGACTTATTCACAATGACAACTTTCATTATTCACAGTAACAGAAATCCTTGTCGATAGAGATACGCAATACCAAAAGGAAAATTTATGGAAACTTTCGATCCTTGTCGCATCGAATGTTAGACGACACTCGCAATAAGGGCCATAGACTTATATTTCATTCACATATTTAGATGGGAACAGAAGATTCCCACAGGAATGGGGTTAGTAAAGGAAACCTAGAAACCACTGGACAGATTCCAAAAATTTTTTCAGCATTAGGATGCCAGATAATCCCACAGTAAAAAAGATTTTCATCCCCATATTCTCACGGAAGCGGAAGAACGAGAGAACGGCTAGCTAGTATGAACAAAAATTTAAAAATAAATGTAACCATATCGTACACTTTCTCTCTCTCAGACTGCTATTTTAAATACGTTCCGAAATGTAAAACTAATGCATAGTAAAATATATGCAAAGCAGTAAGGCTGCGCAGTAGATGCGCAGTGAGACTGTAGTACTGCCGCAGTTAAACTTTTTTTTCTGCATTTTGGAACTCAGCCACATTATTGTTAACCGATGTACGCTGTGTACGGGCACTCAAATACGACTCAAACCATTTCAGCTCATTATTTTGAATTCCATATTTTGACAGTTTTCTAACAAGTATGTTTCGATCAATCGTCTCAAAGGCTCTTTTGAAATCCAAAAATACTGCAATGACTATATTTTTGGTGTCCATCTCATTCTTCCAGTTTTCCACTACAAAATTGAGTGCTGTCTCACACGAAAATCCTTTTCTAAAACCTGATTGTTGATCTATTATTAAGTTGTTTTGTTCTAAATAATTTCTGAACTGTTTTTCTACTAGCTTTTCCAAAATTTTTTCATAAATCGGGAGCATATTTACTGGTCTGTACTCCTCACATTTCATTGTATTTTGTACTTTTTGTATTGGAATTACCAAAGACTCCTTCCATTTGCTTGGAAAATAGCCCGTTGATATAGATCTATTAAAAATTGCTTTTAGTATTGGTCCCACGATTAAAAAACCATCTAAGAACATTTGCGCATTCATAAATTTATAGTCTTTCTTTTTACCCATTGATTTTAAAACATTGATTATATCCCTGTTGCTGAAGGGTTTAAAAGTAAAAACGGAGTTGATATTATGAATTTTATCTGAATATGATGTATTTGGAATATCCGCAATAATGTCTTCAACACTTGTTATAAAATAATTATTAAACTCATTTGCTATTTTCTCATTGTCATTTATAATGTTTCCATTGAATGCTACACTTTTTATTTCACTTCGATCTTTTTTTAAAACAAAAGTTTTTATATTTTTCCATATTTTTTGTGGATTATCTGCTATATCAATTCTTTTACGTATAAACGCATCTTTAGCAGATTGAAGCTCTTTTTTATATTTGTTTCTTGCTGAAATATACTCTGACCATACCGAACTTTGACTTCCAAACTTACATTGTTGGTATTTCACAACTTTATTTTGTTTTAATTTTGCTAATTTTCTATTAAACCAATTGCATTTATCTACATTCACTCTTTTTTCAACCACCATTTCTTTCACAATGTTATCTAATTCATCACACAACAAATTTGCTAGCTCATTCACACTACCGTTGACCACATCCACACCAATTAAATTGCTAGTTAAAAGTTTAGAGAAAAATATGTTTTTATCATAAATTAATGTTTTATATTTTGTACAGCAATTGGCTTGTATACTGTTTTTTAGCGAAATTTCAAATCGAATGGTCTCGTGATCACTTATTTTCAATTTAGGGTCATTATTTGCCGAAATTTGCTCAATGTTCGATATAACATAATCGACAAGAGTCGACGAATTAGCCGTTATTCTCGTCGGTTCATTATTAATTACTCTTAAATTATTTTCCATTAATATCGAACGAAATTTCCTTCCATATGTTGTATCACTCAACCAATCGATATTGAAGTCACCTACTATTACGAATTCTTTATCAATTTTCATATTTTCCAGCAAACTATCAAATAAAGTAAGAAATCTCGCTTTTGAAAAACTTGGTGATCTATACACAAGGAGTAGTTTCATCAATGTGTTTCGGTCACCAATATTTATTTCGAGGCAATCTGATCCCTCGCAATTTTTGACCTCGTTAACAACTTCAAAATTTAACTATTTTTTAATGTAAACTAAAACACCACCTGTGTAAGAAGAATCACTTTTAATTTGTGCCAAGTTGTATTCCTTTAATGCCAACTCCGATTCATTTACATTACTTGCTGTTACATGTGTTTCACTTAGGCATATTAAATGTGGCTTTTCCTCACTAGCTAATAATTCAATCTCATCAAAGTTGTTAACGAGACCTTGAACATTTAAATACACACACTTAATCATACTTAGATGCTAGTATAAAATTTTTTCTCTTTCAAATTTCAGTTTTCTTTGAAAAACTGGACAATTGACATCTCTGGAATCATGTTGCACATCAATGTTGTTATCAACATCACCCAACCTCTCCTTCATTAAAACACAGTTTATGCACCTCAGACATTCACTCAAACAATCTTTTGCTATGTGATTTTGACCACACTTTGCACATATATCTTTCTCACTTCTGCATTTAGCCGCACTATGATTATAACCGCAACACTTAAAGCATCTCTTTACATTTATATTTTCATAACAAATACACTCATCCCACTCAATAAACACAAATTTGGTTTTCATGATTTCTTTAAACGCTTCACCATCAACCTCTACAATTGCGTTATAAATACTTTTATTTTTAGCAGATTGATAAATTTTTATGCACTTAATTTCTTTAAATTTAATGGATTTATTTTGCGCTTTTAAAGCCACTTCCACTTGTTCATTTCTAAGTAGTTCCCTCATCCCATGAATTAATATTTTAGGGTTTCGCATATCGCTCACTTTTATATCGTAATTAGTATTTAATTTTTCCATTATTTCTTTTGTTATAATATTACGCTCATTTTCATTCTCACATTGTATTGTCACCGCCCCGTCTTTTTTATTAGAAATTTAATTACTTTCACTGATAACTTTGACGGATTTATTTTTTCTTTCACTTCCTTAATTGTTTTCGCGCTCTCTTGTTGATTTTTTGGTTTAATATATATGGGTGCTCCCAACATTGATGCATATGAAGGCTTATTGTTGTCATTATTTTTTTTCTCACTAACATCTTTAACTTCACTAAACGCTTCTTTCACACACTTCTTCAAATTGTTAACGTTATTATTATTTTTATTTATTATTTCACTGACTGTCTCTTTCACGCACTTTTCCATTCTTTCGACACTTTGTTCAAATATACCTTTCAATAAATTCTCCGTTGAATTAATTGACGATAAAATTTTCGAATAGTTATCTTTTAATATAGTCATTGATCCAATGCACCGATCACAGACAAATTTAATATTTGTATTAGTTTGCATTTTCTCCATGTCATACTTTGTTAGATTCCCGCACTTTTCATGTATACCCCTACCGCACAGGCCACCGCACCGCACAAGTAGCTCGCTTCTAGTTCCTTTTTCACATTTAATGCAAGATGCATACATAATTTTAATTCACTTGAAGCTCACTTGTTAATAAGATTTTGGATATAACACTCAACTTAATTGAACAACTTAATGTTGCATATAATTTTATGAAGTTATATAAATAAATTGCTATTTTCGCGGACACAATTAAAAAACACGACCGTTCTCTCTGAGATCTCTCTCTCTAGTTCATTTTTGAAAGAACACTTGTTAAATTTATTGGTGGTTGCTTGCTTTTGCTTTTTTTTGGTTGATTTGTTTGCTGTAATGTCATTTGTCAACAAGAAATTTTTACTAGAGGTTGAAGTAAGTACATGAAAATAGTTTCACTCTGGCTATGTGAAGAGTAGCGCTTAGTTGAATTGAAATTGAGTTTAACGAAGTAGGAACTGGGCTACTTTTGCTGAAACCAATAAGAACATTGTTGATTGGAAAATAAAACATAGCAATCTTAATATATAAAACAAAGACAGGTTTGTTACAACACTTATAACTCAAGATCTGCTAAACCAATATTCATGGTTATTGATTCGTTGGATTTGTCTCCGCCCGGAATAGCATAATACATCTTAAAAACAATGAAAACTCGATATGTGTAATGAATACTTAATCTATATGTACATTTGTACATATCTATATAAAAGAAAGTCGTGTTAGTAACACTATATATAACTCAAGAACGGCTGAACGCATTTGTCTGAAAATTAGTGGGGAGGTAGTTTAGGAACAGGAGACGGGCATAGGATACTTTTTATCTCTATATTCCTATGGGAACGGGAATATAAACGGGAACCTAGAAACTACTGAACCGATTAGAATGCTACACTATCACCGAGTAACATAAACTTTAATTCATCCCCATATTTCCACGGGAACGGGATTGGGAACTCAAACTTCGAAACTACTGGACATATTTTAAAAATTCTTTCTGCTCTAGGATGCTACATAATCCCTCAGTAACATAGACTATATTTCATCCATACATTCCTGCGGGAACAGAAACGGGAACTAGAACATGAACCTTAAAACCGCATGACCGATTTCAAAAATGTTTTCAACTTTAAGATGGTGCATTATCAATATCCCACATTTACATAAATTATTTCATCCTCATATTCCCTAGGGACCCGGGCAACGCCAGAAGGCTAAGCTATATTTTTTTTTATCCAGGATTGGGATCGGAAACCTAGATACTACTGGAAAGATTTCATAAAATCTTTCAGAATTGGGATGATACATTATCCATCAGCAACTAAGATTATAATTCATCCCTATATTCCTACGGGGACGAAAACATGAACCTCAAAACTACTCGACCGATTTCAAAAATTCTTTCGAATTAAGGATCATACTCGAACGTGATTGGGAACGCAACCTTATATAACTATTTGACCAATTTCGAAGGACAAAGAGACGACCCCGTCTAAAACATTTTTATCACGCCACAGACATAAAATGTAAACGGAATGCTTAAAATCAGAAAAAGAAAAGTAAGCAGTAAAAGAAAAAACCGACATTGGATATTGACTATCGTTTCATTGACTCAAATAAAAATAAAGCAGCGTGCAACAGAGACGACATCAATGCAATGCGTTAGCTTTCGTTATAAACAAAACAATGTTCTATAAAAAAACAAAAGAAAAGCTGACTTATCGTGTCAGACTAAGCGCGCATAGTCCAAATATCAGCAAGTTAATGAGTCAGCGGAGATCTTCGCTCAACACCCTGGGCTGCTTTAGACATACTCATATACCCCTTATCCCTCGACATTCACGGCGTTGTTGAGGTCTGTATTTTTAAGGTTCCCATCCTTCTGTTCCCGTGGGAATATGCTGATAAAATATAGTACATGTTATATAGTACATGTTGGGATGCCACAAAATTCCGAAATGCTTCATCTAAAATTCAAAAGAACCTTAAAGTTATTAGACCGATTTCAAAAATTATTTCAACTCTAGGATGTTACAATATCTCTCAGTGACATAGATTTACATTTCATTCACATATTTCCATGGGAACGGAAGATCCCACTGGAACAGGGTTGGGAACGGAAACTTAGAAGCTACTAGACAGATTTCTAAAATTCTTTCAGATCTGGGATGCCACATAATTACTCAGTAACTTAGCGTTGACATCATCGCTATAGTCCCACGGGAACAGAAACAGGAACGAGAACGGGAATTTTAAAGTTACTTGACCGATTTCAAAAATTCTTTCAACTCTAGGATGTAACATTATCTCTCAGTGACATAGACTTATAATTAATTAACATATTTCTATGGGAACGGAAAATTCTTTCAGCACTGGGATGCCACAAAATTCCTCAGTAACTAAGCAAAGATTTCATCAATAAAAACCCATAGGAACAGAAACAGGAACGAGAACGGGAACCTTAAAACTACAGACCCGAGGAACGCCGGGCGGCTCAGCTAGTGTTCCATAAAAATAAACTTTTTATATTTAAATTGAATTTCAAAATTGTATACATGTTTGAATTCAAATGAATCTATACTGCCATTCCACCTCACCTTCTTCGATGAAGTACGATTTGAATTCGTCTCGTATATCTTTGGCTTCCAATGGTGGATCATTACGGGGTCTTTCTAATGGATACAACGTTCTAGCTGCCGGTTCTAGATTTTGCCGACAATCACCTAAAATTATGTAGTTCATGATTTTCATTGTAGCGATCAACATAATTACGAGGAGCGTAATTGTTTTTATTCGTCGTCATCAAGAAATTATGTAGTACGCAACAGGCAAGCGTAACTATCTTTGCCTTTTCAGCATTCAAATGTATGGGCTTGCGCAAAACTCGGAAGCGTGCAGACATAATCACCCTTATTGCGATAGGCGTTTCACTAAAACACCTAAAAAATGACAGTGCTCCAGCCGCGATAATTTTTGTTTTCATAAAAATATAAGTTCAGCCCTCTATCTGTTCCTCATTGCTCTTACCATTCAGTACAGTTACAGTTCTGGTTCCTCTGCTCGTAATTCCACCATCAATTTTGCGTAGAATCCCTCCTGCTCACGACGGACCACCCAATCCTTCATCCATACCTTACGACACGTCTTTTTCGGCTGTTTGGCTCTTTCATCATCGCTGCTTTCTAACAAATACGCCGTCAAAATAGTTGCGATTGCAACGTTTTTATCCATTTATATTATTTTTTGATATTTCACTTTAAGTTGAATATTAAACGATTGAAAACGAAATTTATGTTGTTTTCACTTTTAGCTTTAAAATTTTTTTGACAGATGCGAGAGACAATGAACTGAAAATGAATTTGCAGATCCACAAATGGAATTTGTGTGTACACGGTTTGCAGAAATTTACAAATATCTGCAAATCTATTTCCAGCTATTTGTCCAAACTAGTGTGTCGACATTGTCAGCCAAATATCTGGCAATAAACTTACAGATATTTGTAGATTTCTGCAAACCGTGTATGTACACACAAATTCCATTTTCACCCTCATTGTCAGCTCATTTGTTCACATTGTCAGACGTTTGCAGATCTGACAATGATTGTCAGACCTACCAATCGTGTACACTTACTTAATACAATTATGACTGATTGGAAAATTTCAAAATAAAAACAAAAAATTTCTATGTAAAAATTCTTGTCTTTGCTTTCATTCCGTTGTCAAAATTCTGCATCCACCATCCGTGCTGTTCGAGTACAAAATGAAATGTTATAACAAAATTTGCCCAGCCACGCTAACATTGGTTTGTGTCTTTGAAGTTAAATCGAGTCGACATAACAAAAATTATTGCAGGTGGAGGCGGACTGTAAGTGACATACAGAAAGGAATATAATGATGTTATGCATGTCATCCATTTCACTGGTTATCTCATCTTTTTTATTTATTTATTTTATTTATTTATTTATTTACAAAAAATAACTTACAAAGTAAATTTAATAAGCTATTTATAAATTTAAGACATCAGGGCAACTTGACCATAGATGTCGTGAGAGAGGAAAAATGAAAATGAAATGAAATATGAGTTAGCATCCATAACTAAAAAAAATCTTCACGTAATTGACACATTTTCTATAAAAACAAAAATCACCTTTAAATTTTCGATGAGCTTTGTAGTTGACAATCCAATTGTAGAGACAATTCAAGTGTTTTTTTTTTCCTGTAATTCTTCTCAGATTTGTCTGCCAATGAATAAATTTGAAAATGTTCCTCAAACTGGGTCTGCAAATTTATTTGTTGCCAGACATTTGCAGAAGCGTCAGAAAATGAACAAAATTTGTTTACACACGATTGCCACATTTGCAAATTAATTTGTCTTCAAAATGATTGATGAACAAATTTTTCTGCAAAAATTTTTTTTTTTGAAAGGAATTCGACATTAATTTCTTTTTATCAAAATTGATTGAAGTTAATTTAATTTGCATACTTACACAAATACTTGGAAATCGAATTCCATAATTTCAAACTGGGAAAATCTGTATGTTTTCCAATTACTTTTACTTTTTAACTACATTATGAACTTTAATTATGAACTTTTTTTATCAATATGTACAAAATATTAACTTTACTCAAATTAGAAAACTCTATTGTGCTAAATGTGGGGAAGATGGTCATTCGTATAAAGACTGTAAAAACGAAATTCTAAAATGTGTGAACTGCAATAGAGCTAAAGAAAGACTTAATTTAACTGACATTGATATAGGGCATGACTGCAGAGATATTTCCTGTAGATCACTTCAACGTAAATTAAAAATTGAAAATGAGAAAATAATATATGTATTAGCAATTAGCGACATCGGCAAATTGCCTTCTTTTGAATATCGGTGGAATGCGATCAAATTTAGCACAGTTGGAAGTAATAGTGTTCAAAAAAGATTACGATTTTATTTGTGTGACTGAAACTCATTTAACATCAAATATAGAAGACTCTGAAATTAAGCGAAAAGGCTACAAAATAGTAAGATGTGATAGCTGTTCTAGCCATACGGGCGGAGTGACTTTTTTTATTAAAACAGAATGGCAGGTCGAAGAAATAGCAAAAATAGCTATGGGTAAAATGATTTGGTGGTTAGTTGTAAAGGTGTATAAGAACAATATAAGTATGATCTTAGTGGCTGTTTATAGATCTCCGAATAAACAAAACTCACCGGAAAGCATTTTTTGTGATTTTTTTAAAGATCAAATTGATGAGATTAGTGCGGTATATCGGGATGTTATAATAATGGGAGATTTTAATATAGATTGGTTTTCGGGCAATACGTACAAGAAACGAATTTTTGAAAGCATATCAGACAATTCTTTTAATCAAATAGTAACAGAAGCTACAAGAGTTACTCAAAACTCGTCTACCTTAATAGACTACGTAGTAACTAACTATCAAAGTATACAAGCTAAGTTAATAAATGAATTTAAAATCAGTGACCATGAAACATTGGAAATCAATTTTGAAACAGGTATTGTCACCAAAAGATACTCCAGGAAAAACATAAAGATACTGTCATTTAATGAGAACGTTTTTCGAAGTGAAATTATAAACCAAGAAATAATAAATTTAAGCTTTAATGATGTAAATGTGTCAACAAAATCTTTCAGTGAAATATTAAAGAAAACTATGGGTAAGATGATGATCTCAAGATCATTTAGTGGAACTGATAACAATATCGGGTGGTTTAATCAACATTTAGTCAATATGAAAATAACGAAAATTCAACTACATCAAAGAGCTGTTTGGACAAATAACATTACTGACTGGAATACATATAGACAATTTAGAAATAAATATGTCAAAGAATTAGAATTAGCCAAAAATAATTTCATTGCTAGGAAGATAGATCAAGCTACAGAAGAAAAAACAATGTGGAGAACAATAAAATCGCTCGTACTGAATGAAGAAAGAAGTGAAATAGATCAAATTGTATGTGATAATAGAACGATAAAAAACAAGAGAGAGGTAGCTACAGCCTGAACAGTTTTTTTTGTTAAAAAAGTCGAAGAATTTAATAGTAAAATATCGTTTGAACAGTATGAAAATTTAATAAATATAAATAGTGTTAATACTTTTAAGTTCAAATGAATTAGTATGAGTGAATTGAATTGTACAATGAAGAACATGAATGCTAAAAAAGACTTCAACGGATTGTCAACAAGAATGTTACTAAGAGCGTTTGACATTTTAGGGCCTTGTATTTTAAAAATAATTAACAATTCATTAAGAACAGGAATTTTTCCTGAAAACTGGAAGGAATCTACAGTAGTACCTATTGAAAAAGTAAAAAAAAAAAAACAGTAAATCCAGCAGAGTTTCGTCCTGTAAACATGCTTATGACAGAAAGCAAAATCCTGGAAAAGGTGGTACATAAGCAATTACAAAGTTATATGGAAAGTAACAATTATCAGGCTTCCGACAGCAACACAGCTGTGAATCACTTTTGAATCTAGTTGTCACACAATGGAAAACAAATATACATGAAAAAAAGGTTATAGTCGCAGTTTTTTTTGGATCTTCAAAGGGCTTTTGAAACAATTGATCGAGAAGTGCTGGTACAGAAGCTCGAACGACACCAACTCAAGTAATGCTAGATACCCTGAAGTGGCTTAATATAAATCAAAGAACATTAATGAATGTACTCATTTTCATATTTAAAATTAGAAATAATATGTTACCGAATTATCTGTTTAATCAAATCGTGTATGTATCCGATGTTCAACCGTATCAGTTAAGAAATAGAGGAAATTTTAGGCTACCTTTCTTTTCAACGAGCAGAGCTCAAAATATATTGTTCCACAAAGGTTTACAATTATTCAATAATTTACCAAATGATTTAAAATCAGAAACGAATATATTATCATTTAAAAGAAAGCTTATTTTATACGTAAAATCAAATTATAATTAGATAAACGAGGCAGACGCTTTGTATATTAAAACTATAGTAACATCACGGAGGGGAGATCGATGGTAGCGCCACCAACGTCTCCATTAAAGGTTTTATCGGTTCTGAAAATTGAACGCTGGCTGTTCACTTAGTTATGTGGATGGTAATTTTAAGGATGCTTTAATGGTTGTGGATGGTATTTTCAAAAATAATTTAATGTGCTTAAATGATTTTCAAACAATGTCATGATACGCCAAATGCAAAACAACAGACTTTTTATCATTTAGAATTAAAAAGCACATCACGCTTTTATATTGCTAACACATTTACGAAGCAAAGCTCCCCTAGCAAAAAACAATAATATATGATGTATTGGCAGCAAGTTGGCAGGGTTCTACGATTAACTTTTTCCGATTGAGAAGGTAGTACGTTTAATGGTGACGACAGGGGGCGATACCATCGCCCTCCGTGATGTTACTATAGTTTTAAATATACAAAGGGCAGACGGCAGAAAAGCCATGCTTTTTGTTTTTTGTAAACTATGTAATCAAGAATTATAAATGTTATCAAATAAAAAACAACTATCTATCTATCTATCTATCTAATTAGATAAATCAATATGTTTTTTATTTATCAATATTTCAACACATGTTACAGACTCAAATGACCTAAATTATTTAGAACTTGAGGGATATTATCACCCTTTTAGCTGTGAAAGTGAATCTAGTCATACCGGTGGTGTTGTTGTCTATGTCAAAAATAATTTTAAATGTCATTTTCTGAAAAAATATAAAGTAAGTATGCAATATTGGTGTTTGATGTTAAGAGTGCAATATGAAAACTATCCTGTGATACATATATGTGGTGTATATAGATCTCCTAGTCGAGTATCATCGAAAAGTGAATTTTGTAATGAGCTAGAAAACTGGTTAGAATATCTATCCCAATGTGGTAGATTTATAATGGTAGGTGACGTCAATATTGACTGGTTTGATGAAACGGACACGTACACGCGAAAAATTTCAAACATTTTTAACGATAACGGTCTAAACATGATTGTAAATGAGCCTACGCGAATAACAAGTAACTCAAAAACATTGATTGACTATGTGATCACAAACTGCACTGACGTAGTTACAGCAAGAGTGAATAATAATAACAAAATAAGTGACCACGAATCCATTGACATATTTATAATAAACCAACACAAGACCAAACATAAAAAAACAGTTAAATACTGTTCTTATAATCAAAATCTTTTTGTGTCAAAACTCCTGGAAATACCCTTTTTTGTTATTGATTCTGAACAATCAATCAACTTGAACGTCCTATGTGATCAATTTGTGTATAATCTAAAAAGTGTTGTCGACTCCATGATTATAGAAAAAAAAGTTCCTTATAGTAACGCGGAGTGGTTTAATTCTGAACTAGAAGCGGAAAAAATGCGAAAAGTCAATCTTTATAGAAGGGCTGTTCTTACAAACGATGAAAATATATGGCACGCGTATCAACAATGTAGAAACCAATTCAAAAGGAAAATTCGGCTAGCTAAATCTTTGTTTATAAAAAACCAAATTGAAAATGCAAATAATCAAAAGGACATGTGGAAAAAGTTAAAGAAATACGTTCTTAAGAAAAGTGACGAAACTATATTGGAAATAGAAATAGAAGATGGTTCTGTGTTAAATACTAGTGCAATAATGTGTGACAAATTCAACAACTTTTTCGTTCAGTCTATACATGAAATAACCCGATCTGTGATATTTTGTGATTATTCAAATTTACTTGAGCAGTGCAATTTAGATTTTAAGTTCAGTCTAGTCAACATAATTAGTATACGAAGTGCAATAGATCTGCTTAGCAAGAAAAGAGACTTTAATTATATGAATGTTAAAATGTTAAAAGACTCCCTATGTGTTGTTGGCCCAATAATTGAAAAAATAATTAATATGTCCCTTAGTGCCGGTGTTTTTCCACAATCTTGGAAAGAATCGTTGATAGTACCCATAAAAAAGATCCCCAATGCAAAAACTATGTGTGATTTTAGGCCAATAAACATGATGCCCCTTTATGAAAAAGTAATAGAAAAATGTGTAGTAATACAACTCCAAAATCACTTAGAAAGCCAAGAGCTTATAGACACTTATCAATCGGGATTCCGTGCAAATCACTCATGTGAAACGACTTTGAACTTTGTCATTAATGATTGGAGGAGGGAAATAGATGATAAAAATGTGGTAGTTGCTGTATTTCTGGACTTAAAACGAGCTTTCGAAACAGTAAACCACGAAATAATGCTTAAAAAGTTGAAGTATTACGGTATAAAGGGAGTGGAGTTTAAGTGGTTTAAGTCATTCATAACAGGTAGGACACAACGCACTACCGTAAATGGCAAAATATCGTCACCAATTAGTGTCAATGTAGGAATACCACAAGGCACAATACTGGGAGTGTGGTTGTTCCTATTGTTCATAAATGACATGAGTAAGGTAGTTAGATCTTCGAAACTAATTTTGTTTGCTGATGATGGTTTGCTATACGCTTCTGGAAAAAATGTCGCAGGCTGCATAGAAGAAATCAACCAAGACTTGGAGAGAATAAGCACATGGCTAAAAATGAATAGACTGATATTAAATGTTGCAAAAACTAAATGTATGATTTTCAAATGTTGTCCTGTAAGTTCGTCTGAAAATGTAAATATGTATATAAATAATGAACAAATTGAGCAAGTCAAACAATTAAAATATCTTGGAATTTTATTAGACGAAAAACTAAACTTTAACGAACACATAAATTACCTTTGTAAAAAAATATCAAAAAAAGTTGGAGTTTTAAGAAAAATAAGGAAAAATATATCCAAGACAACTGCTGTGAATTTATGTAATGTGTTAATTAAACCACATTTTGATTTTTGTGCTAGTTTGTTGTTTATGTGTCCACAGTCACAAAGATAGACTACAATTACAACAAAACAAAATTATGCGTTGTATTTTAAAATGTAGTCGATACACCTCAATAAGAACGATGTTAAATTCGATTAAATGGCTAAATATTAACCAAAGACTGTTTATGTTATGTATGATATTTGTGTATAAAATTAAAAATAATATGTATCCTGACTATCTATGTGAAAACGTACGAACAAATGCAGACCGTGAATACAACCTTAGAAACAACAATGACCTAAGAATAGAAAGGTCAAGGACAGTGAGAGGTCAAAGAACTATATTTTACATGGGCTTCCATGGTTTCAATAATCTACCAAGTGAAATCAAAAATGTAAATAATTTTTTAGAATTTAAAAGAAGAATTGTCAACTATGTAAAAGAGAATGTTATTTAATTAATCCAAAAATGTTAAAACAATTAACTGTGATCGAGATATAAGGCTTATTATTTAAAATTGTAAAAACTGTATACTAAATGGCTTATCATGAAGCTAAATAAAGATCATTCATTCATTCATTCAATTACTTTTATGTAAATATTGTAATTTAATAGCAGAAGCTAAATAAAGAATCTAATCTAATCTATATTCAATTGTATCTACTACTTTATCGGCAGAAAGTCCTGGTAGCTAATGCCGAACAAAATATTATTAATAAAATTAATTATTAATGGAACCTAATTTATTACCTGTTAATAAAGTTGTAATAATAATAATAATAATAATATGTATATATTTTATAATACAGATATATGTATGTAGTTTAAGACTCCTTTAGAACATAAGCGAAAAAATGTAAAAAATAAAGACTAAATGGCTTATGAAGCTAAAAAACATCATTCATTCATTCATTCTTTCAATAACCGCTCAGTTTTGCAGAAAATCGATTATGAGGTCAAAAGTATTAAAATAGATCATTATAACGGGCCTACTCACTTAATAATTGTTATTATATTCAAATCACCCCTTATTCATTATTAAATTCATATTTATTAGTTCATCAAATAATACTTACACTTCCAACACCGCCGCCAAATAGGAAGTAATGCTAAATAGAAAGCTATATCTCCTAAGCATGGATAAGATCTAAAGATCGATGTTAAGGATATCAATACTGTCGCAAGCATGAATGGATCTTTTCGTAACTTGAATGTTAGAGGAATTAAATACAAAATACTGGCATTTATCTGGAAAGTTATCAAGAACATTGTGCGAAAATGGTCGAACATTTCCATGAAAAAATACCAAAATAACCCGATATTTGGATGGAGTTCATTGCAAAAAAAGCTGAAAACATTGTTTGTTAATATTTTTTTAGGTTTACGCATTTGAATATTACTTACACAAATCCTAATGTTCCATTGAGAAACGTCCAACCTCCAACTATTGAATAATTTATATAACACAAACCAGCACACGCAAGGATAAATAGGGTAAAAACTTTAATGAAGTTCTTGAGGTATCCCCCTTCCATGATTAATATAACTGGAGCAATTAAAACAACAGGATAGAAATTTCGTATAGTTTCCACAGCCAAAAATAAAAGACAAAACAGTAAGTATCGCTTTGACAGAGAGTGTAAACACAAAGCCAAAAACAAGTTGCTGATAACTGTAGAGGTTAATCCAACGCAGTTCAGAATAGTGAAAGGATTAAGTAAATAAGCGGTGAAAACAAATTGCGGAATGTTAATTTCATCGTGGAGCTGCATTTGCAGCTCTTCGGTGTTTTGTGCAAATTTGTGCTTGTTTCCCTTTTGCTTTGTAACCTTAAAGTAAAATAATGTAAATTCCGCTGACAGATAATGAGCGGCTAATCTTACCATTTGATTCACAAAATTTTTGCTCATTTTGTAAAGTATGAAAGAAGTTACTAAGTCCATTGTGATGTATAGGAAAGGAACAACTTTTGAAACGCTGGAATAAAGCCACACAACACTGAGAAGGATGAGCGGTGATTCATGGACCATATCCCCATGAAAAGGATTGATTTCGTTTTTATATAAATAAACACCCTCCTGAACTGAAAATTAAGCCACAATATAAACTGATTTTAGTTAAACAATGAATAAACCTCTTTTGTAGGAGTTCAAAGGCGTTGAAACCTCAACTCTGTTGCTAATTGCAGACAAAAATTTGGATGAAAACAAAGTATAACGTATAGCTCCTCCTAAAATAAGAAGCAGCATTACAGATTTTCTCTCCATTTTTAGAATTTTTTCAAGGTTCCTATTATAAATAAGAAGTTAAAAAACGAGTTTTTGTTCGGAGAATTGCCTTCTTCTTATCAGGCTTCCGGCATATACACTGTTCATAGGCTTGACCAGCATGTAAGAGCGTATTAGTGAAAATAACTCACGTATGCATTGTGTGTATGCTGGAAGCAAAATCAAATCGTTTTGATTTTCTTTCAATCAGGTTTCAGGTTTCAATGATTGATGAAGAGTGTATATCAGAGAAGAAATTAATTAGATGGCAAACCATTACTTCTCTTGCCCCGCAACAACCATTGGGTGCGTTCGAAAAAAAATGGGTAGCATAACTAGGATACCTTTGTATCCGGGTAAGTTTTCGAACGACTAAGATTAGGTATCTGTCAAATCAGAAACAGCTGATAAATCGAAGTGAAAACAAACCAAACCAAATGTGTTTTAAAAATTGCAAACAACACGTACCACTTATTATTCGATTGCAAACTTCTTCACAATCGTTTACTTCGTAAGCAACGTCGTTTAGATTAATTAGGAGCACCATATTTTAAATTTTATGTTTACAAAAAACAATTTTGCAACAAAGCACTATGACAGAAAGCAAAACAAAAATGAATCCAAGTCAGCTGTTCTCAAATTTCAAATTGGGTAGCTTGCTATACCATGATTTTTAAGGTACCTTTGGATCGCTTTCCCCTCAAAAGATGTTTTGCAGTCAGCTGCTTTTTAACATGGGATTACACTAACAACAAATGTCACGAAAGGAATCTAGTTCGTCTTATGTCGATTTCCAGTGGTACACAAAAGCACTTTTAAAAGTGCTTTTTTGCTCGAAATATGTTACATTGAGGCACTAGATCACTTTTTTTTTGCCCCGAAAAAGCACTTTTACGAATCTCGATTCAGAGGCAAGATTTACACGCACTTTCACGCACACCAACACAAAACATTTGACGTTTACCAGTTTGCAGTCTGATTATTTTGTATTTTTGGTTAAAGGACTGTGAAAGAGAGATAATAAAAATAAGCAATAAACTATTTTGTGAAAATGGATCGCTCAATTTTAGCTGCAATTTATCAAAATACATATATATAATCAGTCGTCGTCTAGTTCCGATTCTGACGAAGAAGTGTTTGATGTTCTAAAATTGCATGGACAAAACGAAAGGCATTCTGTGAATAATTTTGTTGAAAGTGTTGTGTATAATTATTCGGATGAGGAGGTTTCTTCCTAGTGCATTTATTAATAAAGTTTCGAAAACATTCTTTCTATATAATTTGCAAAACAAAACAAACGGGAAGAGTTGGCTGTCAAAAATAGCACACATACAATGATAAAAAAAGAATTTTGTCTTTTGGTTTCCAGTGAGCACGAAAAAAAAGCACTTTTTTAGAGTGCTTTTGTTTTTGCAAAGGAAATCGACATTAGGTAAAAATCCGAACGCAACCATTTGTTTACATTGTTGTTTTTGTTTTTGTAATCGCAAGCTCTGTCTGTGAATACGTGGAAGCTGTACTCAAAGTAGTAGAGGTGATTTTCTGTAATACCGGTTTCACACTGCGCCGAAAACCGGATTTCGAGCGAAAAAAGTAATAAAAAGCCGAAATATCCAAAAAATCGACTAGTTTCTCCATACAAAATTTACATTTTTTCTAGTCTGTTTTTTTCGGATTTCCACAAAATCTCCCCCAAAATGTAGTAAAACTAAAAAATGGTGAAATGGAACGAACCTCAGAACAGCGAACAAAAGTGAACTATCACAAAAAACAACAACAATGCTTAAGAAACCGGATACTTGTCATCGAAATTTTTTATTTTACTATAGAAATCGAACAGTTTAGTTGCTGACGTGTTGTTGTGTCAGAAAAGTATAAATATTTTCGGAAAACTGTTTCTCAAGTAAATAAATCGTTCAATATTTATTTGATTAATCATTTTATTTTCCTTTATTTACAGATCTTGTAAGGCACATTCCTCAAGTCCAACCCCAAACAAAGATGGGAATGTTTCACAGGAAAATGACTAAATGGAGGATCAAAATAAGTCCCCCGACCAACATGATATTTCTGTTAATTCGTGCAGTAGGTATATCACCTCTCCATATGCCAACAATCCTAAGCCGGCAGCATGAACTCCACCTAGGTATAGCCTATGGAGAACTTCAACGACATCTTATTCCAAAGTGTCGCATTCAATAGATCCTTCAAAAAAGACATCGCCATCGAAGAAACAACGTAACATACAAAACTTGACATCGCTTTCAGGTGCAATAGAAGAGAACAACACAGAACATTTTAAAACGTGTGATTCTTTTTGCAATTGCACTACCAACTCGGTTTTAAAAAGAGTTACGCATACTATAAAAGATATAAAAATAAACATAATGGCTGGGAACGTACAATGTCCAGTATGTACATTATTCCTGCTCCCGGGTATGAATTTATCCGATCATTTGGAGACTCATCCAAAGGAGCAGGTCATAAAAGCCCTGGTACAGACGAATCTTAAATCTGAGTCATCTGAACCGCCAAGACCAGAAACACCCAAACCAACAAAATTGCAGTTCCTGAAGACAATGACACCAATCAGGGTGAAGAAAATGAAAGGGGCTCTCCGAATTTGAGAACAATAGTAACAGCAGCAACAGCAGTAGCAATACGTTCTTTGGACCACCGACCACATATTATCATCAACAACAACACCAACAACACAATCATCATCTTCAACAACAACAGTCACAATCAAAGCAGCAACAACATTTACAAAACTATCAATCGTATCCTTGTTTCCCGGTGGAATAACAATCTAATGGGCTCGGGGCTAGCACAGCCTCCAATGCGAGTAAGTTTGCCATAAAATATTAAACTATAATATTGAAGCTAATTTATAAATTTGTTTTTACAGCTGTTCTCCTATCAACAACCACCTAAGCCTTTGCAACCGCCACCTGCCTATGGCGCCGCTATAAGCCAACCTCGATCTCAAAATAGCCAAAATATGATGTCACACAACATCAATCGGCCACTTTATTCTCCAACGAACTACACAATTCTATCACCGACATGGACATCGTTATCAATGTCGTCATATATATCGACACCATAGCGCCTGCCACCACCATTTCCTCCACCACCTCTTAACCAACGTTATCAGGCTAATTTTAAGTTACAAGAAGCACATATGTAATAACAAAGTATGGAGAAATGCTTTAATGATTGTATAGAAATATTTACATGGAATATTAAATACAGAACATTTTATTTGTTTTGCCACAAAATTTTGCCGTTTTCTTTGTTTTTTATTTGAAGTTTTAGCAACTGGACTTTGTTCTATTTGATTTACATATATAAATAATGCAAATATTTGTTGTTAGGGTTTTGAATTACTGCTGTGAAGTAGGTGTTGCTGGACGTCCTTGTGGTTGCAATGGCGCCTACTGACTTGCATGTGACACACTCGCTGCAACTGCCATGAACCATGATGCTAACAGCAGCATCGGCAACATTAAATATGCCAATTGGACCGACCAGTGTTTTGAGATGTGGGCCCCAGTTGTTCCTCTTGATGTTGCTACCCGCCGTGCCAATTACATGCGATATAGCATTGACAGGAACTTGGACCTTCTTGCATGCCGTCACATTTGCTGTTGAAGACGAGTTGATGAAGGAAAGAAGTGTTTCATCGAGCTTTTATGAACAACCTCCCTCCAGCCGTATTCGCTCCGTTTTGTAGCTATATCATACCAAGGGCAATCTAAATAGAGATTTAGCAGTGAATCAACATGACTTACTAACAAACAAAAAATACAAACCTGATTCTTTGCAACATTTTCGTCGCCCACTGTTTCTTGATTTTTGGAGATGACTGAACGCCGTAAATGCAGCGTTGTTGTTTATAAGTCTGCTCTATCTTTTCCTCTTGCTGCGCTCTAACTTGTGATTGCTTAAGCTCGTAGTCTATACATTTTTTTTTGCCAGATATTCCACCTCTGACGTGCTGTCTCCTGTTGTGGCTGCCGTATATGTAGCTATGTTTGAAAGTGTTTTATTGCATTAGTTTATTAGATTAACATTAGAACTTTAAAATCGAAGAAATATGAAAATTGTAAAGTGAAACTCACAGGATGTACAAGTACGTACATAATCTGTGCTGACAATATGGTCCTTCGAGCCATATTGCGAACGATTTCTGTACAACGTGAAATCGCACAGCCAAAACAGGAGATCGGGACCCTTATCGAGTGATGAAATAGAAAGTGCGAACAAACTTCTAATAAGAAACACCCAAAATACACATTTTGGTTCTGAAATGAAAGGTCTTAAAGCTGGAAAAGATGTAGAAAAGAAGAGCAAATTACGATGCCTTGTTCCATTTATTGACGAAGACGGAATTATTCGAGTTACAGGAAGACTGACGGAAGCTAAACTTTCTGAGTTACAAAAACATCCTATTATAATTCCACACAAAAGTGATCTTACCACGCTTCTCATTGACGACGCTCACAAATCAACATTACACGGAGGAAGCCAGTTAACACATTCCTATATACGACAGCGTTACTGGGTTATCAATGGGTCCAGTGCAGTTAAGCAACGGCTTCACGGATGTACTATCTGTTTCAGACATAAATCAGATAGAAGCAAACAATTGATGGGAAACCTTCCTCAACCAAGGGTAAATCGAAGCAGGCCTTTCCTACACACCGGTGTCGACTATGCTGGACCAATAGACATCAGAATGTCAAAGGGAAGAGGCAACAAATCATACAAGGGATACATTGCAATTTTCATATGCCTAGCAACAAGGGCTATACATATTGAAGTTGTGAGCGATCTAACGGCGAACGCATTCATCGCAGCTTTCAAAAGACTCTGTGGGCGAAGAGGTCATGTCGCGCATCTGTATAGTGACAACGGAACAAATTTTGTGTCTGCAAACAAAATTCTCCAACTAAACGTGAAAGCCCAAGAGAAGTACAATCAAGACATGTCAAATATGCTCATGTCTTGTAGTACGGAGTGGCATTTTATACCCCCTGGAGCCCCTCATTTTGGTGGGTTGTGGGAGGCGGGAGTGAAATCGATAAAGTATCATTTAAAAAGAACCATCGGAGAGCACAAACTTACATTTGAAGAACTAGCAACATTATTAACGCAAATCGAGGCGTGTCTTAATTCACGGCCACTTTATCCACTCTCAAACGATCCATACGATCCAGATGTACTGACGGCAGGACACTTCTTAATCGGGGCAGCCCTACTAGCACCACCGGAAAAACATAGACTTGACGAGAAAGAAGCGTTACTGACAAGATGGCAGCTATTGGAACGGATGCAGCAACAATTTTGGAAAAAATGGAGCCAAAGTTACTTGACAACCCTTCAACAAAGACAGAAATGGACGCAGAAGACTAGGAATCTGAGTCCTGGTAACATTGTGCTGTTGAAAGATGACAACCTTCCACCAACAAGGTGGTCTTTGGGTATAATTGAGGAAACCCATGCGGGAGACGATGATTTGGTACGAGTTGTGTCTGTAAGGACAAAAAATAAAATCTATAAGAGACCTATAGGCAAACTGTGTCCTCTACCAATTATCGATAATAACAATGTCGAAGAAATAAATACAGAAGCTGCAAACACTGTCATCGAGCTGCACAGTCCAAACTTGGCCGGGCAGAATGTACAAGTACGTACATAATCTGTGCTGACAAGGCATCTGGGCTGTTTGCATTTGTTATGACAACAAATGCCAAACGAGCGCATAACAAAAAATTACACCAGACACCACCAACTGAATGAACAACAACAGGTGAGTGACCAACAGGCAAACGAATACGACACCTCCTGCAACGATCAGCATTTATTATGCTCGCACGAGTCGTTGCACCTCATTTAGGCATATGTTATTCTTTATTGTCTAGTAAGCACTTAATATGTATAAATACTTTGAGCTAATAATAAATAAGACACTTGCAGTTAGAACGGCAATCAAACCAGTGTTTTTCTCATTAAGTTCTCCCCACCAGCGGTAAAGAACGGTTTGCTAAAGTTATTGAGTGCATGCTATTAATATCCCCCCACCAGTGGTAAGGTGTTAATAGTAGGTCCTCAACACAGGAGCAAGTTTGGATGTTGTATTTTGCGAAGAGTTTCTTGCTGCTTGTACCAACATTAAGCTTGCATTCAGTATTTTGAATGATTCCCAGTACGTCTGATTCCATTTCTTGAAGTACCTTTTCTACATTTCTGAAAAAAAAGATTCAATTGAAACTAACTTTCAGGCGTTTGTTGTATTTTTATTACTTACTTGTGAAGTTGGCAAAAGTTGGTTTCTTTTCCAGCTATTCCAGGAATAGCACTAACAGAAGACGAAGACATTAATGTTGTTGCAAGCGATGCTGAAGATGATCAGGATCAACAGGTTCTCCATCACGTCAAAAATGAGCCATTCAATTATACCCAAAGTCGCTCAAGGAGCAATAGCCGCAATGAATCCGGCGGCAGCGACGATACAATAAATCATCCCCATTCAATTCAACACATGAAATAAGACACTCTTTAAGTTTTTAAAACTTGTTTAAATGTTCACTTTTCACTTTTTTCACGTTTTTCTTATTTAATTATTTTTATTTCTTGAGAAAACAGCAATTTTATTTTAATTTCTACGAAGAACGAACAACCACAAAATTCACAAGAAAATTTAAAGTGTGAAGTTAGTGTCAGTGTCAAACGTCAAACAAAATCTACTCTAGTACTTCGCCGCAGTGTGAATGGGTTGAATCCAGTACCACCCAAATCAAAATCAAAATCCAGATTTCCGTGCGGTGTGAAAAGGGTATAAATCAGCATGTAGGCAGTTTCAATGTGTGTGTGAAGTTTGCCATCTAATATATTTCTTATCTCTGGTGTGTATGCGAGATTGAATGCTTGAAGCTTGATCCATCTTTTGCGGCATATACACTGTTCAAATGCTTGACCAGCACGTGAGAGTGTATTAGTAAATACTATTTGACTTTGGATATACACACTTCAAGCTTAAGTCTTCAATCATTGTTGTTGTTGTTGTTGTTTTCCCCATTAAACTTCGCGCTCGGAGACGACGAATGTTCGCTTTGCGGTGTGTTTACGAAATGTATGCTGGATCAAGCATTCAATCTCGCATATACACTCTTCAATGACTGAAGCCTGATTGAACGAAAATCAAAACGATTTGATTTTGCTTCCAGCTTACGCACAATGCATACGTGAGTTATTTTCACTAATACACTCTTACATGCTGGTCAAGCATTTGAACAGTAGGGCTGTTTTTTTGGGAAGAAGTCCGGTACCTTGTATTGTAAATCCAAAAATACGGTTCGCGTTTTTATGTTTGAGGGTTGGCTGATTGGTTGTCTATCCCTTGTAAGATTTACTCATCCTTTTATCCCCTGTATCTTTTGTTGTTTTTGCTTTACATGTATTTACAATACAAGGTACCGGACTTCTTCCCAAAAAAAAAACAGCCCTAGTGTATATGCCGCATTTCACTTCGTTAAGACCTTAGAGGAATAAGGAACAAGAGGGAAAACCATTACCTCTCTTGCCCCGCAGCTTCCATTTGTTTTCATTGTTGTTTTTGTAACACGAGATCTTAGAGGAATAAAGAACAAGAGGGAAAACCACACACAAACCACGGCATCTGCAATCGAACTGACTTCACAAAACCACTTTATATTCGGATTCCGAAACTGTTTTCGGGATCCCAAAATAAAGTGGTGTTAGTTTCGGGATCCCAAAATAAAGTGGTGTTTGTGAAGTGAGTTCCATGGCAGATGCCGTGGTGTGTGTGTGGTTTTCCCTCTTGTCCTTTATTCTTCTAGGGCTCTAAGGTTAAGACCAGAGATAAGAAATTAATTAGATGGCAATCCTTTACTTCTCTTGCCCCGAAACACCCATTTGTTTACATTGTTGTTTTTGTAATCTCATCCTCTGTCTGTGAATACGTGAAAGCTGTACTCAAAGTGGTAGTAGTGAGATTTGCTGTACTCAAAGTGGTAGTAGTTAGATTTTGTGTGTGGACTGGAAGCTGTACTCAAAGTAGTAGAGGCGATTTTCGGTAAATCAGCTTGTAGGCAGTTTCAATGTGTGTGTGAAGTTGCCATCTAATTAATTTCTTATCTCTGGTTAAGACCTTAGAGGAATAAGGAACAAGAGGGAAAACCATTACCTCTCTTGCCCCACAACTTCCATTTGTTAACATTGTTGTTGATGCACGTATTACGTGAATTTACTAACACCACTTTATTTTGGGATCCCTAAACTAACACTACTTTATTTTGGGATCCAGAAAACAGTTTCGGAGTCCGAAAATAAAGTGGTGTTTGTGAAGTCAGTTCGAGGGCAGATGCTATGGTGTGTGTTTGGATTTCCTTCTTGTTCTTTATTCCTCTAAGGTTAAGACACTGCAAAGACTGCTATTATACGGTGAAATTTGTTGCACGAAACTACTTCGAATTCTTCTTTGTTCTGTCATCCCGTGTCGCAAGTGTTATTACACGATGAAATCCAGTTTCATGAAACTAGTTTCACATTTCTCTTTATTTTTCATCCGGTGTTTTTATTTTTGGGGAAAAATAGTTATCTAGCAGTGCCTGGCTGCTTCAAAACCTCTTTTATTGGCAATTGAAAAACAAAAAAGTCATTATTATTAGTATTATTTCTTATTTTTGAACCAAATGAAACAGAATAAACAAAAATACGAACAAAGCAAAGGGGGCGTTCGAGAATCGTATCCGGATAGCTTGTTGTTGTTGTTTACGTGTTAAACTTTTAGCAGAGTCACACACCCATTTCAACTAAAAAGCTATCTAAAGGTATCCAAGTATTTTTGGTATACCTTTCTAATCAAGTGATCAGCTGATAGAAAACTTATTTTTATTTGTTTTCATGTTGATTTTTTGTGTTGGTGTGCATTTATTTCATCATAATAGCCTTTTAAAACGGAAAGGAAATTGAAAAAAATAAGTTATAAGCCTTGCGCAAACCAATGCGGTGAGTGCGTGCGATGCGATTGCGATAAGTCAAATCCCTATGCAATAAGTCAAACATCCATAAGATTACATAGGGATTTGACTTATCGCAATCGCATCGCACGCACTCACCGCATTGGTTTGCGCAAGGCTATAATCGTCTAGAAATGATATTTTTAATATTTTTCTATTTTCAAAAGTCGAATTTTAATATTTCACAGCTGTTGTCTGCAGCAATCTGGAAAAAGATATCTGGATCGTTCAAAAAGGTATCCAAGTTACGGCTATCCGAGATAGGCTATCCGATAGGTTCTCGAACCCACCCGAAGAGAAACGTCAAAGCTGTTTCACGAAACCATAACTCATTTACTCATGCGACACACGGTAGCACATTGATTTTTCTCTGGTAGGTATCACCTCAAGGCAGGAAAATATGCCTTGAAGAATGCTATTCCAATTTAACCTTTCAGACCCGCACGAGAATGGTTGTTGCGAGAACAACGCGTTTGGCCTTGTAGCTCTGTGGAGCTTTTGTGCCAGCTTTTTATGTTTCTATTTATTAATCATGACATCTGAAAAATTCTTAGCACATTGAAAACATTTAAATCGCGACGAAAATCTTCCATATTTTTATTTTAAGAAAAGTTTCATTTTATTACCAAAACAACAGCGAAATTGACACCGATTTTCCCGAAACGTCAGAATGAATTTTTAATTTGGATTTAAGAGACCTTTAAACGTCATTATTGGCATTTAAGTTAAGAGGGCTCTTAGCAAGGTTACTTAAATGTGAAATTTGATTATCGATACGGATTCGTTACTTAAGTGTTACTTAAATGGCAATTAAATCTAATCAATGATTAAAAGTTCTTTATAGATACGGCTGTTAGTGTCCTGTGTAGTATATTAAGCTCATATGTATTTCATCTACTTAGGTGAAACTTTTGGCGCTTATTTGATAAAATGTGCAACTTTTGGACGTTACAAAAACCAATCTCTGTTACACAGTCATTTGGTGCGGTTGATTATTTTCCAATTCTACAATTGAATTAAATACAATTTGAGTGCGCGAGTTTTCAAAGTTAATTTGCGATATTCATTATTGAACACATCTTTTTGAGTATTTTCATCTATCAATTTAACATTTCGTAGTGAAGTGCAATTGATTCAGTGAAATTGAACGAGCAACAAGATCTGCTGTTCTGGTGTTGTAAGCTTCAATTGGCGATTTCAGTTTTTTTCAAAACTTTGATATCGTTAATTGGTTTTATTGAACTCTTTTTTTATTATTATATTTTTACTATTACTATCATAATTTTTATTATCATTACCTTTTTCAGCATTATAATATCAAATAAATATTAATATTAGGTACGTTATTAGGTACGTTTTGAAAAGTTTCGTGCGATCGGGTACACAATTAGTGTGTTTTGAAGTCCTTACTTTCGCGTGTTTTTTTTTAAGTAGTTTTAAAGTGCCAGAGGTGTATGTGTTTACAGCCGTATTTATTAGATTTCCCTAAATAGCTCTGAACGGATGAATAGTTATGTAGTGAATAGCACGTTGAAAAAATTCTTATTTATAAACCATTATAGTTAAGATGTGTATATCTTACCTATCCATAATCTATAATATAATTTATAGCATTGAGCGGTAATACACAGGTGTTCTGCACTATCGAAAACAAACCGGTCTCTGAAAGCCATCTATGTATCCGCCGGCGTACTAACAGTCCCCTGTCATTTCAAAATAGCGAAGACACAAATTTATTCAGTCACTATACTACCTAAATCGGCGTTCAGCCTATGTTACGTTCAAAAAGTTTTATAAATACGTTTTTCTGTTCAGAGATATTATAAGAGGAACATAGCGCTATTCACTCCCTATTATGGGTTTATAAATAAGACTGTTAGTGTTTAGTATCTGTTGTGCTATTTTTCAATTAAAACAAGAAAAACATTAAGTGCAGTGATAGCTATAAAAAAGTTCTGTTGAAGTGTTCAGTGGCCAAAATAAAAAAAAATAAAAAACATTTAAACGTGATAAAAATTTTCAAAGTCTTTGAATTAAAAGGTGCTATTGAGGTGATAGATTTAAGAAATCAAAATTTGTTATTTTATTTATTATTGATTACTCTATATTTATTGTATTATTATACTTATTCGATTATTTTATATAAAACATTATATTGTATTATTATATACTATTGATTTTGATTAGAGTAGCGACTTGTAATTTGATTTATAAAAATATATACTAAATTTAAAGAAGTTGAAGTTGAATAATTTTTTGACGATTCATACTAAATTTTAAAAAAATGGTGAAATATTGTTCTTTTCAAAATTGCGTCGTAAATACGGTAACGCATCCAAGCGTTTCGTTCTTCGAAATCCCATCGGATTACAGAAGATCTGTTTGGCTGAAACATGGAAATGTTTCAGCTACTGCTTCTTCTCAGAAAAGGATCACATTCTGCGAATCACATTTTTAATCCAAAGATGTGATCGTGAGATCATTTGACAAGCGTTTAAAAAAAGATGTGCTGCCGATGTCTTCAACATCGATTTGCAACTGCACCGAAACCCTTTGCGACGAATCATGTCGTTTTTTAATTCAAAATTTCCTTACTTCCAAGGAACCTACTTCGACGTTAAAGTCCCAGAGTCACAACATTTCTTCCGAGACTCCACAAATACCCACCGAAGAACAAGCAGCATTTCCTTCTACCCCATCATTTACAAAACCAAACGCGCCTTCTTACAAACTTTTGCCTTGTGGCTCTCTAGTAAATCTTGCTGCTTGTTCGACCAAAACTTTTAAGAGAGACTATTCTCTAGGAGACGTTGATCCATCCGCTCCGATCTCTCCCTCTCAATTTCCTTCGCCAGGATACTACTCGTATTCTCTAGGCAACGAGGACTCAAATCATTGACATATTATATATGGACTGCTAGTTGGCTCCTTAAAAGTGAAGCCAGCGATAAGCGACAGTGCTGCATCTTGGTTCAACTGGTTGTCGAATCTAGAACTAAACTAACACTTGTGTTTTTCGAGTTATTCTCGTGAAAGCATAAGTGTTTTTATTGTTGTTTGCACAGCAAACTTTTAGATGGCACCTAATTCTTGGGAAAAAATTGTAATGTTGCCGTAAATGGCGGACAGGGGAACCAAGAGGGCTAGTGTCGCTTGGCTTCAATATCTTTGCCAGTCTTATATGGAGATTACACTCAACTAGCAGTCCATATATAATATGTCAATGATTCAAATAATCCGGTAACTCCCTCTCGTTTTCAATCTGGATATTATGCTTATTCATATAAAGCAAAGTCCAGAATAATTTCGAAACGCGCTGTTGCTCGCAATATTCGATTTGCAACTGCACCGAAACCCTTTGCGACGAATCATGTCGTTTTTTAATTCAAAATTTCCTTACTTCCAAGGAACCTACTTCGACGTTAAAGTCCCAGAGTCACAACATTTCTTCCGAGACTCCACAAATACCCACCGAAGAACAAGCAGCATTTCCTTCTACCCCATCATTTACAAAACCAAACGCGCCTTCTTACAAACTTTTGCCTTGTGGCTCTCTAGTAAATCTTGCTGCTTGTTCGACCAAAACTTTTAAGAGAGACTATTCTCTAGGAGACGTTGATCCATCCGCTCCGATCTCTCCCTCTCAATTTCCTTCGCCAGGATACTACTCGTATTCTCTAGGCAACGAGGATTCAAATCATTGACATATTATATATGGACTGCTAGTTGGCTCCTTAAAAGTGAAGCCAGCGATAAGCGACAGTGCTGCATCTTGGTTCAACTGGTTGTCGAATCTAGAACTAAACTAACACTTGTGTTTTTCGAGTTATTCTCGTGAAAGCATAAGTGTTTTTATTGTTGTTTGCACAGCAAACTTTTAGATGGCACCTAATTCTTGGGAAAAAATTGTAATGTTGCCGTAAATGGCGGACAGGGGAACCAAGAGGGCTAGTGTCGCTTGGCTTCAATATCTTTGCCAGTCTTATATGGAGATTACACTCAACTAGCAGTCCATATATAATATGTCAATGATTCAAATAATCCGGTAACTCCCTCTCGTTTTCAATCTGGATATTATGCTTATTCATATAAAGCAAAGTCCAGAATAATTTCGAAACGCGCTGTTGCTCGCAATATTCTTTGCATCCGCACGCGCAAGTCCAAAAATTTTCGTAAAAATCAATCGGACCATCTAATAAGGCAGACTGTGTTGAAACAACTGAAAGACTTGACCGAAGAAGTCCGAACTTTTGTTTCAACACAATGCTTCCACAAAAATCTTACTGGCTGGCGATTGGAAGAGAGGGACTTGTATTTGAAAATACATTATAAATCGCCAGCTTGCTATAAATACCTCTTGGAAACCGGATTTAAAATGCCAGCGGTAAGTACCATTCACCGCTGGCATGCGGAAAGACGCCAACGAGCTGGTTTCACACAGGACCTAGCAGATATGCTTAAAGCAAAGGCTAAGGAGATGAGCGACATGGACAAAAAATGTGTCCTGCTCTTCGACGAAATATACATAAAGAAAGAGCTAGAGCTCAATACGAAGGACGACATAATATACGGCCTACAAGACTTCGGAGAATTCGGACGGATGAATATTATTGCATCGAAAGTAATGGTCTTTACGCTCAGAGGTTTGAACAAAAACTGGAAGCAGACCATTGCGTACTACGTGGGAAGCCCAAATGGGGAAATTTTGTCAAGGATGCTGCCCACACTCATCAAAGCAGTTACGGAATGTGGGCTCAACGTTGTAGCCACATCATGCGACCAAGGAGCCAGCAACATTTCGGCGTACAGGAGGCTTGCACCCAATATGGCTGAACAGCCTTTTGTAGAAATAGAGGAAAAAAAAGTGTTCTTACTATTTGATTACCCGCATCTTTTTAAAAGCGTGCGTAACATTCTCCTTGCGCATAAAATCCAAATTCAGGACAAATGGATCGATTGGGAAGTTATAAAGAAGCTCTATGAAGTAGACTTGAAGAATCTTCCAAGTGTCAAACTCCGAAAAGCACACATTGAACCAGACAACTTCGGTAAGATGTCAGTTAGACTAGCCACACAAGTTTTCAGTAACAACGTTTATTCTGGAATTTTATGTGCGCTAGAATCAAAATGCTTCAAAACTCCAGAAGAGAGGGAAGTTGCTTTGTCGACAGCAAAATTTATTAAGAAAATGAATAACCTGTTCGACAATTTTAACACGAGTCAGTTGTATTCGAAAAACCCGAATAAGCAGGTAGTATCAGACTTTACTGATATCTTAAAGGGCCTAAAAGAAGCAAGAGACTGGATATCAAAATGGAGGTCAACTAGCAGAATCAGAATTCCATGGTGTTTTAAGGGGCTTCAGCAAACACTACTAGGAATTGAGCAGATGTGGGAATATCACAAAAGCGATGAGCAAAAATATCTGCTTCTTTCTCACCTAAACACAGACGTCGCGGAAAACTTATTTTCCATGGTGCGATCGAATAGAGGCTCGTATGAACAAAGCCCTTCGACGTTGAGGCTAATATGGAACATTAAACTTATAATGTTTCACGACTTCAGCTCAGCAAAAACTTCGGGATATGAAGATGCTGCGGCTGAAACACTTTTGAAACAAGAGGAATTGTTAACCAGACGGAAGAAAAAAGAAGAAGATAAAGAATTTAACACCAAGGCCCCTTTAGAAAAGCATCTAATTGGCAACCTACACGTTATTGAATCTCCCGATGGCAATGAGACTGATGTCAATGACTTTGACGAGGAGATGGAAGGAACTCCCAGGATCATCAGTAATGACATGGACGAAGATTCTGATGAGGAGATAGATGAGATCCCGGATGATCAGACAAATATAACTAGTTTTGAGCAAGTCTTAAAAGAGCATAACTATACGAATATATATACATCTGCAGAGAAAATGCAAAGAGCAGCTGCAATGTATTACGCGGGCTTTGCAGCACAAAAGCTGAAGGAAAAACTGAAATGTACGGCATGCAATGACTTTATGACTGACAAGGTGAATAAGGAGCGAGAGACTACCTTCCTAATACAACAAAGAGCTTACAAAACTGCGAAAAACAATTCGGAATTCGGATCGCTCACCGTTCCCTCAGTTGGCCTGGAAAGAATGGTGGCAATAATTCAAAAAGATTTCGACAACCAGTTCCAGGGGAGGATGCACCGCGAAAGGATTTTGAGCAGTTGGGTCGAAGAGCTGCAGACTCAAAAGAGCCTTGTTACATGCTGCCCAAATGAAGACCATAGGTATGCAATAATAAAGTTTATACTAATTGGATTGATTAAATTTGCCATCAAAAAAATAAATAAGAATATGAACCATAATTCAACTAAAGTGTATGTGACTATAAGAAACTAAATTAAAAACCAAAGTGTGTATTAACAGAACTAAGTGATGAAAGTGATAATGTGAATCATAAAAAAGTGATACAGTGAAAAAGTTTTAAGCTTAATGATATAAAAGTGTTGAAGTGATACAGTTACAGTGTTAATACATTATAATATATATATATATATTACTCTCAAATATTTCTCAAATTCTTACGTATACTTAGAGTTACTACTTTTTATTTGCATGTCCAATTTTCTTTGCTTCCATTATTATAAATAATTTTTATTTAATTTTACTCTTGATTTTTTTTATATGCTTGTGCAATATTGAATTAAATATAATATTTATTATTTTTTAAGGGCTTTTTTAATTTTTTTTTATATGCAATTTTTAATATATATGCTTCCTTATGTTTATAGTTTTGGTTGTGCAATGATTATTTAATATGCTTATTAATAAATGCGTGCATGTGCAATATTATATGCTATTTATAATGTAGTTAGAGAGGATTAGGCCTACTGGGGTACCTCTATAAAAAATACGAATCTAGTATTTTACCTCCTGGGTGATCCGGAAAAAAATACATTTTTTTTTGCATGCAACATCTACAAAAAATGTTTTCTAATACCAAAATCTCTCATTTTTATTTGCAGGTCAATGTTAACTAAGGTACTTTTTTTAACAACAACTGAATGCAGTAAAAATATTTCTTTTGCATTGAGCTTAGAGGATGTCTTAATGGTTGTTCAATTCACTAATGGATTCAAGCTGGTAATATGAAAATTCTGTTAGTGAAAACTGTTATACTGTTATATATGTACTACTCTTTTATTTTATTAAATTTAAAATTGAATTTCGGAAATGTTTTCAGCAGTTTTTAATTCCACTTTGCGTTCTCGTTTCTGTGAGAATATTGTGATGAGATATAATCTGTTGTTTGGGGATAATAAAGCACTAACGGTGAAATAATTTTTGAAATCGGTTGAGTATTTTCTAAGTTCTCGTTTATGTTCCCGTTTCCGTTGCCAACGATATATAGAGATGAAATAAGGCCTATGTTACTTTTTAGGCTATAGATCATCTATGTTTGAAATTCCATTCAAATCGGCTCAGTAGTTTTGGAGCCTGTTCGATACAAACAAAGAACCAAAGAATCCTTCCCTCTTTACAATAGTATAAGTACATGAAAGATGGATTCTACCCAACATACAATGAGAAAATGGGTAATTTTGAGACTTTTTTTTCCAATTGAAATATTTGTCAGTAGGTTTGTGCAATCCCTTAGTAAAAATAATTTTTTTTAAATCAACCAAGTTGTTTCAACTCGCTCAAAAATTCTTCACTATTATTCTTAATACAAGCCCTATGATTTAAGTCCATACTTAAAATTTATTCAATTTTTTTATCACATAACAAACTTGTAAGATTTTCCATTTATCAAACGACCAATTAAAATTAGATTTTTTATTTATTTTAGGACATCTGCTCACCTCAATATTTTTAAGTTATTCTATGTCTACCTATTTGTGAAATTCAAATCAAGCTGTGACCTGAGAAAAATTGACTTTTGTATATTTTCTGCAGAGTTTTGCAGTTATTTCTTAAGTTTTCCTTTGCCTTAATTGTCTTACATTGGTATATTCTGAACTTATTTGACTAATAAGAAAAGTACGTTCCCATTTCTACCTATATTACTAACGTTTTTCTCCTTTTAATTTTGAATCGAACTGGAATATATGGAATCTATCGAAAACAAAAACGGTCGCTCAAAGCCATCTATTGATCCACCGGCGTACCAACATTCCCTTGTAATTTCTAGACCGCCGGCGGATCAATAGATGGCTTTGAGCGACCGTTTTTGTTTTCGATAGTACTGTAATGAACACCCAACATTTATACCAATTTCCTAATCGAAAACGTTCAACCTAAAACACAACTGGCAACACTATAATGGAATGGTATAAAATGACAGGCATTGCTTGTAAGCCAGTGTGTGTGAGTGTAGAGATTTTGACAGCAAATGTGGAAACCATGGAGAAGAAACTGGAACGCTCTAGATGAGTGTTGTTCTATATAAATAGGACCGCTGACGCAACGAGCAGTCAGCTTTTGATTATAGAGTGATAAAGTTAAGATTGAAATGTTGTTAACCAGTAATAGTCCAATAGTCGAGTTGAGTTCGAATAAAGTATAGATACTGAGTAAAGTGGTAGAAATAAAAGTAAAAGTGAAGTTTTATTTTGCGAACTAAGCGCACGTTACATTGGTGTCAGAAGTGTAAATAAAACTTATTTGACTAATAAAGTGTAAAAAAAAAAAAATAATAATTATATACAGTGAAAATGGTTAAGTTGTTAGAAGAGCTCAACTGCATTGAGCTTAAAAGTGAGTTAGGTAAGCGAAATCTTTCTAGAGCGGGATCGAAAAATGAGCTCGTCCTGCGCTTGCGTAACTATTTGGAACAGCAAGGGGAAGACGTAAACACTTTTGTTTTTGAAATAGAAGTGGAAGAAGAGGAAGTAAGTGAAAGTGTAGATTTTTCTAGTATGATGAAACTTTTGTTAGAACAGCGAAACGAGCAAAAGAAGGAACAACAGAATATTCTCGAAAGACTTGAGGCGCAACAGAATGTTTTGGAAGGTCAGAAAAACATTCTAGAAGGTAAATTGGGTAACATTGAGAAAAATGTATGTGCCCTAGACGAACGCGTTGAAGGTGTGGAAAAACAGCTTTCTGTTGTAGAGAATCGTTTCGAAATCGTAGAAACCCGATGTGATAAACAGTTCTCTGTTCTGGCCAAGGAATTGGACCAGATTCGGAAAATAAAAATTCGAGAGTCTGCTGGGGAGTTTGCAAAGAAAAAGGAGATGAAACCCCCAACATTTGATGGACAGTCTTCTTGGCCAGTCTACAAGAGACAATTTGAGGCTGCCGCGACAACAAATGGCTGGGATGACGAAGACAAGTACATTGCACTGACTCTTGCTCTTAGAGGACCAGCAGCTGAATTACTTCAAACAGTTCCTGCTGGTAAGAGTGGCGATTTCAGTTCTCTCGTGGCAGCTATAGATAAACGCTTTGGCGATAGCCACTTGAAAGAAGTCTTCCGAGTCCAACTCAATAACAGAGTCCAGAAAAGGGGTGAAAGTCTACAGCAGCTCCAAGCAGACGTCGAAAGACTGGTTCACCTGGCATACCCGGATGCTGGAGAAGAAATCATCAACCAGCTTGCTGTTGAGTCCTTCGTCCGTGCCATTTCGGATATAAATCTTCAGAGGTCTGTGCGAACTGCTAGAACACGTACTCTTTCCGAAACTTTAGCATTCGCATTGACAATTGAAGCAGCAGAACAGGCTTCTCAGGGAGTACATCTACTTAAAGAAGCCATAGTCGAAGAGTGCTCTTGCCATAGAGCTGAAATACAAAAGAACCAGCGGAGCGGACTAGCAAGATGTTGGAACTGCAACAAGACCGGGCACTTACAGCGTCAATGCCGACTACCACCAAATAAAGCCGGTTGTCAACATTGTGGAAGCAAGAGATCCAACCCAGAACAAGGTAACAACAACACCAGCGTTACGTATCAGCCCGTTTCCCATCAGGGAAACGAGTAAGAACCAACTTCGAGGGGCAGAGGCTGGTTTCTTGTATCGATGGCCCCAGAACCACCATCCAGGTCTCTCAGTCCAAACGAGACAACAAAAGTCTGACTGTGGAAACTACTATTAACGGGAACAAACATGTGGCTACCATCGACACCGGTGCCACAGCCTCCATAGTACGTCGAGACCTGGTAAAGACGACGTGGCTTCATAACACCAATAGCTACCGTCTAAGAACCGCAACGGGAGAAGCAGCAAGAGTATATGGAGAAGTGTGTCTTAAGATCCGACTGGCCGATCTAGTGTTTACTCATCAATTCCTGGTGGCAGATATATGTGACGAGTGCATCATTGGAATCGACTTTATGAAACAGCACGGAGTTATTTTGGACATCGGTAATCAGGTTTTGAAGTACCAAAATAAGGAACTTCCAATGACTTATTCGAACGAGAGTACGTCGACACTGAGGACTGTCATCACGGAAGATCTGATTCTGCCTCCTTCTTCTGAAGTGTTCGTTTGGACAAAACTGGAAGGTGAGTTTGGAAGCCTTCGATACCTAATGGTGGAACCAGACCCAGAGTGTTCCTCCCAAAGCGTCATCATTGGGAAAACACTAGTAGCACCGAAAAACAAAATGGTCCCCGTACGATTACTAAACACCAGACCGTACGATGTAAGGTTGAAGAAAGGAGAAGTCGTTGGACGTTGCGAATCGGTTGCAGCAATTACGAAGATCACAGACGAAGCCCCGAGAAAAACTTTAACTCCGGAGGAGCTCAAAACCATCAGAGCTAAAATACTGTATTCATCCAACCTTGATCACCAACAAACAAGGATGGCTGAAAATCTCCTACAAGAGTACACTGACATCTTCGCATCGGCAAAAGGGCAATATGGTAGGACACAGTTGGTGCAGCATCGCATCAACACAGGAGATGCAAGACCGATTCGTCAGCCCGCAAGACGCCTTCCACTGGCCAAACAAGGTGAGGTTGAGGAAATGATAACAACAATGAAGAAGGACGGTCTTATCGAAAATTCCAAAAGTCCTTGGGCGTCACCAGTGGTTCTAGTGAAAAAGAAAGACGGAAGCACTCGTTTTTGTGTGGACTACCGAAGGCTGAACGATGTGACTAAGAAGGACAGCTATCCTCTGCCGAGAATCAGTGATACCCTGGATGCCATGGAGGGAGCCCAGTGGTTTTCGACGCTGGACTTGAAGAGTGGATATTGGCAAGTTGACATCCACCCTGATGATCGGGAAAAGACGGCGTTTTCGACAGGTAATGGGCTCTGGCAGTTTAAAGTTATGCCGTTTGGGCTATGCAACGCTCCGGCAACATTCGAGCGTTTGATGGAGTGCGTTCTTCAAGGACTGACGTGGAAAGCGTGCCTTGTCTACTTGGACGATGTCATTGTTTATGGGAAAACATTTGACCAACATTGCAAGAACCTAAAAGCCGTGTTTCAGAGACTTCGAGAGGCTAACCTTAAACTGAATCCGGAAAAATGTGCACTATTCAAAACCGAAGTTAAGTATTTGGGACACATCAGCTCTTCCCAAGGAGTGAAGACTGATACTGAAAAAGTTGACTCCGTCAAAAATTGGCCAACACCACAGGACAAACATCAACTCCGAAGCTTTCTTGGTCTTGCCACATATTACCGACGTTTCGTTAAGAACTTTGCTGGAGTTGCAAAGAGTTTGCATCAGCTCACCGAAAAAGGGAAGCAGTTCAAATGGTCAGGTGAGTGTGAAAAATCTTTTCAGGAACTCAAATACCGCCTCTGTAACGCTCCAGTGCTGGCACATCCAACACCTGGCAAAACATTCATCATCGACGCAGATGCAAGCAACGTTGGAATCGGGGTGGTACTATCCCAAGTGCATGATGGCGAAGAGAAAGTGGTGGCATATTATAGTAAGGTCCTCTCGAAGCCTGAAAGAAACTACTGCGTGACCAGAAGGGAGCTGCTGGCTCTTATCTTGGCAACAAAGCACTTCCATAACTACATCTATGGGCAGAAATTCCTTCTGCGGACAGACCATGGTGCTCTGAACTGGCTGTTGAACTTCAAAAATCCAGAAGGTCAAGTCGCAAGGTGGATAGAAAGACTGCAGACTTATGACTACCACATTCAACACCGCAGAGGAAAGCTGCACTCCAACGCCGACGCATTGTCCCGAAGACCTTGCAAAGAGGATTGCAAGCATTGTAGGCGACAGGAAAACAAAGAAAATATTACCGCTCAGCGACTAAGAGCTGACCCTATATGCGGATGGAGCAATGAGGAAGTGAGGACCGCTCAACAGGAGGATCCAGATATCGAACCCATTCTCGCATGGAAAGAAAATGAAGAGAAACCAGAATGGGGAGACATTTCTGACCGGAGTCCAGTTCTCAAAGCCTATTGGGCACAGTGGGACTCACTATATGTTCAAGAAAGTGTCCTCAGGCGAAGATGGGAGTCAGTTGACGGTAAATCATATGTGATGCAGCTGATCGTACCGCAATCGAAAGTCAGTGAAGTTCTTCGGGAGATGCACGACGGACCTTCTGGAGGTCACCTGGGAGTTAACAAAACACTGGAGAAGGTGCGACATCGGTTCTACTGGTTACATGCTAGAGACGACGTGGAGAAGTGGTGCCGAACATGTGACAAGTGTGCTGCAACCAAAGGACCTGGTAGGAAGATTCAAGGTAAGATGCATCAGTACAACGTTGGATCGCCTTTTGAGAGGATTGCAGTAGATGTGGCTGGGCCTTTTACAGAGACCAACGCTGGAAACAAGTACATTCTGGTTGTAATGGACTATTTTAGCAAATGGCCTGAGGCGTATGCCATCCCAAATCAAGAAGCCAAAACGGTAGTCGACCAGATTGTGTTTAACTGGGTAAGTAGGTTTGGCGTACCTATGGAACTCCATTCCGACCAAGGGAGGAACTTCGAGTCAAACATCTTCCAAGGAGTGTGCGGACTACTTGGCATCAAGAAGACCAGAACCACACCGCTTCATCCACAATCTGATGGGATGGTTGAAAGATTCAACCGGACCTTGAAAGAACACCTCACCAAGGTCGTAGGCGACTACCAAAGAGACTGGGATAGGCACGTACCGCTATTCCTGATGGCCTATAGAAGTGCAGTACATAGCTCGACAGGACAAACACCATCTGACATCCTGTTCGGGAAAACCATGCGGCTGCCCAGCGAACTTAAATTTGGATGCCCCACAGAGGAGCCACAGGACACGAACGAGTATGTGGATGACCTCAAGGAGCGACTCGCTGACATCCATCAAAGAACAAGGGAACGGATGAAAACCTACAGCGACCGGATGAAGACACGGTACGACACAAAAGCGACAACGGCAGGATTCCAAGCAGGAGATCGTGTGTGGCTTTATAATCCTCATCGTCAAAAGGGATTGTCACCGAAACTTCAGCAGAACTGGGAAGGTCCTTATACTGTTGTCACGAGGATTAACGACGTGGTTTACCGCATCCAAAGAGGATTAAGAGGCAAGTTAAAAGTAGTTCATTGTGACCGGCTGCATCGATATAGTGGCGAGGCTGCAGATGGAATTATTCGGGACGAACAATCTTAAGGAGGGGGCAGTGTAATGAACACCCAACATTTATACCAATTTCCTAATCGAAAAGGTTCAACCGAAAACACAACTGGCAACACTATAATGGAATGGTATAAAATGACAGGCATTGCTTGTAAGCCAGTGTGTGTGAGTGTAGAGATTTTTGACAGCAAATGTGGAAACCATGGAGAAGAAACTGGAACGCTCTAGATGAGTGTTGTTCTATATAAATAGGACCGCTGACGCAACGAGCAGTCAGTTTTGATTATAGAGTGATAAAGTTAAGAGTGAAATGTTGTTAACCAGTGATAGTCCAATAGTCGAGTTGAGTTCGAATAAAGTATAGATACTGAATAAAGTGGTAGAAATAAATTAAAAAGTGAAGTTTTATTTTGCGAACTAAGCGCACGTTACAGTACTATAGATTTCATATACAATGTTAATGCCTTAACTAACTAAAATGCTTTAATGCACCTGTCGCTGTCATTGTATTCTGCTATAATAGTAACAGGTTGCGTTAAAATAAATGGTTCTTATATTCACTTTATTGCGTTTGAAATTATTCAATCCATAATTCCAGAAAACATAAAAATACATACTGAAAAAATCTTATTCTCATTAATTTTCCAGTAGGAATGTAATTCAAAGCAATTTTAACCAAATTGAAATAATGCAACGTGGATATTTGCTCCGTATACAGGCAAATTGAATCAAAATAAATGACGTAATGCAAAAGCATATGGTTCATCTCAAACCAGTTCTTTCGCATGCATACATATTGAGAAAGCGAAAATCCTTCACAAGGACTTTATCATATACCATCAAAAGGAAATCAAAACAAAATTGCAAAATACGATTCCCGCCTAATTAACCTTGCATGTGCTCATTCTCTTAAAACTACTCTCAGCGTACTCTTTTAAATACGTTCCACACGATTTTTGTTCGTTTTTTCTTCATTTTTCAAGCGACACTAGCGCTGCGGTACCCTTGGCCAATACACTCTTATTTGACAAATCGGGTTTACTATTAAAATATATATACAATGCTTTTAGGCAGTTCCAATGTGTGTGTGAAGTTTGCCATCTAATAAATTTCTTATCTCTGGTGCTGGTCAAGCATTTCAACCATAGAGGAATAAAGAACAAGAGGGAAAACCATTACGTCTCTTGCCCCGCAACTTCCATTACTTAACATTGTTGTTTTTGTAATCGCAGCATTATTGTAATAGAATGTAAACTCTAAATTAATACAAGTGGCACCTCTTTTATGTAACACATTTTTGGATTCTTAAGTTGTCAACTATTTTCTAATGTCAATTATCTTTGAATAAATTCTTTCTCTTTTTCAACTTCCATCAAAGTAAGTGTCCGCTAGCCCTTAAAGTCTACATTCTTACCACTTGCCTTTATCTTAAAATTTCTGGACGCCTCTTAGTCTCTACTTTCTAGCCTCTTACCAATTTTCTAGTACATATCTTTGTCTCCTTCTAATAGAAGAGTTGAAGTGAAATTTAAAGTATTGAATTTGAGCGGATTTAACCAATTATTAAGAAAGCGTGCATTGAAAGGGTAACAAGTACCAAGAGTAAAGTTTAATAAGAATTTGTAAGAATTTGTTTGATATTCTCAAATCTCAATTATCGTTGTTAATAAGGGATTGCTTATTGTAAGTAATATATTGAAAAGTCGTTTATATTATAATACTGTAACGTGCGCTTTGTTCGCAAAAATAAAACTTCACTTTTATTTATTTATTTCTACCACTTTATTCAGTATCTATCTTTATTCGAACTCAACTCGACTATTGGACTATCACTGGTTAACAACATTTCACTCTTAACTTTATCACTCTATAATCAAAACTGACTGCTCGTTGCGTCAGCGGCCTATTTATATAGAACAATACTTATCTAGAGCGTTCCAGTTTCTTCTCCATGGTTTCCACATTTGCTGTCAAGAATCTCTACACTCACACACACTGGCTTACAAACAATGCCTGTCATTTTATACCATTCCATTATAGTGTTGCCAGTTGTGTTTTCGGTTAAACGTTTTCGATTAGGAAATTGGTATAAATGTTGGGTGTTCATTACACTGCCCCCTCCTTAGGATTGTTCGTCCCGAATAATTCCATCTGCAGCCTCGCCACTATATCGATGCAGCCGGTCACAATGAACTACTTTTAACTCGCCTCTTAATCCTCTTTGGATGCGGTAAACCACGTCGTTAATCCTCGTGACAACAGTATAAGGACCTTCCCAGTTCTGCTGAAGTTTCGGTGACAATCCCTTTTGACGATGAGGATTATAAAGCCACACACGATCTCCTGCTTGGAATCCTGCCGTTGTCGCTTTTGTGTCGTACCGTGTCTTCATCCGGTCGCTGTAGGTTTTCATCCGTTCCCTTGTTCTTTTATGGATGTCAGCGAGTCTCTCCTTGAGGTCATCCACATACTCGTTCGTGTCCTGTGGCTCCTCTCTGGGGCATCCAAATTTGAGTTCGCTGGGCAGCCGCATGGTTTTCCCGAACAGGATGTCAGATGGTGTTTGTCCTGTCGAGCTATGTACTGCACTTCTATAGGCCATCAGGAATAGCGGTTCGTGCCTATCCCAGTCTCTTTGGTAGTCGCCTACGACCTTGGTGAGGTGTTCTTTCAAGGTCCGGTTGAATCTTTCAACCATCCCATCAGATTGTGGATGAAGCGGTGTGGTTCTGGTCTTCTTGATGCCAAGTAGTCCGCACACTCCTTGGAAGATGTTTGACTCGAAGTTCCTCCCTTGGTCGGAATGAAGTTCCATAGGCACGCCAAACCTACTTACCCAGTTAAACACAATCTGGTCGACCACCGTTTTGGCTTCTTGATTTGGGATGGCATACGCCTCAGGCCATTTGCTAAAATAGTCCATTACAACCAGAATGTACTTGTTTCCAGCATTGGTCTCTGGAAAAGGCCCAGCCACATCTACTGCAATCCTCTCAAAAGGCGATCCAACGTTGTACTGATGCATCTTACCTTGAATCTTCCTACCAGGTCCTTTGGTTGCAGCACACTTGTCACAAGTTCGGCACCACTTCTCCACGTCATCTCTAGCATGTAACCAGTAGAACCGATGTCGCACCTTCTCCAGTGTTTTGTTAACTCCCAGGTGACCTCCAGAAGGCCCGTCGTGCATCTCCCGAAGAACTTCACTGACTTTCGATTGCGGTACGATCAGCTGCATCACATATGATTTACCGTCAGCGGACTCCCATCTTCGCCTGAGGACACCTTCTTGCACATATAGTGAGTCCCACTGTGCCCAATAGGCTTTGAGAACTGGACTCCTGTCAGAAATGTCTCCCCATTCAGGTTTCTCTTCATTTTCTTTCCATGCGAGAATGGGTTCGATATCTGGATCCTCCTGTTGAGCGGTCCTCACTTCCTCATTGCTCCATCCGCATATGGGGTCAGCTCTTAGTCGCTGAGCGGTAATATTTTCTTTGTTTTCTTGTCGCCTACAATGCTTGCAATCCTCTTTGCAAGGTCTTCGGGACAATGCGTCGGCGTTTGAGTGCAGCTTTCCTCTGCGGTGTTGAATCTGGTAATCATAAGTCTGCAGTCTTTCTATCCACCTTGCGACTTGACCTTCTGGATTTTTGAAGTTCAACAGCCAGTTCAGAGCACCATGGTCTGTCCGCAGAAGGAATTTCTGTCCATAGATGTACTTATGGAAGTGCTTTGTTGCCAAGATAAGAGCTAGAAGTTCCCTTCTGGTCACGCAGTAGTTTCTTTCGGGCTTCGAGAGGACCTTGCTGTAATATGCCACCACTTTCTCTTCGCCATCATGCACTTGGGATAGTACCGCCCCGATTCCAACGTTGCTTGCATCAGCATCGATGATGAATGTTCTCCCAGGTGTTGGATGTGCCAGCACTGGGGCGTTACAGAGGCGGTATTTGAGTTCCTCAAAAGATTTCTCACACTCACCTGACCATTTAAACTGCTTCCCTTTCTCGGTGAGCTGATGCAAACTCTTTGCAACTCCAGCAAAGTTCTTAACAAATCGTCGGTAATATGTGGCAAGACCAAGAAAGCTTCGGAGTTGATGTTTGTCCTGTGGTGTTGGCCAATTTTTGACGGAGTCAACTTTTTCAGGATCAGTCTTCACTCCTTGGGAAGAGATGATGTGTCCCAAATACTTAACTTCGGTTTTGAAAAGTGCACATTTTTCTGGATTCAGTTTAAGGTTAGCCTCTCAAAGTCTCTGAAACACGGCTTTTAGATTCTTGCAATGTTGGTCAAATGTTTTCCCGTAAACAATGACATCGTCCAAGTAGACAAGGCACGCTTTCCACGTCAGTCCTTGAAGAACGCACTCCATCAAACGCTCGAATGTCGCCGGAGCGTTGCATAGCCCAAACGGCATAACTTTAAACTGCCAGAGCCCATTACCTGTAGAAAACGCCGTCTTTTCCCGATCATCAGGGTGGATGTCAACTTGCCAATATCCACTCTTCAAATCCAGCGTCGAAAACCACTGGGCTCCCTCCATAGCATCCAGGGTATCACTGATTCTCGGCAGGGGATAGCTGTCCTTTTTAGTCACATCATTCAGCCTTCGGTAGTCCACACAAAAACGAGTGCTTCCGTCTTTCTTTTTCACTAGCACCACTGGTGAAGCCCAAGGACTTTTGGAATTTTCAATAAGACCGTCCTTCTTCATTGCTGTTATCATTTCCTCAACCTCGCCTTGTTTGGCCAGTGGAAGGCGTCTTGCGGGTTGACGAATCGGTCTTGCATCTCCTGTGTTGATGCGATGCTGCACCAACTGTGTCCTACCATATTGTCCCTTTTGCGATGCGAAGATGTCAGTGTACTCTTGTAGGAGATTTTCAGCCATCCTTGTTTGTTGGTGATCAAGGTTGGATGAATTCAGTATTTTAGCTCTGATGGTTTTGAGCTCCTCCGGAGTTATAGTTTTTCTCGGGGTTTCGTCTGTGATCTTCGTAATTGCTGCAACCGATTCGCAACGTCCAACGACTTCTCCTTTCTTTAACCTTACGTCGTACGGTCTGGTGTTTAGTAATCGTACGGGGACCATTTTGTTTTTCGGTGCTACTAGTGTTTTCCCAATGATGACGCTTTGGGAGGAACACTCTGGGTCTGGTTCCACCATTAGGTATCGAAGGCTTCCAAACTCACCTTCCAGTTTTGTCCAAACGAACACTTCAGAAGAAGGAGGCAGAATCAGATCTTCCGTGATGACAGTCCTCAGTGTCGACGTACTTTCGTTCGAATAGGTCATTGGAAGTTCCTTATTTTGGTACTTCAAAACCTGGTTACCGATGTCCAAAATAACTCCGTGCTGTTTCATAAAGTCGATTCCAATGATGCACTCGTCACATATATCTGCCACCAGGAATTGATGAGTAAACATTAGATCGGCCAGTCGGATCTTAAGACACACTTCTCCATATACTCTTGCTGCTTCTCCCGTTGCGGTTCTTAGACGGTAGCTATTGGTGTTATGAAGCCACGTCGTCTTTACCAGGTCTCGACGTACTATGGAGGCTGTGGCACCGGTGTCGATGGTAGCCACATGTTTGTTCCCGTTAATAGTAGTTTCCACAGTCAGACTTTTGTTGTCTCGTTTGGTCTGAGAGACCTGGATGGTGGTTCTGGGGCCATCGATACAAGAAACCAGTCTCTGCCTCGGCTGATATGTAACGCTGGTGTTGTTGTTACCTTGTTCTGGGTTGGATCTCTTGCTTCCACAATGTTGACAACCGGCTTTATTTGGTGGTAGTCGGCATTGACGCTGTAAGTGCCCGGTCTTGTTGCAGTTCCAACATCTTGCTAGTCCGCTCCGCTGGTTCTTTTGTATTTCAGCTCTATGGCACGAGCACTCTTCGACTATGGCTTCTCTAAGTCGATGTACTCCCTGAGAAGCCTGTTCTGCTGCTTCAATTGTCAATGCGAATGCTAAAGTTTCGGAAAGAGTACGTGTTCTAGCAGTTCGCACAGACCTCTGAAGATGTATATCGGAAATGGCACGAACGAAGGACTCAACAGCAAGCTGGTTGATGATTTCTTCTCCAGCATCCGGGTATGCCAGGTGAACCAGTCTTTCGACGTCTGCTTGGAGCTGCTGTAGACTTTCACCCCTTTTCTGGACTCTGTTATTGAGTTGGACTCGGAAGACTTCTTTCAAGTGGCTATCTCCAAAGCGTTTATCTATAGCTGCCACGAGAGAACTGAAATCGCTGCTCTTACCAGCTGGAACTGTTTGAAGTAATTCAGCTGCTGGTCCTCTAAGAGCAAGAGTCAGTGCAATGTACTTGTCTTCGTCATCCCAGCCATTTGTTGTCGCGGCTGCCTCAAATTGTCTCTTGTAGACTGGCCAAGAAGACTGTCCATCAAATGTTGGGGGTTTCATCTCCTTTTTCTTTGTAAACTCCCCAGCAGACTCTCGAATTTTTATTTTTCGAATCTGGTCCAATTCCTTGGTCAGAACAGAGAACTGTTTATCGCATCGGCTTTCCAAACGATTCTCTACAACAGAAAGCTGTTTTTCCACACCTTCAACGCGTTCGTCTAGGGCACATACATTTTTCTCAATGTTACCCAATTTGCCTTCTAGAATGTTTTTTTGACCTTCCAAAACATTCTGTTGCGCCTCAAGTCTTTCGAGAATATTCTGTTGTTCCACCTTTTGCTCGTTTCGTTGTTCTTCAATCAGCTTCTTTTGTTCGTTTCTTTGTGTTTCAAGTTGTTCGAGAACATTCTGCTGTTCCTTCTTTTGCTCGTTTCGTTGTGCTTCCAGTTGTTCGAGAACATTCTGCTGTTCCTTCTTTTGCTCGTTTCGTTGTGCTTCCAGTTGTTCGAGAACATTCTGCTGTTCCTTCTTTTGCTCGTTTCGCTGTTCTAACAAAAGTTTCATTATACTAGAAAAATCTACTCTTTCACTTACTTCCTCTTCTTCCACTTCTATTTCAAAAACAAAAGTGTTTACGTCTTCCCCTTGCTGTTCCAAATAGTTACGCAAACGCAGGACGAGCTCATTTTTCGATCCCGCTCTAGAAAGATTTCGCTTACCTAACTCACTTTTAAGCTCAATGCAGTTGAGCTCTTCTAACAACTTACCCATTTTCACTGTATATAATTATTATTTTTCTTTTTACTTTTACTTTTTTTTTTTTTTTTTACACTTTATTAGTCAAATAAGTTTTATTTACACTTCTGACACCAATGTAACGTGCGCTTAGTTCGCAAAAATAAAACTTCACTTTTATTTATTTATTTCTACCAGTTTATTCAGTATCTATCTTTATTCGAACTCAACTCGACTATTGGACTATCACTGGTTAACAACATTTCACTCTTAACTTTATCACTCTATAATCAAAACTGACTGCTCGTTGCGTCAGCGGCCTATTTATATAGAACAATACTTATCTAGAGCGTTCCAGTTTCTTCTCCATGGTTTCCACATTTGCTGTCAAGAATCTCTACACTCACACACACTGGCTTACAAACAATGCCTGTCATTTTATACCATTCCATTATAGTGTTGCCAGTTGTGTTTTCGGTTAAACGTTTTCGATTAGGAAATTGGTATAAATGTTGGGTGTTCATTACAATACAATTGTTACTTTTCTCTAGAAAATAAAATTAAAGTTCTTCAAGAAGAAGTTACCAAGAACAAAATTTTTATATTGGAAATCCCTCGCAACGATATTATTTTATTTTAATAATCGTCATAAATTATGGATAATGAGCAGCACAATTGCACATTGGAGTCTTGCACTCTCCCTGATACGGACGAAATGGTGTCTTGCGAGATTTGTAAGAGATGGTGGCACTATAATTGCATCAATTTCAACCCGGATTTATATGCTACTGCTGACCCATGGCATTGTGACCAGACGGATTGCGTGTTTCAAGAGGAAGATAATGCGAGAACGAGTTTTGGCGAGAATGATCAGCAAGCAGAACATGAACCAGGTAAGAGGTTAGAAGTAGAGGCTACTGTAGATATGTTGTTAGAGGCTGCGGTCGTAGCTCAGGCTGCTGTGGCAAAAAAAGATGTAGAACTAGATTCGTTAAGACATGAGTTGGCTGAAACAAAGCAAAAATTGGCTAAAGCTAAAGTTCCTAAAAAGGTTTCCACAAAAACCGCAGATCTATCTGTAGATTCACAGGATAGAATAGATTTAATAAAGAAAATTCAAGCAAACCACGTGTCTCTTTTAAAAACTTCTTCTGAACGTCAATCTACTCCAATTCATAACGGTACTGTTCATCACGAGAGTTTTCGAGAAGCTTCTTTAGTTAATAACTCTGATATTTTGAGTTTATTAACAATTTTAAATAGAAATAATGTGCAAGAATTGCCAATTTTTTCCGGTAGTAACAAACGCGAATGGCCATACTTCGAAGAAGTGTACAGGTCCACAACCGAGGAAGGAAAATTTAGTGCGAAGGAAAATGTAGCTCGGCTTCGCAAAGCGCTTAAAGGAGAGGCTTATCAGTTAGTCAGTGATCGACTTAAATATTCGACAGATGCCGAGGCAATAATGTGTTCCTTGCGGTCTATATTTGGATGATCCGATGTATTGGTTCATGGGTTGACAGCTGATCTCCTCAAGCTCCCTACGTTAAAGTCGAAAGCCGATCCTAACCTTCATATGTGGGCTGTGAAGGTAAATGGTTTTGTCGCGGATTTGAAGTCGATTAACAGAGTTGAAGATCTTTCCAATAGTTACGTTTTGACTGATTTGTCGTGCAAGTTGAGGCCTGGGCTTTATGAAAATTGGAGAAAGAAGCAATTAGCTAAACCCCATGCTACATTAGAAGATTTTGCTGAATTTCTCATGAAGAAAATAATTGATTTACCACTGGTGTATACTTGGCCCCACATTTTTCAAAAATCGGTTTTCTTGGGGGTGGGCTGGTGAGGGCTGAGTTTTCTCCTTTTTTCTACCTCATTTTTTTAATTTTCCACCTCCTGGATAAAAAGTTATTAACAATTTAAATTTTGGCGTATACTTAGCCCCCATTTTTCAAAATTTTTCACGAAACAGGTTCATTTTGGTACCAATCGATAGGGCTGAATTTACTCCTTTTAATATCCACTACCACTTTTATGTTTTTCTGCTTAGATAAACCACAAATCCAAAAAAGCATAAGCAATAGGTTTTTATTATAAATAAATGAGTAAAATCAAACAAACCTATACTGTTTTAACGTAACGTGAACTTAAAGTCGGCTTAACGTGATCTTAAAAACAAAATGGGGATTAGAAGAATTTGATGACAATTGGTTACGTCCAATGGGTCTAATGGGTACGTTCAATAATCGTTTCAGTACAGTCTTATCCGAGTTTTTGCATTTCTAATATATTCCATCCATATGAATTCTCCTTCTTTAAGGATTTTTAAAGTGCTAATGAGAACGAAAAAGTTCGGGAAAACTGCGAAAAGCTGGAGAGGAGTTACTGAAAAGGGTAGGTCATTTCAATTATTTTAAAATTATTGGCTCTACTTTGCTTCTCCGGTACGGGAGTTGGGGGTTGAAACTTTTTTTACAGGTTGGGGGGCATCTAAATAGATTATATTTCAAATTATTATGTGTGAGTTAGCCCCCTGAACTATTTAAAAAATGTTTTAATTTTTCGTTTTTAACCTCACTTTTGATTTTTTTTCTTCTTAAAATCATAAAAATTGAATGAAAACAAACACTACCGAATAAAACAACACTTCTTATATATACATTTCACTATTTTATTGCGGAGAAATCACTTAATTTAACATTTTTAATTACTTATAAATGTTTACTTTGACTTGCTTTGACATTACTTGTTTAAGTGATACCAGACGGTATTTTTAAGTGGGAAATTTTTAATTCATAAAAGGCAAGTGGGATTTTTGTCGTTAGAAAACGAAACTTTTTCTATGAATTTCTAACCACAAAAAGTTTAGTTTTCTAACCACAAAACTAATAATAGCTTAAAATTCGCATTTATAAATAATTAAAAATGTTAAATTAAGTGATTTCTCCGCAATAAAATAGTGAAATGTATATATAAGAAGTGTTCTTTTATTCGGTAGTGCTTGTTTTCATTCAATTTTTATGATTTTAAGGAGAAAAAAAAATCAAAAGTGAGGTTAAAAACGAAAAATTAAAAAATTTATTTTACGATTTAAGGTTCTCCCAAACCAAAGCGTTTTTGCCGTCGCGGCAGCGGTATTTTCAGTTGCGACAACGTGCCGCTCTGAGTGCGGCGAAAAAAACGTTAGTATACCCACACCGAAGCGTTTTTTGCAGCGACAAAGCAACTCATTTTTGACATTTGTGAATTTTGTGTATTGTAACGTGCGCTTAGTTCGCAAAATAAAACTTCACTTTATATTTTATTTCTACCACTTTATTCAGTATCTATACTTTATTCGAACTCAACTCGACTATTGGACTATCACTGGTTAACAACATTTCACTCTTAACTTTATCACTCTATAATCAAAACTGACTGCTCGTTGCGTCAGCGGTCCTATTTATATAGAACAACACTCATCTAGAGCGTTCCAGTTTCTTCTCCATGGTTTCCACATTTGCTGTCAAAAATCTCTACACTCACACACACTGGCTTACAAGCAATGCCTGTCATTTTATACCATTCCATTATAGTGTTGCCAGTTGTGTTTTCGGTTGAACCTTTTCGATTAGGAAATTGGTATAAATATTGGGTGTTCATTACACTGCCCCCTCCTTAAGATTGTTCGTCCCGAATAATTCCATCTGCAGCCTCGCCACTATATCGATGCAGCCGGTCACAATGAACTACTTTTAACTTGCCTCTTAATCCTCTTTGGATGCGGTAAACCACGTCGTTAATCCTCGTGACAACAGTATAAGGACCTTCCCAGTTTCGCTGAAGTTTCGGTGACAATCCCTTTTGACGATGAGGATTATAAAGCCACACACGATCTCCTGCTTGGAATCCTGCCTTTGTCGCTTTTGTGTCATACCGGGTCTTCATCCGGTCGCCATACACTGTGACCCATGTCCCTGTTCTATTAGGTCTATCTGTAAGCCTACCCAGCTCTATGTTCGAATCACAGACAACAATTTCGGAACCACTTCTCCACGTCACCTCTAACATGCAGCCAGTAAAAGCGTTTTCGCACGTTCTCCAGCGTCTTGTTGACTCCCAGGTGGCTTCCTGTAGGGCTTCTATGCATCTTTTGTAAAACCTCCTTGATTTTCGATTGAGGAACAATAAGCTGCATTACAAAAGATTTACCGTCAGGAGATTCCCATTTGCGCTGGAGTACTCCTTCTTGCACGCGAAGCGAATCCCACTGTGCCCAATAGGCTTTGACAACAGGGCTTTGGTCAGAAATGTCGTCCCAGTCAGGTTTCGTGTTGTTCTCTTTCCATTTGAGAATCGGTCCGATGTCTGGATCCTTCGTTTGAGCAGACCTCAATTCCTCCTTGTTCCATCCGAATATGGGTTCCATTCTCATCCGCTGAGTCTCGGTCTCTACTTTCCCCCAGCAATTCCATTGGGGGTTTTCTACCTGATGTCCAATTCGGTATTGATAAGTCTGCGGTCTTACTCTACAGCTCACGGATTGATTTTCTTGGACTTCACAACGTCGACAAGAAGTTTCAGTTTTAATTGGTGGAAACCGGCATTGTCGCTGTAAGTGCCCCGTCTTATTACAATTCCAACATCTGGCAAGTCCGTTCCGCTGGTTCCTTTGTAGCTTAACTCCTGGGCATGATCCAGCCTCGAATATGGCTTCTCTTTGACATTGTACCATTTGAGAAGCTTGCTCAGATGCTTCCATCATTAATGCAAACTCTAGAGTTTCAGAAAGAGTTCGTGTTCTAGCAGTTCGCACTGATCTCTGAAGATGTTTGTCAGAAATGGCACGAACGAAGGACTCAACAGCCAGATGGTTGATGATTTCTTCTCCAGCATCCGGGTATGCCAGGTGAACCAGTCTTTCGACGTCTGCTTGGAGCTGCTGTAGACTTTCACCCCTTTTCTGGACTCTGTTATTGAGTTGGACTCGGAAGACTTCTTTCAAGTGGCTATCACCAAAGCGTTTATCTATAGCTGCCACGAGAGAACTGAAATCGTTGCTCTTACCAGCTGGAACAGTTTGAAGTAATTCAGCTGCTGGTCCTCTAAAAGCAAGAGTCAGTGCTGTGTATTTGTCTTCGTCAACCCAGCCATTTGCTGTCGCAGCTGCCTCGAATTGTCTCCTGTAAACTGACCAAGACGACTGTCCATCGAATGTTGGAGGTTGTACTTCTCTTTGCTTTAGACAATCTCCACAAGTTTTCCGTAGCTCCATTTTCCGAATCTGGTCTAGTTCCTTAGCCATGTTTTCGATTCGTTTCTCCAAAGTGGCAAGCTGACTTTCGCATTGACTCTCAAGCTTGGAAAATCGTTTCTCAACACATTCAATGCGTTTTTCTAGGCCAAAAACATTTTTCTCAATGTTACCCAATTTGCTTTCTAGAATGTTTTTCTGACCTTCCAAAACATTCTGTTGCGCCTCAAGTCTTTCGAGAATATTCTGTTGTTCCTTCTTTTGCTCGTTTCGCTGCTCTTCCAGACGTCCGAGAATATTCTGCTGTTGCTCTTCAATCAACTTCTTTTGTTGTACTTCGAGTCGTTCGAGAACATTCTGCTGTTCCTTCTTTTGCTCGTTTCGCTGTTCTAACAAAAGTTTCATCATACTAGAAAAATCTACACTTTCACTTACTTCCTCTTCTTCCACTTCTATTTCAAAAACAAAAGTGTTTACGTCTTCCCCTTGCTGTTCCAAATAGTTACGCAAGCGCAGGACGAGCTCATTTTTCGATCCCGCTCTAGAAAGATTTCGCTTACCTAACTCACTTTTAAGCTCAATGCAGTTGAGCTCTTCTAACAACTTACCCATTTTCACTGTATATAATTATTATTTTTCTTTTTACTACTTTTTTTTTTTTTTTCTTTTTTTTTTTTTTTTTACACTTTATTAGTCAAATAAGTTTTATTTACACTTCTGACACCAATGTAACGTGCGCTTAGTTCGCAAAATAAAACTTAACCTTTCAATTTATTTCTACCACTTTATTCAGTATCTATACTTTATTCGAACTCAACTCGACTATTGGACTATCACTGGTTAACAACATTTCACTCTTAACTTTATCACTCTATAATCAAAACTGACTGCTCGTTGCGTCAGCGGTCCTATTTATATAGAACAACACTCATCTAGAGCGTTCCAGTTTCTTCTCCATGGTTTCCACATTTGCTGTCAAAAATCTCTACACTCACACACACTGGCTTACAAGCAATGCCTGTCATTTTATACCATTCCATTATAGTGTTGCCAGTTGTGTTTTCGGTTGAACCTTTTCGATTAGGAAATTGGTATAAATGTTGGGTGTTCATTACAGTATTAATTAAAGATTTTTCGTTCGTCAAATTAAATTTGTTCGGCAAGGGAGTATTAATTATATTAACTCCTCAAAAACCAAGAAGAATGAAAGTATGTAAGTATGCAGTTAGCATTTTTCTTTGTGTATATTGTAATGAACACCCAACATTTATACCAATTTCCTAATCGAAAACGTTCAACCGAAAACACAACTGGCAACACTATAATGGAATGGTATAAAATGACAGGCATTGCTTGTAAGCCAGTGTGTGTGAGTGTAGAGATTTTTGACAGCAAATGTGGAAACCATGGAGAAGAAACTGGAACGCTCTAGATGAGTGTTGTTCTATATAAATAGGACCGCTGACGCAACGAGCAGTTCAGTTTTGATTATAGAGTGATAAAGTTAAGAGTGAAACGTTGTGAACAAGTGATAGTCCAATAGTCGAGTTGAGTTCGAATAAAGTTTAGATACTGAATAAAGTGGTAGAAATAAAATAAAAGTGAAGTTTTATTCTGCGAACTAAGCGCACGTTACATTGGTGTCAGAAGTGTAAATAAAACTTATTTGACTAATAAAGTGTAAAAAAAAGTAAAAAGAAAAATAATAATTATATACAGTGAAAATGGGTAAGTTGTTAGAAGAGCTCAACTGCATTGAGCTTAAAAGTGAGTTAGGTAAGCGAAATCTTTCTAGAGCGGGATCGAAAAATGAGCTCGTCCTGCGCTTGCGTAACTATTTGGAACAGCAAGGGGAAGACGTTAACACTTTTGTTTTTGAAACAGAAGTGGAGGAAGAGAAAGTAAGTGAAAGTGTAGATTTATCTAGTATAATGAAGCTATTATTAGAACAAAAGAAACTGACTGAAGAACAACGAAACGAGCAAAAGAAGGAACAGCAGAATGTTCTCGAACAACTGGAAGCACAACGAAACGAACAAAAGAAGCTGATTGAAGAGCAACGAAACGAGCAAAAGAAGGAACAACAGAATATTCTCGAAAGACTTGAGGCGCAACAGAATGTTTTGGAAGGTCAGAAAAACATTCTAGAAGGTAAATTGGGTAACATTGAGAAAAATGTATGTGCCCTAGACGAACGCGTTGAAGGTGTGGAAAAACAGCTTTCTGTTGTAGAGAATCGTTTCGAAATCGTAGAAACCCGATGTGATAAACAGTTCTCTGTTCTGACCAAGGAATTGGACCAGATTCGGAAAATAAAAATTCGAGAGTCTGCTGGGGAGTTTGCAAAGAAAAAGGAGATGAAACCCCCAACATTTGATGGACAGTCTTCTTGGCCAGTCTACAAGAGACAATTTGAGGCCGCCGCGACAACAAATGGCTGGGATGACGAAGACAAGTACATTGCACTGACTCTTGCTCTTAGAGGTCCAGCAGCTGAATTACTTCAAACAGTTCCAGCTGGTAAGAGTGGCGATTTCAGTTCTCTCGTGGCAGCTATAGATAAACGCTTTGGCGATAGCCACTTGAAAGAAGTCTTCCGAGTCCAACTCAATAACAGAGTCCAGAAAAGGGGTGAAAGTCTACAGCAGCTCCAAGCAGACGTCGAAAGACTGGTTCACCTGGCATACCCGGATGCTGGAGAAGAAATCATCAACCAGCTTGCTGTTGAGTCCTTCGTCCGTGCCATTTCGGATATAAATCTTCAGAGGTCTGTGCGAACTGCTAGAACACGTACTCTTTCCGAAACTTTAGCATTCGCATTGACAATTGAAGCAGCAGAACAGGCTTCTCAGGGAGTACATCGACTTAGAGAAGCCATAGTCGAAGAGTGCTCTTGCCATAGAGCTGAAATACAAAAGAACCAGCGGAGCGGACTAGCAAGATGTTGGAACTGCAACAAGACCGGGCACTTACAGCGTCAATGCCGACTACCACCAAATAAAGCCGGTTGTCAACATTGTGGAAGCAAGAGATCCAACCCAGAACAAGGTAACAACAACACCAGCGTTACGTATCAGCCCGTTTCCCATCAGGGAAACGAGTAAGAACCAACTTCGAGGGGCAGAGGCTGGTTTCTTGTATCGATGGCCCCAGAACCACCATCCAGGTCTCTCAGACCAAACGAGACAACAAAAGTCTGACTGTGGAAACTACTATTAACGGGAACAAACATGTGGCTACCATCGACACCGGTGCCACAGCCTCCATAGTACGTCGAGACCTGGTAAAGACGACGTGGCTTCATAACACCAATAGCTACCGTCTAAGAACCGCAACGGGAGAAGCAGCAAGAGTATATGGAGAAGTGTGTCTTAAGATCCGACTGGCCGATCTAGTGTTTACTCATCAATTCTTGGTGGCAGATATATGTGACGAGTGCATCATTGGAATCGACTTTATGAAACAGCACGGAGTTATTTTGGACATCGGTAATCAGGTTTTGAAGTACCAAAATAAGGAACTTCCAATGACTTATTCGAACGAGAGTACGTCGACACTGAGGACTGTCATCACGGAAGATCTGATTCTGCCTCCTTCTTCTGAAGTGTTCGTTTGGACAAAACTGGAAGGTGAGTTTGGAAGCCTTCGATACCTAATGGTGGAACCAGACCCAGAGTGTTCCTCCCAAAGCGTCATCATTGGGAAAACACTAGTAGCACCGAAAAACAAAATGGTCCCCGTACGATTACTAAACACCAGACCGTACGATGTAAGGTTGAAGAAAGGAGAAGTCGTTGGACGTTGCGAATCGGTTGCAGCAATTACGAAGATCACAGACGAAGCCCCGAGAAAAACTTTAACTCCGGAGGAGCTCAAAACCATCAGAGCTAAAATACTGTATTCATCCAACCTTGATCACCAACAAACAAGGATGGCTGAAAATCTCCTACAAGAGTACACTGACATCTTCGCATCGGCAAAAGGGCAATATGGTAGGACACAGTTGGTGCAGCATCGCATCAACACAGGAGATGCAAGACCGATTCGTCAGCCCGCAAGACGCCTTCCACTGGCCAAACAAGGTGAGGTTGAGGAAATGATAACAACAATGAAGAAGGACGGTCTTATCGAAAATTCCAAAAGTCCTTGGGCGTCACCAGTGGTTCTAGTGAAAAAGAAAGACGGAAGTACTCGTTTTTGTGTGGACTACCGAAGGCTGAACGATGTGACTAAGAAGGACAGCTATCCTCTGCCGAGAATCAGTGATACCCTGGATGCCATGGAGGGAGCCCAGTGGTTTTCGACGCTGGACTTGAAGAGTGGATATTGGCAAGTTGACATCCACCCTGATGATCGGGAAAAGACGGCGTTTTCGACAGGTAATGGGCTCTGGCAGTTTAAAGTTATGCCGTTTGGGCTATGCAACGCTCCGGCAACATTCGAGCGTTTGATGGAGTGCGTTCTTCAAGGACTGACGTGGAAAGCGTGCCTTGTCTACTTGGACGATGTCATTGTTTACGGGAAAACATTTGACCAACATTGCAAGAACCTAAAAGCCGTGTTTCAGAGACTTCGAGAGGCTAACCTTAAACTGAATCCGGAAAAATGTGCACTTTTCAAAACCGAAGTTAAGTATTTGGGACACATCATCTCTTCCCAAGGAGTGAAGACTGATCCTGAAAAAGTTGACTCCGTCAAAAATTGGCCAACACCACAGGACAAACATCAACTCCGAAGCTTTCTTGGTCTTGCCACATATTACCGACGTTTCGTTAAGAACTTTGCTGGAGTTGCAAAGAGTTTGCATCAGCTCACCGAAAAAGGGAAGCAGTTCAAATGGTCAGGTGAGTGTGAAAAATCTTTTCAGGAACTCAAATACTGCCTCTGTAACGCTCCAGTGCTGGCACATCCAACACCTGGCAAAACATTCATCATCGACGCAGATGCAAGCAACGTTGGAATCGGGGCGGTACTATCCCAAGTGCATGATGGCGAAGAGAAAGTGGTGGCATATTATAGTAAGGTCCTATCGAAGCCTGAAAGAAACTACTGCGTGACCAGAAGGGAACTGCTGGCTCTTATCTTGGCAACAAAGCACTTCTATAAGTACATCTATGGACAGAAATTCCTTCTGCGGACAGACCATGGTGCTCTGAACTGGCTGTTGAACTTCAAAAATCCAGAAGGTCAAGTCGCAAGGTGGATAGAAAGACTGCAGACTTATGACTACCAGATTCAACACCGCAGAGGAAAGCTGCACTCCAACGCCGACGCATTGTCCCGAAGACCTTGCAAAGAGGATTGCAAGCATTGTAGGCGACAAGAAAACAAAGAAAATATTACCGCTCAGCGACTAAGAGCTGACCCCATATGCGGATGGAGCAATGAGGAAGTGAGGACCGCTCAACAGGAGGATCCAGATATCGAACCCATTCTCGCATGGAAAGAAAATGAAGAGAAACCTGAATGGGGAGACATTTCTGACCGGAGTCCAGTTCTCAAAGCCTATTGGGCACAGTGGGACTCACTATATGTGCAAGAAGGTGTCCTCAGGCGAAGATGGGAGTCCGTTGACGGTAAATCATATGTGATGCAGCTGATCGTACCGCAATCGAAAGTCAGTGAAGTTCTTCGGGAGATGCACGACGGACCTTCTGGAGGTCACCTGGGAGTTAACAAAACACTGGAGAAGGTGCGACATCGGTTCTACTGGTTACATGCTAGAGACGACGTGGAGAAGTGGTGCCGAACATGTGACAAGTGTGCTGCAACCAAAGGACCTGGTAGGAAGATTCAAGGTAAGATGCATCAGTACAACGTTGGATCGCCTTTTGAGAGGATTGCAGTAGATGTGGCTGGGCCTTTTCCAGAGACCAACGCTGGAAACAAGTACATTCTGGTTGTAATGGACTATTTTAGCAAATGGCCTGAGGCGTATGCCATCCCAAATCAAGAAGCCAAAACGGTAGTCGACCAGATTGTGTTTAACTGGGTAAGTAGGTTTGGCGTACCTATGGAACTCCATTCCGACCAAGGGAGGAACTTCGAGTCAAACATCTTCCAAGGAGTGTGCGGACTACTTGGCATCAAGAAGACCAGAACCACACCGCTTCATCCACAATCTGATGGGATGGTTGAAAGATTCAACCGGACCTTGAAAGAACACCTCACCAAGGTCGTAGGCGACTACCAAAGAGACTGGGATAGGCACGTACCGCTATTCCTGATGGCCTATAGAAGTGCAGTACATAGCTCGACAGGACAAACACCATCTGACATCCTGTTCGGGAAAACCATGCGGCTGCCCAGCGAACTTAAATTTGGATGCCCCACAGAGGAGCCACAGGACACGAACGAGTATGTGGATGACCTCAAGGAGAGACTCGCTGACATCCATAAAAGAACAAGGGAACGGATGAAAACCTACAGCGACCGGATGAAGACACGGTACGACACAAAAGCGACAACGGCAGGATTCCAAGCAGGAGATCGTGTGTGGCTTTATAATCCTCATCGTCAAAAGGGATTGTCACCGAAACTTCAGCAGAACTGGGAAGGTCCTTATACTGTTGTCACGAGGATTAACGACGTGGTTTACCGCATCCAAAGAGGATTAAGAGGCAAGTTAAAAGTAGTTCATTGTGACCGGCTGCATCGATATAGTGGCGAGGCTGCAGATGGAATTATTCGGGACGAACAATCTTAAGGAGGGGGCAGTGTAATGAACACCCAACATTTATACCAATTTCCTAATCGAAAACGTTCAACCGAAAACACAACTGGCAACACTATAATGGAATGGTATAAAATGACAGGCATTGCTTGTAAGCCAGTGTGTGTGAGTGTAGAGATTTTTGACAGCAAATGTGGAAACCATGGAGAAGAAACTGGAACGCTCTAGATGAGTGTTGTTCTATATAAATTGGACCGCTGACGCAACGAGCAGTTCAGTTTTGATTATAGAGTGATAAAGTTAAGAGTGAAACGTTGTGAACAAGTGATAGTCCAATAGTCGAGTTGAGTTCGAATAAAGTATAGATACTGAATAAAGTGGTAGAAATAAAATAAAAGTGAAGTTTTATTCTGCGAACTAAGCGCACGTTACAATATTAATATGTTAAATCCATTTAAAGACTAATTGGTTGCAATTATCTCCTATCTTTTCTTCAAGGCAAATCGAAAAGGAGCTGTGTAGCAGAATAGAAATATGAAAGACTTCGATACTGAAACTCCATGGCCGGAAGAGGGATCACTGCTGCATGGGAGGCTGACCATGATTGTCAAACAGTTCACTGTTCTGCTGCACGCTTCCTTAGATCCCTACAACACAATTGAAGAAATGAAATTAACCTGGAACAACTGTGGAATTGTGTGGACTAATGCCAGAATTACTTTTAAGGGAGAGTTAAATGTAAGAAAACAAATTTTTGTTTTCGTGATGATAAGAGTTAAAACGTTTTGATTTTTTTAAGATAACAGTCTTATGTGCTACAGGTACTGTGAATAGTAATATACATATATGTTTTTCGTTATTAATTTCTTAATAACGAAAACGCACCTGTAAAAGTCACTGGGAGAGATAATCGGCCTTTCCAAAGGAGAACATATGGCTTTCACGTTCATGAGTTTGGAGATAACACCAATGGTTGCACCTCCGCTGACCCACACTCTAATCCAAAGAGTAAAGAACATGGCGCACCAGGCGATGAAAACAGACATCTTGGCGATTTGGGAAACATTACTGCTTCAGGAGGTGCCCCAACTAAGGTAGGTGTACTACGTTTTTTCTATTTTTCAGTTGATTAAAAATGACTTGCTTTTACAGGTTGAAATCACAGACAAGCTGATTACGTTGTTTGGAAAAAACAGTATTGTAAGGCGAACTGTGGTTGTACACGCCGATCCTGATAACATGGGAAAGGGTGGTCATGAATTGAGCAAGTCTACGGGAAATGCTGGTGCCCGAATTGGATGTGGTGTAATTGGAATAACCAAGGCTTAAATGTGGGAATTTTATTTTGGTTTATAATATTTAAATATCTGTAAATTGGACAACATTGTCAAAATAAACACGTATTCCTTTGGGATAAAAAGGTATATTGTTGTTGTTTCGATTTTGATTCACCACATGTTCTTATACAAACTTACGTTTTAAATTTACAACAATAGCATGGTAAGTGTTTGAGAGCATGATTTGTGAAAAACAAGTGTGTACTGCTCTAGCTATTTGCTTCAATCTCCTTGTATACTTCGCGTTTATACTCATCTAATCCTCCTTCGATTGCTTGGGCCGTTCGATTACCGCAAACCCAAAGCTCCTTGCAGATAACTTTGATTAATCGTTCATCATGAGAAACTAAAATTACTCCGCCCTGCAATTGAAAAAAAAAACATAGCAAAAATGTTTTTGAATAAAAATATTTGTCATACCGTACCGCAAAAGTATTTATAGCTTTGCCTAGCGCATCGATCGTCTCAATATCCAAATGATTTGTAGGTTCATCAAGAACCAGGAAGTTTGGTTGAGCTGTGTGGAAAAATTAAGTAGAATCGGTTTTGGTTTGTTACTTATCACGCTTACCTTACTCTTGGACATGTTACCTATGTGGCATTTGAGCCTTATATTCTCTCCTCTGTGCTTTAAATTTTTCGTTCTTTGTTTTCTCAAACTGCTCGTAGTTTCCTCTGTTGGATAGTAAGACAATAAAAATTTTGAATACAAAACACAAACTATATATATAATTTACTTGTAAACATCCAAGATTTGAGAGTGCAAATGAATGATATCAGTGGGTACCACATCCAAGAAGTTACGATCGTGAGATACAAGTAACGTTGTCGGCCATGTCTGCAAATAATTCTCCAACCAAATAACTGCTTTTATGTCTAACATGTTTGTCGGTTCGTCGAGTAACAATAAATCGGGTCTGGAAAAAAGAGCACGAGCAAGAGCAAGCCGCATTCGCCACCCACCCGAAAATGATTTCGTCGGATTACTTTGCATTTCAGTAGTGAATCCCAAACCCTTTAAAATTACGGATGCCTTGGAAACAGCTTTATCTGCTTCTATGTTCTGCAGTTGTATGTAAACTTCACTCAGTTCAGCACTCAACCCAGCATCTTGTGTCACGTTGTTCAGCTCGGCAAGTATTTCTTTCTCCCGCTGTCAAAAATCTCTACACTCACACACACTGGCTTACAAGCAATGCCTGTCATTTTATACCATTCCATTATAGTGTTGCCAGTTGTGTTTTCGGTTGAACCTTTTCGATTAGGAAATTGGTATAAATGTTGGGTGTTCATTACAGTATTAATTAAAGATTTTTCGTTCGTCAAATTAAATTTGTTCGGCAAGGGAGTATTAATTATATTAACTCCTCAAAAACCAAGAAGAATGAAAGTATGTAAGTATGCAGTTAGCATTTTTCTTTGTGTATATTAATATGTTAAATCCATTTAAAGACTAATTGGTTGCAATTATCTCCTATCTTTTCTTCAAGGCAAATCGAAAAGGAGCTGTGTAGCAGAATAGAAATATGAAAGACTTCGATACTGAAACTCCATGGCCGGAAGAGGGACTAGAATTTATCACATTATGGTGCCGTAATGTTAATGTAAGCTGCACTGTGTGGAAATGTATGCTGAGGTAAGTGATAGAGTCTTCACAGTAGTTTTCAATCACCTATTAATTCTCTTTCAGCGATTTCCCACAACCAATATTCTATGTGAAGGCAATGCGTCTCTTTGGGACATTATGTGGAGCCGAACAGCTTGCCCAAAAGCGCGCGAAGCGAGATGTAATAATTGAGATAGGACAAACCTTCGGAAATGAAACGATCCAGAGAGTAATGACAGCTTTGAAGTTCTATCACGACTTTGATCGTGAGCTGGATTTCTGCAGCTATGCGTTTGGACCTTGTTGGGAGCCAGTCATGGCCCAGTGCGACTTGAGTTTCGAAAAGATATCCGCTCCTTCAAAGGATCACTGCTGCATGGGAGGCTGACCATGATTGTCAAACAGTTCACTGTTCTGCTGCACGCTTCCTTAGATCCCTACAACACAATTGAAGAAATGAAATTAACCTGGAACAACTGTGGAATTGTGTGGACTAATGCCAGAATTACTTTTAAGGGAGAGTTAAATGTAAGAAAACAAATTTTTGTTTTCGTGATGATAAGAGTTAAAACGTTTTGATTTTTTAAGATAACAGTCTTATGTGCTACAGGTACTGTGAATAGTAATATACATATATGTTTTTCGTTATTAATTTCTTAATAACGAAAACGCACCTGTAAAAGTCACTGGGAGAGATAATCGGCCTTTCCAAAGGAGAACATATGGCTTTCACGTTCATGAGTTTGGAGATAACACCAATGGTTGCACCTCCGCTGACCCACACTCTAATCCAAAGAGTAAAGAACATGGCGCACCAGGCGATGAAAACAGACATCTTGGCGATTTGGGAAACATTACTGCTTCAGGAGGTGCCCCAACTAAGGTAGGTGTACTTCGTTTTTTCTATTTTTCAGTTGATTAAAAATGACTTGCTTTTACAGGTTGAAATCACAGACAAGCTGATTACGTTGTTTGGAAAAAACAGTATTGTAAGGCGAACTGTGGTTGTACACGCCGATCCTGATAACATGGGAAAGGGTGGTCATGAATTGAGCAAGTCTACGGGAAATGCTGGTGCCCGAATTGGATGTGGTGTAATTGGAATAACCAAGGCTTAAATGTGGGAATTTTATTTTGGTTTATAATATTTAAATATCTGTAAATTGGACAACATTGTCAAAATAAACACGTATTCCTTTGGGATAAAAAGGTATATTGTTGTTGTTTCGATTTTGATTCACCACATGTTCTTATACAAACTTACGTTTTAAATTTACAACAATAGCATGGTAAGTGTTTGAGAGCATGATTTGTGAAAAACAAGTGTGTACTGCTCTAGCTATTTGCTTCAATCTCCTTGTATACTTCGCGTTTATACTCATCTAATCCTCCTTCGATTGCTTGGGCCGTTCGATTACCGCAAACCCAAAGCTCCTTGCAGATAACTTTGATTAATCGTTCATCATGAGAAACTAAAATTACTCCGCCCTGCAATTGAAAAAAAAAAACATAGCAAAAATGTTTTTGAATAAAAATATTTGTCATACCGTACCGCAAAAGTATTTATAGCTTTGCCTAGCGCATCGATCGTCTCAATATCCAAATGATTTGTAGGTTCATCAAGAACCAGGAAGTTTGGTTGAGCTGTGTGGAAAAATTAAGTAGAATCGGTTTTGGTTTGTTACTTATCACGCTTACCTTACTCTTGGACATGTTACCTATGTGGCATTTGAGCCTTATATTCTCTCCTCTGTGCTTTAAATTTTTCGTTCTTTGTTTTCTCAAACTGCTCGTAGTTTCCTCTGTTGGATAGTAAGACAATAAAAATTTTGAATACAAAACACAAACTATATATATAATTTACTTGTAAACATCCAAGATTTGAGAGTGCAAATGAATGATATCAGTGGGTACCACATCCAAGAAGTTACGATCGTGAGATACAAGTAACGTTGTCGGCCATGTCTGCAAATAATTCTCCAACCAAATAACTGCTTTTATGTCTAACATGTTTGTCGGTTCGTCGAGTAACAATAAATCGGGTCTGGAAAAAAGAGCACGAGCAAGAGCAAGCCGCATTCGCCACCCACCCGAAAATGATTTCGTCGGATTACTTTGCATTTCAGTAGTGAATCCCAAACCCTTTAAAATTACGGATGCCTTGGAAACAGCTTTATCTGCTTCTATGTTCTGCAGTTGTATGTAAACTTAACTCAGTTCAGCACTCAACCCAGCATCTTGTGTCACGTTGTTCAGCTCGGCAAGTATTTCTTTCTCCCGCGTTAGAAGCCTGGTTCTTTCAAAGTCACATTGTAAAACACTACAATGCGGAAATCATACGCAGCAAAGTGGTTTTGCCAAGTCCATTGCGACCAACTAAGCCGTACCTTCTACCAAACGAAAGGAGTATATCGGCGTTTTGTAGAAGTACCCTATAACAAAGAAATACTGCTTCGTAAATAATTATATTCAATTATAATTAAAATTTTTGTCTAACTCCTCATTATAAATTGACTGAAAAACTGAGTCAAATGATATCTGGCGTGTGGTTTTCCATGTAGTTTTAACTTCACGATTACTGCGTGAACACAATGAGAGCCGCAGACGCAATACGCAGCCGGAGCTGAAAGAGCTGTCAAACTGTGTCGTACTTGTTTTTTAAAAACTGCACACAATGCAGCTGGACGTCGTACGTGTTTTTTGACATAAGGTCTGTTTTGATGTCAGCTGACTGCATGAAATCTAATTTGCGAGTATATCAAATTTGAGTGTGTGAAAATAAAATAAAAGCTAGAATGGAAAGTGACAATGAAGAGATGGTTTTTTTGATGGGTGTAATCCAAATTTGTTATTTGGCTTTACAATATTTCAAAGAAAAAAAGCGAAGATGGTGGGTACGACCATTGTACCAAAGCAGAAAAACCGAAGGATATTATGAAACTAGCTTCAAATTTATCAAGGAACATGATCCTGACCTGTTTGTCAAGTCTACTCGCATGAGCAAAACACAGTTTGAATTGCTTTTGACATTAGTCGAAAACAGCCTGACCAAAACGTCTATTCGGAAGCCAATAGGTCCAGAATGCAGATTGGTTCTGACACTCACGTAAGCTATTGTAAAATCTAATTTATTGAGTCTTAGTTTTCTTTCTTTATGAAGGTATTTGTCACAAGGAGTATCACCAAACTATCTGGCATGGTCGTTCAGAATGGGAGCATCAACGGCTCGCAACATTATTGTAGAAACCTGCAAAGTTATTTGGGACGTTTTGTCACCAACTTATATGCCAGAACTTAAAACATGCGATTGGGAACGTGTTGGCGAAGGCTTCAACCAAACCTGGAACATGCCCAACTGCGTTGGAAGCATTGACGGCAAACATGTTGAAATTAAATGTCCACCGAATACAGGTTAAAAGTGCGCCAAGCTATTAAGGTTATTTTTAACTGTTTTGTATTTTCTTAATACAGGTTCTAAATATATAAATTATAAAGGGTATTTCAGCATCGTATTGCTGGCAATTTGTGATGCTGACTACACATTTACTGCTGTTGATGTTGGAGCATACGGTAGCCAGAGCAATGCTGGAATCTTTCGCAACTGTGCCATCGGAAAAAAAATACTTCGAGACAATTTAAACTTACCGCCTCCGAAAAAACTCCCCTATTCCGACAAAAAAGTTCCATATTATTTTGTTGGTGACAGTGCCTTTCCGCTTAGGATGAATTTGATGAGGCCATATCCTGGCACCCTTTTGAATGATCCAGAAGAAATATTCAATTTTAGGCAATCACGAGCACGAAGAGTTATTGAAAACACTTTCGGGATCCTAGCAGCCCGATGGCGAATCCTGGGAAAGGCAATCGAGTTTCATCCTCAAAATGCTGACAAAATTGTGCTTGCTTGTACAATTCTGCACAATTTTTTAAAAAGTACAGACACCATAACATATTGCCCAGAGTCCTACATTGACACCTACAACGAATTGGGAGAGCGCACCAACGGAGCTTGGCGTCAGGAGTCTACCACTTTGTTACCCATTCGCAGGTGTGGAACTAACAACCGAGCAGAAGGAGCAGCTGAGATGCGAAAAAAGTTGACTCATTATTTCCAAAATGAAGGAAAAATTGATTTTCAACCATAGGTCGTAGGAAACATTTTAAACTTTATGCCTTTTATAATAAAAAAACACTATTTCAACAAAAACAGTAACATTTATTAAGATCTTAAGATTAAAGGAACTCAAAGTATGTATTTATAAAAAAAAGCACTTCAAAAATCACATATATATATTGAATTAAAAAAAAAACTAAACATTAAGGGCTCCCTCATTGACTAGGTCCATTTCTACCTGATTTACGAAGCGGAGTAGCTCCAGCTTCGTGCTATTCCGCACTTCCAAAGGAAATTTCGATATTTTTTGAATTATCGAACGACAAAACAATTCGTCTTCCGATGGCACTTCTGGTGTATCGACTTTCGGCCTAGCTATATACTCCTTCATGCAGCTCAAAGTGCTCATAAATGTCTGCTCTACTGCAGACATCGACGGCCCTGTTCTCCTTCGCTTAGGCGCTGAAACTGAAGCTGAAGCTGAAGCATTCGTCGATGCCAGAGGAGTAGAGCACGACGGCAGTGGTTCTTCTTCCTCCAGGTCGTCGAAGACTGGGCTGTCTGGATCCACTAGGACCACTGGTGTCGTTGCTGTTGATGTTGGTGCTGTTAATGTTTGCTGCCTTTCTTGGATGTAGTTTCCCATTGTTCTAGGTATAAAAAAAAACAAACACATCAAAATCATTCTTTTTAATTCCGAAGTATCTAAATACTTACGTTCTTGGCTTTACGTGGTCTTTTAAGAATTCCATTTGCATGGAATACCTTCCAACGGGCTCTTCATCGTCGGCAGCTTGTCCTGACACTTTCGATTTATTTACATTTCTTAAATAAGTGTCGCGAAGAGACCTCCACTTCTTTTTGACATGTTCAACTGAAAAGAAAAATATATGTTTTGTCAAAACATAACCTACAATACCGGCAAACATGTACTTACAGGGCAAATTCAATTCCTCGGATATGTTTTTCCACTCCTTGGCTTTCATTTTAACATTTTTATAATTTTTGTTGCACAAATTCCATAATATCTCTCGGCTTCGCACTGCTTCGAAAATTTTTTCTGAATCGTCCATCTTCTACCGCCTTTAAAACCAAAACAACTTTTGTGTACGCACGTAAAAGTTAAAAGTTAGCCAACTCTTCCGTCTGCGGCTTGCGGCGCGTAGTGCGTTGCGTATGCATTGTGTTCACATCAATGGATTTGCTACTTTTTAATATTTTGACAGTTCTTGCGGCTCCGGCTCCGTATGCGTATGCGTATGCATTGTGTTCAGCCAGTTAGCTCGTTTAATTTTAACAGATTTGTCTAGGAGTTCCATGGGGACCTTAGCTAGCAACTCATTGCTGTCCAGTCTAAAAAATAAACGTCTTTAACAAATGAACGGCTGTATTGCAGTTGTTCCAGTTGTTCCAGAACGAATGCATTGAGCCCGGGTTGAAGGAAGTACTCACGTCGTGTGATTCCGCCACTCCGAATTCCTTTTGCTTGGACATTTCTCTTTGAAAAAGGTTCTAACATATGAAAAATCCATTGGTTACATCCAACAATCATAAAAATTTACTTTTTTTTGTAATTATGTGATTTTTATATGATTTATTGTAAATAAATAACATATAATAGAGATTTTTGTAAAAAGACAAAACGATTTGACAACTGACATTGACAAATGAGAAAAAAAAAAACATCGGCAGCGACAAAAACGCTGCACGTATGGGACTGTCGCTGCTTTTCGCCGCGTTGGTGTGGGCACTCTCATATGCCGCTGTGTAAATTAATTTGACAACTGCAAATGCCGCTGCCGCGACGGCAAAAACGCTTTGGTTTGGGAGAACCTTTAGGGGGCGAACTCACAAGTAACTTTTGAAATTTATTCTATAGAAACGCCCCCTCAACCTCTAAAAAAAATTTCAACCCCCTAGTCCCGTACCGGAGAAGCAAAGTGGCCCCAAATTATTTTCAATAAATTATTTAAGCCACTCCTTTTATGAAGGCTACCGAAAAATAAGCTTAGAAGACTAAATGCATGGAGAAACATCACGGATGCTACCATATCTAGTAAAGGAACTTGATAAGGCAGCTGAAACCAAACAGATCAAGAAATTTTTAAAGAAGTGTCGAGTACAGGAAGAACGCATTACAGAAGTTTGCTGGGTCTCCAAAGACGGCTTGAACATAATCATCTATCAGCATGATTCTGTACGGTAAGTAAATGCAACCTTCACATTCGAACAGTGAATGGCTTTAATTTTTAAAGATAGTTAATATCATATTTACCATTTTTTTATCTTCGATCAACCACCTGAAACTCTGGCAATCGGTGCTGATGGAATCTTCACCTATGAAAATTTACCATCAGACGCAATGGAAAATGAGCATATACGCAAATCGATTTGTTAGTCTTGTGCAAGAGCAAGACTCCGAAAATTACTTACAATAAAAGACAAGCTAATTTTCATGGTGTAACACGAACTTTGCATATTCTTATCCAAAAGCCCAACATGTAGGTAAATGTGTGAATAACCACATTCAAATAACCAATACGTCTATTGCAACAGGGCTCTTAACTTTTCCATAAGCACCTTATCCTCAGTGAGAGGAGGACATTAATGCCGCAGCAATTCCATCAAACGTTCCTATTAAACGAGTCAATGTTCCAGGAATTGGTATCGCAACTGAGGCAGAGGTTCATTCAATCATGATATTTTGTTCCTACAATTTAAGTTTCATTCCTCAGCTATCACATGGAATTGTCCAAATTCAATACCATGACGGATCGTACATCTCAGTGTTACCTCCAGAACAAGGTGGTGGCATAACTTTCACCCAGTCCAGTGGAACGTCCACACATTTCGCACACCATGACAACTTACCACACTTGTTTAGAGAAAAGCTAAATGATTTGCCCATAGTGACAACACCTGAACAATGCTTCCCAAACACCTTGAATTCAAAGAGAATTCTACTCTACAACACCACAAACAAAATTGCCAGAACAAGCGACTCATCAAATGAAATATTTTAGATGTTTTCTTTACTTTTTTTTTATAATTAAATAAATTTTTTATTATAATTTAAAGAAAAAGCACTGTTGATTAGAATTTTAAATTTCTCACAAAAGACGATACCTACTGTGTATCTCCGTTATACTTTCGAATGCATTCGAAAGTGCTTCTCAATTATATCAACTATTAATCTCCCTAGTTGGACCTAACAAAAAATCTGCCACTAAGGTCATTTAATTGGCCCCCAGGAAAAGCGTTTTGGAAGTTTCTGGGATTCGATTATTGTAATATTTCAACGCTCTTAAAATAACGGCACATGCAACGATGTAAGTCATGGCATGTTATTTAATTTAAATTTCAAGCTTTTCTGAATGAGAATCCCATCGAAACTTTTGTGTTCTGTATCAATATGTAACTTTGCGATAAGTTATCACGTCGAGAAACGATGAAAATTGACACGAAACCAATTGAAATCTAATTAAAATCTTATTGGTTTCGTTACAATTTTCGTGTTTTCTCGATGTGATAACTTATCGGAAAGTTACAGAACATGGGTGCTGGTTCACAACTCTCCAATAGAGAACATTTGAACGTCGTAAATTTAGAAATCTGTAGGTTTCGTTTTCTCAAAAATAAGCTACATTTGATTTTTCTGTATCGAAATTAACGCCCTATTACCATAGTTAAATAAATATCGCTGTACCGCAATGAACCCTAACTGTTTTATACAGTTAAGTGAATACTAAATGGACTAAATGACAATGGACGAAATTTTTTTGTCAATAAATTCACACATTTTTTTTCTCTTTTTTGATCATTTATTTTACACCTAACTTAATTGAAGTTCTGAACTTCGAATCCAGAATCCTTTCGACTCCTCGTCCAAAGGATCAGGTGATTTGATTCTAATTTGTATAAGAACACTTGTATGACGCATCCATTTCTAATTAAAGGTACCACATGCCAGCAAGTTACAACCGCAACATCAAGTACGAAGAACTAATTCGCGTCAACAGAGAAACGCAATCAAGACGTTTGGGATTGATTGACGATGCCGATATCAAAATTGATTTTAAAGTTATATATTCGGATTGTCAACAGCCAGGACCGACTTACTCTTTTGAAATAATAGCGTTTTCCATCGATATTCAAAAGATTTACTCTGAAATCCAGAATATCTCTTTTCAATGGAACATGTTTTAAAAGTGTTTTTTGAGTATTGGTGGTCACTCTGACGTTCACAGTTCGGACTTCATATTTTCACAATCTGTAACTTGCTTTCTTTATCAAGTTCAATGAATTTTAACGTTAAAATTTGTACCCATATGAATTATAACAAATTTCCTCAACCAAACGTTGACCTAATGCCACCGAGCCAACGAGCCCCCTGAAACCATAATAAAGTTAATTTTATTTTCACTGGTTGAATATTTTTTCTTATTTAATATTAGAAATAAATAAAAAACTAACAAAAAAGACAAATTTGAGTGAGTTAAATTTATTTTGTTTTTATGAATAAAACTGCTACTTATTCCATATCACTTTCGACAAGTATAGAGAAAATTGTTTCCTGTAGTGAGTAGCTACGCCGGTAATCTCCAGTCCCGTAACCCAAGAACTTGCATGGTCGCTTTTGGAAAAGCTAGATGTTATCAAGTGCCACTAGGCTCACTTGGTGCAACTTGCCTGCATGAAATTAATCCCTTAGTCTCTCGTACGACAAGCGGAATTCACTGCTGAGATATTCCTAATCCCTCCCGGCACTGATTCTTTCCCTAACGCATCGATCGTTTCAATATCGAAATGATTTGTAAGTTCATCAAGAACAAGAGAGTTTGGTTGAGCTAAGTTTAAAAAAAAGAAAGAAAAACAAAAACTATAGGTATAAATCTACAACATTTTTATTATTATACGTTACCCATGCACATTCTCGTCAGAGCCACTAGAGACGACAACTCGAGCCCGGAAACAATTTTTTTTAATACGCCCACACACGTCACATTCATTTTCTAATGATCTACATGATGCTGCATTCATTAGCTTTTTCTCAGTCAGTGAAAAATATTTAAAACAACTAAACTAATTGACCTTTGAAAACTGAACAATAAACTCCTTTTGTAGTATGCTTTTGGTTCAAATACCATTTTCGCATGAGATCGATCTATCACACTCCGTAACATAGTGATTATTTATAAAACTTTGCACCCCAGAATCCTTACGAGCAGAGGTAAGAAAAATATGGCATTGAGCTTAAAAGCCCTCCATAGAGCGAAATTGAAAACATGTGTACCATGTCGTCGAAAATCACTATTGGGATGCTTTAAACTGTTCGCCTGAACACCATAATGCTACAAGAGCAACACATCAGTAGTATAGAGAACACGGATTTCCTTAACTTTTAGTGTGCATGTCTGATTCCATAGGTTGATTACAAAGATAAGTGTTCAACTCTCTTCCAATCTTCTCTTTTTTTTATATAACTTTTCTTGTTTTTTGTGTTTATATTTCTATAAAGGTTAATTTTGTTTCTCTGGTTTCAAAAACCACAATCTACTACACAGGGTTGATGGGGCTCCGTTTAGGCGATTGGAATTTCTTCAATTTTCTTCGGAGCGGTTGTGTCGGGAGAACTGGTGGCAGCACTTTCAGCATCGGGAGCTGGTGTAGCCACTGCTGCGGATGTTGCTGATGCAGCTCCACCAATGGCGACTTCTTCGAAATTTTGCACCAAATCGGGAACACCGTCGTCAATAGGGGTGTTTCTTTTTTAGTTCCGAACAGATAAGTGAAACGTCAAAAACGTAAGAGTATTTCTTTTTCAGTTCAGCAATATCTGAACGCTCAAAATGTTTTTCTTTTTTCTTCGGAACACTACGCGAGCGCACTCTACGTGCTCGAAATAAAATGACGGGGCATCTAGAGCAAGAGTCTGAGCGCAGCTCACTGAACACGCTCAGTTCAGAACACGTTCACGCTGTTCGTTCTCAGTTCTGTTCACTGTTCGGAGCTAAAAAAGAAAAACCCCTAATACCTCCCGCTATGGATCCACCTGCGGCACCCTTATTCGCTGCGAACTCACATTTTCTTCAGTTGTGTGATGTCCTGTGTATCTCAAAGAAAACTGGACAAGCTAACATTTTGAATTCAACACCAATAATTCTGCCCAAATTGCATTGATTATTTCAATGCTAGCATAGCACCAACCGCTCACTGAAAATGGAAAAACAAAACTCAAATGGATGACATGAGCGAAAAAGTCACATAACGTAAATGAAAGTTCTGTTTCGTTTGTCAAATATCACAATATTACAGAGTAAATCCAGAGTAGGATTAGATGATTAGAGTAACTGCGTGAACACAATGGCTAGAGAAACGCAGCCGCAAGAGATGTCAAAACATTAAATACAAGGGAATACAAAAACAACGCAAGACGGAGCCGGACAAGTTAACTTGATTTTAACTCTTGCGGCTCCGGCTCCGTATGCGTATGCGTATGCATTGTGTTCAGCCAGTAAGAGTCAAGAAGTATATTGTAGATAACTTTTTATCTACGCGGAGGTAAATTCTGATATTACAAAGTTAAACTAAAAAGACAGTTTTTTTCATAATTTATACATATCAGAATTTATCACCCACGTAGAAGAAAAGTTATCTGCAATTTACATTTCGATTTAGGTGGTTAGAGTAAGAGTCGAGGAGTAAATTGTAGATAACTTTTCTTCTACGTGGGTGATAAATTCTAAATACACAGAAGTCAACTCAGAAAACAGTTTTTCTCATAATGTATACACTTCAGAATTTATCACCCACGTAGAAGAAAAGTTATCTGCAATTTACATTTCGATTTAGGTGGTTAGAGTAAGAGTCGAGGAGTAAATTGTAGATAACTTTTCTTCTACGTGGGTGATAAATTCTAAATACACAGAAGTCAACTCAGAAAACAGTTTTTCTCATAATGTATACACTTCAGAATTTATCACCCACGTAGAAGAAAAGTTATCTGCAATTTACATTTCGATTTAGGCGATTAGAGTAAGAGTCGGAAAGTAAAGTGTAGATAACTTTTGTTCTACGTGGGGGCTATCATCTAAAGTTACAGAGTAAACTAAAAAAAAACAGTTTTCCTCATGATGTATACACTTCAGAATTTATAACCCACATAGAAGAAAAGTTATCTGCAACTTACATCTCGATTTAGGTGATTAGAGTAAGAGTCGGAAAGTAAAGTGTAGATAACTTTTGTTCTACGTGGGTGATAAATTCTAAAATTACAGAAGTAAACTAAGAAAACAGTTTATATCATAATGTATACACTTCAGAATTTTTCACCCACGTAGAACAAAAGTTATTTACAATTTACTGTATCAGTTCCGTTTTTATTAGTAAAATAGACATAAGAATCCTGAGAGTGTACGCAATGTGTCTGCGATTTAAGAATCAAACAAACCTAGACGGGACGTGAAGGACTGCCAACGCCGGCCAGACAAGGAAGAATAGACTCAGACAGATATATATACTTGAAATATTGTACAGTCGAAATCGGCACTTTGAAATTGTAAAAAATTTATTATTTTCATTAAGAGATACTCACACCATGCCAATTTTCTGCTAGCACGATTTTTTAATTTTTTGAAAAAATAGGAAATCGCACTATTTCATATGAAACTATAATGGCATTGTTTTTTGAGAAATCTTTATATATATTATTTAAAAATTTAATACCTTAAATAAATTTGTGTTCACTTCAATCTTTTTATTTTGTCATAAATAAATGTAATAACAACAATAAAAGTGTTTTTTCTTCAAAAGAGAGTGAAAAAAGGTCAAGCCTTCAACGGAAAACCTAAGAACATGTGATGTGAATGGTTTTCCGGTTTTCGTAAACCGATGTGGGTCTATATGCCCACACAATCTTGTCAGCTTATGTGCCTGGTTACACTCGTGGAAAAAAAGTTAATTCGTCGTAAGAGAGCGGATGATTTTAAGAAAAGAAAGAAAGGGAAGGTTATTTTACTTGCCGTTTTTGGCAAACCCTTTCCCTCTTTCTAAAAATTGTCAACTTTCTCTGACATAATCGTCTGGGTTTATTTCATTTGAACCCGGATGTAAATTTAAACTCGCGTTCAAAAGAGTTTATGATATGGCTGGTTTAAAATATTATAATTCTGAAAAAACAGTTAAATTCAGGCTTAAGCAGTTTTTAGAATTAGAGGATAAATACTGTATGATGAAATTCATTTCAAAAAGGAAAACAAAATTAAATTTCAACTGTTTTCTCAACACGCCCAATGGTATTTGCCTGGTCACCATTTTGTATAGGACCCACGTTTTGTTTACGTTACGTTAAATCGAAAGGTTTGTTCGATTTTTCCATTAGTTTATAACCACAAATTTATTGTTTATGTTTTTTGGATTTGTGGTTTATCTAAGCAGAAAAACATAAAAGTGGTAGTGGATATTAAAAGGAGTAAATTCAGCCCTATCGATTGGTACCAAAATGAACCTGTTTCGTGAAAAATTTTGAAAAATGGGGGCTAAGTATACGCCAAAATTTAAATTGTTAATAACTTTTTATCCATGAGGTGGAAAATTAAAAAAATGAGGTAGAAAAAAGGAGAAAACTCAGCCCTCACCAGCCCACCCCCAAGAAGTCCGATTTTTGAAAAATGTGGGGCCAAGTATACACCAGTTGATTTACCTCCCGAGTTAATTAGGTTTACAGATATGAGTGACTTTAAAAGAACACAGAAGGAGAAGGTGACAAATCGTGTTTTGACTCATCAGCCTATGCCATCAACGGTTCCAGCGGAAGTGTGTGCCAAGTGTAAAGGTCAACATACACTTAATGATTGTAGTGAATTCAAGCGATTAACTCCACAGTCGAGGTTATCTTTTGCTAAAGAAAAAAGGGTATGTTTTCGTTGTTTAAGTCCGACCGAACATAACTGGAGAACGTCTTGTGTGAGGAAAACTTGTGGTATGCAGGGATGTATCAGTCGTCATCATCCGCTGTTGCATCAAAGGTTTGTGCCTCAGATCAAGGATTTAAATGTTTCGGCTGCCCCTTACCACCCTCGTACAAATTTTAATTCTTCTCACGTAGATGCTACGACGCCGATTCTGTTCAAAATAGTTCCGATTCGAATGTATGGGAATAATGAAAAGTTCATTGACACATTCGCCTTTTTGGACGACGGATCGTCACTTACCATGATGGAAAAGGATCTATACGACGAGCTTGGACTCACAGGGCAGCAAGAAACGCTTACACTACAATGGACAAAAGGTGTTTCTCGAAGTGAAGAATCTCTGAAAACAAATGTATCTATCTCTAGCGTTGAAGGTCGGAAACGCCATATGTTAAAAAATGTCTACACCGTGAAGGGGCTAGAACTACCAATACAAACAACCAATGTATCCAAGCTGAAGGAGATGTACCCTTACCTTCGTGGGCTTCCACTTAAGGTCTTAGTGAATGCCAAACCTAAAATATTGTTTGGGTTAGACCAGGCCAAATTTCTTCTAGGTCAAGGACAGAGATACGGCTGTGATGAAGAACCATGCGCATTGAAAACGCTCCTAGGGTGGATAGTTTTTGGAAACGGCGTTCCGACTACCAGACCGACTTGTACTCACGAAGTCTCAAAACCAATTATGAAGTTTTTATTCCATGACGCTATCCGAGCCGAAGATGATCTTCATGAATTAGTGAAACGTCACTTTTCTACGGAGGAGTTTGGGGTTATGGCACCGAAAGGAGATTTAGTCAGCAAGGAAGTAAGCCGGGCTCTTAGTTTAATGGAGTCTACGACGAAATATCAAAATAGTTGCTACGAGATCGGGTTGTTATGGCGTGATGATGATGTCAAGCTACCAGATAGCTACCCAATGGCTCTAAATCGCCTTCGGACTCTGGAAAAATCATTAAAGAAGAAGCCACAACTTCTAGAGTGGAAGAACAATCATATGGAGAACTTAATTAAAAAAGGGTACGCAAGGATTGCTACTGAAGATGATCTCAGAACTAATTGGACCCGTGTGTGGTATGTTCCCACTTTCATCATTGAAAATCCTAACAAGATCCCACCTAAGCCCAGGGATGTCGCTGATTTCGCTGCTAAGGTGAACGGTATCTCTGTTAATACCCATCTTTTGAAAGGTCCTGATAATTTAGTTTCGCTTCATGCCGGAATTTTTAAACTTCGAGAGCGTCAAGTAGCTTTCAATGCGGATGTAAGAGAAATGTTCCACCGGATAAGAATCAAGGCAGAAGATCAACAATGCCAGCGAGTTCTCTGGCGTTATGGCGATGCTACTCGAGAGCCTACTGTTTACATCATGGAGGTCATGATGTTCGGCCCAAGGTGCTCGCCTACATGTGCACAGTTTATAAAGAATTTTCATGCAAGCAAATTTAAGAACGAGTTTCCGGATGCGGTGGATGGTTTGGTCAACCGGACGTATGTGGACGATTATTTCAACAGCCACGATACGGTTGAGAAAGCAGTGGCAGTTACCATGGATGCGATTAATATATGCAAAGATATGAATTTTGAATTAGTTGGTGTTCAGTCCAATAACCATGAGTTCCTAAAACAAATCCCGCAGAATAACGTTAATGCCAAGCTAATAAGCATGGACCCCAACGAATCCGAGAATCATATCACCAAGGTTCTGGGTTTATATTGGCTGCCGTCTTCAGACGTCCTAACATACAAGATTTCAGATGGAGGCTTGTTCGATAAGATGTTAAGAAGGGAAACCACTATAACAAAACGCGATATGCTTAAAGTCATCATGCGAATTTTCGATCCGTTAGGTCTCATATCATTGTTCATTATACGAGGCCGAATAATCCTACAAGATGTGTGGCGAGAGGGCTCTGGTTGGGATGAGTCAGTTGTTAAGCATCTAGAGGTTCAATGGCTTGATTTTATAAGAGAACTGAAAATCATTGAGAAGTTGCAAATTCCCAGATTATATACCACGTTCTCTCCAGATAATGCAAACGTTAAACTTATAGTCTTTGTAGATGCTTCTGAAAAGGCTTTCGCTGCAGTTTCATACATTCGCTTCGAGAAGGATGAGTTCGTACAAGTTTCTCTGGCTATGGCAAAGGCAAAGGTAGCACCTGTGAAAAATCTCACAGTACCTCGCTTGGAGTTGCAGGCTGCGGTCCTGGGTGTGCGTCTAGCTTCAGTCGTCAAGGCCTCACATTCCATTCAAATTAACGAAATTATCTTTCTCTCGGATTCAAAAACAGTGCTGTCGTGGATAAACTCAACTGATTTCAAATTTCCTTCGTTTGTTGCCGTGAGAATTGGAGAAATATTGGACACAACAACAACTCGTCAGTGGTTTTACGTCAAATCCGTAGACAATGTGGCTGATGACGGAACAAGGTGGAGCGATTCAGAGTTTGGTATTAATGATTCGAGATGGTTTAAGGGACCAAGGTTTTTAAGAGACCCGTTTGATATTTGGCCCGTTAGTCCAGGAAAAGCAGAAAACAAGGAGACCATGATTTGTGATACGCATATTGGTCATCTTAGCCATATGATGCCAAAAAGGGTGTCATTCCAAGTTTATGATGAATTGAAGGCGAGATATCGAGCGAATTGGGGCTCATCAGTTAGAATTATTGCCTTTCTACTTCGGGCTAAGGACTATTTTCTTAAAAACGACATACAAAAGGAAAAATACGTTACACCGTCCGAGTACCAACGCGCTGAGGATTGGTTGTTCCGAAAAATCCAGTTGGAAGCATATTTTGAAGAAATTAAATCGTTGAAGAAGGGGAAAGGGGTAGAAAAATCCAGTTCACTCTACTGTTTATCTCCGTTTCTAGATGAAGATGGTACCATAAGAATGAGTTCTAGGGCACAAAAGGCGCTGATTTCGTACGCATCCCGCAATCCTGCAATTTTGCCAAAAACTCACCCGCTGGTAGACACGCTTGTGCAGTATCATCATGATAGAAATTTTCACAGTGGAACTGCTACGATTATTTCCGACATCCGTGAGCGTGCATGGATCATCAATATTAGAGTAGCAGTGCAGAGAATCAAGACCCGATGTGCTATGTGTAAGCTTATAAGGTCTAAGCCAGTAATACCATTGATGGGAGAACTTCCAACCGCTCGTGTAGCATTCGAATGCAGACCATTTACGCATGTTGGCGTAGACTGTTTTGGGCCGCTGTTGGTGAAATGGGGAAGAGGTACTGTCAAGAGGTATGGTATGATTTTCACCTGCTTGACGTTCAGGGCTGTTCAGATTGAGATACTTAATGACCTTTCCTTAGACCAATGTAGTATGGCGCTACGTCGATTTTTAATAAATCGCGTTGTCACTAAATTTTTGTATAGCGATAATGGCCTAAATTTTATCGGCACCAAAAATCTGTTGGAAAAAGACATCAAGGAAATGGAGTCAGCTTTAAGTGAACAGTCGGCAAAATATGAAGGTTTCCTGTGGCGCTTCATCCCAGCGTATTCACCATGGATGGGCGGAGCATGGGAGAGATTGATTCAGTCAATCAAAAACACAGTTAATTTCATCTTAAAAGGAGTGGTCCCAAGGGAAGAAGTTCTTCGAAACGCCCTTATCGAAGCCCAGGGTCAAATCAATCGTCGCCCGCTCACGCATGTTCCAGTGGACCCAGATGATCCAAAGCCCCTAACTCCCAATGCGATGTTGTTCGGAGAAGACGATAGAGATGTTACGGCCCCCGGAATTTTCTACGAAAGCGACAAAAATAGTAAGTTATACAGTCGGAGATCGCAACACTTAATGGCGGAATTTGTCAAAAGATGGTACACGGAGTATTTGCCAGAAATAACGAGGAGATCTAAGTGGCATAAGGAAACAAGACCTGTGACTGAAGGCAGTATTGTCATTCTCGTAGAGCCAAATGATATTCGGTCAACTTGGAAGTTGGGGAAGGTAGTTACGGTCTACCCGGGACCTGACGGAATAGTAAGGATATGTGACGTGCAGTTATCAAATGGAACTATAAAGCTAAAGAGATCTGTAGGACGGCTAGCTGTGCTTGATTATTCGTCTTCGCAAGATACTCAGACGGCCCCCGGAATGTCCGCTAGCCCTTAAAGTCTACATTCTTACCACTTGCTTTTATCTTAAAATTTCTGAACGCCTCTTAGTCTCTACTTTCTAGCCTCTTACCAATTTTCTAGTACATATCTTTGTCTCCTTCTAATAGAAGAGTTGAAGTGAAATTTAAAGTATTGAATTTGAGCTGATTTAACCAATTATTAAGAAAGCGTGCATTGAAAGGGTAACAAGTACCAAGAGTAAAGTTTAATAAGAATTTGTAAGAATTTGTTTGATATTCTCAAATCTCAATTATCGTTGTTAATAAGGGATTTTTTATTGTAAGTAATATATTGAAAAGTCGTTTAAATTATAATACAATTGTTACTTTTCTCTAGAAAATAAAATTAAAGTTCTTCAAGAAGAAGTTACCAAGAACAAAATTTTTATATTGGAAATCCCTCGCAACGATAGTAAGAACACCTTTCATTCTTGTGCTCCGATAATAGCTTTTTCTTTAGGTTATGGGCCCAGGCCACGTTATTTAGTTAAAGCACAAGAAAGTTAGGGAAAGTCGGGAATTAAATAAAATATTGTCCGCAGTTTGATTTTCATTTATCCACCAGTTTTGCGTTTTCCACAGTATAGCATGGCAGCTTCATCATCGTCGTTGCTTTCTATTGAAAAGCTCCGTGGCAGAGAAAACTATGATTCGTGGAAATTCGCCGTTCAAAATCTTTTGGAACACGAAGAACTCTGGGATTGCGTCATCGAGAAGTGTACTGATGCCAAAAAGTTGGTCAAGGCTAGAACCAAGATTATTCTTTTGATCGAGCCAATAAATTACGTCCACGTCAAAGATGCAGTCTCACCGAAAGAAGTATGGGATAAATTAAGAAAGGCGTTCGAAGATTCAGGGTTAACTCGAAAAGTTGGGTTACTGAGAGCTCTGATTACCACGAGGTTGGAGGAATGTGAGTCTATTGACGAATACGTTAATAAGATCATAAACACGGCTTACAAGATACGGGGAATAGGTTTGGACTTGAGCGAAGAGTGGGTAGGCACGTTGCTCCTGGCAGGACTTCCAGATCGGTACCAGCCGATGATAATGGGCATCGAAAGTTCTGGGTTGGAACTCACCGCAGATGCCATCAAATTGAAGTTGCTACAGGATGTCAAGACGACCGCCAATGATGGGTCGATGGTTTTTTATAGTAAAGCGTCGCAGAGGCGCGGCAGCAGCAGACAGAAGCGCATACGGTGCTTCCAGTGTAATAAGAACGGCCATTTTGCTCGCGACTGCACGGAAAGAAAGGGAAATACTTTCAACAATAAATCAAATTCGAGTCAACTACTATTCACCGCGTTGTCAGCCAAGGAAATAGACACAAACGAATGGTATCTGGACTCCGGCGCGTCAAAGTACATGACGCTGCATGAAGATTGGTTGGAGAATATTTCCAAGACGGACACAGGCAGAGTGGTAATTGCTGACAAAAATGTGATGGCTGTTGGTGGTAAAGGTGATGTCAAGATTGCGTTGTCGACAGGTGAGAGTGGTGTTGCAAAGGATGTTCTTTTTGTACCGAATCTGTGTGCAAATCTGCTTTCTGTAAGCCGTTTGACAGATTGTGGGAATTCAGTAGTTTTCAAGGGAAACTGCTCCGAGATTTACAACAATGAACAAAAATTAATTGCGACTGCTTCTAAGAAGGAAGGTGTGTACAAATTAGACAGGTCAGCTGAATTTGCACATGCCAACTTGTCAATTGCTGATGAACAAAAACCTTCGCTGTGGCACCGTCGCATGGGACACCTTAGTCCGGAAGGTGTGTTAAAGTTGAAAAACATTGTTGATGGGGTAAATTTTTCTGAAAAAGAAAGTATTGCACCATGTGTTGTATGTGTCAAAGCAAAGCAGACTAGGCAGCCGTTCAAAAACACAGGAACAAGAGCAACAGAACTTCTTGAGATTGTTCATTCTGACGTGTGAGGCCCTATGTCAGTAAATTCCATTGGAGGGGCAAGATATTTTTTGATTTTTGTGGACGACTTCAGCCGCAAAGTGTTTCTGTATCTAATACAGCAGAAATCCGAAGTGAAAGACAAGTTTGAACATTTCAGAAGTCTCGTTGAAAATCAAACGCAGAAAACTATCAAAATTTTGCGCACCGATAACGGTTCAGAATACTGCAACCAGGCGTTGTTGAACAGTTTGCGCAAACATGGAATAAGACACCAGAAAACAGCACCGTATACACCGGAACAAAATGGCCTGGCCGAAAGAACAAACAGAACAGTGGTGGAAAAGGCTCGTTGCCTACTTTTTGATGCGAATCTGAAGACCGAGTTTTGGGGAGAGGCAGTGACGACAGCTGCGTTTATTATTAATCGATCACCGAGAAAAGGCCTGACTGATGTAACACCAGAGGAGGCCTGGTCGGGGCAGAAACCGAACTTAATGCGCTTCAGAGTGTTTGGGTGTCGAGCAATGGTTCATATTCCAATGGAAAAGCGAAAAAAATTCGACCCCAAGTCACTTGATTGCATTTTTGTTGGTTACAGTGAAGATTCCAAGGCGTATCGACTAGTTGATCCGAAAACAAAGAGACTGTATATCAGCAGAGACGTTATCTTCATGGAACAAGAGATTTCAAATCAGAATCAGGTAATTAATTCCGATTATGATACTCATGTTATTTGTTCACCATTAGATTCAGTGGGAGAAACAACAGGCGATGAAGAAGAAGAAGTCCAAGTCGATGAAGAAAGTTGTGATGATTTAGAATTGTCAAACGAGAGCGAGACGTTTTACTCCGAGGCTAGCAGCACTTTGGTTCCTGATTCAGATATGGACTATCAATTTCCATTCAGCGCTGAGGCAGTTGTTGAATCAGAAGTCAGAAGATCATCGAGAGCTCCGAAGCCGATAGTAAGACCTGATTTTGTTTCGCTAGTTGCCCGTGAGATGACGAGTGATCCGACGACAGTTCAAGAAGCAATGTCTCGTCCAGAGGCTGATTTATGGCGCGCAGCAATGAAGGAAGAATATGACGCTCTTATTAAAAATCAAACTTGGGAGCTCGTTCCGTTGCCGGCCAACCGTAAGGCGATAAATTGTAAATGGGTCTACAAGACGAAACGCGACAATACTGGTAATATATCACGCTACAAGGCAAGATTGGTGATAAAGGGTTGCGCCCAAAAGAAAGGCCTGGACTATGAGGAGACATATTCGCCGGTAGTGCGTTACACTTCGATTCGTCTTTTACTGGCTTTGGCGGTTCGACACGATTTGTACATAGACCAGATGGATGCTGTTTCAGCGTTCTTGCAAGGCGATCTCCAAGAGGAGATATATATGTACCAACCCAAAGGTTTTTCTGAAGACCCCAAGCAAGTATGTAGATTGAAAAAATCTCTCTACGGATTAAAACAATCAAGCAGATTGTGGAACAGAAAACTGGATACTGCACTTCTTAAATTTGGAATGCAGAAGTCGCAGCTGGATCCATGTATTTATTTCCAAATCTCGAAAGAACAAAAACTAATAGTAGCTGTTTATGTGGACGATATCCTAATTCTTTCAAATGATGATTCATCGAAACTCGAGCTGAAGAGCTATTTAATGAAGGAGTTTGAAATGAAAGATTTGGGTGCTGCTCGTTACATACTGGGAATGCAGCTTCATCACGATCGAACAAGCGGACTTTTAACGATCGACCAACAACAGTACATTGCAGAAATTTTGGAACGTTTCCGAATGAATGACTGCAACCCGACAACTACACCTATGGACACAAATCAAGTTTTGTCTAAGGAGATGTGTCCACAGACCCCAGCAGAACAGGAAGAGATGAGAGACGTGCCATATCAAGAAGCAGTTGGCAGTCTCATGTATGCTGCTCAGGTTTCACGACCTGATCTGGCGTATGCCGTTAGTACAATCAGCCGATTCAATCAAAACCCTGGTAAGCCCCATTGGTTAGCATTAAAACGTATTTTTAGATATTTAAAGGGCACGGCGGATGCAAAACTAGTTTTCTGCAAAAACGGAAAAACTGATCTCAGTGGCTATTGTGATGCAGACTGGGCATCAGACGTTGATGAAAGGCGCTCAACTACGGGCTACACATTTTTGTTACAAGGAGCAGCTCTCTCTTGGAATTCTAAGAAACAACGAACAGTGGCACTTTCAACAGCTGAAGCCGAATACATGTCACTATCGGCCACTACACAGGAAGCCCTTTACCTAAAGCGACTTTTGGACGAGCTGACCGGTACGGGTACCACTTCCGTACCTACCATATTCTGCGACAACAAAAGTGCTCTTGATCTCGCTTCATTACATGCATATAGAGCTCGCACGAAGCACATAGACATCAGACATCACTTTGTGAGGAATGAAGTTTCTGAAGGCAACATCAAGTTGGAGTATATAAACACCGATCATATGCTGGCAGATTTTTTAACAAAGCCAGTACCTAAACCGAAGAATATATTTTGTGCTCAGGGTGTGGGTTTAAAATTTGCTAATTGAATTAACTTAATTTTTAACGTTTAAGTGGGAGTATTGTAATAGAATGTAAACTCTAAATTAATACAAGTGGCAACTCTTTTATGTAACACATTTTTGGATTCTTAAGTTGTCAACTATTTTCTAATGTCAATTATCTTTGAATAAATTCTTTCTCTTTTTCAACTTCCATCAAAGTAAGAACACCTTTCATTCTTGTGCTCCGATATTAGCTTTTTCTTTAAGCATCCATCTGTGAATACGTTTGAGCTGCAGCGAAAAGGCGCGAAAAGTTGTGGAAGTATATGTGCGGTGAGTTTATTTTCATTTGGCGCTTGGCAAATCCAAACATAACCCGAAATTTTTTTTTCACCACACTACTGAGAAATTTTTAAGGGCAGGGTTTGACAACACCAAAGTTATTGTTTTTTAAAAACTCTTGTTTTTTTTTGTAAAGCTGGGCAAGATGTTAAAACTCATAAGCATGCAACTATACCGATTTTTTTGGGACTCATTACATTGTGATTCGCGCAGAAGGAGCGCGGTTATTTGTCTTAAATTTTTATTAAAAATAACAAAAGTAGGATATCAAACTATGTATACAATTTTTGAAAAACTTATCATTGAAGTGCAGCAATCTTGCAGATATTATGCCAAGCTCTGAAAGCCTTCATTCATGTCTGTAGCACAATTACTAACAAAGCGCCAACACTTTAAGTTTTGATTTTTTGTCTTTATTAAAAACTGTTAAAAAAAAGCTTTTAAGATGAAATACTATTTGTCTCTTTCTTCTTTTACATATATATACCTGAAACTTTGTAGATAGATAGATAGATAGATAGATAGATAAATTAATTTTATTTTCTTTAAAAAGTAGTTATAAAAACAAGATTATGCTGGTTTACAAAATTAGTTGAGACAATAACTTGTTAAAGTTGTCTGTCAAGTCATAATTTTACTATTTACATTTTGGCTTAGCTTGAATTTAAATTAATTATATTCATTTACAATTAAGTTGCGATAATTAAGAGCATTTTTTAAGAATCTATAAAGGTTTAAATAACATTTGCCATTCAATATTTGAAGAAATTCATTTCGATCAATTGTTTCGGCACCTAGAAATATTCTTCTGTAGGATTTGAAAATAGGACAAACGCTGACGAAGTGGTAGGTGTTCTCAGTTGCATCAAGATTGCATAACGTGCATAGGCCAACAGTGTCACGCTGAAATGCCCTAGCATTCAAATTAAGTAGCCCACACCGTGTTCTTAAGAGCAGACTTATCATTTCTCGTGAGTTCGAGTCATCAAAATAATTGGGTACCTCTGTGAAGGATAGATTGCAGTATTCGTCATGAAATTGTGATTGTAAAGCCTGTTCGGTAGAAGCATTCCACTGTTGTTCCTTAAGTTTAGTTAAAATCAAGTTGTGAGTCTGTTTCCATTCGAAATTGCTGGTTTCACAGTCAACAAGGATGCCAGTCTCGCGGAAAAGGCCTGACCATTCCTGGGCCCAATAAATATTTTTGCGGAGTACTGCTGTTGAAAGTATTCGTGGTAATCTAAAGCTGGGTAGACTCAAAACTTTACGCATATATGTAAAATGTATTTCAAGAGTAGTAAGAAACGATTTTGGCAGACCAGTTTCGATGTGTACAACGTAGTTTGGTGTATTATCAGGTAGATTAAAGCATCTTTTGACAAAAAATCTTTGAAGTTTCTCACATTGTATGTACTCTTTGTACCCCCATACTTGTGCACAGTAGTACATTATGGATCTAACGGCTGCATCATGAACTTTAAACTTAGCTGAATGAGGTACGGATTTATTTTTTACGAATTTGGACCAGGTTGCGTTTACAGCATTTTTTGATGTAGCCAGCCTCTTTGTGAGATGTTCGGACCAGGACATGTTATACGTAAAGACTACACCAAGGTATTTATACTGATTTGTAATTTTTATTTCTGTGCCGTTAAAATACCATTTTTCACAGACCGCCCTTCGTCCTCCATTCCTAAAGATAACAATTTCCGACTTCTCAAGATTGACTTCAAGGTTCCATTTATCACAATAGTTGCTGAACTTGTTTATAATAGCTTGAAGTATTACAGGACTATCAGCCAAAATTACTATGTCATCAGCGTATAAGAGGACATTTATGCCAATTCCTTCTACAAATATTCCAATGGGGAGTTCAGAGTGGAGATCATTTAAAAACAAGACAAAAAGGAGAGCACTCAGTACACAACCTTGCTTAACACCTTTGTTCGTTCGAAAAAAATCAGATGCGCTGTTTCCATCCCAGACTGCTGCAACTGTATCTTGATATAGTAGTTTGATGATTTGAACCATTTTCGTTGAAATTCCCAATGTGACAAGTTTGTGAAAAAGAGCTTCTCTATTGATGTTGTCAAATGCGGCTTTTAAATCTACGAACCAAGCATAAAGTTTTTTTTTCTGACTTAATTGCAGTTGAATTAGACATGAAAGGTTGAAGATCTGATCGACAGTGCTATAATTGTTTCTATAAGCAGCTTGGTATTCATTGAGTATGTTATTACTTTCAATCCAAGTTGTAAGACGATTTAAGAGGACCGTGGTGAATAATTTGTAGAGGGTGTCTAAAAACGAAAGACCTCTATAATTAGATACAAGGCTAGGATCACCTTTTTTAAAGAGGGGAAAGATAATTGCTTTGTTGAAGGACGATGGTATCGTTGCTGTTTCGTAAATTCTTTTAAGTAAAATGTGGACCTCACCAATAAAGGAATCACTCGCGTTTTTATAAAATTCATATGGGATTCCATCTATACCCGGTGCTTTATTTTCTTTTGAAGATGCTATCGCAATTCTTACTTCATTCAAATCGATTGGGCGATCAAGTTCCGGTATTTGAACTAAAGGTGTTTCAAGTAAATATTCCACGTTGGTTAACCGATCAGAATTAAGGGAATTTTCGAAGTGTGACATAAACTCAATAACCGTGATTTGTATACCGTTATTCTTAGGATTACCGCGTATCTCTTTGGCAAGTTTCCACCAATCCTTTGCTGAGGTAATACTTGAAAGTTGAACAGAAATGCGCTGGTAGTATTCACGTTGTTTTGCTTTACAAAGGACTTTATACTTTTTATTAGCATCACAATAATTTTTTCTGCTTGCATCGAGATTGAACTTTCTATAAATGTTAAGAAGTTTTAGCAACGCTTTTCTGGATATAAAGCATTCTGTATCATACCACGGTTTCTTTCGGTCGAACTTGACATTTGAATTACTAGGATTCCCGTTTGCAGTATAAATACATTGTTTTAAAGAAAGGCAACGTGTTTCAATGCTATCTAGAGGCGTGAGTTTTTCCGCAGCAACTTCATCAATTTTTTGGTTGTATTCTGCACATCTATTGGTAAACCATTTAAGTCTTGGGAGCAAGATGGAAGTGGGGTGTCTAGTCGTATCTTCGAAAGCTTTTATACCCAAAACTAGCGGCATATGATCAGAAAAGGTTGCTCTATCAACTGAGAAATTTACAATACTTTCTAAAGCACTGTACGAAGGACAGCAATAGTCAATCACAGATGATCCTCTAGTTGACACAAAAGTATACTCGCCGGTTGTATCTCCGAAGCCCCTTCCGTTAAGTATAAATGCGCCAATGTCTTCCAAGAGCTCGCAAAACTTATTACAGTTGCTGTCACTTACAACATCTTTAGAGTATCTTTTGTCAGTGATAAACTGTGATGTTCGTGAATCAATTGTTCCTTTTTGTCCAGTTCTGACGTTAAGATCACCCATAAGGATGAAGTGGTTAGATTGAAGCTCTTCGAAAAAGGATTTTAATTTTTCAAAATCACGTGTGAAACTTTGTATAAAAGGGATATCATTTTATCCAGTTGAGTTAGTTGGCAATGTAAATCTTTAACGAATTAAACTAGTAAATCTTATATTTCTTTATTATAAGCTCGGACTTTTGCTCTATTTTCGATATTTCAAGTTTTTCAGTCGGGGTTCGTATAGTTTTTTTATATGGTGCCGAAACCCGGGAGCGAAAGTCGTACAGAGAAAAGAAATATATTTAACGTATTTAATCCCGAAAATATAATCGTGTTCTTTCTAAACGCTTCATAAGATGGAGATCTCTGCTCGTTCCGCCTACAGAGGACAAGTGACAAAAATTGTAAAGCTTGCCACTGAATATTTAGCTTCTACGGAGTCCCAAATAAAAGATGAGGAGAATTTCGATGACATCGAAGAAGAATTGAGTTCATATATTCAGCGCTTGAGTGCAGCCCACGAGAGTCTTTTGGTCTCCAATCAGGAGGTTAAATGTAAAAACCTCATCAAAGACGATGACCTGGATAGAGAATGCGAAAAGGTTGCAGAGTACCAAGACTCTGCCATAGGAACACTTGCAAAGCTCCATTCGCGCGTAGCTAAACTTAGAAAGAAGCAGACACCCAGAACAGTAAACCTAAACGAGACATCTACTACCGCGCATAGACCCATGAAGCTGCCGGTGCTGGCATTAAAAAAGTTCGATGGAAATTTTCAGGAATGGTTGCCGTTTTGGGACCAGTTCCGTACGAAAATCCACGAAAACACCGGTTTGACATCTTCTGACAAGTTCAGTTATCTTGAAAGTGTGTTAGTGGGTAATGCAAAGAAGTTGATCGAAGGTTTTTCTGCAACGGAAATGTGCTATGATGCAGCTATCTCGCTTTTGATAGAACAGTTCGGTGATACTGAGCGCCTAGTCGACAAACATATGCAAGAACTAATAGCCCTTCGACCGGTAAGCTCTCCAACTGATGTTGCTGGACTACGTCATCTATATAATTCAATTACAGCATGCAGTCGCACTCTTACAGCTTTGCAAGTGCCGACACACCAATACTTCGTCATGCTCAAGTCCATTTTACTCCGTTGTCTACCTGTTGAGCTCCGAATCGACTACCACCGCACTACCGAAAGAGACAATGATTTTCATGACGAGAAAGAAGATGTGGGACAACTGGAAACAAGTAGCTCGACTCTTTCAAAAATTGGAGATAAACAGGTACAAGGTATTATGCGATTTTTAAAGCGGGAAGTTGAATCACTAGAAAGAAGTCGTGTTGTCTCTGTCTCAACAAATGCAAAAACTTCATCTTCCACAACAGGGACAGCAACGAGTTTAATATCACTAAACGATAAAGACAAATGCTTCTTCTGTACGTCAAAGTGTCATTATACAAAAGACTGTGACAGCAATAAATCCATTACAGAAAAAAAAGATCTACTCCGTAAAAATAATCGTTGCTTTCGCTGTACAAAAGTCGGACATTCAGCCAGAAATTGCAAAAGTTCGCGGTGGATTTCTTGCAACAAATGTAAAGGAAAACATTTAACGTCGATGTGTGACCCCTCATTCGCCAAAACAAAAGTAGTCGCGGCACCTGTAGTCTCAAAATCAAATGCCGAAAATCAAATGTCCGAATGTCAAAACGCCATGAGTTTGTGTGCAAATTCTGTATTGGAAAATTCAAATGTTTTTCTGAAAACAGCTCGAGGCATTGCCGCAGCCCCTAACAAAAACAAAAATATTCTTATACGACTAATTATAGATGGCGGCAGTCAACATACATATATTCGTGAGGGTCTCGCCCAAAAACTAAACTTAATCCCTGTTGGAAAAGTGAGAATCTCCGTCATACCATTTGGAAGCAAAGTGCAGTGTCCATTTCAAGTCCTTGATAAAGTGCGAGTGGCGATTCTTAGTCAATTTAACAACAAAAGCGTTTACATAGAGGCAATAGTGGTCCCCGAAATTTGTGTAGACGTTCTTCCAGCGCCTGAAACTTCATGTCCCTCCTTTCAAGGAATTCAGTTGGCCGACACACAGTATACTTCTATGGAATCTGAAGAAGGTTTAAGTGCACTGATTGGTTCTGACTTTTACTGGGCCGTAGTAACCGGAAAACAAAGGCGCATTTCAAACTGTTTGCGAGCAATAGAGACCATATTCGGATGGACGATCCAAGGCCCACATAACTCATCTGGTAAGAATGTTGATTCAGATATTAATGTGTGTTTATCTTCTATTTCAAGCACAAGTTTGACACTCCCTGCTTTGAGAGACTGTGACATTACTGCATTCTGGTCATTAGAATCCATTGGTATACGAAGTGAAGATGCCGAAAACCAACAACTAGCGAATGATCTCATCTCCTCGTGCATCAGACGAAAAGGTTCACGCTACACAGCTGCTTTACCGTGGAAAGATATACAAGTGTGTCCCGAGAACAACAGAAATCAAGCTATTAAACGACTTCTCTACCTGTCTACTCGTTTGTCGCGGTACCCTGAGCGCTTCGAAGAATATGAGACTGCAATTCGACAGATGGTTGCTGAGGGCATTGCTGAACCAGTTCCAGCTAACAGTTTGCATGCTCCAAAACGAGTGTTTTATCTTCCTCATCGACCCGTATATAAAGAGGAAAGCATCACAACAAAGATGCGTATTGTATTTGATGCCTCTGCTCGCTCAGATGATAACCCGTCTTTGAACGACATGCTCCATGTAGGAGCGAATCTGCTACCCGATGTCCTGAAAATTCTGCTTAATTTTAGACTGAGGCGAATTGGAATAGTTGCTGATGTAGAGAAGGCTTTTCTGCAAATCATGTTAAGCGAGGAGGATCGAGACAGCCACCGTTTTCTCTGGTTGTCATCTCAAGGGTCATCAGACATGAAACCAAAATTCGAAGAACTGAGAATGACCAGGGTGACTTTTGGGGTAAACTGTAGCCCATTTCTACTAACAGCGACTCTGCGTCACCATCTTTCCGAAGAAAAGCCTAATTTTCAATCGACGTGCGATGTGCTGGAAGGCGGGTTCTACATGGACGATTTGGTGATAAGTGTGGATACCGAGGATGATGCACTAACCATTTGCAAAGAAGCTTCCCAAATTATGAGAAACGCTAGTATGAATTTGAGAAAATGGAGCTCGAATAATTCTTTGGTGCGTGGTAAATATGGCTCCGTTGATGTGCCACCCGTGCAAAAGGTTTTAGGACTCGCTTGGTTCGTCTTCAGCGATGAAATAGCTGTGCCTTTAGCAGCAGTGGAAAGTTTGCTTACATCCAACTTAGCAAAAGCTACAAAACGCGTCGTGCTTCAAACCAGAGCAAGAATCTATGACCCTTTAGGAATGCTGGGACCTACCGTTGTCAAAGTAAAAATTCTTTTTCAAGAGGTATGGAGAAGGAAAGTGTCTTGGGATGAAAAAATACCGTCTGACCTGTTGGCTGAATGGAACGAGTGTGTAAAAAACCTGTTACAACTAAAGGATATCACTTTACCTCGGTCTATTACTGCGTTCGCCTCTATAAATAAAGTGCACCTTCATATATTCGCTGATGCCAGCATGAAAGCTTACGGTACGGTGGCTTATCTAAAGAACATCAATCTCAAAGACGAGTGCAGCGTATGTTTTTTGTGTGCTAAAAGCAGAGTCGCTCCGCTGAAAGAAGATGGAACCAAGGAGCTTACGTTGCCCAAACTTGAACTTACCGCAGCCTTGATAGCATCCCGTTTGTGTTGCTACCTTAGAAAATCACTTAAAATCCATATTGAACGAGCTTACATGTGGAGTGACTCCAAAATTGCACTTAGTTGGATACAAGGAGAAAAAGACCGCTGGAAACCTTATGTTCAAAGTCGTGTTTCCGAGATCCGTCGTCACACACATTCTTCAGAGTGGAGCCATTGCTCTGGAAAAGAGAATCCTGCCGATCTTCTAACGAGAGGGGTTACTGCTGAACACTTGCGTTCGTCTACTCTTTGGTTCCATGGCCCAGCTTGGCTTAAAGCTGAGAAATTTCAAACTTTTGACAGCTGTAACGCACCAACATCTGCTGTTTCATCGCTATTGCTGCAGACTGTTTCCGGACGTTCAAAACTTGAGCCTGTTTTGTGCTTTGAAGACTTCAGTAACTGGAATCGCTTGCTACGTGTCACTTGCTTCATACATCGCTTAGCACACTGTCTCAAAACTGAAAAGAAATGGACATCCTTGCAGTTGTCTGCAGATGAGCTCATAGCAGCAGAAACTTATTGGATCAGGTACATACAGTTCAATGAATTTACTAACGAAATTGATTTATTACAGAAATCGAAACCTGTACCTGGGTCATCTGACATTGCCCAACTTTTCCCATTTCTGGACGACGAAGGCTTGATGCGTTTGGGTGGACGATTTCAGTCTTTGCAAGAGTCAGCCGCTTTTAAGCACCCTATCATACTGCCAACCAAGTCCCACATCACAGATCTAATTGTTATTGACTGCCATCAACGATCTCTTCATAGCGGGGTCAATACGGTTCTGGCACAATTGCGGACTCGTTTTTGGATTCCAAAGGGGCGACAATTGGTAAAGAAACTGCTCAAAAAATGTGTCACATGCAAAAAACTATTTGCCAAACCAGCCTCACAACCATTTGGTCCTCTGCCCATAGAAAGGCTTACATTATCAAGACCATTTGATACTGTTGGTATTGATTTTGCGGGTCCTGTTTATGTATTCGACAGCGTGGCTGGTGATATGAGCAAAACGTATCTTATGGTGTTTACGTGTGCTGCTGTACGCGCTGTACACTTGGAACTTACCACAACAATGTCAACCGAAAACTGTTTGATTCGTCTTCGTCGTTTTATTGCAAGAAGAGGCAAACCATCGGTCATTTATTCGGATAATGCCCAATCTTTCCGCCGAGCTGCTTTGGAACTCAACCAATTTATTTTCGATGATGAAGCCTTTCGTGATTTTGTTGCAAACAGACGTATTAAATGGAAATTTATAGTTGAACGTGCCCCATGGTGGGGTGGATTTTGGGAGCGTTTAATACGAACTATTAAGAACGTCCTTAAAGTAGTCATAGGAAAAGCAAAGCTTAATTTCGAGCAATTAAGAACTCTCATCGTTGAAGCAGAAGGAATTGTCAACGCTCGCCCCCTTACTTATAAAAGTAATGAACCATTTGAGGCTGCTCCTTTGACCCCTGGTGATTTTTCGACGAATAATGGCAATTTCTTTAACCTAAGTGAATCCGTTCCTGAGTCGAATAACATCCAGATTCTCTGGAAGCAAAGAATGCGACATGTAAATGCTTTGTGGAAACGATGGCGCCTAGAATATATGCAACTACTTCGTTCGTTTCATCATGGAAAACATGCTTCGACAAACCCATTAAAAAAAAATGACGTCGTGCTTGTTTTCGATTCTGGAAAACCACGAATCCACTGGAGAATGGCGGTTATTGAAAATGCATTTACTGGTCGTGATGGTAAGGTAAGAGCATGTGAAATACGGTATTCAGATGGAGCTAAAACAAGGAGACCTATTCAGTTGCTATACCCATTGGAGATCGATTCTGTTCCCTCGGTCGGAGGATGTTAAAAAAAGCTTTTAAGATGAAATACTATTTGTCTCTTTCTTCTTTTACATATATATACCTGAAACTTTGTATAAAAGTGTTACGGCTACCTGTGAAAGAAACAGAAAGAAATAAAGATTAAAAATATTTCTATGGCGAAACAAAAATAATAATTTTTGCGTTAGATGTACATATGTACACAAATGTTAAAATCGTACTTACCTGTTGTCCGTGTTGTTTACATTTTTGTTTGTTGTTACTTGAAATGTAGATACTACCTTACCTGGAAAGAAAAATAAAACGAAAAGTTAATAAACGAATTTTGAACTTACCACAATATAGCATCTGAAAATAAATGATAAAAATAAAAATAATTTATAATTCCTAAATAGCCGGCATGGCTTCTGTTTCGTTTCGGCAAAGAATAAAATGCTAAATGCTCAATGGCTGGGTGTCGATTGTCATTGATAACCAAAAATAGAGTGCCACCTTAGATTTATACGATCGCAAATAAAAATAGCAGTGGGCGATGCTAGCGCCATCGGCATAGCTGGATAGCTAAATGACATAGAGGCTGCCGGTGGGTTATGCGTGTTGTAGGGTAATTTTTATTGTACGTATTTGTTCTATTATTTATTATTTATTTATTTGTATGTTCATTTATATATATATTTGATTATTGTTATGTATTAAAGTATTATTATGTATTGTTTTATTTATATTTTATGTTATTTATTTTCATGTAGGAATAGTAGTGTTATGTCAAGTATCGTTGTGTAGTTATGTGATTATTTATTTATTTATTTATTTTATATATGTATTTATTATTAAGGTAGTGATATTTAAGTGCAATAAGTTAGGTATTTAGGATTAGAGTTATTTATATTATATTTATTTATTTTCATTAGGTTAAGTTATTATTAGGTATTTATTTATTATTTGTATATATGTATTTATGTATTCAGAATGTATACGTGCAATATAGCATTCCGCTTCTCAAATTAAAACAAAATAATGAATATTAGTCACTTGCGAGCCTGAAGCCGGCCAAAAAAATAAAGCTTTATGTTGGCTTATAATTCCTGCTGACAATCTCGACGCCATCTATTGGGAAAAGTCTGGGTGAAATAGTTTAGCAAAGGGAACCGTTCGACTTTGAACATAATTTTAAAGTCAAAGTCGAAAAAGTTCGGTTCGTGAGTTTTCTGTGTGCGTAAGTTTAAAATTTGAAAATTGTTACATTAGTGTAATTTTGTTTTAATTTGTCTTCAAAAATCATGTAGTGTGCACTTTGTCAAAGCAAGAAAAGAAAAATAAATAGGAAAAAAGGAGAACTTTGTGGGAGGAGCAGGTTCACAGCAATATATATATATGCGCATATATGTAGGTGAATGTGCCCCTGGAAGTCTAAGTTTTTGTCTGGTGAGTGTGCAAAAGAAAAGTGTTCGTAAATCTTATATTTTGTGTAGAGTACTGGCGTTTTGTATGGTATGTAGAGTAAAAAAATGTTTAAATGTTCTAGGTCTACCCTCTGGCGGTCAACGACAAGGCGAAGAGGTCGTGGCCGCCCATGGTTTTTTTTGATACCGTCATTTTTGCACCACTGGGATACTTTGGAAAATTAAGATCCACACTCAACAAGAAGATAATAAAACACAAAAAGAAGCAGAAAAAGACAACAACAAACGATCTGGAAAAATTGCGGCCCGTGGGAGTCCCGGGTCCCACAAGTAATAGTGTTTAATTTTATTTAAGTGGGGTTACATATAGTGCAAAAATACAAAAAGGGGGGTAGACAAACCAACAATAGAACCAGCAACAAAATTTGGATAAAAACCAGCACACATACGAAACATTGAGACAAAGAATCTACAAAAGTAAAAGAAGAAAAATTGAGATACACGAAACGAAAAATACACATATACTTACAACGAAGTGAAGTGGACGTTCACCTGTTGCCAAGGTGGCGGAGCGCCCAGGTGGCCGATACCAAAGATAAAGAATGCCGTGTTGCTGAATTAGTTTTAAGTTACATTTTGGCGTGATTTATTTATTATTTTTATTATTTTCCTTATTTTATTCGTTTTTTTTATAATTTCCTGTTACATTCATTTTTTTTAAATTTTTTTTTCTTTGGTTTTTTGTGTGTGTACTTGTATGTTTGGTAGTAACCGAATTAGGGGTCCGCCACTAAGCTGGATTTTTCCTGCGAGGGCTGCACTTGTTTTTGTTGGTCGATAATATTGCGACATCGTCTACTTTAGGGAGCTCCTTAGGTAGGACATTGGTAGTCGGGGTGAGACCAATCCCCCAAGTAGCCCGGGGTGAGAAAAGTCGGGGTTCGGTGGTTTCCCTAAAAGAAAGACAGAAACAAAACTGGTTAGAAGAACATTAAGAACACCGAAATACAAAAATAACATAAATTTTAAAAACACAAAAAAACAACATAAAATTTTAAAAACACAAAAACAACATAAAATTTATAAAAATACAAAAACAACATAAAGTATAAAAAAAAGGTACAAAAACAACAAAAAACATAAAAACACAAAAACAGTACATAGCATTTAAGATAGTAGGTTAGATTTTAAGGTTACATTTTGGAAATCATTTTCATTTTCCTTTTTTTTTGTTAATTTATTCTTTTGGTAGTCAAAGTCATTGTAGTTTTATCTTTCATTTTCATTTTATTACTTTTTGTTATGCTTTTATGATTTGTTCGGTTACGTTTAGGTTTATTTTGTTTAGTGTTTCTGTTTAATAAATAAAAATGTTAATCACGCCAAACCTTGGTTGAGAACGATCTGGTTTTAATAAGATGGCGTGGTAAATACCATTTTTAGTGGGGTGTGAGCGGGCGGTGATGTGGTGAGGTGGTTGAGATGTCTGGGTTCTGACAGTTCGGTTTTCATAAGGGGAATCCAAACGATAAGGCCGATTGGGTTCTAGGTTGCGGTTGGGAACAGGCCACCCTGCACTACCAGCAGCAGGGCCCAACGTGAGGTGTACTTTGTGTTATTTCGTGGTGGATTTCAAAATTAGGCACGATTTATGTTTTGATGCGAGGCGAGGTACAGTAGAGGAGGCAAGACCCACCCACATCCGGCGAGCTAACCCGTGCTCAGCAAGCGTGCCAGGTCTCCTCTCTGTGCATTCCTTCCCCTTCCCACATTTCCCCTCCTGTCGTTCATTCCTACCTTTCCCATCCTTGTTTTGTTCTCTTTCCTTTCCTGTTTCATAGTTGTTTTCCTGGTTGTTTCCTTTTCCGTTCCTGAGTATGTTTGATTCCTAAATCCTACCTTACCCTAAATCCTACCTTACACTATCCAAATTCCAATCCTAATTCCTTATTCCCTCCTTTTGCCAGTCTGCATCAAAAGGGATATCATTTTATCCAGTTGAGTTAGTTGGCAATGTAAATCTTGAACGAATTAAACTAGGAAATCTTATATTTCTTTATTATAAGCTCGGACTTTTGCTCTATTTTCGATATTTCAAGTTTTTCAGTCGGGGTTCGTATAGTTTTTTTATATGTGGTTCCCATACCGGGAATCGAACCCGGGCCTTCTGGGTGAAAGCCAGATATCCCGGGTTTCGGCACCATATAAAAAAACTATACGAACCCCGACTGAAAAACTTGAAATATCGAAAATAGAGCAAAAGTCCGAGCTTATAATAAAGAAATATAAGATTTACTAGTTTAATTCGTTAAAGATTTACATTGCCAACTAACTCAACTGGATAAAATGATATCCCTTTTATACAAAGTTTCAGGTATATATATGTAAAAGAAGAAAGAGACAAATAGTATTTCATCTTAAAAGCTTTTTTTTAACAAAAACTCGGTAGAAAATTTTTGAAAAACTTGTCTCAATCAAAATCTTTAAATGTGAAGTTTTTGTCAACGTTGTGTTGAGCTCAGAAAGCTTTCATTTATCTCAGTAGAACAATTATTAACAAAGAGCCAACACTTTAAGTTTTCAATTTTTCTTAACACAAAAAAAAATTAAAACTTAAAGTGTTGGTGCTTTGTGAATAATTGTGCTACAGAGATGAATGAAGGCTTTCCGAGCTTGGCATAATATCTTCAAGATTGCTGTCTTTCAATATTTCGACTGAGATAAGTTGTTCAAAAATGTCTACACAGTTTGATATCCGCTTTCAATTATCTTACTTTTGATTTTTTTTTTAAATCAATTGAATTAAATTTTCTTGCTTAAATTTTCAACACAGCTTCAAGAAGAGAAACGAAAACTTAAGTTGGAATCTCTTTCATCAAACAAATGCAAAATGCATTCATATTTATTTGTCACTGTTTTGCTATAGCACAAATTTTTAAGCAGTCATACTTTTCTGTCAATTTCTCTCAAGAAACATTAAAAAAAAAAGGAAATAGAAGGGAGGAGAGTACTCAGAGAAATCTTTAACAAAAAAAAAAATATTTTAATATTTTAATGCTTAAATTTTTATTTCCAAACCCATAAAAAAGTATATAATCACGGTAAGGTTGTAGATAATGACCCCACCTCCGGAGGGTGCATCAGCAAGTGCAGATGAAAAGCGAAAAAAGACACAAGATGTAAAATTCATACTTGCCTGATAGAGAGGGAGGGTGCCATCTGCACTTCCTTAGTTATAGATGCAGATGAAAATTTTAGGTCCAGATGAACATGTTCATCTGCATCCACAGAATAGGGAATATACAGAAAGTCATCTTCATCCAAGAAGTTCATTTTGCCTACAAGCTAAAACTAGCGGAAGCCCCGGGCCGGAAAATGAGGTCAGTGGAAAAAGACGGTTGAGGTGAGATCAATTCCGAAAATTTAACGTTTTTTATTTTGTTGCAAAAAAGTCGGTATTTTTTAGCTTCCTTACAGTCTAGAATGTAGAAAAATCATTTAAGTATCAGATAAAAACTTTGTTTTCAATTTTTCCCAATATTTCACTCAAAAATTTAAAAAATTAACAAAAATTGCATACTGATGCAGGCCTTTCTTTATTTAACAGTGTATACATGGCCTTAAGCTCACCACTCGAAAAAAACTTTGGTGAGAAAAAAAATTACATTTCGCAGACAAATAAATAACCTACTTCGTTGCAAAAGTTAATGTCGATTTCCAGTGGTACACAAAAGCACTTTTAAAAGTGCTTTTTTGCTCGAAATATGTTACATTGAGGCACTAGATCACTTTTTTTTTGCCCCGAAAAAGCACTTTTGCGAATCTCGATTCAGAGGCAAGATTTACACGCACTTTCACGCACACCAACACAAAACATTTGACGTTTACCAGTTTGCAGTTTGATTATTTTGCATTTTTGGTTAAAAGACTGTGAAAGAGAGATAATAAAATAAATAAAAATAAAAAAATAAGAAAAATTAAAATAATAAAGAGATAAATAAAATATATATAATCAGTCGTCGTCTAGTTCCGATTCTGACGAAGAAGTGTTTGATGTTCTAAAATTGCTTGGACAAAACGAAAGGCATTCTGCGAATAATTTTGTTGAAAGTGTTGTGTATAATTATTCGGATGAGGAGGTTTCTTCCTAGTTCATTTATTAATAAAGTTTCGAAAACATTCTTTCTATATAAATTGCAGAACAAAACAAACGGGAAGAGTTGGCTGTCAAAAATAGCACACATACAATGATAAAAAAAGAATTTTGTCTTTTCGTTTCCAGTGAGCACCAAAAAAAAGCACTTTTTTAGAGTGCTTTTGTTTTTGCAAAGGAAATCGACATAAGATAATATTTTTCCATCCTTCTTGCCTTTGCTGCTCCAACTGGAGTTCCTTAAAAATATCAATATTATGGAAGAGGAAGGTATTGTCGGAGCTGTTTCTATAAAATGCGAAGGTGAGTGTTTTTATTATTGAATTTTGTTTTTGCAATTTTTAGTTCTTGCAGAACGCCAACTTCAGATGGGTTTCCCAAAGCTCCCGCCGTCTCCTCAAATAATATAAATGCCTTGCATCTTTTGCCTACTCAGCGTCAATGGCAGCTGCTGCCAACGGCAACAAATCAGGTTTATCAGGTTTTCTATTCTTGGCGCAACACCACTAAAGGATCTTGGTTCATGCAATCGTTACGCAAGGAACTTGACGACAATAGCAAAATCTACGATATCTTGACTTGACTTACCCTTGTTTGCAAGCGAGTGGCATTTGATTTCGAATCATGCACTCCAGACTTGCCAATAATGCACCAGCAAAAACAAATTCCTTGTACAACCACCATGTTGAGGCGGATACTACGTTTTGCTGATAAGAAATAATGGAAGAAGATAACTTCTATCATTGCATAACTTTTGTCAAAAATACTAACGTTGAGTCTACTTACTGGCAGCATTTTTGATACTTTACTAAATTAGAGAAAAATGAATTTGAAAGTAATTGCGTTTTCGTGTTTTGCCATTGCCAGGTACCCTAGTGAAAATTACTTTTGATTGGGATTTTTTTGAAGTTTTTTTTTTATTCAAAATCCAATGATGCCGGTTTGTTGTCAATACTGTAACGTGCGCTTAGTTCGCAAAATAAAACTTCACTTTTTAATTTATTTCTACCACTTTATTCAGTATCTATACTTTATTCGAACTCAACTCGACTATTGGACTATCACTGGTTAACAACATTTCACTCTTAACTTTATCACTCTATAATCAAAACTGACTGCTCGTTGCGTCAGCGGTCCTATTTATATAGAACAACACTCATCTAGAGCGTTCCAGTTTCTTCTCCATGGTTTCCACATTTGCTGTCAAAAATCTCTACACTCACACACACTGGCTTACAAGCAATGCCTGTCATTTTATACCATTCCATTATAGTGTTGCCAGTTGTGTTTTCGGTTGAACCTTTTCGATTAGGAAATTGGTATAAATGTTGGGTGTTCATTACACTGCCCCCTCCTTAAGATTGTTCGTCCCGAATAATTCCATCTGCAGCCTCGCCACTATATCGATGCAGCCGGTCACAATGAACTACTTTTAACTTGCCTCTTAATCCTCTTTGGATGCGGTAAACCACGTCGTTAATCCTCGTGACAACAGTATAAGGACCTTCCCAGTTCTGCTGAAGTTTCGGTGACAATCCCTTTTGACGATGAGGATTATAAAGCCACACACGATCTCCTGCTTGGAATCCTGCCGTTGTCGCTTTTGTGTCGTACCGTGTCTTCATCCGGTCGCTGTAGGTTTTCATCCGTTCCCTTGTTCTTTTATGGATGTCAGCGAGTCTCTCCTTGAGGTCATCCACATACTCGTTCGTGTCCTGTGGCTCCTCTGTGGGCATCCAAATTTAAGTTCGCTGGGCAGCCGCATGGTTTTCCCGAACAGGATGTCAGATGGTGTTTGTCCTGTCGAGCTATGTACTGCACTTCTATAGGCCATCAGGAATAGCGGTACGTGCCTATCCCAGTCTCTTTGGTAGTCGCCTACGACCTTGGTGAGGTGTTCTTTCAAGGTCCGGTTGAATCTTTCAACCATCCCATCAGATTGTGGATGAAGCGGTGTGGTTCTGGTCTTCTTGATGCCAAGTAGTCCGCACACTCCTTGGAAGATGTTTGACTCGAAGTTCCTCCCTTGGTCGAAATGGAGTTCCATAGGTACGCCAAACCTACTTACCCAGTTAAACACAATCTGGTCGACTACCGTTTTGGCTTCTTGATTTGGGATGGCATACGCCTCAGGCCATTTGCTAAAATAGTCCATTACTACCAGAATGTACTTGTTTCCAGCGTTGGTCTCTGGAAAAGGCCCAGCCACATCTACTGCAATCCTCTCAAAAGGCGATCCAACGTTGTACTGATGCATCTTACCTTGAATCTTCCTACCAGGTCCTTTGGTTGCAGCACACTTGTCACATGTTCGGCACCACTTCTCCACGTCGTCTCTAGCATGTAGCCAGTAGAACCGATGTCGCACCTTCTCCAGTGTTTTGTTAACTCCCAGGTGACCTCCAGAAGGTCCGTCGTGCATCTACCGAAGAACTTCACTGACTTTCGATTGCGGTACGATCAGCTGCATCACATATGATTTACCGTCAACGGACTCCCATCTTCGCCTGAGGACACCTTCTTGCACATATAGTGAGTCCCACTGTGCCCAATAGGCTTTGAGAACTGGACTCCGGTCAGAAATGTCTCCCCATTCAGGTTTCTCTTCATTTTCTTTCCATGCGAGAATGGGTTCGATATCTGGATCCTCCTGTTGAGCGGTCCTCACTTCCTCATTGCTCCATCCGCATATGGGGTCAGCTCTTAGTCGCTGAGCGGTAATATTTTCTTTGTTTTCTTGTCGCCTACAATGCTTGCAATCCTCTTTGCAAGGTCTTCGGGACAATGCGTCGGCGTTTGAGTGCAGCTTTCCTCTGCGGTGTTGAATCTGGTAGTCATAAGTCTGCAGTCTTTCTATCCACCTTGCGACTTGACCTTCTGGATTTTTGAAGTTCAACAGCCAGTTCAGAGCACCATGGTCTGTCCGCAGAAGGAATTTCTGTCCATAGATGTACTTATGGAAGTGCTTTGTTGCCAAGATAAGAGCCAGCAGTTCCCTTCTGGTCACGCAGTAGTTTCTTTCAGGCTTCGAGAGGACCTTACTATAATATGCCACCACTTTCTCTTCGCCATCATGCACTTGGGATAGTACCGCCCCGATTCCAACGTTGCTTGCATCTGCGTCGATGATGAATGTTTTGCCAGGTGTTGGATGTGCCAGCACTGGAGCGTTACAGAGGCGGTATTTGAGTTCCTGAAAAGATTTTTCACACTCACCTGACCATTTGAACTGCTTCCCTTTTTCGGTGAGCTGATGCAAACTCTTTGCAACTCCAGCAAAGTTCTTAACGAAACGTCGGTAATATGTGGCAAGACCAAGAAAGCTTCGGAGTTGATGTTTGTCCTGTGGTGTTGGCCAATTTTTGACGGAGTCAACTTTTTCAGGATCAGTCTTCACTCCTTGGGAAGAGATGATGTGTCCCAAATACTTAACTTCGGTTTTGAAAAGTGCACATTTTTCCGGATTCAGTTTAAGGTTAGCCTCTCGAAGTCTCTGAAACACGGCTTTTAGGTTCTTGCAATGTTGGTCAAATGTTTTCCCGTAAACAATGACATCGTCCAAGTAGACAAGGCACGCTTTCCACGTCAGTTCTTGAAGAACGCACTCCATCAAACGCTCGAATGTTGCCGGAGCGTTGCATAGCCCAAACGGCATAACTTTAAACTGCCAGAGCCCATTACCTGTCGAAAACGCCGTCTTTTCCCGATCATCAGGGTGGATGTCAACTTGCCAATATCCACTCTTCAAGTCCAGCGTCGAAAACCACTGGGCTCCCTCCATGGCATCCAGGGTATCACTGATTCTCGGCAGAGGATAGCTGTCCTTCTTAGTCACATCGTTCAGCCTTCGGTAGTCCATACAAAAACGAGTGCTTCCGTCTTTCTTTTTCACTAGAACCACTGGTGACGCTCAAGGACTTTTGGAATTTTCGATAAGACCGTCCTTCTTCATTGTTGTTATCATTTCCTCAACCTCACCTTGTTTGGCCAGTGGAAGGCGTCTTGCGGGCTGACGAATCGGTCTTGCATCTCCTGTGTTGATGCGATGCTGCACCAACTGTGTCCTACCATATTGCCCTTTTGCCGATGCGAAGATGTCAGTGTACTCTTGTAGGAGATTTTCAGCCATCCTTGTTTGTTGGTGATCAAGGTTGGATGAATACAGTATTTTAGCTCTGATGGTTTTGAGCTCCTCCGGAGTTAAAGTTTTTCTCGGGGCTTCGTCTGTGATCTTCGTAATTGCTGCAACCGATTCGCAACGTCCGACTTCTCCTTTCTTCAACCTTACATCGTACGGTCTGGTGTTTAGTAATCGTACGGGGACCATTTTGTTTTTCGGTGCAACTAGTGTTTTCCCAATGATGACGCTTTGGGAGGAACACTCTGGGTCTGGTTCCACCATTAGGTATCGAAGGCTTCCAAACTCACCTTCCAGTTTTGTCCAAACGAACACTTCAGAAGAAGGAGGCAGAATCAGATCTTCCGTGATGACAGTCCTCAGTGTCGACGTACTCTCGTTCGAATAAGTCATTGGAAGTTCCTTATTTTGGTACTTCTAAACCTGATTACCGATGTCCAAAATAACTCCGTGCTGTTTCATAAAGTCGATTCCAATGATGCACTCGTCACATATATCTGCCACCAGGAATTGATGAGTAAACACTAGATCGGCCAGTCGGATCTTAAGACACACTTCTCCATATACTCTTGCTGCTTCTCCCGTTGCGGTTCTTAGACGGTAGCTATTGGTGTTATGAAGCCACGTCGTCTTTACCAGGTCTCGACGTACTATGGAGGCTGTGGCACCGGTGTCGATGGTAGCCACATGTTTGTTCCCGTTAATAGTAGTCTCCACAGTCAGACTTTTGTTGTCTCGTTTGGTCTGGGAGACCTGGATGGTGGTTCTGGGGCCATCGATACAAGAAACCCGCCTCTGCCTCTCGAAGTTGGATTCATAGGCAACGCTGGTGTTGTTGTTACCTTGCTCTAGGTTGGATCTCTTGCTTCCACAATGTTGACAACCGGCTTTATTTGGTGGTAGTCGGCATTGACGCTGTAAGTGCCCGGTCTTGTTGCAGTTCCAACATCTTGCTAGTCCGCTCCGCTGGTTCTTTTGTATTTCAGCTCTATGGCAAGAGCACTCTTCGACTATGGCTTCTCTAAGTCGATGTACTATCTGAGAAGCCTGTTCTGCTGCTTCAATTGTCAATGCGAATGCTAAAGTTTCGGAAAGAGTACGTGTTCTAGCAGTTCGCACAGACCTCTGAAGATTTATATCCGAAATGGCACGGACGAAGGACTCAACAGCAAGCTGGTTGATGATTTCTTCTCCAGCATCCGGGTATGCCAGGTGAACCAGTCTTTCGACGTCTGCTTGGAGCTGCTGTAGACTTTCACCCCTTTTCTGGACTCTCTTATTGAGTTGGACTCGGAAGACTTCTTTCAAGTGGCTATCGCCAAAGCGTTTATCTATAGCTGCCACGAGAGAACTGAAATCGCCACTCTTACCAGCTGGAACTGTTTGAAGTAATTCAGCTGCTGGTCCTCTAAGAGCAAAAGTCAGTGCAATGTACTTGTCTTCGTCATCCCAGCCATTTGTTGTCGCGGCGGCCTCAAATTGCCTCTTGTAGACTGGCCAAGAAGACTGTCCATCAAATGTTGGGGGTTTCATCTACTTTTTCTTTGCAAACTCCCCAGCAGACTCTCGAATTTTTATATTCCGAATCTGGTCCAATTCCTTGGTCAGAACAGAGAACTGTTTATCACATCGGGTTTCTACGATTTCGAAACGATTCTCTACAACAGAAAGCTGTTTTTCCACACCCTCAACGCGTTCGTCTAGGGCACATAAATTTTTCTCAATGTTACCCAATTTACCTTCTAGAATGTTTTTCTGACCTTCCAAAACATTCTGTTGCGCCTCAAGTCTTTCGAGAATATTCTGTTGTTTTTTCTTTTGCTCGTTTCTCTGCTCTTCCAGACGTCCGAGAATATTCTGCTGTTGCTCTTCAATCAGCTTCTTTTGTTGTACTTCGAATCGTTCGAGAACATTCTGCTGTTCCTTCTTTTGCTCGTTTCGCTGTTCTAACAAAAGTTTCATCATACTAGAAAAATCTACACTTTCACTTACTTCCTCTTCGTCCACTTCTATTTCAAAAACAAAAGTGTTTACGTCTTCCCCTTGCTGTTCCAAAAAGTTACGCAAGCGCAGGACGAGCTCATATTTCGATCCCGCTCTAGAAAGATTTCGCTTACCTAACTCACTTTTAAGCTCAATGCAGTTGAGCTCTTATAACAACTTACCCATTTTCGCTGTATATAATTATTATTTTTTACTTTTTTTTTTTTTTTTTACACTTTATTAGTCAAATAAGTTTTATTTACACTTCTGACACCAATGTAACGTGCGCTTAGTTCGCAAAATAAAACTTCACTTTTTATTCAGTATCTACTTTCGATATACACTTTATTCTGTATCTATACTTTATTCGAACTCAACTCGACTACTGTACTATCACTGGTTAACAACATTTCACTCTTAACTTTATCACTCTATAATCAAAACTGACTGCTCGTTGCGTCAGCGGTCCTATTTATATAGAACAACACTCATCTAGAGCGTTCCAGTTGCTTCTCCATGGTTTCCACATTTGCTGTCAAAAATCTCTACACTCACACACACTGGCTTACAAGCAATGCCTGTCATTTTATACCATTCCATTAAAGTGTTGCCAGTTGTGTTTTCGGTTGAACCTTTTCGATTAGGAAATTGGTATAAATGTTGGGTGTTCATTACAATACAATAACTGATCAGAAATATATATTTTGTAGCTGTTTATCTATGGGGCCGTCCATAAAATACGTTCGCATGCAGGGGGGAGGGAGGGGTCTCGCTGAGTGTGACAAGATGTGACGAAGGGGGAGGGGGGGTCTACGGCAACGCAACGTTCGCCGTTCATCAAAAAATTTTACTACAATATTTCTTTTGAATATTTTTTTTTTTCATTTTTGTCATGATAAAACTCATTCATTTCGTATTAGTAAATATACAGACATTTAAATGCATATATTTTTAATACAATAAATTGCAATTCAATATATTTACAAATGTTTGTTTTTTTAAACATCAGCCCTAGCTCTTTGGCAAGGCTCTATCGTTTTGACCAGGCTCTAGCGGCATTGAAATCCGTAAAATATACATATATTTGTTAATTTATTATAAAAATAAAAACAATTTTTAAAACCTACCACTGCACTATAAATCAAAATGTATCATGCACAAGAGGGGGGGGGGGGGGGGGGGCGGTCTAAGCCTTTGTGACGTTATATTTAGAGGGGGGTCACGGAAAGTGTGACACAGCGTGACAATGGGGGAGGGGGGGTCCAAAAAACCTAATTTTAGTGTGACGTATTTTATGGACGGCCCCTATTTTTGTAGAAGTGACACCAATAAATGTGACAAGAATTTCTTACAAAATCAAAAATTTAAAAATTCTTGGTGTATTTAGTAGAGTCACTTCTATTTGAACAGACATACAACTATAAGTTATATATTTACTTCGCCGAGAAGATTTGTGTCCAGTATGTCCCGGTAGTCAATACCTGTCATTTTACCGCTTATTTGACACAGCGGACCGACACACCATGGCTTGTGAAACACGCCCAAACCATTATAGAATTGCCGGCATGATTAAAGGTTTTTTTTGGTGTATCTTGAGTTCAGCTCAGCATTTCTCATCAACAAATATTGTGTGAGGTGAAGGTCAACATTATGGAAATGATGGCAAACCGTATGTTAGACGTCCCAGAAATGCTGAGCTGTACTCAAGTGTATCCAAAAAGTCCTTAAGGCATTGCGGCGATTCTATAATGGTTTCACAAGCCATGGTGTGTCGGTCCGCTGTGTCAAATAAACGGTAAAATGACAGGTATTGACTACCGGGACATACTGGACACAAATCTTCTCGGCGACTTCCAGAACCAATTACATACCCCAATGATGGATCTTTCAGCCCGACAATGACCCCAAACACAAGTAAAGAGTTGTGAAATCTTTCCTTGAAGAGCGTAAAGTGAATGTTTTGGGGTGGCCAGCAATGTCACCGGACTTAAACCCTACTGAAAATTTGGGGACATTCTAAAAAAAAAGTTGCGGAAAAAAAACCAACCAGCAAGACTACTCTCTGGAGTACTTTGCAGAAAGAGTGGAAAAATAGTAGCGTAGAGCAATGGAATGGTTTGGTGAACTCCATGGCAAGGAGAATATCCGCCGTATCGAAACAGAAAGGCTATCCTACGAAATATCAACTGTGTGGTTGAAAAAACTATGTTTCTTATCATATTTTGCTTATTTTTTTCATGTGACTTAATTATATGGCCACACCTATTTTATATACTATTGATTTTTTGTTAAAGAAATGACTATTGTTATAGTGGAATTTATTTTCTTTGGTTTTTTTTAATGATTGTGATTGTAAATATTTAAAATTTGAACAAATTTTGCTTTCGTTGTAATTTGTACTTAATTTATGGATATGTAAACCTAATTTTATAAAATGACTTAATTGTGTGACCATGAGTGTATTTGGAAGCGTCATTTGCTACAAAACGGCATCATTACATTTTCAATCAAAACAAAATTTGAAAAAATTCCCCCAGAAAAGAAAAAAACATTTTTACATGTTAACTACTCAACGATGTGTTTTCGTAAACCTAAAGTTTGAGCATTTTGGGGAAAAAAGGAGCCTTCTTGAGCAATTTTTTCAATTGAATTTATTTTTAAATAAATAAATTATTACTGAGGCATCGAAATTATTAAAAGAAAAATAGATATTTTGTTGTGTTGTAGAAGAAATCTCTTCTACAGAAACCATGCAATCGGTCGATGCTTGGGATTTATTTTCACTGGATTCCGTAGGGTTGGCTGCGTGGTTGGAGGCTTATTGTTATCAGTACAATGCTGCTGTTGCACTCCATAGTATCATTTTGATTACTCGACGTCAGTTCGATTTTTTCCTCAAAGCTTTCCTGCTTCTCTATTCAATTTAATGAAAATGTTTGCGGATTCTGTGATAAAAAATTGTATGCTTGTACAGTTACAAAGTTATCATAAACTTACCATATGATTCATCGTATTGAATAACATCACCTTCACTGCTTTTAACCAACTTCAATAGTTTCATTCTCGTCATTGTCATATTGGCATTCCGGATGCGATTGTTGTGAATATCTTTTGCTCTGAGAGTTTGTCTACTTTTGGTGGTGTATCTGGAATGTCAGCTCATGTGGTCAGGTCAATTGTTTCTGTGGGCTTGAGAGACGAGGGCCTATACTGTCAACGTCCACAATGATCGGAGTTGTAATAATGTCCACCGGGGTGTTTTCAGTGATCATATTACCTCGGTTGTTAAATCCTTGTATAGCTTTTGGCAAAGTATGCGGCATGCTTGGAACCGTGTCAATAAATATAACATTATTCATCGGAGTCGTTGAGGTAGTTTTTTGAGCTATCTGCGTTGGAATTACTGTAGGCAACTTGCTGGTTCTTACAATAGGCATCCCCTTAACTGAACGCGTTGGCATAAAAATCCTGTTTGTCTTCGAGATTGACATTGGCTTAGGCTAGGTGTAACCTTTTTGTACAGTCCACGAAATCCTTCTTGACAAAATGAAACTAATCAAAGCAGCACCTGAAAAAGCTGTTTATTAAATTAGAAATCACAATTAAGTAAGATATTATAAGCATGCAAAAAACGAATAAAAAAGAATTGCCCTTTAGTTTTTGCGATTTCCTCAGTAAATTTATTTACTCTTTGCTGTCTGTCAAATGTCAAACTCATTTTTTTCTGAGAGTTTCACCTCAGCAATTAACTTTTCAAATGAACTATTTCCTGTTCACTCAAGTTCATTTTTTCAAAATTTGCGGGTTTTGCGGGTGCTGGGAGATGACCTTCTGTTTATTCCTTATTCTGTGATGTTTACGTTAGCCGAGTTTTACTGGCTGAACACAATGCACACGCATACGCATACGGAGCCGGAGCCGCAAGAGCTAAAATCAAGTTAACTTGTCCGGCTCCGTCTTGCGTTGTTTTTGTATTCCCTTGTATTTAATGTTTTGACATCTCTTGCGGCTGCGTTTCTCTAGCCATTGTGTTCACGCAGTCATTGGGAATTCATATTCACTCCAGCAAAACATCGCAAGACATCGCACATGGAAAAACAACAACTCTAAAGTGAACAACATAGGTGGACTGTAATGAATACCTGTATGGGAAAAGAAAAGAATGGGCTCAAGTAATGTACACCAAAATGTAAACAAACCTACCATGGAAATTGTTCGCCCTACGTGACCAAATTTTCTTTTGCCAAAGGGTCCACAGCCTAGATAGCATACCTGCAAAATATAAAAGAAAAGGATAATGAAGCAAAATGCATTAAATAATGGAAAAACACAAATAGAATAAAAATTAAAAATACCCAGCAAGAGTTTGATGCAACAAGTAAACAAGTGTCACTTGTCACACCGATACTAGTAAGAGACGTTGCAACCACCGCTAGAGGCGTTGCTACCGGCCCGAATATAACTGTAATGACAGTACTTACTTACTTAGGTGGGCATTACAGTTCGGGGTGAACCTGGGCCTCAACCAACATCCTTCTATAGCAACTTCGATTGCGGGCGAGCTCTCTCCAGTTTCGCACTCTAAGTCAGTTGAGCGGTTCATCCACCTGATTGCGCCGCCTAAGACGAGGTCTTCCCCTTCCACGATTTCTCTGCAAGTGCTTTCGAAAACCCGTGGAGCTGGAGCGTTTGGATTACATGACTCAACCATCGTAGCCTTGCAATGCGTACTCTTCTGGCTATGCCCATGTCGCGGTACAGCTCATACAGCTCGTTGTTGTATCTTCTTCTCCACACATTGTCTTCGCATACGGGACCAAAGATCATTTGGAGAATTTTTCTTTCGAAACGACCAAGAGTTTCCTCATCCGCTCTCGACAAGGTCCATGCATCCGCGCCTTAAAGCAGGACTGGGATGATTAAGGTCTTATACAAGGTTACCTTGGTTTCTCTGGAGAAGGTTTTGTTTCTAAATTGCCTTCTTAACCCAAAGAAGCAACGGTTGGCAAGAGTTAGTCTCCGTTTAATCTCCGAACAAAAAAAAAGTTTATATTTTCTGATTAGTAATTGCATTTAACATAATGAAAATGAAGTAGATATAGATAGTATTGAATCAACGTACTGTGATTGTGATCGAAAATCGAAATTGATTGATTCAAAATCGATCGAAATCGACACGAAATGAAAATGAAAAAGATAGTATTGAATCAAAGTGTTATGATTGAGATCGATTGATTCGGACTTTAATGATTTCGATCATCAATACTTTTGAATGATCGAATCAAAAAGATCGAATCGATTATAATTTACACAGGCCTAAATCCCAAATATATTGAGAAGCCATTACAGTCACCAGTCGCTCCAACTATAAAATTGCCCAAAATTGAGCTGCCAAAGTTCGATGGGAACTACCTCAACTGGCGGCAATTTTATGATCTATTCAAACAACTTATACATGACCAACCGTTTCCTGCTGCGCAAAAGCTATATTTCCTACGTGCGAATGTGACAGGAGAAGCGCACTGCTTAATATAGCATTTCCAGCCCACTTATAAAAACTATGACGTGGCATGGAATACTCTGGTTGGTCGGTTTGATAATAGAAGGTTGCTGCTGACAGCTCAATTGTCGAAATTGCTGTCCCAATCACCAGCAATTGGGACAGCTTCCAGTCTGAGACGATTGCATGATGCCACAAAGGAGGGAATGCAGGCAATATCCAATCTTGGATACGAAGTTACCGATTGGGATGGTCTATCCAATGCTCCAAAAGTTAGACAAGGAGAGCAGAACGCTGTTTGAGCAAACCTTAGAGGATCCCAGAAGCAGTCCCAGTTTAGATGATTTCTTCAAATTTGTGGAATCATGCTTCCAAACATTGGAAGCAATTTGCAGTCGTGAAGAGAGAAAAAAAACATCAGCGTTAGTCGCTGCCACTAGTGCCAATAGTATCGATTGCGCTATGTGCAGTTCAAGTAAGCATGGTATATACAATTGCACTAATTTTTTGTCTCTTACAGGTCCGGAACGAGGAAAAGCAGTGTACAAGCTGATGCTGTGCAGAAATTGTCTAAAGAAAGGACATTTCGCCCAATCATGCCAGTCCCGAGGATGCCAAAAATGCGAAGGAAGACACAACACACTTCTTCATCAACAGCAGACCAAGCAAGACTACTCTTCAAATAGGCAGATCAACAAACCAGAAAACTCAACAAATGTTGGTAAGCGTTATAAAAATTTCCTAAATTCAAAATCTGCAAATACTGCATCAGGGCCAGAAAGAGTGCGTCAAGTATATCTCGCCACAGCGGTTATAAACTGCATTTCATCCAACGGAACGAGCATCCCTTGCCGTGCAATGCTAGATTCAGGCTCACAATTACATTTCTTAACGCAATCCCTTGCCACTGAGTTGGGCCTCAAGCAACGTCGCAAGAGTGTGCCAATAACGGGAATAGGGGGTAAAGAATGTAAGGCAGACTTCATCAACAATGTAACGTTTGAGTCAAGAACATCCGGATTCCAGGCAACTATAGAGGCAAGCATTATGCCTCGCATTAGTGACTATAATTCAAGTGCGCAAATTGACATGTCTCGCTGGAAAATTCCACCTAATATACGACTGGCAGATCCTTCAAGCTTCAAGAATCAACGTATAGACATGTTAATAGGGGCCGGCATATTTTTTGAGCTATTCTTGCCAGGAGAAGCCAAGATTTCAAATGATCTTCCTTTATTACGAAATACAAAGCTTGGTTGGATATTGGCTGGAAACATACCAATACAAACAGACACATCAACTTCCGTTCACTGCCACATAGCAACAGGTCCTACGCTATCTTCTTTAGACAAATTGGTGCGGAGATTCTGGGAAACGGAAAATCATGATATGCCAGCAAATACCATGAGCAAAGAGGAACATGACTGTGAAGAACATTTCAAGAAAAACGTAAGAGTAAATGATAGCCATCAGTTTGTTGTGCGGTTACCATGTAAAGAAGATCCAAGCGTTGTTTTGGGAGACTCGCTCGAAGTAGCTAAAAGGCGCTTCCTGGCGCTTGAGCGGAAACTAGACAAAAATCAAGAGCTGAAATTGCTATACGGAGACTTTATGCGAGAGTACAAAGCTCTTGGTCATATGAGGCAAATTGATGAAAGCAAACTGTGCAACACTCATTTTGTAATCCCTCATCACTGTGTTATAAAACCCGCAAGCACATCAACAAAGCTAAGAGTGGTATTTGATGCATCAGCTAAAAGTACCTCTGGATATTCACTTAATGACAGTTTAATGGTTGGTCCAACAGTTCAACCAGGCTTATTTTCCATTATAAGCAAGTTTCGAATGCACAAATATGTTTTCACGGGTGACGTTAGCAAAATGTACCGACAAGTGTTAGTAGATCCTTGTGATAAAATGTTGCAGCTAATTTTGTGGAGATCGGAACGCAGCAGGCCACTCCAATCCAGCTGAACACAGTAACATATGGTACAGCATCAGCGTCATATCTGGCCACTAGATGCTTAGTAAAGCTCGCTGAAGATGTTGAGGAACAATATCCTCTTGCATCGCAGATTATGAAAAACAATTTTTATGTAGACGATTGTCTTGCAGGTGCTGAGACTATAGACGAGGCTAAAAACCTATTAACAGATGACAACAATGTCTTAAAAATGGGCCACTTTGAGCTTAGAAAATTTTGTTCTAATCATCCTGATATATTGCAGAACATTCCTGAAGAGCATAAAGAGCAACTAGTTGCATTTCATCAATCGGAAGTGATCAAAACGTTGGGATTGATCTGGGATCCCTCTTTGGATGCATTTAAACTTAAATTTGACTTTGATGAATTTAATCAATACAAGAAAGTATGCAAACAAACCGTACTAGCCAATCTTGCGAGGTTATTTGATCCCTTGGGACTACTAAGACCCGTAATAGTTCTGGGAAAACTATTCTTGCAGGAGCTATGGAAAACAGATTTATCATGGGATGACCACGTCCCTGAAGATCAAGCAAACAAGTGAATTCGTTATTTGAAAAGTTTTTCGATGTTGAAAGAATTAAGCTTACCAAGATATGTCTCTTGTCCAAGCAGTGAAAGAAACATCCAACTGCACGCATTCTCAGACAGCAGTCAAAACGCCTATGGGTCATGTGTGTATTTAAGATCTGTAGAAGACAATGGAACTATTCATTCACAACTGTTATGTTCAAAATCAAGGGTTGGTCCTCTGAAGGCAACTACTATAGCTAGGTTGGAGCAACAAGGAGGTGTTCTCATGGTTGAACTAGTAGCTAAGTTGCTCCCACTACTATCTGATCAAATAAAAAAGGTATGTTACTATACTGATTCAACCACGGTACTAGCATGGATAAGATCGCCTTTCTACACATGGGACAATTACGTTGCGAACAGGGTGGCCAAAATTCAAGCGAACACAGAAATACAACAATGGCATTTTGTTAAGGGAAGTATCAACCCGGCCGATATTGTATCTAGTGGGCTCGATCTACAAACACTTCTAAATACACCAACTTGGTTTAGCGGCCCAGATTTTCTTTCAATGGATGAGATATTGTTGGAAACAAGGCCTTCATTGGCTCCAGAAGACATTCCAGAAAGCCGAAAGGTGAAGTCTTATTAACAGTGTCAGCAAATACCGATAATGATAGCCATCAATGATAGCGTATCAATCATAAAAATTCCTTTCGGAAATTGCAAAACATACTTGCATACTGCTGTCGTTTTTGCAGTAACTGCAGAAAGCAAAAATCATTCAGAAATGGTGGTCAGCTAACCGTAGATGAGCTGCAGCATGGTACTCGAATGATTTGGGTATATGTTCAAAAGAGAGAATTTCCAGACGACTACCGTTTTCTTCAAAGAGGTTTAAATGTGTATAAAGGATCCAGCATAGCATCTATAGCTCCATTTTTTGATGAAAAACAAAGCTAATTAAAGTTGGTGAGAGACTTAAAAACGCATCAATTATGGTGGACGCAAAGCATCAAATCTTATTGCCAAACAATCATTGGATAACAAAGCTGTTTCTAATAAATCTGCACAAAACTCATATGCACGTAGCACCTAGAGCGCTCATAGCAATTTCAAGGCAAAATTATTGGATTTTAAGAGTTGGCAGAATGGCACGAGAGACAGTTTTCAAGTGTGTTGAATGTTTTCGTTCCAATCCAAAACCTATAGCGCAAATCATGGGCAATTTACCGAAAGAAGAGTCACACCATCCCGTCCTTTTTATTACTGCGGGGTTGATTTTTGTGGGCCTATTAAAGCGCACTACAATATAAGAGGAAAAGGTCCAACAAAATCTTATTTGGCTGTATTTGTGTGTTTCTCAACAAAAGCAGTTCACATTGAAGTGGTGGGAAATCTATCGTCAGAGTCATTTATCTATGCACTGAAGCGATTTATTGGTAGAAGAGGCATGTGTCATCCAAGTTTTTGCGATAATGCAACTAATTTTGTCGGCGCAAAAAATGAGCTGATGGAGTTAAAAATGGAATTCGAAGCTCAAAACAATCAAGCGGCTATATACTCGATGTGCTTGGAGAATGGCATCAATTGGAAATACATACCACCTCGTTCACCACATTTCGGAGGGCTTTGGGAGGCTGCTGTTAAGTCTGCAAAGAGTCTTCTAGTGCGCTACCTTCATGAAGCGTCGCTTACTTTTGAAGAGTTGGGGACAGTGGTAATACAAATAGAAGCAATCTTAAACTCAAGGCCGATTACTCCTATGTCATCAGATGCAAATGACCTAGAAGCCCTTACACCAGGTAATTTTTTGATTGGAGTCCCACTCACAACTTTACCAGAACCAGATATTGGCGATTGCAATCTCAGCAGCCTTAAAAGGTTCCGTCAAATAAAATATATATTTAGCAGCACTTTTGGAAAAGATGGTCAACTGAATATCTTCACCTATTACAACAGAGATCTAAATGGACCCATGATTCAGTCAACTTGCTTCCTGGTGCAATGGTTGTAATAAAAGAACCAAATGTTGCTCCAATGAAATGGAATTTAGGTCGTGTAGAGGAAGCTATAAAAGGCAATGATGACCTCGTACGCGTTGCAACTGTTAAGACGCAGAATGGGACATTCAAGCGTGCAATTCACAATTTATGCCCATTGCCGATGGAAGATGAAACTGCAGCAGATGAAGCTCAAGAGACTCTACAAAGCAATCAGCGTTGTAAGACAAATGTCAAAAAAAATTCCCAAATCACTTCTTTCCGTTGTCCTCATGGTTTTATCAATCTTCCCTCTATCAATGTCTCAAAAAATTGAACGTGTAAACATAACTCAATTGGATAATGCAACTGGCATATATTTTGAGGACATTGGGAAAATACAACCCATTAACAGCAATTGGAATATTTATGTGTACTATAATCTAATCTACACCATATTGAAGAACTTTGTGGACAAGAAGTAGCTAAACATGTATACTGCCAACCAATTACAGAGCAAGTCCGACATAGACTCACAATAATAGAGCACAATAACGAGCTCCTCGACAATTACAACATGGGAAAAAATACAAGAACCAGATCACGCAGATTTCCCCTGGACATTGTAGGAAAGTTGGCAAGTAGTCTATTTGGTGTTCTTGATCAGGATGATGGTAAGCACATTGAAGATCAGATTAACATCGTAAATCAACACGAACATCATCTGAGAACTCTAATTCGAAAGCAGACTTCCATTGCAGATTCTACAGCAAATCATTTGAAACGCAATACACTCCAAATAACTCAACAGTTTCAAGCCTTAAATGTCTACTTATCGAGCATCACAAACGCAATAAAAAAAAAACAAAACCTTAATGAAGTTAAGCAAAACATTGCTTTGTTGACTTCGTACTTGATTTTGATTATTTCTAACTATGAAAAGGTTCAAGATGTTCTTCTAGTTGTGCTGCTGGATCTAAATCATGCAATGATAAACCCACAAATAATAACCCCAAATCAACTGACCGAACAAATTATGGAAATTAAGGCACACCTTCCATCAACAATGACACTGGCTAAGGGATCAACAATGGACTTGTATAAGATGATGTCTGTAAAAGGGAGAGTTCTTAAAGAAACAGTAGTTTTTGAAATACGACTGCCACTGGTAGATAGCACTGAGTTCTAGTTGTTTAATGTACATCCGATCCCTATTTTAAAAGAGTCCTCAAGCTTTTTAGTTGAAGTTACATCCCAATTTCTTGCAATTTCATTGACAAGGGATGCATTTTTCCCGCTGTCCGAGCTAGAACTTAGTCAATGCCGCATTCTATCATCAAACAGTTTCTCTGCAAAAAATTGCACCCTACATACACAAAGCAAGCTGTCACGAGTAGTTGTCAAATAGCCTTGCTAAACCACAAAAATAATGCGTTGCACGAATGCAAGTTAAACAAAATACCTGTCACAGATTATTTGAAGGCACTTCAAAACTCCAACACTTGGATATTTTCTACAGTTTCAAATACAACGGGGCATCTTGTATGCGAAGATTCTACTGAAAGCCTTTCAATATTCGGTAATGGCTTACTCGAATTTAAGGAATCTTGCTTGCTGAAAATGCCATCTTTGACTATTAAAGGGGAACGGGAATACAAAAATAACATCGCCATTGAAAATTCCCTTGCCCTTCCCTAAACGCTTGGATTACAAATCGCACAGAATCTAACATCAGCAGTCCTCCGGAAAAAAAGGAAATGGAAAAAATAGATATTTCGAAGCTGAAAGACCAAATCGACAGTGTGATGCAGCAATCAGAAGACGCCACATCGAAATTCAACGTTCACGATTACCATCATTACGGGCTGGGCTACTTGTTATTGGCTGGCATGATTGGGATTGGCATCGCTTACTGCTACCGACGAAAGCACCAAGTCGCTGCTCCCAGACGTGGTATTTCTAGATTTAATGTAAATATTTAAGCATTGAATGACCTTGCCTTTTTATTGTTAATCTAATTTTTTTTGATTTATTTCTTTGAACATTATTTCATTTTGCATTTTACAAATTTTGTGTAAACAGTAAATTAATAGTGGTTACATTGGTTTTGTTTGTGTAAATTTTGTTTTTAGTTTTTTTGTTTGTTTTAATATAAGAACACAATATTGATAAAATTAAAATGTATAAAATATTCATTAGAAATCTAGGTTAGAGAGTTAAAAACCCTCAAAGGGGGGAGTATGTCAAAAGAATTGTCAGCATATGTTAAAAGTATTGTCAGCAATACTTCAATTGTGGGAACAATTCAATGAATTCAGGCTCACGCATATCGTGTATCAATAATATCAATTATGTCTGGTCTGTCTGGCACAATAATGTCTGGTCCCACAGTTGAGGTATTGCTCGCGCAACAAAGTTTTGCATGCTTGCAATTCTTGTGTATTGCCAAAACTCAAATGTATAGACAATCGGAAAATAAAATGTGTTGACTGATTAAGTCGTTATTCAACCGTCACGTCGTTGCGTTCGTACTTGCTTCCTCTTTCTACAACGCCGTTGCGTTCGTACTTGCTTCATTCTTTTTACATCATCTGTAAGAGATAACTCCAGTTTGATCAATTTTTAATTTTACTTCTATCTTCTTTACTGTTCAATTATTGTTTTTGTTTTATATCAATAATTTTAATAACAACAGCGTAAGTGGAAATATGCGTTCGTTGGTAAATGTGTTATGGAAACAACAGTCGGGTCTTCGTATTTGCCACTTAAATGCTCAAAGCCTTGTCAACAAGATCGACGAGTTCAGACAATTTTTTGTAGGGAGTGAGGTTGATGTCATTTGTGTGTCTGAGACATGGTTTGATTCTTTAGTAAACGATGAGTGTTTTTCGTTGAGTGGCTTTAAATTATTTTGTGCCGATCGTTTTGGCAGGATTGGAGGTGGATCAGCAATTTATATAAGAAACAAATTCATTTCACGGGTTGTTTAGCAGTCAGATGAAAATAGCTCCGTGCAATTTGTTTTTACTGAAATTAAAAGTGGGGATAATATTGCATTATTGGCTCACTCTATATGCTACCCAATGGTGCCAGCTATCAACAAGCTCAATCCATCTTTAATGAAATATCTCACCTTATAATATTGTACAGACATATCTGATGAACTATTAAAATTAGTTAATGATGCTGATAATAATATTTTCTTTAAATGCATTAATTGCAAAAATTCTAAGCTTGAAGTATACTGTATACATAAAGAGTGTTAATGATAACTTTAATGTTTTGCAAAATAGTGTTAGTGTGCTTAATCACCACATACTTTTATTGTTCAAGCGAGAAGAATCCAATATTAACCTTAATGCTAGTCGTAAAATACGCGATAAAACTCGTCTGCAACGAAAGCCTAAAGTCGAGGACTCTTCCAAATCTAAAACATTAACTAAATCATTAAACAAAGAATAAAAGAAAAGTGCAGTTTCGTCGCCTTCTCTTTCTAGTCTATCGCCCTTTACAAGTGCTTCTCCTACTCCCATCACACCGGTAGAGGACAAACCAAGTCTATTGTAAACACTTCTGGTAGATCATCACTAGTCACAAATAGTGCTTGTAACAATAACACTAAAGATATACAGAAGAAAAAAAAAATAACCGATGCCTCTGTTGTTGTGACAAACGCTAATACTCTAAATGGTGATGATGTTGTTGGTGTTACTACTGTTGTTGTTCCAAATGAGATTGATGCCCTATCAAATGATTCAGCTGTAGCCGCTACTTTGAACTCCCTTGATGATGCCGTGGATGTCAATGCCAATATTGCTGTTGTTGCTAAAGTGAATAGTGCAGTTGTTGTAGACAATATTGCTTTTTATGCAAATGCATCGGAGAATGCGATTCCTTCTACTTCATATATGATTGTGAGTGCCCATGCAGCTGTCGCACCTGAAGTCAATGGAAAAATAGTAATTGGTTCTAGGATACAATATAATGGCCTTAAAGTTGCTAAAAAAGTAAAATGGTACCATATTGGTAGTTTTCGCAGCTCTACTGCTACCGATGATATTGTCAACTACATATCGTCTAATCTTGAATTCCATCCAGGTGAAATTCAATGTTATAAGCTTCGTAAACTTGAAGACTCAACAAATAGTGTGAGATTTATAAATTTTAAAACTGGTGTCTCTGTGGAATGTGCGAGGAGCATCTATGTTGACACTTTTTGTCCCAGTGGTGTTAGAATACGTCCTTTTGTGTTCAAGCCAAAAAACTTGTAAGGTTAGAGGGATCTTTACTTCCCTCTAGTCCCCCTCTAATAAGTGTCGTAAGTCATCGCTTAATGTATACTTTCACAATGCGAGTGGTATTCGTACGAAAATATCTAAACTGTTCAACAGTTCAAGTCACCTTGATTATGATATAATCATTATCGTCGAAACATGGCTATACCCAGATATATCTTCGTCCGAACTTTTCGATTCTCGTCATTTTGTTTTATATCGACGTGACGGATGTAGATCAATCTCTGAACGTGGAGGAGGTTAGGTTACCTTACCTAATTTGGAGGCTGAACAATTATGTATTTCTATAAAATTATTCTCTACACATGATGCTTTCTTATATTTCATTGTTAGCTACATTCCATCAGAAAGAATTTTTGAAACTTATGAAAATCCCTTTTTAAATATTGATGCTATTAATAACACTTGCTCTGAATTCGATAATGTATGCTGTTTTGGTGATTATAATTTATCAAACATTAAATGGAATTGGTCAATTGGTGATAAAATGATGCTAGCTTCTAATATGATTAGAGATTTTGAATTTTATTTCGTAGAATCTCTTAATTCATTAAATCTAATTCAAATAAGCAGAATTCCAAATTCTTTGAATAATATATTAGATTTAATCTTTGTATGTAATGATTATGTTAATTCTTAAGTTTCGACAGTTCCATTTTCACTTTTAAATGAATCCATTCATCACAAAGAATTATATGTTGAAATTGAATTATGTGGTTTCTTGTCTCATGAGTCTGACAATTGTTTAAAATCTTACAACTTTAATAAGGTTTACTTCATCGAACTAAACAGTTTTCTAGAGTCTATTAACTGGTCTCATGAATTTAAAAACTTAAATCTTGAACAAATGTACTTGAAATTTACATCAATTTTATTTGAAAGTTTTTCTAAATTTATTCCTCATTCTCTTCAAAAGAAACAAACAAAGCTACCGTGGTATAATGATCACTTAACAAATCTCAAAAATGTAAAACGTAAAGCTTTTAATAAATATAAGATCTCTAATAATGATTTAGATTATGCTAAATTTAGCAAATTAAGTAAAGAATTTTCTATTCTTAATAAATTCCTTCATAGGTGCTATATCATGAGTATTGAAAGCAACATCAAATCTAATAGAAGCTCGTTTTGGGCATTTGTAAATGAAAAGAGAAAATCTTCTGGATATCCTAAGAATATGCCTTATAAAAACTCAGAGGCTTCGAATATTATTTCTATCCTAGATTTGTTATCGGAATTTTTCCAATCCATATATTCGGATTCACATAGCTTAAACACGTCTTGTTTCCCCAATATTCCAAGTAAGGTTGATATTGGCGTTTTGCACCTAAGTTTCGATGAAGTTCTTTGAGAACTCCAGTCACTGAAACCTAAATCTAAACCTGGTGCTGACGGTATACCAGCATTATTTTTAAAGAACTGCGCCAGCACACTGTGTTATCCTTTGCTCTGCATATTCAACAAATCGCTCTCCGAAGGTATCTTTCTAAATGAATGGAAAATATCATATCTCATTTCAATTCATAAATCTGGCTCTAAGAATTTGATAGATAATTACAGAGGCATTTCGAAATTATCGTCAATCCCTAAACTATTCGAAAGCTTTGTGAAAACAAAATTAAAGTTTTTAACCCGTGAATCAATTTCAGAATTACAGCACGGTCTCATTTCTGGGCGCTCTACAACAACAAACATGTCACTTTTTTCATCGTATGTCATTAAAAACATTGAGAATAGTTGTCAAACTGATGTAATCTACACCGATTTCAACAAAGCTTTTGATTCTGTTAACCATTGTAGCTTGATTCGCAAACTGAAACTATTTGGCTTCCATTCATCATTTTTAAATTGGATCTAATCATATTTAACTGGTAGATCTCAAAAAGTTTTGATCAACAATTCTCTATCTAAATCTATTAATTGTGTTTCTGGTGTTTCTCAGGGAAGTCATTTGGGCCCACTGCTCTTTAATATTTTTATAAATGATATTGCTTCTGTTATAAAATATTCACATTGCCTTCTCTATGCTGATGACATGAAATTATTTCTTAAAATCAAATCTATTGATGATTGCTCCCTTCTACAATCAGATATTAATCTAATATCCGATTGGTGCAACTTAAGTTGTTTAAAGTTAAACATAAGAAAATGTAACGTTATTTCTTTCTATAGGGCTCATACGTACATTAGTTTTCCTTACCAAATTGATTCTAACATACTCTCGCGTGTTGAAAAAATTAATGACCTTGGTATAATGCTGGATTCAACTTTCTCTTTTAAAAGCCATATTGACTATATGGTATCAAGAGCAAATTTACTCGTTGGTTTCATTAAGAGAAATAGTACAGATTTTAGTGACCAACATGCTTTAATTTCTCTCTACACATCGCTAGTTAGATCGATACTTGAATATGGAGATATTGTCTAGAACCCAGCTATGAAAACTTTTTCTGAACGAATTGAAAAAGTGCAAAAAAGATTTTCTAGATTTATATTTTATAAAATGAAATGGACTTTTATCCCTGAATACAAGTCCCGTTGCCTACTTTTGGGAATTAAATCACTGGAATCCAGAAGGCGTATGCATGATATAACGTTTGTGAGGGATATTTCGAGTTATCACGTTAAATGCCCTTCCTTATTATCCAAAATATTAATATACGCACCATCAAGGGTTTTACGTCCAGAAGATTTGCTTTTTGAACAATACCATAGAACAAATTATGGTTCAAATGAACCCATTCGTAGATGCATAAGACATTTTGATGAAGTTTGCCAAAATGTAGACCTAAGCTGGACAAAAGATTTGTTTCAATAAATCAAAACTTTTGTTGATATTTATATTTTAATAACTTGTTTTTTATTTTGACAATATTGTTTGTAATGTATTTTCTTATTTCTCTAAATACTGTCTAAAATTGCAGTATATCTTAATCTGTTAGCATAAGCTTGTAGATAAACAAATAAATAAATAAATTTAAATAAAGTTATTTGTGGTGACCTTAATATCAATAGCGGCCGTGGTGCAGTCGTTCAGCAACAGCTATCGTGTGTAGACGTGTTGACGACTTTAGCTGTGGTATATTTTCAAGTGGAGTGCTTTAGTTGAGTTAAAGTCAGTGAATTTTCATTAAGGCAGTAGCCGAACGAGTAGCGCAGCTGGTACCTAGTGTGGAGGAACGTGGGTTCAACTCCCAGCCGGGCCCTCCAATTTTTATTCTTGCGCTGAAGCAAATAGCCCAAATCAAGGAAAAAATTCGTAAAGAGGAGGAAAAAAAAGCGACACAGTCGTCTGTGATGGACCATAGCGGTCCATCAACAACAAAAAAAGTGTTGGATGAAAATCCAACACTAAATACAACAACAACAACTAGCAAAGCAGCGGCATCAACCGCAATGCAAATTGCGGTGCCAGCAACCGCAGCAACAGCAGCAACAACAACTGCAAAGAAAAGGCGGCGAGTTAACGATATGCGGACTCATCAGTCATCACATTTCTTTGTCATACGACACCTTCTTAAAGTTATTAAAATAAACATAAACATCCGACGGACAAGATCGATATTGTCTCACGATCATTGTCTGTTCATAGATATAAGATAAATACCATACTCAATTGGAGATGACATAGTATTAAGAAGATTGTAAAATTAATCTTAAGTCTGACACCGAACGGGTAAGATCTCATAAGAGATCTCGGTTATATTTTTATTAATGAATTTAATAAAGTTTGTTCTTTTTTAAAAAGCTTAATGATTCGAATCAGTTTTAATTGGCGCCCGAAGAGCAGGAACACTTGTTTTCGCGGAAAAGTTATATATCGCAAGTGAACCAGTTTTAATTAAAAAGTGCACAAGGCGATAAGTTTAAAGCAACCTGTGCCACTTTGAAAAAATTAAAAACCGTGACAGTAGACCTACCCAATACAAAACACTGGGAGGCAAGTGAAAAGAATTTATGTGATAATAAATCAAAGATCAGGAGACATACGCTCATAAGAAGCGGAAAATCCAGCATAATAAAATAAAACAAACAAAAAGAAAAGAAGAAAGAAGAAAATGTGTTGAAGTGAATTAAATAAATTAATTGCAAAACAAAAGAAAGAGTGAAAAAAAAAATTATTATTAGCGGAAAATTCAAAACAAAAAGAGAAGAAAAAATTGTGTTGAAGTGAATATAATAGAAAGAAAGAGTGATATTAAACTGAAGAAAAAAATTATTGAATGTGAATTAAATAATTAATTGCAAAACAAAAGAAGGAGTGAAATTAAAAAAAAAAAAGTTATAAGCGGAAAAAACAAAACAAAATAAAAGGAAGAAAGAAAAAATGTGTTGAAGTGGATTAAATAATTAATTGCAAAAAAAAAGAAAGAGTGAAATTAAACTGAGAAAAAATTATTATTAACAAATATTGCGAAAGGTTGCTATCTAGCCGAAACTAGATAAAAAGTGTTGAAAAATAAAAAAAATAAACTGAAAATAAAAATTATTAACAAACATTGCGAAAGGTTGCTATCTAGCCGAAACACTAAAAAGTGTTGAAAAATAAAAAAAAAAACTAAGCTGAAGAAAAAACAACCTACTAGAAGCCGTGCAGAGGATAATCAATTAGAACGAGGAACAAAGAGCAACGAAGTAACACAAGTAACATTTTTATAAGTGTATTCTTTTTTTATATTAGGAAATATATATTTATATACACGTACATATACCTAAATTAGGCAAGTTTAAATTTTTTTTATTATAATAACAAGATAAGAAAATGGCACTATCGGTAGAGCAGGTAGGGGGAATGATTGCTATGGCGGTCACTGAGCAGACTAGGGATCTACAAATAAGAATAACGGAGTTAACAACAGCTTTGGGTAGACTGTTACCCACGGATAATATAGTTCCATATAAGGATATAGAAATAGATCCGTCAAATGATACAAAGGAAGGATTAGATCTAGTTAAAAGCCTACAGAAATTCGATGGTGACAGTTACATTAGTTGGCGCACATCAGCAGTGCATTGCATGCAGGCATACGAACACTGTATAGGTAGTACAAGTTATTTCACAGCGGTGAATATTCTACGAAACAAAATTGTAGGGAAAGCTAATGATGTATTAACATCACACGGGACTCCACTTCATCCCAGTGCAATATTAGCAAGACTAGACGTAACATACGAGGACAAGAGACCGATCCATATGTTACAGACGGAACTAACTAACGCAAAACAGGGACGACAGACGTTGGAAGAATTTTGTGACCAAGTTAACAGATTATTGACTTTAATAACAAACAAAACTATGATGAGTTATGGGCCAAAAACGGCAGAAACAAGAGTTCTACTGGAAGTGGCAAGACAGAATGCACTAAGGGTTTTTATTACTGGGCTCAACCAGCCAATGAGCAACTTGGTGTTCGCACTAAACCCAGGGGATATCCCAAATGCTCTAGCTAGAGCACAAGAAATTCAAATGAATCAAAATACGAGATTTATGAATCAGAATCAACAGGTACAAAACAGATCTTTTGGTATTTTACCACCAAGGCCAACGAATTTCCAAAATTTTCAAAGACCATTTGCGAATTCGTCACAGAGACACCATGTAGCTCCACAACAAAGAATTTGGAATAACGAACAGCAACAGAGAATAGATCAGGGAAGCGGTAATTTCAGACCGGAGAGAAATAATAATTTCCAGAGAAACGTACCTTTAAATCAATATAGGGACCAGAGATTTAATAATGAAATTCGCAACAACAACAATCCGTTTAAACGAGATAGGCCTAATAGCAATCAGCAGCCTTTAGCAAAAACACCAAGAATAAATCATCTTAATGAAAGGGATTCTTTTTTAGAATGAGGTACGACCTGCCTACAATTATACGAACAAATAAAACGACAGGTCAAGTATATAAAATATTAATAGATACAGGTGCGACACATAATTATGTTAGACCAGATAAAAATAAGTGTAAGAAATTGAAGACAAGTAATAAAGTAAAAAGTGTTCATGGTAGTAGTATCATAGATACGTACCAGGATATAAACATATTTGGAAATTGGGAAATTTTTTATGAGCTAGAAGAATTAAAAGACTATGATGCTATAATAGGCATAAATACGTTAAGACAATCTAATTGTAAAATAAATATAGCAGACAGTTTTTTGGAATTCAACGGAGGCAAAGTACCTCTAATATATAATGATAAATTAGTTAACAGTCTTCAAATAAACACCCATATGCAGGTGGAATACCAGGAAAGACTGAAGGAAATTTTAAGGAAATATCAGGGAATTTTTACGGAAAGACCAAACTACTTACCGTATAATACAAACGTTAAATGTAGTATAAAAACTGTAAATGAAGAACCAGTTTGGCAAAGAGCATACCCATATCCGCAATCTGCTTCCGCGTTTATTAATAAGGAAATACAAAATTTATTAGAAAATGATATTATAAAACCAAGCCGAAGCGCGTATAACAGTCCAGTTTGGGTGGTAGATAAAAAAGGTTTCAATGAAGATGGCACAAAGAAACTACGAATGGTCATTGACTACAAGAAATTAAATTCTTTTACGAAGTCTGATAAATATCCCATGGCAGAAACCTCAGTAATTTTATCTAATTTAGGCAAGTCAAAATATTTCTCTACTTTAGATTTACAATCAGGATTTCATCAAATCCTTGTTAATGAAAAAGATAGACCAAAGACTGCATTTTCAGTCAACAACGGGAAATACGAATTCAATCGTATGCCATTCGGGCTTAAAAACGCTCCAGCCATATTTCAAAGAGCTATGGATGACATTCTCCGAGAATACATCGGGAAATTCTGTCATGTTTATCTAGATGACGTTATAATATTTTCAGGAACACATGATGAACACTTACATCATATTGAAATAATAATTAAAGCACTTTCAGAAGCTAACATGAGAATTAGCAGTGAGAAGAGTAAGTACTTCATGGAACAGGTGGACTTCTTAGGATATGTTGTATCCTACAACCATATAAAAACCCATCCAGATAAAATAAAAACAATTAGGGAATATCCCGAACCACAGACTTTACGTCAATTGAGAAGTTTTCTTGGACTATCAGGTTATTATAGGAAATTTATCCGAAATTATGCAATGATAAGCAAAGGGTTAACAAAGTATTTACGGGGAAACGAAAAAATAAACAGTAAGAGGATAAATATTGAATTAGATTCAGAAGGCAAAAAAGCGTTTCAGGTATTAAAGGATAAGCTTACAGAAGAAGTTGCGTTAAATCAACCGGATTTCGATAAACCATTTGATTTAACAACTGATGCAAGTAACTCAGCCATAGGTGCAGTACTAAGCCAAGACAATAAGCCAATAACATTTGTAAGTAGGACGTTATCTGAAACTGAACAAAATTATGCTACCAATGAAAAGGAATTGTTAGCAATAGTATGGAGTCTAAAAAACTTGAGAAATTATCTATATGGTCAAACTGGAATCCGCATATACACGGACCATCAACCATTGAGCTTTGCTGTATCTGATAAAAACCCTAATATAAAATTGAAGAGATGGAAAGCATTTATAGAAGAATATGCACCAATAATAAATTATAAACCAGGTAAGGAAAATGTGGTAGCAGATGCATTAAGTCGTCAAGAAATAAATATAATGGAAAATAGTGAAGATTTAGCTACAGTACATAGTACTCACAGCAGCCCAAGAGAAGAAATTAGAAGGTTAGGTGGAATAATCAATCGATTCAGAAATCAATTAATTATAGAAGAAGGAGATTCCAATAATATAAATAGTGAACAAATTCATAAAGGATATTGGAGGCATACTATTAAATACAAAGATGATGACGTTTTCACTAAATTGAAAGAAATAATTAGGAAGGGAATAAACGCAATATATTCAACAGAAGAGACTCTATTTAAGATTAAAGACAAATTACTAAACGAATACCCAACAACACAGTTTGCGTACGTTTCAAATCTTGTAGAAGATATAACAGACAAAGACATGCAAATAACGATTATGAAAGAGGAACATAATAGAGCACATAGAGACTCTAGAGAAAATTTTAAACAAATTTCAGCTAAATGTTACTGGCCCGAATGTTTTAAGCAATTACTTGATTATGCGAAAGACTGTTCTGTTTGTAAGGAAAACAAATATGACCGACATCCTGTTAGATATAAGATTGGAGAGGCTCCAATTCCAAAGAAAGGGGGGGAACGCATACATGCAGACATATACTACATTGACAACGATCAATTTTTGACTATGATAGACTCTTTTTCGAAATTTTTAATAGTTAGACATATCGACAGTAAAATAGACGCTAAGGAAAAACTGATTGAAACACTACCAGTGTTTGGGAAAGTAGAAGTTTTGGTAACAGACAATGAGAGAACATTCTGTACTCCGACGGCAGAATTAGAATTAGAAAAATTTGGAGTCAAACACGAAAAGGTAGCTCCGAATCATAGCAAAACCAACGGAATGATTGAAAGAGTACATAGCACACTAACAGAACTAATACGCATTACGAAAACAGAAATTCATGCAGACACAAAATTTATTATGCCATTTGTAGTAAAGAAATATAATGAGTCTATTCACTCAGTAACGAATCAACAACCATTAGAGGTTTTCCATAACTTTGAAAAGTTTAAATCTCTTACAGATGTATTGAAAACAAAACAAGATAAAGATCTTTCTTATTTCAATAAAAATAGAACTGAAATTGAGTTTAGGCCAGGACAAAAGATACACGAAAAATCAACACGTAGGAAAGGTAAAGTTAAACCTTTATTTAAAAAGCGAATTGTTAAAGAGGATAGAGGAAGGGTTGTAGTTGACAGTAAAGACAGGATTATACATAAAGACAACATAAAGAAATAAAAATTTTATTTGTATTAAATTTCAGATGTATGTAAGTACAGTTTTGAGATTTTTGGCATTACTAGCCACAACATCTGCACAAGTGCAGATAACTAATTATAGTTCAGAGGAATACATTCTAATAGAGGACGGACCTGCTGCATTATACGAAGATACAGGAGAATTGTATCATGTAATTAACTTGACATATTACAGGGACATTTTGAATAACATAAAAGGAAAAAATACTCGACTGACCAAGTTAGAACTTAGAAATCTAGAAACAGCAGACAGATTGCTAGAGCAATTAACGATAAGAAATAGATCCAAAAGAGGTATTAATGAAATTGGCACATTATCTAAATGGATATCCGGAAGTCCAGATCACGACGACAAAGTTAGAATTAAAACAAAGTTGCAAGAGTTAATAGAATCTAATAATAAACAATACCAGACCAACTCACAGATATTTAAGGCTATAGAGAAACTAGCAGCAGAAGATAACGAAATAGACAAAGAGGACGTTTTAGTATTACGACTGATAATAGAGGACTTACGTGAAATAATAAATGCCATTAATCTGAGTAAGAATGAAATTTTGAATACTGTAATTTTAAATATGAATGATTTGAATAAAATAATCAATACTGAAACTTTACCAGTTTCGATAGCTGATGTGTTAGATGCATCCGACTTTAAGATAATTCAGAATAAAGATTTAATTTTAATTTATATTGAATACCCACTAGTTAAGGAAATAAATAAAAAATATATTGTTGAAAGTATAAATGTTGGTGATGGAAAACTATCATTACCCAATCAAGTTGTGTTATATAAAGAAAAATATAAAATGGCAAATTGCATTAAAGAATTAAATGACATATATTGTAAAGTAAATAATGAAAGTAATTGCCTAACAAATTTGTTAAATAATAAGAAAGCCGATTGTCACAAAATAAAAGAAAAAAATCCAGAGGTCAAAATAATTAAAGACGGTATTATTTTTGTAAGTGGAAAAACCACAATAAATGAAAAAATATACATAGGTATATATCTTATTCATTTTAAGAACAATGTAACTATTAATTCCAAGAGATGTGAAAATAAAAGAACAGAAATTTTGAAACATATGAAATTAAATTCACCAATTGAATTAAACATTTTGAAATATTTAGAATCAAGTGACGAAAAGCTTAAATTTACCAACATTGACCTCATAAGACCTTATATTAAAGATATTAAAGAACATCCAATATTGTATGGTATAACTTTGAATATTGTTCTAGTACTTAGCATTTATATTGTTATTAAATTATTGAAAATTTACAAGTTGAGACGGGAAAAAGAAAACCGAAAAATATTTGAAATGACATCATTGAAATGTTTACAAGAAACCAGGAAAGCAATAGAAGAGCGATCGGGACGATCACTTCCAGGGTAAGAGGGGAGTTAACGATATGCGGACTCATCAGTCATCACATTTCTTTGTCATACGACACCTTCTTAAAGTTATTAAAATAAACATAAACATCCGACGGACAAGATCGATATTGTCTCACGATCATTGTCTGTTCATAGATATAAGATAAATACCATACTCAATTGGAGATGACATAGTATTAAGAAGATTGTAAAATTAATCTTAAGTCTGACACCGAACGGGTAAGATCTCATAAGAGATCTCGGTTATATTTTTATTAATGAATTTAATAAAGTTTGTTCTTTTTTAAAAAGCTTAATGATTCGAATCAGTTTTAATTCGGCGCTTAAAAGTTAAGCCGAATTTGGTGTCCCGTAGCCAAAAAACAAAACCAACTGATAAGGAGGTCGACGATGACGGCATGTCGACCAGCAGCGAGAGTATCGTGAGTTTAAATTCCACTTACGAATACGAGTCCAACGGCGGTGAGGGCCGTTACACCGGTAGTGGGAATTCGTTCGCTGCATTGGCAGACGAAGGCGACGGTGTGGACGAGGAGCGGAATGACAATGATGTAGAAGACAAAAGACTACATGCGCTGTCAACCATTATTGAGAAACTGTTCAAGGAGATTGAAGAGATAAAAGAAAAACAGGTGGCCCGCAGGAAAGCAGAAAGCGAGGCAAAGCAACAACTGTTGTCAAAGGCAGACGCAACAGCCGAGAAAAAGCAGCCAACAAAAACAAAGGCTGGAAATATGAAAAATGCTCCCGTGCAGCAACAAGGCACAACAGCTAATAAAATAGCTGTGGAGCAAAATAAAGAAAGAAAGAAAACTGCTACCCAAGAGCAGCAACGGGGGACTGCGGCTAAAAAAGCCGCGCCTTCGAAGCAGCCAGGAGAGTCGGTGCCAAAGCAGCAGCAGCAGAGACAACAACAACAACAACAGCCAGCACAACAACAGCAGCAGCCAAGGAAGACAGCAGCCAAGAGCAGGGTGCCCCCCATCAACACCCACAAAATGGATTTCAAAGCAACATTAAGCCTATGTAAGTCCGCCATAGGCGATAAATTTGTTATTAAGCGTTTAGGACAAGATCGACATGCGATCCAATGTGAAAACATTGGTGACCACAAGATCATTCGGGAGTTGTTGAAAGTGACAGCCACCGAACATTATAGTTATACTCCCAAAGAGGAGAAGCCAAAAAGTATGCTTTTGAAAGGGGTAGAGCCTACCTCTGACCCAGAGGAGCTCTTAGCGGAACTCCGCAGGTTGGCGAGCGACGATCTCGAGTTTATCGGGGTCAAGTCGTTCACCACGGCTAAGGCTAGACGGGAGAGGCGGCTATTGCCGATGTTCCTCGTCACCCTATCACCCAGTAGCCGTCTGGAGAGTCTAAGGAAAATCTCCGTCCTGGACTACCAGATGGTAAGATGGGAAAAAATAAACAGACATGGAGACATTTTACAATGTCTTCGTTGCCAACGGTTCGGGAACGCCGCATTCAACTGCCAAATGCAGTCGAGGTGCGTAAAGTGTGGAGAGAACCACAAAGAAAAAGAGTGCAAGCTCGGTGAGGAAAGGGTCGAAGATAAGACCCAATTGAAATGTGCTCTCTGTGGTGGAGATGGACACCCTGCTAACTATCGGGGATGTCCTCGATACCAAGTTATTAAAAAGTCATTAAAAGCTGCTCCAACAGTAACCAAGGACGAGGAAAGGCATACAGCCAGACCGACTCCAAGGGCCGTCGTTCCACAAGTTTCCTACGCCCAAATGGCGGGTGGAGCTGGGAAAACGGTACAACCTCCCCAGAAAGAGGCCGCACAGCCATCTGTGTCAAAGGCAGCTACTGGGGAGTCAGAGGTGATGGTCGCTCTGCGTGTCATTCAGGCACAAATGAGTGAACTATCACGGCAAATAAGTGAGCAGGCGCGTAGGGTGGACTTGATCTACCGTGCAGTGCCGTCGCTTGCGCAATTTTTAGGTCAACGGGCGCGCTGCCGGAGAGGCCTTTTAAGATCCTAGCCGTGAATGTGAATTCGCTAGTTAGGATAGAACGACGAACCAACTTCCTTGAGTTGTTAAAAGACCAACGTCCTGATGTATGTATGGTTAGCGAAACTAGGCTAAATCAGCATCACAAACTGACGGATAACAATTACATTATCATAAGGAGGGACCGACCCAACTCGACTCTCGCGGTTGGGCTGCGATCTTCTTACGTAAGGGCATTGCTCATAAGGTAATATATAGCGGTGAAGTACGTCGATTCCGGTTGCTGGAAACGTGTATCATATGCATCCCTCTCCAACAGGGGAGGCGACTGTATGTGGTCTCGCTCTATGCACCGCCGGGAGCTTCTCAAACCTAATGTTTTATAACAGAGCTCGAAACGCTTTTTCGATGTCTGAATCTGAACTCGGATGAAAAATATTTCCTTTTGGCCGGTGATTACAATGCTAAACACCAAGATTGGGGAAATCAATTAGCCAATCTAAGGGGGACCCAGCTATTCAATTGGCTGGGGCTCCACAGCATTGAGTGTAAAGTCGATCTGCTAGCTACTGACAGGCCTTCATATCCTCGAAGTAGCTCTTATTTGGATCTATGGCTTTTAGACTCAAGACTGAAACTGACCGACAACATTCTTCGACGGACGAAAAATTGTTTGACGACGGTTGAGTACGACAGTGACCACTGTGGACTTGCCGCCGTCATACTGCTTCCGAACGACCTTGTGGAACTGGAGGAGTACGTGCCAACGCACTCTTACAACTACGGTAAGACACGTTGGCCGCGCTTTTCCGGTGCCGTCTCAAGGGAACTTCGTTCGAACGGTATTGCGCCACCATGCAACAGGAATCTGTCGAACGTTGAGATCGATGGGTACCTGCAACGTATGGAGGATGCAATCCGTAGTACAATGGACAGGACAATTCCTAAATATAGGCAACTTGACTCGACGAACGTGTACAGAAATGCGACAATAGACGCACTTTACAAACAAAAAAGTAGACTCCTGTCAAGACTTAAACTCTTGCACAGGAGGTTTACTGACCGACACGATTTGGAGATTAGAACTCTGAAGTCACAGATCAAAAATCTCCAACAGTTAATTAAAGAAAACTACAGAATATCTATATCTTTTTTCTGGAACAACAAAATTCGGGCTGTACAGTCCAACAACCCGAGTATGTTTCCGGAAATAAATAAAATTTTTAGGAGAAAAGATCAAAATGACCTTCAGGGTATTAAACTCCAAAGGACGACAGAGAACAGAAACTTACTTATGACAATAGGGATAGATCCGGATGAGGCCATCTTGGATGATGACCACTTTATAGTGGAAGATGCTCAAGAGAAGGTAGAGACGGTGGGTGCTGTTTTCGAGCGAGTATATAAGGTGAATGAGTGCATTCGCCCGAATTACGACCTTGAAGAATAGAGCCTTCGTTGGACACTTCTATCTTAGAGACGAGATCTCGCATTGGCGATCCGAGAATCCTGGTTTCACTAGGTTTAATGACGACTGACTTGCAAATGCAGTCATCGCCCAGCGAAAGGGGGATAACACCCTGTTCGTTTCTAAGATGGACCTCTTGGACATCTTTCACAAAATAAAGAAAAAGAAGTCAGCAGGAGTCGACGGCATACCCAATGTTGTGCTGCGAAACCTCCCTTCGGAAGCGGTGGACATATACACCACGTTGTTCAACAATGCGCTGAATAATGCATATTATCCAGTGCGTTGGAAGACGGCAGTGGTCCATCCTCTCCTTAAAAAAGGTAAGGATGGTTCCAATCCAGCAAATCTCCGGTCAATTAGTCTTCTCCCGAGTATCAGCAAGGTATTCGAGAAAGTTCTCAATAGAGCTCTGTCCACATGGGCTGAGGACAAACATATTATTCCAGAAAATCAGTTCGGTTTTAAGGCGGGCCATGATACCACACATGCCGCGTCTAAACTAGTATCAGATATTCAATGGAACAAAGCTAAAAATCAGTGTACGAGTGCATGTCTGGTTGACTTGGAGAAGGCTTTCGATACCGTTTGGTTAGACGGTCTTTTCTATAAGTTGATCAGATATGGCATGAGTAAACCACTACTATATATTCTGAATGACATGCTTCATGGTAGAACATTTGTTGTGAAAAGTTGCAATAAAACTTCTACCAGAACTTTTAAAATACAGAATGGTCTGCAACAAGGAGCGGTGAATTCGCCTATTTTGTTTAGCATTTTCACCGGCGATCTAATTGGTTCCCTTCACCATGCCATAGCGTACGCCGATGACCTAATCGCGTACAGAACAGGTCCAAAGATCGAGGTCATCAGAATACTCCTACAGCGTGACTTCGATAAGATTCAGCAATATTGCGATGACTGGAAGTTGAAAATCAACTTCCAGAAATCGGAAACAATTGTGTTTAGAACCTCGTTGGCTAGGGCCTCATGGGATACGAGAAAGAACTGGCGAAAGCTGGTGATCGTTGATCTACATGGCCACCCACTGCCAAGCAAAGTAGTAGTCAAGTACCTGGGCATCTGGCTAGATCAGTATCTATATTTTAACAAACATATGGATGCGGCTCTGGCCAGGGCTAGAGGAGCTTTTGCTCTGACAAGGCGACTGTTTCACAGCAGTCAACTTGATAGCAGAGTGAAGGTGATTTGCTACATGGCCCTCATAAGGCCAATGATTGTCTATGGGTGCCCCGTGTGGTTCAATGTTACAGCGTCTCAAATGGAAAAGATTCGGGTGTTTGAGAGACAGTGTCTGCGTACCTGTCTTGGATTGCACAGAACACCAGAGTCGGAGTACAGAAAATATTATCCTAATGAGGTCCTTTACAACGGGGCTCAAATAAACAGAATCGACAACTTCATGATAAAACAGACTCGGGGTCACACTGCAAGGGCGATGTCTTCGAACAATGGCCTGATATTTGGGGCCTACTACCCCAACATAGAATATATGGAGAGAACACGTTTCAGTGGTTTTGTCCCCCAGGAGGCTTTCCTCTATTTTGACATGATAGGTTTGATACAGGACAGATTGGCGGTTCCGTTGATCTACCACGTCTGCCGTAAGTCCGTAGAACGACGGCTCCTTTATGGCCGGGACGTCGCCGCAGTAGGCGGAGAAGCTGAAGAGCTCCTCCGGTTCAGTAGGGCGGTATCAGATCGCGATCGACGGCACGTTGTTAAAACGTCAGAACAATTCTGGTGGTTGTCTGAGCAACAGACAGAAAATGATAACGATAGCGAGTCGCCAATGGATGGCTTGCACAGGCTTAGTGTGTAAGACTTAGGGTATAGGGGGTAGACACAGTGGCAACCAAAAAAAAAAATTAAAAATGTAACAACAAAAAAAAAAATTTAAAATATTAAAATACAAAAAAATGAAAAAAAATTAAGCGGCGTCGAAAATCAAAAAAAAAAAAAAAAATGTAAAAAATCAAAATCAAAAAAAAAAAGTGAAAAAGACTGTGCGTCCCCAAAATCCAAAAAAAATAGAAAAAATACAAAAACCAAAAAAAAATTATAAAACAAAAAACAAAAAAAAAAAAAAAACAAATAAAAGCTACTGTGGCTGCTCTAGTTTTAAGTAGTTTTTAAGTAGCTTTAATTAGTTTTAAGTAGTTTTAATTAGTTTAAGTAATTTTAAGAAAAACCGAAAAAAAATGTTCAAGAAAGGTAAGTTTTTTTTAGAAATTTTCTTAGCTTTAATACTTGTTATAGTTAGAAACAGATTAGATCATTAGGCCGAAAGGCATTAGAAATAAGTTATAGTATAATTTAGAGTACCCGCCTAGGGTCAGTAAGTTAATTAAGTTATTATGTAAGCTAGTTTAAACATTTTTGTTAGCACGTAAGTAGTTATAAGAAAGAACAATAAAAATGAATTTAAAACTGCAAACTGCGGCCGTGGTGCAGTGGTACAGTGTTTAGTAGATAGGCCGGACGCGTGGGTTCGAATCCCGCTCTGGGCATCTATATTTTTTTCTTATAGCCTCCCAGTTTCATATGGACGCCGCCCTTGAGGTTATATGTATATTGTATATGTGAAATTACAAACAACTTATTTCCAACTACTGCAACACAAAAAAAAAGGGAAGGCTGCTACTCTGGTAGTACAATGGACCGGATATAAGGTCTGAGTTCTCCAGATTAGCATATAAGCCTCTTCTTTTATTAAAAATAAAAAAAATAAAAGACCTTAATATCAACCTTTTAAACAACTTGTCAAGTAATAACTTTAAGGATGCAATGTGTGCGTTGAACCTAAATATTGCAAATGTTAATGAAGCGACTCACTTCAAACCTAATTCTGTGCCTTCCTCACTTGACATTATACTTGTGAGTGATCGAAGTCTTTTAAAATTTTACAACCAACTTTCAGCTCCGGCTTTCTCTTTTCATGACCTTATAATTGCAACTATTGATTTTCAATTTGTAACTAGTAATTCTCCTTATACTTTTCAATATAGAGAATTTCAAAAGATTAATTTACAACAGCTATTTGCTGAATGTGATCTGCTAGCATGGGAAGAAATTTACCAGTTACATAATATCGATGAACAATTATATATCTTTAATGATTTGGTTATAAATCTTTTTGAAAGAAATGTGCCTGTAAAAACTAAAGTTATAAAAAGTAAAGAATGGCCAACGAATAAACAACGTGCTTTGTGGGCTCTGCCTAATATTCTAAATTGCTTCTAATTTCTGTCTCAAAGTTTATCGTAATTATCTAAATCTTAGTATTTAAAGTACTGCAAATTAAATAATTGAAACAAAAGAAGAAAAACTATCGTAAAGCCAATTTTCCTAAATTAAAAATCGAAAAAATAAAATAAAAAAAACTTAATAATAATCTTGCTATTTACTCAGATTATCTATAGATCATCTTAACAAGTGCTTGTGGTTTGCTCTCTCTCATAATTTCCAACGCATTCTCTTAAATCGAACTGTGAATAATAAAACTAACCTGTGTGTTAACTCGCAAAAAAAAAAAAAATAATAAATAAAAAGAACAAGAAGAAAGAAGATCATAATTATCATTCTGCTTTTCAAATTTGTGCATGTGGGTTGTGCTCTCGCATAAATTCCGCAGCGTATTCTTTTAATCCAACTGTGAAATAAATAAAAGTGAATGGTCTCGCAATGCCACATTGTGTGGGCTGTAATTTGTCTTTAGTTAATGCCTCCTTTCTCTTCTGTGTGACAATTGTTCTATTTCCAATTCACCTGGTTTGATTTCCAAACAATTTAATCACATGTGTAAACTCTTTATGCAAATGAATGTACGCTTGAACAAGGCTGCTGAGGACATACAAAATGATTTACCTGAAATTGTGTTTAAAGAAGTCACCAACCAATTGGAGACAAAAATGCTGTGTGTTAATGATGAGCTGTTGGATATCAAAACTCAACTTAATTCAATTACTAAGACTCGTAGCTGTGAGTGTTCTGAAATCCTGGAATCTACGAATAAAAGACTTTATATTTAGTCACGGGGTGCCCCGTGACTGAAGTGGATATTTTTGGTTTTGCAATTAAGCTCTGTTCCTATCTCCATGTTAATATAAGAGCAGAAGACTTTTCAAAAGTTTTTTGGCTTACGAGTGATCCAAAAATTTTGCTAATAAAGTTTTTTTCAATAACAACAAGAGATCGTGTCGTGAGGAACTATTTTGCTCTTTCACCTCCGCTCACATTAGATAAAATAAGTCACGAGTTGGGCATTGAATCTAGACTCTTTCTGAATGACAATCTTACAAAATAATGTACAGTGTTCGTAAGATCTGTGTTGAACTTGTAAAAAAACAGGAAAATTAAATCTTTTAGTTCTGGGTTTAAATTCTTTAAAATTATAAATCATGATGGATCTGTTAAAACTATATACTCTAAATCTGATATTCCTGATTATAACTCTTTAGTCGGCAACACTGAATCTAATTCTACAATTGCCAACCATGTTGTTCCGGTATCTAAACCTGACTATAATGTTCTTGATGGATCTGCTGACTCAAAAACTAAATCTTCTGAAAAGTTAAAAGCATCAAAAAGTACATCGAGTCAAAAACCATCACCTGGAGTTGGAGTTACCAATATAAAACGCACCTTGCGTCGATGAATATTTTTAGTTTTTATTGTTATTATTTTTATTTTTATTCTTATTTTTTTTCTTCTCTATATTTTTTCTTTCTTCTTACTTTGATGTATTTTCTTTTTATATTAAAATTTTAAGTTCCTTAAACTTTTCTTTTCTTTAATGAGGCGGGTACCCTTGCCCTTTATGAATTAAAGTAGTAAGCCAATCGAGTATTGAATATTCTATTCAAACAGATTCTTTGTTTTTTTTTCTCTATTAAATAAACACTTAAATTGTACCAACTGTTCTTATTCTTCTAACATCATTATTTCTAACTAGCTAGTTTTCATCTCATAACCCATTTTTTAACATTCAATGATGGCTGATTCGATTGTTGGAGCACAGGCAAGTGACTCCAGCTATCTCAAGAATGCGCTCAAGAATAGAAAAAACTATCTTAACATTGGCCATGTTTAAATAAACAAAGTTCGAAACTCAACGAAGTTAAATCTAGTCTAAGTGGCCACTATTGACATGATTGGTGTATCGGAAACGTGGCTCAAGAGTTATAATAGTGATCTGGCCGTTGATATTCCCAGTTACCGAGTTTATAGGAATGACAGACCAAGAGTCAGAGGTGGCGGTGTAGCACTTTATATTGACAAACAAATTCAACCCTCAAAAATTTTAAAATGTTCTGAACCCGGTTTTGAGTTTATTTTTGCGGAAATCTCCTGTGGTTATAGTAAAATTCTTGTAGGCGTTATTTATCTTCCAAAGGGTGAATTTTCAAAAGTTGAGCCAGTTTTAACTGATCTAACTCAAAAATATAAGACCAAGTCTTCGTTTTGGGTGACTTCAACTTTAATCTATTGGATAGTAACAGAATGATTTCTTGTAATAACTTGTTAAGTAGATGTAACATGCATACAATTCATAGCAATATCCCCACGCATTTCGATCATTTTCATTCCAGTACTTCTTTACTGGATTTTGTAATTGTTAGTGACCCTGACACAGTTAAATATAAGGATCAGTTTTGGATTCCAGCTATTTCTAAGCATGCTTTTATTTTCGTTTCTTTGGACATTATTCCTGAAATGGTTGATCTTGAAATTAAAATTAGGAACTTCAACTCCATTAACACTGATCAACTACATTCCATTTTTTCTCAAATTGATTTTGAACTTATTTATAGTACCAATGACCCCAGTACTCAAGTTGATTTTTTCAACAAACACTTAAAGTATTTGTTTGATGCTGTTGTGCCTTCAAGAACTATCAAACCCAATAAAAAAGTCAATCCTCTCACTTCCCCTCGTGTTTGTAATGCTATTTACTTACGGAACCTATCTTTTAGAGCTTATCGTGACAGTCCCTCTGAGAACAAATGGAAAACATATTGTAAATATGGGAATAAGGTTAAGAGTGAAATAAAAGCATTAAAAATGGAGTTTGGTGTTCGGAAGTTTAAAAATATTCAATCCAGCAAAACTCTTTGGAAAAAAATCAACTCTATTGGCCTTAATGATAAGAAAATGGACCTTGGGAATCTGAAGGCTGCTACTCTGGTAGTACAATGGACCGGATATAAGGTCTGAGTTCTCCAGATTAGCATATAAGCCTCTTCTTTTATTAAAAATAAAAAAAATAAAAGACCTTAATATCAACCTTTTAAACAACTTGTCAAGTAATAACTTTAAGGATGCAATGTGTGCGTTGAACCTAAATATTGCAAATGTTAATGAAGCGACTCACTTCAAACCTAATTCTGTGCCTTCCTCACTTGACATTATACTTGTGAGTGATCGAAGTCTTTTAAAATTTTACAACCAACTTTCAGCTCCGGCTTTCTCTTTTCATGACCTTATAATTGCAACTATTGATTTTCAATTTGTAACTAGTAATTCTCCTTATACTTTTCAATATAGAGAATTTCAAAAGATTAATTTACAACAGCTATTTGCTGAATGTGATCTGCTAGCATGGGAAGAAATTTACCAGTTACATAATATCGATGAACAATTATATATCTTTAATGATTTGGTTATAAATCTTTTTGAAAGAAATGTGCCTGTAAAAACTAAAGTTATAAAAAGTAAAGAATGGCCAACGAATAAACAACGTGCTTTGTGGGCTCTGCCTAATATTCTAAATTGCTTCTAATTTCTGTCTCAAAGTTTATCGTAATTATCTAAATCTTAGTATTTAAAGTACTGCAAATTAAATAATTGAAACAAAAGAAGAAAAACTATCGTAAAGCCAATTTTCCTAAATTAAAAAACGAAAAAATAAAATAAAAAAAACTTAATAATAATCTTGCTATTTACTCAGATTATCTATAGATCATCTTAACAAGTGCTTGTGGTTTGCTCTCTCTCATAATTTCCAACGCATTCTCTTAAATCGAACTGTGAATAATAAAACTAACCTGTGTGTTAACTCGCAAAAAAAAAAAAAAAAATAATAAATAAAAAGAACAAGAAGAAAGAAGATCATAATTATCATTCTGCTTTTCAAATTTGTGCATGTGGGTTGTGCTCTCGCATAAATTCCGCAGCGTATTCTTTTAATCCAACTGTGAAATAAATAAAAGTGAATGGTCTCGCAATGCCACATTGTGTGGGCTGTAATTTGTCTTTAGTTAATGCCTCCTTTCTCTTCTGTGTGACAATTGTTCTATTTCCAATTCACCTGGTTTGATTTCCAAACAATTTAATCACATGTGTAAACTCTTTATGCAAATGAATGTACGCTTGAACAAGGCTGCTGAGGACATACAAAATGATTTACCTGAAATTGTGTTTAAAGAAGTCACCAACCAATTGGAGACAAAAATGCTGTGTGTTAATGATGAGCTGTTGGATATCAAAACTCAACTTAATTCAATTACTAAGACTCGTAGCTGTGAGTGTTCTGAAATCCTGGAATCTACGAATAAAAGACTTTATATTTAGTCACGGGGTGCCCCGTGACTGAAGTGGATATTTTTGGTTTTGCAATTAAGCTCTGTTCCTATCTCCATGTTAATATAAGAGCAGAAGACTTTTCAAAAGTTTTTTGGCTTACGAGTGATCCAAAAATTTTGCTAATAAAGTTTTTTTCAATAACAACAAGAGATCGTGTCGTGAGGAACTATTTTGCTCTTTCACCTCCGCTCACATTAGATAAAATAAGTCACGAGTTGGGCATTGAATCTAGACTCTTTCTGAATGACAATCTTACAAAATAATGTACAGTGTTCGTAAGATCTGTGTTGAACTTGTAAAAAAACAGGAAAATTAAATCTTTTAGTTCTGGGTTTAAATTCTTTAAAATTATAAATCATGATGGATCTGTTAAAACTATATACTCTAAATCTGATATTCCTGATTATAACTCTTTAGCCGGCAACACTGAATCTAATTCTACAATTGCCAACCATGTTGTTCCGGTATCTAAACCTGACTATAATGTTCTTGATGGATCTGCTGACTCAAAAACTAAATCTTCTGAAAAGTTAAAAGTATCAAAAAGTACATCGAGTCAAAAACCATCACCTGGAGTTGGAGTTACCAATATAAAACGCACCTTGCGTCGATGAATATTTTTAGTTTTTATTGTTATTATTTTTATTTTTATTCTTATTTTTTTTCTTCTCTATATTTTTTCTTTCTTCTTACTTTGATGTATTTTCTTTTTATATTAAAATTTTAAGTTCCTTAAACTTTTCTTTTCTTTAATGAGGCGGGTACCCTTGCCCTTTATGAATTAAAGTAGTAAGCCAATCGAGTATTGAATATTCTATTCAAACAGATTCTTTGTTTTTTTTTCTCTATTAAATAAACACTTAAATTGTACCAACTGTTCTTATTCTTCTAACATCATTATTTCTAACTAGCTAGTTTTCATCTCATAACCCATTTTTTAACATTCAATGATGGCTGATTCGATTGTTGGAGCACAGGCAAGTGACTCCAGCTATCTCAAGAATGCGCTCAAGAATAGAAAAAACTATCTTAACATTGGCCATGTTTAAATAAACAAAGTTCGAAACTCAACGAAGTTAAATCTAGTCTAAGTGGCCACTATTGACATGATTGGTGTATCGGAAACGTGGCTCAAGAGTTATAATAGTGATCTGGCCGTTGATATTCCCAGTTACCGAGTTTATAGGAATGACAGACCAAGAGTCAGAGGTGGCGGTGTAGCACTTTATATTGACAAACAAATTCAACCCTCAAAAATTTTAAAATGTTCTGAACCCGGTTTTGAGTTTATTTTTGCGGAAATCTCCTGTGGTTATAGTAAAATTCTTGTAGGCGTTATTTATCTTCCAAAGGGTGAATTTTCAAAAGTTGAGCCAGTTTTAACTGATCTAACTCAAAAATATAAGACCAAGTCTTCGTTTTGGGTGACTTCAACTTTAATCTATTGGATAGTAACAGAATGATTTCTTGTAATAACTTGTTAAGTAGATGTAACATGCATACAATTCATAGCAATATCCCCACGCATTTCGATCATTTTCATTCCAGTACTTCTTTACTGGATTTTGTAATTGTTAGTGACCCTGACACAGTTAAATATAAGGATCAGTTTTGGATTCCAGCTATTTCTAAGCATGCTTTTATTTTCGTTTCTTTGGACATTATTCCTGAAATGGTTGATCTTGAAATTAAAATTAGGAACTTCAACTCCATTAACACTGATCAACTACATTCCATTTTTTCTCAAATTGATTTTGAACTTATTTATAGTACCAATGACCCCAGTACTCAAGTTGATTTTTTCAACAAACACTTAAAGTATTTGTTTGATGCTGTTGTGCCTTCAAGAACTATCAAACCCAATAAAAAAGTCAATCCTCTCACTTCCCCTCGTGTTTGTAATGCTATTTACTTACGGAACCTATCTTTTAGAGCTTATCGTGACAGTCCCTCTGAGAACAAATGGAAAACATATTGTAAATATGGGAATAAGGTTAAGAGTGAAATAAAAGCATTAAAAATGGAGTTTGGTGTTCGGAAGTTTAAAAATATTCAATCCAGCAAAACTCTTTGGAAAAAAATCAACTCTATTGGCCTTAATGATAAGAAAATGGACCTTGGGAATCTGGATCCCTCGATTCTTAATGCTTATTTCTCTCAAAATCATAGTAGTGCTTGTGAAAATAAAGTTGAGTTTGCACCTGAAATTGGTAATGGTTTTTCCTTTCGCTGTGTTTCTATTGATGAATTGTTCAATGCACTGTTTTCTATCAAATCTAATGCTACTGGCTTTGAAGAGATTCCAATTAAGTTAGTTAAGATTATTTTTCCCCTGATATCTAATTATTTGCTACATATTATAAACACCGTTCTTACTACTTCTTCATTTCCTCAAGCTTGGAAATATGCTAAAGTCATACCTGTTGCCAAGAAATCTAACCCACAAGTACCATTTGACTTCAGACCAATTAGTATACTGCCGGCCACTTCAAAAATTTTGGAGATTGTGATGAAATTGCAAATCAATGAATTTCTTACTACTAATAACTTACTTTTTTGCAATCAATCTGGTTTTAGGAAACATCATAGCACAACTTCAACTCTAATTGATCTAACCGACACCATTAAGATGAATATGGATCGAAATTATGTTTCTCTATTGTTACTTTTAGATTTTAGTAAAGCTTTCGACAGCGTAAACCATGTTCGTCTTTTCCTCAAACTTAAAAGATACTTTTCCTTTTCTAATTGTGCCTGTAAATTAATTTTTTCTTATCTATCGCAACGATCTCAATATGTTTGTATTGGGGATAATAATTCGGGTTTTATTGAAATTAAGTCAGGTGTTCCCCAGGGTTCAATTCTTGGCCCAATTCTGTTTTCAATATTTATAAATGACCTTCCAAATGTAACATCTTTTTCGCTTGTTCATCTGTTTGCAGATGATGTTCAGCTACTTTTTTCTTGTCCAATTAGTGGTGTTTCCTCCTTTATCATTTCTGTTAATGCTGATCTTCATTCTGTCTACACTTGGTCTTTAGAAAATAAATTGAAGCTGAACCCAGACAAAACACAGGCTATTGCATTCTATTTTAAATCAGTGAGTAACATATTGGATCCGGTTGTGTTGAATAATGTTATTATTCCTTACCAGAACAAAGTTAAGAGTTTGGGTGTCATACTTGATGAAACGTTATCTTGGGAAGCCCATGTTAATAATCTTGTAAGTAGAACTAATTTTATCTTGCGGAAGCTTTAAACAAACAATAATTAATGAATATTTGCCTCTTCATATCAAAATTAAGCTTGCTAAGGCTCTCTTAGCTCCGCACTTTTTGTATGGTGCTGAAATTTTTTCTGGTGCTACTGGTATTGCACTGTCAAGATTAAGGATATGCTTCAATGATGTCGTCAGGTACGTTTTTTGCATTAAGAGGAGGAATCATATTTCAGGTTTTACGATATCTTTTTTGGGAACATCGTTTTCCGCCTTTTTGGAGCTAAGAGTTCTTACCACTTGTTACGGTATATTTTCCCGCAACAAAAACCATTCTTACATTTAGTTATTTTAATTTCGATATCCCTCTCTTTTCCTCAAACCCTTCCTTATCATTTCTTCGTCCCATCATTTCCACGTTGTTTGCTCTTAGCAATGTGATTGAAACATAGCTTTGAGCAAATGACAAAATAGGTGCATGTCGTAATCAGCGGATGAGCTGAACTGATGTCGGCGTTTGGTGTGTCGAGCCAGAAGTCTCTGGCTGACACACCATTTACTTAAATTGAATGTCATACTTCGTCACTCACAAACGTCATCATTCTCATTTATCGACATTCACATCATTATCATCATTTACACATGCTTACATTCATACACTTATACCATCATTCACCCTTTATCATCATTACAACTATCATCTTTACACTCATCATCATGCACACATCTCATTACACACACTACACAAGCAGGATATCACACACACAACACCATACACATACATACACATATCACAGAAGAGAACAATAGAAATGGCACGTGTGAACGCCATACTTCGTTATGGGACACACTGTGCAGCGTAGTGCTGCAAATTTAACTTTTATTTTTGTAAAACCCAATCATAAGAATGAAACGTTAATAGTTTTCCCTTTTTCCCCAAATATGCGCAAAGATCCACCGAATAGGGTAAAGTAGTTCATTTTGGTTATGGTAGCTTTTCCTCCCTTCTTCAATTTTCGAAAAGTTGTAACACAGAGAATTTTATCCTTCCCCTGACTCAGTAGATTATATAGTAGAGTAACTGGGAAGATGCCCAGAAGTATTATTTTCAACTTTCAGGAACTTTCATTTTTCTCGACATGTTTTATGGGAGGGGTCTGATCTCGACTAATGACCTGGATAAGTTTTGGGAACAAACCCCCAACAACTTTTTCAGTTCAGTGTGATTGGAAAATTGTGCGAGTGAAAGGTCTCGCTGGAATTCGACAACGGACGTACTTGTCAGCCATAAGGCTGCATGCGCCAGAGAACCGTGACCGAAAACCTCGCGACACGATTGGCCGATTGTATGAATGTGTGGGTGAATTTGAAAGTCGAGAAAGGACAAATTGTCAAGATCAAGCACTTCTTGGTTGACCTAGTTATCAAGTGGTTTATTTGGTGCTTTTGAAATTGTTTTGAAGAGAAAGTAGAAAGTTAAATAGTGAAAGTTGGAAGTAGTTTAAAGATGGTTTTGTAGATCAGTTTTGTTTAAATTGTTAGAAAAAAGTTTAGAGTCAGTGGAAGGAGTAAAATTGAGAAAGGAGAAGAAAACGTCAGACGGACGAGTCATAGGAAATAGAAGGAGGGAGGAAAAAACGAAAAGGAAAAGATCAGTACATTGTTTTAGTTTTTTTGGCAAGTGTTGTCAAATATTTTTTCGGTTGATTTTTGCCATCGTAACTTCTCAAAATTGTGAGACACGCGACCCTTTTTAGTTTTTATTAATTGTTCTTTTCGGGAAAGAACAATTAACGTTTCATTTTTTCGGTTGTTTCTATTGTTTACATTTTTAAACGGTTCGCCTAACCGTCCACCATTGTAATTTTATAGTTGAAAAGATTTGGGTTTTTAATCCAACTCTTGTACGGTTTTCCCAACAGAAATAACAACAATAAATAGCTTTAAATCCCTATTTGGGAATTTAATTGAATTGTTTTTATTCGGTTTTAACATTTCAGCCTTGATTCTTGGTTTGGAAATTTCACCTAAAAATTTCCTGGCGCCCACTTTTCTTTGTACACCCTGTACTTAGAAAATACTTTTAATTCTACATTTAATAATTATTTAATCGATCATTTTATTCGCGATCATCTTTTATCGCGCTACGCTTACTTTTTTGTTTACGAACCCAGCCCAGCTGAGCTTAGCCGTGGTGTCAGCAGCCTACCTGCTGAGTGTTACACTTTTTAGTTTATCAGCGCGTTTGACATTTTGTCTGTTTATCTCGCGGCACACCGGTTGTGCATTTCTTTTAATCGTTTTTAATTTCGTCTATTTTATTTTATTAATTGGATTCGGATAATCCAATCGCGTTTAATAGTTTCGTTTCATCCTAACTTTAGTTTTCGCGTAATAAAAAGTGTAACACACTTTTCACAAAATCATTTTTAAGTCACTTTCTGTATATCTAGCAAATAAAATCGTTTTTCTAAGGAATTCATCTTCGAATAGAATATCTATTCCTAGACACAGGTCTGCTTGAGCTGCATCATTTTTTCTAAATCGTGGTAAAACTTTGGAATGGGCTGTCGAGTCAAATGCGATCTGTACCTTTGTATAGATAGTTTTGATTCTTGTGTGTGTGCTTTTCTTCTCTTTTTTTTTTTTTTTTTTTTTTTTTTTTTTTTTTTTTTTTTTTTTTTTTTTTTTTGGTATATGAAAGCTAGTTGTTTCTGCTTTTTTATGAGCTATTTAAAATTCATTGACCTTAATTGTTATTTTTTTTTATATATTTGCTCTTTATTTATACAATCTACTTATCGTTGTACATTCTAATAATTTTAAGTAGCTAAGCATATAGCCAAGGGACAATGTCCCACAATATGTAATTGTCGTATCATAAATAAATAAATAAATAAAAAAAATTTATAAAAAAGGCCAGGGGCCAACTATGTAACTCTATTCTACTTTTGATTCTATTCGAAAACCATTTGCGATTCTACTTTCTACTGGCACTACGTATGAAATAAGAATCGAACGATAGTAATACCAACATATTCTCACAAAATTGTTCGATATTCGAACGAGTCTACCGTGTTCGACAGACGTAAGAAAGAAAAAAATATTTTTGTTATCAATTTAATTTTTTAACAACAATGGACAGCGTTGCGGTTTGGTTCTTTTCTTATGAAAATCGTGAACGGAAAGAGCAAATTGAACGACGAAGAATTCGCGATAAGTCAAATATATTTGAGCTTAGTGATAAAAGGTTTGTTACAAGTGCATTGAAAAGAGTTATTTTAAAGTCTTAATTTCAGTTTTATAAAAAGTTATCGACTAACAAAAGATGCTTTTAGATATTTGCTTGAAAACATTTCGAGGCAACTAAGGATTCGCCGAAGACAAAGTTCAATCCCAGACATTGTTAAATTATCGTCAACTTTAAAATTTTTGGAAGCAGGAGACTACCAGCATCAAATTGGAGCAGATAAAAATGCTGGGACTCGCACAGCAAACAGTATCAAAAATAATGGCCGAAGTCTTGGAAGCAATTGAGAAGGTAATGTGCCCGATGCTCCTATGTTTCAAAATGAGCAAAGACGACAAAAAGAAATCTAAAAGGTACTTTTGGGAAAAGGCTGGCATACCTGGAGTTATTGGAGTAGTGGATGGTACATACATACAGATAGTGCGTCCGGCCAAGAGCGAGTAACTGTTTTTCAATAGAAAAATGAAACACAGTATTAACGCTATGGTGGTAAGACCATATACATATATAAAAAAATTTCTTGACTCAAAAGTATGTTTTTATTTAGATTTGTGACTACACTATGACTATAAGAGCAGTCAATCCCAGATACGGTGGAGCATCTCATGACTCTCATGTGTTGGGACTAAGTGCCGAAAGAGCTTTCCTCAGAAGTAGTTTCGAAAGCGGAGATAAGTCATCCTGGCTTTTAGGTAATTTCACATCACAAGAAACATTCAAAAACTTAAACTACACAACCCCTTTCTAGGAGATTCTGGGTATCCTTTAGAGCCTTGGATTTTGACTCCATATCGAACTGCTGCTGAAGGATCTTCTGAATCACATTTCAATGACCGCTTTTCCCTTGCAAGATCTTTAATTGAACGCGTTTTTGGAGTTTTAAAGGCTAGATTCAGATGTCTTTTGTCGGCAAGAGAGCTTCATTACTCACCCGAAAAGGCTGCTCAAATCCTAAACGTTTGCTGTGCACTTCACAACATCTGTGTGAAATAGAGAGTTGAAGTAGTCGCTCCTTTAGAAATCTTACAAGAGGAAACTGATTTACGTTTCAGTGTGTGCTCGGATCAACAATCTACTGAAAATGATGCGTATTTGAATATTGCAAAAAGAACAAGAAATAACATCAAAAACGGTTTGAGTCACGCATAATATTTTCTTTTTATTAATAAGTATTTAATTAGAAACTAAAAAACAGAAAAATAAACAAAAACGTTAATATCAGATCATTCTTAAAAGTAAAAAGGTATGTGCATCACATTGAGAAACTTCGTTGAAGTTACAAAGTTAACAAATCAAAACAAAATAAAAAAAAGATCATTTCATTCTTAAAACTAAAAAGTAAATACATTAACAAAGTTACAAAGTTTACAAAACAAAAAAAAAAAAAAAATCAGTTCATTCTTAAAACTAAAAAGCAAACTCACTCTCACTGTATTTACATCACAACAAAGAACTCTCTTGTCGAAGTTTTAAGATCTCTCTTTTGAGTTCTAATTTGGCAACAGCATTCTTAGACTTTTGAATTGAATTTTGTTTCTTGAACTCAAATTCGAACCAATTCACAAAACAACGAAGCATCGAAAACTCTGAACATCTTGTGTGATAAATTTAAATCTATGGAGTGCAAGCGCAGAGTTATAGTAAAAAACGAACAGCAAAAATTACATCTACCATATGCGGTGATCAGCATAAAGAGTACCCTATTTACATTAATGAAAGCCTTTCAATGTTCAATAGGAGCCTTTTCAAAAGAGCCAGGCAGGTAAAAATGGAAAAAAAATTTAGTTTTTATGGATCAGAAATGGAGAAATTTTTTATGAAAAGAGCGAGGGAGAAAATATTGTTAAAATTTTATGCTTTGAGGATCTTGATAATTTATCTTAACATTTTTATTTGTAATCAATGGTTAACGTAATTAACAATAATTTTGAAGATTCTCATTTTAACTTCATAAATTCCCCTTTTTGCAATTTTGAAATAGATTTTTGTAAAAGTGTTTTTCATTGTAATACTGTTAAAAATAACTTTTCCGTTATCAATCAAAACATACAAAGCCTACGATCTAATTTTGATTTGCTTGTTGCGCAGTTAGAATCATTTAGAAACAGACCCATTTTAATTTTTCTCACTGAAATTTGGATTTTCGACTATGAAAAATATTTCTTTTCTATACCTGGCTATAAATTTTATGCTAATTGTAACAATTCTTATGCTGCTGGTGGGGTTGCTGCATTTGTTAAAGAGAATTTTACTTGTGAGCATTGTTCTATTTCTCTTGTGTGCTCCGATTTTCTTAAAAAAGCTTGTTCAGTTATTTCAAAGAAACTTATCTTTTGGTGTTTTTATAGATTTCATTTTAAAAGTATGGATGCATTTACTCAGGAATTATCTTCTCTTCTTCTCGCTGAAAATTGTGGTTATTTGTTCACCATGTGATATGAACATTGACTTGCTAAGTGAATGTAGTGATAGGGGCAATTATAAATCTGTTATGTCTTCCAATGGGTTATAATCCTGCATTAACAAACCAACTCGAATTTCTGGATCATCCGAAACTTGTTTTGATCACATCGAACAAATTAATTATCATTACTCATTTCTATAGCGGATTTAAAAATCTGTGATCACTGTATGTCACACAGTGATCAGAGATTTCTCAGAGAGTCTCTCCTTCCATGAAAAAGTAGATCAGCCGTCTCATAAGGATATCCCTTCAGCACCCGATGGTAAAATCAATTTTATGAGGTTGAATGAGCTCCTACTTCTAGAAAATTGGTTTGCAGTGTATTATGAAGATAACCCCTCCGACGCCTTTAATAAATTTCTCCATATTTTGAATTGTTATATTGATATGTGCTCAGAACCGTCAATCAGTAGACATTCGAAATTACAAAGACTTAAACCTTGGATTACACTAGATCTCGTTAAAAGAATTGAGGAGAAGAAAAACTGCGCGTAAAATCCAAAAAACAACCATACATTTAATCTTCGGAAAAAAGAGTGCAGACTCAGAGAGCATTCAGATAAACACAAATGCAATTTTGAATGCACTAATCGCCGAAGCGACGACGAATGAAAATGATGAAGAAGCTCACCTTTAAAATGAAAGCTAAGCGCACCAGTACATCGTTAGTTTTATATCTACTAATCTCTTTTCCTTTGCTTTTCTTTTTTTCCTCTTTCTCTTACTATAATCTTTTTTTAATATATTATCAGCCGTATTTATTAGATTTTCTTAAGACGTCTCTTAGACGTCGAATAGTTAAGTTTCAATTAAAATTTAATTGGAACTTAAGAGAGGTTGATTAAATTCTTATCGATAATCGATTCTGCGCTGATGCTAAACTAATTGATAGTTGTGTCAAAATAAAGTAGTAAAAACAGAAATCTAGTCCAATTTAAACTGCGTTTTGACAACCATTCGTTTGTAAACAGATGTGGTGCCTTTTTGCTTATCAAAAAAAAAAAAAAACACTATGTACGAGTATCATCAACCTAAAATGAGATGAGGATTTCTTTCGAATATTCATACAAAACTAACGCAACGCATTGTTCGTCTTAGGCCCTTATTATGAGAAGCAAATCGACCGCTCGACCATGGAACAATCTTTCTTTGCCAAACAAAACTGCAATTCCCTGACAATCTCTTAGCTCTGGTTGTAGGCACACGACATCCATAGCGAAATGGATAAAGCATAACTACTGCGTTGGCGTTCGACCACCATAAACATCCAAAATGATTTTTCTCTGGTAGGTATCACCTCAAGGCAGGAAAATATGCCTTGAAGAATGCTATTCCAATTTAACCTTTCAGACCCGCACGAGAATGGTTGTTGCGAGAACAACGCGTTTGGCCTTGTAGCTCTGTGGAGCTTTTGTGCCAGCTTTTTATGTTTCTATTTATTAATCATGACATCTGAAAAATTCTTAGCACCGATTTTCCCGAAACGTCAGAATGAATTTTTAATTTGGATTTAAGAGACCTTTAAACGTCATTATTGGCATTTAAGTTAAGAGGGCTCTTAGCAAGGTTACTTAAATGTGAAATTTGATTATCGATACGGATTCGTTACTTAAGTGTTACTTAAATGGCAATTAAATCTAATCGATGATTAAAAGTTCTTTATAGATACGGCTGTATAAATTTATTATGACTTCTAGTTGTTGTAAAAGTGATTGCTTTGTGTCTGATAGTAGCATTGATTGTATGTTGTTTTTTTCTCGCATGAAAGTTCACCGGCACAGAGTTGAGTGAAAGTAACTTGGTTTCCGGAGCGGACAGTGGGGATGTTTTATTAAAAATCGTGCTTAAAATTTTCTGCAAACAAGTTGTGGGACTTAAAATTGTCCACATCAATGCTCAAAGTTTGGCTCCTATGATCGATGAATTTCGCTTTTTGTTTGAAAAATCGGATATACAGTCACTCACACTCAAAGTAGGACACCTAAGAAATAAAATTTTTAATAAACTTCTTTACGAAAAAAATGCAGAGTTGCTCACTTTTTTAAATAATTTTTATTGCTTAATATTGACCTCAAATTATTATAAATTAAAAAAAATAATATCAAAAAACAACCCCGATTTGTTTAAAAAAAAAAGATGAAAATGATCTGTCTAGTTTTTTTTTAACGCAGGTCACACTCAAAGTGGGACACCTGCTGTTTTCTAAGAAAACTAACTGTAATTGCCACGTTATCTATATTATTTAGTTGCAGTTTTTGTAGAGCTTTCATTGTGATAGCATTGTTAGGCTTCTTAATATCTCGCATTTGAGGCTTCTTAATATGTCGTTTGAAAACTATTTAAAATTTCGCACAATAAAAATGCTTTACAATATTATACAATCGCATAAGCCACAGTATCTTTACGAAATTCTTCGCTTCGCAGAATCAAACCGTTCGATCACAATTATTCTTCCCAGATTTAATTGTCAAACATCTGAAAGACAATTTTTCATCACCACAATCCGTCGCTGGAACTCACTTCCCTCTAATTTGAGGAAAAATAACAACATGGAAAAGTTTCACAAGGAATTATTAGTTTACTTAAACAACCAAAGCAACTAGTTTCAGTCGTCAGCTTTTTATTTATTTTAATCTAGTTTCTCCTCTGCCTTAATCTTCTTTGATCTTTTGTTACTCTCTTTCTTCTACTTCTTTTTTTCCTCTTCGATCTAATTTTAAAATCTAATGTTAATAAAAATAAATGTAATGAATTAATTTACTAAAAGCATATGTTCTTTTTTAATTTAAAATTTTTTATATATAACTAATTGGATTTAACATAATACTCTTTTTGGAAAAGTACATAATTTATCACAAACTATCACTAATTAATAAGATTTATCTTAAAGTGTTGGCTTATAAATACTTAATAGACTAAACTAAACTAAACATTATTGTTTCAAGAAATAGGTATGAAAAGTTATGCGATAAAGTTGAGAAAGAGGTGCTTGTGGACAAAGACAGATATTATATAAACAAATTTAACAGAGCTAAAGGGGACTTAAAAAAAGAATGGGCAGTTATAAATGAACTTTTTAACAAAGATGTGTCCTCATCGTCTCCGTCTTGTTTAAATTTAAACAGTAAAGTTATTGAAGGTACTGCAAATGTTGCTTATACTTTTAATAGCTTTTTTACGAATGTTGCGTCCAAAACTTTAAGAGATTCTGGTCTAATGCCGGATGTATCAATTGATGAATGCACTAATCCTATTGGAAGCCGAGCGTGTAGACAGGAGCTTTTTTTATGATCCGATTTCATCTTTTGAACTTTATCAGCAAATTATGGCATTAGACAATTCAAACTCGTCTACCAGCAAAAGTTTATCAAATTACTTTTTAAAACAAATTGCTAACAATTTTGCTTTCGTTCTGGCTCATATCTTCAACAAAAGCATTTTCAATGGAGTCTTTCCTAATTGTTTAAAAATGGCAGAGGTCATTCCCATATTTAAGAAAGGTGATCGGAAAGAGTTGAATAATTATAGACCTATCTCTTTGCTATTCGTCTTTTCCAAAATCTTTGAAAAGCTGTTGAAAAAAAGAATCTTTTGTTTTCTGGAAAAATATTCCTTCTTCAGTAGAAGTCAATATGGCTTCAGGGCAAATAAATCTACAGAGGATGCTCTTGTAAGCATCGGTTCTGAAGTCTTTGATAGTTTTAATAAAAATAAATTTCCTGCTTCTCTGTTTGTTGATGTAACGAAGGGTTTCGATACTGTTAATCATAGTATTCTACTATTGAAGTTAAAAAAGGTTGGTTTCAGGGTGTTGCGGTAAAATTTACCACAACAAAAATCATCTTACGATAGTTTGTCCGAGACCCTTATTCTCTTAATTTTGGTTGCAGCTGCATGGTTCTGGGTGAGTTGAGGGCAGCCATGGTCCCATCAACCAGTGGCGTACTCACAGAGAACCCTGCAAAAGCAACCAACCATTTGCGAGTAGAACGGACGGTTCTACAAAACTCTTTACCCCTCCTAATCACTTCCTGATTCCTGATACCTACCCCATCTTTCCACCTGGATTGCCATCAATCGTGTTGAGCCAGCAGGTTGGCTGGAGACTCGCACGCAACGCTGTGTGTGAACAAAGAGTAAAGACAGAAGGAGTCTGTCCAAAGGATCAAATACACAAACCTACACTAAACACATCAGATCAAACACCACATACACAAACCACACGGAGAAACAATATTAGAAACCATTACAATCATCACACACACAAACCTATTTTCATACACAAATAGTCATCACACATACTCACACTGATACACAAATCATCCATCACACATATACACACAAATCATCCATCACACATATACACACAAATCAGTCATCATCCACATACAACAACACTGATACACAAGTTGATCAACACCAAATCATCAATGGCAAAGTACCCAACGAACATACTTTTCTATGGCCGAGTGCCCAACTTTTAACTTTAATTTTAACTTTTACTAATCGCCACTTAAATTTTGTTGCAGGAAAATCACGTTATTTGTCAGTCTTCCCCTGTTAAAAATCTGAACAAAAGTCCACCAGACCTAAATTGTAAAAATACGCGTTACCAATTTTTCCTCCTTCTCTTCGAAACATTTTACTACGTCGTTACTAGAAAAATTGTCTGCAGACCCGTTCTGCACATAACTTTTCCAACCACCGATGTAGCTTACCTTTTAGTTGCACAGAATGGTGCATGTCTTCGCTTTATCGCTTTCGCTACCAAAAAAGGCACTGAACTCTTCCATCAGCTGTAAGCCGACCATAATCTCCCAAGATCGTGGAAATTTGGTGGCTAAGGGGAATATTGAGAGACAGTAGGGTATTCCAAATAAAACGGTAGTCCTCTCACGCAAAATGCTGATTGGTGCTAAATATCCGTAATGGAACCCACTGTGGCTGAATGAACGGCCAGAGCAAATCGACGAACATGAGACAGCTTGACAAGAGAGTTGGGGAAGTCACTTCATTGTTGGCTATAGAACATAGAGGTTTTGTTGAAAAAGCGATAAACGATTTGGAGAAATTAATTTTTGGATCAGCCATATTGGTTAATTTTTTGAGATTTTTGTTTTCAAAATTCACAAGTTGCAAGTCTTGTAGCTTGTTTTTGGCAAATTAATAATTACCTGAGCAATTTATCTTGTTCCCTGTCGTGTGGATAAAGGGTTCTGGCAGAACGGGCCAGCACAGAATTTCCCAACAGGAAAACTTGGAAAAGTGTCAGTTTAGGACACAGGAATTGAAGGAGGAACGATTGAATTTGCAGATAAGTAGAGTGAAAGCTATTGTGTAAAGTGTGCGTTGAAAATTGTTGAATTTTGCTTCAATTGTGCGATAAAATCTGGTTGTCTTTTGTGCCGATAATTTCCCGTATTTTGAGGGACTCGCGACCTTTTCATTGCCATACGGCATTTTCAAGACAGCACGATAACGGGCTTTTCTTGCTTCTTTTGTCTGTGGCGAAACTACTGTTTACTTTCTTTCTTTTGCTTTTTCTTAATCTTTTAAAAACTATTGTAATCTTATTATCCGAAAAGATTTGGGTTTTTAATCCTGAACTTTAAGGTTTTCCCAACCCCACTATCTAAACATTAAAATTTCCATTTTCATTCATAACAAAATCATCTTTTGTTTTTCCACTCAAACTCGTTCTTTCTCCTTGGTCGTATTTTCTTTTTCTTATTTTTCAGCAAAGGTTTGAAAATTCCTTTTACTAAAAATTTTCTGGCGCCCACTAATTTTCGTTGACCCTCGGACTAACGAAAATTTTATTACCTTTTATCAAATAAAATACCATCTACCTACCTCAAATAACAATCAATCAAAAACTTTTCTATCGAACACACCCCCAGCTGAGCGGCCGTGGTATCAGCATAAATTGTTGCTGGACGCGCTTTTCCTTTCCAGACAACAAACATACCTTTTTCTATCAAACGTCATTTATCGAAAATTTTCCCTCGCGTGCACATCGGTCGTGCAATTGTTTTTCTTTTAATTTCTTTGGAATCGTATATTCCTTTTGTTTTGTTCTAGTCCGCGGTTTATTAGTTCGTTTACTATCTTAATTTCTAACTTGTAAAGTAATTACAATAAATAATAAATATATATTAAGAAATATAAAGTTCTGTGGAAGGAAAGGTGCAACAAGGGGTTTTATTCTAAAGTGGTTTAGTTCATATCTTGAAAATAGAAAACAAAGAGTAAGAGTTGAAGCTGTTTTTAGCGAATGGCTTGACATAGACACTGGTGTGGCTCAAGGCTCTGTCCTTGGACCGCTTTTGTTTTTAATTTACATCAACTCGCTTTTTTTTCAACCTCTAAAAGGTAGTACTATTGGGTTTGCAGATGACACAGCTCTCGTTTACTCCGCTTCATCCTTGTTAGCTTTAATAGCTGATATCAATCATGATTTGGAAATCTTAAGACACTGGTTTGTTACTCATAAACTTGTGCTCAGTGAAAAGACCAAAATTCATCTTCAACCATCTTAATCTCCACTTACCAAAGCTTATATTTCATAGTTGTGAATGTAATAGCATATTTATAAGCTCGAGAACATGCCATTCAAGACTATGCAGTACGTCTTTCAATGAAAATTCAAGTTGTTCCACAAAATGCTTTGTTAGAAATAAAAGAAAGAAAAAGACGGCAATAGGCTGTATTTTAAATTTTATTTTTTTTTTTATAATATACGCGCACATCAAGGGGATATTAATACCCTTATAATGTTATTAACACAGTGCGAGCGGTTAAAAAGGAAGTAAAGGATTAGAAAGGAGGTGCCGATGCACATTACTTTTAAACTTCTGTGTATTACAATGAGAGGGGAAAACAGAGTCAGGTAAAGCATTCCACATCCGAGTAGTACGGCTTAAGAATGAATCTCTATATTTCACTTTACGACCGAAATTGGGCTGAAGGTAAAACTGATTTGCATTCCTTGCGAGGCGTGTATTGCGGTTAAATTGCTTAAGGGGAGGAATGCAACTGGCTATTTCGTCCGAGCATTGTTTGTAAAAAAACCTATAGAAAAGAGAGAGACATGAAACATTACGACGATGATCAAGACAATCAATTGATTCAACAATTGAACTATCACCTATCATTCTTAATGCTCTGTTTTGAGCCTTATCAAGTAGGCACAATGATGTTTTAGGAGCACCTGACCAGATATGTGAATTGTACTCTAACTTAGGACGGATGTAGGCTTTATAAATAGTAGCCAGATCAGAAGGGGTGAAAAATTTCCTGCACCTTTTAAGGAAACCTAAGCATTTAGCAGCATTTTTGGCGACTTCAAATATGTGGTCATTCCAACGAAGATCATCGTTGACACACATACCAAGTACTGACAGCTTTTCGGTTTCTTCGATGCAGGTACCATTCATGGATAATGGCAATGGGGGAATGTTAAGCTTCAACGACAAGAGACAGCATTGAGTTTTCGAAGCATTGAATTCTACTCGGTTCATAAGACCCCATGAAACAATGCTGTCAAGGTCAGAATTCAATGAGCTTATTATACGCAACCGTTCCATTTCCACATCCGAAGAGCAGGGACGAGAATTTGGAAACGAATATGAAAAGCTGAGGGTCGAGTCGTCAGCAAAACAGTTAAGCGGATTAGAAGTTTCAGACAAGAGATCATTAATGAAAATGAGGAAGAGAGTCGGAGACAAAACGGATATATAACTAATTGGATTTAACATAATACTCTTTTTGGAAAAGTACATAATTTATCACAAACTATCACTAATTAATAAGATTTATCTTAAAGTGTTGGCTTATAAATACTTAACAGACTAAACTAAACTAAACATTATTGTTTCGAGAAATAGGTATGAAAAGTTATGCGATAAAGTTGAGAAAGAGGTGCTTGTAGGCAAAGACAGATAATATATAAACAAATTTAACAGAGCTAAAGGGGACTTAAAAAAAGAATGGGCAGTTATAAATGAACTTTTTAACAAAGATGTGTCCTCATCGTCTCCGTCTTGTTTAAATTTAAACAGTAAAGTTATTGAAGGTACTGCAAATGTTGCTAATATTTTTAATAGCTTTTTTACGAATGTTGCGTCCAAAACTTTAAGAGATTCTGGTCTAATGCCGGATGTATCAATTGATGAATGCACTATTCCTATTGGAAGCCGAGCGTGTAGACAGGAGCTTTTTTTATGATCCGATTTCATCTTTTGAACTTTATCAGCAAATTATGGCATTAGACAATTCAAACTCGTCTACCAGCAAAAGTTTATCAAATTACTTTTTAAAACAAATTGCTAACAATTTTGCTTTCGTTCTGGCTCATATCTTCAACAAAAGCATTTTCAATGGAGTCTTTCCTAATTGTTTAAAAATGGCAGAGGTCATTCCCATATTTAAGAAAGGTGATCGGAAAGAGTTGAATAATTATAGACCTATCTCTTTGCTATTCGTCTTTTCCAAAATCTTTGAAAAGCTGTTGAAAAAAAGAATCTTTTGTTTTCTGGAAAAATATTCCTTCTTCAGTAGAAGTCAATATGGCTTCAGGGCAAATAAATCTACAGAGGATGCTCTTGTAAGCATCGGTTCTGAAGTCTTTGATAGTTTTAATAAAAATAAATTTCCTGCTTCTCTGTTTGTTGATGTAACGAAGGGTTTCGATACTGTTAATCATAATATTCTACTATTGAAGTTAAAAAAGGTTGGTTTCAGGGTGTTGCGGTAAAATTTACCACAACAAAAATCATCTTACGATAGTTTGTCCGAGACCCTTATTCTCTTAATTTTGGTTGCAGCTGCATAGTTCTGGGTGAGTTGAGGGCAGCCATGGTCCCATCAACCAGTGGCGTACTCACAGAGAACCCTGCAAAAGCAACCAACCATTTGCGAGTAGAACGGACGGTTCTACAAAACTCTTTACCCCTCCTAATCACTTCCTGATTCCTGATACCTACCCCATCTTTCCACCTGGATTGCCATCAATCGTGTTGAGCCAGCAGGTTGGCTGGAGACTCGCACGCAACGCTGTGTGTGAACAAAGAGTAAAGACAGAAGGAGTCTGTCCAAAGGATCAAATACACAAACCTACACTAAACACATCAGATCAAACACCACATACACAAACCACACGGAGAAACAATATTAGAAACCATTACAATCATCACACACACAAACCTATTTTCATACACAAATAGTCATCACACATACTCACACTGATACACAAATCATCCATCACACATATACACACAAATCATCCATCACACATATACACACAAATCAGTCATCATCCACATACAACAACACTGATACACAAGTTGATCAACACCAAATCATAAAATGGCAAAGTACCCAACGAACATACTTTTCTATGGCCGAGTGCCCAACTTTTAACTTTAATTTTAACTTTTACTAATCGCCACTTAAATTTTGTTGCAGGAAAATCACGTTATTTGTCAGTCTTCCCCTGTTAAAAATCTGAACAAAAGTCCACCAGACCTAAATTGTAAAAATACGCGTTACCAATTTTTCCTCCTTCTCTTCGAAACATTTTACTACGTCGTTACTAGAAAAATTGTCTGCAGACCCGTTCTGCACATAACTTTTCCAACCACCGATGTAGCTTACCTTTTAGTTGCACAGAATGGTGCATGTCTTCGCTTTATCGCTTTCGCTACCAAAAAAGGCACTGAACTCTTCCATCAGCTGTAAGCCGACCATAATCTCCCAAGATCGTGGAAATTTGGTGGCTAAGGGGAATATTGAGAGACAGTAGGGTATTCCAAATAAAACGGTAGTCCTCTCACGCAAAATGCTGATTGGTGCTAAATATCCGTAATGGAACCCACTGTGGCTGAATGAACGGCCAGAGCAAATCGACGAACATGAGACAGCTTGACAAGAGAGTTGGGGAAGTCACTTCATTGTTGGCTATAGAACATAGAGGTTTTGTTGAAAAAGCGATAAACGATTTGGAGAAATTAATTTTTGGATCAGCCATATTGGTTAATTTTTTGAGATTTTTGTTTTCAAAATTCACAAGTTGCAAGTCTTGTAGCTTGTTTTTGGCAAATTAATAATTACCTGAGCAATTTATCTTGTTCCCTGTCGTGTGGATAAAGGGTTCTGGCAGAACGGGCCAGCACAGAATTTCCCAACAGGAAAACTTGGAAAAGTGTCAGTTTAGGACACAGGAATTGAAGGAGGAACGATTGAATTTGCAGATAAGTAGAGTGAAAGCTATTGTGTAAAGTGTGCGTTGAAAATTGTTGAATTTTGCTTCAATTGTGCGATAAAATCTGGTTGTCTTTTGTGCCGATAATTTCCCGTATTTTGAGGGACTCGCGACCTTTTCATTGCCATACGGCATTTTCAAGACAGCACGATAACGGGCTTTTCTTGCTTCTTTTGTCTGTGGCGAAACTACTGTTTACTTTCTTTCTTTTGCTTTTTCTTAATCTTTTAAAAACTATTGTAATCTTATTATCCGAAAAGATTTGGGTTTTTAATCCTGAACTTTAAGGTTTTCCCAACCCCACTATCTAAACATTAAAATTTCCATTTTCATTCATAACAAAATCATCTTTTGTTTTTCCACTCAAACTCGTTCTTTCTCCTTGGTCGTATTTTCTTTTTCTTATTTTTCAGCAAAGGTTTGAAAATTCCTTTTACTAAAAATTTTCTGGCGCCCACTAATTTTCGTTGACCCTCGGACTAACGAAAATTTTATTACCTTTTATCAAATAAAATACCATCTACCTACCTCAAATAACAATCAATCAAAAACTTTTCTATCGAACACACCCCCAGCTGAGCGGCCGTGGTATCAGCATAAATTGTTGCTGGACGCGCTTTTCCTTTCCAGACAACAAACAAACCTTTTTCTATCAAACGTCATTTATCGAAAATTTTCCCTCGCGTGCACATCGGTCGTGCAATTGTTTTTCTTTTAATTTCTTTGGAATCGTATATTCCTTTTGTTTTGTTCTAGTCCGCGGTTTATTAGTTCGTTTACTATCTTAATTTCTAACTTGTAAAGTAATTACAATAAATAATAAATATATATTAAGAAATATAAAGTTCTGTGGAAGGAAAGGTGCAACAAGGGGTTTTATTCTAAAGTGGTTTAGTTCATATCTTGAAAATAGAAAACAAAGAGTAAGAGTTGAAGCTGTTTTTAGCGAATGGCTTGACATAGACACTGGTGTGGCTCAAGGCTCTGTCCTTGGACCGCTTTTGTTTTTAATTTACATCAACTCGCTTTTTTTTCAACCTCTAAAAGGTAGTACTATTGGTTTTGCAGATGACACAGCTCTCGTTTACTCCGCTTCATCCTTGTTAGCTTTAATAGCTGATATCAATCATGATTTGGAAATCTTAAGACACTGGTTACTCATAAACTTGTGCTCAGTGAAAAGACCAAAATTCATCTTCAACCATCTTAATCTCCACTTACCAAAGCTTATATTTCATAGTTGTGAATGTAATAGCATATTTATAAGCTCGAGAACATGCCATTCAAGACTATGCAGTACGTCTTTCAATGAAAATTCAAGTTGTTCCACAAAATGCTTTGTTAGAAATAAAAGAAAGAAAAAGACGGCAATAGGCTGCATTTAAATTTTTTTTTTTTTTTTTTATAATATACGCGCACATCAAGGGGATATTAATACCCTTATAATGTTATTAACACAGTGCGAGCGGTTAAAAAGGAAGTAAAGGATTAGAAAGGAGGTGCCGATGCACATTACTTTTAAACTTCTGTGTATTACAATGAGAGGGGAAAACAGAGTCAGGTAAAGCATTCCACATCCGAGTAGTACGGCTTAAGAATGAATCTCTATATTTCACTTTACGACCGAAATTGGGCTGAAGGTAAAACTGATTTGCATTCCTTGCGAGGCGTGTATTGCGGTTAAATTGCTTAAGGGGAGGAATGCAACTGGCTATTTCGTCCGAGCATTGTTTGTAAAAAAACCTATAGAAAAGAGAGAGACATGAAACATTACGACGATGATCAAGACAATCAATTGATTCAACAATTGAACTATCACCTATCATTCTTAATGCTCTGTTTTGAGCCTTATCAAGTAGGCACAATGATGTTTTAGGAGCACCTGACCAGATATGTGAATTGTACTCTAACTTAGGACGGATGTAGGCTTTATAAATAGTAGCCAGATCAGAAGGGGTGAAAAATTTCCTGCACCTTTTAAGGAAACCTAAGCATTTAGCAGCATTTTTGGCGACTTCAAATATGTGGTCATTCCAACGAAGATCATCGTTGACACACATACCAAGTACTGACAGCTTTTCGGTTTCTTCGATGCAGGTACCATTCATGGATAATGGCAATGGGGGAATGTTAAGCTTCAACGACAAGAGACAGCATTGAGTTTTCGAAGCATTGAATTCTACTCGGTTCATAAGACCCCATGAAACAATGCTGTCAAGGTCAGAATTCAATGAGCTTATTATACGCAACCGTTCCATTTCCACATCCGAAGAGCAGGGACGAGAATTTGGAAACGAATATGAAAAGCTGAGGGTCGAGTCGTCAGCAAAACAGTTAAGCGGATTAGAAGTTTCAGACAAGAGATCATTAATGAAAATGAGGAAGAGAGTCGGAGACAAAACGGATATATAACTAATTGGATTTAACATAATACTCTTTTTGGAAAAGTACATAATTTATCACAAACTATCACTAATTAATAAGATTTATCTTAAAGTGTTGGCTTATAAATACTTAACAGACTAAACTAAACTAAACATTATTGTTTCGAGAAATAGGTATGAAAAGTTATGCGATAAAGTTGAGAAAGAGGTGCTTGTAGGCAAAGACAGATAATATATAAACAAATTTAACAGAGCTAAAGGGGACTTAAAAAAAGAATGGGCAGTTATAAATGAACTTTTTAACAAAGATGTGTCCTCATCGTCTCCGTCTTGTTTAAATTTAAACAGTAAAGTTATTGAAGGTACTGCAAATGTTGCTAATATTTTTAATAGCTTTTTTACGAATGTTGCGTCCAAAACTTTAAGAGATTCTGGTCTAATGCCGGATGTATCAATTGATGAATGCACTATTCCTATTGGAAGCCGAGCGTGTAGACAGGAGCTTTTTTTATGATCCGATTTCATCTTTTGAACTTTATCAGCAAATTATGGCATTAGACAATTCAAACTCGTCTACCAGCAAAAGTTTATCAAATTACTTTTTAAAACAAATTGCTAACAATTTTGCTTTCGTTCTGGCTCATATCTTCAACAAAAGCATTTTCAATGGAGTCTTTCCTAATTGTTTAAAAATGGCAGAGGTCATTCCCATATTTAAGAAAGGTGATCGGAAAGAGTTGAATAATTATAGACCTATCTCTTTGCTATTCGTCTTTTCCAAAATCTTTGAAAAGCTGTTGAAAAAAAGAATCTTTTGTTTTCTGGAAAAATATTCCTTCTTCAGTAGAAGTCAATATGGCTTCAGGGCAAATAAATCTACAGAGGATGCTCTTGTAAGCATCGGTTCTGAAGTCTTTGATAGTTTTAATAAAAATAAATTTCCTGCTTCTCTGTTTGTTGATGTAACGAAGGGTTTCGATACTGTTAATCATAATATTCTACTATTGAAGTTAAAAAAGGTTGGTTTCAGGGTGTTGCGGTAAAATTTACCACAACAAAAATCATCTTACGATAGTTTGTCCGAGACCCTTATTCTCTTAATTTTGGTTGCAGCTGCATGGTTCTGGGTGAGTTGAGGGCAGCCATGGTCCCATCAACCAGTGGCGTACTCACAGAGAACCCTGCAAAAGCAACCAACCATTTGCGAGTAGAACGGACGGTTCTACAAAACTCTTTACCCCTCCTAATCACTTCCTGATTCCTGATACCTACCCCATCTTTCCACCTGGATTGCCATCAATCGTGTTGAGCCAGCAGGTTGGCTGGAGACTCGCACGCAACGCTGTGTGTGAACAAAGAGTAAAGACAGAAGGAGTCTGTCCAAAGGATCAAATACACAAACCTACACTAAACACATCAGATCAAACACCACATACACAAACCACACGGAGAAACAATATTAGAAACCATTACAATCATCACACACACAAACCTATTTTCATACACAAATAGTCATCACACATACTCACACTGATACACAAATCATCCATCACACATATACACACAAATCATCCATCACACATATACACACAAATCAGTCATCATCCACATACAACAACACTGATACACAAGTTGATCAACACCAAATCATCAATGGCAAAGTACCCAACGAACATACTTTTCTATGGCCGAGTGCCCAACTTTTAACTTTAATTTTAACTTTTACTAATCGCCACTTAAATTTTGTTGCAGGAAAATCACGTTATTTGTCAGTCTTCCCCTGTTAAAAATCTGAACAAAAGTCCACCAGACCTAAATTGTAAAAATACGCGTTACCAATTTTTCCTCCTTCTCTTCGAAACATTTTACTACGTCGTTACTAGAAAAATTGTCTGCAGACCCGTTCTGCACATAACTTTTCCAACCACCGATGTAGCTTACCTTTTAGTTGCACAGAATGGTGCATGTCTTCGCTTTATCGCTTTCGCTACCAAAAAAGGCACTGAACTCTTCCATCAGCTGTAAGCCGACCATAATCTCCCAAGATCGTGGAAATTTGGTGGCTAAGGGGAATATTGAGAGACAGTAGGGTATTCCAAATAAAACGGTAGTCCTCTCACGCAAAATGCTGATTGGTGCTAAATATCCGTAATGGAACCCACTGTGGCTGAATGAACGGCCAGAGCAAATCGACGAACATGAGACAGCTTGACAAGAGAGTTGGGGAAGTCACTTCATTGTTGGCTATAGAACATAGAGGTTTTGTTGAAAAAGCGATAAACGATTTGGAGAAATTAATTTTTGGATCAGCCATATTGGTTAATTTTTTGAGATTTTTGTTTTCAAAATTCACAAGTTGCAAGTCTTGTAGCTTGTTTTTGGCAAATTAATAATTACCTGAGCAATTTATCTTGTTCCCTGTCGTGTGGATAAAGGGTTCTGGCAGAACGGGCCAGCACAGAATTTCCCAACAGGAAAACTTGGAAAAGTGTCAGTTTAGGACACAGGAATTGAAGGAGGAACGATTGAATTTGCAGATAAGTAGAGTGAAAGCTATTGTGTAAAGTGTGCGTTGAAAATTGTTGAATTTTGCTTCAATTGTGCGATAAAATCTGGTTGTCTTTTGTGCCGATAATTTCCCGTATTTTGAGGGACTCGCGACCTTTTCATTGCCATACGGCATTTTCAAGACAGCACGATAACGGGCTTTTCTTGCTTCTTTTGTCTGTGGCGAAACTACTGTTTACTTTCTTTCTTTTGCTTTTTCTTAATCTTTTAAAAACTATTGTAATCTTATTATCCGAAAAGATTTGGGTTTTTAATCCTGAACTTTAAGGTTTTCCCAACCCCACTATCTAAACATTAAAATTTCCATTTTCATTCATAACAAAATCATCTTTTGTTTTTCCACTCAAACTCGTTCTTTCTCCTTGGTCGTATTTTCTTTTTCTTATTTTTCAGCAAAGGTTTGAAAATTCCTTTTACTAAAAATTTTCTGGCGCCCACTAATTTTCGTTGACCCTCGGACTAACGAAAATTTTATTACCTTTTATCAAATAAAATACCATCTACCTACCTCAAATAACAATCAATCAAAAACTTTTCTATCGAACACACCCCCAGCTGAGCGGCCGTGGTATCAGCATAAATTGTTGCTGGACGCGCTTTTCCTTTCCAGACAACAAACATACCTTTTTCTATCAAACGTCATTTATCGAAAATTTTCCCTCGCGTGCACATCGGTCGTGCAATTGTTTTTCTTTTAATTTCTTTGGAATCGTATATTCCTTTTGTTTTGTTCTAGTCCGCGGTTTATTAGTTCGTTTACTATCTTAATTTCTAACTTGTAAAGTAATTACAATAAATAATAAATATATATTAAGAAATATAAAGTTCTGTGGAAGGAAAGGTGCAACAAGGGGTTTTATTCTAAAGTGGTTTAGTTCATATCTTGAAAATAGAAAACAAAGAGTAAGAGTTGAAGCTGTTTTTAGCGAATGGCTTGACATAGACACTGGTGTGGCTCAAGGCTCTGTCCTTGGACCGCTTTTGTTTTTAATTTACATCAACTCGCTTTTTTTTCAACCTCTAAAAGGTAGTACTATTGGGTTTGCAGATGACACAGCTCTCGTTTACTCCGCTTCATCCTTGTTAGCTTTAATAGCTGATATCAATCATGATTTGGAAATCTTAAGACACTGGTTTGTTACTCATAAACTTGTGCTCAGTGAAAAGACCAAAATTCATCTTCAACCATCTTAATCTCCACTTACCAAAGCTTATATTTCATAGTTGTGAATGTAATAGCATATTTATAAGCTCGAGAACATGCCATTCAAGACTATGCAGTACGTCTTTCAATGAAAATTCAAGTTGTTCCACAAAATGCTTTGTTAGAAATAAAAGAAAGAAAAAGACGGCAATAGGCTGTATTTTAAATTTTATTTTTTTTTTTATAATATACGCGCACATCAAGGGGATATTAATACCCTTATAATGTTATTAACACAGTGCGAGCGGTTAAAAAGGAAGTAAAGGATTAGAAAGGAGGTGCCGATGCACATTACTTTTAAACTTCTGTGTATTACAATGAGAGGGGAAAACAGAGTCAGGTAAAGCATTCCACATCCGAGTAGTACGGCTTAAGAATGAATCTCTATATTTCACTTTACGACCGAAATTGGGCTGAAGGTAAAACTGATTTGCATTCCTTGCGAGGCGTGTATTGCGGTTAAATTGCTTAAGGGGAGGAATGCAACTGGCTATTTCGTCCGAGCATTGTTTGTAAAAAAACCTATAGAAAAGAGAGAGACATGAAACATTACGACGATGATCAAGACAATCAATTGATTCAACAATTGAACTATCACCTATCATTCTTAATGCTCTGTTTTGAGCCTTATCAAGTAGGCACAATGATGTTTTAGGAGCACCTGACCAGATATGTGAATTGTACTCTAACTTAGGACGGATGTAGGCTTTATAAATAGTAGCCAGATCAGAAGGGGTGAAAAATTTCCTGCACCTTTTAAGGAAACCTAAGCATTTAGCAGCATTTTTGGCGACTTCAAATATGTGGTCATTCCAACGAAGATCATCGTTGACACACATACCAAGTACTGACAGCTTTTCGGTTTCTTCGATGCAGGTACCATTCATGGATAATGGCAATGGGGGAATGTTAAGCTTCAACGACAAGAGACAGCATTGAGTTTTCGAAGCATTGAATTCTACTCGGTTCATAAGACCCCATGAAACAATGCTGTCAAGGTCAGAATTCAATGAGCTTATTATACGCAACCGTTCGATTTCCACATCCGAAGAGCAGGGACGAGAATTTGGAAACGAATATGAAAAGCTGAGGGTCGAGTCGTCAGCAAAACAGTTAAGCGGATTAGAAGTTTCAGACAAGAGATCATTAATGAAAATGAGGAAGAGAGTCGGAGACAAAACGGATATATAACTAATTGGATTTAACATAATACTCTTTTTGGAAAAGTACATAGTTTATCACAAACTATCACTAATTAATAAGATTTATCTTAAAGTGTTGGCTTATAAATACTTAACAGACTAAACTAAACTAAACATTATTGTTTCGAGAAATAGGTATGAAAAGTTATGCGATAAAGTTGAGAAAGAGGTGCTTGTAGGCAAAGACAGATAATATATAAACAAATTTAACAGAGCTAAAGGGGACTTAAAAAAAGAATGGGCAGTTATAAATGAACTTTTTAACAAAGATGTGTCCTCATCGTCTCCGTCTTGTTTAAATTTAAACAGTAAAGTTATTGAAGGTACTGCAAATGTTGCTAATATTTTTAATAGCTTTTTTACGAATGTTGCGTCCAAAACTTTAAGAGATTCTGGTCTAATGCCGGATGTATCAATTGATGAATGCACTATTCCTATTGGAAGCCGAGCGTGTAGACAGGAGCTTTTTTTATGATCCGATTTCATCTTTTGAACTTTATCAGCAAATTATGGCATTAGACAATTCAAACTCGTCTACCAGCAAAAGTTTATCAAATTACTTTTTAAAACAAATTGCTAACAATTTTGCTTTCGTTCTGGCTCATATCTTCAACAAAAGCATTTTCAATGGAGTCTTTCCTAATTGTTTAAAAATGGCAGAGGTCATTCCCATATTTAAGAAAGGTGATCGGAAAGAGTTGAATAATTATAGACCTATCTCTTTGCTATTCGTCTTTTCCAAAATCTTTGAAAAGCTGTTGAAAAAAAGAATCTTTTGTTTTCTGGAAAAATATTCCTTCTTCAGTAGAAGTCAATATGGCTTCAGGGCAAATAAATCTACAGAGGATGCTCTTGTAAGCATCGGTTCTGAAGTCTTTGATAGTTTTAATAAAAATAAATTTCCTGCTTCTCTGTTTGTTGATGTAACGAAGGGTTTCGATACTGTTAATCATAATATTCTACTATTGAAGTTAAAAAAGGTTGGTTTCAGGGTGTTGCGGTAAAATTTACCACAACAAAAATCATCTTACGATAGTTTGTCCGAGACCCTTATTCTCTTAATTTTGGTTGCAGCTGCATGGTTCTGGGTGAGTTGAGGGCAGCCATGGTCCCATCAACCAGTGGCGTACTCACAGAGAACCCTGCAAAAGCAACCAACCATTTGCGAGTAGAACGGACGGTTCTACAAAACTCTTTACCCCTCCTAATCACTTCCTGATTCCTGATACCTACCCCATCTTTCCACCTGGATTGCCATCAATCGTGTTGAGCCAGCAGGTTGGCTGGAGACTCGCACGCAACGCTGTGTGTGAACAAAGAGTAAAGACAGAAGGAGTCTGTCCAAAGGATCAAATACACAAACCTACACTAAACACATCAGATCAAACACCACATACACAAACCACACAGAGAAACAATATTAGAAACCATTACAATCATCACACACACAAACCTATTTTCATACACAAATAGTCATCACACATACTCACACTGATACACAAATCATCCATCACACATATACACACAAATCATCCATCACACATATACACACAAATCAGTCATCATCCACATACAACAACACTGATACACAAGTTGATCAACACCAAATCATCAATGGCAAAGTACCCAACGAACATACTTTTCTATGGCCGAGTGCCCAACTTTTAACTTTAATTTTAACTTTTACTAATCGCCACTTAAATTTTGTTGCAGGAAAATCACGTTATTTGTCAGTCTTCCCCTGTTAAAAATCTGAACAAAAGTCCACCAGACCTAAATTGTAAAAATACGCGTTACCAATTTTTCCTCCTTCTCTTCGAAACATTTTACTACGTCGTTACTAGAAAAATTGTCTGCAGACCCGTTCTGCACATAACTTTTCCAACCACCGATGTAGCTTACCTTTTAGTTGCACAGAATGGTGCATGTCTTCGCTTTATCGCTTTCGCTACCAAAAAAGGCACTGAACTCTTCCATCAGCTGTAAGCCGACCATAATCTCCCAAGATCGTGGAAATTTGGTGGCTAAGGGGAATATTGAGAGACAGTAGGGTATTCCAAATAAAACGGTAGTCCTCTCACGCAAAATGCTGATTGGTGCTAAATATCCGTAATGGAACCCACTGTGGCTGAATGAACGGCCAGAGCAAATCGACGAACATGAGACAGCTTGACAAGAGAGTTGGGGAAGTCACTTCATTGTTGGCTATAGAACATAGAGGTTTTGTTGAAAAAGCGATAAACGATTTGGAGAAATTAATTTTTGGATCAGCCATATTGGTTAATTTTTTGAGATTTTTGTTTTCAAAATTCACAAGTTGCAAGTCTTGTAGCTTGTTTTTGGCAAATTAATAATTACCTGAGCAATTTATCTTGTTCCCTGTCGTGTGGATAAAGGGTTCTGGCAGAACGGGCCAGCACAGAATTTCCCAACAGGAAAACTTGGAAAAGTGTCAGTTTAGGACACAGGAATTGAAGGAGGAACGATTGAATTTGCAGATAAGTAGAGTGAAAGCTATTGTGTAAAGTGTGCGTTGAAAATTGTTGAATTTTGCTTCAATTGTGCGATAAAATCTGGTTGTCTTTTGTGCCGATAATTTCCCGTATTTTGAGGGACTCGCGACCTTTTCATTGCCATACGGCATTTTCAAGACAGCACGATAACGGGCTTTTCTTGCTTCTTTTGTCTGTGGCGAAACTACTGTTTACTTTCTTTCTTTTGCTTTTTCTTAATCTTTTAAAAACTATTGTAATCTTATTATCCGAAAAGATTTGGGTTTTTAATCCTGAACTTTAAGGTTTTCCCAACCCCACTATCTAAACATTAAAATTTCCATTTTCATTCATAACAAAATCATCTTTTGTTTTTCCACTCAAACTCGTTCTTTCTCCTTGGTCGTATTTTCTTTTTCTTATTTTTCAGCAAAGGTTTGAAAATTCCTTTTACTAAAAATTTTCTGGCGCCCACTAATTTTCGTTGACCCTCGGACTAACGAAAATTTTATTACCTTTTATCAAATAAAATACCATCTACCTACCTCAAATAACAATCAATCAAAAACTTTTCTATCGAACACACCCCCAGCTGAGCGGCCGTGGTATCAGCATAAATTGTTGCTGGACGCGCTTTTCCTTTCCAGACAACAAACATACCTTTTTCTATCAAACGTCATTTATCGAAAATTTTCCCTCGCGTGCACATCGGTCGTGCAATTGTTTTTCTTTTAATTTCTTTGGAATCGTATATTCCTTTTGTTTTGTTCTAGTCCGCGGTTTATTAGTTCGTTTACTATCTTAATTTCTAACTTGTAAAGTAATTACAATAAATAATAAATATATATTAAGAAATATAAAGTTCTGTGGAAGGAAAGGTGCAACAAGGGGTTTTATTCTAAAGTGGTTTAGTTCATATCTTGAAAATAGAAAACAAAGAGTAAGAGTTGAAGCTGTTTTTAGCGAATGGCTTGACATAGACACTGGTGTGGCTCAAGGCTCTGTCCTTGGACCGCTTTTGTTTTTAATTTACATCAACTCGCTTTTTTTTCAACCTCTAAAAGGTAGTACTATTGGGTTTGCAGATGACACAGCTCTCGTTTACTCCGCTTCATCCTTGTTAGCTTTAATAGCTGATATCAATCATGATTTGGAAATCTTAAGACACTGGTTTGTTACTCATAAACTTGTGCTCAGTGAAAAGACCAAAATTCATCTTCAACCATCTTAATCTCCACTTACCAAAGCTTATATTTCATAGTTGTGAATGTAATAGCATATTTATAAGCTCGAGAACATGCCATTCAAGACTATGCAGTACGTCTTTCAATGAAAATTCAAGTTGTTCCACAAAATGCTTTGTTAGAAATAAAAGAAAGAAAAAGACGGCAATAGGCTGTATTTTAAATTTTATTTTTTTTTTTATAATATACGCGCACATCAAGGGGATATTAATACCCTTATAATGTTATTAACACAGTGCGAGCGGTTAAAAAGGAAGTAAAGGATTAGAAAGGAGGTGCCGATGCACATTACTTTTAAACTTCTGTGTATTACAATGAGAGGGGAAAACAGAGTCAGGTAAAGCATTCCACATCCGAGTAGTACGGCTTAAGAATGAATCTCTATATTTCACTTTACGACCGAAATTGGGCTGAAGGTAAAACTGATTTGCATTCCTTGCGAGGCGTGTATTGCGGTTAAATTGCTTAAGGGGAGGAATGCAACTGGCTATTTCGTCCGAGCATTGTTTGTAAAAAAACCTATAGAAAAGAGAGAGACATGAAACATTACGACGATGATCAAGACAATCAATTGATTCAACAATTGAACTATCACCTATCATTCTTAATGCTCTGTTTTGAGCCTTATCAAGTAGGCACAATGATGTTTTAGGAGCACCTGACCAGATATGTGAATTGTACTCTAACTTAGGACGGATGTAGGCTTTATAAATAGTAGCCAGATCAGAAGGGGTGAAAAATTTCCTGCACCTTTTAAGGAAACCTAAGCATTTAGCAGCATTTTTGGCGACTTCAAATATGTGGTCATTCCAACGAAGATCATCGTTGACACACATACCAAGTACTGACAGCTTTTCGGTTTCTTCGATGCAGGTACCATTCATGGATAATGGCAATGGGGGAATGTTAAGCTTCAACGACAAGAGACAGCATTGAGTTTTCGAAGCATTGAATTCTACTCGGTTCATAAGACCCCATGAAACAATGCTGTCAAGGTCAGAATTCAATGAGCTTATTATACGCAACCGTTCCATTTCCACATCCGAAGAGCAGGGACGAGAATTTTGAAACGAATATGAAAAGCTGAGGGTCGAGTCGTCAGCAAAACAGTTAAGCGGATTAGAAGTTTCAGACAAGAGATCATTAATGAAAATGAGGAAGAGAGTCGGAGACAAAACGGATATATAACTAATTGGATTTAACATAATACTCTTTTTGGAAAAGTACATAATTTATCACAAACTATCACTAATTAATAAGATTTATCTTAAAGTGTTGGCTTATAAATACTTAACAGACTAAACTAAACTAAACATTATTGTTTCGAGAAATAGGTATGAAAAGTTATGCGATAAAGTTGAGAAAGAGGTGCTTGTAGGCAAAGACAGATAATATATAAACAAATTTAACAGAGCTAAAGGGGACTTAAAAAAAGAATGGGCAGTTATAAATGAACTTTTTAACAAAGATGTGTCCTCATCGTCTCCGTCTTGTTTAAATTTAAACAGTAAAGTTATTGAAGGTACTGCAAATGTTGCTAATATTTTTAATAGCTTTTTTACGAATGTTGCGTCCAAAACTTTAAGAGATTCTGGTCTAATGCCGGATGTATCAATTGATGAATGCACTATTCCTATTGGAAGCCGAGCGTGTAGACAGGAGCTTTTTTTATGATCCGATTTCATCTTTTGAACTTTATCAGCAAATTATGGCATTAGACAATTCAAACTCGTCTACCAGCAAAAGTTTATCAAATTACTTTTTAAAACAAATTGCTAACAATTTTGCTTTCGTTCTGGCTCATATCTTCAACAAAAGCATTTTCAATGGAGTCTTTCCTAATTGTTTAAAAATGGCAGAGGTCATTCCCATATTTAAGAAAGGTGATCGGAAAGAGTTGAATAATTATAGACCTATCTCTTTGCTATTCGTCTTTTCCAAAATCTTTGAAAAGCTGTTGAAAAAAAGAATCTTTTGTTTTCTGGAAAAATATTCCTTCTTCAGTAGAAGTCAATATGGCTTCAGGGCAAATAAATCTACAGAGGATGCTCTTGTAAGCATCGGTTCTGAAGTCTTTGATAGTTTTAATAAAAATAAATTTCCTGCTTCTCTGTTTGTTGATGTAACGAAGGGTTTCGATACTGTTAATCATAATATTCTACTATTGAAGTTAAAAAAGGTTGGTTTCAGGGTGTTGCGGTAAAATTTACCACAACAAAAATCATCTTACGATAGTTTGTCCGAGACCCTTATTCTCTTAATTTTGGTTGCAGCTGCATGGTTCTGGGTGAGTTGAGGGCAGCCATGGTCCCATCAACCAGTGGCGTACTCACAGAGAACCCTGCAAAAGCAACCAACCATTTGCGAGTAGAACGGACGGTTCTACAAAACTCTTTACCCCTCCTAATCACTTCCTGATTCCTGATACCTACCCCATCTTTCCACCTGGATTGCCATCAATCGTGTTGAGCCAGCAGGTTGGCTGGAGACTCGCACGCAACGCTGTGTGTGAACAAAGAGTAAAGACAGAAGGAGTCTGTCCAAAGGATCAAATACACAAACCTACACTAAACACATCAGATCAAACACCACATACACAAACCACACGGAGAAACAATATTAGAAACCATTACAATCATCACACACACAAACCTATTTTCATACACAAATAGTCATCACACATACTCACACTGATACACAAATCATCCATCACACATATACACACAAATCATCCATCACACATATACACACAAATCAGTCATCATCCACATACAACAACACTGATACACAAGTTGATCAACACCAAATCATCAATGGCAAAGTACCCAACGAACATACTTTTCTATGGCCGAGTGCCCAACTTTTAACTTTAATTTTAACTTTTACTAATCGCCACTTAAATTTTGTTGCAGGAAAATCACGTTATTTGTCAGTCTTCCCCTGTTAAAAATCTGAACAAAAGTCCACCAGACCTAAATTGTAAAAATACGCGTTACCAATTTTTCCTCCTTCTCTTCGAAACATTTTACTACGTCGTTACTAGAAAAATTGTCTGCAGACCCGTTCTGCACATAACTTTTCCAACCACCGATGTAGCTTACCTTTTAGTTGCACAGAATGGTGCATGTCTTCGCTTTATCGCTTTCGCTACCAAAAAAGGCACTGAACTCTTCCATCAGCTGTAAGCCGACCATAATCTCCCAAGATCGTGGAAATTTGGTGGCTAAGGGGAATATTGAGAGACAGTAGGGTATTCCAAATAAAACGGTAGTCCTCTCACGCAAAATGCTGATTGGTGCTAAATATCCGTAATGGAACCCACTGTGGCTGAATGAACGGCCAGAGCAAATCGACGAACATGAGACAGCTTGACAAGAGAGTTGGGGAAGTCACTTCATTGTTGGCTATAGAACATAGAGGTTTTGTTGAAAAAGCGATAAACGATTTGGAGAAATTAATTTTTGGATCAGCCATATTGGTTAATTTTTTGAGATTTTTGTTTTCAAAATTCACAAGTTGCAAGTCTTGTAGCTTGTTTTTGGCAAATTAATAATTACCTGAGCAATTTATCTTGTTCCCTGTCGTGTGGATAAAGGGTTCTGGCAGAACGGGCCAGCACAGAATTTCCCAACAGGAAAACTTGGAAAAGTGTCAGTTTAGGACACAGGAATTGAAGGAGGAACGATTGAATTTGCAGATAAGTAGAGTGAAAGCTATTGTGTAAAGTGTGCGTTGAAAATTGTTGAATTTTGCTTCAATTGTGCGATAAAATCTGGTTGTCTTTTGTGCCGATAATTTCCCGTATTTTGAGGGACTCGCGACCTTTTCATTGCCATACGGCATTTTCAAGACAGCACGATAACGGGCTTTTCTTGCTTCTTTTGTCTGTGGCGAAACTACTGTTTACTTTCTTTCTTTTGCTTTTTCTTAATCTTTTAAAAACTATTGTAATCTTATTATCCGAAAAGATTTGGGTTTTTAATCCTGAACTTTAAGGTTTTCCCAACCCCACTATCTAAACATTAAAATTTCCATTTTCATTCATAACAAAATCATCTTTTGTTTTTCCACTCAAACTCGTTCTTTCTCCTTGGTCGTATTTTCTTTTTCTTATTTTTCAGCAAAGGTTTGAAAATTCCTTTTACTAAAAATTTTCTGGCGCCCACTAATTTTCGTTGACCCTCGGACTAACGAAAATTTTATTACCTTTTATCAAATAAAATACCATCTACCTACCTCAAATAACAATCAATCAAAAACTTTTCTATCGAACACACCCCCAGCTGAGCGGCCGTGGTATCAGCATAAATTGTTGCTGGACGCGCTTTTCCTTTCCAGACAACAAACATACCTTTTTCTATCAAACGTCATTTATCGAAAATTTTCCCTCGCGTGCACATCGGTCGTGCAATTGTTTTTCTTTTAATTTCTTTGGAATCGTATATTCCTTTTGTTTTGTTCTAGTCCGCGGTTTATTAGTTCGTTTACTATCTTAATTTCTAACTTGTAAAGTAATTACAATAAATAATAAATATATATTAAGAAATATAAAGTTCTGTGGAAGGAAAGGTGCAACAAGGGGTTTTATTCTAAAGTGGTTTAGTTCATATCTTGAAAATAGAAAACAAAGAGTAAGAGTTGAAGCTGTTTTTAGCGAATGGCTTGACATAGACACTGGTGTGGCTCAAGGCTCTGTCCTTGGACCGCTTTTGTTTTTAATTTACATCAACTCGCTTTTTTTTCAACCTCTAAAAGGTAGTACTATTGGTTTTGCAGATGACACAGCTCTCGTTTACTCCGCTTCATCCTTGTTAGCTTTAATAGCTGATATCAATCATGATTTGGAAATCTTAAGACACTGGTTACTCATAAACTTGTGCTCAGTGAAAAGACCAAAATTCATCTTCAACCATCTTAATCTCCACTTACCAAAGCTTATATTTCATAGTTGTGAATGTAATAGCATATTTATAAGCTCGAGAACATGCCATTCAAGACTATGCAGTACGTCTTTCAATGAAAATTCAAGTTGTTCCACAAAATGCTTTGTTAGAAATAAAAGAAAGAAAAAGACGGCAATAGGCTGCATTTTAATTTTTTTTTTTTTTTTTTATAATATACGCGCACATCAAGGGGATATTAATACCCTTATAATGTTATTAACACAGTGCGAGCGGTTAAAAAGGAAGTAAAGGATTAGAAAGGAGGTGCCGATGCACATTACTTTTAAACTTCTGTGTATTACAATGAGAGGGGAAAACAGAGTCAGGTAAAGCATTCCACATCCGAGTAGTACGGCTTAAGAATGAATCTCTATATTTCACTTTACGACCGAAATTGGGCTGAAGGTAAAACTGATTTGCATTCCTTGCGAGGCGTGTATTGCGGTTAAATTGCTTAAGGGGAGGAATGCAACTGGCTATTTCGTCCGAGCATTGTTTGTAAAAAAACCTATAGAAAAGAGAGAGACATGAAACATTACGACGATGATCAAGACAATCAATTGATTCAACAATTGAACTATCACCTATCATTCTTAATGCTCTGTTTTGAGCCTTATCAAGTAGGCACAATGATGTTTTAGGAGCACCTGACCAGATATGTGAATTGTACTCTAACTTAGGACGGATGTAGGCTTTATAAATAGTAGCCAGATCAGAAGGGGTGAAAAATTTCCTGCACCTTTTAAGGAAACCTAAGCATTTAGCAGCATGTAAAAGAAGAAAGAGACAAATAGTATTTCATCTTAAAAGCTTTTTTTTAACAAAAACTCGGTAGAAAATTTTTGAAAAACTTGTCTCAATCAAAATCTTTAAATGTGAAGTTTTTGTCAACGTTGTGTTGAGCTCAGAAAGCTTTCATTTATCTCAGTAGAACAATTATTAACAAAGAGCCAACACTTTAAGTTTTCAATTTTTCTTAACACAAAAAAAAATTAAAACTTAAAGTGTTGGTGCTTTGTGAATAATTGTGCTACAGAGATGAATGAAGGCTTTCCGAGCTTGGCATAATATCTTCAAGATTGCTGTCTTTCAATATTTCGACTGAGATAAGTTGTTCAAAAATGTCTACACAGTTTGATATCCGCTTTCAATTATCTTACTTTTGATTTTTTTTTTAAATCAATTGAATAATTGCTTAAATTTTCAACACAGCTTCAAGAAGAGAAACGAAAACTTAAGTTGGAATCTCTTTCATCAAACAAATGCAAAATGCATTCATATTTATTTGTCACTGTTTTGCTATAGCACAAATTTTTAAGCAGTCATACTTTTCTGTCAATTTCTCTCAAGAAACATTAAAAAAAAAAGGAAATAGAAGGGAGGAGAGTACTCAGAGAAATCTTTAACAAAAAAAAAAATATTTTAATATTTTAATGCTTAAATTTTTATTTCCAAACCCATAAAAAAGTATATAATCACGGTAAGGTTGTAGATAATGACCCCACCTCCGGAGGGTGCATCAGCAAGTGCAGATGAAAAGCGAAAAAAGACACAAGATGTAAAATTCATACTTGCCTGATAGAGAGGGAGGGTGCCATCTGCACTTCCTTAGTTATAGATGCAGATGAAAAATTTTAGGTCCAGATGAACATGTTCATCTGCACCCACAGAATAGGGAATATACAGAAAGTCATCTTCATCCAAGAAGTTCATTTTGCCTACAAGCTAAAACTAGCGGAAGCCCCGGGCCGGAAAATGAGGTCAGTGGAAAAAGACGGTTGAGGTGAGATCAATTCCGAAAATTTAACGTTTTTTATTTTGTTGCAAAAAAGTCGGTATTTTTTAGCTTCCTTACAGTCTAGAATGTAGAAAAATCATTTAAGTATCAGATAAAAACTTTGTTTTCAATTTTTCCCAATATTTCACTCAAAAATTTAAAAAATTAACAAAAATTGCATACTGATGCAGGCCTTTCTTTATTTAACAGTGTATACATGGCCTTAAGCTCACCACTCGAAAAAAACTTTGGTGAGAAAAAAAATTACATTTCGCAGACAAATAAATAACCTACTTCGTTGCAAAAGTTAATGTCGATTTCCAGTGGTACACAAAAGCACTTTTAAAAGTGCTTTTTTGCTCGAAATATGTTACATTGAGGCACTAGATCACTTTTTTTTTGCCCCGAAAAAGCACTTTTGCGAATCTCGATTCAGAGGCAAGATTTACACGCACTTTCACGCACACCAACACAAAACATTTGACGTTTACCAGTTTGCAGTTTGATTATTTTGCATTTTTGGTTAAAAGACTGTGAAAGAGAGATAATAAAATAAATAAAAATAAAAAAAATAAGAAAAATTAAAATAATAAAGAGATAAATAAAATATATATAATCAGTCGTCGTCTAGTTCCGATTCTGACGAAGAAGTGTTTGATGTTCTAAAATTGCTTGGACAAAACGAAAGGCATTCTGCGAATAATTTTGTTGAAAGTGTTGTGTATAATTATTCGGATGAGGAGGTTTCTTCCTAGTGCATTTATTAATAAAGTTTCGAAAACATTCTTTCTATATAAATTGCAGAACAAAACAAACGGGAAGAGTTGGCTGTCAAAAATAGCACACATACAATGATAAAAAAAGAATTTTGTCTTTTCGTTTCCAGTGAGCACCAAAAAAAAGCACTTTTTTAGAGTGCTTTTGTTTTTGCAAAGGAAATCGACATAAGATAATATTTTTCCATCCTTCTTGCCTTTGCTGCTCCAACTGGAGTTCCTTAAAAATATCAATATTATGGAAGAGGAAGGTATTGTCGGAGCTGTTTCTATAAAATGCGAAGGTGAGTGTTTTTATTATTGAATTTTGTTTTTGCAATTTTTAGTTCTTGCAGAACGCCAACTTCAGATGGGTTTCCCAAAGCTCCCGCCGTCTCCTCAAATAATATAAATGCCTTGCATCTTTTGCCTACTCAGCGTCAATGGCAGCTGCTGCCAACGGCAACAAATCAGGTTTATCAGGTTTTCTATTCTTGGCGCAACACCACTAAAGGATCTTGGTTCATGCAATCGTTACGCAAGGAACTTGACGACAATAGCAAAATCTACGATATCTTGACTTGACTTACCCTTGTTTGCAAGCGAGTGGCATTTGATTTCGAATCATGCACTCCAGACTTGCCAATAATGCACCAGCAAAAACAAATTCCTTGTACAACCACCATGTTGAGGCGGATACTACGTTTTGCTGATAAGAAATAATGGAAGAAGATAACTTCTATCATTGCATAACTTTTGTCAAAAATGCTAACGTTGAGTCTACTTACTGGCAGCATTTTTGATACTTTACTAAATTAGAGAAAAATGAATTTGAAAGTAATTGCGTTTTCGTGTTTTGCCATTGCCAGGTACCCTAGTGAAAATTACTTTTGATTGGGATTTTTTTGAAGTTTTTTTTTTATTCAAAATCCAATGATGCCGGTTTGTTGTCAATACTGTAACGTGCGCTTAGTTCGCAAAATAAAACTTCACTTTTTAATTTATTTCTACCACTTTATTCAGTATCTATACTTTATTCGAACTCAACTCGACTATTGGACTATCACTGGTTAACAACATTTCACTCTTAACTTTATCACTCTATAATCAAAACTGACTGCTCGTTGCGTCAGCGGTCCTATTTATATAGAACAACACTCATCTAGAGCGTTCCAGTTTCTTCTCCATGGTTTCCACATTTGCTGTCAAAAATCTCTACACTCACACACACTGGCTTACAAGCAATGCCTGTCATTTTATACCATTCCATTATAGTGTTGCCAGTTGTGTTTTCGGTTGAACCTTTTCGATTAGGAAATTGGTATAAATGTTGGGTGTTCATTACACTGCCCCCTCCTTAAGATTGTTCGTCCCGAATAATTCCATCTGCAGCCTCGCCACTATATCGATGCAGCCGGTCACAATGAACTACTTTTAACTTGCCTCTTAATCCTCTTTGGATGCGGTAAACCACGTCGTTAATCCTCGTGACAACAGTATAAGGACTTTCCCAGTTCTGCTGAAGTTTCGGTGACAATCCCTTTTGACGATGAGGATTATAAAGCCACACACGATCTCCTGCTTGGAATCCTGCCGTTGTCGCTTTTGTGTCGTACCGTGTCTTCATCCGGTCGCTGTAGGTTTTCATCCGTTCCCTTGTTCTTTTATGGATGTCAGCGAGTCTCTCCTTGAGGTCATCCACATACTCGTTCGTGTCCTGTGGCTCCTCTGTGGGGCATCCAAATTTAAGTTCGCTGGGCAGCCGCATGGTTTTCCCGAACAGGATGTCAGATGGTGTTTGTCCTGTCGAGCTATGTACTGCACTTCTATAGGCCATCAGGAATAGCGGTACGTGCCTATCCCAGTCTCTTTGGTAGTCGCCTACGACCTTGGTGAGGTGTTCTTTCAAGGTCCGGTTGAATCTTTCAACCATCCCATCAGATTGTGGATGAAGCGGTGTGGTTCTGGTCTTCTTGATGCCAAGTAGTCCGCACACTCCTTGGAAGATGTTTGACTCGAAGTTCCTCCCTTGGTCGAAATGGAGTTCCATAGGTACGCCAAACCTACTTACCCAGTTAAACACAATCTGGTCGACTACCGTTTTGGCTTCTTGATTTGGGATGGCATACGCCTCAGGCCATTTGCTAAAATAGTCCATTACTACCAGAATGTACTTGTTTCCAGCGTTGGTCTCTGGAAAAGGCCCAGCCACATCTACTGCAATCCTCTCAAAAGGCGATCCAACGTTGTACTGATGCATCTTACCTTGAATCTTCCTACCAGGTCCTTTGGTTGCAGCACACTTGTCACATGTTCGGCACCACTTCTCCACGTCGTCTCTAGCATGTAGCCAGTAGAACCGATGTCGCACCTTCTCCAGTGTTTTGTTAACTCCCAGGTGACCTCCAGAAGGTCCGTCGTGCATCTACCGAAGAACTTCACTGACTTTCGATTGCGGTACGATCAGCTGCATCACATATGATTTACCGTCAACGGACTCCCATCTTCGCCTGAGGACACCTTCTTGCACATATAGTGAGTCCCACTGTGCCCAATAGGCTTTGAGAACTGGACTCCGGTCAGAAATGTCTCCCCATTCAGGTTTCTCTTCATTTTCTTTCCATGCGAGAATGGGTTCGATATCTGGATCCTCCTGTTGAGCGGTCCTCACTTCCTCATTGCTCCATCCGCATATGGGGTCAGCTCTTAGTCGCTGAGCGGTAATATTTTCTTTGTTTTCTTGTCGCCTACAATGCTTGCAATCCTCTTTGCAAGGTCTTCGGGACAATGCGTCGGCGTTTGAGTGCAGCTTTCCTCTGCGGTGTTGAATCTGGTAGTCATAAGTCTGCAGTCTTTCTATCCACCTTGCGACTTGACCTTCTGGATTTTTGAAGTTCAACAGCCAGTTCAGAGCACCATGGTCTGTCCGCAGAAGGAATTTCTGTCCATAGATGTACTTATGGAAGTGCTTTGTTGCCAAGATAAGAGCCAGCAGTTCCCTTCTGGTCACGCAGTAGTTTCTTTCAGGCTTCGAGAGGACCTTACTATAATATGCCACCACTTTCTCTTCGCCATCATGCACTTGGGATAGTACCGCCCCGATTCCAACGTTGCTTGCATCTGCGTCGATGATGAATGTTTTGCCAGGTGTTGGATGTGCCAGCACTGGAGCGTTACAGAGGCGGTATTTGAGTTCCTGAAAAGATTTTTCACACTCACCTGACCATTTGAACTGCTTCCCTTTTTCGGTGAGCTGATGCAAACTCTTTGCAACTCCAGCAAAGTTCTTAACGAAACGTCGGTAATATGTGGCAAGACCAAGAAAGCTTCGGAGTTGATGTTTGTCCTGTGGTGTTGGCCAATTTTTGACGGAGTCAACTTTTTCAGGATCAGTCTTCACTCCTTGGGAAGAGATGATGTGTCCCAAATACTTAACTTCGGTTTTGAAAAGTGCACATTTTTCCGGATTCAGTTTAAGGTTAGCCTCTCGAAGTCTCTGAAACACGGCTTTTAGGTTCTTGCAATGTTGGTCAAATGTTTTCCCGTAAACAATGACATCGTCCAAGTAGACAAGGCACGCTTTCCACGTCAGTTCTTGAAGAACGCACTCCATCAAACGCTCGAATGTTGCCGGAGCGTTGCATAGCCCAAACGGCATAACTTTAAACTGCCAGAGCCCATTACCTGTCGAAAACGCCGTCTTTTCCCGATCATCAGGGTGGATGTCAACTTGCCAATATCCACTCTTCAAGTCCAGCGTCGAAAACCACTGGGCTCCCTCCATGGCATCCAGGGTATCACTGATTCTCGGCAGAGGATAGCTGTCCTTCTTAGTCACATCGTTCAGCCTTCGGTAGTCCATACAAAAACGAGTGCTTCCGTCTTTCTTTTTCACTAGAACCACTGGTGACGCCCAAGGACTTTTGGAATTTTCGATAAGACCGTCCTTCTTCATTGTTGTTATCATTTCCTCAACCTCACCTTGTTTGGCCAGTGGAAGGCGTCTTGCGGGCTGACGAATCGGTCTTGCATCTCCTGTGTTGATGCGATGCTGCACCAACTGTGTCCTACCATATTGCCCTTTTGCCGATGCGAAGATGTCAGTGTACTCTTGTAGGAGATTTTCAGCCATCCTTGTTTGTTGGTGATCAAGGTTGGATGAATACAGTATTTTAGCTCTGATGGTTTTGAGCTCCTCCGGAGTTAAAGTTTTTCTCGGGGCTTCGTCTGTGATCTTCGTAATTGCTGCAACCGATTCGCAACGTCCGACTTCTCCTTTCTTCAACCTTACATCGTACGGTCTGGTGTTTAGTAATCGTACGGGGACCATTTTGTTTTTCGGTGCAACTAGTGTTTTCCCAATGATGACGCTTTGGGAGGAACACTCTGGGTCTGGTTCCACCATTAGGTATCGAAGGCTTCCAAACTCACCTTCCAGTTTTGTCCAAACGAACACTTCAGAAGAAGGAGGCAGAATCAGATCTTCCGTGATGACAGTCCTCAGTGTCGACGTACTCTCGTTCGAATAAGTCATTGGAAGTTCCTTATTTTGGTACTTCTAAACCTGATTACCGATGTCCAAAATAACTCCGTGCTGTTTCATAAAGTCGATTCCAATGATGCACTCGTCACATATATCTGCCACCAGGAATTGATGAGTAAACACTAGATCGGCCAGTCGGATCTTAAGACACACTTCTCCATATACTCTTGCTGCTTCTCCCGTTGCGGTTCTTAGACGGTAGCTATTGGTGTTATGAAGCCACGTCGTCTTTACCAGGTCTCGACGTACTATGGAGGCTGTGGCACCGGTGTCGATGGTAGCCACATGTTTGTTCCCGTTAATAGTAGTCTCCACAGTCAGACTTTTGTTGTCTCGTTTGGTCTGGGAGACCTGGATGGTGGTTCTGGGGCCATCGATACAAGAAACCCGCCTCTGCCTCTCGAAGTTGGATTCATAGGCAACGCTGGTGTTGTTGTTACCTTGCTCTAGGTTGGATCTCTTGCTTCCACAATGTTGACAACCGGCTTTATTTGGTGGTAGTCGGCATTGACGCTGTAAGTGCCCGGTCTTGTTGCAGTTCCAACATCTTGCTAGTCCGCTCCGCTGGTTCTTTTGTATTTCAGCTCTATGGCAAGAGCACTCTTCGACTATGGCTTCTCTAAGTCGATGTACTATCTGAGAAGCCTGTTCTGCTGCTTCAATTGTCAATGCGAATGCTAAAGTTTCGGAAAGAGTACGTGTTCTAGCAGTTCGCACAGACCTCTGAAGATTTATATCCGAAATGGCACGGACGAAGGACTCAACAGCAAGCTGGTTGATGATTTCTTCTCCAGCATCCGGGTATGCCAGGTGAACCAGTCTTTCGACGTCTGCTTGGAGCTGCTGTAGACTTTCACCCCTTTTCTGGACTCTCTTATTGAGTTGGACTCGGAAGACTTCTTTCAAGTGGCTATCGCCAAAGCGTTTATCTATAGCTGCCACGAGAGAACTGAAATCGCCACTCTTACCAGCTGGAACTGTTTGAAGTAATTCAGCTGCTGGTCCTCTAAGAGCAAAAGTCAGTGCAATGTACTTGTCTTCGTCATCCCAGCCATTTGTTGTCGCGGCGGCCTCAAATTGCCTCTTGTAGACTGGCCAAGAAGACTGTCCATCAAATGTTGGGGGTTTCATCTACTTTTTCTTTGCAAACTCCCCAGCAGACTCTCGAATTTTTATATTCCGAATCTGGTCCAATTCCTTGGTCAGAACAGAGAACTGTTTATCACATCGGGTTTCTACGATTTCGAAACGATTCTCTACAACAGAAAGCTGTTTTTCCACACCCTCAACGCGTTCGTCTAGGGCACATAAATTTTTCTCAATGTTACCCAATTTACCTTCTAGAATGTTTTTCTGACCTTCCAAAACATTCTGTTGCGCCTCAAGTCTTTCGAGAATATTCTGTTGTTTTTTCTTTTGCTCGTTTCTCTGCTCTTCCAGACGTCCGAGAATATTCTGCTGTTGCTCTTCAATCAGCTTCTTTTGTTGTACTTCGAATCGTTCGAGAACATTCTGCTGTTCCTTCTTTTGCTCGTTTCGCTGTTCTAACAAAAGTTTCATCATACTAGAAAAATCTACACTTTCACTTACTTCCTCTTCGTCCACTTCTATTTCAAAAACAAAAGTGTTTACGTCTTCCCCTTGCTGTTCCAAAAAGTTACGCAAGCGCAGGACGAGCTCATATTTCGATCCCGCTCTAGAAAGATTTCGCTTACCTAACTCACTTTTAAGCTCAATGCAGTTGAGCTCTTATAACAACTTACCCATTTTCGCTGTATATAATTATTATTTTTTACTTTTTTTTTTTTTTTTACACTTTATTAGTCAAATAAGTTTTATTTACACTTCTGACACCAATGTAACGTGCGCTTAGTTCGCAAAATAAAACTTCACTTTTTATTCAGTATCTACTTTCGATATACACTTTATTCTGTATCTATACTTTATTCGAACTCAACTCGACTACTGTACTATCACTGGTTAACAACATTTCACTCTTAACTTTATCACTCTATAATCAAAACTGACTGCTCGTTGCGTCAGCGGTCCTATTTATATAGAACAACACTCATCTAGAGCGTTCCAGTTGCTTCTCCATGGTTTCCACATTTGCTGTCAAAAATCTCTACACTCACACACACTGGCTTACAAGCAATGCCTGTCATTTTATACCATTCCATTAAAGTGTTGCCAGTTGTGTTTTCGGTTGAACCTTTTCGATTAGGAAATTGGTATAAATGTTGGGTGTTCATTACAATACAATAACTGATCAGAAATATATATTTTGTAGCTGTTTATCTATGGGGCCGTCCATAAAATACGTTCGCATGCAGGGGGGAGGGAGGGGTCTCGCTGAGTGTGACAAGATGTGACGAAGGGGGAGGGGGGGTCTACGGCAACGCAACGTTCGCCGTTCATCAAAAAATTTTACTACAATATTTCTTTTGAATATTTTTTTTTTTCATTTTTGTCATGATAAAACTCATTCATTTCGTATTAGTAAATATACAGACATTTAAATGCATATATTTTTAATACAATAAATTGCAACTCAATATATTTACAAATGTTTGTTTTTTTAAACATCAGCCCTAGCTCTTTGGCAAGGCTCTATCGTTTTGACCAGGCTCTAGCGGCATTGAAATCCGTAAAATATACATATATTTGTTAATTTATTATAAAAATAAAAACAATTTTTAAAACCTACCACTGCACTATAAATCAAAATGTATCATGCACAAGAGGGGGGGGGGGGGGGGGGGCGGTCTAAGCCTTTGTGACGTTATATTTAGAGGGGGGTCACGGAAAGTGTGACACAGCGTGACAATGGGGGAGGGGGGGTCCAAAAAACCTAATTTTAGTGTGACGTATTTTATGGACGGCCCCTATTTTTGTAGAAGTGACACCAATAAATGTGACAAGAATTTCTTACAAAATCAAAAATTTAAAAATTCTTGGTGTATTTAGTAGAGTCACTTCTATTTGAACAGACATACAACTATAAGTTATATATTTACTTCGCCGAGAAGATTTGTGTCCAGTATGTCCCGGTAGTCAATACCTGTCATTTTACCGCTTATTTGACACAGCGGACCGACACACCATGGCTTGTGAAACACGCCCAAACCATTATAGAATTGCCGGCATGATTAAAGGTTTTTTTTGGTGTATCTTGAGTTCAGCTCAGCATTTCTCATCAACAAATATTGTGTGAGGTGAAGGTCAACATTATGGAAATGATGGCAAACCGTATGTTAGACGTCCCAGAAATGCTGAGCTGTACTCAAGTGTATCCAAAAAGTCCTTAAGGCATTGCGGCGATTCTATAATGGTTTCACAAGCCATGGTGTGTCGGTCCGCTGTGTCAAATAAACGGTAAAATGACAGGTATTGACTACCGGGACATACTGGACACAAATCTTCTCGGCGACTTCCAGAACCAATTACATACCCCAATGATGGATCTTTCAGCCCGACAATGACCCCAAACACAAGTAAAGAGTTGTGAAATCTTTCCTTGAAGAGCGTAAAGTGAATGTTTTGGGGTGGCCAGCAATGTCACCGGACTTAAACCCTACTGAAAATTTGGGGACATTCTAAAAAAAAAGTTGCGGAAAAAAAACCAACCAGCAAGACTACTCTCTGGAGTACTTTGCAGAAAGAGTGGAAAAATAGTAGCGTAGAGCAATGGAATGGTTTGGTGAACTCCATGGCAAGGAGAATATCCGCCGTATCGAAACAGAAAGGCTATCCTACGAAATATCAACTGTGTGGTTGAAAAAACTATGTTTCTTATCATATTTTGCTTATTTTTTTCATGTGACTTAATTATATGGCCACACCTATTTTATATACTATTGATTTTTTGTTAAAGAAATGACTATTGTTATAGTGGAATTTATTTTCTTTGGTTTTTTTTAATGATTGTGATTGTAAATATTTAAAATTTGAACAAATTTTGCTTTCGTTGTAATTTGTACTTAATTTATGGATATGTAAACCTAATTTTATAAAATGACTTAATTGTGTGACCATGAGTGTATTTGGAAGCGTCATTTGCTACAAAACGGCATCATTACATTTTCAATCAAAACAAAATTTGAAAAAATTCCCCCAGAAAAGAAAAAAACATTTTTACATGTTAACTACTCAACGATGTGTTTTCGTAAACCTAAAGTTTGAGCATTTTGGGGAAAAAAGGAGCCTTCTTGAGCAATTTTTTCAATTGAATTTATTTTTAAATAAATAAATTATTACTGAGGCATCGAAATTATTAAAAGAAAAATAGATATTTTGTTGTGTTGTAGAAGAAATCTCTTCTACAGAAACCATGCAATCGGTCGATGCTTGGGATTTATTTTCACTGGATTCCGTAGGGTTGGCTGCGTGGTTGGAGGCTTATTGTTATCAGTACAATGCTGCTGTTGCACTCCATAGTATCATTTTGATTACTCGACGTCAGTTCGATTTTTTCCTCAAAGCTTTCCTGCTTCTCTATTCAATTTAATGAAAATGTTTGCGGATTCTGTGATAAAAAATTGTATGCTTGTACAGTTACAAAGTTATCATAAACTTACCATATGATTCATCGTATTGAATAACATCACCTTCACTGCTTTTAACCAACTTCAATAGTTTCATTCTCGTCATTGTCATATTGGCATTCCGGATGCGATTGTTGTGAATATCTTTTGCTCTGAGAGTTTGTCTACTTTTGGTGGTGTATCTGGAATGTCAGCTCATGTGGTCAGGTCAATTGTTTCTGTGGGCTTGAGAGACGAGGGCCTATACTGTCAACGTCCACAATGATCGGAGTTGTAATAATGTCCACCGGGGTGTTTTCAGTGATCATATTACCTCGGTTGTTAAATCCTTGTATAGCTTTTGGCAAAGTATGCGGCATGCTTGGAACCGTGTCAATAAATATAACATTATTCATCGGAGTCGTTGAGGTAGTTTTTTGAGCTATCTGCGTTGGAATTACTGTAGGCAACTTGCTGGTTCTTACAATAGGCATCCCCTTAACTGAACGCGTTGGCATAAAAATCCTGTTTGTCTTCGAGATTGACATTGGCTTAGGCTAGGTGTAACCTTTTTGTACAGTCCACGAAATCCTTCTTGACAAAATGAAACTAATCAAAGCAGCACCTGAAAAAGCTGTTTATTAAATTAGAAATCACAATTAAGTAAGATATTATAAGCATGCAAAAAACGAATAAAAAAGAATTGCCCTTTAGTTTTTGCGATTTCCTCAGTAAATTTATTTACTCTTTGCTGTCTGTCAAATGTCAAACTCATTTTTTTCTGAGAGTTTCACCTCAGCAATTAACTTTTCAAATGAACTATTTCCTGTTCACTCAAGTTCATTTTTTCAAAATTTGCGGGTTTTGCGGGTGCTGGGAGATGACCTTCTGTTTATTCCTTATTCTGTGATGTTTACGTTAGCCGAGTTTTACTGGCTGAACACAATGCACACGCATACGCATACGGAGCCGGAGCCGCAAGAGCTAAAATCAAGTTAACTTGTCCGGCTCCGTCTTGCGTTGTTTTTGTATTCCCTTGTATTTAATGTTTTGACATCTCTTGCGGCTGCGTTTCTCTAGCCATTGTGTTCACGCAGTCATTGGGAATTCATATTCACTCCAGCAAAACATCGCAAGACATCGCACATGGAAAAACAACAACTCTAAAGTGAACAACATAGGTGGACTGTAATGAATACCTGTATGGGAAAAGAAAAGAATGGGCTCAAGTAATGTACACCAAAATGTAAACAAACCTACCATGGAAATTGTTCGCCCTACGTGACCAAATTTTCTTTTGCCAAAGGGTCCACAGCCTAGATAGCATACCTGCAAAATATAAAAGAAAAGGATAATGAAGCAAAATGCATTAAATAATGGAAAAACACAAATAGAATAAAAATTAAAAATACCCAGCAAGAGTTTGATGCAACAAGTAAACAAGTGTCACTTGTCACACCGATACTAGTAAGAGACGTTGCAACCACCGCTAGAGGCGTTGCTACCGGCCCGAATATAACTGTAATGACAGTACTTACTTACTTAGGTGGGCATTACAGTTCGGGGTGAACCTGGGCCTCAACCAACATCCTTCTATAGCAACTTCGATTGCGGGCGAGCTCTCTCCAGTTTCGCACTCTAAGTCAGTTGAGCGGTTCATCCACCTGATTGCGCCGCCTAAGACGAGGTCTTCCCCTTCCACGATTTCTCTGCAAGTGCTTTCGAAAACCCGTGGAGCTGGAGCGTTTGGATTACATGACTCAACCATCGTAGCCTTGCAATGCGTACTCTTCTGGCTATGCCCATGTCGCGGTACAGCTCATACAGCTCGTTGTTGTATCTTCTTCTCCACACATTGTCTTCGCATACGGGACCAAAGATCATTTGGAGAATTTTTCTTTCGAAACGACCAAGAGTTTCCTCATCCGCTCTCGACAAGGTCCATGCATCCGCGCCTTAAAGCAGGACTGGGATGATTAAGGTCTTATACAAGGTTACCTTGGTTTCTCTGGAGAAGGTTTTGTTTCTAAATTGCCTTCTTAACCCAAAGAAGCAACGGTTGGCAAGAGTTAGTCTCCGTTTAATCTCCGAACAAAAAAAAAGTTTATATTTTCTGATTAGTAATTGCATTTAACATAATGAAAATGAAGTAGATATAGATAGTATTGAATCAACGTACTGTGATTGTGATCGAAAATCGAAATTGATTGATTCAAAATCGATCGAAATCGACACGAAATGAAAATGAAAAAGATAGTATTGAATCAAAGTGTTATGATTGAGATCGATTGATTCGGACTTTAATGATTTCGATCATCAATACTTTTGAATGATCGAATCAAAAAGATCGAATCGATTATAATTTACACAGGCCTAAATCCCAAATATATTGAGAAGCCATTACAGTCACCAGTCGCTCCAACTATAAAATTGCCCAAAATTGAGCTGCCAAAGTTCGATGGGAACTACCTCAACTGGCGGCAATTTTATGATCTATTCAAACAACTTATACATGACCAACCGTTTCCTGCTGCGCAAAAGCTATATTTCCTACGTGCGAATGTGACAGGAGAAGCGCACTGCTTAATATAGCATTTCCAGCCCACTTATAAAAACTATGACGTGGCATGGAATACTCTGGTTGGTCGGTTTGATAATAGAAGGTTGCTGCTGACAGCTCAATTGTCGAAATTGCTGTCCCAATCACCAGCAATTGGGACAGCTTCCAGTCTGAGACGATTGCATGATGCCACAAAGGAGGGAATGCAGGCAAAATCCAATCTTGGATACGAAGTTACCGATTGGGATGGTCTATCCAATGCTCCAAAAGTTAGACAAGGAGAGCAGAACGCTGTTTGAGCAAACCTTAGAGGATCCCAGAAGCAGTCCCAGTTTAGATGATTTCTTCAAATTTGTGGAATCATGCTTCCAAACATTGGAAGCAATTTGCAGTCGTGAAGAGAGAAAAAAAACATCAGCGTTAGTCGCTGCCACTAGTGCCAATAGTATCGATTGCGCTATGTGCAGTTCAAGTAAGCATGGTATATACAATTGCACTAATTTTTTGTCTCTTACAGGTCCGGAACGAGGAAAAGCAGTGTACAAGCTGATGCTGTGCAGAAATTGTCTAAAGAAAGGACATTTCGCCCAATCATGCCAGTCCCGAGGATGCCAAAAATGCGAAGGAAGACACAACACACTTCTTCATCAACAGCAGACCAAGCAAGACTACTCTTCAAATAGGCAGATCAACAAACCAGAAAACTCAACAAATGTTGGTAAGCGTTATAAAAATTTCCTAAATTCAAAATCTGCAAATACTGCATCAGGGCCAGAAAGAGTGCGTCAAGTATATCTCGCCACAGCGGTTATAAACTGCATTTCATCCAACGGAACGAGCATCCCTTGCCGTGCAATGCTAGATTCAGGCTCACAATTACATTTCTTAACGCAATCCCTTGCCACTGAGTTGGGCCTCAAGCAACGTCGCAAGAGTGTGCCAATAACGGGAATAGGGGGTAAAGAATGTAAGGCAGACTTCATCAACAATGTAACGTTTGAGTCAAGAACATCCGGATTCCAGGCAACTATAGAGGCAAGCATTATGCCTCGCATTAGTGACTATAATTCAAGTGCGCAAATTGACATGTCTCGCTGGAAAATTCCACCTAATATACGACTGGCAGATCCTTCAAGCTTCAAGAATCAACGTATAGACATGTTAATAGGGGCCGGCATATTTTTTGAGCTATTCTTGCCAGGAGAAGCCAAGATTTCAAATGATCTTCCTTTATTACGAAATACAAAGCTTGGTTGGATATTGGCTGGAAACATACCAATACAAACAGACACATCAACTTCCGTTCACTGCCACATAGCAACAGGTCCTACGCTATCTTCTTTAGACAAATTGGTGCGGAGATTCTGGGAAACGGAAAATCATGATATGCCAGCAAATACCATGAGCAAAGAGGAACATGACTGTGAAGAACATTTCAAGAAAAACGTAAGAGTAAATGATAGCCATCAGTTTGTTGTGCGGTTACCATGTAAAGAAGATCCAAGCGTTGTTTTGGGAGACTCGCTCGAAGTAGCTAAAAGGCGCTTCCTGGCGCTTGAGCGGAGACTAGACAAAAATCAAGAGCTGAAATTGCTATACGGAGACTTTATGCGAGAGTACAAAGCTCTTGGTCATATGAGGCAAATTGATGAAAGCAAACTGTGCAACACTCATTTTGTAATCCCTCATCACTGTGTTATAAAACCCGCAAGCACATCAACAAAGCTAAGAGTGGTATTTGATGCATCAGCTAAAAGTACCTCTGGATATTCACTTAATGACAGTTTAATGGTTGGTCCAACAGTTCAACCAGACTTATTTTCCATTATAAGCAAGTTTCGAATGCACAAATATGTTTTCACGGGTGACGTTAGCAAAATGTACCGACAAGTGTTAGTAGATCCTTGTGATAAAATGTTGCAGCTAATTTTGTGGAGATCGGAACGCAGCAGGCCAATCCAATCCAGCTGAACACAGTAACATATGGTACAGCATCAGCGTCATATCTGGCCACTAGATGCTTAGTAAAGCTCGCTGAAGATGTTGAGGAACAATATCCTCTTGCATCGCAGATTATGAAAAACAATTTTTATGTAGACGATTGTCTTGCAGGTGCTGAGACTATAGACGAGGCTAAAAACCTATTAACAGATGACAACAATGTCTTAAAAATGGGCCACTTTGAGCTTAGAAAATTTTGTTCTAATCATCCTGATATATTGCAGAACATTCCTGAAGAGCATAAAGAGCAACTAGTTGCATTTCATCAATCGGAAGTGATCAAAACGTTGGGATTGATCTGGGATCCCTCTTTGGATGCATTTAAACTTAAATTTGACTTTGATGAATTTAATCAATACAAGAAAGTATGCAAACAAACCGTACTAGCCAATCTTGCGAGGTTATTTGATCCCTTGGGACTACTAAGACCCGTAATAGTTCTGGGAAAACTATTCTTGCAGGAGCTATGGAAAACAGATTTATCATGGGATGACCACGTCCCTGAAGATCAAGCAAACAAGTGAATTCGTTATTTGAAAAGTTTTTCGATGTTGAAAGAATTAAGCTTACCAAGATATGTCTCTTGTCCAAGCAGTGAAAGAAACATCCAACTGCACGCATTCTCAGACAGCAGTCAAAACGCCTATGGGTCATGTGTGTATTTAAGATCTGTAGAAGACAATGGAACTATTCATTCACAACTGTTATGTTCAAAATCAAGGGTTGGTCCTCTGAAGGCAACTACTATAGCTAGGTTGGAGCAACAAGGAGGTGTTCTCATGGTTGAACTAGTAGCTAAGTTGCTCCCACTACTATCTGATCAAATAAAAAAGGTATGTTACTATACTGATTCAACCACGGTACTAGCATGGATAAGATCGCCTTTCTACACATGGGACAATTACGTTGCGAACAGGGTGGCCAAAATTCAAGCGAACACAGAAATACAACAATGGCATTTTGTTAAGGGAAGTATCAACCCGGCCGATATTGTATCTAGTGGGCTCGATCTACAAACACTTCTAAATACACCAACTTGGTTTAGCGGCCCAGATTTTCTTTCAATGGATGAGATATTGTTGGAAACAAGGCCTTCATTGGCTCCAGAAGACATTCCAGAAAGCCGAAAGGTGAAGTCTTATTAACAGTGTCAGCAAATACCGATAATGATAGCCATCAATGATAGCGTATCAATCATAAAAATTCCTTTCGGAAATTGCAAAACATACTTGCATACTGCTGTCGTTTTTGCAGTAACTGCAGAAAGCAAAAATCATTCAGAAATGGTGGTCAGCTAACCGTAGATGAGCTGCAGCATGGTACTCGAATGATTTGGGTATATGTTCAAAAGAGAGAATTTCCAGACGACTACCGTTTTCTTCAAAGAGGTTTAAATGTGTATAAAGGATCCAGCATAGCATCTATAGCTCCATTTTTTGATGAAAAACAAAGCTAATTAAAGTTGGTGGGAGACTTAAAAACGCATCAATTATGGTGGACGCAAAGCATCAAATCTTATTGCCAAACAATCATTGGATAACAAAGCTGTTTCTAATAAATCTGCACAAAACTCATATGCACGTAGCACCTAGAGCGCTCATAGCAATTTCAAGGCAAAATTATTGGATTTTAAGAGTTGGCAGAATGGCACGAGAGACAGTTTTCAAGTGTGTTGAATGTTTTCGTTCCAATCCAAAACCTATAGCGCAAATCATGGGCAATTTACCGAAAGAAGAGTCACACCATCCCGTCCTTTTTATTACTGCGGGGTTGATTTTTGTGGGCCTATTAAAGCGCACTACAATATAAGAGGAAAAGGTCCAACAAAATCTTATTTGGCTGTATTTGTGTGTTTCTCAACAAAAGCAGTTCACATTGAAGTGGTGGGAAATCTATCGTCAGAGTCATTTATCTATGCACTGAAGCGATTTATTGGTAGAAGAGGCATGTGTCATCCAATTTTTTGCGATAATGCAACTAATTTTGTCGGCGCAAAAAATGAGCTGATGGAGTTAAAAATGGAATTCGAAGCTCAAAACAATCAAGCGGCTATATACTCGATGTGCTTGGAGAATGGCATCAATTGGAAATACATACCACCTCGTTCACCACATTTCGGAGGGCTTTGGGAGGCTGCTGTTAAGTCTGCAAAGAGTCTTCTAGTGCGCTACCTTCATGAAGCGTCGCTTACTTTTGAAGAGTTGGGGACAGTGGTAATACAAATAGAAGCAATCTTAAACTCAAGGCCGATTACTCCTATGTCATCAGATGCAAATGACCTAGAAGCCCTTACACCAGGTAATTTTTTGATTGGAGTCCCACTCACAACTTTACCAGAACCAGATATTGGCGATTGCAATCTCAGCAGCCTTAAAAGGTTCCGTCAAATAAAATATATATTTAGCAGCACTTTTGGAAAAGATGGTCAACTGAATATCTTCACCTATTACAACAGAGATCTAAATGGACCCATGATTCAGTCAACTTGCTTCCTGGTGCAATGGTTGTAATAAAAGAACCAAATGTTGCTCCAATGAAATGGAATTTAGGTCGTGTAGAGGAAGCTATAAAAGGCAATGATGACCTCGTACGCGTTGCAACTGTTAAGACGCAGAATGGGACATTCAAGCGTGCAATTCACAATTTATGCCCATTGCCGATGGAAGATGAAACTGCAGCAGATGAAGCTCAAGAGACTCTACAAAGCAATCAGCGTTGTAAGACAAATGTCAAAAAAAATTCCCAAATCACTTCTTTCCGTTGTCCTCATGGTTTTATCAATCTTCCCTCTATCAATGTCTCAAAAAATTGAACGTGTAAACATAACTCAATTGGATAATGCAACTGGCATATATTTTGAGGACATTGGGAAAATACAACCCATTAACAGCAATTGGAATATTTATGTGTACTATAATCTAATCTACACCATATTGAAGAACTTTGTGGACAAGAAGTAGCTAAACATGTATACTGCCAACCAATTACAGAGCAAGTCCGACATAGACTCACAATAATAGAGCACAATAACGAGCTCCTCGACAATTACAACATGGGAAAAAATACAAGAACCAGATCACGCAGATTTCCCCTGGACATTGTAGGAAAGTTGGCAAGTAGTCTATTTGGTGTTCTTGATCAGGATGATGGTAAGCACATTGAAGATCAGATTAACATCGTAAATCAACACGAACATCATCTGAGAACTCTAATTCGAAAGCAGACTTCCATTGCAGATTCTACAGCAAATCATTTGAAACGCAATACACTCCAAATAACTCAACAGTTTCAAGCCTTAAATGTCTACTTATCGAGCATCACAAACGCAATAAAAAAAAAAACAAAACCTTAATGAAGTTAAGCAAAACATTGCTTTGTTGACTTCGTACTTGATTTTGATTATTTCTAACTATGAAAAGGTTCAAGATGTTCTTCTAGTTGTGCTGCTGGATCTAAATCATGCAATGATAAACCCACAAATAATAACCCCAAATCAACTGACCGAACAAATTATGGAAATTAAGGCACACCTTCCATCAACAATGACACTGGCTAAGGGATCAACAATGGACTTGTATAAGATGATGTCTGTAAAAGGGAGAGTTCTTAAAGAAACAGTAGTTTTTGAAATACGACTGCCACTGGTAGATAGCACTGAGTTCCAGTTGTTTAATGTACATCCGATCCCTATTTTAAAAGAGTCCTCAAGCTTTTTAGTTGAAGTTACATCCCAATTTCTTGCAATTTCATTGACAAGGGATGCATTTTTCCCGCTGTCCGAGCTAGAACTTAGTCAATGCCGCATTCTATCATCAAACAGTTTCTCTGCAAAAAATTGCACCCTACATACACAAAGCAAGCTGTCACGAGTAGTTGTCAAATAGCCTTGCTAAACCACAAAAATAATGCGTTGCACGAATGCAAGTTAAACAAAATACCTGTCACAGATTATTTGAAGGCACTTCAAAACTCCAACACTTGGATATTTTCTACAGTTTCAAATACAACGGGGCATCTTGTATGCGAAGATTCTACTGAAAGCCTTTCAATATTCGGTAATGGCTTACTCGAATTTAAGGAATCTTGCTTGCTGAAAATGCCATCTTTGACTATTAAAGGGGAACGGGAATACAAAAATAACATCGCCATTGAAAATTCCCTTGCCCTTCCCTAAACGCTTGGATTACAAATCGCATGGAAAAAATAGATATTTCGAAGCTGAAAGACCAAATCGACAGTGTGATGCAGCAATCAGAAGACGCCACATCGAAATTCAACGTTCACGATTACCATCATTACGGGCTGGGCTACTTGTTATTGGCTGGCATGATTGGGATTGGCATCGCTTACTGCTACCGACGAAAGCACCAAGTCGCTGCTCCCAGACGTGGTATTTCTAGATTTAATGTAAATATTTAAGCATTGAATGACCTTGCCTTTTTATTGTTAATCTAATTTTTTTTGATTTATTTCTTTGAACATTATTTCATTTTGCATTTTACAAATTTTGTGTAAACAGTAAATTAATAGTGGTTACATTGGTTTTGTTTGTGTAAATTTTGTTTTTAGTTTTTTTGTTTGTTTTAATATAAGAACACAATATTGATAAAATTAAAATGTATAAAATATTCATTAGAAATCTAGGTTAGAGAGTTAAAAACCCTCAAAGGGGGGAGTATGTCAAAAGAATTGTCAGCATATGTTAAAAGTATTGTCAGCAATACTTCAATTGTGGGAACAATTCAATGAATTCAGGCTCACGCATATCGTGTATCAATAATATCAATTATGTCTGGTCTGTCTGGCACAATAATGTCTGGTCCCACAGTTGAGGTATTGCTCGCGCAACAAAGTTTTGCATGCTTGCAATTCTTGTGTATTGCCAAAACTCAAATGTATAGACAATCGGAAAATAAAATGTGTTGACTGATTAAGTCGTTATTCAACCGTCACGTCGTTGCGTTCGTACTTGCTTCCTCTTTCTACAACGCCGTTGCGTTCGTACTTGCTTCATTCTTTTTACATCATCTGTAAGAGATAACTCCAGTTTGATCAATTTTTAATTTTACTTCTATCTTCTTTACTGTTCAATTATTGTTTTTGTTTTATATCAATAATTTTAATAACAACAGCGTAAGTGGAAATATGCGTTCGTTGGTAAATGTGTTATGGAAACAACAGTCGGGTCTTCGTATTTGCCACTTAAATGCTCAAAGCCTTGTCAACAAGATCGACGAGTTCAGACAATTTTTTGTAGGGAGTGAGGTTGATGTCATTTGTGTGTCTGAGACATGGTTTGATTCTTTAGTAAACGATGAGTGTTTTTCGTTGAGTGGCTTTAAATTATTTTGTGCCGATCGTTTTGGCAGGATTGGAGGTGGATCAGCAATTTATATAAGAAACAAATTCATTTCACGGGTTGTTTAGCAGTCAGATGAAAATAGCTCCGTGCAATTTGTTTTTACTGAAATTAAAAGTGGGGATAATATTGCATTATTGGCTCACTCTATATGCTACCCAATGGTGCCAGCTATCAACAAGCTCAATCCATCTTTAATGAAATATCTCACCTTATAATATTGTACAGACATATCTGATGAACTATTAAAATTAGTTAATGATGCTGATAATAATATTTTCTTTAAATGCATTAATTGCAAAAATTCTAAGCTTGAAGTATACTGTATACATAAAGAGTGTTAATGATAACTTTAATGTTTTGCAAAATAGTGTTAGTGTGCTTAATCACCACATACTTTTATTGTTCAAGCGAGAAGAATCCAATATTAACCTTAATGCTAGTCGTAAAATACGCGATAAAACTCGTCTGCAACGAAAGCCTAAAGTCGAGGACTCTTCCAAATCTAAAACATTAACTAAATCATTAAACAAAGAATAAAAGAAAAGTGCAGTTTCGTCGCCTTCTCTTTCTAGTCTATCGCCCTTTACAAGTGCTTCTCCTACTCCCATCACACCGGTAGAGGACAAACCAAGTCTATTGTAAACACTTCTGGTAGATCATCACTAGTCACAAATAGTGCTTGTAACAATAACACTAAAGATATACAGAAGAAAAAAAAAATAACCGATGCCTCTGTTGTTGTGACAAACGCTAATACTCTAAATGGTGATGATGTTGTTGGTGTTACTACTGTTGTTGTTCCAAATGAGATTGATGCCCTATCAAATGATTCAGCTGTAGCCGCTACTTTGAACTCCCTTGATGATGCCGTGGATGTCAATGCCAATATTGCTGTTGTTGCTAAAGTGAATAGTGCAGTTGTTGTAGACAATATTGCTTTTTATGCAAATGCATCGGAGAATGCGATTCCTTCTACTTCATATATGATTGTGAGTGCCCATGCAGCTGTCGCACCTGAAGTCAATGGAAAAATAGTAATTGGTTCTAGGATACAATATAATGGCCTTAAAGTTGCTAAAAAAGTAAAATGGTACCATATTGGTAGTTTTCGCAGCTCTACTGCTACCGATGATATTGTCAACTACATATCGTCTAATCTTGAATTCCATCCAGGTGAAATTCAATGTTATAAGCTTCGTAAACTTGAAGACTCAACAAATAGTGTGAGATTTATAAATTTTAAAACTGGTGTCTCTGTGGAATGTGCGAGGAGCATCTATGTTGACACTTTTTGTCCCAGTGGTGTTAGAATACGTCCTTTTGTGTTCAAGCCAAAAAACTTGTAAGGTTAGAGGGATCTTTACTTCCCTCTAGTCCCCCTCTAATAAGTGTCGTAAGTCATCGCTTAATGTATACTTTCACAATGCGAGTGGTATTCGTACGAAAATATCTAAACTGTTCAACAGTTCAAGTCACCTTGATTATGATATAATCATTATCGTCGAAACATGGCTATACCCAGATATATCTTCGTCCGAACTTTTCGATTCTCGTCATTTTGTTTTATATCGACGTGACGGATGTAGATCAATCTCTGAACGTGGAGGAGGTTAGGTTACCTTACCTAATTTGGAGGCTGAACAATTATGTATTTCTATAAAATTATTCTCTACACATGATGCTTTCTTATATTTCATTGTTAGCTACATTCCATCAGAAAGAATTTTTGAAACTTATGAAAATCCCTTTTTAAATATTGATGCTATTAATAACACTTGCTCTGAATTCGATAATGTATGCTGTTTTGGTGATTATAATTTATCAAACATTAAATGGAATTGGTCAATTGGTGATAAAATGATGCTAGCTTCTAATATGATTAGAGATTTTGAATTTTATTTCGTAGAATCTCTTAATTCATTAAATCTAATTCAAATAAGCAGAATTCCAAATTCTTTGAATAATATATTAGATTTAATCTTTGTATGTAATGATTATGTTAATTCTTAAGTTTCGACAGTTCCATTTTCACTTTTAAATGAATCCATTCATCACAAAGAATTATATGTTGAAATTGAATTATGTGGTTTCTTGTCTCATGAGTCTGACAATTGTTTAAAATCTTACAACTTTAATAAGGTTTACTTCATCGAACTAAACAGTTTTCTAGAGTCTATTAACTGGTCTCATGAATTTAAAAACTTAAATCTTGAACAAATGTACTTGAAATTTACATCAATTTTATTTGAAAGTTTTTCTAAATTTATTCCTCATTCTCTTCAAAAGAAACAAACAAAGCTACCGTGGTATAATGATCACTTAACAAATCTCAAAAATGTAAAACGTAAAGCTTTTAATAAATATAAGATCTCTAATAATGATTTAGATTATGCTAAATTTAGCAAATTAAGTAAAGAATTTTCTATTCTTAATAAATTCCTTCATAGGTGCTATATCATGAGTATTGAAAGCAACATCAAATCTAATAGAAGCTCGTTTTGGGCATTTGTAAATGAAAAGAGAAAATCTTCTGGATATCCTAAGAATATGCCTTATAAAAACTCAGAGGCTTCGAATATTATTTCTATCCTAGATTTGTTATCGGAATTTTTCCAATCCATATATTCGGATTCACATAGCTTAAACACGTCTTGTTTCCCCAATATTCCAAGTAAGGTTGATATTGGCGTTTTGCACCTAAGTTTCGATGAAGTTCTTTGAGAACTCCAGTCACTGAAACCTAAATCTAAACCTGGTGCTGACGGTATACCAGCATTATTTTTAAAGAACTGCGCCAGCACACTGTGTTATCCTTTGCTCTGCATATTCAACAAATCGCTCTCCGAAGGTATCTTTCTAAATGAATGGAAAATATCATATCTCATTTCAATTCATAAATCTGGCTCTAAGAATTTGATAGATAATTACAGAGGCATTTCGAAATTATCGTCAATCCCTAAACTATTCGAAAGCTTTGTGAAAACAAAATTAAAGTTTTTAACCCGTGAATCAATTTCAGAATTACAGCACGGTCTCATTTCTGGGCGCTCTACAACAACAAACATGTCACTTTTTTCATCGTATGTCATTAAAAACATTGAGAATAGTTGTCAAACTGATGTAATCTACACCGATTTCAACAAAGCTTTTGATTCTGTTAACCATTGTAGCTTGATTCGCAAACTGAAACTATTTGGCTTCCATTCATCATTTTTAAATTGGATCTAATCATATTTAACTGGTAGATCTCAAAAAGTTTTGATCAACAATTCTCTATCTAAATCTATTAATTGTGTTTCTGGTGTTTCTCAGGGAAGTCATTTGGGCCCACTGCTCTTTAATATTTTTATAAATGATATTGCTTCTGTTATAAAATATTCACATTGCCTTCTCTATGCTGATGACATGAAATTATTTCTTAAAATCAAATCTATTGATGATTGCTCCCTTCTACAATCAGATATTAATCTAATATCCGATTGGTGCAACTTAAGTTGTTTAAAGTTAAACATAAGAAAATGTAACGTTATTTCTTTCTATAGGGCTCATACGTACATTAGTTTTCCTTACCAAATTGATTCTAACATACTCTCGCGTGTTGAAAAAATTAATGACCTTGGTATAATGCTGGATTCAACTTTCTCTTTTAAAAGCCATATTGACTATATGGTATCAAGAGCAAATTTACTCGTTGGTTTCATTAAGAGAAATAGTACAGATTTTAGTGACCAACATGCTTTAATTTCTCTCTACACATCGCTAGTTAGATCGATACTTGAATATGGAGATATTGTCTAGAACCCAGCTATGAAAACTTTTTCTGAACGAATTGAAAAAGTGCAAAAAAGATTTTCTAGATTTATATTTTATAAAATGAAATGGACTTTTATCCCTGAATACAAGTCCCGTTGCCTACTTTTGGGAATTAAATCACTGGAATCCAGAAGGCGTATGCATGATATAACGTTTGTGAGGGATATTTCGAGTTATCACGTTAAATGCCCTTCCTTATTATCCAAAATATTAATATACGCACCATCAAGGGTTTTACGTCCAGAAGATTTGCTTTTTGAACAATACCATAGAACAAATTATGGTTCAAATGAACCCATTCGTAGATGCATAAGACATTTTGATGAAGTTTGCCAAAATGTAGACCTAAGCTGGACAAAAGATTTGTTTCAATAAATCAAAACTTTTGTTGATATTTATATTTTAATAACTTGTTTTTTATTTTGACAATATTGTTTGTAATGTATTTTCTTATTTCTCTAAATACTGTCTAAAATTGCAGTATATCTTAATCTGTTAGCATAAGCTTGTAGATAAACAAATAAATAAATAAATTTAAATAAAGTTATTTGTGGTGACCTTAATATCAATAGCGGCCGTGGTGCAGTCGTTCAGCAACAGCTATCGTGTGTAGACGTGTTGACGACTTTAGCTGTGGTATATTTTCAAGTGGAGTGCTTTAGTTGAGTTAAAGTCAGTGAATTTTCATTAAGGCAGTAGCCGAACGAGTAGCGCAGCTGGTACCTAGTGTGGAGGAACGTGGGTTCAACTCCCAGCCGGGCCCTCCAATTTTTATTCTTGCGCTGAAGCAAATAGCCCAAATCAAGGAAAAAATTCGTAAAGAGGAGGAAAAAAAAGCGACACAGTCGTCTGTGATGGACCATAGCGGTCCATCAACAACAAAAAAAGTGTTGGATGAAAATCCAACACTAAATACAACAACAACAACTAGCAAAGCAGCGGCATCAACCGCAATGCAAATTGCGGTGCCAGCAACCGCAGCAACAGCAGCAACAACAACTGCAAAGAAAAGGCGGCGCTTAAAAGTTAAGCCGAATTTGGTGTCCCGTAGCCAAAAAACAAAACCAACTGATAAGGAGGTCGACGATGACGGCATGTCGACCAGCAGCGAGAGTATCGTGAGTTTAAATTCCACTTACGAATACGAGTCCAACGGCGGTGAGGGCCGTTACACCGGTAGTGGGAATTCGTTCGCTGCATTGGCAGACGAAGGCGACGGTGTGGACGAGGAGCGGAATGACAATGATGTAGAAGACAAAAGACTACATGCGCTGTCAACCATTATTGAGAAACTGTTCAAGGAGATTGAAGAGATAAAAGAAAAACAGGTGGCCCGCAGGAAAGCAGAAAGCGAGGCAAAGCAACAACTGTTGTCAAAGGCAGACGCAACAGCCGAGAAAAAGCAGCCAACAAAAACAAAGGCTGGAAATATGAAAAATGCTCCCGTGCAGCAACAAGGCACAACAGCTAATAAAATAGCTGTGGAGCAAAATAAAGAAAGAAAGAAAACTGCTACCCAAGAGCAGCAACGGGGGACTGCGGCTAAAAAAGCCGCGCCTTCGAAGCAGCCAGGAGAGTCGGTGCCAAAGCAGCAGCAGCAGAGACAACAACAACAACAACAGCCAGCACAACAACAGCAGCAGCCAAGGAAGACAGCAGCCAAGAGCAGGGTGCCCCCCATCAACACCCACAAAATGGATTTCAAAGCAACATTAAGCCTATGTAAGTCCGCCATAGGCGATAAATTTGTTATTAAGCGTTTAGGACAAGATCGACATGCGATCCAATGTGAAAACATTGGTGACCACAAGATCATTCGGGAGTTGTTGAAAGTGACAGCCACCGAACATTATAGTTATACTCCCAAAGAGGAGAAGCCAAAAAGTATGCTTTTGAAAGGGGTAGAGCCTACCTCTGACCCAGAGGAGCTCTTAGCGGAACTCCGCAGGTTGGCGAGCGACGATCTCGAGTTTATCGGGGTCAAGTCGTTCACCACGGCTAAGGCTAGACGGGAGAGGCGGCTATTGCCGATGTTCCTCGTCACCCTATCACCCAGTAGCCGTCTGGAGAGTCTAAGGAAAATCTCCGTCCTGGACTACCAGATGGTAAGATGGGAAAAAATAAACAGACATGGAGACATTTTACAATGTCTTCGTTGCCAACGGTTCGGGAACGCCGCATTCAACTGCCAAATGCAGTCGAGGTGCGTAAAGTGTGGAGAGAACCACAAAGAAAAAGAGTGCAAGCTCGGTGAGGAAAGGGTCGAAGATAAGACCCAATTGAAATGTGCTCTCTGTGGTGGAGATGGACACCCTGCTAACTATCGGGGATGTCCTCGATACCAAGTTATTAAAAAGTCATTAAAAGCTGCTCCAACAGTAACCAAGGACGAGGAAAGGCATACAGCCAGACCGACTCCAAGGGCCGTCGTTCCACAAGTTTCCTACGCCCAAATGGCGGGTGGAGCTGGGAAAACGGTACAACCTCCCCAGAAAGAGGCCGCACAGCCATCTGTGTCAAAGGCAGCTACTGGGGAGTCAGAGGTGATGGTCGCTCTGCGTGTCATTCAGGCACAAATGAGTGAACTATCACGGCAAATAAGTGAGCAGGCGCGTAGGGTGGACTTGATCTACCGTGCAGTGCCGTCGCTTGCGCAATTTTTAGGTCAACGGGCGCGCTGCCGGAGAGGCCTTTTAAGATCCTAGCCGTGAATGTGAATTCGCTAGTTAGGATAGAACGACGAACCAACTTCCTTGAGTTGTTAAAAGACCAACGTCCTGATGTATGTATGGTTAGCGAAACTAGGCTAAATCAGCATCACAAACTGACGGATAACAATTACATTATCATAAGGAGGGACCGACCCAACTCGACTCTCGCGGTTGGGCTGCGATCTTCTTACGTAAGGGCATTGCTCATAAGGTAATATATAGCGGTGAAGTACGTCGATTCCGGTTGCTGGAAACGTGTATCATATGCATCCCTCTCCAACAGGGGAGGCGACTGTATGTGGTCTCGCTCTATGCACCGCCGGGAGCTTCTCAAACCTAATGTTTTATAACAGAGCTCGAAACGCTTTTTCGATGTCTGAATCTGAACTCGGATGAAAAATATTTCCTTTTGGCCGGTGATTACAATGCTAAACACCAAGATTGGGGAAATCAATTAGCCAATCTAAGGGGGACCCAGCTATTCAATTGGCTGGGGCTCCACAGCATTGAGTGTAAAGTCGATCTGCTAGCTACTGACAGGCCTTCATATCCTCGAAGTAGCTCTTATTTGGATCTATGGCTTTTAGACTCAAGACTGAAACTGACCGACAACATTCTTCGACGGACGAAAAATTGTTTGACGACGGTTGAGTACGACAGTGACCACTGTGGACTTGCCGCCGTCATACTGCTTCCGAACGACCTTGTGGAACTGGAGGAGTACGTGCCAACGCACTCTTACAACTACGGTAAGACACGTTGGCCGCGCTTTTCCGGTGCCGTCTCAAGGGAACTTCGTTCGAACGGTATTGCGCCACCATGCAACAGGAATCTGTCGAACGTTGAGATCGATGGGTACCTGCAACGTATGGAGGATGCAATCCGTAGTACAATGGACAGGACAATTCCTAAATATAGGCAACTTGACTCGACGAACGTGTACAGAAATGCGACAATAGACGCACTTTACAAACAAAAAAGTAGACTCCTGTCAAGACTTAAACTCTTGCACAGGAGGTTTACTGACCGACACGATTTGGAGATTAGAACTCTGAAGTCACAGATCAAAAATCTCCAACAGTTAATTAAAGAAAACTACAGAATATCTATATCTTTTTTCTGGAACAACAAAATTCGGGCTGTACAGTCCAACAACCCGAGTATGTTTCCGGAAATAAATAAAATTTTTAGGAGAAAAGATCAAAATGACCTTCAGGGTATTAAACTCCAAAGGACGACAGAGAACAGAAACTTACTTATGACAATAGGGATAGATCCGGATGAGGCCATCTTGGATGATGACCACTTTATAGTGGAAGATGCTCAAGAGAAGGTAGAGACGGTGGGTGCTGTTTTCGAGCGAGTATATAAGGTGAATGAGTGCATTCGCCCGAATTACGACCTTGAAGAATAGAGCCTTCGTTGGACACTTCTATCTTAGAGACGAGATCTCGCATTGGCGATCCGAGAATCCTGGTTTCACTAGGTTTAATGACGACTGACTTGCAAATGCAGTCATCGCCCAGCGAAAGGGGGATAACACCCTGTTCGTTTCTAAGATGGACCTCTTGGACATCTTTCACAAAATAAAGAAAAAGAAGTCAGCAGGAGTCGACGGCATACCCAATGTTGTGCTGCGAAACCTCCCTTCGGAAGCGGTGGACATATACACCACGTTGTTCAACAATGCGCTGAATAATGCATATTATCCAGTGCGTTGGAAGACGGCAGTGGTCCATCCTCTCCTTAAAAAAGGTAAGGATGGTTCCAATCCAGCAAATCTCCGGTCAATTAGTCTTCTCCCGAGTATCAGCAAGGTATTCGAGAAAGTTCTCAATAGAGCTCTGTCCACATGGGCTGAGGACAAACATATTATTCCAGAAAATCAGTTCGGTTTTAAGGCGGGCCATGATACCACACATGCCGCGTCTAAACTAGTATCAGATATTCAATGGAACAAAGCTAAAAATCAGTGTACGAGTGCATGTCTGGTTGACTTGGAGAAGGCTTTCGATACCGTTTGGTTAGACGGTCTTTTCTATAAGTTGATCAGATATGGCATGAGTAAACCACTACTATATATTCTGAATGACATGCTTCATGGTAGAACATTTGTTGTGAAAAGTTGCAATAAAACTTCTACCAGAACTTTTAAAATACAGAATGGTCTGCAACAAGGAGCGGTGAATTCGCCTATTTTGTTTAGCATTTTCACCGGCGATCTAATTGGTTCCCTTCACCATGCCATAGCGTACGCCGATGACCTAATCGCGTACAGAACAGGTCCAAAGATCGAGGTCATCAGAATACTCCTACAGCGTGACTTCGATAAGATTCAGCAATATTGCGATGACTGGAAGTTGAAAATCAACTTCCAGAAATCGGAAACAATTGTGTTTAGAACCTCGTTGGCTAGGGCCTCATGGGATACGAGAAAGAACTGGCGAAAGCTGGTGATCGTTGATCTACATGGCCACCCACTGCCAAGCAAAGTAGTAGTCAAGTACCTGGGCATCTGGCTAGATCAGTATCTATATTTTAACAAACATATGGATGCGGCTCTGGCCAGGGCTAGAGGAGCTTTTGCTCTGACAAGGCGACTGTTTCACAGCAGTCAACTTGATAGCAGAGTGAAGGTGATTTGCTACATGGCCCTCATAAGGCCAATGATTGTCTATGGGTGCCCCGTGTGGTTCAATGTTACAGCGTCTCAAATGGAAAAGATTCGGGTGTTTGAGAGACAGTGTCTGCGTACCTGTCTTGGATTGCACAGAACACCAGAGTCGGAGTACAGAAAATATTATCCTAATGAGGTCCTTTACAACGGGGCTCAAATAAACAGAATCGACAACTTCATGATAAAACAGACTCGGGGTCACACTGCAAGGGCGATGTCTTCGAACAATGGCCTGATATTTGGGGCCTACTACCCCAACATAGAATATATGGAGAGAACACGTTTCAGTGGTTTTGTCCCACAGGAGGCTTTCCTCTATTTTGACATGATAGGTTTGATACAGGACAGATTGGCGGTTCCGTTGATCTACCACGTCTGCCGTAAGTCCGTAGAACGACGGCTCCTTTATGGCCGGGACGTCGCCGCAGTAGGCGGAGAAGCTGAAGAGCTCCTCCGGTTCAGTAGGGCGGTATCAGATCGCGATCGACGGCACGTTGTTAAAACGTCAGAACAATTCTGGTGGTTGTCTGAGCAACAGACAGAAAATGATAACGATAGCGAGTCGCCAATGGATGGCTTGCACAGGCTTAGTGTGTAAGACTTAGGGTATAGGGGGTAGACACAGTGGCAACCAAAAAAAAAAATTAAAAATGTACCAACAAAAAAAAAAATTTAAAATATTAAAATACAAAAAAATGAAAAAAAATTAAGCGGCGTCGAAAATCAAAAAAAAAAAAAAAAATGTAAAAAATCAAAATCAAAAAAAAAAAGTGAAAAAGACTGTGCGTCCCCAAAATCCAAAAAAAATAGAAAAAATACAAAAACCAAAAAAAAATTATAAAACAAAAACAAAAAAAAAAAAAACAAATAAAAGCTACTGTGGCTGCTCTAGTTTTAAGTAGTTTTTAAGTAGCTTTAATTAGTTTTAAGTAGTTTTAATTAGTTTAAGTAATTTTAAGAAAAACCGAAAAAAAATGTTCAAGAAAGGTAAGTTTTTTTTAGAAATTTTCTTAGCTTTAATACTTGTTATAGTTAGAAACAGATTAGATCATTAGGCCGAAAGGCATTAGAAATAAGTTATAGTATAATTTAGAGTACCCGCCTAGGGTCAGTAAGTTAATTAAGTTATTATGTAAGCTAGTTTAAACATTTTTGTTAGCACGTAAGTAGTTATAAGAAAGAACAATAAAAATGAATTTAAAACTGCAAACTGCGGCCGTGGTGCAGTGGTACAGTGTTTAGTAGATAGGCCGGACGCGTGGGTTCGAATCCCGCTCTGGGCATCTATATTTTTTTCTTATAGCCTCCCAGTTTCATATGGACGCCGCCCTTGAGGTTATATGTATATTGTATATGTGAAATTACAAACAACTTATTTCCAACTACTGCAACACAAAAAAAAAGGGAAGGCTGCTACTCTGGTAGTACAATGGACCGGATATAAGGTCTGAGTTCTCCAGATTAGCATATAAGCCTCTTCTTTTATTAAAAATAAAAAAAATAAAAGACCTTAATATCAACCTTTTAAACAACTTGTCAAGTAATAACTTTAAGGATGCAATGTGTGCGTTGAACCTAAATATTGCAAATGTTAATGAAGCGACTCACTTCAAACCTAATTCTGTGCCTTCCTCACTTGACATTATACTTGTGAGTGATCGAAGTCTTTTAAAATTTTACAACCAACTTTCAGCTCCGGCTTTCTCTTTTCATGACCTTATAATTGCAACTATTGATTTTCAATTTGTAACTAGTAATTCTCCTTATACTTTTCAATATAGAGAATTTCAAAAGATTAATTTACAACAGCTATTTGCTGAATGTGATCTGCTAGCATGGGAAGAAATTTACCAGTTACATAATATCGATGAACAATTATATATCTTTAATGATTTGGTTATAAATCTTTTTGAAAGAAATGTGCCTGTAAAAACTAAAGTTATAAAAAGTAAAGAATGGCCAACGAATAAACAACGTGCTTTGTGGGCTCTGCCTAATATTCTAAATTGCTTCTAATTTCTGTCTCAAAGTTTATCGTAATTATCTAAATCTTAGTATTTAAAGTACTGCAAATTAAATAATTGAAACAAAAGAAGAAAAACTATCGTAAAGCCAATTTTCCTAAATTAAAAATCGAAAAAATAAAATAAAAAAAACTTAATAATAATCTTGCTATTTACTCAGATTATCTATAGATCATCTTAACAAGTGCTTGTGGTTTGCTCTCTCTCATAATTTCCAACGCATTCTCTTAAATCGAACTGTGAATAATAAAACTAACCTGTGTGTTAACTCGCAAAAAAAAAAAAAATAATAAATAAAAAGAACAAGAAGAAAGAAGATCATAATTATCATTCTGCTTTTCAAATTTGTGCATGTGGGTTGTGCTCTCGCATAAATTCCGCAGCGTATTCTTTTAATCCAACTGTGAAATAAATAAAAGTGAATGGTCTCGCAATGCCACATTGTGTGGGCTGTAATTTGTCTTTAGTTAATGCCTCCTTTCTCTTCTGTGTGACAATTGTTCTATTTCCAATTCACCTGGTTTGATTTCCAAACAATTTAATCACATGTGTAAACTCTTTATGCAAATGAATGTACGCTTGAACAAGGCTGCTGAGGACATACAAAATGATTTACCTGAAATTGTGTTTAAAGAAGTCACCAACCAATTGGAGACAAAAATGCTGTGTGTTAATGATGAGCTGTTGGATATCAAAACTCAACTTAATTCAATTACTAAGACTCGTAGCTGTGAGTGTTCTGAAATCCTGGAATCTACGAATAAAAGACTTTATATTTAGTCACGGGGTGCCCCGTGACTGAAGTGGATATTTTTGGTTTTGCAATTAAGCTCTGTTCCTATCTCCATGTTAATATAAGAGCAGAAGACTTTTCAAAAGTTTTTTGGCTTACGAGTGATCCAAAAATTTTGCTAATAAAGTTTTTTTCAATAACAACAAGAGATCGTGTCGTGAGGAACTATTTTGCTCTTTCACCTCCGCTCACATTAGATAAAATAAGTCACGAGTTGGGCATTGAATCTAGACTCTTTCTGAATGACAATCTTACAAAATAATGTACAGTGTTCGTAAGATCTGTGTTGAACTTGTAAAAAAACAGGAAAATTAAATCTTTTAGTTCTGGGTTTAAATTCTTTAAAATTATAAATCATGATGGATCTGTTAAAACTATATACTCTAAATCTGATATTCCTGATTATAACTCTTTAGTCGGCAACACTGAATCTAATTCTACAATTGCCAACCATGTTGTTCCGGTATCTAAACCTGACTATAATGTTCTTGATGGATCTGCTGACTCAAAAACTAAATCTTCTGAAAAGTTAAAAGCATCAAAAAGTACATCGAGTCAAAAACCATCACCTGGAGTTGGAGTTACCAATATAAAACGCACCTTGCGTCGATGAATATTTTTAGTTTTTATTGTTATTATTTTTATTTTTATTCTTATTTTTTTTCTTCTCTATATTTTTTCTTTCTTCTTACTTTGATGTATTTTCTTTTTATATTAAAATTTTAAGTTCCTTAAACTTTTCTTTTCTTTAATGAGGCGGGTACCCTTGCCCTTTATGAATTAAAGTAGTAAGCCAATCGAGTATTGAATATTCTATTCAAACAGATTCTTTGTTTTTTTTTCTCTATTAAATAAACACTTAAATTGTACCAACTGTTCTTATTCTTCTAACATCATTATTTCTAACTAGCTAGTTTTCATCTCATAACCCATTTTTTAACATTCAATGATGGCTGATTCGATTGTTGGAGCACAGGCAAGTGACTCCAGCTATCTCAAGAATGCGCTCAAGAATAGAAAAAACTATCTTAACATTGGCCATGTTTAAATAAACAAAGTTCGAAACTCAACGAAGTTAAATCTAGTCTAAGTGGCCACTATTGACATGATTGGTGTATCGGAAACGTGGCTCAAGAGTTATAATAGTGATCTGGCCGTTGATATTCCCAGTTACCGAGTTTATAGGAATGACAGACCAAGAGTCAGAGGTGGCGGTGTAGCACTTTATATTGACAAACAAATTCAACCCTCAAAAATTTTAAAATGTTCTGAACCCGGTTTTGAGTTTATTTTTGCGGAAATCTCCTGTGGTTATAGTAAAATTCTTGTAGGCGTTATTTATCTTCCAAAGGGTGAATTTTCAAAAGTTGAGCCAGTTTTAACTGATCTAACTCAAAAATATAAGACCAAGTCTTCGTTTTGGGTGACTTCAACTTTAATCTATTGGATAGTAACAGAATGATTTCTTGTAATAACTTGTTAAGTAGATGTAACATGCATACAATTCATAGCAATATCCCCACGCATTTCGATCATTTTCATTCCAGTACTTCTTTACTGGATTTTGTAATTGTTAGTGACCCTGACACAGTTAAATATAAGGATCAGTTTTGGATTCCAGCTATTTCTAAGCATGCTTTTATTTTCGTTTCTTTGGACATTATTCCTGAAATGGTTGATCTTGAAATTAAAATTAGGCACTTCAACTCCATTAACACTGATCAACTACATTCCATTTTTTCTCAAATTGATTTTGAACTTATTTATAGTACCAATGACCCCAGTACTCAAGTTGATTTTTTCAACAAACACTTAAAGTATTTGTTTGATGCTGTTGTGCCTTCAAGAACTATCAAACCCAATAAAAAAGTCAATCCTCTCACTTCCCCTCGTGTTTGTAATGCTATTTACTTACGGAACCTATCTTTTAGAGCTTATCGTGACAGTCCCTCTGAGAACAAATGGAAAACATATTGTAAATATGGGAATAAGGTTAAGAGTGAAATAAAAGCATTAAAAATGGAGTTTGGTGTTCGGAAGTTTAAAAATATTCAATCCAGCAAAACTCTTTGGAAAAAAATCAACTCTATTGGCCTTAATGATAAGAAAATGGACCTTGGGAATCTGAAGGCTGCTACTCTGGTAGTACAATGGACCGGATATAAGGTCTGAGTTCTCCAGATTAGCATATAAGCCTCTTCTTTTATTAAAAATAAAAAAAATAAAAGACCTTAATATCAACCTTTTAAACAACTTGTCAAGTAATAACTTTAAGGATGCAATGTGTGCGTTGAACCTAAATATTGCAAATGTTAATGAAGCGACTCACTTCAAACCTAATTCTGTGCCTTCCTCACTTGACATTATACTTGTGAGTGATCGAAGTCTTTTAAAATTTTACAACCAACTTTCAGCTCCGGCTTTCTCTTTTCATGACCTTATAATTGCAACTATTGATTTTCAATTTGTAACTAGTAATTCTCCTTATACTTTTCAATATAGAGAATTTCAAAAGATTAATTTACAACAGCTATTTGCTGAATGTGATCTGCTAGCATGGGAAGAAATTTACCAGTTACATAATATCGATGAACAATTATATATCTTTAATGATTTGGTTATAAATCTTTTTGAAAGAAATGTGCCTGTAAAAACTAAAGTTATAAAAAGTAAAGAATGGCCAACGAATAAACAACGTGCTTTGTGGGCTCTGCCTAATATTCTAAATTGCTTCTAATTTCTGTCTCAAAGTTTATCGTAATTATCTAAATCTTAGTATTTAAAGTACTGCAAATTAAATAATTGAAACAAAAGAAGAAAAACTATCGTAAAGCCAATTTTCCTAAATTAAAAAACGAAAAAATAAAATAAAAAAAACTTAATAATAATCTTGCTATTTACTCAGATTATCTATAGATCATCTTAACAAGTGCTTGTGGTTTGCTCTCTCTCATAATTTCCAACGCATTCTCTTAAATCGAACTGTGAATAATAAAACTAACCTGTGTGTTAACTCGCAAAAAAAAAAAAAAAAATAATAAATAAAAAGAACAAGAAGAAAGAAGATCATAATTATCATTCTGCTTTTCAAATTTGTGCATGTGGGTTGTGCTCTCGCATAAATTCCGCAGCGTATTCTTTTAATCCAACTGTGAAATAAATAAAAGTGAATGGTCTCGCAATGCCACATTGTGTGGGCTGTAATTTGTCTTTAGTTAATGCCTCCTTTCTCTTCTGTGTGACAATTGTTCTATTTCCAATTCACCTGGTTTGATTTCCAAACAATTTAATCACATGTGTAAACTCTTTATGCAAATGAATGTACGCTTGAACAAGGCTGCTGAGGACATACAAAATGATTTACCTGAAATTGTGTTTAAAGAAGTCACCAACCAATTGGAGACAAAAATGCTGTGTGTTAATGATGAGCTGTTGGATATCAAAACTCAACTTAATTCAATTACTAAGACTCGTAGCTGTGAGTGTTCTGAAATCCTGGAATCTACGAATAAAAGACTGGATATTTAGTCACGGGGTGCCCCGTGACTGAAGTGGATATTTTTGGTTTTGCAATTAAGCTCTGTTCCTATCTCCATGTTAATATAAGAGCAGAAGACTTTTCAAAAGTTTTTTGGCTTACGAGTGATCCAAAAATTTTGCTAATAAAGTTTTTTTCAATAACAACAAGAGATCGTGTCGTGAGGAACTATTTTGCTCTTTCACCTCCGCTCACATTAGATAAAATAAGTCACGAGTTGGGCATTGAATCTAGACTCTTTCTGAATGACAATCTTACAAAATAATGTACAGTGTTCGTAAGATCTGTGTTGAACTTGTAAAAAAACAGGAAAATTAAATCTTTTAGTTCTGGGTTTAAATTCTTTAAAATTATAAATCATGATGGATCTGTTAAAACTATATACTCTAAATCTGATATTCCTGATTATAACTCTTTAGTCGGCAACACTGAATCTAATTCTACAATTGCCAACCATGTTGTTCCGGTATCTAAACCTGACTATAATGTTCTTGATGGATCTGCTGACTCAAAAACTAAATCTTCTGAAAAGTTAAAAGTATCAAAAAGTACATCGAGTCAAAAACCATCACCTGGAGTTGGAGTTACCAATATAAAACGCACCTTGCGTCGATGAATATTTTTAGTTTTTATTGTTATTATTTTTATTTTTATTCTTATTTTTTTTCTTCTCTATATTTTTTCTTTCTTCTTACTTTGATGTATTTTCTTTTTATATTAAAATTTTAAGTTCCTTAAACTTTTCTTTTCTTTAATGAGGCGGGTACCCTTGCCCTTTATGAATTAAAGTAGTAAGCCAATCGAGTATTGAATATTCTATTCAAACAGATTCTTTGTTTTTTTTTCTCTATTAAATAAACACTTAAATTGTACCAACTGTTCTTATTCTTCTAACATCATTATTTCTAACTAGCTAGTTTTCATCTCATAACCCATTTTTTAACATTCAATGATGGCTGATTCGATTGTTGGAGCACAGGCAAGTGACTCCAGCTATCTCAAGAATGCGCTCAAGAATAGAAAAAACTATCTTAACATTGGCCATGTTTAAATAAACAAAGTTCGAAACTCAACGAAGTTAAATCTAGTCTAAGTGGCCACTATTGACATGATTGGTGTATCGGAAACGTGGCTCAAGAGTTATAATAGTGATCTGGCCGTTGATATTCCCAGTTACCGAGTTTATAGGAATGACAGACCAAGAGTCAGAGGTGGCGGTGTAGCACTTTATATTGACAAACAAATTCAACCCTCAAAAATTTTAAAATGTTCTGAACCCGGTTTTGAGTTTATTTTTGCGGAAATCTCCTGTGGTTATAGTAAAATTCTTGTAGGCGTTATTTATCTTCCAAAGGGTGAATTTTCAAAAGTTGAGCCAGTTTTAACTGATCTAACTCAAAAATATAAGACCAAGTCTTCGTTTTGGGTGACTTCAACTTTAATCTATTGGATAGTAACAGAATGATTTCTTGTAATAACTTGTTAAGTAGATGTAACATGCATACAATTCATAGCAATATCCCCACGCATTTCGATCATTTTCATTCCAGTACTTCTTTACTGGATTTTGTAATTGTTAGTGACCCTGACACAGTTAAATATAAGGATCAGTTTTGGATTCCAGCTATTTCTAAGCATGCTTTTATTTTCGTTTCTTTGGACATTATTCCTGAAATGGTTGATCTTGAAATTAAAATTAGGAACTTCAACTCCATTAACACTGATCAACTACATTCCATTTTTTCTCAAATTGATTTTGAACTTATTTATAGTACCAATGACCCCAGTACTCAAGTTGATTTTTTCAACAAACACTTAAAGTATTTGTTTGATGCTGTTGTGCCTTCAAGAACTATCAAACCCAATAAAAAAGTCAATCCTCTCACTTCCCCTCGTGTTTGTAATGCTATTTACTTACGGAACCTATCTTTTAGAGCTTATCGTGACAGTCCCTCTGAGAACAAATGGAAAACATATTGTAAATATGGGAATAAGGTTAAGAGTGAAATAAAAGCATTAAAAATGGAGTTTGGTGTTCGGAAGTTTAAAAATATTCAATCCAGCAAAACTCTTTGGAAAAAAATCAACTCTATTGGCCTTAATGATAAGAAAATGGACCTTGGGAATCTGGATCCCTCGATTCTTAATGCTTATTTCTCTCAAAATCATAGTAGTGCTTGTGAAAATAAAGTTGAGTTTGCACCTGAAATTGGTAATGGTTTTTCCTTTCGCTGTGTTTCTATTGATGAATTGTTCAATGCACTGTTTTCTATCAAATCTAATGCTACTGGCTTTGAAGAGATTCCAATTAAGTTAGTTAAGATTATTTTTCCCCTGATATCTAATTATTTGCTACATATTATAAACACCGTTCTTACTACTTCTTCATTTCCTCAAGCTTGGAAATATGCTAAAGTCATACCTGTTGCCAAGAAATCTAACCCACAAGTACCATTTGACTTCAGACCAATTAGTATACTGCCGGCCACTTCAAAAATTTTGGAGATTGTGATGAAATTGCAAATCAATGAATTTCTAACTACTAATAACTTACTTTTTTGCAATCAATCTGGTTTTAGGAAACATCATAGCACAACTTCAACTCTAATTGATCTAACCGACACCATTAAGATGAATATGGATCGAAATTATGTTTCTCTATTGTTACTTTTAGATTTTAGTAAAGCTTTCGACAGCGTAAACCATGTTCGTCTTTTCCTCAAACTTAAAAGATACTTTTCCTTTTCTAATTGTGCCTGTAAATTAATTTTTTCTTATCTATCGCAACGATCTCAATATGTTTGTATTGGGGATAATAATTCGGGTTTTATTGAAATTAAGTCAGGTGTTCCCCAGGGTTCAATTCTTGGCCCAATTCTGTTTTCAATATTTATAAATGACCTTCCAAATGTAACATCTTTTTCGCTTGTTCATCTGTTTGCAGATGATGTTCAGCTACTTTTTTCTTGTCCAATTAGTGGTGTTTCCTCCTTTATCATTTCTGTTAATGCTGATCTTCATTCTGTCTACACTTGGTCTTTAGAAAATAAATTGAAGCTGAACCCAGACAAAACACAGGCTATTGCATTCTATTTTAAATCAGTGAGTAACATATTGGATCCGGTTGTGTTGAATAATGTTATTATTCCTTACCAGAACAAAGTTAAGAGTTTGGGTGTCATACTTGATGAAACGTTATCTTGGGAAGCCCATGTTAATAATCTTGTAAGTAGAACTAATTTTATCTTGCGGAAGCTTTAAACAAACAATAATTAATGAATATTTGCCTCTTCATATCAAAATTAAGCTTGCTAAGGCTCTCTTAGCTCCGCACTTTTTGTATGGTGCTGAAATTTTTTCTGGTGCTACTGGTATTGCACTGTCAAGATTAAGGATATGCTTCAATGATGTCGTCAGGTACGTTTTTTGCATTAAGAGGAGGAATCATATTTCAGGTTTTACGATATCTTTTTTGGGAACATCGTTTTCCGCCTTTTTGGAGCTAAGAGTTCTTACCACTTGTTACGGTATATTTTCCCGCAACAAAAACCATTCTTACATTTAGTTATTTTAATTTCGATATCCCTCTCTTTTCCTCAAACCCTTCCTTATCATTTCTTCGTCCCATCATTTCCACGTTGTTTGCTCTTAGCAATGTGATTGAAACATAGCTTTGAGCAAATGACAAAATAGGTGCATGTCGTAATCAGCGGATGAGCTGAACTGATGTCGGCGTTTGGTGTGTCGAGCCAGAAGTCTCTGGCTGACACCAGTGCTGCCGTTCGATGAATTGACAAAAACAGGAGATTTCCTGTTCAACGGGTTGAAAAAACAGGAGATTTAATTTTTTTCGAATAGAACGTCCAACTGGACTCGAATACGTTAGTGAACCTCGCTTACGTCGGTATTTATCAATAACGTGCTGGCATCATCTTAAGTCAAATAAAGATTTAGCAATGTTTCTTCTAAATTGTATAAGAATGTTATGCAGAGAGTTGAAAACTCAATACAAATTACAAAATGAAAAAAATTCTAAGGTGTCTGTTTCGTCTCAGCAAACTAAACTGGAAATTCATTTATTTATTTTTTATTTATTTTTTCAAAACAAAACTTAAATTATTATTCAAAGCAAACAAAATAAATAACTTATAAAATTATCCAAAAACTAAACAAAAAAATTTCATGTTCACAATTACATATTTTTAAATGTATGGCTTACTAATCAAAAAAGAATTAAAAACTAAAATAAAATAGGACAATATATCAGTCTTTTAATTGAAATTATTATTTAAAATATAATCACATATTTTCTCATTGATTTTTCATTAAATTCAAATCTGTTTCCGTAATTTGGAATGCCGTACAATTCAAATCATCTTCTTTTAAGTGCGATCTTATGACAGCAATTGCATTGAGAGTCTTATTCCCTAAACAGTTTCGTTTTTTTGTTTTTGCATCGGTAACAATGCTGAAAATTCGCTCACATTCTGCATTTGAGTGTGGCAAACTTAAAACAATCTCAGCCAATTTAAAGATATTTTTAAAAATTAGTTCATCGTTGTAATCTTTGATACCTGCAATCATGTTCCAAAATTCTTCAATGCCTGAGTCTTTTACTTTTTGTCTTTCTTCTTCTTCGTAGGCAAACTATGCCACTCGTTTAAAAGATCAACTGTATTTATCAATTTTGAAAAATGATTACAAAGTATTTGCAAAGAATTCAAGTTTTGTGTTCTGTTTAAATTAAGAGCTATAAAAAATATTTTTCGAATATTTTCAACATCTTCAATCAAAAAAACTGATTTTCTTAAAAATTCCTCACATTCGGCCCCCAAATAAGTCTGAGACAAGTTTTTATAATTATCAGCATCTGAAATACCAACAGAAATATTTAATTTATCTGGCAAAATGAAATTAATAGCCAGTTTTAAAAAAAATTTCTCAGCTTCCGTTTGTATCCGATGTATTAATACTTTCTTAAATTGGAACAATGCGTTAAATTCATTGAAATAATTCAAGCCAAATTTGAGAAAAAAAAATATGCTTGTACAATAGGTGAATTAAGATTTTCAAGAATTTTTTTTGTTGAAGGAAGATTGTCTTCGTAATCTGCTATGAAAAACATCAATATAGGGATGAACTCGAGGTAGAACTTGAACAGGTATGTTCTTTTATAATAACTTTTCTTGAAGATGAAGAATATTGTGGTACGAGGATAAAAAAAATTCTTATGAACTTATGATAAATATTTGTAAAAAGTAATAAAATGTTTGACTACTGAGTTACTCAATGTAATAGTTAGAAAAGTCAGAAAAACAGTAGAATTTTGAAAAAAATGCCTTGGTAACAGGAGACAGGAGATTGGACTTTTTTAGAGTGAAAAAACAGTAGTCTACTGTCATGACAGTAGAAACGGCAGCACTGGCTGACACACCATTTACTTAAATTGAATGTCATACTTCGTCACTCACAAACGTCATCATTCTCATTTATCGACATTCACATCATTATCATCATTTACACATGCTTACATTCATACACTTATACCATCATTCACCCTTTATCATCATTACAACTATCATCTTTACACTCATCATCATGCACACATCTCATTACACACACTACACAAGCAGGATATCACACACACAACACCATACACATACATACACATATCACAGAAGAGAACAATAGAAATGGCACGTGTGAACGCCATACTTCGTTATGGGACACACTGTGCAGCGTAGTGCTGCAAATTTAACTTTTATTTTTGTAAAACCCAATCATAAGAATGAAACGTTAATAGTTTTCCCTTTTTCCCCAAATATGCGCAAAGATCCACCGAATAGGGTAAAGTAGTTCATTTTGGTTATGGTAGCTTTTCCTCCCTTCTTCAATTTTCGAAAAGTTGTAACACAGAGAATTTTATCCTTCCCCTGACTCAGTAGATTATATAGTAGAGTAACTGGGAAGATGCCCAGAAGTATTATTTTCAACTTTCAGGAACTTTCATTTTTCTCGACATGTTTTATGGGAGGGGTCTGATCTCGACTAATGACCTGGATAAGTTTTGGGAACAAACCCCCAACAACTTTTTCAGTTCAGTGTGATTGGAAAATTGTGCGAGTGAAAGGTCTCGCTGGAATTCGACAACGGACGTACTTGTCAGCCATAAGGCTGCATGCGCCAGAGAACCGTGACCGAAAACCTCGCGACACGATTGGCCGATTGTATGAATGTGTGGGTGAATTTGAAAGTCGAGAAAGGACAAATTGTCAAGATCAAGCACTTCTTGGTTGACCTAGTTATCAAGTGGTTTATTTGGTGCTTTTGAAATTGTTTTGAAGAGAAAGTAGAAAGTTAAATAGTGAAAGTTGGAAGTAGTTTAAAGATGGTTTTGTAGATCAGTTTTGTTTAAATTGTTAGAAAAAAGTTTAGAGTCAGTGGAAGGAGTAAAATTGAGAAAGGAGAAGAAAACGTCAGACGGACGAGTCATAGGAAATAGAAGGAGGGAGGAAAAAACGAAAAGGAAAAGATCAGTACATTGTTTTAGTTTTTTTGGCAAGTGTTGTCAAATATTTTTTCGGTTGATTTTTGCCATCGTAACTTCTCAAAATTGTGAGACACGCGACCCTTTTTAGTTTTTATTAATTGTTCTTTTCGGGAAAGAACAATTAACGTTTCATTTTTTCGGTTGTTTCTATTGTTTACATTTTTAAACGGTTCGCCTAACCGTCCACCATTGTAATTTTATAGTTGAAAAGATTTGGGTTTTTAATCCAACTCTTGTACGGTTTTCCCAACAGAAATAACAACAATAAATAGCTTTAAATCCCTATTTGGGAATTTAATTGAATTGTTTTTATTCGGTTTTAACATTTCAGCCTTGATTCTTGGTTTGGAAATTTCACCTAAAAATTTCCTGGCGCCCACTTTTCTTTGTACACCCTGTACTTAGAAAATACTTTTAATTCTACATTTAATAATTATTTAATCGATCATTTTATTCGCGATCATCTTTTATCGCGCTACGCTTACTTTTTTGTTTACGAACCCAGCCCAGCTGAGCTTAGCCGTGGTGTCAGCAGCCTACCTGCTGAGTGTTACACTTTTTAGTTTATCAGCGCGTTTGACATTTTGTCTGTTTATCTCGCGGCACACCGGTTGTGCATTTCTTTTAATCGTTTTTAATTTCGTCTATTTTATTTTATTAATTGGATTCGGATAATCCAATCGCGTTTAATAGTTTCGTTTCATCCTAACTTTAGTTTTCGCGTAATAAAAAGTGTAACACACTTTTCACAAAATCATTTTTAAGTCACTTTCTGTATATCTAGCAAATAAAATCGTTTTTCTAAGGAATTCATCTTCGAATAGAATATCTATTCCTAGACACAGGTCTGCTTGAGCTGCATCATTTTTTCTAAATCGTGGTAAAACTTTGGAATGGGCTGTCGAGTCAAATGCGATCTGTACCTTTGTATAGATAGTTTTGATTCTTGTGTGTGTGCTTTTCTTCTCTTTTTTTTTTTTTTTTTTTTTTTTTTTTTTTTTTTGGTATATGAAAGCTAGTTGTTTCTGCTTTTTTATGAGCTATTTAAAATTCATTGACCTTAATTGTTATTTTTTTTTATATATTTGCTCTTTATTTATACAATCTACTTATCGTTGTACATTCTAATAATTTTAAGTAGCTAAGCATATAGCCAAGGGACAATGTCCCACAATATGTAATTGTCGTATCATAAATAAATAAATAAATAAAAAAAATTTATAAAAAAGGCCAGGGGCCAACTATGTAACTCTATTCTACTTTTGATTCTATTCGAAAACCATTTGCGATTCTACTTTCTACTGGCACTACGTATGAAATAAGAATCGAACGATAGTAATACCAACATATTCTCACAAAATTGTTCGATATTCGAACGAGTCTACCGTGTTCGACAGACGTAAGAAAGAAAAAAATATTTTTGTTATCAATTTAATTTTTTAACAACAATGGACAGCGTTGCGGTTTGGTTCTTTTCTTATGAAAATCGTGAACGGAAAGAGCAAATTGAACGACGAAGAATTCGCGATAAGTCAAATATATTTGAGCTTAGTGATAAAAGGTTTGTTACAAGTGCATTGAAAAGAGTTATTTTAAAGTCTTAATTTCAGTTTTATAAAAAGTTATCGACTAACAAAAGATGCTTTTAGATATTTGCTTGAAAACATTTCGAGGCAACTAAGGATTCGCCGAAGACAAAGTTCAATCCCAGACATTGTTAAATTATCGTCAACTTTAAAATTTTTGGAAGCAGGAGACTACCAGCATCAAATTGGAGCAGATAAAAATGCTGGGACTCGCACAGCAAACAGTATCAAAAATAATGGCCGAAGTCTTGGAAGCAATTGAGAAGGTAATGTGCCCGATGCTCCTATGTTTCAAAATGAGCAAAGACGACAAAAAGAAATCTAAAAGGTACTTTTGGGAAAAGGCTGGCATACCTGGAGTTATTGGAGTAGTGGATGGTACATACATACAGATAGTGCGTCCGGCCAAGAGCGAGTAACTGTTTTTCAATAGAAAAATGAAACACAGTATTAACGCTATGGTGGTAAGACCATATACATATATAAAAAAATTTCTTGACTCAAAAGTATGTTTTTATTTAGATTTGTGACTACACTATGACTATAAGAGCAGTCAATCCCAGATACGGTGGAGCATCTCATGACTCTCATGTGTTGGGACTAAGTGCCGAAAGAGCTTTCCTCAGAAGTAGTTTCGAAAGCGGAGATAAGTCATCCTGGCTTTTAGGTAATTTCACATCACAAGAAACATTCAAAAACTTAAACTACACAACCCCTTTCTAGGAGATTCTGGGTATCCTTTAGAGCCTTGGATTTTGACTCCATATCGAACTGCTGCTGAAGGATCTTCTGAATCACATTTCAATGACCGCTTTTCCCTTGCAAGATCTTTAATTGAACGCGTTTTTGGAGTTTTAAAGGCTAGATTCAGATGTCTTTTGTCGGCAAGAGAGCTTCATTACTCACCCGAAAAGGCTGCTCAAATCCTAAACGTTTGCTGTGCACTTCACAACATCTGTGTGAAATAGAGAGTTGAAGTAGTCGCTCCTTTAGAAATCTTACAAGAGGAAACTGATTTACGTTTCAGTGTGTGCTCGGATCAACAATCTACTGAAAATGATGCGTATTTGAATATTGCAAAAAGAACAAGAAATAACATCAAAAACGGTTTGAGTCACGCATAATATTTTCTTTTTATTAATAAGTATTTAATTAGAAACTAAAAAACAGAAAAATAAACAAAAACGTTAATATCAGATCATTCTTAAAAGTAAAAAGGTATGTGCATCACATTGAGAAACTTCGTTGAAGTTACAAAGTTAACAAATCAAAACAAAATAAAAAAAAGATCATTTCATTCTTAAAACTAAAAAGTAAATACATTAACAAAGTTACAAAGTTTACAAAACAAAAAAAAAAAAAAATCAGTTCATTCTTAAAACTAAAAAGCAAACTCACTCTCACTGTATTTACATCACAACAAAGAACTCTCTTGTCGAAGTTTTAAGATCTCTCTTTTGAGTTCTAATTTGGCAACAGCATTCTTAGACTTTTGAATTGAATTTTGTTTCTTGAACTCAAATTCGAACCAATTCACAAAACAACGAAGCATCGAAAACTCTGAACATCTTGTGTGATAAATTTAAATCTATGGAGTGCAAGCGCAGAGTTATAGTAAAAAACGAACAGCAAAAATTACATCTACCATATGCGGTGATCAGCATAAAGAGTACCCTATTTACATTAATGAAAGCCTTTCAATGTTCAATAGGAGCCTTTTCAAAAGAGCCAGGCAGGTAAAAATGGAAAAAAAATTTAGTTTTTATGGATCAGAAATGGAGAAATTTTTTATGAAAAGAGCGAGGGAGAAAATATTGTTAAAATTTTATGCTTTGAGGATCTTGATAATTTATCTTAACATTTTTATTTGTAATCAATGGTTAACGTAATTAACAATAATTTTGAAGATTCTCATTTTAACTTCATAAATTCCCCTTTTTGCAATTTTGAAATAGATTTTTGTAAAAGTGTTTTTCATTGTAATACTGTTAAAAATAACTTTTCCGTTATCAATCAAAACATACAAAGCCTACGATCTAATTTTGATTTGCTTGTTGCGCAGTTAGAATCATTTAGAAACAGACCCATTTTAATTTTTCTCACTGAAATTTGGATTTTCGACTATGAAAAATATTTCTTTTCTATACCTGGCTATAAATTTTATGCTAATTGTAACAATTCTTATGCTGCTGGTGGGGTTGCTGCATTTGTTAAAGAGAATTTTACTTGTGAGCATTGTTCTATTTCTCTTGTGTGCTCCGATTTTCTTAAAAAAGCTTGTTCAGTTATTTCAAAGAAACTTATCTTTTGGTGTTTTTATAGATTTCATTTTAAAAGTATGGATGCATTTACTCAGGAATTATCTTCTCTTCTTCTCGCTGAAAATTGTGGTTATTTGTTCACCATGTGATATGAACATTGACTTGCTAAGTGAATGTAGTGATAGGGGCAATTATAAATCTGTTATGTCTTCCAATGGGTTATAATCCTGCATTAACAAACCAACTCGAATTTCTGGATCATCCGAAACTTGTTTTGATCACATCGAACAAATTAATTATCATTACTCATTTCTATAGCGGATTTAAAAATCTGTGATCACTGTATGTCACACAGTGATCAGAGATTTCTCAGAGAGTCTCTCCTTCCATGAAAAAGTAGATCAGCCGTCTCATAAGGATATCCCTTCAGCACCCGATGGTAAAATCAATTTTATGAGGTTGAATGAGCTCCTACTTCTAGAAAATTGGTTTGCAGTGTATTATGAAGATAACCCCTCCGACGCCTTTAATAAATTTCTCCATATTTTGAATTGTTATATTGATATGTGCTCAGAACCGTCAATCAGTAGACATTCGAAATTACAAAGACTTAAACCTTGGATTACACTAGATCTCGTTAAAAGAATTGAGGAGAAGAAAAACTGCGCGTAAAATCCAAAAAACAACCATACATTTAATCTTCGGAAAAAAGAGTGCAGACTCAGAGAGCATTCAGATAAACACAAATGCAATTTTGAATGCACTAATCGCCGAAGCGACGACGAATGAAAATGATGAAGAAGCTCACCTTTAAAATGAAAGCTAAGCGCACCAGTACATCGTTAGTTTTATATCTACTAATCTCTTTTCCTTTGCTTTTCTTTTTTTCCTCTTTCTCTTACTATAATCTTTTTTTAATATATTATCAGCCGTATTTATTAGATTTTCTTAAGACGTCTCTTAGACGTCGAATAGTTAAGTTTCAATTAAAATTTAATTGGAACTTAAGAGAGGTTGATTAAATTCTTATCGATAATCGATTCTGCGCTGATGCTAAACTAATTGATAGTTGTGTCAAAATAAAGTAGTAAAAACAGAAATCTAGTCCAATTTAAACTGCGTTTTGACAACCATTCGTTTGTAAACAGATGTGGTGCCTTTTTGCTTATCAAAAAAAAAAAAAAACACTATGTACGAGTATCATCAACCTAAAATGAGATGAGGATTTCTTTCGAATATTCATACAAAACTAACGCAACGCATTGTTCGTCTTAGGCCCTTATTATGAGAAGCAAATCGACCGCTCGACCATGGAACAATCTTTCTTTGCCAAGCAAAACTGCAATTCCCTGACAATCTCTTAGCTCTGGTTGTAGGCACACGACATCCATAGCGAAATGGATAAAGCATAACTACTGCGTTGGCGTTCGACCACCATAAACATCCAAAATGATTTTTCTCTGGTAGGTATCACCTCAAGGCAGGAAAATATGCCTTGAAGAATGCTATTCCAATTTAACCTTTCAGACCCGCACGAGAATGGTTGTTGCGAGAACAACGCGTTTGGCCTTGTAGCTCTGTGGAGCTTTTGTGCCAGCTTTTTATGTTTCTATTTATTAATCATGACATCTGAAAAATTCTTAGCACCGATTTTCCCGAAACGTCAGAATGAATTTTTAATTTGGATTTAAGAGACCTTTAAACGTCATTATTGGCATTTAAGTTAAGAGGGCTCTTAGCAAGGTTACTTAAATGTGAAATTTGATTATCGATACGGATTCGTTACTTAAGTGTTACTTAAATGGCAATTAAATCTAATCGATGATTAAAAGTTCTTTATAGATACGGCTGTATAAATTTATTATGACTTCTAGTTGTTGTAAAAGTGATTGCTTTGTGTCTGATAGTAGCATTGATTGTATGTTGTTTTTTTCTCGCATGAAAGTTCACCGGCACAGAGTTGAGTGAAAGTAACTTGGGTTCCGGAGCGGACAGTGGGGATGTTTTATTAAAAATCGTGCTTAAAATTTTCTGCAAACAAGTTGTGGGACTTAAAATTGTCCACATCAATGCTCAAAGTTTGGCTCCTATGATCGATGAATTTCGCTTTTTGTTTGAAAAATCGGATATACAGTCACTCACACTCAAAGTAGGACACCTAAGAAATAAAATTTTTAATAAACTTCTTTACGAAAAAAAATGCAGAGTTGCTCACTTTTTTAAATAATTTTTATTGCTTAATATTGACCTCAAATTATTATAAATTAAAAAAAATAATATCAAAAAACAACCCCGATTTGTTTAAAAAAAAAAGATGAAAATGATCTGTCTAGTTTTTTTTTAACGCAGGTCACACTCAAAGTGGGACACCTGCTGTTTTCTAAGAAAACTAACTGTAATTGCCACGTTATCTATATTATTTAGTTGCAGTTTTTGTAGAGCTTTCATTGTGATAGCATTGTTAGGCTTCTTAATATCTCGCATTTGAGGCTTCTTAATATGTCGTTTGAAAACTATTTAAAATTTCGCACAATAAAAATGCTTTACAATATTATACAATCGCATAAGCCACAGTATCTTTACGAAATTCTTCGCTTCGCAGAATCAAACCGTTCGATCACAATTATTCTTCCCAGATTTAATTGTCAAACATCTGAAAGACAATTTTTCATCACCACAATCCGTCGCTGGAACTCACTTCCCTCTAATTTGAGGAAAAATAACAACATGGAAAAGTTTCACAAGGAATTATTAGTTTACTTAAACAACCAAAGCAACTAGTTTCAGTCGTCAGCTTTTTATTTATTTTAATCTAGTTTCTCCTCTGCCTTAATCTTCTTTGATCTTTTGTTACTCTCTTTCTTCTACTTCTTTTTTTCCTCTTCGATCTAATTTTAAAATCTAATGTTAATAAAAATAAATGTAATGAATTAATTTACTAAAAGCATATGTTCTTTTTTAATTTAAAATTTTTTATATATAACTAATTGGATTTAACATAATACTCTTTTTGGAAAAGTACATAATTTATCACAAACTATCACTAATTAATAAGATTTATCTTAAAGTGTTGGCTTATAAATACTTAATAGACTAAACTAAACTAAACATTATTGTTTCAAGAAATAGGTATGAAAAGTTATGCGATAAAGTTGAGAAAGAGGTGCTTGTGGACAAAGACAGATATTATATAAACAAATTTAACAGAGCTAAAGGGGACTTAAAAAAAGAATGGGCAGTTATAAATGAACTTTTTAACAAAGATGTGTCCTCATCGTCTCCGTCTTGTTTAAATTTAAACAGTAAAGTTATTGAAGGTACTGCAAATGTTGCTTATACTTTTAATAGCTTTTTTACGAATGTTGCGTCCAAAACTTTAAGAGATTCTGGTCTAATGCCGGATTTATCAATTGATGAATGCACTAATCCTATTGGAAGCCGAGCGTGTAGACAGGAGCTTTTTTTATGATCCGATTTCATCTTTTGAACTTTATCAGCAAATTATGGCATTAGACAATTCAAACTCGTCTACCAGCAAAAGTTTATCAAATTACTTTTTAAAACAAATTGCTAACAATTTTGCTTTCGTTCTGGCTCATATCTTCAACAAAAGCATTTTCAATGGAGTCTTTCCTAATTGTTTAAAAATGGCAGAGGTCATTCCCATATTTAAGAAAGGTGATCGGAAAGAGTTGAATAATTATAGACCTATCTCTTTGCTATTCGTCTTTTCCAAAATCTTTGAAAAGCTGTTGAAAAAAAGAATCTTTTGTTTTCTGGAAAAATATTCCTTCTTCAGTAGAAGTCAATATGGCTTCAGGGCAAATAAATCTACAGAGGATGCTCTTGTAAGCATCGGTTCTGAAGTCTTTGATAGTTTTAATAAAAATAAATTTCCTGCTTCTCTGTTTGTTGATGTAACGAAGGGTTTCGATACTGTTAATCATAGTATTCTACTATTGAAGTTAAAAAAGGTTGGTTTCAGGGTGTTGCGGTAAAATTTACCACAACAAAAATCATCTTACGATAGTTTGTCCGAGACCCTTATTCTCTTAATTTTGGTTGCAGCTGCATGGTTCTGGGTGAGTTGAGGGCAGCCATGGTCCCATCAACCAGTGGCGTACTCACAGAGAACCCTGCAAAAGCAACCAACCATTTGCGAGTAGAACGGACGGTTCTACAAAACTCTTTACCCCTCCTAATCACTTCCTGATTCCTGATACCTACCCCATCTTTCCACCTGGATTGCCATCAATCGTGTTGAGCCAGCAGGTTGGCTGGAGACTCGCACGCAACGCTGTGTGTGAACAAAGAGTAAAGACAGAAGGAGTCTGTCCAAAGGATCAAATACACAAACCTACACTAAACACATCAGATCAAACACCACATACACAAACCACACGGAGAAACAATATTAGAAACCATTACAATCATCACACACACAAACCTATTTTCATACACAAATAGTCATCACACATACTCACACTGATACACAAATCATCCATCACACATATACACACAAATCATCCATCACACATATACACACAAATCAGTCATCATCCACATACAACAACACTGATACACAAGTTGATCAACACCAAATCATCAATGGCAAAGTACCCAACGAACATACTTTTCTATGGCCGAGTGCCCAACTTTTAACTTTAATTTTAACTTTTACTAATCGCCACTTAAATTTTGTTGCAGGAAAATCACGTTATTTGTCAGTCTTCCCCTGTTAAAAATCTGAACAAAAGTCCACCAGACCTAAATTGTAAAAATACGCGTTACCAATTTTTCCTCCTTCTCTTCGAAACATTTTACTACGTCGTTACTAGAAAAATTGTCTGCAGACCCGTTCTGCACATAACTTTTCCAACCACCGATGTAGCTTACCTTTTAGTTGCACAGAATGGTGCATGTCTTCGCTTTATCGCTTTCGCTACCAAAAAAGGCACTGAACTCTTCCATCAGCTGTAAGCCGACCATAATCTCCCAAGATCGTGGAAATTTGGTGGCTAAGGGGAATATTGAGAGACAGTAGGGTATTCCAAATAAAACGGTAGTCCTCTCACGCAAAATGCTGATTGGTGCTAAATATCCGTAATGGAACCCACTGTGGCTGAATGAACGGCCAGAGCAAATCGACGAACATGAGACAGCTTGACAAGAGAGTTGGGGAAGTCACTTCATTGTTGGCTATAGAACATAGAGGTTTTGTTGAAAAAGCGATAAACGATTTGGAGAAATTAATTTTTGGATCAGCCATATTGGTTAATTTTTTGAGATTTTTGTTTTCAAAATTCACAAGTTGCAAGTCTTGTAGCTTGTTTTTGGCAAATTAATAATTACCTGAGCAATTTATCTTGTTCCCTGTCGTGTGGATAAAGGGTTCTGGCAGAACGGGCCAGCACAGAATTTCCCAACAGGAAAACTTGGAAAAGTGTCAGTTTAGGACACAGGAATTAAAGGAGGAACGATTGAATTTGCAGATAAGTAGAGTGAAAGCTATTGTGTAAAGTGTGCGTTGAAAATTGTTGAATTTTGCTTCAATTGTGCGATAAAATCTGGTTGTCTTTTGTGCCGATAATTTCCCGTATTTTGAGGGACTCGCGACCTTTTCATTGCCATACGGCATTTTCAAGACAGCACGATAACGGGCTTTTCTTGCTTCTTTTGTCTGTGGCGAAACTACTGTTTACTTTCTTTCTTTTGCTTTTTCTTAATCTTTTAAAAACTATTGTAATCTTATTATCCGAAAAGATTTGGGTTTTTAATCCTGAACTTTAAGGTTTTCCCAACCCCACTATCTAAACATTAAAATTTCCATTTTCATTCATAACAAAATCATCTTTTGTTTTTCCACTCAAACTCGTTCTTTCTCCTTGGTCGTATTTTCTTTTTCTTATTTTTCAGCAAAGGTTTGAAAATTCCTTTTACTAAAAATTTTCTGGCGCCCACTAATTTTCGTTGACCCTCGGACTAACGAAAATTTTATTACCTTTTATCAAATAAAATACCATCTACCTACCTCAAATAACAATCAATCAAAAACTTTTCTATCGAACACACCCCCAGCTGAGCGGCCGTGGTATCAGCATAAATTGTTGCTGGACGCGCTTTTCCTTTCCAGACAACAAACATACCTTTTTCTATCAAACGTCATTTATCGAAAATTTTCCCTCGCGTGCACATCGGTCGTGCAATTGTTTTTCTTTTAATTTCTTTGGAATCGTATATTCCTTTTGTTTTGTTCTAGTCCGCGGTTTATTAGTTCGTTTACTATCTTAATTTCTAACTTGTAAAGTAATTACAATAAATAATAAATATATATTAAGAAATATAAAGTTCTGTGGAAGGAAAGGTGCAACAAGGGGTTTTATTCTAAAGTGGTTTAGTTCATATCTTGAAAATAGAAAACAAAGAGTAAGAGTTGAAGCTGTTTTTAGCGAATGGCTTGACATAGACACTGGTGTGGCTCAAGGCTCTGTCCTTGGACCGCTTTTGTTTTTAATTTACATCAACTCGCTTTTTTTTCAACCTCTAAAAGGTAGTACTATTGGGTTTGCAGATGACACAGCTCTCGTTTACTCCGCTTCATCCTTGTTAGCTTTAATAGCTGATATCAATCATGATTTGGAAATCTTAAGACACTGGTTTGTTACTCATAAACTTGTGCTCAGTGAAAAGACCAAAATTCATCTTCAACCATCTTAATCTCCACTTACCAAAGCTTATATTTCATAGTTGTGAATGTAATAGCATATTTATAAGCTCGAGAACATGCCATTCAAGACTATGCAGTACGTCTTTCAATGAAAATTCAAGTTGTTCCACAAAATGCTTTGTTAGAAATAAAAGAAAGAAAAAGACGGCAATAGGCTGTATTTTAAATTTTATTTTTTTTTTTATAATATACGCGCACATCAAGGGGATATTAATACCCTTATAATGTTATTAACACAGTGCGAGCGGTTAAAAAGGAAGTAAAGGATTAGAAAGGAGGTGCCGATGCACATTACTTTTAAACTTCTGTGTATTACAATGAGAGGGGAAAACAGAGTCAGGTAAAGCATTCCACATCCGAGTAGTACGGCTTAAGAATGAATCTCTATATTTCACTTTACGACCGAAATTGGGCTGAAGGTAAAACTGATTTGCATTCCTTGCGAGGCGTGTATTGCGGTTAAATTGCTTAAGGGGAGGAATGCAACTGGCTATTTCGTCCGAGCATTGTTTGTAAAAAAACCTATAGAAAAGAGAGAGACATGAAACATTACGACGATGATCAAGACAATCAATTGATTCAACAATTGAACTATCACCTATCATTCTTAATGCTCTGTTTTGAGCCTTATCAAGTAGGCACAATGATGTTTTAGGAGCACCTGACCAGATATGTGAATTGTACTCTAACTTAGGACGGATGTAGGCTTTATAAATAGTAGCCAGATCAGAAGGGGTGAAAAATTTCCTGCACCTTTTAAGGAAACCTAAGCATTTAGCAGCATTTTTGGCGACTTCAAATATGTGGTCATTCCAACGAAGATCATCGTTGACACACATACCAAGTACTGACAGCTTTTCGGTTTCTTCGATGCAGGTACCATTCATGGATAATGGCAATGGGGGAATGTTAAGCTTCAACGACAAGAGACAGCATTGAGTTTTCGAAGCATTGAATTCTACTCGGTTCATAAGACCCCATGAAACAATGCTGTCAAGGTCAGAATTCAATGAGCTTATTATACGCAACCGTTCCATTTCCACATCCGAAGAGCAGGGACGAGAATTTGGAAACGAATATGAAAAGCTGAGGGTCGAGTCGTCAGCAAAACAGTTAAGCGGATTAGAAGTTTCAGACAAGAGATCATTAATGAAAATGAGGAAGAGAGTCGGAGACAAAACGGATATATAACTAATTGGATTTAACATAATACTCTTTTTGGAAAAGTACATAATTTATCACAAACTATCACTAATTAATAAGATTTATCTTAAAGTGTTGGCTTATAAATACTTAACAGACTAAACTAAACTAAACATTATTGTTTCGAGAAATAGGTATGAAAAGTTATGCGATAAAGTTGAGAAAGAGGTGCTTGTAGGCAAAGACAGATAATATATAAACAAATTTAACAGAGCTAAAGGGGACTTAAAAAAAGAATGGGCAGTTATAAATGAACTTTTTAACAAAGATGTGTCCTCATCGTCTCCGTCTTGTTTAAATTTAAACAGTAAAGTTATTGAAGGTACTGCAAATGTTGCTAATATTTTTAATAGCTTTTTTACGAATGTTGCGTCCAAAACTTTAAGAGATTCTGGTCTAATGCCGGATGTATCAATTGATGAATGCACTATTCCTATTGGAAGCCGAGCGTGTAGACAGGAGCTTTTTTTATGATCCGATTTCATCTTTTGAACTTTATCAGCAAATTATGGCATTAGACAATTCAAACTCGTCTACCAGCAAAAGTTTATCAAATTACTTTTTAAAACAAATTGCTAACAATTTTGCTTTCGTTCTGGCTCATATCTTCAACAAAAGCATTTTCAATGGAGTCTTTCCTAATTGTTTAAAAATGGCAGAGGTCATTCCCATATTTAAGAAAGGTGATCGGAAAGAGTTGAATAATTATAGACCTATCTCTTTGCTATTCGTCTTTTCCAAAATCTTTGAAAAGCTGTTGAAAAAAAGAATCTTTTGTTTTCTGGAAAAATATTCCTTCTTCAGTAGAAGTCAATATGGCTTCAGGGCAAATAAATCTACAGAGGATGCTCTTGTAAGCATCGGTTCTGAAGTCTTTGATAGTTTTAATAAAAATAAATTTCCTGCTTCTCTGTTTGTTGATGTAACGAAGGGTTTCGATACTGTTAATCATAATATTCTACTATTGAAGTTAAAAAAGGTTGGTTTCAGGGTGTTGCGGTAAAATTTACCACAACAAAAATCATCTTACGATAGTTTGTCCGAGACCCTTATTCTCTTAATTTTGGTTGCAGCTGCATGGTTCTGGGTGAGTTGAGGGCAGCCATGGTCCCATCAACCAGTGGCGTACTCACAGAGAACCCTGCAAAAGCAACCAACCATTTGCGAGTAGAACGGACGGTTCTACAAAACTCTTTACCCCTCCTAATCACTTCCTGATTCCTGATACCTACCCCATCTTTCCACCTGGATTGCCATCAATCGTGTTGAGCCAGCAGGTTGGCTGGAGACTCGCACGCAACGCTGTGTGTGAACAAAGAGTAAAGACAGAAGGAGTCTGTCCAAAGGATCAAATACACAAACCTACACTAAACACATCAGATCAAACACCACATACACAAACCACACGGAGAAACAATATTAGAAACCATTACAATCATCACACACACAAACCTATTTTCATACACAAATAGTCATCACACATACTCACACTGATACACAAATCATCCATCACACATATACACACAAATCATCCATCACACATATACACACAAATCAGTCATCATCCACATACAACAACACTGATACACAAGTTGATCAACACCAAATCATCAATGGCAAAGTACCCAACGAACATACTTTTCTATGGCCGAGTGCCCAACTTTTAACTTTAATTTTAACTTTTACTAATCGCCACTTAAATTTTGTTGCAGGAAAATCACGTTATTTGTCAGTCTTCCCCTGTTAAAAATCTGAACAAAAGTCCACCAGACCTAAATTGTAAAAATACGCGTTACCAATTTTTCCTCCTTCTCTTCGAAACATTTTACTACGTCGTTACTAGAAAAATTGTCTGCAGACCCGTTCTGCACATAACTTTTCCAACCACCGATGTAGCTTACCTTTTAGTTGCACAGAATGGTGCATGTCTTCGCTTTATCGCTTTCGCTACCAAAAAAGGCACTGAACTCTTCCATCAGCTGTAAGCCGACCATAATCTCCCAAGATCGTGGAAATTTGGTGGCTAAGGGGAATATTGAGAGACAGTAGGGTATTCCAAATAAAACGGTAGTCCTCTCACGCAAAATGCTGATTGGTGCTAAATATCCGTAATGGAACCCACTGTGGCTGAATGAACGGCCAGAGCAAATCGACGAACATGAGACAGCTTGACAAGAGAGTTGGGGAAGTCACTTCATTGTTGGCTATAGAACATAGAGGTTTTGTTGAAAAAGCGATAAACGATTTGGAGAAATTAATTTTTGGATCAGCCATATTGGTTAATTTTTTGAGATTTTTGTTTTCAAAATTCACAAGTTGCAAGTCTTGTAGCTTGTTTTTGGCAAATTAATAATTACCTGAGCAATTTATCTTGTTCCCTGTCGTGTGGATAAAGGGTTCTGGCAGAACGGGCCAGCACAGAATTTCCCAACAGGAAAACTTGGAAAAGTGTCAGTTTAGGACACAGGAATTGAAGGAGGAACGATTGAATTTGCAGATAAGTAGAGTGAAAGCTATTGTGTAAAGTGTGCGTTGAAAATTGTTGAATTTTGCTTCAATTGTGCGATAAAATCTGGTTGTCTTTTGTGCCGATAATTTCCCGTATTTTGAGGGACTCGCGACCTTTTCATTGCCATACGGCATTTTCAAGACAGCACGATAACGGGCTTTTCTTGCTTCTTTTGTCTGTGGCGAAACTACTGTTTACTTTCTTTCTTTTGCTTTTTCTTAATCTTTTAAAAACTATTGTAATCTTATTATCCGAAAAGATTTGGGTTTTTAATCCTGAACTTTAAGGTTTTCCCAACCCCACTATCTAAACATTAAAATTTCCATTTTCATTCATAACAAAATCATCTTTTGTTTTTCCACTCAAACTCGTTCTTTCTCCTTGGTCGTATTTTCTTTTTCTTATTTTTCAGCAAAGGTTTGAAAATTCCTTTTACTAAAAATTTTCTGGCGCCCACTAATTTTCGTTGACCCTCGGACTAACGAAAATTTTATTACCTTTTATCAAATAAAATACCATCTACCTACCTCAAATAACAATCAATCAAAAACTTTTCTATCGAACACACCCCCAGCTGAGCGGCCGTGGTATCAGCATAAATTGTTGCTGGACGCGCTTTTCCTTTCCAGACAACAAACATACCTTTTTCTATCAAACGTCATTTATCGAAAATTTTCCCTCGCGTGCACATCGGTCGTGCAATTGTTTTTCTTTTAATTTCTTTGGAATCGTATATTCCTTTTGTTTTGTTCTAGTCCGCGGTTTATTAGTTCGTTTACTATCTTAATTTCTAACTTGTAAAGTAATTACAATAAATAATAAATATATATTAAGAAATATAAAGTTCTGTGGAAGGAAAGGTGCAACAAGGGGTTTTATTCTAAAGTGGTTTAGTTCATATCTTGAAAATAGAAAACAAAGAGTAAGAGTTGAAGCTGTTTTTAGCGAATGGCTTGACATAGACACTGGTGTGGCTCAAGGCTCTGTCCTTGGACCGCTTTTGTTTTTAATTTACATCAACTCGCTTTTTTTTCAACCTCTAAAAGGTAGTACTATTGGTTTTGCAGATGACACAGCTCTCGTTTACTCCGCTTCATCCTTGTTAGCTTTAATAGCTGATATCAATCATGATTTGGAAATCTTAAGACACTGGTTACTCATAAACTTGTGCTCAGTGAAAAGACCAAAATTCATCTTCAACCATCTTAATCTCCACTTACCAAAGCTTATATTTCATAGTTGTGAATGTAATAGCATATTTATAAGCTCGAGAACATGCCATTCAAGACTATGCAGTACGTCTTTCAATGAAAATTCAAGTTGTTCCACAAAATGCTTTGTTAGAAATAAAAGAAAGAAAAAGACGGCAATAGGCTGCATTTTAATTTTTTTTTTTTTTTTTTATAATATACGCGCACATCAAGGGGATATTAATACCCTTATAATGTTATTAACACAGTGCGAGCGGTTAAAAAGGAAGTAAAGGATTAGAAAGGAGGTGCCGATGCACATTACTTTTAAACTTCTGTGTATTACAATGAGAGGGGAAAACAGAGTCAGGTAAAGCATTCCACATCCGAGTAGTACGGCTTAAGAATGAATCTCTATATTTCACTTTACGACCGAAATTGGGCTGAAGGTAAAACTGATTTGCATTCCTTGCGAGGCGTGTATTGCGGTTAAATTGCTTAAGGGGAGGAATGCAACTGGCTATTTCGTCCGAGCATTGTTTGTAAAAAAACCTATAGAAAAGAGAGAGACATGAAACATTACGACGATGATCAAGACAATCAATTGATTCAACAATTGAACTATCACCTATCATTCTTAATGCTCTGTTTTGAGCCTTATCAAGTAGGCACAATGATGTTTTAGGAGCACCTGACCAGATATGTGAATTGTACTCTAACTTAGGACGGATGTAGGCTTTATAAATAGTAGCCAGATCAGAAGGGGTGAAAAATTTCCTGCACCTTTTAAGGAAACCTAAGCATTTAGCAGCATTTTTGGCGACTTCAAATATGTGGTCATTCCAACGAAGATCATCGTTGACACACATACCAAGTACTGACAGCTTTTCGGTTTCTTCGATGCAGGTACCATTCATGGATAATGGCAATGGGGGAATGTTAAGCTTCAACGACAAGAGACAGCATTGAGTTTTCGAAGCATTGAATTCTACTCGGTTCATAAGACCCCATGAAACAATGCTGTCAAGGTCAGAATTCAATGAGCTTATTATACGCAACCGTTCCATTTCCACATCCGAAGAGCAGGGACGAGAATTTGGAAACGAATATGAAAAGCTGAGGGTCGAGTCGTCAGCAAAACAGTTAAGCGGATTAGAAGTTTCAGACAAGAGATCATTAATGAAAATGAGGAAGAGAGTCGGAGACAAAACGGATATATAACTAATTGGATTTAACATAATACTCTTTTTGGAAAAGTACATAATTTATCACAAACTATCACTAATTAATAAGATTTATCTTAAAGTGTTGGCTTATAAATACTTAACAGACTAAACTAAACTAAACATTATTGTTTCGAGAAATAGGTATGAAAAGTTATGCGATAAAGTTGAGAAAGAGGTGCTTGTAGGCAAAGACAGATAATATATAAACAAATTTAACAGAGCTAAAGGGGACTTAAAAAAAGAATGGGCAGTTATAAATGAACTTTTTAACAAAGATGTGTCCTCATCGTCTCCGTCTTGTTTAAATTTAAACAGTAAAGTTATTGAAGGTACTGCAAATGTTGCTAATATTTTTAATAGCTTTTTTACGAATGTTGCGTCCAAAACTTTAAGAGATTCTGGTCTAATGCCGGATGTATCAATTGATGAATGCACTATTCCTATTGGAAGCCGAGCGTGTAGACAGGAGCTTTTTTTATGATCCGATTTCATCTTTTGAACTTTATCAGCAAATTATGGCATTAGACAATTCAAACTCGTCTACCAGCAAAAGTTTATCAAATTACTTTTTAAAACAAATTGCTAACAATTTTGCTTTCGTTCTGGCTCATATCTTCAACAAAAGCATTTTCAATGGAGTCTTTCCTAATTGTTTAAAAATGGCAGAGGTCATTCCCATATTTAAGAAAGGTGATCGGAAAGAGTTGAATAATTATAGACCTATCTCTTTGCTATTCGTCTTTTCCAAAATCTTTGAAAAGCTGTTGAAAAAAAGAATCTTTTGTTTTCTGGAAAAATATTCCTTCTTCAGTAGAAGTCAATATGGCTTCAGGGCAAATAAATCTACAGAGGATGCTCTTGTAAGCATCGGTTCTGAAGTCTTTGATAGTTTTAATAAAAATAAATTTCCTGCTTCTCTGTTTGTTGATGTAACGAAGGGTTTCGATACTGTTAATCATAATATTCTACTATTGAAGTTAAAAAAGGTTGGTTTCAGGGTGTTGCGGTAAAATTTACCACAACAAAAATCATCTTACGATAGTTTGTCCGAGACCCTTATTCTCTTAATTTTGGTTGCAGCTGCATGGTTCTGGGTGAGTTGAGGGCAGCCATGGTCCCATCAACCAGTGGCGTACTCACAGAGAACCCTGCAAAAGCAACCAACCATTTGCGAGTAGAACGGACGGTTCTACAAAACTCTTTACCCCTCCTAATCACTTCCTGATTCCTGATACCTACCCCATCTTTCCACCTGGATTGCCATCAATCGTGTTGAGCCAGCAGGTTGGCTGGAGACTCGCACGCAACGCTGTGTGTGAACAAAGAGTAAAGACAGAAGGAGTCTGTCCAAAGGATCAAATACACAAACCTACACTAAACACATCAGATCAAACACCACATACACAAACCACACGGAGAAACAATATTAGAAACCATTACAATCATCACACACACAAACCTATTTTCATACACAAATAGTCATCACACATACTCACACTGATACACAAATCATCCATCACACATATACACACAAATCATCCATCACACATATACACACAAATCAGTCATCATCCACATACAACAACACTGATACACAAGTTGATCAACACCAAATCATCAATGGCAAAGTACCCAACGAACATACTTTTCTATGGCCGAGTGCCCAACTTTTAACTTTAATTTTAACTTTTACTAATCGCCACTTAAATTTTGTTGCAGGAAAATCACGTTATTTGTCAGTCTTCCCCTGTTAAAAATCTGAACAAAAGTCCACCAGACCTAAATTGTAAAAATACGCGTTACCAATTTTTCCTCCTTCTCTTCGAAACATTTTACTACGTCGTTACTAGAAAAATTGTCTGCAGACCCGTTCTGCACATAACTTTTCCAACCACCGATGTAGCTTACCTTTTAGTTGCACAGAATGGTGCATGTCTTCGCTTTATCGCTTTCGCTACCAAAAAAGGCACTGAACTCTTCCATCAGCTGTAAGCCGACCATAATCTCCCAAGATCGTGGAAATTTGGTGGCTAAGGGGAATATTGAGAGACAGTAGGGTATTCCAAATAAAACGGTAGTGTTATGTTTCAGTATTACTATTAATTTTTCCCTACTTTTGCTGTATCTTTATCCAGCGCAGCTCGCTTAAAATAGATGGCTAGAGAGCCGATGTTTAATAATGAATTCACACTCAGCATATGAAATGGAATTCATTTTATTTACATTTTCTTACAGCTATTTATACCTAAATTATATTACACATCTATTTGGGATATCCCCTCTTATGAACTATATTACAAATAAGAATGCATCAGCATTCTGCTTCTCATAAGTTACTAATTGGGGCAGTCGTCTCATTTCTAATGTTGACAAACTTGCATTCGGGAGTAGTGTAACAAAATACATTCAGTGCCACTCACAAAGCAACGTAGTCAAAACGATGTCTTTGAACTTAGCTTTTGTTGGCCAAAGGGGACAACAAAATTGTGTACATCGTTTTACTATGATATTGAGTATCAATGAAAACGTGCTTTTTGTTTGTATCTCGTATTTTGGTTGTGGCTCTTTTCGAATGAATGTTATTACACTACATCCCTCCCCTTTAAAAAATGATATTTGTTTACATTTGTAAAATTTAAATAAATATTATTCGTTTTTTTTTTTTTGTGTATGTACATATATATGGATTTAGGTTTGTGTTATCTATTGATGTTTATTGTTAGTTTATATTTCTGGCTTTAATTAAATTGTTATTGTGTACTTCTTTGTTTTTGTTTTCAATGCTTATAATACTATTTGGACCATTTTGTGCAATGATTTTATATGGACCTTTGAAGGGTTTATCTAGTTTTCTTTTATTTCCTACTTTTATATAGACAAAGTCTCCTATTTTGAAATTTGATGCTTTTACATTTAATTGATTGTTACATATTTTAGTTTTATTTAATTCTAAGTTTTCCTTAGCTCTATTATGTGCATACTTTAACTTTATTTTAAATTCATTAACATAATTATCCAAGTTATAAATGCTCTGTTTATTTTTAATGATTTCACAAGGTAAAGCACATAATTTTCCATATACTAATTCAAATGGTGCATAATTTGTAGTACTGTGTGGTGTAGTATTGTATGTGTAAGTGTAGTATGGTAGTAACTCTTCCCATTCGTCTTTTCCGTTCATAGTCATTAAATAGTCGTTCAGAACTCTATGGTTTCTTTCTATTGAGCCTAAAGTTTCATGGTGAAATGGCGTAGATGTAGCTTTTTCTATTTTTAATAATTTGCATATGTTTACTAGTAGTTCATTTGTGAATTCTGTGCCTTTATCTGTTTTTAATTTCCTAAAACAACCATATTTTAAAATGAATTTTTCTACTATAGTCTTTGCTACTGAAACGGCATCTTTTGTAACTAATGGAAATGCTTCAATGAATTTTGTAAGCTCACATTGAATTGTCAGAATATACCTGTATCCATTCGATGGTCTGAGTGGTCCTACTGTATCTATTGTTATTGTTTCAAATGATGTATTTGGTGTGTCTGTTTTTGTGAATTGTTCTTTTGTATATTTTGTTATTTTAACCTCATTACAAATTTTGCACTTATTTATATAATATCTAACCATCTTATTCATATTCTTCCATACATATTTCTGCTTAAGCTTTGCTATACATCTTCTTATACCTATATGTCCTCCTAATTTATCATCATGATACCTTTTTATTATTTCATTCATTTCTTTTATATCATGCACTCTTTTTGGCGCATTGTATAATATAATGTCTAGACAATTTTCTTTTTCATTTTTCTGCAGTTCATTAAATATCTTCTTAAATTTGTGCACTGATATTGTTTCAAATATTTCATTATTCATTGCTAACGCTAGCTTTTCTAACTTCACATGCTTTGCATAGGACAACAGTTTCCTCAGAATCAATTTTAAATCTGATAATGATTTATCACTGTATCCAACATGTATTCTATCTTTGACTGAATATATTCTTTCTTTTTGGGTACCCATTAAATTTTTTATATTCTCAGGTTGCAACTTCTTAATATTCCTAGTGTCTGAAATTGATATGCATTCCCATATGTGAAGGTGATCAGTCTCCACTGGTGGCATGGTTTCCGGATTTTCTTCTTTTTCACTAGTGTTTTTTATATTTCTCAGCTTCATTGCTCTAGTTAGGACATTTATGCTTACTTTTGGTATCATCTCTTTTAATTCTTCTGAACTTATTTTTATTCTGGATAATGCATCAGCATTTGTATTCATCTTTCCTTGCTTAAAAACTATGTCAAAATCGTAATCCATTAAATCTACTCTAATTCTAGTCAACTTAGATGAAGGGTTCTTATGAGTAAATAAGCTAACTAATGGTCTATGATCTGTGTACACAATAAATCTTCTTCCATACAGATAAGGTCTGAAATGATTAATTCCCCAATGAATACCAAGTAATTCTTTCTCTATTACAGATTTATTTAGTTCATGTTTGTTTAATGCTTTACTGGCATATGCAATGGGCTTATCATCACCTACTTCTCCTTGAGATAAAATCGCTCCTAGTGCATAGTTTGATGCATCTGTTGTTAGTATAAATGGTTTTGAAAAATTTGGGTAAGATAGGATAGGTGGTGACATTAGTTTTAATTTAAGTGTTTCAAAAGCAATTTGACAATTTTGTGTCCAGCTAAAAATTTGATTTTTCTTTAATAATTGGTTTAGTGGTTTTGCAATTTCTGCAAAATTTTGTATGAAACGTCTATAGTAATTACAGAAAGCTACGAATCTTCGAACTTCATCTACATTATCTGGTTTAGGATATTCTTTAATAACATTGTATTTATCTGGGTCTGTAGTTACACCTTTTGCAGTTATTAAATGTCCAAGATAAACTACTTCTGGACGTAGAAAATTACATTTGCTTGGGTTTAGTTTTAAATTATATTTACGTAACCTTTTAAAAACTTCTGTTAGATTGTTATTATGCTCTCTAAGATTTGATCCAAAAATTATTATATCATCTACGTATAGAAATGCAGATGCTTGCAGTCCACTAAGTGCAATTGATAACATTCTCTGAAAGCTATTTGTTGAAATTTTTAATCCAAAAGGTAATCTTTTGAATTGAAAGTGACCAGTGTCCGTAGAAAATGCTGTCAATGGTCTGGATTTCGGATGTAATGAAATTTGGTGAAATGAACTTGTCATATCTAAAGTTGAAAAATATTTCGCTTTTCCTAATTTATCTAATACGTCTTCCAAACGAGTTAGTGGGAATTTATCATCAACTACTTTTTTGTTCAAAGACCTAAAATCAACTACTAATCTCCATTTTTTGTTACCTTCTTTGTCCTTTTTTGGAACTATTAATAAAGGTGAATTATAAGGACTTATAGATGGTTCAACTATATCTTCATCTATCAACTTTTCAACTTGGTTTTTGATTTCATTCAAATTAGCATGCGGGAGTCTGTAATTTTTTATGTATACTGGTGTTTTATCTATAGTTGTTATTTTCTGTTCATAGAAATCATTTTTTGTTAGTATTTCATTTTCTAAGTGAAATATATTTTGAAATTGCTTGCATAATTTAAGTATTTCTGTCTTAGCGTTGTCATCTAAACTATCTACTTTTATTTCCTTTTCTATTTTCTTAAACCGATCTTCATCTACTAAACTATTTTTAAATTGTAATATTTCATAACTCGAGATTGGTTCTATTCCTAATGAGATATGTTTAAGCGTTACTTCTGAATCAGTTGTATTTAGTATTTTCACATGTTTGATTCCTTTTGCTGGTATTAATGAATTTGCTAAAAATACTCCCTTTTTTATTTCTTTTCCATGTATTACGCTATCTTCTTTTACGTCTAAATCGACTTTATGAATTATCTCTGTTCTTGCTGGAATTTTAATATCATTTTTAATGTCTCTTGTATTCATATTCATTGGTAAAACCATTTCTTCCCCATCTAATGGAATTATTAGTACACATGTTTCATAATCAATCTTACAGTTATATTGTAATAAAAACTCTCTACCTAGTATTGCATCTGTTGATATATTTATTTCCTCACTAACCACGTGGAATTGATGTTTTATATTTGTTTCTCCAAGCATGAGTTCTAGTTCTGTTATACCTTTCGAAAATATCGTTTTATTTGTTATGCCGTTTATTTGACATGACGAATATTCATTTAAATCTTTAACAAGAAACTCTTTACAAACTGAAATATCAGCTCCCGTGTCAATTAAAAATTTAAAAGTTTTGTTTAAATGTTTTATCCTTATGTTAACGAAATTTGTGTCGCATTCCCCATGGAAATTTAGAACCTTCTTTGGTTTCCCCGATTCTGTTGACCGGGGATCTCTAAGTTTTTCGACCTAGTGTTACTATTGTGGTATCCCCTTGCAATACCTCTACCTCTATTATTATTGTTGTTCCTTTCATGACCATTGTTATAACTGTTGTTATTGAACTGTCTATTGTTGATTCTATTATTATTTGTAAATTTTGGATAGGAAGAATTATGGTTGTATTGGTATCTACCACTATGATTTGTCCTAAATTGCATGATGTTATTTTGTCGTGTAGACGCTTCAACCTCAATTGCTATCTGTACAGCTTCATTAAATGTAGCTACTCTTGATGCTTGTACTACCTGTCTACATGCTTCATTTAATCCATTTTTAAAAACATTTAATCCTAGTTGGTCATTTAACTTTATTATAATTCTTTTATTGGCTTCACCCTGTTCAGCTATCTGAATCTCATTTAATTGTGAAATTAGTACTTCTATCCGCTCTGCAAATTTGTTAACTTCTTGTGTTCCCTGATGCTGTCTAGCTAAATCATTATGTAGTTTCAATGGGTTTATTTTTGTTTTGTAAATATCTGTTAAAACTTTCTTTAAATCTGAGAAATTGTCAGGTTCTTTGTCTAGAGTCAGAAGCCTGTTTTTTGCTTTGTCAGTTACTTTAGTTGCTATAACAAATTTAATTAATTTTTTCTTTTCACTTTCTCCACCTAAAGTATCATGATAGAATTCAATAAGCCCAAAAAAATTTGAAAGGTTTTTTGATTCCCCGTTAAATTCAGTTATTAGCTTTGTAGCTGTTATCATATTGAATTCTGCCATTTTTTCAGGATTAATTTTTTTTGTTTTTGGCTTAATTATTTCCAAAATTCGTTTTTCTATTTCTTTAAAGTTAACTGTTATTTCTTCTATTTCCGTTTCGTCAGTAATTTCTATGAGTATTTCTCTCCATATCTTGTCAATTTCTTTTTTTGTTTTGTCAATGTATTCTTGTGAATATTCTCTGTTTGGACTTTTTTTTAAATTTACTAATATTTTGTAAATGCTTTTTATACTATCCATAACAGAAATGACTTCAAATGTTTTTTAATTTTTTTTTTTTTTATAGTAAGAATATTGACTTCGATATTAGATTTCACAATATATAAACTTTTTTTTTTTTAAACATTATTTATTCTATTACGTATTATTTGTTTCCTAACATATTTCTTATAATAAGAATGAATTTTCGCTATTAATAGAATGATAAGTATTACTAGAGTTATATTGTTTATATTCGAACTGCTTAGAATCTGCTGGCTGCTACTCAGGTTGTTATTTATAACTTCCTTCGATTGTGGTTGCCCCATTGTAATGTTATTTAATTTTTCGATTGTCTGGCCTTACATTGCAGATCCTTTGCCTGCTCTAAGAAACGTCTTTTTTGATCGCCTTTGGCTAACCCAGCCAGCCTATACAGGTTTCCAATCTCTTGTCTAAGTTTTACTTTTTGTCCGGCTCGCTTTCTCTTCTGTACTACAGGTGTTGTCGTCGGTCGCTGTTTCTGCTGTCTTTTCTTGTATGCCTCGATGGTTAAAGGCTTGGGACCCGCGTTCTTCTGTGATGGCACGTATTGCGGTGCTGATTCATTTGGACTACCCGGATGGTATGGGCTGTCCAATGAGTCAAAGAGCTCATCCAGCTCTTTCTTGTCGTATGACATATATCAAGATCTAAATCTTGATGGATGACGGATGTCAGCGATTCAACTGAGTGATAAGACTCAACTTGAAAGGGATTTTGGTCCGCGTCTTGTTGTTAGTTCAACAAGTTGGCAGGATCGCCATGTTATGTTTCAGTATTACTATTAATTTTTCCCTACTTTTGCTGTATCTTTATCCAGCGCAGCTCGCTTAAAATAGATGGCTAGAGAGCCGATGTTTAATAATGAATTCACACTCAGCATATGAAATGGAATTCATTTTATTTACATTTTCTTACAGCTATTTATACCTAAATTATATTACACATCTATTTGGGATATCCCCTCTTATGAACTATATTACAAATAAGAATGCATCAGCATTCTGCTTCTCATAAGTTACTAATTGGGGCAGTCGTCTCATTTCTAATGTTGACAAACTTGCATTCGGGAGTAGTGTAACAAAATACATTCAGTGCCACTCACAAAGCAACGTAGTCAAAACGATGTCTTTGAACTTAGCTTTTGTTGGCCAAAGGGGACAACAAAATTGTGTACATCGTTTTACTATGATATTGAGTATCAATGAAAACGTGCTTTTTGTTTGTATCTCGTATTTTGGTTGTGGCTCTTTTCGAATGAATGTTATTACACTACAGTAGTCCTCTCACGCAAAATGCTGATTGGTGCTAAATATCCGTAATGGAACCCACTGTGGCTGAATGAACGGCCAGAGCAAATCGACGAACATGAGACAGCTTGACAAGAGAGTTGGGGAAGTCACTTCATTGTTGGCTATAGAACATAGAGGTTTTGTTGAAAAAGCGATAAACGATTTGGAGAAATTAATTTTTGGATCAGCCATATTGGTTAATTTTTTGAGATTTTTGTTTTCAAAATTCACAAGTTGCAAGTCTTGTAGCTTGTTTTTGGCAAATTAATAATTACCTGAGCAATTTATCTTGTTCCCTGTCGTGTGGATAAAGGGTTCTGGCAGAACGGGCCAGCACAGAATTTCCCAACAGGAAAACTTGGAAAAGTGTCAGTTTAGGACACAGGAATTGAAGGAGGAACGATTGAATTTGCAGATAAGTAGAGTGAAAGCTATTGTGTAAAGTGTGCGTTGAAAATTGTTGAATTTTGCTTCAATTGTGCGATAAAATCTGGTTGTCTTTTGTGCCGATAATTTCCCGTATTTTGAGGGACTCGCGACCTTTTCATTGCCATACGGCATTTTCAAGACAGCACGATAACGGGCTTTTCTTGCTTCTTTTGTCTGTGGCGAAACTACTGTTTACTTTCTTTCTTTTGCTTTTTCTTAATCTTTTAAAAACTATTGTAATCTTATTATCCGAAAAGATTTGGGTTTTTAATCCTGAACTTTAAGGTTTTCCCAACCCCACTATCTAAACATTAAAATTTCCATTTTCATTCATAACAAAATCATCTTTTGTTTTTCCACTCAAACTCGTTCTTTCTCCTTGGTCGTATTTTCTTTTTCTTATTTTTCAGCAAAGGTTTGAAAATTCCTTTTACTAAAAATTTTCTGGCGCCCACTAATTTTCGTTGACCCTCGGACTAACGAAAATTTTATTACCTTTTATCAAATAAAATACCATCTACCTACCTCAAATAACAATCAATCAAAAACTTTTCTATCGAACACACCCCCAGCTGAGCGGCCGTGGTATCAGCATAAATTGTTGCTGGACGCGCTTTTCCTTTCCAGACAACAAACATACCTTTTTCTATCAAACGTCATTTATCGAAAATTTTCCCTCGCGTGCACATCGGTCGTGCAATTGTTTTTCTTTTAATTTCTTTGGAATCGTATATTCCTTTTGTTTTGTTCTAGTCCGCGGTTTATTAGTTCGTTTACTATCTTAATTTCTAACTTGTAAAGTAATTACAATAAATAATAAATATATATTAAGAAATATAAAGTTCTGTGGAAGGAAAGGTGCAACAAGGGGTTTTATTCTAAAGTGGTTTAGTTCATATCTTGAAAATAGAAAACAAAGAGTAAGAGTTGAAGCTGTTTTTAGCGAATGGCTTGACATAGACACTGGTGTGGCTCAAGGCTCTGTCCTTGGACCGCTTTTGTTTTTAATTTACATCAACTCGCTTTTTTTTCAACCTCTAAAAGGTAGTACTATTGGGTTTGCAGATGACACAGCTCTCGTTTACTCCGCTTCATCCTTGTTAGCTTTAATAGCTGATATCAATCATGATTTGGAAATCTTAAGACACTGGTTTGTTACTCATAAACTTGTGCTCAGTGAAAAGACCAAAATTCATCTTCAACCATCTTAATCTCCACTTACCAAAGCTTATATTTCATAGTTGTGAATGTAATAGCATATTTATAAGCTCGAGAACATGCCATTCAAGACTATGCAGTACGTCTTTCAATGAAAATTCAAGTTGTTCCACAAAATGCTTTGTTAGAAATAAAAGAAAGAAAAAGACGGCAATAGGCTGTATTTTAAATTTTATTTTTTTTTTTATAATATACGCGCACATCAAGGGGATATTAATACCCTTATAATGTTATTAACACAGTGCGAGCGGTTAAAAAGGAAGTAAAGGATTAGAAAGGAGGTGCCGATGCACATTACTTTTAAACTTCTGTGTATTACAATGAGAGGGGAAAACAGAGTCAGGTAAAGCATTCCACATCCGAGTAGTACGGCTTAAGAATGAATCTCTATATTTCACTTTACGACCGAAATTGGGCTGAAGGTAAAACTGATTTGCATTCCTTGCGAGGCGTGTATTGCGGTTAAATTGCTTAAGGGGAGGAATGCAACTGGCTATTTCGTCCGAGCATTGTTTGTAAAAAAACCTATAGAAAAGAGAGAGACATGAAACATTACGACGATGATCAAGACAATCAATTGATTCAACAATTGAACTATCACCTATCATTCTTAATGCTCTGTTTTGAGCCTTATCAAGTAGGCACAATGATGTTTTAGGAGCACCTGACCAGATATGTGAATTGTACTCTAACTTAGGACGGATGTAGGCTTTATAAATAGTAGCCAGATCAGAAGGGGTGAAAAATTTCCTGCACCTTTTAAGGAAACCTAAGCATTTAGCAGCATTTTTGGCGACTTCAAATATGTGGTCATTCCAACGAAGATCATCGTTGACACACATACCAAGTACTGACAGCTTTTCGGTTTCTTCGATGCAGGTACCATTCATGGATAATGGCAATGGGGGAATGTTAAGCTTCAACGACAAGAGACAGCATTGAGTTTTCGAAGCATTGAATTCTACTCGGTTCATAAGACCCCATGAAACAATGCTGTCAAGGTCAGAATTCAATGAGCTTATTATACGCAACCGTTCCATTTCCACATCCGAAGAGCAGGGACGAGAATTTGGAAACGAATATGAAAAGCTGAGGGTCGAGTCGTCAGCAAAACAGTTAAGCGGATTAGAAGTTTCAGACAAGAGATCATTAATGAAAATGAGGAAGAGAGTCGGAGACAAAACGGATATATAACTAATTGGATTTAACATAATACTCTTTTTGGAAAAGTACATAATTTATCACAAACTATCACTAATTAATAAGATTTATCTTAAAGTGTTGGCTTATAAATACTTAACAGACTAAACTAAACTAAACATTATTGTTTCGAGAAATAGGTATGAAAAGTTATGCGATAAAGTTGAGAAAGAGGTGCTTGTAGGCAAAGACAGATAATATATAAACAAATTTAACAGAGCTAAAGGGGACTTAAAAAAAGAATGGGCAGTTATAAATGAACTTTTTAACAAAGATGTGTCCTCATCGTCTCCGTCTTGTTTAAATTTAAACAGTAAAGTTATTGAAGGTACTGCAAATGTTGCTAATATTTTTAATAGCTTTTTTACGAATGTTGCGTCCAAAACTTTAAGAGATTCTGGTCTAATGCCGGATGTATCAATTGATGAATGCACTATTCCCATTGGAAGCCGAGCGTGTAGACAGGAGCTTTTTTTATGATCCGATTTCATCTTTTGAACTTTATCAGCAAATTATGGCATTAGACAATTCAAACTCGTCTACCAGCAAAAGTTTATCAAATTACTTTTTAAAACAAATTGCTAACAATTTTGCTTTCGTTCTGGCTCATATCTTCAACAAAAGCATTTTCAATGGAGTCTTTCCTAATTGTTTAAAAATGGCAGAGGTCATTCCCATATTTAAGAAAGGTGATCGGAAAGAGTTGAATAATTATAGACCTATCTCTTTGCTATTCGTCTTTTCCAAAATCTTTGAAAAGCTGTTGAAAAAAAGAATCTTTTGTTTTCTGGAAAAATATTCCTTCTTCAGTAGAAGTCAATATGGCTTCAGGGCAAATAAATCTACAGAGGATGCTCTTGTAAGCATCGGTTCTGAAGTCTTTGATAGTTTTAATAAAAATAAATTTCCTGCTTCTCTGTTTGTTGATGTAACGAAGGGTTTCGATACTGTTAATCATAATATTCTACTATTGAAGTTAAAAAAGGTTGGTTTCAGGGTGTTGCGGTAAAATTTACCACAACAAAAATCATCTTACGATAGTTTGTCCGAGACCCTTATTCTCTTAATTTTGGTTGCAGCTGCATGGTTCTGGGTGAGTTGAGGGCAGCCATGGTCCCATCAACCAGTGGCGTACTCACAGAGAACCCTGCAAAAGCAACCAACCATTTGCGAGTAGAACGGACGGTTCTACAAAACTCTTTACCCCTCCTAATCACTTCCTGATTCCTGATACCTACCCCATCTTTCCACCTGGATTGCCATCAATCGTGTTGAGCCAGCAGGTTGGCTGGAGACTCGCACGCAACGCTGTGTGTGAACAAAGAGTAAAGACAGAAGGAGTCTGTCCAAAGGATCAAATACACAAACCTACACTAAACACATCAGATCAAACACCACATACACAAACCACACGGAGAAACAATATTAGAAACCATTACAATCATCACACACACAAACCTATTTTCATACACAAATAGTCATCACACATACTCACACTGATACACAAATCATCCATCACACATATACACACAAATCATCCATCACACATATACACACAAATCAGTCATCATCCACATACAACAACACTGATACACAAGTTGATCAACACCAAATCATCAATGGCAAAGTACCCAACGAACATACTTTTCTATGGCCGAGTGCCCAACTTTTAACTTTAATTTTAACTTTTACTAATCGCCACTTAAATTTTGTTGCAGGAAAATCACGTTATTTGTCAGTCTTCCCCTGTTAAAAATCTGAACAAAAGTCCACCAGACCTAAATTGTAAAAATACGCGTTACCAATTTTTCCTCCTTCTCTTCGAAACATTTTACTACGTCGTTACTAGAAAAATTGTCTGCAGACCCGTTCTGCACATAACTTTTCCAACCACCGATGTAGCTTACCTTTTAGTTGCACAGAATGGTGCATGTCTTCGCTTTATCGCTTTCGCTACCAAAAAAGGCACTGAACTCTTCCATCAGCTGTAAGCCGACCATAATCTCCCAAGATCGTGGAAATTTGGTGGCTAAGGGGAATATTGAGAGACAGTAGGGTATTCCAAATAAAACGGTAGTCCTCTCACGCAAAATGCTGATTGGTGCTAAATATCCGTAATGGAACCCACTGTGGCTGAATGAACGGCCAGAGCAAATCGACGAACATGAGACAGCTTGACAAGAGAGTTGGGGAAGTCACTTCATTGTTGGCTATAGAACATAGAGGTTTTGTTGAAAAAGCGATAAACGATTTGGAGAAATTAATTTTTGGATCAGCCATATTGGTTAATTTTTTGAGATTTTTGTTTTCAAAATTCACAAGTTGCAAGTCTTGTAGCTTGTTTTTGGCAAATTAATAATTACCTGAGCAATTTATCTTGTTCCCTGTCGTGTGGATAAAGGGTTCTGGCAGAACGGGCCAGCACAGAATTTCCCAACAGGAAAACTTGGAAAAGTGTCAGTTTAGGACACAGGAATTGAAGGAGGAACGATTGAATTTGCAGATAAGTAGAGTGAAAGCTATTGTGTAAAGTGTGCGTTGAAAATTGTTGAATTTTGCTTCAATTGTGCGATAAAATCTGGTTGTCTTTTGTGCCGATAATTTCCCGTATTTTGAGGGACTCGCGACCTTTTCATTGCCATACGGCATTTTCAAGACAGCACGATAACGGGCTTTTCTTGCTTCTTTTGTCTGTGGCGAAACTACTGTTTACTTTCTTTCTTTTGCTTTTTCTTAATCTTTTAAAAACTATTGTAATCTTATTATCCGAAAAGATTTGGGTTTTTAATCCTGAACTTTAAGGTTTTCCCAACCCCACTATCTAAACATTAAAATTTCCATTTTCATTCATAACAAAATCATCTTTTGTTTTTCCACTCAAACTCGTTCTTTCTCCTTGGTCGTATTTTCTTTTTCTTATTTTTCAGCAAAGGTTTGAAAATTCCTTTTACTAAAAATTTTCTGGCGCCCACTAATTTTCGTTGACCCTCGGACTAACGAAAATTTTATTACCTTTTATCAAATAAAATACCATCTACCTACCTCAAATAACAATCAATCAAAAACTTTTCTATCGAACACACCCCCAGCTGAGCGGCCGTGGTATCAGCATAAATTGTTGCTGGACGCGCTTTTCCTTTCCAGACAACAAACATACCTTTTTCTATCAAACGTCATTTATCGAAAATTTTCCCTCGCGTGCACATCGGTCGTGCAATTGTTTTTCTTTTAATTTCTTTGGAATCGTATATTCCTTTTGTTTTGTTCTAGTCCGCGGTTTATTAGTTCGTTTACTATCTTAATTTCTAACTTGTAAAGTAATTACAATAAATAATAAATATATATTAAGAAATATAAAGTTCTGTGGAAGGAAAGGTGCAACAAGGGGTTTTATTCTAAAGTGGTTTAGTTCATATCTTGAAAATAGAAAACAAAGAGTAAGAGTTGAAGCTGTTTTTAGCGAATGGCTTGACATAGACACTGGTGTGGCTCAAGGCTCTGTCCTTGGACCGCTTTTGTTTTTAATTTACATCAACTCGCTTTTTTTTCAACCTCTAAAAGGTAGTACTATTGGTTTTGCAGATGACACAGCTCTCGTTTACTCCGCTTCATCCTTGTTAGCTTTAATAGCTGATATCAATCATGATTTGGAAATCTTAAGACACTGGTTACTCATAAACTTGTGCTCAGTGAAAAGACCAAAATTCATCTTCAACCATCTTAATCTCCACTTACCAAAGCTTATATTTCATAGTTGTGAATGTAATAGCATATTTATAAGCTCGAGAACATGCCATTCAAGACTATGCAGTACGTCTTTCAATGAAAATTCAAGTTGTTCCACAAAATGCTTTGTTAGAAATAAAAGAAAGAAAAAGACGGCAATAGGCTGCATTTTAATTTTTTTTTTTTTTTTTTATAATATACGCGCACATCAAGGGGATATTAATACCCTTATAATGTTATTAACACAGTGCGAGCGGTTAAAAAGGAAGTAAAGGATTAGAAAGGAGGTGCCGATGCACATTACTTTTAAACTTCTGTGTATTACAATGAGAGGGGAAAACAGAGTCAGGTAAAGCATTCCACATCCGAGTAGTACGGCTTAAGAATGAATCTCTATATTTCACTTTACGACCGAAATTGGGCTGAAGGTAAAACTGATTTGCATTCCTTGCGAGGCGTGTATTGCGGTTAAATTGCTTAAGGGGAGGAATGCAACTGGCTATTTCGTCCGAGCATTGTTTGTAAAAAAACCTATAGAAAAGAGAGAGACATGAAACATTACGACGATGATCAAGACAATCAATTGATTCAACAATTGAACTATCACCTATCATTCTTAATGCTCTGTTTTGAGCCTTATCAAGTAGGCACAATGATGTTTTAGGAGCACCTGACCAGATATGTGAATTGTACTCTAACTTAGGACGGATGTAGGCTTTATAAATAGTAGCCAGATCAGAAGGGGTGAAAAATTTCCTGCACCTTTTAAGGAAACCTAAGCATTTAGCAGCATTTTTGGCGACTTCAAATATGTGGTCATTCCAACGAAGATCATCGTTGACACACATACCAAGTACTGACAGCTTTTCGGTTTCTTCGATGCAGGTACCATTCATGGATAATGGCAATGGGGGAATGTTAAGCTTCAACGACAAGAGACAGCATTGAGTTTTCGAAGCATTGAATTCTACTCGGTTCATAAGACCCCATGAAACAATGCTGTCAAGGTCAGAATTCAATGAGCTTATTATACGCAACCGTTCCATTTCCACATCCGAAGAGCAGGGACGAGAATTTGGAAACGAATATGAAAAGCTGAGGGTCGAGTCGTCAGCAAAACAGTTAAGCGGATTAGAAGTTTCAGACAAGAGATCATTAATGAAAATGAGGAAGAGAGTCGGAGACAAAACGGATATATAACTAATTGGATTTAACATAATACTCTTTTTGGAAAAGTACATAATTTATCACAAACTATCACTAATTAATAAGATTTATCTTAAAGTGTTGGCTTATAAATACTTAACAGACTAAACTAAACTAAACATTATTGTTTCGAGAAATAGGTATGAAAAGTTATGCGATAAAGTTGAGAAAGAGGTGCTTGTAGGCAAAGACAGATAATATATAAACAAATTTAACAGAGCTAAAGGGGACTTAAAAAAAGAATGGGCAGTTATAAATGAACTTTTTAACAAAGATGTGTCCTCATCGTCTCCGTCTTGTTTAAATTTAAACAGTAAAGTTATTGAAGGTACTGCAAATGTTGCTAATATTTTTAATAGCTTTTTTACGAATGTTGCGTCCAAAACTTTAAGAGATTCTGGTCTAATGCCGGATGTATCAATTGATGAATGCACTATTCCTATTGGAAGCCGAGCGTGTAGACAGGAGCTTTTTTTATGATCCGATTTCATCTTTTGAACTTTATCAGCAAATTATGGCATTAGACAATTCAAACTCGTCTACCAGCAAAAGTTTATCAAATTACTTTTTAAAACAAATTGCTAACAATTTTGCTTTCGTTCTGGCTCATATCTTCAACAAAAGCATTTTCAATGGAGTCTTTCCTAATTGTTTAAAAATGGCAGAGGTCATTCCCATATTTAAGAAAGGTGATCGGAAAGAGTTGAATAATTATAGACCTATCTCTTTGCTATTCGTCTTTTCCAAAATCTTTGAAAAGCTGTTGAAAAAAAGAATCTTTTGTTTTCTGGAAAAATATTCCTTCTTCAGTAGAAGTCAATATGGCTTCAGGGCAAATAAATCTACAGAGGATGCTCTTGTAAGCATCGGTTCTGAAGTCTTTGATAGTTTTAATAAAAATAAATTTCCTGCTTCTCTGTTTGTTGATGTAACGAAGGGTTTCGATACTGTTAATCATAATATTCTACTATTGAAGTTAAAAAAGGTTGGTTTCAGGGTGTTGCGGTAAAATTTACCACAACAAAAATCATCTTACGATAGTTTGTCCGAGACCCTTATTCTCTTAATTTTGGTTGCAGCTGCATGGTTCTGGGTGAGTTGAGGGCAGCCATGGTCCCATCAACCAGTGGCGTACTCACAGAGAACCCTGCAAAAGCAACCAACCATTTGCGAGTAGAACGGACGGTTCTACAAAACTCTTTACCCCTCCTAATCACTTCCTGATTCCTGATACCTACCCCATCTTTCCACCTGGATTGCCATCAATCGTGTTGAGCCAGCAGGTTGGCTGGAGACTCGCACGCAACGCTGTGTGTGAACAAAGAGTAAAGACAGAAGGAGTCTGTCCAAAGGATCAAATACACAAACCTACACTAAACACATCAGATCAAACACCACATACACAAACCACACGGAGAAACAATATTAGAAACCATTACAATCATCACACACACAAACCTATTTTCATACACAAATAGTCATCACACATACTCACACTGATACACAAATCATCCATCACACATATACACACAAATCATCCATCACACATATACACACAAATCAGTCATCATCCACATACAACAACACTGATACACAAGTTGATCAACACCAAATCATCAATGGCAAAGTACCCAACGAACATACTTTTCTATGGCCGAGTGCCCAACTTTTAACTTTAATTTTAACTTTTACTAATCGCCACTTAAATTTTGTTGCAGGAAAATCACGTTATTTGTCAGTCTTCCCCTGTTAAAAATCTGAACAAAAGTCCACCAGACCTAAATTGTAAAAATACGCGTTACCAATTTTTCCTCCTTCTCTTCGAAACATTTTACTACGTCGTTACTAGAAAAATTGTCTGCAGACCCGTTCTGCACATAACTTTTCCAACCACCGATGTAGCTTACCTTTTAGTTGCACAGAATGGTGCATGTCTTCGCTTTATCGCTTTCGCTACCAAAAAAGGCACTGAACTCTTCCATCAGCTGTAAGCCGACCATAATCTCCCAAGATCGTGGAAATTTGGTGGCTAAGGGGAATATTGAGAGACAGTAGGGTATTCCAAATAAAACGGTAGTCCTCTCACGCAAAATGCTGATTGGTGCTAAATATCCGTAATGGAACCCACTGTGGCTGAATGAACGGCCAGAGCAAATCGACGAACATGAGACAGCTTGACAAGAGAGTTGGGGAAGTCACTTCATTGTTGGCTATAGAACATAGAGGTTTTGTTGAAAAAGCGATAAACGATTTGGAGAAATTAATTTTTGGATCAGCCATATTGGTTAATTTTTTGAGATTTTTGTTTTCAAAATTCACAAGTTGCAAGTCTTGTAGCTTGTTTTTGGCAAATTAATAATTACCTGAGCAATTTATCTTGTTCCCTGTCGTGTGGATAAAGGGTTCTGGCAGAACGGGCCAGCACAGAATTTCCCAACAGGAAAACTTGGAAAAGTGTCAGTTTAGGACACAGGAATTGAAGGAGGAACGATTGAATTTGCAGATAAGTAGAGTGAAAGCTATTGTGTAAAGTGTGCGTTGAAAATTGTTGAATTTTGCTTCAATTGTGCGATAAAATCTGGTTGTCTTTTGTGCCGATAATTTCCCGTATTTTGAGGGACTCGCGACCTTTTCATTGCCATACGGCATTTTCAAGACAGCACGATAACGGGCTTTTCTTGCTTCTTTTGTCTGTGGCGAAACTACTGTTTACTTTCTTTCTTTTGCTTTTTCTTAATCTTTTAAAAACTATTGTAATCTTATTATCCGAAAAGATTTGGGTTTTTAATCCTGAACTTTAAGGTTTTCCCAACCCCACTATCTAAACATTAAAATTTCCATTTTCATTCATAACAAAATCATCTTTTGTTTTTCCACTCAAACTCGTTCTTTCTCCTTGGTCGTATTTTCTTTTTCTTATTTTTCAGCAAAGGTTTGAAAATTCCTTTTACTAAAAATTTTCTGGCGCCCACTAATTTTCGTTGACCCTCGGACTAACGAAAATTTTATTACCTTTTATCAAATAAAATACCATCTACCTACCTCAAATAACAATCAATCAAAAACTTTTCTATCGAACACACCCCCAGCTGAGCGGCCGTGGTATCAGCATAAATTGTTGCTGGACGCGCTTTTCCTTTCCAGACAACAAACATACCTTTTTCTATCAAACGTCATTTATCGAAAATTTTCCCTCGCGTGCACATCGGTCGTGCAATTGTTTTTCTTTTAATTTCTTTGGAATCGTATATTCCTTTTGTTTTGTTCTAGTCCGCGGTTTATTAGTTCGTTTACTATCTTAATTTCTAACTTGTAAAGTAATTACAATAAAAAATAAATATATATTAAGAAATATAAAGTTCTGTGGAAGGAAAGGTGCAACAAGTGGCGCCCAACGTGGGGCCAGTGGAAAAGTTTAAAATCTTTTTTGTACAAGCGGTGTGGTTTGTAAAACCTGTGATTGTGTCGTTCCTGTGTTTGTTTTTTGTAAAATTTGTCTGAATTATTGATTCTGGTTAATTTTTTTTTTCTGTTCCTAGGTTTTGTGCGTATTTTGATTTTGGAAAGAAGTGCAATCAAGTTTAATTCCAGTAAAAAGTTTTGGTGGATTTTTGTTTGCTGTTTGGTCGGTGGAAAGTGGATAAGTATACGTACATACATTCGTACAAGCAGTATACTTTCATCAAGTAAGGATTTATTTTTATTTTTTTTTTCTCCTCATTATTATTGTTGTTTACACCGCATACTGCTGGTAGCAAACAAATTGTTATTATTAAAGTATTTCGTTGCTTTCATTTTCTTTTTTCATACATATATTTTCTTACCTTTTTGCATTTGCCTACATACATACTTATACATATATACATATTGAATTTCGTTTGACATCGAATTGCGGGATAATTTTTTTGATTAGAGTTTTTTTTTTTGCGTGAGCTGATATTGTGTGTATGTGTATGTAATTGCGATTGCAATTGCCAACTTTGGAGTTGCCGTGCATTTTTTTTTTTGTCTTTTTGATACTTAATCAGTAGTGAAAAGTAGCAAATTATTTTCTTGGGTAGGATTTATTATTGCAAGTGTAAAGTAGGTTGAGCATAAATTGGAAAAGTTGTAGGAAGTGTTTTTTTTTGCAAGGTGTAAAGTTTGCTTTACTGTTTTTTAGTGTTTAAATCGAGTTCTTTGAAAGTTTGTATTTCAGAGTAGGGAAAGTGTGGTTGAAAACAATTGTTTTTTAATTTATTGAGAGTTAGTAACTGAAAAGTTTGATTTTGTTTTTTTTTTGAGTGACAGTTTGAAAAATAAAAGTTTAAAATTAATATCGGTAGGTTATCTCAAGACGAGTTGGCGTATGAGATGATAGTTAGGGGCTTGAAAGTAGATACGGTTGAGGTTATGCGCAAAGCGCTTAGGTCTGCGAGGGTTTTGGAAAGGAGAGGCTCGATGGACTCGAGTAGAACCTATCCGTTTAGTTTTGAAGAAGATAGAGAGGCTGTTATAGCAAAAATGGAAGAGATTAGGATTCTTTTGGAAGATCCTCCGAAAGATCCGAAATCTTCGGAATGTGTGAAAATCATTACAAAGATCGAGTGGGCGTTAGGCCGTATTGGTAGGGCAGTGTGTGAGGATGAGAAGGATGAAGAGGAACAGAGCGGGTTAAAAAATGAATTGTTGGTACTATTAGGAGTACTTATGGGTGATAGTGGGGATAGTGACTTGGAGGATGAAAGTCCAAAGAAGGTTGTACCATTAGGAGTTGCAGGTGGCCGCTCGGTGAGCGTAAGTCCATCATGCGGTAATGCGATGAATTTGAATGTAGGAAAATCTTGTGAGGAAGCAAGTGTTAGTGGGAGTGGTCGTATGAACGAGGAAACTCGACGTGAGAGTGGGAGTGATGCTCGTATTAGGGAACTAGAAAGAGAAATCGAATTAATGCGATTGTTGAGAGAGAATGATAGGGAGAATAGATTGAATAGGGTAGAAGAAGGAGAAGCTCAAAAGAAGAAGAAGGTTAACCAACCGGTTGAACCTGGAACGTCGAGGATGCAAAATGCAACAGGCAGCAGGAACCAGCTTGCCACAACAACACAAGATGAGAGCAGTTTAGGAAATTTAATTGGTTTAGGAACAAGTAGGGAGGTTGTAGGGAATAGAAGGATAGGTGATGCTGAAGCTTCAACAAGTGAAGCAGCTCATAGGCACGAACCAGTTAATAATGGTTTAAATGTAGGTTTTTTAGAACAGTTAGTTAATGGTATGAATGTTGTGAATGTGTCTAATGGTAAATACTCTGAGCGAATTGGAAAATGGAATGTTAAGTTTTCAGGCGAGTCAGATAGTTTTTCGTTGAATGGGTTTTTAGAAAGGGTCGAGGAACTTCGTTTTGCTAACGATGTTCCGGTGGCCCATTTGTTTAGATCAGCAGCAGTATTACTCACGGGGAAGGCCCTTATGTGGTACCGAACCGTGAGGGATGATTTATCAACCTGGGGAGAGTTGGTAAAAGAATTGAAGGCGGAGTTCCTACCCACGAACTACGATGATCTCCTCTTGGAGGAGATTAATCGTCGTTCCCAAGGGAAGGATGAAACCTTAGGGGGGTACATATCAGTTATGAGGACGTTGTTTAGGCGGTTATCGGAACCGATTTCAGAGGGAAGAAAACTTGCGATTTTAAAAAAGAACGTGGACCCATTCTTCCAACAGCTGATTGCGTGCGCCAAGCCGGCAACGGTGAAGGAACTCGCATCACTGAGTAGGGAGCTGGACACGCTAAAGGTAAATATGGATACGTTTACCCCACCATCGAAAGGGAAGAATCTTCTCGAACCAGAGTGTGGTTACAAACCAGTTGCGGCGGTGCAACAACGGGTTGCTGTCGTAGACCCTGCCCCGGAGAACCCTCAGCGTCGTGTTAAGTGTTTTAATTGTAATCAGGAAGGCCATTTTTCATCAAATTGTTCTGTACCTAGGAAGTGTTTTGGATGTGGTGCGAAAGGTGTTTCTCAGCGTGAATGTAGGTGTTGTTCGGGAAATGCGCAACGGGCTCTCGGGTCAGCAGGCCGAGTAGCTCGTCGGAATTAGATAGGTCGCCTGCTGGCGACCAGTTGGAGAACGTTCATTTAGGTTTTACTCTTGCGGCAAGTGATAGGGACATAAGGCCATATTTAGGAGTTTTTATTTATGGAATTAGGTTTTTAGGCTTATTAGATTCAGGTGCCTCCCGAACCATAGTTGGTGGTGAGGGTTGGAAAATTTTGCAGGATTTAGGGCTTAGTGTAGGGAACTCAGATATTAAATCAGTAGCGTTAGCAGATGGGAAGGGTGTAGGAGTTTTAGGTTCTCTGTCTCTCCCGATGGTAGTTGAGGGTAGGTCCATTTTGTTGGATTGTTTGGTTATTCCAAACCTTCCACAACTTTTGATTTTGGGTGCAGATTTTTGGGCACTAGCGGGTATAGTCCCGGATTTAAGATCAGGGGTATGGAGTTTTTCCGAAGAGCAGAGACTAGCTGCGATATTGGACATAGGTAGTATTAGGGAAAAATCAGAGTTGAGTGTGGATGAGAATAAAAAGTTAGAGTCTGTAGTCGAAGATATGTTTAGGAGTATGAGTGAGAGACTAGGATGTACAAATCTCGTAGAACATAAGATTAGGACGTCCGCAGAACCGATAAAACAGAGGTATTATCCGGTATCGCCGGCGATACAACAACATATAGATAAAGAGTTGCAGGAAATGTTGGAGGCAGGGGTGATCGAGAAATCGAAAAGCCCTTGGGCGTCCCCAATATTGTTAGTAAAAAAGAAAGACGGTTCTTATCGGTTCTGTGTAGACTATAGGAAATTAAATGAGGTTACTGATAGGGACGCTTACCCTCTCCCGTTTATTTCAGCCATTTTGGACAAGCTCCGAAATGCTAGGTTTTTGTCTTCCTTAGACATTAAGTCTGCCTATTGGCAGATACCAATGGAGGAAGAATCGAGGAAGTATACGGCCTTTACCGTACCGGGTCGAGGACTTTTCCAATTTTTGAGAATGCCCTTCGGGCTACACAACTCCCCGGCGACATGGCAGAGGTTTATTGACGACGTTCTGGGTCCCGACTTGGAACCGTTCGTCTTCGTATACTTGGATGACATCATCATCGTCACCGATTCTTTCGAAAAACATCTCGAAATTTTACAGGAAGTTTTTAAACGGTTGAGGGAAGCAGGATTAAAAGTAGGTAGGGAAAAGTGTAATTTTTGTAGGCCTTCCTTAAAGTTTCTGGGATATGTGGTAGACAGGAACGGGCTTCACGTCGATCCTGAAAAGGTCGAAAGTATGGTGAAGATTCCTCCACCCAAGAACGTAAAGGAAGTTAGGAGTTTTGTAGGGACCATTTCATGGTATAGGAGATTTGTACCAAATTTTGCAGGTTTAGTTAGGCCCCTGACTGATTTGTTAAAGAAGAATAAAAAGTTTGTGTGGTCGAATGAGTGTGATGAGTGTTTTAGGAAAGCGAAAGAATGTTTGGTTACGGCACCGATTCTGACCTGTCCAGATTTTTCTCGACCATTTGTCGTTCAGACTGACGCGTCGGATTATTAAATCGGAGCTGTACTTTCGCAAAGTTTTGATGAGGGTGAAAAGGCGATATGTTATATTAGCCGATCACTAAACAGAAGCGAGAAGAATTACTCAACTACGGAGAAGGAGTGTTTGGCAGTGATGTGGGCCATTGAGAAGTTGAGGCCGTATTTGGAAGGTGTCCAATTTACGGTCATAACTGATCACTATTCCTTGGTGTGGTTGAGTAATCTCAAGGATCCTCAAGGGAGATTAGCGCGTTGGGCCATTCGGCTACAACAATTCGATTTCAAGATTATCCACCGAAAGGGAAAAGAGCATGTAGTTCCTGACATGTTGTCGCGAGGAGTGCCGGAGTTAGCTGTTATCTCAGAAGCGGATTCTGACCCTTGGATAATCAAAATGAAATCGGCTGTTGAGAAGGATCCATTGTTATATCCATCGTGGAGAGTTGAGAATGGTAGGCTTTTTAAACATGTCCGAGCGAGTCATGTTTTGGTTAATGAAAGTGGAAATGAATGGAAGTTAGTGATAGGTAAGAAAGATAGGTTAGGGATCTTAGAAAAATGTCATGATGGTCCATTAGCAGGACACATGGGCATACGAAAAACTTTTGCTAGGGTAGTTGAGAAATATTATTGGCCTAAAATGAGAGGAGATATAACTAGATATGTTAGGAATTGTAGGACTTGCCAACAAGTGAAGCCGATGAATGAGAAACCAGCTGGTTTGATGACAGAAAGGGAAGGTACTTCCAAACCATGGGAAATGATCTGCGTGGACCTGGTGGGTCCGCTTCCAAAATCATCGAGGGGTTTTATCCACATTCTGACTGTGGTCGACTATTTCACCAAATTCCCTTTGTTGTTTCCTCTTAGGTCTGCAACTGCAAAGTCGGTATGTAAAGAGCTTGAAGAGAATGTGTTTCTGTTGTTTGGTGTTCCGAAATGGATTGTGTGTGACAACGGCCCCCAATTTCGCAGTAAAGAACTGCAATCCCTGTGTGCAGGATACGCGTCTAATCTGAGGTATACTGCACATTACCATCCCCAAGCTAACCCTGCGGAACGAATCAACCAAATAATTAAGACTACGTTGAGAGCGTATGTCTCTGAAAATCATCGGAGTTGGGATACGCAGCTGGCAAAGGTGGCCTGTGCGATCCGGACTTCGCAACATGAGGTGTTAGGGTTTTCCCCATACTTTGCTAATTTCGGAAGAAACATGGCCACTAGTGGTCGTGATTTCGAATCGAGGATCAACGGTGAAGAGAGTCACCAATCCCAAGAAGAGATAGGAGCTTCGTTCAAGAAGCTCAGAGAAGATATTGCTAAGAAGCTAGGGGAAGCGACTAAGAAGTCGGCCCAGATTTACAATCTACGCCGGAGAGACACGCAGTATCAACCTGGCGATCTCGTGTGGCGTAGAAACTTTGTACTCTCCGACGCTGCGAACTACTATGCTGCGAAATTGGCACCAAAGTTTGTTGGGCCTTTTCGTATCAGTAAACGTTTGTCACCTTGGACATACTTACTGAAAGATGATAAAGGGAAAGATCGCGGAACGTGGCACGTTAAAGACCTCAAGCCGTTTGTTGATGAGGCCATTGAGAGTAGAAGTCCCTAATTTTGAATTAACTTAATAATTTTTTTTCTGTTTTTTTTTGTATTTTTTTTTTACTTTTCAATATAATTCACACCTGAACGCTATTTCTTTCCCTTTAATCTTGCTTTGTTCTTCTTTTTCAATAAACTTTCATTTATTTTTTTTTTCTCTTAAAACAAATTTATCTTTTTTATTATTATTTTTTACAATTTACACTTTCTTCAGTTTTACTTTCCTTCTTCTATTAATCTTCTTAAACTCGGTTATTGTCTTGATGGAACTTTTACTGGTGTTGTTTACCCATCCATCTGTTTCCTCTTTTTCCTGTGTGTGTGTGCTAGTACCTTAGGAAATGGTTTACGTTTCTTGTGAAAAGTAAACACATTTCCTGGGAGGTAAGGGTGGGATTTGTTGCGGTAAAATTTACCACAACAAAAATCATCTTACGATAGTTTGTCCGAGACCCTTATTCTCTTAATTTTGGTTGCAGCTGCATGGTTCTGGGTGAGTTGAGGGCAGCCATGGTCCCATCAACCAGTGGCGTACTCACAGAGAACCCTGCAAAAGCAACCAACCATTTGCGAGTAGAACGGACGGTTCTACAAAACTCTTTACCCCTCCTAATCACTTCCTGATTCCTGATACCTACCCCATCTTTCCACCTGGATTGCCATCAATCGTGTTGAGCCAGCAGGTTGGCTGGAGACTCGCACGCAACGCTGTGTGTGAACAAAGAGTAAAGACAGAAGGAGTCTGTCCAAAGGATCAAATACACAAACCTACACTAAACACATCAGATCAAACACCACATACACAAACCACACGGAGAAACAATATTAGAAACCATTGCAATCATCACACACACAAACCTATTTTCATACACAAATAGTCATCACACATACTCACACTGATACACAAATCATCCATCACACATATACACACAAATCATCCATCACACATATACACACAAATCAGTCATCATCCACATACAACAACACTGATACACAAGTTGATCAACACCAAATCATCAATGGCAAAGTACCCAACGAACATACTTTTCTATGGCCGAGTGCCCAACTTTTAACTTTAATTTTAACTTTTACTAATCGCCACTTAAATTTTGTTGCAGGAAAATCACGTTATTTGTCAGTCTTCCCCTGTTAAAAATCTGAACAAAAGTCCACCAGACCTAAATTGTAAAAATACGCGTTACCAATTTTTCCTCCTTCTCTTCGAAACATTTTACTACGTCGTTACTAGAAAAATTGTCTGCAGACCCGTTCTGCACATAACTTTTCCAACCACCGATGTAGCTTACCTTTTAGTTGCACAGAATGGTGCATGTCTTCGCTTTATCGCTTTCGCTACAAAAAAAGGCACTGAACTCTTCCATCAGCTGTAAGCCGACCATAATCTCCCAAGATCGTGGAAATTTGGTGGCTAAGGGGAATATTGAGAGACAGTAGGGTATTCCATATAAAACGGTAGTCCTCTCACGCAAAATGCTGATTGGTGCTAAATATCCGTAATGGAACCCACTGTGGCTGAATGAACGGCCAGAGCAAATCGACGAACATGAGACAGCTTGACAAGAGAGTTGGGGAAGTCACTTCATTGTTGGCTATAGAACATAGAGGTTTTGTTGAAAAAGCGATAAACGATTTGGAGAAATTAATTTTTGGATCAGCCATATTGGTTAATTTTTTGAGATTTTTGTTTTCAAAATTCACAAGTTGCAAGTCTTGTAGCTTGTTTTTGGCAAATTAATAATTACCTGAGCAATTTATCTTGTTCCCTGTCGTGTGGATAAAGGGTTCTGGCAGAACGGGCCAGCACAGAATTTCCCAACAGGAAAACTTGGAAAAGTGTCAGTTTAGGACACAGGAATTGAAGGAGGAACGATTGAATTTGCAGATAAGTAGAGTGAAAGCTATTGTGTAAAGTGTGCGTTGAAAATTGTTGAATTTTGCTTCAATTGTGCGATAAAATCTGGTTGTCTTTTGTGCCGATAATTTCCCGTATTTTGAGGGACTCGCGACCTTTTCATTGCCATACGGCATTTTCAAGACAGCACGATAACGGGCTTTTCTTGCTTCTTTTGTCTGTGGCGAAACTACTGTTTACTTTCTTTCTTTTGCTTTTTCTTAATCTTTTAAAAACTATTGTAATCTTATTATCCGAAAAGATTTGGGTTTTTAATCCTGAACTTTAAGGTTTTCCCAACCCCACTATCTAAACATTAAAATTTCCATTTTCATTCATAACAAAATCATCTTTTGTTTTTCCACTCAAACTCGTTCTTTCTCCTTGGTCGTATTTTCTTTTTCTTATTTTTCAGCAAAGGTTTGAAAATTCCTTTTACTAAAAATTTTCTGGCGCCCACTAATTTTCGTTGACCCTCGGACTAACGAAAATTTTATTACCTTTTATCAAATAAAATACCATCTACCTACCTCAAATAACAATCAATCAAAAACTTTTCTATCGAACACACCCCCAGCTGAGCGGCCGTGGTATCAGCATAAATTGTTGCTGGACGCGCTTTTCCTTTCCAGACAACAAACATACCTTTTTCTATCAAACGTCATTTATCGAAAATTTTCCCTCGCGTGCACATCGGTCGTGCAATTGTTTTTCTTTTAATTTCTTTGGAATCGTATATTCCTTTTGTTTTGTTCTAGTCCGCGGTTTATTAGTTCGTTTACTATCTTAATTTCTAACTTGTAAAGTAATTACAATAAATAATAAATATATATTAAGAAATATAAAGTTCTGTGGAAGGAAAGGTGCAACAAGGGGTTTTATTCTAAAGTGGTTTAGTTCATATCTTGAAAATAGAAAACAAAGAGTAAGAGTTGAAGCTGTTTTTAGCGAATGGCTTGACATAGACACTGGTGTGGCTCAAGGCTCTGTCCTTGGACCGCTTTTGTTTTTAATTTACATCAACTCGCTTTTTTTTCAACCTCTAAAAGGTAGTACTATTGGTTTTGCAGATGACACAGCTCTCGTTTACTCCGCTTCATCCTTGTTAGCTTTAATAGCTGATATCAATCATGATTTGGAAATCTTAAGACACTGGTTACTCATAAACTTGTGCTCAGTGAAAAGACCAAAATTCATCTTCAACCATCTTAATCTCCACTTACCAAAGCTTATATTTCATAGTTGTGAATGTAATAGCATATTTATAAGCTCGAGAACATGCCATTCAAGACTATGCAGTACGTCTTTCAATGAAAATTCAAGTTGTTCCACAAAATGCTTTGTTAGAAATAAAAGAAAGAAAAAGACGGCAATAGGCTGCATTTTAATTTTTTTTTTTTTTTTTTATAATATACAAGCACATCAAGGGGATATTAATACCCTTATAATGTTATTAACACAGTGCGAGCGGTTAAAAAGGAAGTAAAGGATTAGAAAGGAGGTGCCGATGCACATTACTTTTAAACTTCTGTGTATTACAATGAGAGGGGAAAACAGAGTCAGGTAAAGCATTCCACATCCGAGTAGTACGGCTTAAGAATGAATCTCTATATTTCACTTTACGACCGAAATTGGGCTGAAGGTAAAACTGATTTGCATTCCTTGCGAGGCGTGTATTGCGGTTAAATTGCTTAAGGGGAGGAATGCAACTGGCTATTTCGTCCGAGCATTGTTTGTAAAAAAACCTATAGAAAAGAGAGAGACATGAAACATTACGACGATGATCAAGACAATCAATTGATTCAACAATTGAACTATCACCTATCATTCTTAATGCTCTGTTTTGAGCCTTATCAAGTAGGCACAATGATGTTTTAGGAGCACCTGACCAGATATGTGAATTGTACTCTAACTTAGGACGGATGTAGGCTTTATAAATAGTAGCCAGATCAGAAGGGGTGAAAAATTTCCTGCACCTTTTAAGGAAACCTAAGCATTTAGCAGCATTTTTGGCGACTTCAAATATGTGGTCATTCCAACGAAGATCATCGTTGACACACATACCAAGTACTGACAGCTTTTCGGTTTCTTCGATGCAGGTACCATTCATGGATAATGGCAATGGGGGAATGTTAAGCTTCAACGACAAGAGACAGCATTGAGTTTTCGAAGCATTGAATTCTACTCGGTTCATAAGACCCCATGAAACAATGCTGTCAAGGTCAGAATTCAATGAGCTTATTATACGCAACCGTTCCATTTCCACATCCGAAGAGCAGGGACGAGAATTTGGAAACGAATATGAAAAGCTGAGGGTCGAGTCGTCAGCAAAACAGTTAAGCGGATTAGAAGTTTCAGACAAGAGATCATTAATGAAAATGAGGAAGAGAGTCGGAGACAAAACGGATATATAACTAATTGGATTTAACATAATACTCTTTTTGGAAAAGTACATAATTTATCACAAACTATCACTAATTAATAAGATTTATCTTAAAGTGTTGGCTTATAAATACTTAACAGACTAAACTAAACTAAACATTATTGTTTCGAGAAATAGGTATGAAAAGTTATGCGATAAAGTTGAGAAAGAGGTGCTTGTGGGCAAAGACAGATAATATATAAACAAATTTAACAGAGCTAAAGGGGACTTAAAAAAAGAATGGGCAGTTATAAATGAACTTTTTAACAAAGATGTGTCCTCATCGTCTCCGTCTTGTTTAAATTTAAACAGTAAAGTTATTGAAGGTACTGCAAATGTTGCTAATATTTTTAATAGCTTTTTTACGAATGTTGCGTCCAAAACTTTAAGAGATTCTGGTCTAATGCCGGATGTATCAATTGATGAATGCACTATTCCTATTGGAAGCCGAGCGTGTAGACAGGAGCTTTTTTTATGATCCGATTTCATCTTTTGAACTTTATCAGCAAATTATGGCATTAGACAATTCAAACTCGTCTACCAGCAAAAGTTTATCAAATTACTTTTTAAAACAAATTGCTAACAATTTTGCTTTCGTTCTGGCTCATATCTTCAACAAAAGCATTTTCAATGGAGTCTTTCCTAATTGTTTAAAAATGGCAGAGGTCATTCCCATATTTAAGAAAGGTGATCGGAAAGAGTTGAATAATTATAGACCTATCTCTTTGCTATTCGTCTTTTCCAAAATCTTTGAAAAGCTGTTGAAAAAAAGAATCTTTTGTTTTCGGGAAAAATATTCCTTCTTCAGTAGAAGTCAATATGGCTTCAGGGCAAATAAATCTACAGAGGATGCTCTTGTAAGCATCGGTTCTGAAGTCTTTGATAGTCTTAATAAAAATAAATTTCCTGCTTCTCTGTTTGTTGATGTAACGAAGGGTTTCGATACTGTTAATCATAGTATTCTACTATTGAAGTTAAAAAAGGTTGGTTTCAGGGGTTTTATTCTAAAGTGGTTTAGTTCATATCTTGAAAATAGAAAACAAAGAGTAAGAGTTGAAGCTGTTTTTAGCGAATGGCTTGACATAGACACTGGTGTGGCTCAAGGCTCTGTCCTTGGACCGCTTTTGTTTTTAATTTACATCAACTCGCTTTTTTTTCAACCTCTAAAAGGTAGTACTATTGGGTTTGCAGATGACACAGCTCTCGTTTACTCCGCTTCATCCTTGTTAGCTTTAATAGCTGATATCAATCATGATTTGGAAATCTTAAGACACTGGTTACTCATAAACTTGTGCTCAGTGAAAAGACCAAAATTCATCTTCAACCATCTTAATCTCCACTTACCAAAGCTTATATTTCATAGTTGTGAATGTAATAGCATATTTATAAGCTCGAGAACATGCCATTCAAGACTATGCAGTACGTCTTTCAATGAAAATTCAAGTTGTTCCACAAAATGCTTTGTTAGAAATAAAAGAAAGAAAAAGACGGCAATAGGCTGCATTTTAATTTTTTTTTTTTTTTTTTATAATATACGCGCACATCAAGGGGATATTAATACCCTTATAATGTTATTAACACAGTGCGAGCGGTTAAAAAGGAAGTAAAGGATTAGAAAGGAGGTGCCGATGCACATTACTTTTAAACTTCTGTGTATTACAATGAGAGGGGAAAACAGAGTCAGGTAAAGCATTCCACATCCGAGTAGTACGGCTTAAGAATGAATCTCTATATTTCACTTTACGACCGAAATTGGGCTGAAGGTAAAACTGATTTGCATTCCTTGCGAGGCGTGTATTGCGGTTAAATTGCTTAAGGGGAGGAATGCAACTGGCTATTTCGTCCGAGCATTGTTTGTAAAAAAACCTATAGAAAAGAGAGAGACATGAAACATTACGACGATGATCAAGACAATCAATTGATTCAACAATTGAACTATCACCTATCATTCTTAATGCTCTGTTTTGAACCTTATCAAGTAGGCACAATGATGTTTTAGGAGCACCTGACCAGATATGTGAATTGTACTCTAACTTAGGACGGATGTAGGCTTTATAAATAGTAGCCAGATCAGAAGGGGTGAAAAATTTCCTGCACCTTTTAAGGAAACCTAAGCATTTAGCAGCATTTTTGGCGACTTCAAATATGTGGTCATTCCAACGAAGATCATCGTTGACACACATACCAAGTACTGACAGCTTTTCGGTTTCTTCGATGCAGGTACCATTCATGGATAATGGCAATGGGGGAATGTTAAGCTTCAACGACAAGAGACAGCATTGAGTTTTCGAAGCATTGAATTCTACTCGGTTCATAAGACCCCATGAAACAATGCTGTCAAGGTCAGAATTCAATGAGCTTATTATACGCAACCGTTCCATTTCCACATCCGAAGAGCAGGGACGAGAATTTGGAAACGAATATGAAAAGCTGAGGGTCGAGTCGTCAGCAAAACAGTTAAGCGGATTAGAAGTTTCAGACAAGAGATCATTAATGAAAATGAGGAAGAGAGTCGGAGACAAAACGGAGCCCTGGGGCACACCAGCATTTATGAAGTGGGTATCAGACTTGAAGCCATCCAACACAACTTGTATTGAACGGTCGGAAAGGTAATTTCTAATCCAACGAAGAAGAGACTCATCGATACCAAAAGCACGCATTTTCGATAAAAGAGCTTGATGCCAAACTCTATCAAATGCCTTAGAAATATCAAGCGCAATAATCTTACTTTCTCCAAAACAATGTAAAGATTGGTTCCACTTTTCGGTGAGATAAGCCATCAACTTACCATCCTTTGCCATCTCATGGTCGCGTTTTCCCTCACGTAAAATGTGCTCTCAAATGATGATTTGAATGTACTCCAACTTTGAATCTCGTCCATTCTAGCGTTTAGCCACCGTCTCGCCCCACCAACCAAATTCATTTTAGCCACGTCCAAGGCGTATTCATCCGACCACCGATGTAGATGGCACATACTTACTATGTTGTTTAGCCAACTATGTGCCGATGCCATATCGCCTTCTCCGTCAAACTTTTCGATATTTTTGGAAAAATCTGGCATCATATGGCAAGCAACAATATTATTTTCTTGAGCCCTTGCAGTGCTTCTTGAGTTGGTAAGGACATTCTGAGTCAGGTTCTGAATTTGTTCAACTAAAATGTCAATAGTTCTATCACGTCTCTGAATTTGTTCATTGTGCATTTGATTTTCTCTAATGATGTCTTGCATCATTCTTTCAACTTGACTGGCATTTACTGAATTTTCTGGAATATTACCGGTGTCGGAATCGAAACATTACAAACATTTTCTTTTCTTATTTCTGGATTCATGTTTTCTTGTCGTACTTCTTTTTGCAAATTATAAATTTCATTGTAAAGTTTTATAGTTGTCTCATTTTCACCTTCAACCGTAGGCGCACCAAAAACACTTACACCAACGTCACCAACACCAACCTTATTTTCTTCGTCACCAGTCTGATTACGCTGTCTCTGTTCTTCTTCTTCTTCTTGCATACGATCGACTTCAAGTCGTTCGACTCTCTCATCGGCCCTTTCATCCCTTGGCGTAACCATGATTATAAAATGAAAATTAATACGATGCGACTAGAAACTTGTGAAATACTATTTTTCAATTTAAGAAAAAGTCAATAAATCAGGCGTGTATTTGTTTGCGCTAAATCCCACTTACGGTGATTTGATTTGAAGTCGCTCTTTGAAGTCGCATCAGTCGCTCACAGCAAAAATATGAATCATCAACCATTTACTTTCATGATAAATATGATCTTTGCCGCCAACTGAAATTGAGTTTTGATGAGACCAAGGAAATGATACTGACTGGACTGTGGGCTAGAGATGCAGCAAATTCATTGATGGGTTGTCGACACTTAGACGCTGACGATCTGCTTCACGATATTCTTAGATTCGAAAGAATGAGGTCCTCAAGAACGGAACAGGACAGATTTTTATCTAACCAGTCTGCTAAACTCGCACTTGAACCAAGAAGCAGCGAAACTCAAGGTGCAAGTATCCGCCCCGTGTATCAAACGAATTAATATGCTATAATTGCAAGAATGGAGGTTCATCTGTCCAGAAATTGTCCTGAGGCACGAACTTCTCCAACATGTTATCAGTGTGGACAAAAAGGACATATTTCTAGAACTTGTTCGAATCGGCAAGGTGTAATGCGACAATTGGATGGCCACCCGCAAAACGGGATTGAAAAGTACCTTAAAACTGTTTACGTTGGCGGTTGTAAGTTGTCCGCTTTTGTTGATATGGACAGTTCGGAGTGTACTATTAGAGCCACAACAGCATTGGTCAATGGTTTCGATGTTCAACATGGCTTGATGGAGCTGAAATCATTTGGTCCAGCGGAATTTAAAGTCATCTCGCCTGGCTGGATTGTCTCTTCACTCAGTGTTGATGGTGCACTATCTGAGAACATCAAGTTTCGTATAGTCCCTGATGAAGTTCAAAAATGGGACGTGCTGGTTGGTCGCACATTCACAGAACTACCTTACATACAATACGCCAAAGTCGACAACTCGTTGCTATTTACAAAAAAAAAAAAACGGTAGAGCAGTCCTTTGCTCATTCTTCTTATGCAGGTGATTATATGAATTCATGGAAAGCCGAAGAGACCACAGTACCAACTGGTTCAGTTTCATTTATCACTGCTGTCAAAACAGAAAATAAAATAGTTTTGCCTATTGCCAACATAAGTAAAAAAGAGGTAGCTGTTGGAACTATTTTCAATATTAGCATGAATATTGTCAATCAGGAAGAGAAGTTTTTGAAATCTCCTATCGAGTTGAAAGATGTGAATGTTGAGGCTGATATTGTATCGTCAGACACCATCCGAGACCTCGTAAATACGCTTAACGAATTTCGTGGTTGTATTGCCATTGACGGCAATGAGATAGGTTGTACTAACGAAGTAAGAATGGAAATTTAAGAACTACCTGGAAGCAAACCTGCGTACTCCAAACCATACGCAGCAAGTGACTTGGAAAAGAAGAAAATTCGAGAAATCGTCGATGATTGGAGAAGATTGGGCATAGTAGACACCAATTCATCATATGCGAGCCCTGTCTTGTTAGTAAAGAAGAAAACAGGAGACTCCAGACTTGTAGTAGATTATCGTCGATTAAACAACCAAGCCATCAAAATGAATTTTCCACTGCCAAATATGGATGACCACATTGGGATGCTTGGTAACTCAAAGATGTTCATTGTTTTGGACCTTGCTCAAGGATTTTTACAGTTGCCTATCGAACCGAAGGACCGACCGCATTTATTACGCCAGAAGACACAGGTGAGTTTACACGCATGATTTTTGGTCTAACAAATGGACCGTTTTATTTTGCTAAGCTCATGCAAAAAGTTTTGGGGCCATTACGAAACAGAGTGGTGTTTTTCTATCTGGACGACATATTTATACCCGGCCAAGATTGGCAAGACCTGAAAGAACGTCTAATCCTCGTTTTTAAGGCGCTTCGTAAGGGAGGCCTTACTATTAGACTATCGAAGTGTGAGTTCTTGAAAAAGCGTGTTACTTAACTCGGATTCCAGATTTCCGAAAATGAAATCGAACCAGGCCAAAATAAAGTGCAAGCTATAGAACAATTTCCTAAGCCATATAATGTTCATGAAGTGCGAAGGTTTTTGGGATTAGCCGGGTTCTTTAGACGATTTGTTGAAAAGATTGCTATCCAAGCGAATCCACTTTACGATCTTTTGAAGACAACAAACAAGTTTGAGTGGACTGAAGCGTGTAAGGAAGCGTTTAACGATCTCAAAAAGTCTCTAGTTAGTAGCCCAATCTTAAAACTTTTCGATCCGAACAAGCATACTGAATTGCATACGGATGCAAGTAGCATGGGTTTGGCGGCAATGCTTTTACAACGAAATGAAGAGGATGGACAACTCAATTTTTTTGACGCAATTAGTAGACGAACAACAGACGTTGAGAATTCATATCATTCAAGCAAGCTAGAGCTTTTGGCTGTTATTTGGGCCACAACGCGCTTTATGTTTCTTCTCGTTAATATAACTTTTACTATTGTAACGGATTGTCAATCACTTATTTATCTTAACGTTCAGAAAACAAGAAACCCGCAGGTATGCCGGTGGTAGAACTTGCTTTGTGAATTCGACTTTAATATTGAACATCGATCTGGAGTAAAACTTCAACACGTCGACGCCCTTAGTCGTGCACCTACCGAGGAAGCACCAATTTCACAAGACTTGGTAGAGAGAGAGCCTACGTTTTTGCAATAACGACTGATGAGGATGAAATAATCATGTATCAGTTTCAAGATGAAAAACTTCAGTCAAAAATTAATATCTTGAAAACCAAAAACCAAAGTGAGTATTCTCAGAGTGATAAGAGCGAAGTAAATGGATTTATTCTCGAAAATGAAATTCTATATAAAGTCGAAAACAAACTGCATAAATTTGTGATACCTAGGTCGATGAGAAAGGCTATAACAATCAGATTCCATGTTTGCAAGGACATTTTGGTTTGGACAGAACGTTGACAAAAATAAAAATAAATTTTTACTATTTTCCAAGTATGCGAAGATACGTGAAACAACATATTGGTGCTTGCCTGCATTGTTTGTTGTCTAAAACACAAACAGGAAAACCAGCTGGTGAACTACACCCTATTCCACCTGGAAATCGTCCCTTTGCTATTGTCCACTTGGATCATTTGGGTCCTTTTGTAACGAGCTCGAAAGGAAACAAATACATTCTTGTCATTATTTGCAACTTGACAAAATTTGTAAGACTAGAACCAGTTCGTAACACAAATGCTGAAAACGTTATTAGAAGACTGGAAAACTTCGTAGCAGAGTTTGGAGCACCCGAAAAATTTATAACAGACCGGGGTACTTGTTTCACTTCCTTCAATTTTGAACAGTTTTGTCACAGACATGGAATAAAACACCACCTAAATTCGCCGAGACATGCCCAAGCCAATGGTCAGGTCGAAAGGGTAAATCGAACTTTGATGCCAACAATTGTAACAACCCTAGACAAAACAAAAGAAGGGAAGGATTGGGATCTAAGACTAAAGAATGTTGCGAGGGATTTGAATAACAGCGATAACAAAACCACGGGAAAGTCACCGTTTCAGCTTTTATATGGATACACCCCACGTTTCGGAGAAGGATTCTTAAGGCAAATTACCATCGAAGAAGAACCTAAGCACTATCACCGACCGGAGATCTTGCGAGAGGAAGCTGTCGCTAGAATTCTTGCAGAGCAACAGAAATTTAAAGATCGATACGACCGCAGCAGACAAATGAATGTCCAATATGACGTTGGGGACATAGTTTTTATGAAAACTGTTCCTCAAGCAACGGGTGATTCTACCAAGCTACATCGTAAGAACAGAGGTCCCCTTGTTGTTACTAACTGTTTTCCTAACGATACCTATGGGGTTGCAGCCTTACGATACGATGATTCTGGCCGAAAGTATTCCTCTACGGATCATGTAAGTCAACTAAAATTATGGCGACCACCATCAGACAACGATGATAATGAAACAGATGACATCGAAGAGTATGATGAAGATGATCCTTGCTTGACTAGACCAGATGAAGATTACAATAATCATGAGCACTCAGACGACATCCATGAGAATGATTAAAATTCCTTGACTAGACCAACACCATCAGATGAAAATAACAATAATGAAGATCCAAAACCACAGCGCAATCGAAAGAGAGTACAATTCCGTGATTTTGAGTATTATTAATTAAAATAAATTATATCCCCCGTATTAATAAACGCGGAATAGCTATTCTGCGTTTATTAAAACGGCGGCAAGTGCTAAACACATTTTTCATTCTCTCCTTTCTCAATTCTTTTCAATACTTCTCCTTATGGTTTATTCAAAATTTATTAAAGATTCATCTACACCAACATTAGAAACAATTGCCGCCATATTAAAAAAACGAGGAATAGCTATTCCGCGTTTATTAATACGGGGGTATGTATGTATTTCTTTTTATTATTATTTTTTTTTAATCGAACAAATTCAGAATTAACTTTTTTTTATAATTAATCAATTGACTGTTTGAAAATAGTTTAAAAGTTAACTTTAAAGTAAACGAAACATTGATCCCATTAGGAAGTTTTCTTACATAAATCAGTTCAATTAATATTTCAATTCTATACTACTTGTTATTTTGACACTATCGAATTCGAGGACGAATTAAAAGAGGATGGCCGATTGTTAGAAATAAAAGAAAGAAAAAGACGGCAATAGGCTGCACTTTAAATGAATTAATTATTGAAGCAGTCAGTTCTTGTTAGAAAGACGCAGAGAGCGGACGCATTTTAAGTTAATGATATTTTAATAAAGGTTATTTTGTGTATTTCCTTTAGAAGTTTGGCTTTTCTTTAATAATATTTAACAGCTTTGTTATTCAAGTTGTCGATGAATTCAAATATATTGGCCTTTTAATTGATAGTAAAATGAATTGGTATTCACATACGAAAATTCTTAAAAATTATATGTTAAAAGCTACTTATATGTTCTACCATCTAAGAAAATTTTGTACTAAAAACCTTTTAAATATTTTTTTTTTATATATTCGAAATATCCAAAATTCTTTTTCCTTTAACCGAGAAATCAAGAAGTGGCTGTTTAGTTTTGATTTTGTATAGAATCCTAATGACGTGACAATTCTAAATTTATACTAACTTACTTAAACTCTTTTGGAATATATTTTGAATTCTTTATAAACTCTATCCGGTGCATTCGCTACTAGTTTCTAACTAAAAAAAATTATTTTTCATTATTATTAATTTTGAATGAACAACACTTCTAGCTTCTACCTAATTTAATGTTATCTTTTGAAATCTTGCTGCATAATTCTTATGCATTTATGTAACTGAAGCCCATATTTTTCAAGCTAACAACATCCTTAGATTGGTTGTATAGAATCTTAATGACGTGACAATTCTAAATTTATACTAACTTACTTAAACTCTCTTGGAATATATTTTGAATTTCTTATAAACTCTATCCGGTGCATTCGCTACCAGTTTCTAACTTAAGAATTTACCTAAAATTATTTTTCATTATTATTGATTTTGAATGAACAACACTTCTAGCTTCTACCTAATTTAATGTTATCTTTTAAAATCTTGCTGCATAATTCTTATGCATTAATGTAACTGAAGCCCATATTTTTCTTGTAACTGATAATAATGAAAAATAAATAATAATACTACGGCTACTAAGTATATGAGAGTAACTTGGCCCCGGCACCGCAGTCAAGGGCTCACCTACAAGGAAGTGGGAAAGGGTTAGTGGATTTAAGTCATCATCCGAAAAATCACAAATAGGACGAGAATTTTAGATTGATTCTATTTGGGTTAGAACCGTGTAGAATTCTTCAAATGTTAATATAGACGATCCAACAACTCGTCGTAGGTGCAACTTCACGGATTTCACCCCTGCCTCCCAAAGGAGTCGGTCCCATCCATCGCTAGTGTGGAGGCAATATCATCGTTGTACTCGTGATAATCCTTCACCGTCAATAAAGGGATAATATCTTAATAATTTTGATTTCGAGGGGAGTTCACTATGTTTTGTTAAGTACTGCATTTCACTACCGAAGGATTCATGATGGACAGTTTTGAGAATACAGAGTCGAGCGCACTGAATTTCATTAAAGGACAGCCGGTCGATTGTTTTACCGAAATTTTGGGGTTGAAGATTTCTACTATATGGAATAAATGTTGCAACAACTCGGACTAGTCGATTCCATGATGAAACACGATCAGCAAGTAAGATGATACGATCAAAGAAGGTTTGGGCAACGTCCGACGAAAGAGCCAGAATTGTTGATGGTCGTTTTTGCTTTGCAGCGATATCTTCGTTCGTTGAAAGGTCTACCAGGAACTTTGATTTAGGCCAGCGATCTTATGGTAGAGATAACCAGGTTGGGCCAGTCTACCAAAGCAGATGATCTTTCAGAGCTGATGGCAATATTCCACGCGAAGCACAGTCTACAGGACTCGATTCAGAAGCAATGTAGTTCCAAGAATATCGAGGAATCGTGTCGAGTATTGTAGCTGTACGATTCGCGACAAGTTTCTTACAATCGTTTAAAGTCGAATTCGTTATCATTTTCAGCAACCGCGATAAAAGAAGTGCACCACAAAGCTGAAGCCGAGGAATTGAAACGGGTTTAAGTGTTGCTACCTTGGTTTTGGATGCTACTAAAATAGTTCTATACTCGTTTTCCGAAAGCTTGGAGCGGGCATAGACAACAGCAGAATACGCCACCGATGAGGCATCAGAAAATTCATGGTATTCAACGGTTTCAAATGATGGAAAAATGTGTCTCGGAACACGAAGTTTTTCGAAAAAATGGAGCTCATTTCGATACAGTAACCATTTGTTGGCCAACGGTATTGGCAGAGAATCATCCCAGCCGAGTTTGAGTTCAGATGACCACAATTCCTGGAACCATATTTTGAATAAAATAACCGATGAAGCAAGGAATCCTAACGGGTCAAAAATGCTGGCGATTTCCGATAGGAACGACCGTCTTGTTGGAGGGGAAACGAATCGAGACGGAGAAAAATTAAATGAGAATTCATCTGATGTGGGTTTCCAATGCAAACCCAAAACCTAACCATTGTCTTTGAGCGATCTGCATCAAACCAAGAGAACTCACAATCATCCCTAGGTAATTTTGCTAAAAGAGGCCAGCAATTGGAGTTCCACTTTCTTAGCTCAAGCTTAGCATTGGACAACGGAGACACGTAGACATCTTTATGAAGAAATCGAGCTGCATTTGGATATTGCGTTTCATAATCATTAGTTATCTGCTTTAACACTCGAACCGAAAGAAATGGAGCAGATGCCGTGCCATAAGGCCGACAAGGAGTTGATTATTGAGAGAATTTCCTAAAGATTCCCAGCTGACCCATCGAACACTACACGTAATTTGGTTGTTGAGCTATCTGGCTTAAAAACCGCGTGATGAGGAAGGTAGAAATGTTTCCCTTGAGCTGTTTGAATCTCATGCGGAGGAATACGGGTCATATGACCAAGGTAAAGATACTCTTGCATAAGTTTTGAATAAGACTCATGCAAGTCTTTGTCTCGTTGAAATCTTCTTTCCATTGAATATAACCGATTCACTGCGAACTTTAACGAATCACCGAACACGGGAAATGGCGATTTAAACGGGAGCTGTACGGAATACTTTCCGTCGATTGATCTGGAAAATGTTTCACGAAAATGTATTTCAGCTTCATCCTTATCAAAGGCATCATCATCATTGACAGGTTTGACCTAATCTAATTCCCAAAAGCGTTGCAAAAGAGTATTCACATTACATCGCGATTCCTAAAATGTCAACAGTTCATCAATCGTAGTATCATCACGCGTACCGATTTTCTCTGCCCTTTGTTTAGGTCAATATCTAGTTTGGCCAACAGTAAATGAATGAGCCATGGGTCCCGATGGTTAGCGTTTATGGCATTAAGTCCACGTATAACCTCACCTGTCGTATCTGTAACTTGCTTAAGTGCCTTAACATTACCCACGATTACATTTTGAAGAGAAAGATATGTTTCGATATACGATTGAACTATAAGCTGTGAGCGATCATATCTAAGTTCTAACCGTTCCCATGCTTCTAAATAATTTGCTTCTGTTAACGGTATATGTTTTATAAGGTCAAGAGCACGATCGCGAAGAATTGATTTTAGATAATGAAACTTTTGTATCGCCGTCGTGAGATTCTGCTTTTGATCAGTCGATCCCGTAAACGAGTCCCTAAACGACGGCCAATCCTTAAAATCTCCTGAGAACGGAGGAATCACAAACTTTGGAAGCTGAATTGAGGAGCGTTCTGATGTCAGATTAAGTTTTTCGAGAATCGTGGTTTGTTGCTTTGCTAGGTTTTCAACAGCCGAGCTATCGGTGTCTGAATTAGATCAAGACTGGTTCTTACGAATGGCTGTCAATAATTTGTCATGAGCTTCAAAAAAAAAACGCGATTCATAGTTAGAATACTCAGCTTCCAAGATTTCTATGTTCTCATCTTGTGCAGTTTCGAGGACTGCATTATAATATTCACAAAATTTCGACCATGCCTCTTTTAAGCTTTCAAACCGAATTTCTAGCATTTCAAGAGAAATTGAACTTGTGATCGAGTTTACAAAATCACGTGCTCGTGTCAAACGTCCCTTAGCATTCCCGTACTTTTGCTTCAGTGAACTCATCGTATATATATGCATTAGAAAAATACCGAACAAATAAAAGTCTCAGATGATGATTAATTAATCGAAAATTGATCAAGTATTTGATCACGATTGTTTCTTCTGCGTAAAACTAACCCAAGAGATAAATTATGTTTCGATCGCGTGATTACAATAGAAGCATGTGTTTCCGATTATGGCATGCGTACAATCGAGCAGGCATACGCTATCACTTTATTGAGTTAAATTAATTTATTTTCAGCTGACTGTATTTTATATATAATTTATCTTGTTCAAAATAATTCAGGCTCCAGAAGGACCGTTTAATGTTTGCGAAATTTGCCGATACAAACCTTTGCCCCAATTGAGTTAATTAAAATCTCAGTCTATATGTATATAATTTATTTTACTTGAGTTTCAACAATTGCACTACATCCGTCCTGGGTAACGATCGAAATAAACTGCACAAATTTCCCAGCAAGAATTTTGGATTACAGATTGACAATGTAAGTATGCATAAGAAAGCAAAGAGCACAAGATAAGGAATAACTGTGTAACATTTGACTTCAGAAAAGGAATATCACAGTTTAGTTAATACTGAGAGAATTTGCAGAGAAATTATATAAGGTAAATAGTGAATGTTTGGCACAATTTAACATTAATAATTTACGTGTTCGAAAAAATAAGATAACCATTTTTGGATTTTTTTGTCTACAATTTGTGTGATGTATTTATTTTTAAATGAAAAAACTATAAAACTATTTGAATATTAAAAAAACAAATTAAAATTTTTAGATTTTTTATTTATTGTTCAAGCTACTTTTGCTTAATTTCACAAATTATTTTTACAAGTGCAATGGGCGACGCGTTTCGGAATCTTTCCATCTTCGGGCGAAAGCTTCGTATACGAAGTGATATTACTAAACTGTGATGATACGTATACGAAGCTTGCGCCCGAAGATGGAAAGATTCCGAAACGCGTCGCCCATTGCACTTGTAAAAATAATTTGTGAAATTAAGCAAAAGTAGCTTGAACAATAAATAAAAAATCTTAAAATTTTAATTTGTTTTTTTAATATTCAAATAGTTTTTTTATTTACAAATAAATAATATAATTCAAGCTTTTTATTAAATTAATGTTTATGGATTCTAAAAAAATCTCGCCTCCCCTGGAACAAGTTTCAGGACTTTGGTAACAATGCCAATTTGGTTATTGAACGAAGGTAGGCTCCGGTTGAAGTTCTCACGGTTGCCACACGGACCACATCATCAGGACCTGGATGAGTGGCTTCGATTCTTCCTAGTTTCCACTTTGAAGGAGGTTGGTTTGGTTCTTTGATGATAACAAGGTCGCCAACCTGTAAGGGTTCCTTTCTTCTCTACCATTTAGGTCTTTCTTGAAGTGACGTAATGTATTCGGACTGCCACCGTTGCCAAAATCCTTCAACCAGGGTTTGGATATGTTGCCAGTGAGATAGCCGATTAGTAGGTATCAGATTGAGTCTAGTCACAGTCACGTCTAGTCACAGTCTTTCTTGCTCTGATTATTTACCAATTAATCTGTAATAAGTCTTTTCGTTGTCACTTTACACGATTTTAACTCTAAAAATGCCGTGTCAGTGTAACAAAAGAATTGATCGCAATCAACCTAAAATTAGCTGCCCTTCTTGCAATGAATTTTTCCACTAAAAATGTGTTGAACTTAAACAAAGTGTTGTTTCAATTATGGAAAAATATAATGTTCGATATCGTTGCCCATCTTGTGCTCTTCAACATAGGCGAAATTCTCTTCCCTCTCCTCCGAATACTCAGCTAGCTGCTAAATTGAATGTTTACCAACACAAACAGCCAACGTCATCAAAGAGGATTCCTCCATCATCATCTTCTGAGTAGTGTTTTCTAACAACACCACCAAAAACATCAGCCGATCTCAACAACCACTTACCAGCCGGATCAGAACTGCACTTGTCTTCACCTCCTTCTTCTCTGCTGCCTAATGAAAATGCCAATGCCAAGCATAGCAATCATTCCACTACATCAACCACCGATGCCGCTACCACTGTCATCACGTTGGATATATTGTACAAAGAAATAATTGCGCTGAGGCAAACGAACAACATCATAAGCAGCGAATTAGTCTCTTTAAGAGAAATGAATTCCAATGCTCTTTCACTTGTTAGTAGCTTCACTAAAGGAATAATACAGTTTAGTTAATACTGAGAGAATTTGCATAGAAATTATATAAGGTAAATAGTGAATGTTTGGCACAATTTAGCATTAATAATTTACGTGTTCGAACAAATAAGGTAATTCAAGCTATTTATTAAATTAATGTTTATGGATTCTAAAACAATTTCCTTAATACTTTATTTTCACAATCCTCTTTTCATTTATCTGTAGACTTGACTTTACGACATGCTGTCCCGTGTCCATCCTATACAAACAACCATAAACAACATTACATTGGGTTTTATCACTCACTAATCATTAATTTATACAACACACTTTCTCTTCCTCCTACATTTTTCCTCCAAATTTTCAAATATTCAATCGTTTAACGGATCGGTTCCAAGTGCACCTATTCCTACTTGCCGCTCCTAAACAGGAAAATAAAAAAATTTTTAACAACAGACAAAACGTAAACTTGGTCGTGGTAAACAAACTTAACGTGTTGGAAATGAAGAACAATGCACTAGTGATTTGCGAAGTTTCATTAGTTACATTAGTTACGCGTAACTTATTAAAAACTGTTACACTGTTATTAATTTACTCGAGTTCTGTTGGAGTTTTGTGCAAAATTTGAAACAAGAAATTGCGAAACACTGCTCTGCAAATATTAAAAGGACAGACATAGGTAGATACGTTTTTAATCAACTTAATTGATCTATTGTGGATTGTGATCTTCAGGAAGAAACTTATATTTTCATTGAAGGAGATGAAGATAAATCAGTAAGTATAATCACAATCAATCTAAAATTTGTTTTGTTTATACTTTTGAGAATGTTAAAATGTGAAATGAATTTGTGTTTGGAAACAATTATGTGATGAAAAAGGAGTCGTATAGACGACGACAGATCTCACACATACTGGTCAACAATTCAATAAGTGAAGTTCTTACAGCTGAAGCCAGCATAAGCTCGACTCAACAGAAAATATTATTTTTAGAAATAATTCAAAACCTATGTCTATGTATTTGAGTTACATAAATTTATTTTCTGAACTTATAAAATTATCCACCTTTGATATTTGTTTCCTTTTATTGAACAAAAGTTATTGTTTGTGCGGAAAATGAGAAGTAACTAATTACGATTACTTACGCGTAACTATATGGGTAACTGTTATGACATCCAATACAATGTAGCTATCTAAAAGCCACTATGGTAATATTTTTTGTCAGTAGCCACGACGGCAATACTTTCGTCAGTACTAGATCAATTAGCTAAAGAAATCAATAATGAAATAAAGTCACTTAATCGATCACAGCCAGCAGCAGTTCTTATTTGCTTAAGTTACAACATATTGGCGACGAGGCACATGTACATATTATTATTATTATTATTATAAATTCTTTATTATGTTTCTCGATAAATTTACAATTTTTAATTAAATGTTACTTAAGAATAATAGCATGGCAAAAATTTTGCCGTCTGCCTCAATTGACATGTTTCGAGTTTTACATTAAAAATTTGAAGGTTGAAATTTAAGTCGTTGAAGTTTAACTAATAACAAAAGAAAAAAAAAAAGAAATTTAAAAACATACATGTGGGAGAGGCGCGCCGACAAAAGACAGTTTAATTCAGTAGAATTGATTAGCAAATTTATATTTCACTGTTCTTAAGTTTACAAATTAGGTTTTTTTTAGATATTAAGTAGACAATGTAAAAATATTAGGTTTAATTCAATGGGTACAAATTAAAGGAAAATAGTTAAGGGGAGATCGATGCGTCGCGATGATGTCGTAGCCGTTGCGTGGTCGTGATCTTTCTCCTCTCCTTTCCGTTAAGCTTCTCTCGTTCATCGTTTCTTTTTGGCTTTCGGTTTTTCATTCGTACGGTAAAAGGCATTTACAACAGATGATCGGGTGATATGGTTTTGGCAGATTATTAAGTGGCGTACGGATTGGGGGTATTAAGAAGGCACATCCTACATCCGGCACATCCTAGATCTGCTGCAGATGATGTCTTATTGGGTCCATCGTGATTTCCAATTTTACTAAGTTCGTAGCGATCGTTGCGTTTAATTTTTGTCACTTCATATGGACCGAGGTACTTTGGTTGAACTTTAAGCCCTGGCCCAAATTGGGTACGTTGTATTGCTACAAGGTCATGTACGGCATATTTTTGAGCTGGTTTTCGGTTTTTGTCGTAGCTTTTTCTGTTTTCCTGTTGCAAAATATCTATTTGCTGCTTAGCATCTGTTCGTAGCTCAACTCTGCTGGATTCAAATTCGTTCCTTATCTCCTCTTCCATCAATTCTGCGAGCCTACTATCCTCTTCATTTCTCATGGGCACACCGATCAAAAGTTCAAATGGAGTTTTTTTTTGTAGCTCTGGAAACTGTTGAGTTAATCATCCTTTGAAGTCGTGAAATGTGCTGATACCATTTAAGTGGATTTTCAATCGATAATTTAGTGAGCATTTCTATGATGATACGGTTCATACGTTCCACCTGACCATTACCACGAGGAACTCCAGTCGTGATTTGAACGTTTTGAATAGTTCTCTGCTCGCAATATTCTTTGAATGCTGTCGATGTAAAGGCAGCGCCTTTATCAGTTATTATTCGATGAGGGTTTCCAAATATATCCTCAAGGAGTCCCATCTTTTTAAGAACTTCATCGGTTGATGTTGTCTTGACCGGAAAAATCCATACAAATTTAGTAAAACCATCCATGACAGTAAAAATGTACTTATAATTCTTAGCTGTTGTTGTCGGGCCAAGGTGGTCTACATGATACGTGTGCAGCGGTATGTCAACTTTTTCTATAGGGTTTAGAAAACCTTCTTGTTTTCCGCTCTTTTTGATTGCAAGAATACATGACACACAATTTAAAATGACGTTTTGAATTTTTTTCTGAGTACAAGGAATGTAATATTCCTGCCTAACTATCTTTTCTACTTTCTGCGCGTTGATATGACCTTATTCGTGTACGTTTCGAATAATTTCTTTTTGCATGCTTTTTAGGACAACAAGTAAGTAAGAACCGTTTACAAGCTTATACAAAACATTACATCTGTTTACAAAGTCTTCGTAGCTATCTCGTTGGAGTACATTTAAAATAAGCTTACACGTTTCATCTTTGCTTTGTGCGTTTTTAACTCGGTGTAGAATTCCCGTTTCGACGTTTGTTATTGTAAGTACTCTACTCAGAGCTTATACATGTTTCATAGCAGTGGCGGGTCTATGCAAGTGCTCACAATCGTATTCTTCTAGCAGCAGGGCCCATCTTGCTACCCGTGAACACAATTCTTTTTTCTTCATGGTCATTTGGAACGCTGAACAATCAGTGTATATTTTGAACTTAAGTCCCATAAGATAAACTCGAAGTTTATATAGAGCCCTAACCACAGCAAGCACCTCAAGTTCATAACTGCTATATTTCTCCTCTGCGGGCTTAGTTTTAAAGCTCAGATAAAAGACTGGGTGTAAAGCATCATCATGAAGTTGGATCAGGACTGCTCCAAGGCCTATCTTACTCGCGTCGGTATGTAGTTCGGTTCTAAAATTCGGGTTAAAAATTTTTAAGACAGAGTCATTAAACAGAAGTTTTTTTAAGTGTTCGAATGCGGATCTTTGGTCATTTCCAAAATGGTATACGGCTGTAGAGTTTCTTGTCATATCTGATAGGGGTTTCGCAATTCTCGAGTAATTGGGTATGAACTTTCGGAAAAATCCCGTTAATCCTAGAAAGCTTTGCATTTGTTTGACATTTTTGAGTTCAGGGAAATTCTTAACAGCTTTAGTTTTTTCGATCGAGGGCTTAACCGTACCGCGTTCAACAATATGTCCCAAAAATTCTATGGACCTTAGCATAAATTTGCATTTTTTCCAATTGAATTGAAGACCGTTTTTAGCCGCGACGTCTAAAACTAACATTATCGTATCAAAATTTTCTGGTTCATCTTGCCAGGCGATTATAAAATAATCAACGTAAATGCGTACCAGTTTTTTTAGGATGAGGTCTTTAAAGATTTTGTTTATATATTCCTGAAAAACGCAAGGATATATATAAAGTCCAAATGGCACTTTACAAAACTCATACTGCGCATCAGGTGTTAAAAAGGATGTATACTTTCTACTTTCAGGAGCAATGTCAACGTGGAAGAAACTGTTTTTTAAATCTAAGGTCGTAAATACATGGGCGTTGTAAAGTTCATCGAGAACATCCTCCATAAGCGGAAGAGGATAGCGTATTTTAATAATTTTCGTGTAAAGTTTTCTATAGTCAATGCAAACGCGATAAGTGCCGTCCTTTTTTTTCGCTAGCACAATAGGACTCGCAAAATCAGAATTACTAGGGACAATGACGCCCTCGTCCAACCATTTCGATATTTCTAATTGGACGATTTGTTTTTTTTTTTGGAGCTAGTCTCCTTGCACGTTGGTAAATAGGCTTTTCATTTTCTAGAACGATCTTCATTTGAACACATGACTTTTCCGTCTTCTGCGGCAAATAACTTTCAATAGCATTTTTGAGACGATTTTTTATTTCACTATTTTGAATTTCATTAAAGTCAAAAGTTTCTTCACATCTCATAACGTTAGGTTCTATTTAAAGGATATCGCACTCGTTAAGTTCGTTGACACATGAGTTTGAGAATGTAGGGGTTAGTTTAACTTCTCCATTTTCGATGTTCAAATTTGCATATTTTAAAATTTCTGTACCAATTATCATATCTTCTGATAACCATTCATCTTTAACAATATCGAAAATAAGCGTATAAGTCGTGTCTTGAATCATAACCGATAACTTCGAATAACCAATCGATTGTCGAATCTCTTGGCCCAATCCCACCTGGAGAGTACCTGGGTTTTCGATTTTTTTTTGAAGCCGATCAAATACAGACTTCTTGACAAGTGACATTTGACTACCAGTGTCGAGAAGTGCATTAAACAAAATTTTTAACTCCACTAAGACGGTCGGAGAGGAAATTCGATTTACTCTCGCAACTTTTTTTGGACAGTTCTTTGACAGATTTCCAAAATCATTACAATTGAAATATCGAGAGCCTTTTTCTTTGTAAGGGCAAGCATTCGTGTTATGATTCTTCGCTCCACAATTCACACAACGTTGTTTATGAGGTTCTTGGTCTTTGCTGTTTGTTTTTATCGGCTGAGTTTGCACTCGTTCATCACCCCGATTTCGTTGCTTCTGCACTTTCATTTCCTGATAAATTTTGAATTTCAATTTAAGTTCATCCAATGTTTTTGCTTCAAATAAAATGGTTTAATTAAGAACACTGCCAGGAATCCCGTTTACTATATAAGATAGTAATGACTCCTCATCAACTCCTCCCCTACTCGATATGTGTTTCATTTGATACGTATATTCCAGGTACGTTTCGTCGTTTCGTTTCTTTCGTGTCTCTAAATTGCGATGTGCGACCAAACTAGACGTTGTTTGGTCAAACTCTTTCTATAGTACTCTTTGCAGATCTTCCCAACTATGTACACCCGTTTCTGATTCAATTGCTAGCTTCGCGGCACCTCTCAATAGTCTTCTTGCATATAAATAACGCTGTATATCATTCCACCCACATACACTTGAAATTTCATCAAATTCTTTTCATTTTCTTTTCGTTTCACCATTAAAAGTTTCAAGTGAATCTTTTACGTCTTTAAATACAAAATTATTGTTTCGCGACATTTCTATAGATTTAAGATTTTCGTTATTTTTTAAAGGATCGTCTATTCCGTTTTTAATTAAATCGATTTTAATCGGATTAACGTCTTTTACGTTTTCAATGTGTATACCGTCTCGTGCGCTTTCGTTTTCACTGTTATCTGTACTATCTGTATTGGATGACGTTTCTTCAAAATCTGACATGAGGGCTTTTCCTAACCTCTCTATCAAATCTTTTTCAATCTATAACTTGAGGATAAACCACGTTTTTTTAAAAGAAATTGAAGCTTTTTAACCGACAGTTCTTCCAACTTCATTTAATGCATATATAATGTATGATCCTACCCAAATTAAAAATTTAAAGCTTTCGAGTTTAATAACAAATGATACTTATCGGTTTTATATGTTTGCTCCTATTGGTCATTCCTTTGCGCAGACTTTGTTCATAAAGGATAATTTTTTTTTTTTAATGGAATGATTTTGTTTTTTCTTTTCACAGAGCACTTTCACAGGTAACGTTACTTTCACAGGTTATCTACTTTTTCTTTTGTATGCCACTACAAATTACTTCTTTTTTTTTCATGCAATATATAATTTAATAGTATTATTTTTCAAATCAATTGTCTAATTATTCGATATTTCACAATCCGAAATCAAGTTTATGGAAATTAGGGGCAGAAAAAACCACTTCTGACACCATGTGGGAAAGGCGCGCCGACAAAAGACAGTTTAATTCAGTAGAATTGATTAGCAAATTTATATTTCACTGTTCTTAAGTTTACAAATTAGGTTTTTTTTAGATATTAAGTAGACAATGTAAAAATATTAGGTTTAATTCAATGGGTACAAATTAAAGGAAAATAGTTAAGGGGAGATCGATGCGTCGCGATGATGTCGTAGCCGTTGCGTGGTCGTGATCTTTCTCCTCTCCTTTCCGTTAAGCTTCTCTCGTTCATCGTTTCTTTTTGGCTATCGGTTTTTCATTCGTACGGTAAAAGGCATTTACAACAGATGATCGGGTGATATGGTTTTGGCAGATTATTAAGTGGCGTACGGATTGGGGGTATTAAGAAGGCACATCCCACATACATATATTTAAATAGTTGATCACAATATTTGTATTACGTTATTGTAAAGCTGTTCCGGTAGTATAAGGCGTGATTAATGAAGAGACAACGGGTTTTCCAACATAAATAACCATTTAAAATCTGCTTTGTATCTTCGCGTGTAAGAATGCTCTTTTGAAAATAAAGACTGCGGATTTCTTTTAAAATAGGACCTACAGCTAAAAAGTGGAACACATCTTCAATTTCATTCTGGTTACACAAACTACATATCGGGTTAAGATCAGTTCTATGTGGTTTATAATTTAAATTGAGCACTTCCGTCCTCGCTTTAAATATAAGACTCATCTGGTTGAGAGAAAGCTTTTCACAAAAATAATTTCTACTATGCAGCACATGATTTAATTGCCTGTAAATAAGCCTGGTCGGGGATGTCTGAGCCCAGTTTAGATTTTGCAGATCTAAAGAGTCGTCTATTTTTGCTATACATCGATAGAAAACATCTCGCCAATTTACTAAATTCAGGTTACTAATATTGAAGTACATGCTGTGACTATTTGCCAGCTCAAACCATTCCTTAAACGGAGATAAACGCTGTTGGAACGCATAGTTCATGACTTGTTTTTGAAGATTTGAATCCGATCTGTTCATGACTCTAATTATGTAATCCGCATTTACCTTCAGATTTTTAAGATATATTTGTGAGATACCATATTCAACGTGAATAGCATACGTAGCAGTTGATTCAGCTAGTTTAAAGATACGTTTAAAAAAGAATCTTCGGATTGCTTCAAAATCGTCAATATTTTGGTATCCAAACACTTAATTTGCATAACAGAGACATGTTCTAATGGTTGCATCAAAAACCCTTAACTTGGCAGAAGCATTAAAATCTTTGTTTGAAAAAAATTTGCTCCACATAAGATTAATTGCAGTTTTGGCTGTAGCACACTTTTCTTTTATATGGGGACGAAGGTCAAGATTGTATGTTATTAAGAGCCCTAAATATTTGTATTGGCTAACAATTTCCAAGGCTTCTCACTCCAAAAACCATTTTTCTTGTGCAGTTCTACGGCGTTGAGAATTTTCTCTTATCTCTTAGATTTAGCGGTATTAATACTGAGATCCCATAAATCGCAAAATCTTTTTATTTTGTTTCAGCTAGAATTACAACATCATCCGCATATAAAAGCATTTTTATTGGCGTCTCACCAAACATTATTCCTCCATTTAATAGGTGATTTGTCTCCATGTTGCGTGTTTTATTTAGTTAAACTGAATTCGAATGAATGAAAAACAAATTTGAATTTTTTGTTATTTATTAACAACATTTAACACAACATTTAATATATAAATTTTTACAAATTTTTCGCTACGCGTTTCGGAATTTATATTCCATCATCGGGCTACTAAAATATCTTTTGTTTACCTTTCGCCAATTGAACTGTCAAAATTTTTTATTGTTGTTTTATTTTATGTATATGTTTGTCTCTTTTTGTTATTTCTTCTTGTTTTGGTATCTGATGGCTGTATCATATAGTGGGTTTTGTTTTATTAATAGTTTGTTATTTAATATATTGTCTTTATTTAATCTATTAGCTTTGTATATCTCGAAGTCTTCCAGTGCGTCAAGTGTTGTTCCTTTCCTACATATGTGGATTGTGTCTACGTTGAATTCAAAGTTTGTGGAAGAATTCGAGATATACAAAGCTAATAGATTAAATAAAGACAATATATTAAATGACAAACTATTAATAAAACAAAACCCACTATATGATACAGCCATCAGATAGAAATAAGATACAAACATATACATAAAATAAAACAACAATAAAAAATTTTGACAGTTCAATTGGCGAAAGGTAAACAAAAGATATTTTAGTAGCCCGATGATGGAATATAAATTCCGAAACGCGTAGCGAAAAATTTGTAAAAATTTATATATTAAATGTTGTGTTAAATGTTGTTAATAAATAACAAAAAATTCAAAATTGTTTTTCATTCATTCGAATTCAGTTTAACTAAATTATTCCTCCAGGGAAATCTTTAGATATGTCATCAATAAATAAAGCAAATACGATCGGACATTTTGCTACCATTCCACACTGCGGCAGAGGTTTCTGTAGTAAGGAGTTTGTATAGGTTAAGGAATTAAGTCGATATGCACATGCACAAGGTTGAAACCTTATATATTAATGATTTTCTGTTAACCGTATCAAATGCTGCTTTGAAATCCACAAATAACGCATACAATTTCTTTTTCTTATCCAAAAATCTTTTGACAATACTTGTAAGAACAAATAAATGATCCACTGTAGACAACCCTGTACGAAAACCAGTTTGGTAAATACTAAGGAGATTATTCTATTCAACCCATTTTTTCAACCTTTGGTATAGAATATGGATGAATATTTTCCTAAGACATGGTAAAATAGAAATACATCTGTAATTTTCAGCTAACTGCAAGTCCCCTTTTTTAAAAATTGCACAGATCCAAGCTCTTAAAAACGAATTTGGAATCAATTCTTCTTCAAGAAGCTTATTAAAATATTTACAGATATGCTGCAAAAAGAGTTCACTTGAATATTTATAAAATTCAACAGGAATACCATCGATCCCCGCAGATTTATCATTTTTCATGCGCTCCAAGGTATTTTTCAACTCAAGCAATGTAGTATGCCCATCCAATTCAGGAGTTAAGACTAGAGGCATTGCATAATGGAACAAATGGCAGTCGGTTAGCGGATTCAGTAGTATTTTGAAGTGATCGGCCAGTTTTTCAACCTCTATACTTGCGGCAGATACAATTTTGCACCCTCCAAGTATACGCACCTTTCTCCAAAATATTTTTGAATCTCTGCAAACTGAAATGCTATTAGAACTGTTCACACTGTACAATTAGTTGGACTAACGACAAATTGTTGGGCTTGAACGACAAATGCTTGATAGTGTGAACCCTTCAGACAACCGCTTATCCAACTTGTTGGATGGTTTTCAAAAATTTTTGAAAATCTAGAAGTTGGACGGAGTCTAAGGGTATGTGACATAAAGTTGGACGACAAGCTTGATAAGTGTGGACGCAAACTACATCAGACCATCCAACTTCCATCAAACGAAGTCTGTCCAACTAATCGTACAGTGTGAACAGAGCTATTAGCAAATTTATTTATAAAGTTTTCTTTCTTTTTGACTAATAGATTTTTATATTTTTTATTAGAATCTAAGTAGAGTCTTTTGAAAAATGGAGAATTGGTATTTCCAAATAAATTCAAAAAAGAAAACGACTTTTTCGCAGTTTCCTACACTCCCAGTCATACCACTCAGCTACAAAACCATCACCATTGTTGCACTTATTCTTTATAAAAGAAGCTTGCTTAACACAATTTAAAATACTATCTAACTCTTGCTCGCAGTTCCAATAATCTTGTAATGGTAGGTTATTTACCTGAGCATCAAGCCTAAGCATATATACTTCAGCACGGTTTTCTATCCACTTTATACATTTGATTGAATTATTAGGTAGCAAAGTCTGATCTTGAAATTTAATTGAGGTAACTGTTGGTAGAATAATTAGCAATTGGAACTTCAAAATCTACAATTCTACTTAACCAATTTCCTTTTGCCAAACAATAATCAATTACTGAACTGCCTTGACCCGATACAAAAGTTAGTTCACCATTTTTGTCACTCTTAGTATCATAAAACCAAAATTTTCAATAAAATCTATAAGTTTTCTATTAATGCCGCCGCATCTATTAACCGTCTCATCCTTAGAGTTTCTTACACCTTCAAACACATGCGAAACATTTTGCACCAGTGGCGCTGAATTCTGAAAATGTTCAATTCTCCCATTAAGAACACCTAATATTATTACATTTTGCATTTCATTTTCATTAAAAAAAGTTTTCGTTTCATTGAAATCATTAATCCAGTTATTACAATTGAGATATATCGGAACAATGAAGTAGGAGTCTTGCCTATGTCTAATCTCAATTACTGTTTTCCTATCAAACGACTTAATTTTTACAAAATTTTTAAAACTATTTTTCGTTGCAACTAACAAGCCGCCACTAGCTCTACCAAAAATATTATTTCTAATGGCTGGAAAAAATTTGACTGTAAAATCTTAAAAATATTTAGTAAATTGTCTTTCTGTACCTTCTTCAATAAATGTTTCTATAAAAATGATTATTTCAAAGATTTGTATTAATTTAAAAAAATCTGGCATTAATAGTTTGTTTCTTAGGCCAGACGCCAGACACATTATAGCACAAAATATTTAAATTTAAATGACAGACGGCAATCCTATCCTAAATATAATGCTGACTCAGCTGTTGACTCGTTTCTCCTTGTTGCAGTACAGGCGTTGCAGTCTCAAAGTTCTGACAGTTGATGTTGTTGTTGATGTCAAAGAATTGCAATGCAGCCTCTCCAAACGTGTTTCTTATAAATGACATTTCTTCTGCATTCTTTATAACCAACCCTCGTACCAGATTATAAGTGAACGCAATATTATTAATGTTCAATTTGATTCCTCTTAAAAAAATCTTTGCTGTTGGTGACATTTCAGCTAGCCTCGATTTGATTTGATTCAGTGCAGTTCTTTTTTGTCGTGTTATAATTGATTGCTCGTGATGTATAACAATTCCGGTGTTGTTCAGTTTCGGAGTAGCTTCGATTACTTTATTTGCGGTTTCGCCGGGATGAAATTTCAAAACAACTGTTGTTTTGTCTGTATTGCGATTTGTGAATTCTTGTGTTTGACTTATAGGTAATTCTGCATTTTCTTGAAGCTGGAGAAGACCTTTACAAGTTTGTTTTGCAAAGTCAACTTTATTGGTTTTCCCTTCTGCCGGAAAATGAACAACAACAGTGTTTTCGGTGTCTTTTCGTGACAACATTTCAATTTGTCGCTCTAACGTTTGACAGTAGCTTTCCATGTTTGTTATTTGGTTAAGCAGGTAGCTGTTTTGAGACCGTAATAACTGAAGCTCGTTTGAGACAGCAAGGACTTCTTTTTTCGTAGCAATGTCTTTCAATTTCGGGGTTAAGCACTTATCAAAAAGGACCTTTAATTGAGCAATCGACATTGTTTCAACCGATGCCATTGTTTCAACAGTGCGTCTTTTGTTCGTTGATGTATGGTCAGGCGAAGTATCTTGCAAATTTCTTTTCCATTGCATATGCAGCACTTACAATTTAAAACGATCGAATAGCCCCAATAAAATAAATCGGATAAGATCGTACCTTGTATTGCCAGTGGTCAAACCTTTGTGTATTTCGTGTGTGAACACAGGCTTATTAAATGTAATTAAAGTTTCAAAAATAAAATAAAATCAACTTTTATTGTTTAAATTTAAAAAATTCAAAAGAGGGCACAAATTTTCAACCTTCTCACAACTTTGACAGCTGTCAATTGATGACGAGGTACACGTATACTAATATGTATAAAGAGTTTTTTTGTGTGTACATAAAGCGGACCGAAGTAAACGCGAAAAATTACGGATGATACGAGTGCGTTAAAATGCTGGTTAAAAAATCAAGAAAAGTAGATGAGTGAAATGCTAAAGGTACAACGGGATTTAATAGCAAAACTATCAGTTGGAGGTGATACAGGTAATCCACAAACACCAGTGTTCACACTTTCGATAAAGATAAAGAGAGAGCTGGAAAATTTATTTGTAACAGCTAATACAACATTCCGATGCTCATCGTATCGTATATCGGATGACAATATAAAAAGAGCATGTTTTTGTTGTGGGTAGGCGCAGAGAGCTTAGTTAAAAGAGCTTACTGAAAAGTTAACCGAACTTTTATATTGCTATATTGTGAGTCTAAAAATTGTAAAAAGCATTTTCTGGACAACATTATTTGCGATGTTAATGTGATAAATACGCCTCATGATTCGGTGCGTAGTGCAGTCATTGAAGCGAAAAATAGGGCCCAACCTCCGAATTTTTTTACTGTGAACCGATTTGCATGAAATTTTGGAATTAGGCTCATCTTACCCTTAAATTCAAAAGTAATATTGATTTGCACACCGCCAACACCCTGGGGGTGGTTGCCACGCCTTGTCGGGGGTGAATTTTTTTTTTTGAAATAACCTCGGATATCGATAGAAGGCCTAATTTTAAGAAAAAAAACAAATATAAAGTTTTTTGTTAAGTCCAATACTTTTCGAGTTATTGGCAATTGAAAATTCGCAATTTGTTTACGTTTTTCATCTATTTATTGCAAATATCTCCAAAACTATACGTTTTATCGAAAATTTTATAATGAACAAAACTGTAGCAGGTAAAACAATAAACAATTTGGTTTTTTATAAAGTATTCTAAGAACAATATTAAGCTAGATATAAAAGATCAAAACCATTTTTTATTTTGTCTGAAATTTAATGGTTGTAGTCAATGCCGTTTAGCGGCGAGCAGATGCATTTTATGCATTCTAATATAAGAAGATGTTTTGTAGTGCTTGAAATAAGCTTTAAAATGAGCACTATTAAAAGTCTTTTGCACGTAAAATAAGTGAGCTGTAGTGCAAATAAGAAGAGCATCTAATGTTTTTTTCTTTTAAATCAATGGCTTTCATAAGTGCCATTTCCACCAAAATTAAATTTAATCGTATTCCGCCTAAAATTAAGTTTTTTGTGAAGAGTTTGATAGATAGTATCAGTTTGGCTGCTTTTGGACACATATTTTTCAAAAAAGTCACGATTAAAAAAAAAAACAACAAATTTTCTAATTTTTAAAAACCCCACTTTTTTCATAATATCTCAAAAATGACGACAGATACGTATAATAATGTAAGAATAAAAAATTTTGGTATTTTTTTGACAAACAATTTCGTTTTTTAGTTTTTTCTGTCAGACAAAAATTGACGGAGATATGATTGTTTAAAAAGCGCAAGGCAGCGCAATCGTAGCCTCTCTTAAGTCCTTTAACCTTTCACCGTTTTAGCAAAAAGTTGTTTACTATATATTGCAATCAAGGATGTTTTAGCTCTCTTAATTACCTTTACAATGGTTTCTTACAAATTGTGATAGCATAAAAATTGAAGGAGTTATGGTCCAAAAACTCATTGATTTAAAAGAAAAAACATTAGATGCTCTTCTTATTTGCACTACAGCTCACTTATTTTACGTGCAAAAGACTTTTAATAGTGCTCATTTTAAAGCTTATTTTAAGCACTACAAAACATCTTCTTATATTAGAATGCATAAAATGCATCTGCTCGCCGCTAAACGGCATTGACTACAACCATTAAATTTCAGACAAAATAAAAAATGGTTTTGATCATTTATATCTAGCTTAATATTGTTCTTAGAATACTTTATAAAAAACCAAATTGTTCATTGTTTTACCTGCTACAGTTTTGTTCATTATAAAATTTTCGATAAAACGTATAGTTTTGGAGATATTTGCAATAAATAGATGAAAAACGTGAACAAATTGCGAATTTTCAATTGCCAATAACTCGAAAAGTATTGGACTTAACAAAAAACTTTATATTTGTTTTTTTGCTTAAAATTAAGCCTTCTATCGATATCCGAGGTTATTTCAAAAAAAAAAATTCACCCCGAGAAGGCGTGGCAACCACCCCCAGGGTGTTGGCGGTGTGCAAATCAATATCACTTTTGAATTTAAGGGTAAGATGAGCCTAATTCCAAAATTTCATGCAAATCGGTTCACAGTAAAAAAATTCGGACCTAAAATGCTTCATTGACTGCACTAGCGGTAAAAGGCGCTACAAAAATCGAACCCCAGTCAAGAAGAAGTGTTAGCGTTGGCGACAGCATACGAAACGACAAAGAAGTCTTCCTTCGTTGTTAAAGGAGAACATTCGATCGTTGTAAATCTAACTTGCACTCACAATTTTAGGCCGTCATACAGCGGTCATCAGTCGACAAATGGGAAAATACGGGAAACACGGTTAAAACATATCGTACGGTGCGAACAGCAATCATAGTTTCGCTACTCCCAAATCATGTCCAAGTTGTATTACTTCAAACGAACGTAATAAATGTCGGTTTTACAAAGCCACGTGTAATTTCTGCGGCAGAAAAGGACACATCGAAAGTGTTTGTTTTCCCAAAATTAATGAAAGTTTCGCTCCTAAACAGAAAAATAAAAAAAAATTTAACAAAACACAAAACGTAAACTCGGTCGTGGTAAACAAATTAAGCGTGTCGGAAATTAAGAACAATGCACTAGTGATTCTCGAAGGAAACAAGATGATGGTTAGTTTGATGGTGAAAAATAAATTATTAAAATTCCAGATAGATACAGAAACATCTCGAAGCTATAAATGAAAAATTACTAGTAGTTGATAGTCACAGCAGTCTGTGGTGTAATTTAGTGGGTGTTGATTGGTTGGACAAAATGGGCCACCAGTTTCAGGTAACACTTAATGAAACTGAAAATTATACAGTATTACCCAGTCTCATAAGAAACTGTGTGATTAGTTTTCGGAACTATTCGAACCTTTGTTAGGATGCTGTGTGAACTACCATGCTCATTTAGAATTACTGCCAGATGCTAAGCCTAAATTCGTTCCATCTCGCACAATTCCATTTGCACTTCAATAGGCTAGAGCGTTTGGTCAAAGCAGGGATTTTACAGCCTATTCAACGAACGCAATGGGCTACACCCATCGTTGTCGTTCCTAAAAGACAGGGAACAGTCCGTATATGCGGTGACTTCAAAGTCACAATAAATATAGAATTAGTTGTGATTTGTTAACCGACACCCCATGCCACGTACACGATAGCTCTTCCATAAATTGCTTAAGAGGAAATTGTTTACAAAAATTGATTTATCAGACGCTTACTAACAAGTAGAGTTAGACTCAGAATCCAAGCAGTTAGTTGCCAATAACACTCCTTTCGGATTATAACAATTCCAAAGAATGCCGTTCGGTATCAGCAGTGCTCCAGGAGAATTCCAGAACGTGATGGAGCAAGTTTTAACGGGGCTGCCTGCAGGGGTATACATAGACGATCTGCTGGTAGCAGGTTAGAGCGACGAAAAGCACCTTGCAAATCTTAATACCGTTTTTAGTAGACTTCAGGCTAATGGTTTGCGTTGCAATTTAAAGAAATGCGAGAAACTGAGTATAGGTCATTCTATTTCTGCATCTTGAATTCGTCCATTGGAAGATCGTATTTTGGCAATAAAAGAACAACCAGCTCCGACTAATATAAAAAAAATTAGAAGCCGTCATGGGAGAATTTATCTATTACAACCAATTTATACCGAGTTTCTGGTCACCGGGCCTTTGAATGTTCTACGTAGCAAAGGAGTACCTTTTCGATGGTCTTCGAAACAACAAAATGCTTTCAATAACCTTAAGTTGAGCATTGTAAACGCGACAAGGCTTGTTCATTTAAATGAAAATCTCCCTATTATTTTGGCTGCCGATGCATCTAGCTACGGCATAAAAGCCGATATCTCTCACCGTTTTCCAAATGGTATAGAGAAACCCATAGCTTTCACTTCAAAAACATTGAACATCCACCAAAAACCTTATAGCCAAATAGAGAAAGAAGCGCTAAGTATCATATATGGTATCAAAAAATTCCATCAGTATTTGTATGGCAGGTCATTTGAGCTCCTTGCGGATCATAAGCTGTTGACGACGCTTTTCAACCCATGCAAAAAGCTTCTTGAAATGACATTACAACGCCTTCAAAGGTGGGCAATCTTGCTTATAGGGTACAATTATACGATTAAGTATCGCCCAACCGCAAAATACTGTAATGCAGAGTCACTCTCTCGCCTTCCTTTCGGGCCTGATGATAAATTTGACAAGCAAGAGGAGTCATGCTGTGAAATTCGTGAAATCTACGATGATGCCTTGGAATCACATCCGATTGATGTCAAAATTCTAAGAAAACATTCCAGAAGAGACATTACACTCTGTGCTGTAGCTAAATACATAGAGAATGGTTGGTCTCCAAGCTACTTCAATAGGAGACATAGCTTTTCCATCCATCAAGGATTAGTGTTACTTAACACTTACTATCCGCGCGTAGTGATTTCAAAATCGTTGCAAATAAAAACGCTCAAAGTAATACATCAAGACAATTGAGGATCTTCTAGTGCAAAACAGCTGGCAAGACGCTTCATTTGGTTTCCAAACATCCACCAACAAATCGAAGCTTTATGTGCCACGTATAGGGTTTGCCAGTCCGACGCAGCTGATCCAGCAAAAGAGCATAGCAGCTGGCCTCAATCAAATGAGCCATGGAGTCATCTACACATCGATTTTGCCGGACCGCTACACGGTTGCATGTGGTTGATTTTGTTGACTCTTATTCTAAATTTCCTTATGTGGTGTCAGTGCTTTCAGCCACATCGGAAAACACTATTAATGCTCCCCGAAGTATTTTTTCAATTGAAGGTTTACCCAAGACGATAGTAAGTGACAATAGGACTCAGTCCACCTCCACTCAGTTTGCTGATTTCTGCAAATTCAAAGCAATCCAACATATTCGAACTATGCCTTTCCATCCAGCATCAAACGGGGAAGCAGAGCGCTCTGTGCGAACATTTAAAACAGCGCTTAAGAAAAACCTTCCTCAATTTGTTGTAATTTTTCGGTTTTCAGCATACTCTTATGGCAATAACTTTGCCGTTTATTAATATTTTTTCATAAAATAAAAAGGAAATAGTAGATAGATATCAGTCGCATCTTATAAAATCATTGGTAATAATTTTAAGTGTTTTGAAACAGGTGTTATGATGAGAAGTTGGTGAAACTGCCTTTATTAGCTTATAAAGCATGGGGCAAAGCGTGGGTGGTTGCAAGTACATATATACATATATACATTTTTTTGAAGGTAATAAGGCTCCTGAACTAACCTCCGAGCCCAAAATCAATATTTTTTTTCCACACCGCTAAAATTCAACTTCAATAAAGTCATATTTGGAAACGATTTTTGAAAAACGAGAAGCCAAGAGAACCTCAATTTTTTGTTGGTATTTTTTTTTTGATATAATCTTAATTAGTTTTAATAAAGAAATATACTATTGTGGTCACAGAATTTGGAATATTAATTCTAGAAAAACTGTCTACTTTGGGGTTTTTACTAGAAAACCTTGCTTAAAAACATATACATATGCACGGCAGTTCGAAGCAAATCCGCCACCAATTTAAGCGCCGTTTTCTCTTTTTGTATGTTCTCTGTGATTTGGAAAAGGAGTATGGCATATGGCTCAGATGATCTTATGCGTTATGCATCCCCTCATAGATATGATCTATATACTATACCTAAGACTTTATTTTGTGATCTTTTGTGCTATTCATTTCTCATTACAAACTGTGTGCCTGTTGTTTTTTTTTTGCTGGTAGCAGTAGCTTGCATTGTAAAAAAAAGTGTGAAATGAGGAAGGATTGAAAGAAACGGACATAGGCATACGGACAAAGGGCAATGCGTGAGAAAATAGCACCACTGCACTAATAGAATGGAGTTCCTTGGTCAAGTGCACGCAACTTGATGAGAGTGTGTTTCATTTTTTTCTTCAGAAAAAAATTTTGTATTTGACTAGGTAGCTATTTTGTGTTTGAGAACTTCTATTGTTTTGTTGATGACCTAACGCGGTTGGCATGAAAATGTATGTAGGTATTGGTCAGTTACTTACATAGGCATATGGGATTCAACTTATTTGGAATAAGATATGCGTTTGGGTAAGGAGTATGCGAAATAATTTTTTTAACTTTGTTTCAAAGTTGTTGGTTGTAATATTCTTTCGTTATTGGTTTGTATTTGTATATTTTATTTATTTATTTTTGTTTCATATTGTGCAAGTAGGGTGGAAGTGTGGGTAGGTACTTATATCTATAAAAATACATATCCGGAGGTTTGTGGGCATTTAATTGCAATTCAGCGTCTTATTTATTTCTGACAAAGAAGGATTTTTTTTTGTATTTGAGAATTCTTTCAATTGAATTTAAAATAAATTATACACTGTGAGTTACAGTGTAATTTTCTGTAAATTGTGTTGTGCTGATCGTTAGATACATGTTGAATTTGAATTTGAAAAAAACAAGTAGGTGCCTAAGGAGGTGGTGTTGATACGGCCAAGTACATGAAGTTTTAAATTCTGTAGTGATGAGAAAGACTTTATTTATTACTATCGATGCATATATATATTTTTTAAGAGGACCATCCCACGTGATTTGTTTTGTTTTTTTCATAAATTGCTTTCTTAAAATGTTTTGAATATGATAGCCAAGTTATTTTTAAAAATTCGAAGTCGTTTTAAAAATTCAGCGGTTTCAGCTTTTTTTTCTCAGAACTGTGTTTTTCAGACTTTCCTCTATACAATCTCAAAAACTTGTTTACCGAATGACTTGAAATTTGGAGGGTACACTCAGCAAATGTACTATGTGCATATAGAACTGCTATCAACATTTATATAGCATCATTCCCAAATTTACGACTTTTTTTTAGCAAAAACCAAAAAAAACAACGCAAATTCGTAACTATTTTTTCCAAATATTTACCAAAAGTCCAATTTTGTATACATTCATTTCATAAAAGCTCATGCCATACATTAAGGATTGCAGATAAAAACGACGATAACTTTTTTTTTTTGTTTTCGACAAGCCAGTTGGAATCGTGGAGGAATTGCGAATTCATTTTTTGAAGCGGGGTATTCAGAGAACTATAACTCATATTCTACCTTTTAGTTTAAAACTTATATTTATTAGTCGATATAAAATAATAATCAATAAAATAATAAACTTAAAGTTCTATCTATTTACTGGTCATTGAAAAAAAAATTCTAAGAACTCCCACAAAAAACAGGACGTTTCATAAGATGACTTCTTTAAATCTCAATACGGTTGGTTATGGCCCACAAGATCACTGTTTTTGTTCAAATTTCAAGTGAAAAAAAAATAATAATAATTGTAACGGAAAATTTTTTAAATCAAATTTAACTTGAAAAATTTTGAATTTTCTTAGGGAATTGTTTGTCCTTCGATTGCAGTTTTCAAAAAACATTTATTCCTTTATTTTCTTAAAATATATCTTCTTACAAATGAAATTTAAATGGATACAAGTTATTGGTAAAAAAAATTGATTAAAATAAAATAATAAAAATAAATAAATGGAAAAAAAAATTAATATTATCTAAGTTCCTACCTCCCAAGTTATCCCCTTTTTCATTAATTTTGCTGATCAAACTAAGCCAAGAAACTGACCTACATTTAAATCACACAAATATCATGTTTTCCACATCCGCAAAAACACAAGATAAGAAATATCGACCCTACAACATCTTCATTATTTGTAATTATCTGTATTTATCTCAGCAAGCAAACTGACAAAAAAAAAGTAACCGGTTTTCTTACTTTCCTGACTTGCACAATATTTCTATTCTCAACCCATCCAAAAACAAGAAATCGTAAAAAATTTTCATTCGGACATATTGTGTATGAATGATATCTGTTTTTTTTTATATGCCTACTTGCACGTTGCACAGCGCATGCTCGTAAAATTCTCACCCCTTTGTTCTGCTTATGCAAGTGCGTAATTCTTTTCTAGTTTCTGGCTGTTGCCGAGACCAAGAAGAGAGAGAAAAGAGGGAGATTGCACCTCTTGCGAGCATTGATCGACACGGGGTCCGAAACGTCGTTCATCACTGAAACTGCCGCGCTACTGCTAAAGTTAGAAAAGCGACGCACCTTTGCCGAGGTATCTGGGTTAGGGTTGGTCAGCAGTGGCACTACGCAGCACTCCGTCGAAGTGCGCTTTGCTTCCCGCCACTCGACGTTTGAGACGGCCGTCCAGGATTTGGTTTTCAAGTCGCTGACTGGCCTTCTCCCGGCCCAACGAGTGATACACGGCAAATGGCATCATTTGAAGGGTCTGCACCTGCACCCATCGATTTATTGCTGGGAAGCGACGTTTGCGCGCAAATTCTTTTGCCGGACGTAAGGCGACCTCACGATGGCATCGGTCCCATAGCTCAGAAAACCGAGCTTGGATGGATAATTTTGGGCAAGGTTGCAAGATGCTCAGCAAGTTCGAAGTTTCGTGCAGTTTGCAGACCTGCATTCTCAACTGGAGAAATTTTGGGAGATCGAGGAAACCCCGTTTCACAACCTGGAAACAGAAGAAAACATCGCTTGTGACGACCACTTTGACCGGTTTACAAAACGCTTACCTGATGGGCGATACGAGGTAAGGCTGCCTTTCAAAGACGACGGCCTCCCTGCGATGGGATCGAGTCGACCGAGCGCCTTCCGGCGTTTTCTCCATCTTGAGAAACGACTGGATGCAGATCCAAAACTTCGTGCGGAGTACACAAAGTGCATACGGGAATATGAAGAACTCCACCATATGGAAGAGATCGATGCGAATAATGCGGTTTTACAGACCCCATGGCATTACTTCCTGCCACATCACGCGGTGTTTAAGGAAGCCAGCTCCACTACGAAGCTGAGAGTAGTGTTTGACGCAGTGGCGAAGGCTTCGGATGGGAAATCCCTCAACGACCGTCTTCTTGTGGGTCCAAAATTGCAGTCGAGTATCATAGATCTCGTACTAAAATGGCGGACTCATCGTGTCACATTCACGGCCGACGTTGAGAAGACGTATCGGCAAATTTTGGTTAGTTTCCCAGACCGATACTACCAGCTGATCATGTGGAGAGAGCAGAAAACTTCGCCATTACGTATTTTCAAGATGAATACGGTCACTTTCGGGACAGCCAGTGCACCATATCTTGCAATCAAGGTCCTGAAGAGAGTTGCTGAGGACGAAAGTGGAAATTTTCCGGAGGGGACGAAGGTTGTCCGTGAGGACATGTACGTTGACGACCTCATCAGTGGTGCTGATTCAGTTGAAGAGGCACGCCTCAAACGCGACGAAGCAAGGCAACTGTTGGCATCCGCAGGTTTCCACCTGCGAAAATGGACGAGCAACGTCAAGGAACTCGTGGATGATGTTCCGGTTCAAGATCGGGAACTAGACTTTGAACTGCCGTTTAATACGTCGGAGCATGTTAAGACGCTCGGCATCAAATGGTTTCCCGTGGATGATCACTTCTCCTATCAGAACCTGCAGCCGTCAAAGGAAGCAGTAACAAAAAGGTCCATGTTGTCCACCATAGCAAAACTATTTGACCCACTTGGCTGGATATCGCCGTGCATCATCACGGCAAAACTAATGATGCAGCGACTCTGGGAAATAGGCTGTGATTGGGATGATCCAATCCCACCTGCCTTGAAGAAGGACTGGGAAGTTTTTCATCGAGAACTTCCTCAGATCGAGCAGCTTCGAATTCCACGGTGGACCCAGATAAGCAACAACAACAAGGCGATAGAGTTGCACGGTTTTTGTGATGCGTCGACGAAGGCTTTCGGTGCAGCTGTGTACGTTCGAGTCTTAGATAGCGATGACAACATCCACGTCAACCTACTTTTTTCGAAGACGAAGGTGGCACCAAATCAGCGGACGATTACTCTTCCCCGTTTGGAGCTTTGTGGTGCAGTAATTCTGGCACAGTTGCTGCAGTACATCAAGGAAGTTTTGGCCATCCCCGATGTCAAAACATTTGCGTGGACGGATTCAACCATCGCGCTTGCCTGGATAAAGGCCACTCCCGCAAAATGGACTACGTTTGTTTCAAACAGGGTGTCTGAAATTCAGCGGCTTGTGGGGATCGATTGCTGGGGACATGTAGCAACGCTTCATAACCCAGCCGATCTGGCGTCTAGAGGCGTATATCCCGCCGAACTGACGGCTTTGAAGACTTGGTGGATTGGACCTGAGTTTTTACGAGGTCAATGGGCTTTCGATGTTCCACATCAACCCGTTGAAATCGAAACCGACGAGGAACGACGTACAGTCAAGGTACTTACCGCTCATGTCAATCACGAGGATGGTATCCTGCAAATCATCTACGACTGTTCAAGTTTGCTGAAGGTAATTCGAGTTGTCGCCACATGTTGCCGTTTTGCAATAAAATGTCGTCGAAAAGTAGGAGTTTTTGATGGTCCGCTTAACCCAAGCGAATTGGAAGCTGCGCGAATCATCATCGTGAAAGCAGCACAGAAGGAGATGTTCAAGACCGAGCTACAACAAATTTTGGAAACATCCAGCATGCCCAAAACACTCAAGGCTTTGAACCCATTCGTCGATGCTGACGGACTTTTGAGAGTTGGAGGACGTTTGGAGAATTCTCTCCTCCCCTACGATGCGAGGCACCCGATACTACTTCGAAACAGCCATCATTTCACGAATCTGGTTGTCAGAGACACCCATAAAAACACCTTCCATGACGGCATCGAACAGATGATTAACTACATCCGTCAAAGGTACTGGATTGGCCAGATACGAAGGAGCGTGAAGTACCAACTGCATAGATGCACTTCTTGCTATCGGCAAAAGGCATCAGAAATGCAGCAGTTAATGGCAAACTTACCTGCTGCTAGGGTTCAAATGTCTCGACCTTTCAGCCACACTGGTGTCGACTACGCCGGCCCCATCGAAATCAAAAGCTGGAAAGCACGTGGTGCTAAGATATTGAAAGGATACTTCGCAGTATTCATCTGTTTGGCAACGAAGGCCATTCACTTGGAAGTTGTGTCAGATCTGACAACTCAAGCGTTTTTGGCAGCATTTCGTCGTTTCATTGCTAGGAGAGGAAGCTGTCAGCAGATCTACAGCGACTGTGGAACAAATTTCGTCGGTGCTAACAATGAATTAGCAAAATTGTTGAAAGAAGCAACGCATGACTGGAAGGAGATAGCCGAAAATTTAGCAAATCGCGGTACAAATTGGCATTTTATTCCCCCAGCTTCCCCACACTTGGTGGTCTATGGGAAGCAGGTGTGAAATCTGTCAAGCACCACCTAAAAAGAGTTGTAGGGACAGAAAGGCTCACATTCGAGGAGCTTGCCACGCTTCTTACACAAATAGAAGCGTGTTTAAATTCGAGGCCCTTATGCCCTCTATCCGATAGCTTCGATGATTTGGATGCGCTAACCCCAGCGCATTTTCTTACTGGCGAAACTTTTCATGCCGTACCACAAGGTGAACTCAACACTAACATCACATACATCGACCGATGGAAGCGAGTACAAGCGCTGGCGGAAGGATTTTGGAAAAAATGGAGTTCCGAGTATCTTGCACGACTGCAACAACGTCCGAAATGGACTCAAATACAAGAAGCTCCCAAAATCGGAGACTTAGTCTTGTTGAAGGATGAGCGACTTGCACCTACGTATTGGAGTCTTGCCCGAATCGAAGACACTCACGCGGGAACGGATGGACTTATACGCGTCGTCACCGTAAAAACACAAAATGGACACGTCAAACGGCCCATAACGAAGATTTGTTCTTTGCCGTCCAAGCACCATGAACAAACAACGTTGATCTAAAACAAAAATAAACTTCAATAAAGAACATACAAAAAACAATCAACGTTTGCCTGAAAAAAAAAATAAAAAATCAATACAAACCATAATCATACATCGCCCCTGGATTCAACGAATCAACCTTATCTATGAATCAACATCTTCCCCGAAGATATACACCCCCTGGATTCTACGAATCAACATCTTCCCCGAAGATATTAACCTATTACCTGAAAATACACTGCCCCTGGATTTATTTGAATCATCAACAATGCACGGTGAACCACATCTTTTACGAAGATTGGTTTCGTACAACTTTAAAACCATCAACGAAAGGTGATCATCAATCAACCCATCGTTAATAATTCACACCGAATGCTGATATCAACAATCAACACATCTTAAACAAATCAAACGAATTAATCAATATAATTTTATTTTATCTTTATTCAGAAATCAAAACACAACACAGAACAGAAAACAAAATCTACGCTGCAACAATGCACAAAAATCAAATAATCAACTTTATTTTATAAATTATATTTCAATATGCACTGCCACAACGCATGCAAAATAATCTAATATTAAATAATTCATTCTTCAATTACTATTTTATAAAACGATTTAATTTAAAAATGAAATAAAACAAACACGTCTTAAATGACACTTGAACACTTTCCACAAACTAAGGAAAAAACATCGATAGCACAGCAAACGTCAACAGTCAAACGAAATTCTATTAAAAACCGAATCGCGGAATGTCAACTGCCGTCGGCAAAATGCATTTGAAAAAAAAAAAAATTTTTTTTAAAAACTGCACAATCTCATAATACAAAATACACAGTCCACTGAATTAAAATGATATTTTATAATACAAAATATACAGTCCACTGAAAATTAAACTGAACTTAAAGAAAAACGTCACCGAAGACGTACGTACATTAGTACATAAAATATTATTAAACATACGTACTTATGCTGCCGCAAAGCAACAAGTACATAATATTTTATACATACACACACACACACACACATACATACGAAACCGCGATCGTGAAAATCGATAAAATTGGCCGGAAGCGCGCGACGACGCCACCAACAACAACAACAACATGAACATGCATATATCGAAATTAATGCATTTTTTCAAACCGATAAATGATCAAATTTATTCATAAGGAAATTGATGGAAAATTAAAAATTTAACAAAAGCACTCACCAACTACTATGTGGGTGGACACACATATTTAAAACAATCATCCATCCATCCATCCATCGGGATTTGCACCACCTTTTATATGTCCAGTGCGGAAAAATCTACGCACTAATTTCACACTAAAATCAATTCTACACTTCACTTCATTTACTCCCAACAAAAATTTTAATCTAAATCTAATGAAACCAACAAAAGTAGCGATTAATATATTCACAAAGCATGCCGGCACCATGCTTGCAAACGAAAAAAACAAAAGGAAAAACAACCAAACTAACATTTAACACGATACACGACTACGTCAACGTCACTACAAAAATGAATGGAAAATTCCGGCTGCATAAAGCTTTCGCATTCACGCAGTAGTATAGTATTGGTATTTGTTGTACTATTATACTATTATCTCGTGTTATCGTTTTTTTTTGTTTATGTCATGTATATCCATTAATCATTTCGTCTCTTTACATGTACACAACGAGTAAGAAGAGTATCACCATTGATCAGTGTATACCAGTTATCGAGACGACGAAATATCAAAAAGCCACCTATTGAGGAATAGATGCCAAACACATAGCGTCGGTAAAGCAGTTTCGGTGTGCGAATAGGGTGTTTCGCATTATGATGAGATTATTTGTGAACTTCTTGAGGCGGGAGAATGTACGATAGTACAAGTATTTAAAAAACATTAATTGTAAAGTACAAAATATTACATAAATTATTAATTGTTAATAATAAACAAACAGTACTAAATCATACATTCCACACACATTTGTCAACCAAAATTATACAAAAACAAAACATAGAATGTTCATAAAAAATTAATGTATTCACTATACGTCAAGTCATATGACCAAAATTACAGTAAATCACACTCAAAGTGGGACACCTAAGAAAAAAAATCTTCAATAAACTTCTTTACGAAAAAAAATGCAAAGTTGCTCACTTTTTAAAAAAAAATTTTATTTTTATTGCTTAATGTTGACCTCAAATTATTCTAAAATAAAAAAAAAAATATTAAAAAAACAACCCCGATTTGTTTTAAAAAAAAGATGAAAATGATCTGTCTAGTATTTTTTTTTTAATGCAGGTCACACTCAAAGTGGGACACATGCTGTTTTCTAAGAAAACTAACTGTAATTGCCACGTTATCTATATTATTTAGTTGCAGTTTTTGTAGAGCTTTCATTGTGATAGCATTAACAAAAAAAAATCGAAATGTCAAGGCAAACAACCTTTGAAGAAAGGCAAATTGTGATTTTCAATTACCAAAAAGGAAAATCCGTTCGCAAAATAAGTGAAGTTGTTAAAAATGTAAATCTATGGTGTTCAGTGTAATAAAACGGTTTCGGGAAGTTCGAATAGAAAATAAACCAAAAAGTGTTGAAAGCAAAACAAAAATTTGCGATAGAAATGTGCGGTTTCTTTTAAGAAAAATAAGAAGTGATTCTTTGCTGTCCGCCATTGGCCTTTAAAAAATGTGAAAGGACACTAAAAATGTTGACTTAAGGGCAGAAAGAGTTCGCCAGTTTGTTAGGAGAAACGAATTGAGTGGCTGAGTTGCGCACAAAAAGCCGTTTTTTTTTTCGTAAAGAAGTTTATTGAAGATTTTATTTCTTAGGTGTCCCACTTTGAGTGTGAGTTACTGTACATTCTAATTACGAAAGATTAAATTGAAGGTTGTGTTAAAGTTGATTAAGGTGTTTTATTTAATTTGACAATACTTTCCTACGGAAATTCTTGAGATTAATATATTTACGAACTTAGACAATAACACTTGTTTTATATTAATTAAATAGTATTTCACTTATCAAATAATAATAAATTTTTTATTGAGAACTCCTGAAGTCTTAACTATCAAAATAAAGTTGTAGTTGTACAGGTAATTATAGTGAATAAGCTTAAAATCACCATCGTTTTGCTTTTGACTGTCACACATGACCGACCAAAAGAGAAAAGTAGAACAAACTTCGCCCGACAATACAATTGCACCAAAAACTAAAATTGCTTATACAATTACCAAAGAAAACAACACTCGCTCCGCAATGTCAATCTCCGATTCAGATCTTCAAAAAATAAAATCTATAATCGAATTATCTATTCAGAAGGAACTAGCAATTACCACAGCCAAGCTAGCCACGAAAGATGACCTTCACAGGTTAAGCAGTGAAATATACACCTTACGCCAACAAAATGAAGATTTGTCAAGAAAAGTTCATCAATTTGAAACGAGATGTCAAGTATTGGAGGAAGAACTTGAGACACAAAGTCAGCTTATGCGAGGAAAAAACATTATTCTCACTATTCCAAATGATAATGTCAATATACATGAAAAAACACAAAACATCATGCAACTTTTACTTGGAGACCCAAGCAAATGCAAGGAAACAATCAAGTTAAGCGAAAATAGCTCTGTCATAAAATTAAAAATTAACACAGGCTCAACTGAAAACGTAAACAAAATACTCAAAAACTCATCGAAGCTGAAAGGAACACGCACATTTATACAAAGAGACCTATCAACAAAAATGCAACTCAAGCGACGAATTTTACTAAGCTACCGAAAAGTTATTAAAGCTAAAAGAACAAACGAAAAAATTCAAATTAAAAACAATTCGATCGTTGTTTCAGAAAAAGTATTTTATTTAAATGAATACAATGAACTTAAATATAAAAATGAGGATGGCGAGCAGATACTGCGTGAAATGTTTGGTGAACTTGACTTCGAACCTGCCAAACTGATGTCGGTGTCAAACAGACGTCATACCGAATGGTCTAGACCAGTCCGTAGTGCAACACCAGGGATGCCACTTTCTCAAAACAATAGTACGCAAATGCGAAATTGAAATTGTGATGCCGTCAGTTCAAATTATTTAAGTAAAAGTAGTATTCTGTCTTACAACGTGTCAGGTCTAAGTAATAAAATTATGTTTGTAGATTTTTTTAACTATATAAAAAGTTTTGATGTCTTTTTTTTATACGAAACACACGTAGTCAAAGAAAATTTCAAATTATTTGTAAAGTATTTTGGTGGATTTAAACTAGTTTGGAATGAAGCAGTTAAAACAAATTTAAAAGGTCGTGCAAGTGGAGGAAGTCTTTATGGGATCAAAACATCGATGTTGGCGACCTATGATTTTGAAGAACATGAAAGAGTCACCGTAGTTAAGCTTTTAAATAAAAATAATTTATACATAATACCGTATTACATTAACTGCAACAAATGGAGCGAGGACTTTCAGCGTCTTAATGACACCATGCATCATTATGGAAACAAAAGTGTCCTTATTATTGGTGACTTCAATGCCAGAACAAGCAATTTACAAGTCACAACCGCCCGCAGCACATCAAATAATCTGATTACTCATAACCAGAGAAAGTCAATGGACACGGTACTAAACCAGAATGGAACAAAACTTATGGATCTATTACAACTATTTGATTGCTCAATTTTAAATGGTTGTACAAACGGTGATATGGATGGCAACTTTACTTTTCTAGGAGGACAAGGAAAATCAGTAATCGACTACTGTGCTATAAACAATGAATGGAACGATTTAATACATTCGTTCCAGATCCAGATTAAGAACTATTCTGATCACATGCCGTTATTAGTAGACTGGACTGGAGAACCTAGACTTACACGAACCCATATGAACCTTTTACCGCGACTGAAATGGAGAGAAAACTTAGCCCCAGAATATCAGCAAAGATTAGATGAAAAGTTAACTAATATGGATATGATGACCGATTCCACCGAAGTAATGGCAAACACCCTGGTATCTTATATTAGAAACTCTACGGATAACACTGTTACTAAAGACCATCATAACTTCAAGCAAAAGTGGTTTGACAAAGAATGTGTGTTAGCCAGGAAAAAATCATTTGCTTTGTTGAACTCGCTGCGAAACACCAATTGTCACATTTTGAAGAAATGGTACCTTGAAGCTAACACCAGTTACAAAAAATTATGTCTAAAGAAAAAAACCGAACTTGAAAATCGTCAAGCCTTTCTACTCGGCCAAATTAAAAATTCAAAAGACTTCTGGAGTACCGCTAGGGAGATAAATGGATCTGTTTTTGAAATTGGAATTGGATTATCTAATGAAATACTTGCCAATCACTTTAAAAAACTTTTATGCTGTGAAACAGAGGTAAGATTCTCTTATGCCCAACCAATGATACGCGATGACATTCTCGACTCTGAAATGTCTCTAGAAGAAATAAAAACTGTGATTTCAAACGGTAAAAATGGAAAAGCTCCTGGTGAAGACGGGACTCCGTACTAATTCTTCAAGAATGCCAGTGATACACTTCACTTACACCTAAAATCACTGTTCAATAAAATTATACTAGGAGAAAAGGTCCCTTCATCATTCAGAAGGTCTGTAATTTTTCCAATCTTCAAAAAAGGTGATTCGAATTGTGTTGAAAATTAAAGAGGCATCTCATTAATGAATGTGCTGGCAAAACTATTTTGTGGAGTGCTTCTCAACAGACTAGAAAGATGGGTTAATTTTTACAATGTCTTATCGGATTTTCAAGCTGGTTTCAGGAAAACATTTTCAACCGTGGATCATATTTTCACATTGACATTGACAGCTTTTCAAGCCATAAACAAAAAAGTATATGCATTCTTTATAGATTTTAAGGCGGCTTTTGACCATATCAATCGTAATGCACTATTCTATAAACTTTCACAGCTGGGATTGTCTTCGACTTTTATCAGCACACTAAAAAGCTTATACACGGAGTCAAGAGCAGTAGTATGGGATGGCTCTTCCTATTCTGAATGGTTCGAAACGAATTGTGGAGTTAAACAAAAATGCTTACTTAGTGCAATGCTATTTTCGCTCTTCATTAACGATGTAGTTGCCTATATTCCTGGTGGAATACGTATTTCCGACTTAAACATTAATGTACTTTTATATGCCGATGACCTAGTGATACTTGCAGAATCTCCAGAAAGCCTTCAATTAATGATTAATAGATTAACAGAATATTGTCGTAAATGGTGTCTCGTCATTAACTCAAACAAGTCTAAAGTCATGGTTTTCTCAAGATCTACTAGAAACCGAAACAGCTATAATTGGACTTTCAACGGATCGAGACTAGACGTTGCAAATGAGTATAAGTACCTGGGAGTGAAATTGAACAGTACTCTTACCTTCAAAAGTCATCTTTTGGATAAAGCAAAAAGCGCCCAAGGCCTGATCAATATATCTTGGAGAAACATTTTCTTAAATGAACGTATTGTACTTTCAGCGAAATATAAAATATTTGATGCTGTTGTAAAGTCTACTTTGTGTTACGCTGGCCAGGTGTGGGGTTTCGATGAATACGAACAAGTTGAAAAATTGCAAAGAAACTTCATAAAAAAACTCTTTAATCTACCACTGAATACACCAAATTATGCATTTTACCTTGAAACTGGTCTACCTAAAATATTTACTTACACGTTGAAACTTTAAGCTGATTATATAATAAAAACTCTCTCCTATCAAGACGCAAGTTTCAAAAAAAATGGCGCAAAACGAGCTCAGGAACGAGGATTGGTGGATGTCAAAGTGGAGAGATCTTGGAAACAGATACGGTGAGGTTCTTACCACGGAATCAGAAAACTTAAACTTTTTCAAGGAGCAGCTTTTATCATTCAACAAAATGAAAACTCTGTACGCGAAAGTTTCGAGGCGAAGGCTCTCGAATCGTAGAATAGTAGAATTTTATATTCACAGCTAAACAGGAATTTACTGCAAAACAATTACTTTCACGACATGCTAAGCTATAGAGAAATATCGCTTGTATTTAAAGTTAGATGTGAACTGTTGAGCCTTAACGGAAATCCCTACAATGGAAATTTTAATCAATTCTGTACGCTATGTAATCTGAGATCCAAAGAAGACTGCTACCACTTTGTCAGCATTTGTCCCATCTTCTCACCACAACGCCTCGCTTTTTTTGGGAAGAAAACTTTAACAATGCAGGAAACAATAAACATTTTGAATGGTTTCGACTGGAAATTACTCTACAAATTCTTAAAAAATATTTACAAATGTAGGATGTTATTCATATCAGAATACACATAATTTTTTTTTTCTTTTTTTTTTATATACTATTTTAATCAAAACGTAGTTTACTTTTTGTACATAATATAAAAAATTGCTAACCGAGCTGATGGCAAGGCCATAGCTTATAAATTCATTATTTTTGTCAACATTTTGTTAAAAACACGTTCAAATAAATGAATTACTTACTTACTTACTTACTGCTACCTATCATCACCACGGGTACCACGTGATAAACATGCTTAAGCTAAAAAGCGTCTGGCAGAAGGCTGAAACCAAATCGTCTTGTACCGACTTTTTTGTAATCAGAGAAACTTTTCTGATGTTTTGGCATACCACTTTCTTGGTTATATGTGATAGAAAAAAGATATCAGTACTTTAAGTTGAAAAATGTATTTTACTAAAATGTTAAAGAGGTCTGGCAAGCAGTAGACTGAAACCAAATCGTCTAAGACACAAGTAGGAATAGGTGCACTTTGGACCGATCCGTTAAACGTTAGAATATTTGAAAATTTGAAAAAAGGTAAATGTATGAGGAATAGAAAGTGTGAATAAATAAATGATTTTATTAGTGAGTGATAAAACCCAATGTAATGTTGTTTATGGTTGTTTGTAAGGGATCGACACGGGACACCATGTCGTGAAGTCGAGTATTAAAATCTACAGATAAATGAAAAGAGGATTGTGAAAATAAAGTGTTAAGGAAATGTTTTGTTTGTTAGAAAATTGGGTAAAGGTAAAGGTAAAGGTGTAAAGAGTGAAGTTAAAGGTAAAGGAATGTTGGATTGTTTGTAAATAAAAAAGGTGTAGATTGTGAGAACGAATGAAAGTGGTTTTTAGAAAATTCCAATCTACAAGCAAATTTATGACTGCAAAGGATCGAAGCGGGTCACTGTGTCGTCGTTTGATAGGTATTCTATATAGATGTCCCTAAATAGCCAAGTACTAATATTTACGAATATAAATCAACAGAGGATTCTGAAAATAATCTGTTGAGGAAATGTTATATTTGCTTGAAAATTGGAAAAGGTGGAAAGATTCAAGTGCAAAGGAACGATGCGGGACGCCCGCCGTGTCGTCGTTTGATAGGTGATCTATAGATATTACTAAATAGTCAAGTACTAATATCTACGTTTAAATCAACAAAGGATTCTGATTGTTGTTGTTGTTGCTGTTGTTGTTGTTGTTGTTGTTGTTGTTGTTGTTGTTGTTGTTGTTGTTGTTGTTGTTGTTGTTGTTGTTGTTGTTGTTGTTGTTGTTGTTGTTGTTGTTGTTGTTGTTGTTGTTGTTGTTGTTGTTGTTGTTGTTGTTGTTGTTGTTGTTGTTGTTGTTGTTGTTGTTGTTGTTGTTGTTGTTGTTGTTGTTGTTGTTGTTGTTGTTGTTGTTGTTGTTGTTGTTGTTGTTTTTGTTGTTGTTGTTGTTGTTGTTGTTGTTGTTGTTGTTGTTGTTGTTGTTGTTGTTGTTGTTGTTGTTGTTGTTGTTGTTGTTGTTGTTGTTGTTGTTGTTGTTGTTGTTGTTGTTGTTGTTGTTGTTGTTGTTGTTGTTGTTGTTGTTGTTGTTGTTGTTGTTGTTGTTGTTGTTGTTGTTGTTGTTGTTGGTGTTGTTGTTGTTGTTGTTGTTGTTGGGGCACTTGGGCCTGGGAATTTTCTGAGCGAGCCAAAAGGGTGCCGTCGGTCTGATCAAAGGGAGATAATAGCGTTTAGAGTCACGTAGGTTGAAGATCCTTACGATGGGATGAGAGTAAAGAAAAAATGAAAAGTAATGTTGTGTGTGTGCGAAGAATCAAGAATAGACACGATCTGTTGATAGATCTTAGAACGGGGGTGTGAAATTTTGGTAGTTTGTTGGTAGATATAGGAATAGGTAGGACTGAGATTGTGATATGAGATAAGAAAATAGAGACAATAAAGGGGAAGATGGTTTCTATTGAGTATTTTTTATGGTTTTTTGTTTTAGATTTCGCTGGCGCTTGGAAGTGGTTGATTTTTTTTATATATTTGGAATTTGTTTGAGGGTGAGGTGAGGGTAGTAGGAATGTTTTTTTTTGTTTTGGTTGTAGGCTAGAGAATTTGGTCACGTCCGATATTTGGTTGGGTATAGATTGTGTATGAGCAAGCCGTTTAACAGCTTAGCATGAAAGGTTGTTGTCATGTGGTTGTTTTACTCTATACCGTAGGGTAAGGATGTGAGATGTGATCCATGTTTGAATAGCGATCGCTTAGCGACAACGATCCATGATCAATGTTGAAATCGAGTATCTGTGTAGCACAGGAAGGTAAAATAAACCAATACTCATTGTGAGGAAAGATGATGATAGCAAAATAGAGGCATGTTGACTTTTTTTTTTGTTGTTTTGAATATCGATGGATGGATATGACAGCTAGAATTTGAAACTTAGATATTTTATGTGCACAAAACGAAGTGAAATAAACGAATAGGTTTTTTTTTTTTTTGTATTAGATTTCACTGGCGGTTGGTGATGGTTGGATTTTTTTTCTTGCAATTTGCTCTCATTCGATATTTGTGTGTACATTTTACACATTAGCATGATTGGTCTTTGGCATGTTTTACTCTATGCCAAAAGAGTAAGGATGGTTTTTTCTTGAAAGGAATTATTATAAGGTTGTCGGCATTGAACAAAGGATAACAATAACAGCGTCTAGAGGCACGTGGTCTTTACAATTGTGTTGATCAAAATCAAAACCCCTTATATCCACTTTAAAAAAAAAATTACTTAGGTATGAGGTTTTGTTGGTATCATTCAAACACAAACGAAGGACCCAAGTTTCAATCACAAATCTCATTTTATGCCATAGAAATCAGACCAAAAAAAGTGTAGTTAATTTCAAACCCCATTTTATCCACTAAAGTTTTTGTTTCAAAATCCATTATATCCAAATTCTTTTTTTCGTATCAAAATCCATGCAAAATATATCTTTAATTATAAACTTGAAGTACAAAATCCCTTCTATATTATTTTCACGAAGGAATATTGAAAAGAATGACTCCGTATTAAGCTTTCTTTACTTTTCTTTTATCAGAGTATGCATTGTGACCCATCCGTGTATGAGTAGTTTTTATGAGGGAAATTCATAGTTATTGTCATACCTAGAAATTCACCAAAACTGTACCACTGTTGTTCATTTAAGAGATGAAAGTTGACCCTTATTCGACTGGAAATATTCTAGGATGGAGTTTTTTTTGTCCGCTGGTAGCTGGCATTTAAAATTTAATGAATCTAAAAGATTCATTTTATCTAGCGACAATAGTGGGGTCATTTAAGTCCGTGGTGAAAAATACTACTTATCGTTATCCGACATAGGAGCTCCTAAATCGGTTAAAAAAAAAAACAAAAACAAATTTCAAGGATGGATCCGTTAATAATAGAAATGGGAGTGCAACTTAAAGAGGAAAAGCTAAGGGATGTGTTTAATTGGCTAACAAAGCACTATGGGGAAGATTGGAGGCCCATCGAAGAACTTAAATTTTATAAAAATATCGAGGAAGGTAATGGTTTATGACATGTACTGGAAAATGACGATCCTTCATGTGAACATCAGTCAGTTTTTGATGAAATTCTTACAACGATGCAGGAAGTTCTTCACCCCTTCTGATCTGGCTACAATTTATAAGGCCTTCATCCGCCCAAAACTGGAGTATAACTCCCATATCTGGTCAGGTGCTTCTCAATCATCTTTGCGCCTACTTGATAGGGTACAAAATAGAGCGTTAAAATTGATAGGTTATAGTTCAATTGTAGAATCGATTGATTCTCTTGAACATCGTCGAAACGTCACCTGTCTCTCTCTTTTTTATCGCTTTTTTCACAAACAGTGCTCTAGTGAAATAGCCAGTTGCATTCCTCCCCTGAAACACCTCCCCGCAACACCCGCCTCGCTAAGAATGCTCATCAGTTTTGCCTTGAGCCCAACTTCGGACGTACAGTCAAGTATAGAGATTCATATTTAAGTCGCACCACCCGAATGTGGAATGCTCTACCTGACCGTGTTTTACTTTTGCATTACGATTCACAGGGATTCCAGAGCAACGTGCATCGGTGTCTCCTTTCAAATCCTCTCCTATTTTCCTAAATGCTCGCACTGTGTTTTATAACATTACAAGGGTAGACATAACATAACCCCTTGATGTGCGCGTTAATTATAAAAAAAAACCTAAATTGTTTAACTTGTTACTTAAAATAAAAAAAAAATTAACTTTTGCCTTCTTAAATATAAGTTTTTCAAGTTTTCAATTGCTACACGTTTTTATTTTAGTCTGAAATCCAGAGGTAATTTTCAAAACCCGTTATATCCATATTTCTTTTTAGTACCACTTAAAAACCAGAACCCACAGATCACTATTTCTATAATCAAACTGTGAGGAGTCCCAATTTGAACAGTCCTGCAAACAAAAAGTGCTAAATCAATGTTTCGTTTGGAAGATACAAGTTTTTTTCGATTTACTCGAAATCTTTAAAAGTGGATAAAATGGGTTTTGATTCTGATCCACACAATTGGTAAAGAAAAAATTGAAGCTGTGTGTATTTTGAACAATACATACGATCCGTTGATAGATCTTAGAACGAAAATGAGAGATTTTGGTAATTTGTTAATACTTGACGATAGAGAATTTTATCACGTTCGATATTGAGTTCGGTATGAGCATGAAATTTTACAGATTAGCATGATAGGCATTGATATGACAGTCAGAATGTGAAGGTTAGAAACTATATGTGCAGAAGACGAAATGAAATAAATGAATAGGTTTCCTTTTGTATTATAGATTTCATTGACAATTGGTGGTGGTTGGGTTTTTTTTTTATGTAAAATAGAGAATTTGGCCTCGTCCGATATTTGTTTTGTTTTGAAACATATCTTGTACTTATTGCATTTCGTCACATCCCGAAAATTGATTGTGCATAGCTATACTGTAAAGTAAGGATGCGACCCATGTTTTGTTCTGAATTTTTAATTTTGCTGGCAAGATTTGAAGGTTTGGGATTGATTTGTCACATCCGGTATTGGTGGTTGTGGATGGTTTTTATTAATTTTAAAACAATTTTTATACCGGGAGTGTAAAATATACCAACAATGCAAAAATGCATTGTGAATATTGATAAAGGGTTGAAGTAGTTAGAACTTATAGATAAGCTATGGAATAATTTGTTTTCAATTCTTGAATGTGATGTTGTCTCTTTTTTCTTTTATAAATCAGTGGCGCCAATAGCCAATATTTTGCATCCCCCTAGAGTTTCTACTACCTATAAAAGCAATTGTTCTCTGAGTTTTCTGTTCAGATTATTTTTGAACAATCATACAAAAGAGCCAGGAACATGCAGAATATATTTAATATTTTTTCAATATACATGGAGGAGTTCTCTGCCGCGTGCTGGGAGCTTAAGGAGTTGCAGGAAGCTTTGCGTTTTGAAATCCAGGACGGAAAACGGACTGGTACATTTTGGAGTGCGCAGACCATCGCGCATATTATTTTAGCTTTAAATATCCGAGCTATTGAGCTTGGATTCAAAGACGACATACCACAAATACCACAGGAGGCTCACATATTATCCCATTAAAAACTTTTTGAAATAAAAAACTTAACACAAATTTTCTTTAGCCTTTTTAATTATTCGGTTTCAGCTATTGTCATAACAGTAGTTTCTATTTAGTTTTCTACCATATTTTGTTGCCTCATTTCTCTTGACCAGGGTGATATAAGTGGCATGATCATTGCTTCTAATGACAAGTTTAATTCGGCAAGTACTCAAAAATGGTTATCCTGGACACGTCGTCGCTCTTCTTGGACAGCATCAGTATTAACTGAACCTATTAGATTGTGTGATAAGACTTTGCGAGTTTTTTGTTCATCGACTTCTTCGTAATGATTTTCAGTGGGGTCATATCTGGTGATGTATTCATTTCGATCTTCAGATGAATCAACTGCATAAAGTGTTTTCGAGCGGAAGCTCTTTGCTGACCGAGGTGGAAAGGAATTCCTCGGTACACTCTTTGATGGACCAGGAACTGGCAGTATTGGCAAAAGCCTGTCCTTGTAGTAAGGAATGTTTGTACAGCATTTGACATCACCTACCTCGTAGTATGCATATGAGTAGGCATGATCGATGATCACTCGCTGAGGTTGTTGTTGTTGATGTTGTTGCTGCAGAGTTGGAATGGAATTCCTCCATACACTCTCTGATGAAGAAGGAGTTGGCAGTATTGGTAAAAGCCTGTCCTTGTTAGGAATGTTTGTATGAAATTTGACAGCACCTGGCTCGTAATATGCATATGAGTAGACATGATCAATGGTCGCTAGTTGAGGTTGTTGTTGCTGTATTTGTGGTATGTCTTTCATTGGCTGATGAAGTGGTGTTAAAGAAGACGTCGATGGAGTCTGTGTCACGAGCATATTTGTATCCACATCACCAGCAGCAAAACAATAATCCAAAGGTTTGTTCAAAGGTTCAAAACAATCCATCCTCATAGCCGTCGCAAATTTTTTTTTGTGATCATTTGACCTTTAACAAGGAAAGTTTAGAATTGCCAGTTGCCGTCGTTACCGGTTGAGGTATACAGAACTAATACATAAGCTATGAGATATTTGTTTTCAATTCATGAATGTCATTTTGTCTCTTTTTTTATACCAAGTACCAATAACCAATATATTGTTGCATCCCCAAAGAGTCTATACTATAAAAGCAAATGTTCTCTGAGTTTTCTATTCAGTTTTACTTTGAAAAATCATATACGATCTTCCAAAAATTTACAAAAATGTCGTTCATTAACAAAATTAAAAAAAAAAAACAGTGAAATCATCGTCGCCTGGGTTTGGTTCTAAGCCAATATTGAGCTTGTCGAAGCTCATCCATCGGGAAAAATACCCGATCCTAAAGGCGAAGAAGATTAACACAAAATACGTGGAGCAGATAATGTTGGAGTTGAAGGAGTATAAGGTAAAGTAAAAGTAAAGAATTAAATCATATGCCATTTTACATTTTTTTTTTTTTTTTTTTAGGTATTCCTCCCCAAAAGATGCAATAGACAACTAGACGACAGCGACATAAACGATCTTGACCGCTGCTGCTTGGAGGTAGTGGGGTCTTATGGCGAGATGTCTGTGGAAGTCGACTTCCATTTAAAGGAGCAAGAGCAAGAGCCACAACAACAGCATCAGCATGGCCAACAAGAACAGCAACAGCCTCAGCAACAACAGCAGCCGCAACAACAACAAACAATTGAAATTTTGGACCAAATCATCTTTAATCAAAAGCCGAAGCAAAAGAGGAAGCAGAAATTTCTTTCGATAAATAAAATAAACTGAAAAAATAAAATCATTTTTTTATTTTGCTCTCATCCTGAATCGTTCGACAATTTATGTTTTTAGAGCTTTAAATGTTGCATAGTGATTCGTGTGGTATGTGATATTGTTCCATAAGCTGAGAATGTTGCTAGTATGTTACTAAAAACAAGGATCAATATATCTTTTATAAAATATATGGTCATTGAACCCTTACAAAGATTACTTGAGCATAAACAAATATATGCAGTCAATGAGGCTGTGAGTTTACTAGACGAAAATCGAATCAACAAGTGAAGATCGTATTAGTTAGAAAATCAAAACAAGCTACAAGCGGTGTTAAGCTGTTGAGCATTCGATAGATCAGCTGGGCGCTCACACGCTGAAAGCTCTCTTACTACTCCTGGTGCTATATGGAAAGCCTTTTAGAGCTATTGTAAATCTTTTCTCAGAGTCAACGTTACGATTACAGAAAACTACAATTGATGCCTTAAATGAACTGATGATTAAATGATTTATTTTATGGAATTTCGTCAAAATATAAAACGTCTTACTGAAAAACTCTTTTTTTCCATCTTCGGTTTGCATGTTTTTTTGGGATGTCGTGAGGATTTTTATAAAAATCGTTTTCATTGCCTCTGTAACAGATGACGCTGTCTTATTTCCTAAAGGAATCGCCCACGCAAATTTTGAAAATGCATCGATAAACGTCGTTAAACCGTAGTATGAGATGATTTCAACTATGTCAGTTCTCAGTTGTCATAAATCATTTATGGCTTTGATAGCAACCATTCGCCCATTGAAAAACTTTCGTGCCGAGCTGTGAAGTTCTTAAACAAAAACTTTTTGTGTGTGTTGTTCTTATATAATTGTATTTATTTCAATCTTTTATATAAACTCATAATCTTTTGAACTCTGCATATATGATCCTCAATCATAATACATGCACAAGTATCTGGTCCCATTTGACATGAATCTGAAGACCAAAGACAGTTTGTAAAATGACATCCGTAAATCGAAATATCATTGTCAACGTCCTTAAAATTACTTAAGAAAGAAATATTTCCAAGAAACTCTTCATAATGCTCCTCAAGCAAATCATGTTGATATTGACTTAAAAACTGGACATTCTACTTAAAATAAGACATATATTGATATTAGACGTCATTGTAGTACAGTTTTGATTTGGAAATAAGAACTGAATTCGAGAACGATGTTTGCCTACGTTTTATATGTAAATTTTTATATTTAGTATTGGGAGTTATAGCGTCAGGAAGGAAAACCCGTCTTATTTTTATATTATAAAAGATATAACTCCCACAATTAAATAGTATAAGTACACCCTTGATTTTTTAAAATCGGATCAAAAAGCAGATCAGACCAGTTAACAGAGCAGATCAGAGCAGTTCAAAAGCAGATCAGAGCGGTTAACAGAGCAGATCAGAGCAGTTCAAAAGCAGATCAGAGCAGTTAACAGAGCAGATCAGAACAGTTCAAAATTAAGATTTTAAAGGACTTCAAAACCTTAAGCAACCAAAGGCAATAGTGATGTTTCTATAAAGAATTGTCTTGACGAATCATACGAACTACATACACAATGTATTCATTTTTAAGTCGAGAAATTAGAGAAACACTTTTTTTTTTTTTTTTTTTGTAAATGCCATTGACAGCTAAAACTGAAATTATTACTAGAGACGAATCCGATATAAACCTTCGAGCAAATCCATCTGAACCTTAGTAACACATTAACAAGATAGCAGACAATAATGTCCAACATAAATATCAAGTTCATTTTCGATGAGATCCTGGATTTTATGAAAGCACATCAACATGAGCTGCTGGAGGAACATCATGAATATCTGACAGGATGCTTATCCTTCTTGAAGATGTATAGAAACGTATCCTCTACCACATCGAAACATGGATGTCATTTTGTTAACTGCCCATGGTCAAAGAATTTATTCCAAGACGGACCTGACACTTGTGCATGTTATTTGATTGAAAATAGAATGCTCAAAGTAAAGAAGTTAATGTTGTTGTACGAAAGATTAAAATAAATAGATTAAAAATAAAAGAATCTTTGAAATCCAGCTTGCCGTCAAAATGCAACTGCCCAAGCGCTTCTCTCTTGACCATTAATTTAGTCATTATTTAACATGGGTATCTGTGCATCTGAAAATGAGAATTATTGATATCTTCTCACTGTAATACAAACATTTTCCAAGTTTACATAGACAGTTTCTATTTAAAACAAAACGGGGACCCCTCTCGTTGTAGCTTTAGAAATTTACTAAATGAGGGTCACGATCCAAAGAACTTAAAACAATTCATGGAAAAAAGAATTTCTTTTTTGCAAGACACATTCTCAGCTTATGGAACAATATCACATACCACACGAATCACTATGCAACATTTAAAGCTCTAAAAACATAAATTGTCGAACGATTCAAGATGAGAGCAAAATAAAAAAATGATTTTATTTTTTCAGTTTATTTTATTTATCGAAAGAAATTTCTGCTTCCTCTTTTGCTTCGGCTTTTGATTAAAGATGATTTGGTCCAAAATTTCAATTGTTTGTTGTTGTTGCGGCTGCTGTTGTTGCTGAGGCTGTTGCTGTTCTTGTTGGCCATGCTGATGCTGTTGTTGTGGCTCTTGCTCTTGCTCCTTTAAATGGAAGTCGACTTCCACAGACATCTCGCCATAAGACCCCACTACCTCCAAGCAGCAGCGGTCAAGATCGTTTATGTCGCTGTCGTCTAGTTGTCTATTGCATCTTTTGGGGAGGAATACCTAAAAAAAAAAAAAAAAAAATGTAAAATGGCATATGATTTAATTCTTTACTTTTACTTTACCTTATACTCCTTCAACTCCAACATTATCTGCTCCACGTATTTTGTGTTAATCTTCTTCGCCTTTAGGATCGGGTATTTTTCCCGATGGATGAGCTTCGACAAGCTCAATATTGGCTTAGAACCAAACCCAGGCGACGATGATTTCACTGTTTTTTTTTTTTAATTTTGTTAATGAACGACATTTTTGTAAATTTTTGGAAGATCGTATATGATTTTTCAAAGTAAAACTGAATAGAAAACTCAGAGAACATTTGCTTTTATAGTATAGACTCTTTGGGGATGCAACAATATATTGGTTATTGGTACTTGGTATAAAAAAAGAGACAAAATGACATTCATGAATTGAAAACAAATATCTCATAGCTTATGTATTAGTTCTGTATACCTCAACCGGTAACGACGGCAACTGGCAATTCTAAACTTTCCTTGTTAAAGGTCAAATGATCACAAAAAAAAATTTGCGACGGCTACAAACCTTTGGATTATTGTTTTGCTGCTGGTGATGTGGATACAAATATGCTCGTGACACAGACTCCATCGACGTCTTCTTTAACACCACTTCATCAGCCAATGAAAGACATACCACAAATACAGCAACAACAACCTCAACTAGCGACCATTGATCATGTCTACTCATATGCATATTACGAGCCAGGTGCTGTCAAATTTCATACAAACATTCCTTACTACAAGGACAGGCTTTTGCCAATACTGCCAGTTCCTGGTCCATCAAAGAGTGTATTGAGGAATTCCTTTCCACCTCGGTCAGCAAAGAGCTTCCGCTCGAAAACACTTTATGCAGTTGATTCATCTGAAGATCGAAATGAATACATCACCAGATATGACCCCACTGAAAATCATTACGAAGAAGTCGATGAACAAAAAACTCGCAAAGTCTTATCACACAATCTAATAGGTTCAGTTAATACTGATGCTGTCCAAGAAGAGCGACGACGTGTCCAGGATAACCATTTTTGAGTACTTGCCGAATTAAACTTGTCATTAGAAGCAATGATCATGCCACTTATATCACCCTGGTCAAGAGAAATGAGGCAACAAAATATGGTAGAAAACTAAATAGAAACTACTGTTATGACAATAGCTGAAACCGAATAATTAAAAAGGCTAAAGAAAATTTGTGTTAAGTTTTTTATTTCAAAAAGTTTTTAATGGGATAATATGTGAGCCTCCTGTGGTATTTGTGGTATGTCGTCTTTGAATCCAAGCTCAATAGCTCGGATATTTAAAGCTAAAATAATATGCGCGATGGTCTGCGCACTCCAAAATGTACCAGTCCGTTTTCCGTCCTGGATTTCAAAACGCAAAGCTTCCTGCAACTCCTTAAGCTCCCAGCACGCGGCAGAGAACTCCTCCATGTATATTGAAAAAATATTAAATATATTCTGCATGTTCCTGGCTCTTTTGTATGATTGTTCAAAAATAATCTGAACAGAAAACTCAGAGAACAATTGCTTTTATAGGTAGTAGAAACTCTAGGGGGATGCAAAATATTGGCTATTGGCGCCACTGATTTATAAAAGAAAAAAGAGACAACATCACATTCAAGAATTGAAAACAAATTATTCCATAGCTTATCTATAAGTTCTAACTACTTCAACCCTTTATCAATATTCACAATGCATTTTTGCATTGTTGGTATATTTTACACTCCCGGTATAAAAATTGTTTTAAAATTAATAAAAACCATCCACAACCACCAATACCGGATGTGACAAATCAATCCCAAACCTTCAAATCTTGCCAGCAAAATTAAAAATTCAGAACAAAACATGGGTCGCATCCTTACTTTACAGTATAGCTATGCACAATCAATTTTCGGGATGTGACGAAATGCAATAAGTACAAGATATGTTTCAAAACAAAACAAATATCGGACGAGGCCAAATTCTCTATTTTACATAAAAAAAAACCCAACCACCACCAATTGTCAATGAAATCTATAATACAAAAGGAAACCTATTCATTTATTTCATTTCGTCTTCTGCACATATAGTTTCTAACCTTCACATTCTGACTGTCATATCAATGCCTATCATGCTAATCTGTAAAATTTCATGCTCATACCGAACTCAATATCGAACGTGATAAAATTCTCTATCGTCAAGTATTAACAAATTACCAAAATCTCTCATTTTCGTTCTAAGATCTATCAACGGATCGTATGTATTGTTCAAAATACACACAGCTTCAATTTTTTCTTTACCAATTGTAAAGACCACGTGCCTCTAGACGCTGTTATTGTTATCCTTTGTTCAATGCCGACAACCTTATAATAATTCCTTTCAAGAAAAAACCATCCTTACTCTTTTGGCATAGAGTAAAACATGCCAAAGACCAATCATGCTAATGTGTAAAATGTACACACAAATATCGAATGAGAGCAAATTGCAAGAAAAAAAATCCAACCATCACCAACCGCCAGTGAAATCTAATACAAAAAAAAAAAAACCTATTCGTTTATTTCACTTCGTTTTGTGCACATAAAATATCTAAGTTTCAAATTCTAGCTGTCATATCCATCCATCGATATTCAAAACAACAAAAAAAAAAGTCAACATGCCTCTATTTTGCTATCATCATCTTTCCTCACAATGAGTATTGGTTTATTTTACCTTCCTGTGCTACACAGATACTCGATTTCAACATTGATCATGGATCGTTGTCGCTAAGCGATCGCTATTCAAACATGGATCACATCTCACATCCTTACCCTACGGTATAGAGTAAAACAACCACATGACAACAACCTTTCATGCTAAGCTGTTAAACGGCTTGCTCATACACAATCTATACCCAACCAAATATCGGACGTGACCAAATTCTCTAGCCTACAACCAAAACAAAAAAAAACATTCCTACTACCCTCACCTCACCCTCAAACAAATTCCAAATATATAAAAAAAATCAACCACTTCCAAGCGCCAGCGAAATCTAAAACAAAAAACCATAAAAAATACTCAATAGAAACCATCTTCCCCTTTATTGTCTCTATTTTCTTATCTCATATCACAATCTCAGTCCTACCTATTCCTATATCTACCAACAAACTACCAAAATTTCACACCCCCGTTCTAAGATCTATCAACAGATCGTGTCTATTCTTGATTCTTCGCACACACACAACATTACTTTTCATTTTTTCTTTACTCTCATCCCATCGTAAGGATCTTCAACCTACGTGACTCTAAACGCTATTATCTCCCTTTGATCAGACCGACGGCACCCTTTTGGCTCGCTCAGAAAATTCCCAGGCCCAAGTGCCCCAACAACAACAACAACAACAACAACAACACCAACAACAACAACAACAACAACAACAACAACAACAACAACAACAACAACAACAACAACAACAACAACAACAACAACAACAACAACAACAACAACAACAACAACAACAACAACAACAACAACAACAACAACAACAACAACAACAACAACAACAACAACAACAACAACAACAACAACAACAACAACAACAACAACAACAACAACAACAACAACAACAACAACAACAACAACAACAACAACAACAACAACAACAACAACAACAACAACAACAACAACAACAACAACAACAACAACAACAACAACAACAACAACAACAACAACAACAACAACAACAACAACAACAACAACAACAACAACAACAACAACAACAACAACAACAACAACAACAACAACAACAACAACAACAACAACAGCAACAACAATCAGAATCCTTTGTTGATTTAAACGTAGATATTAGTACTTGACTATTTAGTAATATCTATAGATCACCTATCAAACGACGACACGGCGGGCGTCCCGCATCGTTCCTTTGCACTTGAATCTTTCCACCTTTTCCAATTTTCAAGCAAATATAACATTTCCTCAACAGATTATTTTCAGAATCCTCTGTTGATTTATATTCGTAAATATTAGTACTTGGCTATTTAGGGACATCTATATAGAATACCTATCAAACGACGACACAGTGACCCGCTTCGATCCTTTGCAGTCATAAATTTGCTTGTAGATTGGAATTTTCTAAAAACCACTTTCATTCGTTCTCACAATCTACACCTTTTTTATTTACAAACAATCCAACATTCCTTTACCTTTAACTTCACTCTTTACACCTTTACCTTTACCTTTACCCAATTTTCTAACAAACAAAACATTTCCTTAACACTTTATTTTCACAATCCTCTTTTCATTTATCTGTAGATTTTAATACTCGACTTCACGACATGGTGTCCCGTGTCGATCCCTTACAAACAACCATAAACAACATTACATTGGGTTTTATCACTCACTAATAAAATCATTTATTTATTCACACTTTCTATTCCTCATACATTTACCTTTTTTCAAATTTTCAAATATTCTAACGTTTAACGGATCGGTCCAAAGTGCACCTATTCCTACTGACACACTTGTTTAAAATCAGGGTAACTTTTTTTATTTTTCCACTTTCTTTGTTATATGTAATGGGCAAAAAGTTATTAGTGCTTTAAGCTGAAAATGCACTTAAAAATGTTAAAATGCGTCTGGCAAGCACAAGGCACACACTTTTTTGTAGTCGGGGGAGCTTTTGTGATGTTTTGGCGTACCTACCATTTTCTTGGTTACATGTGATAAGAAAAAAATTATCAGTACTTTAAGTTGAAAAATGCGTTTAAAAAAATGTTAAAGTGCGTCTGGCAAGCAGTAGGCTGAAAATTAATCGTCTGTAACACACTTTTTTGAAATCAGGGTAGATTTTCTTATTTTTTGGCGTACCACTTTCTTGGTTATATGTAATAGAAAAAAAGTTATTAGTGCTTTAAGCTGAAAAATGCACTTGAAATGTGTGTTAAAATGCGTCTGGCAAGCAGTAGGCTGAAACGAAGTCGTCTATGACCGAATTTTTCTGATTTTTTGATGTATAAATTATTTGGTTATCACTTCGACCTCAAATCTCAAAATCTGTAAAATTACCATTTTCGAACACCCACCCCCGCTCCGGCTGAAAAAGAAACCTGCCAGATGGTTGAATCTGATATAATGGTGCGTGTATCTACACATATATGTGCATTATTTTTGGTTATCACTCCACTCCAAAAATTTGCTTACAGCTCTTAGACTATAAGCTCAAAATTGTTCCATTACCATAACCTAAGATGCATGACCGAACTTTGCTCGGTATTTTTTTTAATTAGCCTTGGCCCAACAAAGTTTGAAAGTCCTTGCCTTTTTGAGTTTGATGTCGATTTTCCTCAAGGTGTTCTTGAGACGAGTAGCGGTTTCGTGGAGTATAATTATTTATAAGCTTTTATTTATTTAAAAGATGTTTTATGCATTATATTAAATGAAATACGTGAATTGAAAATACACATCTTTTGATTTTCTTGGTCTTACCTCATCAAACTAGACATTTGCTGACTTAGTGTTACAACGCTATTTACTAACAAGTTTTAAATCTGCAGTTCCGATTGCCAGTAGTATTACTACTCCCGAATAGATGTCAGGAAAAGTCGTATCAATCACCCCTATTGCCGATGTCGAATACGACATCGAAAAAAACGACACGACACAATTTGTATTCCATAAGTCGTTTTCGATCTTGTACACTCGTTTTGATGTCGTGTGCAGTCGTCTGTAAACGTCAAATGTCGTTGAATGCAGTTACTCTTCATTCCATTCGTCGAAAAAATACGACGACGAAAAAAACGTTGATATGTCTCGTTCAAAAATTCGATCGCGACATAGAAATGGAAGGCCACAAAACAGCAAGTAACCTTGTTAAATGAATTAATTTTGAAAAATTTTATAACCAATAAAGCATTTGTTTGACTTGTATTCGAATTTGACAAACCAAAACCAGTTTGAGACGCTCGTCGAGTTGATGGGGAGGAACGTAAAGTTAGCTAGAGGTTTTTTGAAAGGAATTTAAAAAACCGACGTAAAATAGGAATGGACTGCGATAGCGGAGCAGCTTAAAAGCAAGCGTTCTCCAGTAAGAGACGGGGACGGTTGGCTAAAGGATTGAATTACTTTTTCCAAAATACATATGTATACATTTTTATAAATGTTTGTTTTTATCAGGTTTGGGCCGACATGAAGCATAATGTAGAAAAAAACAATGACACGACTGGAGGAGGTCCAAACAAACTAAAGATTTTATCTCCACTTTAAGAAGCTGTAGCAAATTTATTACATATATAAAAAGTGGTAAGCCCGAGCGGAAACGCCATTGATATATCGCAGTCCATTTTGCTTCCTAACCCCTTGGCAACTGCCCCCGGTTCCTTCATCGTCACAAACGCAGACTGCATACACATCGAGGCGAAGTTATGGAGAGGGAAGGGCATTATCAATACATCCGTTGAGACCAGGAAATCCCGACATATTGAAAAGTAAAGCTTTGCTTTTTCGGCCGGTGTCATTCGGAATCGAATCCATTTGGGGCAAATATGTTTTTCTATGACGTTGATAATTTCTTTGAAAAATGTGCCAACAGTTGGTTGAGCTAGCCCCAAAATAAAGTTATTCCCGGCGCCGTGGTGGGGTAACTTCCCTCAGTTAAAATTCTTAAGATGACTGCAAGTCTCAATATGATTGGAATTGATGATGAACGATGCCAAATCCTTATTTTATCACTTATTTCATCAAACAAATACTCAAACGCTTCTTTTGTCAATCTAAAGAACTGCTTAAATCTGTTAAAACGTACAAAAGATTTATTTAAAAGCAACTATTGGGATAAAACTGTGAACTCACTTTGAATCAGGCAATTCGAATGGATTTGAATTGTGCCGTATTTGTTTTCGTTTTATAATCGATTTTTCTTTCCGGATACTTTCTTCTACATCTTCTTCACTTTCACTACTTGTGCTGTAATACATTTATTTAGGTGCTAATAAATGTAAAATTGCATTCGAGCTCTAAACAATTATTTTTATTCAAACTTTCTTCCAATATCTTTTGATTTTGACAGATGTTTATTAGTTTTTTGTCGTTTTAAAATCTATTACGTATTTTTCGTTTCGAAGAAGTTATGGAATGCCATTTAAAAAACGACACGACAGAGAAAACGAGAGTTGACGACGAGACGAGACGAGATCGGTAATAGGGGTGAATATTTTCATTGCAACTACTCATCAATAGATGTCAGGAGCAGTCAAATCGATATTTTCGTTGCCTGAAAATATCAGTAAAAAACATCAGTTTCGAAAGCGATGTTACATCCATCAATTGGGAATAATGGTCGATTTTTCCATCATTTTGTAAAACAATCTTATTTCTTCCAATCAACAAATCTTTCAGGAACGTGACCGCGACTTAACCAGCGAACCAAAAGGTGGGATCGAGCCAAAAGGTGGAAAAAGGAGCAACGCCTATGAACATGTTTAGCAAATGATAGGTAAAAAAGAAGAAAAATAAGCTCGATGTAGACATTGCAGATTCTGCCACATGAAGGTGCAATCTGATTTTATCAATTGATGACGTGCCCTTAATGTTTGGTCGAATGCCACCAATGGCACGCGTGCCGTTGGTTCGCCATCGCTGCTCTATAGAATCATCAGCTTCCGTTCCAACGAATTTCTGCTTATAAGAACTATGGCCGGAGCTCTCATCGAACTCCCACTTGCAGATCAAACTCAAAGGTAAAACTGATGAGCATTCCTAGCGAGGCGGGTGTTGCGGCTAAATTGTTTAATGGGAGGAATGCAGCTAGCTATTTCACTAGAGCACTGTTTCTACGATGTCCAAGAGAATCAATCGATTCTACGACTGAACTATAACCTATTAATTTTAACGATCTTTTGTACCCTATCAAGTAATTTGAGGAGCACCTGACCAGATATAGGTTAGGTTAGGTTAGGTAGAATGGGCTGACGGTTGATCTTAATTCCGTCACACTTAGATCAATGTAGATCCATTGTGATACCCTGACGTATTGTAACGTCCTTGAAACCTATGAATTTATGTCTGGTCAGTATTTAGCCATTTTGTGGCCTTAGTGAAGTTTAACAGACTGCTTTTTGAAGCGTCTGATAATTATTCTAGTTCATTTAAAAAGTAATTGCCTAGAAATTTTTTCCTAATATGGCAGAGTGCTGGGCATTGACAAAGGAAGTGAGTTGTATCCTCATGTTCATCTTCGTCATTGCATCCTCTGCATAGGTCATCGGTGCAAAGACCCATTTTCTTTTTGTGATAACCTAGTAGGTTATGTCCAGTTATGATACTGATAAGCATTCGCAATGAAGGTCTATTCAATGATAGCAGCTTTTCAGATTCTTTCTTATTATATTTCGGCCATATTTTCCTGGAAGTAACACAGGAATCTAGGCATACCCATCTTTCATTGGATTTTTGCGTTATTTTGTTACCAATTATCTGTTTAATTTCACAGGGTGGAATCCTGATTGATTGATCAATGAGAGAAGGGTCAAGTGTTGATCCTTTTCTCGCTAGTTCGTCCGCTTTTTCGTTTCCCGGTATACCACTATGACCAGGAACCCAGCAGAGTCTAACGTTATGCTGCGTGCCAAGAACCTTTAGCTCTTCGCGACAGCAAGAAACAAGCTTTGATTTGATAAGAGTGGCAGACGCTTTTATTGCTGCTTGGCTATCAATGAAAAAAGTGATATCAGCATATTGTGATAGTGCCATCATGGACACCTGTTTTGCAGCGTGTGAGACTGCCAAGATCTCGGCTTGGAAGACGCTGCTGTGATTTGGAAGTCTGAATGAACTTGCTAGGTTTAGGTTTTCTGAAAAGAAACCTGCCCCTGTTAAAACTTCCATTTTTGAACCGTCGCGTCGGTATAGATTGCTATAGACGTTTCGTAAGGTGTTTCATTCTCCCAATCTTGTCTATTGGGGAAGCTAGTTGTGAAGGATTTTTTAAAGTCCAAGTATGGAGTTATGTAATCCGTGCAGATATTGTTATCTGCGTATCTTGATAAAATCAGTGCGTGTCCTATTTGGCTGGTTTTCCAGACATTACATTGGTTTAGTCTAAGTGCACTATTTGCTGCCGCTTCTTGAACGTAGAGATCAAGAGGTGTGAGATTGAGGATTACTCACAAACTCGCGGTCGGTGTAGTTCTCATTGCACCAGTTACGCAAATACAGGCAGATCTTTGAACTTTGGTTAGGGTTTTTAAATGCGTGGATTTTTCCAACGCCTTCCACCAGACCAAGTTGCCATAAGATAGGATAGGTCTAACAATGGCAGTATACATCCACAGGATGATCTTGGGATTTGGTCCCCAGTTTTTGCCAAAAATCCTGTTGCACGAATACAGTGCTATCATAGATTTCTTATATCTTTCTCGTATATTGGGACTCCAATTTAGTTTTTTGTCTAAGATCACACCCAGGTATCTGGCTTGATCAGAGATTTTAAGAGGGGTCCCATTTAGTCTTGGTAACTCGAAAGTAGGTATTTTTCTTCTATTTGTAAAGAGTACCAGCTCTGTTTTGAGGGGGTTCACTCTAAGGCCGCATCTTTTTGTCCAAGTGCTTACCTTGGTTAGTGTATAGTTCAATTGTGCGCTAATAGTGGAAGGGAATTTCCCCGTTGCCAGAAGAGCTAGATCATCGGCATAGGCGACCACTTTTACGCCATCATGTTTAGAGCTACGAGGATCTCATTCATGACCAGGATCCAGAGCAGGGGTGAGAGGCCTCCTTGTGGGGTTCCCCTTGACACACACTTTTTCAAGTTTGCACCTCCCAGTTCACTGTGGATCTGACGTTTTGTTAGCATATTCATGATCCAATTTGTTATTGTTTCTTCAACTTCTAGATCATTTAGGGCCTTCTTAATTGCACTGTTCTGTACATTGTTGAAAGCTCCTTCAATGTCCAGGAAAGCTGCCAGAGTTTATTCCTTATCTTGCAGCGTTTTTTCTATGGTTCTTACTACACAGTGAAGTGCTGTTTCCACACTTCTTCCTTTTGTGTAAGCATGTTGAAAGGTAGATATTACTTCCGGTTTCATAAAGCTACGGATATGTAAATCAAGCAACCTTTCAAAAGTTTTCAGTATAAAGGAGGTCAGACTTATAGGTCTGAAGTCTTTTGCTTCTGTATGGCTGGGTTTGCCGGCTATCGGTATGAAAACGACTTTAACTTCCCGCCATATTTTGGGAATGTAACCCCATATGAGGCTACTTTCAAAAATGTTCTTGAGATGTGGGATGACTTTTTCTCTGCTTTTTGAAGCATCATAGGAAAAATGCCATCGTGACCCGGAGATTTAAAAGGGGAGAAGGAGTTGATAGCCCATTCCAACTTCTCTTCTGTTACAATATCTGTCGGGATTTCATGTCTAGAGTAATTAGTGGTATCTACTTCACTGTTCTCTATAGGGCTGCATCCAGGGAAGTGCGAATCGAACAGATGTTCCAGACTCTCTACCGGGGATTCAGTCCAGTGGTTATCCGGTCTCTTCAGAGAACCAAGAGGTATGGTCTCCTTAGAGAGGATTTTCCGTAGTCTGACCGATTTGTTCGTACACTCAATTTCGCTGCAAAAATTTCTCCATGAGCAGCGTTTTGCTCGTTGAGTTTCATTTTTGAATTTCCTTTGGCTGGATTTGTAATGTTCCCAGTCATTTTCGGAGCCGGTTCGTTTGGCAGCATTGAAAAGTCTTCTAGTTTCTTTCCTAATGCTGCTCAGCTCGTTGGTCCACCAAATTGGTTTTTTGTTCTTTTTTACCGTTGTTATCAGAGGACAGCTTTTATCCAGGGCATTTCTCAGAATCCCTGTGAGTTCTGCAGTCAACTTATCAAGGCTTTGCGGTTCAAGGTTCCTATTTGTATTGAGGGAATCTATATTATTGTCTACCTCCCTACTAAAGGTAGCCCAATCTGTTCGTCTATTATTACGAAATGGTTTGATTGGGCGATCTGTAGTGGGAATGATAAAGTTTATCAGACGATGGTCTGAGAAAGAAATTTCTTCTAGTACTTTCCACTGCTCTACTGGACAAGTGTCCGAGTTATTTGTGAGGGTAATGTCAAGTACTTCTTTACGGTTTTTTGTAACAAAGGTAGGTGTGTTACCTCTATTGATAACCAAAAGATTGTTTCTTAAAATAAATTCAAATAAGAGTTCCCCCCTAGAATTCGTGTCGGTGCTTCCCCATTGCGCATGGTGTGCATTGGCGTCGCAGCCCATAATAATATCTAGTCTACTCTAACTTGTGTATTCTACCAGTTGGTAAATGATATCCGCTGGTGGTCCTTCAATTCCATCATGTGGCATGTAGATGGAAGCCAAAATTAGTGATGGGAGTCCTACGCGTTCCATCTTTACTGCGGTCTGGTCTATTGTGCTATAAGTAGTTAGAAGAAAAAGATTTAACTGTTTTCTAGCTACTATGCATGTTCTATGGTTACTGTCTGGGCTGACAAAATTGGATTTGTACAGCGTGAGTTCTTTGGAGTGTAGGCCCTTAATTTTTCCTCTCGCGACCCTAGGTTCTTGAATAAGGGCTACATCAATTTGTCTACTCTCCATGAGGTAGACCAGGTTGGCGGAGGCGGCTTTACTATGTTGGAGATTGATTTGTATTAACTTCAATTCCATTGCATATTTTGTTTTTTATACAACGCCTTACTAACCTGTTTTTTAATTCTAGCTATCAGCCTGAGTTTGCATCGGGTAATGCCGACGCGAACTTTGAAGCTGACTCTTCTTAGAAGTGGTATGGAGTTGTGTGTCAACCTCACAATCACTTCGGTGCCTGTCTCCGTCTTCTCCACCTTCACGACCTTCCATTGGTCGCTCAAAAGTTCGGCATTCAAAGAAAGGATGTACCTTTCCAGCCGATCGCGGGGAATAGCGGGGCCTCTGACCAGCAGTTTACCTATTGGTCGGTTTATGTCTTTGATCTCAGTGGCAGTCACGAGCCGTTACTCAGCATTCTGCCAGGGAGCTGCCGTCTTCTTTACGAACTCCTGGAGCCATTGAAGGGTCCATTCATTCTCGCAGTCTATTACTTTGAAACCATGGATGGTAGTGAGGTCCCCGAAGAGTGGCGGTTGCCTACTCTTGACGATCGCCTCATTTACCTCTTCCAGGATCCTTAGTTCCAGTAACTGCCATTCGTCTTCACTCAGTTTGCGGTCGGGTTTCCCAAAGTCGGCTATAGCGACTAGGTGACCCTTTGCAGCAGGGACTGAGGAGGTCTTCATCCTCTTTGGTAGTCTGTTGGGTGAGGAGTTGTTCGGGGAGGAGCTGGCATTCCTTACTCTTTTTGAGCAGTTCGGCATATTGGTTTCGATGAGGGGCAGAGAGACCGCCTCACCAGTTCCGGTATTTGCTCCGGAGCCAGCTCGTTTATTGTCTGTCGGGTCTTGTTCAGTTCGTTTTGTTATGTCTGTTGGTGTCATTGTCCGTAGTCTTAGTTCGGACCTCATCAGAGCCTTCCTCGCCTTTCCCGTTAAGGAGTCGGGGCCCTTTTTCGATAGGCGTCTGACGGTCTTTACCGCGTTGCGTTTTTGTCTCAGTTGAAGTTCGTCTTTGCTGAGGACCCTTGCTCGTCGTTGTCTTGTATTTCTGTCGATGACAGTTGCCAGACTGTCCGTCGTTTTGTTGTGTGACGGATTTTCGGGGTTGGATTCCTCAGTCACATTCAGGTCTTGCGGAGGGCTATGGCCTTCTACACTACCATCAAGTTTCTGTTCCTCCTTCCCCTCAGCAGCGACTTCATTTCCCATTTCTGGGTGAGAAGTACTGCTGTGCTTCCGTACTCTAGGGTCTGTCTGTTCGTCCTTCGTATTATGTCCTGTTTTCGTAGTCCCTACACCAGCCGTCGATGGGGTTGGCCTTTTCTTTGGCTGAATTTTATCAGTGTACGGAGCAGGCGGACCCATCGAAGTCTTTACACTCTGACTTAGAGGGGAGAGAGGGTTCGGTGCTGGATTAGCAATTGGCCCATCCTTTCCCAAGCCTTCCCTTTCCATCAAGGTTCGAGTGCTGTGTGGTTTGTTTTAGTCGGTCTTGTCAGTTTTTGCAGTTGTACCTTGCAGGGGGCTTGGTGCTAGACTAGCAGGAGGCCCGTCTTTTCCCAAGATCTCTAGAAAGGCTCGTGCGTTGTGTAGTCGTTTCCGTTCTAAGTCAGTCATTTCGTTCCAGTCAGCTTTCCCCAGCCTTTTAACCGTGCGTTTGCAGTTGGAGATTTTACTCCGCCTGGACATGCACGATAGGTTGGAGATATCGGAGTCTGCCATAGAGCTAGCATCACTGATATCATCGACAATGATGGCTTCGCCACTGGCTCCATCTTCCATACCTAAGCTGGAGAAAGGGTCGAGTAGGAGGTTTTCCTCTTCCTCAGTCATTTTCGTAACATTATTGTTGTTCTTGGAGTTGTTCATTTTAAATTCCTTTTTATTACTTTGGTAAGCTTTTGCGACTTTATAAGTTGGATCTGTAAGAAAAAAGAAAAAGAAAAAGAAAAGAAAGAAAAAAGAAAAAGAAAAAAGAAAAAGATCCAAAATTATAAGTAAAATCGTCACACAAACCAAGCAAAGAATGAAATGTGAAAAGTCAGTCACTGGCGACTTCTCCTTTCGATATTGAGATCGTAAGGCAAAGCCCAAGCCAGCAGCCGTGACATCTGCTGACATTTTAGCGTATATCCCCGCTATTTTTTTAATATCTTTATGTGTCCTTTTCATAATTTTCATAGGGGTGGGTCTCACTTAGTTTGCCCAGAACCCTAGCTGGTAGATGATTTTCCGCCCAGGAGCATCCAACCGTAGCCATCCTGCTTTAGGTTCTAGCGTAAGCCCCCTCACCACGGCAAGGTGGAGACCCGTTGAGGAGGAGACCAGATATGGGAGTTATACTCCAGTTTTGGGTGAATGAAGGTCTTATAAATTGTAGCCAGATCAGAAGGGGTGAAGAACTTCCTGCATCGTCTCAAGAAGCCTAAGCATTTAGCAGCGTTTTTGGCGACTTCAAATATGTGGTCATTCCAACGAAGATTATCGTTACACACATACCAAGTACTGACAGCTTTTCGGTTTCATGGATGCAGGTACCATTCATGGATAATGGCAATAGGGGAATGTTAAGCTTCAACGACAAGAGACAGCATTGAGTTTTCGAAGCATTGAATTCTACTCGGTTTTTATGACCCCATAAAACAATGCTGTCAAGGTCAGAATTCAATGAGCATGGACGTGAATTTAGAAACGAATATGAAAAGCTGAGGGTCGAGCCGTCAGCAAAACAGTTAAGCGGATTAGAAGTTGCAGACAAGAGATCATTTATGAAAATGAGGAAGAGAGTCGGAGACACAACGGAGCCCTGGGGCACACCATCATTTATGAAGTGGGTATCAGAACGGTCGGAAAGGTAATTTCTAATTTAACGAAGAAGAGACTTAAAGTTAATACAATTCCTGCACTGTCACTTCAGCTGAATTATCCATTACATAGATCTATTCTTTTTTCGGATAGCACTTTTTTCAGGGTCCTTGGCTCTAATAATATTGCATTGGTGTCTCGTTTACTCACCTACCCCTAATACAACTGACATCTTTTGCGTGCGTTGCTATTCCTTATGGAATGCATGTTGGTAATCAATCGCTCGTCTAGGGGAACGTACCACTTCGGTCACAGCAGCTGGATGACCTTCAGCTCTTAAATTCAGTTTTGTTACAAAACCCAACTGAGAAGTTGACATCTCCTTTCGAATATTTTCTGTCTTGATCTGTTTGCTTTGATCGGTACTTTTTTAGAAAGTTTTTTCAGGACGCCCTACCCTAGATGGGTTTACTAAATCAAGAAATTCAAAGCTTATTGATGTGTGTAGCCAGGATTCGTTTACTTTCTTAAAACGTATTTCATTGCGACTACGTTTTGACCACTTCTTTTTGAACATAGATTCAAAAATCGAAAAGGAATGATGGAACTCCATAACATCCACATTGTGGCTGGCCTCAAGTTGCACCAGTGAAAATTTGAATCTACTTTTAAGAGTTTTGAGTCCTGAATCTTTCATGAGCTCACACAACTCCATTCGAATATAAAATACACGAATATTGTTTGAATGTGAAACTACTCGGAATTACAAATTATAAATAAATAAATAGGGTGGCGCAACAGAGCGAGGAGCCCTTGGGCCTAGCGCATTTTCTCACAACCATGCCTTGTGAGAAAATGAAGGGGACCTACAATTTTCTGCCGGTTCCGAACGGCTAATCGAGAAAGCGCCTTTCATGGCAATGAATACTAACGGAGGACTTGCCAATTCCTCGCGAAAGGCGATACCCGTGGAAAAAACATTTTTGCCTCTGTTGGGATTCGAACTCGAACCTCTGGATTAACAGGCGGACATGCATCACACCACGGGAATTAAAAATTGTGTGAATAAATATTCAGAAGTAGTTTTTATTTTTTTCTTTTGAGTGAATGCATAATATTTTGAGTATATTGTGTCAAAATTTCAAGTCAGAGCAAAATTGACGACGTTTTGAATATTTTCATACCTGCTTGGCCCAAGAGCGCTACTGTTACCTGGCAGCCTTAAAGTATATTTTCCGCAACTCACGTTTTCAAAGTCGGAGACCCACTTATGTAGCTTCAAAATTCCTGCACCGATCCTTTTGAAATTTTGGAACGCTATTTCTGTATATGATTTACGAGGTAACGCTGGAGACTTTTTCAAACTCGTTGACTTGTTTTTTTTTAACCATAACAAATGCTCCGATTTTTTCTCAAAAATTGTTTAAGGAGAACAGAAATTCACAAAATCTCAATCTTTTTTTTTTGCACAATACACAAGATGTTAAACTATTTTTGCAAACAAAAATCTCCGCATAGAAATGCCTAGAAACCTACTTTTTCTCTAACTATATATAAAACATACCTTAATTTATTGAAAATATTATTTAAAACCATTTATACGTAAACGAAAAAACGTAGAACCTAAAAAAATATTTAGAAATATGGTACATACTTGAAACTAATAATTCCATACTGATTTTAAGTTTTAATGTTATTAAATTATATGTTATCAAAATTATATATTATTTGTCTTTAAGAGTAAATGAAACGCGACTTTCAATTCCATCGTATGGAGTAAACAAGCAACTTTAAAATACAATTGTTTTTGTAAATTATACATTAGAATGTGTGGTAAAGGAGAAAACAGTTTTCATTTTCTTGGCTAACCTTCATATAAGCCGGCCGTAATTGTGCTTTGCGACCTAATTGCGTACAGAACAGGGCCAAAGATCGATTTCATCAGAATACTCTTGCAGTGTGAGGTGTGACTTCGATAAGATTCAGCAGAATTCGAGAGCATATTTCAGAAAAGAATTCGAGAGCATATTTCCCCAATACAATAATCAACAAATTGATTACCATTTGCGGAAAAAAGACAACGATGGAACAACCTACTGATCCCCCTCCAACGATTTACAAAAGTGCTTTCTTTATCCCGTCTCTGTCAACACGTATGAAAGCAGCCCCTATACGTGATAAAAACACAACAAAAATAGCGTTTAAGTCTACCAACACGCTCAAGTCATTAGTGTTTACCAACACTAAGGGAAGTATTGATAGGTTGGACAAGTGCGATGTAGTCTACAAAATTAATTGTTTGGGTAGTAGAAATAACACCTCTTGTCTGTCGGTGTTTGTAGGCACATCAAAACAAAAATTGAGAAACCGACTCTCCGGCCACCGTTCTGAGTTCTGACATCAACAATGGGGGAGCACAAAAAACTGCACTGGCATTACATTGTATTGAAGAATCACACAAGCCAGACTTTGATAACGTTACAATACTAGACACAGAGAGAAACTACAACAAGAGAATGTTGCTGGAAATGTTGCACATTCTCAACACTGAGAACACAGTAAATAGAAGATCTGATTGTGAAAATCTCAGCAACATGTACAGCCAGCTGATCTTCAGAACAAAGATTTCCCTACGTAGTTGGTTGATATAGTTTAAACTTTTTTGTTTGCCAAATAATTTTTAATTTTAAATAGTCATGTAAATGTTTTTAACTAAATGACAGTTTCCTAATTTCAGTTTACTAATTTCATGTATTATTGTAAGTTTTTGTTTTAACCATTATGTTCTTGTTGAACATTTTAATTGACGATTGTTTTATTTATTTCCTAATAAACAGACCTGATGAAGAGCGTATCCATACTTGTATCGCAAGAATACTCAGCGTAAAATGATAAACGAAAACTTTCATACAAAAAGAGAATGATTATGATATACCGCGGTCATTCGTCGCGAATAATCAACCACAAAAAATACTGTAGACGAGATCGTATTAAAATAGGGGGAAAAAACAACAACTTCTTCTCTATGATTATAAGTTTCAATTTATTTTCTTAGCTTTACTGTGTCGCATCACACAACTAAATTGACATTAAATTCGTTTTTGCCAATCTCTTTTACATGTCGCCTCGGTATCGTCCACTACAGTTGTTCTCCCCGTTGGTCATCTATGGTCCAGCTATGGATCGTTGACCCTCTGCGGTAACCGATCACATTTACGGGAACATAAACACGCATCAAATTTTGTTAGTTGCGATGTTCCTCGCACCGCACCGACTCGTGTGCGTCTTTGGCCACCCACACCTTGCTTGCCTAGTGCAAAGGATAAAACATCGACTTAGGTGGGGCCAAAATGATGATCGTGGTTTTATAAACATAGCATTGGGTGGGGCCAACTTAATGATCGTTGCGGCTGCTGCTTTTATTTTTGGTGACGGACCTCCAAAATGTTGTTTTGCCGTCGGTAGTTTCATCTTGCAAAGAATTTAGGTTTTTTTCTTGAAGTTCTTTTTTCATGACGCATGTTGCGCTGCAACATCCTGCCGGGCCCCTGCCCGGGATAGGCAACAATGATCGTCAATTAGGAGATTATGCCATGCGAGATTCTCATGAGAGACGGGTGACGGTGACATGAAAAAAATAAAAAATGAAGGTATGGTGAATGGTGTGTGGCTATATAGTGTTGACTATTACTACTTATTTGTTTTAAGATTTATTAAATTCAGATTTAGTTTACTTTGTTAGTTTAAAGATAAATGTATAAAATGAGAAATATGTTTATGGTGTGTGTGTGTGTGTTTGAACGCTTGATACGTTTATCATTGGTAAGAAACAAAGTTTTGATATAGGACGCTTTAATGAAGCGGTTGCAGTTCTATGAATTTTGCTAACCGTCAAAGTGTGGGTGGCGTTTGTTGTTCAGGCAAGAGTACTAAATGACCAACTTTGAGATCATTATTTGGCGTGAGCCACTTTGGACGCTTTTGTAATCGAACCAGGTATTCAGATCTCCACTTGTTCCATATATCTTGGTGAATTTTTTGCATAAGCTGCCATCTATCCAAATGAGATTCCTTGAAACCTGTTAAATCTCTTTCTGGTACGGTGTTAAGTGCTGATCCAATTAAAAAATGTCCCGGTGTCAAAATTGAGAGATCATCCGGATCTTCATTCACAGGGCAAAGTGGGCGGGAGTTTAAGCAAGCTTCCACTTGCGTGAGTATGGTAGCGTATTCCTCAAAGGTTAGGGTATAATGTCCGATTATCCGTTTTAAGTGGTACTTCATGGACTTCACACCTGCCTCCCAAAGACCACCAAAATGTGAAGCAGCAGGCGGGTTGAAATGCCATTTGTGTACCGTTGTCTTGAAGATTCCTTGCAATGACACTTGTCCATTGCTTTGGCATGAAGGATTTTTCTGATTCCATGACATTTAAAGCTCCCTTGAAATTCGTACCACAGTCACTGTACAAATTCGAACATATTCCGCGGCGAGCAGTGAAACGCTTAAAGGCTGCGATAAATGCGGATGTAGTATAGTCGCTGACCAGTTCGATATGAACTGCTTTGGTGCAAAAACATACGAAAATCGCTATGTATGCTTTAGTAATTTTGCTACATCGGCCTTTCCAAGCTTTGAGTTGCACTGGGCCAGCATAATCAACACCTGATGTTTGAAAAGGACGCGCTTGACTTACTCGCAACATTGGCAAATCGCCCATTTTCTGCTGCATCCCTGTTGCCTTGAAGCGGTAACATCTTAAGCACTTGTGGATACATTGCTTTACTGCTGATTTCAAGTGTAGAATCCAATATTCCGATTGAAGTGTTGCCATCATCAGTTGTTGACCACCATGGAGAGTTCTCATGTGGGTATCATGAACGATGAGCGACGTGAGAAAGTTACTTGACGGGAGTATTATCGGATGCTTTTGTGAATAAGGTAAGTTAGCATTTTCTAGACGACCTCCAACTCGTAAGATATCTTTTCATCCAAGAATGGCGAAAGTTTCGCTAACTTGCTTTGTTTGGCGACTATTTCTCCCTGACTAAGCTTTGAAATGTCTTCGCTGAAATGCTCTTTTTGAACAAAAGCAATTAGACGTACTCGAGCAGAAGAGATTTCATCCAATGAAAGTGGTCCCTGCACACGGGTTTCTAATTTTTTGGCCTTAAATTGAAAATTTTTTTAAGAATCGACGCCAGTATGCTGCCGCTCGATATAACCGATTGAGAGATGAAAAACGATTGAACAGAGGTTCATTTGATTTAAACGTCGTGAAATGAACACATAGCTGGAAAACATTAACTATGGGGTACCCAGATTCCATCAAATTGCTTTTGGATTTTGAACATACCGGTTTTTTTAATTCCAGTTCAGTAGGTTTGACTTCCAAAGACGTATACATACTTTCATTGAATGATTTCAAAAATTCCGGACCATGCCACCAATGTCGATTCTGGATGAGATCATTGGAAGAGACTCCTCGAGAAGCAATGTCCGCTGGGTTGTCTTTCGATGAAATGTAATTCCAATTGTTCGAATCAGTAAGTTCTTGGATTTCTGCCACCCTATTAGCAACAAACGTTGTCCTTAAGTATGGTGGGCTCTTAATCCAAGCTAAAGTAATTTGAGAGTCGCACCAAGTGAACATTTTTGCAGTTTGTAGTTCCATCGTGTCCACAGTATTACCTAGCAGCTGTGCCAACAATAGAGCTCCACAAAGCTCCAACCGAGCTAAGGATTTGGTTTTAAGAGGTGCCACTTTAGTTTTTGACACGATGAGATTGATGAACGTTTCATTTCCGGCGGTAACTTTGAGGTATATTGTTGCCGCATATGCCTTTTCAGATGCATCGCAGAATCCGTGGACTTCGATTTGTGATTTGTTGGTGAAATTAATCCAGGGTGGGATCTCGATGGCACCTAAAAGCTTCAATCCAGATTTGAAAATTTCCCAAGCAGAAATGATTGATGATGAGAGTTCAGAATCCCAGGTTTGTTTGTCTTTCCAAATATCTTGCATGATTATTTTTCCAACGATGACGCAGGGTGCTATCCAGCCCATAGGATCGTATAGACGAGCAAGATCAGATAAAATAGTTCGTTTTGTTGTTTTTTCATGTTCCGGAAGTGAGATTTTGAATGAGAACATATCCTTTGCAGGATGCCACTGGATGCCAAGGGCCTTGATCGCATTTTTCTCATCGTATGATAATGGTACTTGTACTTCCCTATCTTCCTCTGGCACATTCATCAATAAGTCTTCGTAGTTACTTGCCCATTTTCTTAATGGGAAACCTCCTTTCTTTAACATTGTTATGAGCTGCGTCTGCATCTCCAATGCTTCTGATACTGAGTCTGCTCCATGAATTACATCATCGACGTAGAAATTTTTTAGGGCTATTTTCGATGCGATAGGATAATCATCGTGCTCATCAGCTGCCAGTTGTTGATGTGTTCGGATGGCTAAGTACGGTGCAGAGGCAGTACCGAATGTAACTGTGTTCAGACGATATGCTTTCACTTCTTCTCCTTCGACATCTCGCCATAAAACAAGTTGATACATTGAATCACCTGGAGTGACCCAAATTTGCCTATACATTTTTGTTATGTCGGCTGTAAACGCAACTTTGTATTTCCTAAACCGTGCAATGTGGTCAAAGATGTCATGCTGAAGTCTAGGACCAACATAAAGATGGTCATTGAGTGAAATACCATCAGATGTTTTACAAGACGAATCAAAAACAATCCGCAATTTTGTGGTTGAGCTGGCTTCTTTCACTACTGCATGGTGAGGTAAGAAATAGTGAGGGGTGTTTAGTGCACCGAATGATACTTCGGTCATATGCCCAAGCTGTTTGTATTAATTAAATACCTTTGTGTACTCTTCTCTAAAGAGTGGATTTGCTTGGAATTTTCGTTCTAACTGTAGGAATCGTACAAAAGCTGATCTCTGAGATAGACCTATAGACGGATATTTCGCTTCCTTGAACGGAAGCTGGACAACGTATTTTCCATCCCATTGCCTTTGATGTGTTCTGCAAAATTGTGTTTCACAGTCTTCTTCCTCTGGAGAGAGAATCTTTCGACCTTGAACTTCTTCAAGTTCCCAAAACTTCTTTAGCGTATGGTTTAAGATCTCAGGTTCAGTGTCGATGTGAAAGGCTTGTACTTGAGGGTGGCCATAGGGTGTAACTCCTCCAGACAGAACGCACCCAAGTTCCGTCTTTTGAGCGATAGGTGTACCTTGCGGTCCTTTTATTAATCCTTCAAGGATAATGGATGAGTACGCATCGCTGCCTAATAAAATATCAATTTTCATTGGTTTGTCGAATTTAGGATCTGCAAGTTGTATATTCTTGAGATGGTTCCAATTTGATACAGGTATTTTATGGGTCGGAAGAATCGCTGAAAGTTTGGGAAGGACCAAAGCATTCAACTGAAGAGTAAAGTCTTCATTAACGTTTGATGAAATCGTGAGAGTGACCTTCAAATTTAAGGTACTTGCATTGCTTTCTCCAACGCCAATGACTTTTACACAATGCCTTTCTTTTTTCAAACTAAGAAGTTGAGCAGCAGATTCAGTAATGAAAGATGATTCTGATCCCTGATCTAATAATGCTCGCAGCAGTAACGGTTGGCCAGCAGGTGTCCAAACCTTGATAAGAGCCGTGGCCAGAAGATCAGGAGCAATGTCGTTTTCGGCCAGGCACACGTTGTTTGCGGAGGCAATTGAAGGAGGTACAGAGATTTCAGAAGGGCTCGATTGGACAGAGAAAGAAGAGGAGGAAGTTGCATTGTTTGGTTTAGCTGCGTCATTCAAATGCAGCAATGAGTGATGTTTTTGATGGCACGTAGAACACGAAAATGTGCTTGAGCAATTTTGAGTGAAATGTGCACTTGAGAGACAGTTAAAGCATAAGTTATTCTTTTTAACAAAATCATGCCTTTTCGTTGCATTAAATGCTTCGAATTTAAAACAATTCCGAATAGAATGTAAGCCTTGACATAGCGAGCATTTATTAACAGATTTGGAGTTCTGAACACGAACCGTGTTGGACGAAGTTTTTTTTTGCTTTTTGGTTAATTAACACTGTGGGGGACTGCCCGATGATATCTAATGTTCTTGATCTCATTAAAATAAAATCTTCTAGGACGCTATACTGCGGGTAGTCAACATGCGTTGAAATGTGTGCCTCCCAAAGCGCACGCGTTGTATAGGGAAGTTTCTGCACTGTATGAAATATGAGAACGTCTTCCCACGACCCTATTGGTACTCCAAGATTTTTCAACGATTGTTTTGCTTCGTTTGTCGTATCGACTAAAATTTTGAGGTCGTCTGATGATTCTCGAGTTATTTTAGCTTGATCGAAAAGAAGTTTGAACTGATTATCTTTCAATAATCTGACATTTTGATATCTTTTCACTACCAATGCCCACGCGGATTCGAAACTTGTGTCTGTATTTCGGAGTATTCTGGCTGCCTCCCCAGATAAATTACTTTTCAAATAATGGAGTTTATGAGCATCAGATATTAGAGTGTTCTTATTCACTATCGCCTCAAACAACCCCTTAAATTCTGGCCACATTTTAAGCGAACCATCAAAAGTTGGTATTTTAATTGGAGGGAGTTTAAGTTCTACCGACGGGAATTGTGCATTTGATCCGTTCAAAGATTTGTTGAGTAGGGTTTGACTTTCAATTTTTGAAATCTTCTCTTTTAACTCACATGAATAACTAAAATAGATTTCTTTTAATTTATGAAAAATAAGTGCATCCATATAGCTAACTTTTGCTTCTTCCGTAGGAGATTCAACTATTTTTTGGTGAAGTACTCTTGCTTCATCGAAATATGTTTCTAAATTAACTAAACGCGCCTCATTGATGTGTATCGATTTTTTTGACTGCTCTAACTTTTCATACGCTTTAGCATCTGCAACTAAATCTTGCAAAATACTCTGAACAGCATCTATCCAACCAGAAAGTTTACCTTTACTCATGATGAAGTCACAATTTATTTAATAATTTGGAGATCAGATGACACACAACACACGATTTAAATTAGGATCAACTGTGATCAATTAATTAATATATAAATAATGTTTAATTAAAAGCCACACACCTGTAATCATGCGTTGCTCCCTCGATGAACCAGCGCAGCGTCTTATAAAGCAGGTCTTAACAACTGGATGTCTTGAATTGACCGGACGAATGTTCTTTAATTTGTACCACGGGCAAACACGAATGTCTTTCTGTTAAAGTTCTACCACGCACAAACACGATTGTCTTTCTGTTTAATTTCCATACTCGAAACGTCGTTAACAACCATACAACAACATTGTTTTTATTGACCTTGAGCCTGCTGAAAAACAAATTTATTAACTTTCAAAAGGTCGCATAACATTTATCTGAATTCTTCTTTTACCCCTTCTGATGATTTTTTCTCTTTCATAAACAGTTTAGTTAAATCTTCGTAAGATTCTTAATGGACTTCAAGCCACTAGAAAAGGCCTTAGATAATTTAAAACGATTATATAAAAATTTAAAAAAAGACCCCAAACAGTAAAAGGAGAACAAAAGGAGCAAATGCAAAGCTGAAAGAAATTTCAAATTTATGGGTTGAGTTCATTCAAGAATTTACCATTTGTAATCAAAACGACTTAACTGAAACAGAACACGAATATTTAACAAAACTGACTTCCGAAGAATATAAACAACTATCAAAAGACTGTAACGAATTCTGGTTTTTTATTTAAATAAACACTAGTAAAACAGAAAAAAAATTATTTTCGGGCACGAGATGGAAATTATGGGTTGGGGTCAAAATTCTGCCGGGCTCAAAATTCTTTTTTCAAAATTCTGCTTTCACAATTTCAAAATTCTGCTTTTCAAAATTCTGCTTTCCAGAATTCTGCTTTTCATAATTCTGTTTTTCAAAATTCTGGATACCAAAATTCTGCCAATTATATAGAAAAAGAAGGTTTGGAAAATGTTAAAAAGCGCGCGCTTTTTAACATTTTCCAAACCTTCTTTTTCTTTATAATTAGCAGAAAATTGATAATAATTGCAAACTCTTGCTTTCTAAAGAATTTCAAAGTAGGGAAGTAGTTTTTTGATTTCCTCATTGTCGCTCTCCTACTCAAAAGAATAACATAATTCAGTTAATTTATGATAAAACTGTGATAAGACTAGAGATGCAATCCCAAGAACGCAAAACAATGCAGAGGCTTGGAATCGTCAGCTTAAAGCAATAGTTGCCCCAGCCCGTAGCCACGCAGGTGTTTATAAACTTATTGGAAACCTACGAAAGGAGCTTATCAGTGCCAAAACAAAAATTTAGCCCACGAAGCATGGGAAGAGGATAAAGGAAATAAGAAAGACTATAAAGCGCGAGCTTAACATTTTCTAAACCGTATTTTTCTTTATAATTGGCAGAATATTGATAATAATTGCAAACTCTTACTTTCTCGTCGCTCTCCTACTTTGTTTTTGTTCTTCTGCAAATAAAAAAGAATATGAAAAAAAGCGAATTTTTTCTTTTGGAAGCCAGAATTTTGGAAAGCAGAATTTTTGTCAGCCAGAATGAAAAAAGTACAGAATTTTGAAAAGCAGAGTTTTCGTTTTAAAAGCAGAATTTTGAAAAACAGAATTTTGACCCGCTCCCGGAAATTATTTTAAATAAACAATACTTATGACTGATTGAGGAAGATGTTGTCAATTTGACATATAAAAATTCCTTAGTAGGTTAGGTCAGAAAGTGGTTAGGAAAGAGAAAAATGGTTAAGGCATATGCTAAGATCTTTTATAAGGTACATGTTATAAATGTTGCTAGGAATGAAGATAGGAAATGTTTAGAGTAGGGAGAAGAGAAGAAAGAACGTTATGACCTCTCAAAGAAGCCGTGAAGAATAACATTGATAATCTGAATCCGTAATTTGACTTTGTGTTGTTTGCGTCATTAGCAAGTTCAAAGTCAAAAGGACCAGAAGTCCTAAGTTAAACACGTAAAGAAATTGGTTATTCTTTTGATGAAGGTCATTTCGTTTTGGTAAGATTATTTTACAAATAAATATTTTTTAAAGTGTATAACGTCTAATGATTATAGATATTAGGAAAATTTAGTACTTGCTAAGAAGTAAAGGTGCTCAAGAGGCTTCTGCAGAGAATAAAATATATTTAGCTACTATAAATAATCAGGTAAAATTTTCTTTCGTTGAATGGTTTGTATATACATAGGTATGTACATAGGAAGCGAATTATCAGTTTATAGGAAGAAAGTGCACTTAATTCAATAAGTGGCAAGCTGCAGTATAAACTAGCCTGCAAGGTCAGAAATTGGTTATTCTTTTGATGAACGTCATTTCGTTTTGGTAAGATTATTTTACAAATAAATATTTTTTAAAGTGTATAACGTCTAATGATTATAGATATTAGGAAAATTTAGTACTTGCTAAGAAGTTAAGGTGCTCAAGAGGTTTCTGCAGAGAATAAAATATATTTAGCTGCTATAAATAATCAGGTAAAATTTTCTTTCGTTGAATGGTTTGTAGCCATACTAATTTTCTTGTATGGTACCAAGAGTACCTGCATTTATTCACATAGGAAGCGAATTACCAGTTTATAGGAAGAAAGTGCACTTAATTCAATAAGTGGCGAGCTGCAGTATAAACTAGCCTGCAAGGTCAGAGGGCGGCCGTGGTGCAGTGGTAGAGTGTTTGGTAGAGAGGCCGGATGCGTGGGATCGAATCCCGCTCTGGGCATCTACTTTTCTTTCAGCCTCCCAGTTTCATATGGACGCCGCCCTTGAGGTTATATATGTGAAATTAATAACAACTTATTTCCAACTACTGCAACACAAAATAAAGGGAAGGCTGCTACTCTGGTAGTACAATGGACTGGATATTAGGTCTGAGTTCTCCAGATTAGCATATAAGCCTCCTCTTAAAAAAAAAAAAAAAAAAAATAAAAAAAAAAAAAAAAAGCCTGCAAGTAGGCTCTTTGTCGAGAAACCTATCAAGGCTTCGTAGTGCGGAAGGAAAGGCTTCGATTAGAGATCTAAAGGAGACTGGTTTGAGACCGCTGGAGGCAACCAGAAAATTTATTTTAATTTGTGTAAAAAAAGTAACACATCTCAACAGTGAGATGTGTTACTAGTCGGACGTGCTTAACAGACTGGCAGTGTAAATTGAGTTTAAAGTGGTGATATAAGTACTCCAAGTTTTGTAGTCTAAACTAAGATAAATAAGTTTCTGCCAAGTGTTTTTATACTACAATTTCAACTCAAATCAAGTGGGTTTCTAGCAATTAATCAATTAATTGGATTATTAAAATCCTCTACCCAAATTGACAATCCTACAAACTATACCCATCCCACTCACCGAAATTGTTTAATACATACAGTCTAAGTGTTCCCCTTAAATTTACATACCTTCACATAATTTCTTTATGGGTTCAAGAGAAGGTCTACGGTCGTCTGATTCTCCATCATACGCGATGTCAGCATCTTCAAAAATATCAACACCGACATCAAAAGCACAAACACAAACACAATTAAATCCAGCAAAGTCCAGTAAACAAAAGAATTGTACACAAGAAAATTCGAACATGATGGATATAACCGCTATACTTGAGAAATCTTTGCAAACACAGTTTATTATGCTCGTGTCACAAATTACGTCACAGATTGCAGAATCTGAAAAAAGAATCACTGAAAGAATTAGTTCTGACGTATCAGATCTAAGACTCTCCATAGACAACGACAACAACAACAACCGCCGCCGCAGATGCATAATCTTATGATGAATTGTTCTTTTTCTTTAAATCTTATACTTGTTTTTTGCTTTTTATATTTTACTTATTTGCAAGCCATTATCTATTTTGAAGTTTTTATTTTACTTCTATTTTCTTTGAATATTTGTGTCTATTTTGAATTACATATTCTTATTACTTCTTTCAAATGTACTTCTTTCTTATCTCTTTTCTTTTCTTCTGCTTTTAACCTTACTCCCCATCGCCTCTCCCCTCAAAATCCAGTAGTTACTTTTGATGTTTTCATGATTGCTCACTTTCTTGAACGTGTAGTGCAACGCCTGGTGCTACCTACGGGTCATCAGCTGTTATCTGTAAACCTTCATGGAAGACTCGAATGATGAAAATAATAGGAGTTTCATAGATGCTATCAGTAGAGATAATACGCGTAAAATGATTAATGTGTTTTGTAGTCAGCACAACGGGCTTCAAGTATGCCACCTCAATGCACAAAGTTTGAGATCAACAGGAAACTTGGAGGAATTCAGATACCTGTTTGCGGGATGAAAAGTTGATGTGATATGCGTTTCTGAGTCCTGGTTTTTGAGTGATGTTGCTGACTCAATATATGATCTTATAGGTTATAAACTTTTCCGATCCGATAGAACATATCGTGTTGGTGGAGGTGTGGCTGTTTATGTTCGTGAAAGCTTAGATTGTCAACTTGTCAGTAAGGTTTCAGAATGCTGTGAAATTCAATACGTTTTTATTAAAATTACTTGCAGGCTTAACAAAATTTTATTAGGATCTGTATATAGACCCAACGCATGTTGAAATTTCTCCGCTGACTGCAGTTTTAGATGAGCTAACGCACATATCACCGTTTGTAATTATGTGTGGCGATTTCAATAGCAACATTTTAGTAGAGTCATCGTTCGTAAATAGTATGAGTGCACTCAATCTAATTCCGGTGAACACTTCCTTTCCAACGCATTTTACTAGAGATACTAGTACACTTCTTGATGTATTCTATGTGAGTAATCTAAACAAAGTTCTACATTTTAATCAGCTTTCAGCTCCATCTTTCTCCCGACATGACATGATTCATTTAACTTTTCAATGTGATATGGTTAATACAGAAAACATTATTACTTTCCGTGACTTTAAGAACATTAACATTGACCAATTGGAAGTTGACTTTTCTGTTGTGGATTGGGATAGAATTTATAGAATGCCTTATGTAGATGATCAAGTTAATTTCTTACAAGATAACATTAGAAATCTTTTTAATACTCATGTTCCACTCATAACCAAATTAATAAAACCCAGAGAATACGCATGTCCTTGGCTAACTACAGATATCAAAAAACTAATTATTCAAAGGGAAAAGGCGTACAATCGATGGAAAAGGTTTCGGATAGACATATTGTACAATACTTATCGTGTATTAAGAAATAGGGTTACTTGCCAGATACGGGAGCCAAAACGGCGTTTTTATGCTCCTCGCTTGAATCCAACACAAGCTAAACATAATCTATGGAAAAATTTAAGAAAAATCGGGATAGGCAAGGGCATAAAGAGAAATGCTGCCAATATTGGTTGTAATGAATTAAATAGATCTTTTGCCTCAGTTTCCTCCCTTATTGGTAGCAACCCTTGTAATATGAACTATCCATACGGCGAAGTCAGTTCAGATAGTTTTAATTTTATTCCTAATTTTAGCTTTTCAGTTGTAGATGAGGCGGACGTCTTAAGCAGTAAACTATCTGTAAAATCCAAAGCGACTGGTTTTGATGATATAAGTCCAGTTTTTATTAAGCTTATTTTACCCGGTATATTGAAATATATAACATATACATTTAATTCAGTTCTCACGACTTAAGTTTTTCCCCTGACCTGGAAACGCGCTAAAATAATCCCAGTACCCAAAAACAATAATGAATTCAGACCAATTGCTATTTTATCGTTTCTCTCAAAAGTGCTTGAAAAAATTATGAGCTCTCAGATACATAAATATATTCAAAACAATAAGCTATTATGTGATAATCAATCTGATTTCCGACCTAAACATAGTTGCACAACTGCCTTATTAAATGTGACAGAAGATATCAGACAAGCTGTTGATCAGGACAAAGTGACTTTTCTAGTCCTGCTCGACTTCTCAAAGACCTTTGATACAGTAAATCACGATGTTCTGTGTACCAAAATCCGGACACAGTTTAATTTTTCCTCTCCATCCACAAAACTTATAGCCTCATACCTATGTAACAGATCCCAGGCGGTTGCTCTATAAAATTCCGTCTCTGATTTCCTTTCGCTAAGCTCAGGTGTTCCCCAAGGCTCGATCCTAGGGCCAATATTTTTTACAATGTACATCAATGATTTACCGAAATGTTTATTGCATTCTTCGGCTGATTTGTATGCGGATGACGTGCAGATGCGGTTGAGTTTCCCCTTAGGCCTTGTGGAGAACGCTGTGTGCGAAATCAATGAAGATCTGGACAGAATATCTCAGTGGTCTCGAAGGAATGGTCTCTGCCTAAACCCAAAAAAATCAAAATGTTTGGTTATTTGCAGGAAACCAGTTGATACGTGCTGTCTTCCAAACATACACTTGAGTAACAGTGTTATCGATTTTGTTGAGTCCGCAAGAAACCTTGGTATTGTTTTTAATAGAACACTTTCCAGGAATGACCACATTAGGCTTACTTTGGGTAGGGTTTATGCTGGTCTTCGAACTCTCTGGTCCACGCATTCGGTTACACCTTTAAAAACAAGACTTATTTTAGCTAAAACGCTTATTATACCAATAATGCTTTACGGTTGCGAAATTTTTAATAACTGTGATTCTTAACATAAGCGCAAACTCATAGTAGCTTATAACAGCACAGCACGTTATATTTTTGGCATAAGAAGGTATAATCACATTTCAGCTTTCTCAAAATCAATTTTTGGTCTTGACTTGGAAGATATTTTTAAAATGAAAACACTGACCTTGCTTCACAGCGTCATGCAGACGCGTCAACCAATGACACTGTTCAACAGGATCCGTTTTGCTCAATCCAGTAGATCTCTTGATCTCATTCCTATCCGCTACAATTTCTTGATTTCCGAACGACAGTTTTTTGTTCACGCGTTACGTCTATGGAACTCCATTCCTCGAGTTATTAGACTTATAAGCGGCACAGCTCTGTTCAAATATAAACTGAAGCAATTCCTGATGACACCAGGGGGTCAATTCCCGATCTGTGAAGCTGTGAAGTGAAAAAAAAAATTTCATTTCAGTTTTCACACAGTTTTTTCATTTTATCACTTCACGAACCCACCCTAAGCGATTCCCGATCTCAAAATGAAAAGCAGTTGTCAAACTGTGTTCTAAAAAGTACTAAAACGTTCTAAATGATAAATTCTGACAGTTGTCTGTCATTTTCCAGTTTTATTTTGTGTTTCTGAAAGATAAAATACGTACCTACTTCTAAAATTTTAATAATTTTTTTTCAATAATGTCCGGAATTATTGTTTAAATAATTGTAAAAAATAGACAACGGTCTGAACAAAGGTAAGATTTAGTGGTTTAATTGGATTCTGTGTTGTAATTACACTTTATTTCTTTTCTAGAAATAGACACAGGATATTGAGACGTTCTCTATTAGATGGGCAGACGGGCACTTCGTGGAGCTACATAATATAGGTTTCTTAAATAAAACAAGACGCAGAAATGCGATTCCTTGCCATGTCAAGGTCCTAAGTGCTCTGCGATTTTGGTGTTGTCAAAGCCATGGGTATGAATGGAATGAATTTGGAGAAAATTTCCAATCTAATGGAGAAATTCGAGAAGCAATTCGGGGACTTAGATGTGCAAAGTTCCGTGATGGAGAACACTATGCCAGATACAACGACCACATCAGTTCCACAGTGTAATCATTACACTGTAATGAGTGGTGTTGATCTGTTAATAGCTTGTTACAGCAAGTCGCTGATGGGGCAAGGTCAGTCATTTGATTTTTGATTTTAATTTTGCTACACAAAACATTTGGTCGACCATTGAATTCTTTTCGTTTGTGTTTTACAGTTTGGAATTGAATTTGGAACTGCCAAGTGGTCCACAAGGCTCGACAGAGTGTACATAAACCGCCGTCTCCCAGTTGCAGGACGAGCTTACTCAGTGCTTGGCTCGCCTTCGACAAGCCGAATAATCAATACATTCGTTCCATGTTTATACATATGTACGTGTTTATTTGCTAAGAAAGTCCTTAAAGGACACATACAGATTTATTTTCATATATTATTTTGACTTTTTGTCTACTTAGTCGTAAGCTTACAAAGAAATATTAAACAAAAACACACTTTTTGTCTGCGTAAAATCTATTCAGTCGTTTAATTGGGCAAATTGTGTTCTGCTGGTGCCACCGGTTGTTGTGCCTGTTGTTTTTTCTTCCCACGTTTTTGTTCCCGGGACCTCTTCCACAAGTTTCACCCGGCATTTTTGGTTTCGGTTTGGGACTGCATTTAAGTTCAGTTTTACGGGTTCAATCTTTTCTAAAGTATTTCTACATTTCTTGTTCGTCTCTTTAATATTTTCTTGGTATTTGTTATTCTGGGAATTAGGAAAATAAATGCAAGGAAATGGAAAGAAATGAGGTTTTGTAAGTGCTCACCGGAGAACCAAACTTTCGTTTTCTGTTTGGATGTCTTGAGACTTACGATACAGCCGCTCGACAAGGATTTTATATTTTTGTTGGTTGTCATGATTTATCATTCGTATTTTTCACGAACCGATGTGACAATGATAAAAATTTTTTCATATGAAAAAAATTTGACATTTGATTTATCATTTTCAGTCATCGAGAATCGGATTTAAAGTGAAGCTGTGATAAATGTCTTCACTTCACAGCTTCACAGATCGGGAATTGACCCCCAGGACGATGACTGGTTTCTGAATTTCTTTTCCTTTCCCTCCCATTACTCTTTTCCCTTTTTTATCTCCTTTTTTTTCTCTTTTTCTATTATTTCTTTTTTCTCTTTTGTAAATATTATGTAAATTAAACAATTAAAACATTTACCTAAAATCAGATTAGATATTCTAGATAATCTATGAAACCTGTAATATAGAACAAGCCAAAAAAAAAAAAAAATTAAGTTTTATTGTAGAAAGGAACGTTGTCAATGATTTAATGTAACATATTTCACTTAAAATTATAAATTGTAATTGAACTTTAGTCGAAGCTTGCACTACTTTTAAAAGATACTGTATCTTACTGTGTAAGTTATGTAATAATAATAAATTACTATTTGAATTTGAATTAGTGTGTGCTCGGTTTTTTCTGTCTTTATAAATAGGGTGGCGCAACAGAGCGAGGAGCCCCAGGGCCTAGGGCGTTTCTCACAACCATGCCTTGTGAGGGAATGGTCCCCTACCTACAATTTTTTCCCGTTTCCGAACGGCTAATCGAGAAAGCGGTTTTCATGGAAATGAATACTAACGGAGGACTTGCCAATTCCTCGCCAAAGGCGATACCCGCGAAGACATTTATGCCTCTGTTGGGATTCGAACCACGAACCTCTGGATTAACAGGCGGACATGCTACCTATCATCACCACGGGTACCACGTGATAAACATGCTTAAGCTAAAAAGCGTCTGGCAGAAGGCTGAAACCAAATCGTCTTGGACCGACTTTTTTGTAATCAGAGAAACTTTTCTGATGTTTTGGCATACCACTTTCTTGGTTATATGTGATAGGAAAAAAGATATCAGTACTTTAAGTTGAAAAATGTATTTTACTTAAATGTTAAAGAGGTCTGGAAAGCAGAAGACTGAAACCAAATCGTCTAAAACACACTTCTTGTTTAAAATCAGGGTAACTTTTTTTATTTTTCCACTTTCTTTATTATATGTAATGGGCAAAAAGTTATTAGTGCTTTAAGCTGAAAATGCACTTAGGTTAGGTTAGGTTGAATGGGGGGTGCAGCCACAAGTGGCAACACCTCACTCGGATCTCTAGGATCCATTGTGCTCCCCGGGAAAACAGAGGATGAGGAAATGGGAGAATTGGAAGTGTAAATGGTTATTGTGGTAGGTAACTCCCACTGAACCATTTGGAGCCCTGAGTGAATTTCAGGACGTTGCTCAGTGGGAGATTTGAGATGTCGCCCAGTTCGTCGAAAAAGTATTCTCCGAGGGTTTTTTTCCGAGTGTGGGCCAAGCTAGGACACTCACAGAGGAAGTGGAATGATCCCTCCTCCGCCTCCTCATCTTGGCATCCTCTACATAAGTCGGATGTGCTAATGCCCATTCTCATCATGTGGGTACCCAACGAGTTGTGTCCCGTGAGAATGCCAATCAACAGAGAGAGCCGAGGTCTGCTTAGCTGGAGTAGAAATTCTGTTTTTTTCTTGGAAATATCTGGCCAAAGGTTTCTAGAGACTCGGCATGTTTCTAAAGAAGACCACCTGTCATTGGCGGTTTTTAGAAAATTGTGTTTGATTCTGTTTTTTTCTTGCTCAAGTGGCCTTAGAACTGAGGTGTTCGCTTCGCTGGGTTCGAGTGTTGACCCGATTTTAGCTAGCTTATCCGCCATTTCATTACCAATTATGTCACGATGTCCTGGAACCCAGGTTAAACTAACTGTGTTTGTTTCGCTGAGCAGTCTTAGGTTACTGCGACAGCAGTTTACTAGTCTGGATTTTGTGATAATGGATGAGATAGCTTTAATGGCCGCTTGACTGTCTATAAAGAAGTCAATATTTTTGTTGATCAGGTTTTGCGTAGCTAAGTGCTTCGCGGCTTCGCACACTGCAAGTACTTCTGCTTGAAAGACACTGCAGAAGTCGGGAAGCTTTATTGATCTATTCATGGTGGGGTAGTCTGAGAAGATACCTGACCCTACCCCTTCGTCCGTTTTGGAACCATCTGTGAAGACGGAAATGTGATTTTCTTTTATAACCCTGTTTTCCTCCCAGCTTTCTCTTGTCGGAAAGACTGTTAGGGCCACTGGATTGAAGTCAATATGCGGGGGGGTATAGTCTGTTTGAATGTCTATGTTTGTATGGTTCATGATGGTTCTATGGCCTGATATGCCTGTTTTCCAATTGTTGCATTGTTTGAGTCGCAGTGCGCTTTTGGCCGCCATCTCCTTAGTAAAAAGGTCTAGGGGGGCTAGCGACAGGAAGGTTTCCAGAGCTGCAGTTGGTGTTGTTCTCATGGCACTAGTTGAGCCAATGCATGCAAGCCTTTGGATTTTGGTCATGGTCTTAAGGTTTGTAGCCTTCTCTAATGATGGCCACCAGACTAGACAGGCATATGTGAGGATTGGTCTTATTATGGATGTATACATCCAGTGAATGGTTTTGGGACCAGGTCCCCATTTTTTCCCAAAAATTCTACTACAAGTGTAGAAAGCGATTTGAGCTTTCCTTTCTCTTTCTTTTAAATTTTCTTTCCAGTTAAGTTTACGATCAAGGACAATTCCGAGATATCTTGCCGTACCAGATAAGTTTATTGGTATACCATTAATGGAGGGAGGAAGTATATCTGGAATGTTACGTTTTCTCGTAAACAGAACAAGTTCTGTTTTAGTAGGGTTGACGTTTAGCCCACAGTTTTTTGCCCAGCTGGTGAGCTTGTTTAGAGCTGTCTGGAGAAGTTCACAAAGGGTGGTTGTGAATTTTCCCGAAGTCATGATGACGATGTCATCGGCATAGGCTACTGCTTTTATTCCGCTCCTGTCAAGTTTAACCAGGATTTGGTTAACTACTAGGAGCCAGAGTAGCGGGGATAGCACTCCTCCTTGAGGTGTACCTCTACATGTTTTGACTTTTAGGGTACTTGCACCCATTACTGCTTTTACTATTCTCGTTTGGAGCATGGAGTCGATCCAGTTTGATAGCGTTGGCTCGATATTTATGGAACTTAATGCCATGCGAATGGCACTGTATTCAACGTTGTTGAAGGCCCCTTCTATATCGAGGAATGCAGCCAACGTATACTCTTTATATTGGATTGACTGTTCAATGGTTCCGACTACTTCATGAAGTGCAGTCTCCACTGATTTGCCCTTTATATATGCATGTTGGGCTGTGGAGATCACATTGTTATTCAGTTTTGTTCGGATATGCGTTTCTATAAGTCTTTCTAGGGTCTTAAGTAGAAAGGAGGATAGGCTTATTGGTCTGAAATCTTTGGGTTCAGTGTGTGAGGGCTTACCGGCTTTGGGAATAAAAATGACTTTAACTTCCCTCCAACTAGTTGGAATAAAGGTGAGGTTTAGACAACCTCTGAAAATTTCCACTAGAATCGGCACAATCAAGTCTTTAGGGCTTTGGAGCATCATTGGAATGATACCGTCCGGACCTGCAGATTTGTATGCTGAGAATGAGTCAATGGCCCACATTACCTTCCTATTATCTACTAATAAATTTCCTATGCTGGATATAACGTTAGCGTTGGATATAACGTTAGCGTTAGGGTTTCCGCGTTCTGGGGATGTCATTTGAGAACACCCTGGAAAGTGGGTGTTCATGAGTGACTCTAGGGTTTCTGAGCATGAGTCAGTCCATGTGTTATCAGGTCTTCTAAGAAAACTAGGGGAATTTTGGACCTTGGACATGACCTTTCTTAGCCTTGCTGCGTCATTTGTGCACTCAATATCTGAGCAGAAGTTGCGCCAGGCTGCTCTTTTTGCATAGGTAGTTCTATTTTTGTATTCATTTTTACTGATCTTGTATAGGTCCCAGTCAGCCGAAAGGTTGCTAAATTTTGCTCTATTGAAGAGCCTCCTAGAGTTCCTTCTAAGGATCGATAGTTCGTTTGTCCACCATATGGGGTTGGATCTACCTTTCCCTTTGGATAACGGGCATGAGCTTTCGTAGGCATTGATTATGTCTGACGTTAGCTTGTTTACCTGTGTCTCTATGGCTAGGCAGTTAAGCAAAGGCTGATTATTGTTCTGGCTGAGAGTTAGGGCCAGTTTTTGGTTATAGAGACCCCAGTCAGTTTTCCTAGGGTTTCTATAAGGGATAAAGTTTTCAGATTTGTGTTCTATTTCACTTAAAAATGTTAAAATGCGTCTGGCAAGCAGAAGGCTGAAACCAAATCGTATAAGACCGACTTTTTTGTAATTAGGGGAATTTTTCTGATGTTTTGGCGTACCATTTTCTTGGTTACATGTGATAAGAAAAAAGTTATCAGCTAAATTGAAAAATGCATTTGAAAAATGTTGAAATGCGTCTGGCAAGCAGAAGGCTGAAATCAAATCCTTTTGCACACACTTTTTTGTAGTCGGGGGAGCTTTTGTGATGTTTTGGCGTACCTACCATTTTCTTGGTTACATGTGATAAGAAAAAATTTATCAGTACTTTAAGTTGAAAAATGCGTTTAAAAAAATGTTAAAGTGCGTCTGGCAAGCAGTAGGCTGAAAATTAATCGTCTGGAACACACTTTTTTGAAATCAGGGTAAATTTTCTTATTTTTTGGCGTACCACTTTCTTGGTTATATATGTAATAGAAAAAAAGTTATTAGTGCTTTAAGCTGAAAAATGCACCTGAAATGTGTGTTAAAATGCGTCTGGCAAGCAGTAGGCTGAAACCAAGTCGTCTATGACCGAATTTTCTGATTTTTTGATGTATCATTTATGTGGTTATCACTTCGACCTCAAAATCTGTAAAATTACCATTTTCGAACACCCACCCCCGCCCCGGCTGAAAAAGAAACCTGCCAGACGGTTGAATCTGATATAATGGTGCGTGTATCTACACATATATGTGCATTATTTTTGGTTACCACTCCACTCCAAAAATTTGCTTACAGCTCTTAGACTATAAGCTCAAAATTGTTCCATTACCATAACCTAAGATGCATGACCGAACTTTGCTCGGTATTTTTTTTAATTAGCCTTGGTCCAAAAAAGTTTGAAAGTCCTTGCCTTTTTGAGTTTGATGTCGATTTTCCTCAAGGTGTTCTTGAGACGAGTAGCGGCTTCGTGGAGTATAATTATGTTGTATCTCCTCCTATACCTTCCAGAGGAAGTCGTCGTGCGTTGAACTCAGCACACTTCAATTGTGTTGTACTCTTTGATTGCCAATTCGATATCATATTACGGATGTTGTTTTGGGTCAATCAAAGTGCAATCATACAATAGTTGAATTGTGCTGACTCTTTTAACGTGCCGACGATTATCCACTGCGAATGTTTGGGCTTGCGGTCACCTAAATGACACGACAAGCGGAGTCTTTGGAAAACATTCAATGAAGTCGGTCGTTTCGCATTCTTTACACGGAAAACACTTTAACATTGGCGCAGCCGGTCCGCGAATCTCGTTTCTTTTATGTAAACTCGCGAATCTAAATTCAGAATAGTTAAAAAAAAAAAAAAAATTAATTAATCAAAGTGTGAAATCTAAATGTTTTAAAAAGAATCGCGTCGAATGTTGGGTTGTGTAGTGCTGTTGTGACATTAAAGTGAACGAAAAAAAAAAAAAAAAAAACAAAGAGCCAAAAGTATATCTGAAAAAAAAAAAGAAAAAAAATCCATCGCTGTGACAATTAAAAGTAGATACAAAGGGAGAAATACAGGTGAGTATACTTTAATGTATGTACCTATATTTTATTTTTTAGATCGTAAGTGACAAAGTTGTGTACCTATAAATTTTATTTATTTTTTTTTTTTCGGTTTAGTTTTTCAAGTCAAGTTCTTAGTCAAGTTTCGTTTCTTTCATTTGTTTTTCGTAGTAACTTTAGTTGAGGTGGTCGTTTGATTTTATTTGATTTAAAAAAGAAAAAAAATTAAATCTGTTGGTTGGCGTTAGTTAATGGCCCGCACCCAAATTGAAGCCCAACTTAACTATCTAATAGAGGAGTTAGAGTATTTTAAAAAAGAAAAGAAAGAAAATCAACGACAATTAAAGTCGGTGAATGAATTTCTTTTCACAGAATTAAGGGAAGTTTTGAATCCTGAGGTTTACAAACTGGTAAGTTTTCAGCTAACGTCTCAGTGGGGTAAATTAACTAGAGTAGAATCGACTGACGAAATCGTTAACGAATACGTCAAAGCCGTTCACGCTCTAGTAGAAAACCACGCTAAAGAGGCAGAAGACCTTAGAAAACAGCTTAAAAAGAGCGAGTTTAAGCGTAAGGAAGCTGAAAAACAACTTCTGAAAACAACAGAAGAAGCTGACCAGGAAATAGACCAGCTCACTATTGAGTTAAACAAAAGTTTAACAACTCAAAGGGAGCTAAGGGAAAAAGGTAAATCATCACCTTATCCTGACAGTTCAAAACACCTTATTCCGTTGCTCACTCCTCAACATACTTCTACACCAAAATCGTCTCTGGAAAGAAACCTGGTCAACACAGGAGTTCAAACCACAGTTGTAGAAGTATTTAAATCAAATAAAATCACTCAGGTAGAAATAGAAGAAAATTGCGAAATGCCACTTGAGAGTATAAGCAAGGTAGTTTCAAGGTTAGTCCCCATATTCAACGGGGAGAGAAATCATGAACTTTCACGAAGAGTTCATGAATTCTTAAACGCATGCGATCTGGCTTTGAAAATGGTAAAGCCAGAAGAAGAGGGGATCTTAGTGTCTCTAATCTCAACCCGATTGCAAGGCGATGCGTTTGAGTTAATTCGTTCAAACAATGTGAACACAATAGAGGGTTTGGCAAAACTGTTTAAAGACAGTTATTTAGTGCCAAATACTCTATACAATGTGATCAACGAATTAAAACAAGGCCATAAATTGTTAGGCGAAGATGTAAAAGCGTTCGCTAGACGTCTAGCGAAACTGAAAGCTACATCTGTTGAGATTATTGACTCAAGATATTCCGCAACTGAGTCAGTAGGCCTCAAAAAAGAAGTTGAAAACACGGTGTTGACAACTTTTAAAAAAGGGCTAGTCGATCCAGCTCTTCGACAGTTTATGCTGGAGAGCAAAAGCAAAGATCTCAACGAAATCTCTGAGGAAGCCTTGAAAACTTCCTTGCTACTACAGCCAAACTCGATGGGCTATATGGGAGTTGGAACAACACCAAACTTATCTTTTGATCGTATTAGCTCAATGTACCAAATTCCCGGTACTTTCCAACAAAATTACAATAGCCTGACTCAAGCATATCCATCTATGCCTTCCATGCCTCACCTTTTTAACAATTATACTACACTACCTCACAATTTACCTCAAGTGACACAAGACTACACATCTAAACCCGCACAACATCCTTCACACATCACACATAATGAAACACCTCAATACATCCAGAATTTTCAAGACCCTCCCCACTCCAGCAATAGACAGTCAACAAGGTCTGCAAATCCCATTAAAACCTGTGGATTCTGTGGTAAGCAAAATCACAGCTATGTTGATTGTAATATTCGTAAATGAACGCCATACTGCGACACTTGCGAGGACTATGGGCATGCTCAAAACAGTTGTCCCCGCTCACAAATACGAGCTACTCAGACAATAAGTCAAAGGCCTAGAGTCAAATGCAAGTGGTGTTCTAGGGTGGGTCATGTGGAGGACGATTGTTTCTCTAAGAGAAATTACCTCAAAGACCAATCGGGAAACGCCCTGGGGGCCAATTTGAATCACTAAATTGTGCCCCAGAGAATTCGCTCTCCACAAAATCAACAACGAAAAATAAAAAAAGCAATGTAGACGAAGTAAAGCCATTAGCGCCTGTATTAAACGATCGACAAAAAGAAAAAAGAACACAAAACATTGACTCGGAGGAGTTAAATTTCTTTACTTTTGAGTCGATTCGTAAAACGAAGCAGAAATCAAGGCCACTAGTTTCTGGGACAAAAATAAACCTAGGTCAGTTTGGTTTCTTATTTCTGATTTTCAATCTTCGTTTCGTTTGGAGTAAGTGCTATTCAAAGGTGAAATTCGTCTATAACTTTTTGAATGATTATTTTAAGTGTTTTGTTTTGCAGTGTTTCAACCAGTATGCTTTGCCGAAAAGTAAGAAAAAAATATTATATGCATTTAGGAATCTTCGTAAGCATGACGTGTTCGTCGAGCTGCCTATGTCAATGGCCAAGTCCGAAAAGGTACTTCTTCTGGTCGACACAGGAGCAGACTCGAGCTTACTAAAAAGAAGCTCATTAAAAAATGCTACCAATATAAATATAAATGAAACAAAGCAACTGGGTGGTGTTTTCGGTGGAGTAGGTATGACATTGGGTACAATTAAAACCAATTTACTTTTTCCAAGAAAATTTTTTACTAAGTGGAATGTTGCAGATGGACTAGAAGATATACCTGCTGATGGTATACTGGGTCGTGATATCCTTTGGAATCACTCAATCATCGACGCAGTTTCCAAAGAATAAAATTTTTGGATGAAAAAAAAGAATTTTTAATTGATCTACCTCTAAAATGCCTGCCAACAAATCCTCCTCCTATTTCTTTACTAAACGTTGTCAAGTGTAGGATTGGAGCTCGTACGCAAACTATTGTTAAAATAAAAATTCCGAATTCCAAGTCAAACGAATTCCTGATACATTCACAGGAAATTGATGATGGAATTTATCTAGGAAACACAATAGTTAAGGCACACGACAACTACGTCCATGTCCCTGTTTTGAACAGTACAAGAGAGGACTATTTCATGGATACAAGCTTCATACCTACACACTCAAATCTTAAAAATTATACAATAGTAAAAACTAATCCGGGATCGAAAATATATGCGAATTTTAAACAAAGCCACATTAAGGAACGGGAAAAGAACCTTCTATCTTTAATTAAACTAGATCATAACTTAACAAAGCAAGAAAAAAAATCTATACAAAATTTAGGCATTAAGTTTAATGATGTATTTTTACTAAAAGGTGATCGTTTAAGTTATACACCCGTGTTAGCCCACAACATACCCACCAAATCTGACCAAGCACCAATCAATACAAAGCAATATAAAACTCCGCAGATTCACAAACAGGAAATTGAAAGGCAAGTGCAAGAAATGCTTGACCAAGACATAATTTCTGAAAGTAAATCACATTGGAATTCACCATTGCTCATTGTGCCAAAGAAAATGGTTGAAGGTCAAAAACGGTGGAGGGTGGTTGTTGACTTCAGAAAACTAAATGAAGTCACAATCAAAGATGCATTTCCCCTTCCTAGAATAGAAGAAATTCTCGATCAGTTGGGCAATAGTCAGTTTTTCACCACATTGGATTTGGCAAGCGGTTACCATCAGGTGTTGATCGATCCAGCCGATAGAGCAAAAACCGCGTTTAGCACCAGTACAGGGCATTACGAGTTCAATAGAATGCCTTTTGGTCTAACCGGTGCTCCGGCAACATTTCAAAGGATCATGAATCACATTCTGACAGGTTTACATGGCATTGATTGTTTCGTTTATTTAGATGATATTTTTGTCTATGGTAAAAATCTAGAAGAACATAATCAAAAGCTTTCTAAAGTTTTGGGAAAACTTAGGCAGCACAATCTCAAATTAAATACCGAGAAATGTAACTTTCTACGGCGTGAAGTAACATATTTGGGACACGTATGTTCTGAAGCTGGTGCTTCACCCGACCCAGCTAAAACACAATGTGTTACAGATTTTCCTAGACCCAAAACAATAAAACAGGTGCAATCATTTCTGGGGCTTACGAACTACTATAGAAAATTTATACCGCAATACGCTAAAATAGCAGCCCCAATAACAAAGCTGCTGCGTAGTGAAAGTAGTTTCGAATGGTCTCCAGATTGTGAGAAATCATTTCAGTTCCTCAAGGAAGCGATTACCTCACAACCTGTTCTCATCTACCCAGATTTCACAAAGCCATTTATCCTGACTACAGATGCCAGCAACGAAGCTCTAGGAGCCGTTTTGTCTCAGGGCGAAGTGGGTGAGGATAAGCCTATTGGCCTATTGCTTATGCTAGCCGTTCGTTAGAAAAATCTGAAAGAAATTAGTCTACGATAGAAAAGGAATTGCTTGCCGTAGTTTGGGGGTATAAGCATTTCCGAACATACCTCCTTGGTCGTAATTTTACTATCTATACGGATCATCGCCCCCTGATTGGTGTTTTTAATGTTAAGGACCCAACAACGAGACTAGTTAGGTTCCATCATAAGCTGTCGTATTATGATTATAAGATAATGTATAAGGCGGGCAAAACAAACTGCAATGCGGATGCACTCAGTAGGATCCCAATAGATACTCATCCAATACAAGCTGTACCAACTAGGAGCAAGGCAAAAATAATTGAGAACAAAAAACCTCAAGAAAATAATATATTGGTTGTAACACGAGGGCAAAAACAAAGACAGTTCGAAGATAATATTCAAGCAAAAGCAACTATGGCTCCTAAACAAAAAACAACCTCTAAGGAAAAGAAGAACGACCATGCCATATCAGAACAAATTCCTGAAGGTGAAATAATAACTGATTTGTCCAAAACATCATGGAAAATCGGACCGTCTATAGGCATGGGAAATCATGGTCAAATATATTCAGCGTGCAAAGCATCGAGTTCACCAAAGAAACCGTCCGACTATGAATATGTCGTCAAAATTGAACCACATGGCAATGGGACGTTGTTTGTTGAAATGCATTTTTGTATGCACAATGCTCGTTTTGAAGACATTACACAATTCAAACAGCAGCGCGGACTTAAATCTTTTGGGATGCCTTATCTAGTTGGTAAGGGATCACACGACATTAACGATGTGAAACATCGCTTCGTTGTAATGCCACGTTATGGAGACGATATTTGGAAGCTTTTCTTGGAAAACGGAAGAAGGATTCCAGAACACACAATTTATCGTCTTGCCTCACAGATGTTGGATGTGTATGAGTACATCCACGGCCGAACGTATGTCCATGCCGATTTAAAAGGAGCCAACATCTTATTAGGTTATGGGAAAGGTGGTGCTTCCCAAGCATATTTGGTAGACTTTGGTTTAGCTAGTCACTACACCCAAAAGGATTTCAAGCCAGATCCAAAGAAAATGCACAATGGTACAATTGAATACACATCTAGGGATGCACATCTCGGTGTAGCAACAATGCGAGGAGACTTTGAGATCCTTGGGTATAATCTAATCGATTGGACAGGCGTGAGGCTGCCTTGGGAACAAGAAAACGTCCTTAAGGTCCCCATTAAAGTCCAGAAGTCTAAGGAAACTTTTATGAGAGATGTAAGTACTGGTTTGGAAAAACTATACCCAAGAGGAGTGCCAAATCCAATAATGGAATTCATGAAATACGTCTCTACTCTGGAATACAATGAGACACCAGACTATGAAAAATGCCGAAAGATATTTCAATCGGGACTTAAAGCTCTTAACGATAACAATTCAGGAGACTTAGAATTCAAACTAATGTCATCACAAGACTCTAAAAACAGGAAAGAAAATAATAACCAACTCAATGACAAAATAGTCACTGTTCCAAACAAAAGGTTTGTCACTTTAACGGATCCTACTGATATTTTAACAGTTCTCCGTGATTTCCATGATTCCCCACTTGGAGGACATCAGGGAACATCAAAGACGTTTGCACGCATTCGCTGTCAGTTTCGATGGAAGAACATGTACAAAGACATCGCAAGTTATATAAGGAACTGTGAAAAATGCCAAAAAAATAAGTCAGGGAAAATGACTAGAATGCCAATGGTATTGACAGATACCCCATGTTTTCCTTTCGAAAAGGTATACATGGACATGGTCGGTGTTCTTCCACTGACGTATTCCGGTAATAGATACATTTTAACATTCCAGGACGACTTGACGAAGTATATGACCTGTGTGGCCATCCCTGATGCTGAAGTATGCACTGTAGCAAGAGCTTTCTACGAAGAGATTGTAACAAGGTTCTGTATACCCAAAGTTCTAGTCACAGATAACGGAACAAATTTTACTTCGAAGCTTTTTTCCGAAACTTGTAAGCTTCTGGGAGTTAAAAAGATCCACACTACCGCCTATCATCCACAGGCCAACGGTTCACTTGAACGCAGTCACAGACCCTTAGCGGAATATCTAAGGAGTTTTGTTGACAATGATGATCAGTGTTGGGACCAGTGGCTGAGACCGGCAATGCATGTCCACAATAACACGGTGCATACCGCCACTAAACTGACACCAACTAAGAGCTTGTATGGTTTCGAGTTCGAGATGCCGACAAATTTAAAGAGTAAACCTAAACCTCTGCATAATGATGAAGACTATCCGAAACTTCTTCAACATCAACTGCAGAAAACTCATGAACTTGCAAGAAAGAATCTCGAACTGGCCAAGCAAAAATCGAAACAGCAATACGACCGTCAAACCACCCCTGTTTCGTTTGCAGTTGGAGCAAAAGTCATGCTTAAAAATCCAACTAGGAAAAATAAGTTCTCCCCTATTTGGTTGGGTCCCTACGAGGTGGTGTCTGTAAATGATATTGTAAATACCAATATTCAAGTAGGTAGGCAAATCAAAAGGGTACACAACAACCAACTTAAGGCTTATTGTAATGATTAAATTTGATTTCTTTAATTTTTTTTTTTTTTCTTTCTAGATTGTGGACTGACTGGTAAAAATAATTATTTTTATTTTTTTTATTGAAATATAAATTATCTTTTTACATTAAATTTATAAATTTCAATTTGTTCACTAAATTCGAAAAAAAAAAAAAAAATAGAACAAAAAGTTAGACTATTCCTGTTATACAAAAAAAAAAAGTGATAGAAGAAAAATGTATTCAATACTTAATATTAAACAAACACTTTTAAATGTTGCCTTAATGTATAAACTAATCTTTCTCGTGGCAAACATACCGAACGTCTCAACATCCCACACAACAACGACATCAGCTCCTTATCAAAAAGAAAGCATTACTTTAACTCCGGCACTATTTGAAGGCATTGGGATTTGGGAATGCTGTCTTTTTTAATAACAAATGGACCATATTCACGAAAATAAAACCCATGGATTTTTCTGAAGTTCTCGATTTTGTAAACAAGTGTGACGCTAAGATCAAACAGCTGTGCGTTCCTCTACAATCAAAATTCCAAATAAATTGCAACATGAGAACGAACGAGTTGGAAGCTATCATTTACAACCTTCGGCAAAACAACATGCGACTAAAGCGTATGGTCTCTCACCGAAGAAATAAGAGAGCTGTAGAAACAATTGGACATTTCTTCCATTGGGCTTTTGGAACTATGGACAAAGAGGATTCTGATAAGATTTATGACCATCTTGACAACTTGGATACGAACGAAAAGGAAACGCTCAACTTAATTACGAAGCAGATAACGGTGGCAAATTCCAATTTTGATAGGCTCAGTAAACCTATTAAAACATTAGCAGAAGAGGTGGAAAAAATTGGAAATAGTTTCGAAAACTTCACCACGGATATGGAGAATTTCGCGACGGCTGCAATCAAAGATTTAGCTTCGACGAAATTGAAAGTGGAGATTAACGAAATGATCTCATTAGTTACTTCTAAACTACTTGAAGTCCAAAGTCGCCAAACAACTGAGCTATCAATTTTTAACGATTTGTCCCAAAATAAGCTTCATCCCTTTATTTTGGACGCAAACAATATATCATCAGTGCTGAAGAATTCAAAGTATGAAAGAATGGTTCTTAATCCAGCCGCGTTGTTCCAAGTTGTTCGGCTGTTGACCTATCCACAAAGAGACTCAATCGTTTTAAAGATTACTGTTCCGCTACCTGAAGCCACCATGTTTTCCTTGTTCAAGGTATACCCAGTGCGAACAAAACTGGATAACCATTGGGACTTGGTTTTGGACGTTAAGACTCAATACATCGCAGAAGCAGACGATCATACCGTATTTGTCACCATGTCGCGTACAGAGTTGATGCAATGTTCCGAGGTCCCGTTCAATTCGTCAATAACGATAAAGGTATGTCAACACCAAAAACCTATACATACCAGTGGAAGCTCCGAGTGCCTAGTAGAGCTGTTGCAACATTCTGCTACCTCAAAAACGAACTGCAACTACGTCGCTGCACCAACTACAAAGGGGGTAATCACGAAGATGTCAACGAAGAACCAATGGTTTTTCAATGTAAGAGAATCGATTGCTCTCAATTTTAATTGCGATGGGGAACTGTACGCTCCAGAGCTCAAAGGATTCGGAATTCTGCACATTCTACATCCTTGCGAAATAAATACGAAGGAATTGCGTATACCATACGAGCAGGTTTGGAGTTCAAAGCTTAAGATCCATCAACCGAGAGTGAACCATTCGGATCTTATTGGACTACTAAGGGATATGCCAATCTCACAGTGAGGACCTTTTCGAAACCACCACCACTATCCCTAGGTAGTCATAGCGATATGATTGCGAGTTTGAAGGAGGGGAAGAAGTCGTTAGAAGATCTACAAGAGGAAGCAAATCAGGTCGAAAACAGAAAGCGTGTAAACAGTCAGCGATTGGAAGTCGACGTCCATCGATATTCTCTTGTGTCCATCAGTGTTCTCATAATAGCACTCGTATTGTTTAAATGGTACCTTTCAAGAAGTTCGTCTGAAAACACCGCCAACATACCGAGTCACATAACAACAAATGTAACAAACGTTGTCCCAGAAATATCCCATGCCGTCAAGATAGATGCCGTCGAGATGGATGCCCTGCCCGATCGTACAGCTGCAACAAGGAAATCGATACGAGAAGTAACGTTTGCCCGAGTTTAAAAAACTTATTTGTAATGTATAATGTAGTAAGAAAAAGAGAAAACAAAATAAATAATAATTAAATAAAGAATTGTAAAAATGAGATCAAAATAAAGATAAAAATCTTAAAACTGTTAATTACACGTTTATACAAATATAACGTTTTGTTCTATATATTCAAAAATATAAATAAAAACAAACTGTCCATTACCTCAGAAAAATGCATTGCTTACATAAAAAAAAGGGTTATTTTTGTATATAAAAGAAAAATTATAATACAATATATTAGAATGAATTAAAAACAAAAACAAAATTAAACCTATTTTTAAATATAATGCTGTTAATAATAATGTTCTTAAATAAAAAAGATAATAACGTTCCTAAATAAAAAATAAAAAAGAAAATGAAACAATTGTAATGTAATAAAAAACAAAGTAATTCCTAGAATATAAAACTATATTTGTTAAGTATTTGTAAGAAATTGTTCAATAAAAATAATTTAATCTCGTCGATTCTCATCCGGTTGATCGTGAGTTCGTCCTCCGGGTGGGGAGGGATGTTGTATCTCCTCCTATACCTTCCAGAGGAAGTCGTCGTGCGTTGAACTCAGCACACTTCAATTGTGTTGTACTCTTTGATTGCCAATTCGATATCATATTACGGATGTTGTTTTGGGTCAATCAAAGTGCAATCATACAATAGTTGAATTGTGCTGACTCTTTTAACGTGCCGACGATTATCCACTGCGAATGTTTGGGCTTGCGGTCACCTAAATGACACGACAAGCGGAGTCTTTGGAAAACATTCAATGAAGTCGGTCGTTTCGCATTCTTTACACGGAAAACACTTTAGCAATTATTTATAAGCTTTTATTTATTTAAAAGATGTTTTATGCATTATTCTAAATGAAATACGTGAGTTGAAAATACACATCTTTTGATTTTCTTGGTCTTACCTCATCAAACTAGACATTTGCTGACTTAGTGTTACAACGCTATTTACTAACAAGTTTTAAATCTGCAGTTCCGATTGCCAGTAAGTAGTATTACTACTCCCGAATAGATGTCAGGAAAAGTCGTATCAATTACACCTATTGCCGATGTCGAAAACGACATCGTAAAAAACGACACGACACAATTTGTATTCCATAAGTCGTTTTCGATCTTGTACACTCGTTTTGATGTCGTGTGCAGTAGTCTGTAAACGACAAATGTCGTTGAATGCAGTTACTCTTCATTCCATTCGTCGAAAAAATACGACGACGACGAAAAAAACGTTGATATGTCTCGTTCAAAAATTCGATCGCGACATAGAAATGGAAGGCCACAAAACAGCAAGTAACCTTGTTAAACGAATTAATTTTGAAAAATTTTATAACCAATAAAGCATTTGTTTGACTTGTATTCGAATTTGACAAACCAAAACCAGTTTGAGACGCTCGTCGAGTTGAAGGGGAGGAACGTAAAGTTAGCTAGAGGTTTTTTGAAGGGAATTAAAATAACCGACGTAAAAAAGGAATGGACTGCGATAGCGGAGCAGCTTAAAAGCAAGGGTCCTCCAGTAAGAGACGGGGACGGTTGGCTAAAGGATTGAATTACTTTTTTCAAAATACATAATATGTATTAGGGTGGTCGTTATTTTCGAAAGTTGGAATTTTTCAATGCGTACCCTTTTTTTTTGTTCCTTTACTTCTAAAAACATTACCCTATTTTTTTTTTTTTTTACGACCACATTAACACGTGCCGCATTGAGCTTTAAAGCCAAAACACAATCACGCGTCGCGTCGCGTCGACCTCACGTAGGCTTCACGTTGCATGAGAAATCCTCAAAGCGCTCTACTGTCATTCATTCGTCTAAGCTTGTGCGAAATTAAGAAAATATATGGATTGAAATATCGAACGACCATCGTCGTTATCAGAAACTATCGATAACAAAAAACGATTTTTTCCTTTGTATTGTATCGCATGCAATCTTGTTTGTGATAACATTTGCTGTTTGCTGTTTGTTGTCGATTTTTCAACATAATCGACTTTATATTCATACAAATATCAAAAATGTTATAGCAATCAATATACGGTATGAAATTATCGCATAAGTTATTGGTCGAGCACCTTTACAATAATTTGCTTATAAAATGATTTAAATGCTTCAATATCGCCCATATTGATTGACTTTATGTTAACCCATGCGGCCATGCATCGAAAATTAATCGAAATCTACAGTATTGTAATGAACACCCAACATTTATACCAATTTCCTAATCGAAAACGTTTAACCGAAAACACAACTGGCAACACTATAATGGAATGGTATAAAATGACAGGCATTGCTTGTAAGCCAGTGTGTGTGAGTGTAGAGATTTTTGACAGCAAATGTGGAAACCATGGAGAAGAAACTGGAACGCTCTAGATGAGTGTTGTTCTATATAAATAGGACCGCTGACGCAACGAGCAGTCAGTTCTGATTATAGAGTGATAAAGTTAAGAGTGAATTGTTGTGAACAAGTGATAGTCCAAAAGTCGAGTTGAGTTCAAATAAAGTATTGATACTGAATAAAAGTGGTAGAAATAAATTGAAAAGTGAAGTTTTATTTTAGCGAACTAAGCGCACGTTACATTGGTGTCAGAAGTGTAAATAAAACTTATTTGATAAAAAAAAAAAAGAAAAAAAAAAAAAAACTAGTTAAGTGCAAAAAAAAAAAAAAAAAAGTTAAATACAGTGAAAATGGGTAAGTTGTTGGAAGAGCTCAACTGCTCTGAGCTTAAAAGTGAGTTAGGTAAGCGAAATCTTTCTAGAGCGGGATCGAAGAATGAGCTCGTCCTGCGCATGCGCAACTATTTGGAACAGCAAGGGGAAGACGTAAGCACTTTTGTTTTTGAAACAGAAGTGGAAAAAGAGGAAGAAAGTGAAAGTGTCGATTTTTCTAGTATGATGAAGCTTTTATTAGAACAACAAAAGAAGCTGATTGAAGAGCAACAGCAGAATATTCTCGGACGTCTGGAAGAGCAACGAAACGATCAAAAGAAGGAACAGCTGAATGTTCTCGAACAACTTGAAACACAACGAAACGAGCAAAAGAAAGAACAGCAGAATGTTCTCGAAGAACTTGAAGCACAACGAAACGAGCAAAAGAAGGAACAACAGAATATTCTCGAAAGACTTGAGGCGCAACAGAATGTTTTAGAAGGTCAGAAAAACATTCTAGAAGGAAAATTGGGTAACATTGAGAAAAATGTATGTGCCCTTGACGAACGAGTTGAAGGTGTGGAAAAACAGCTTTCTGTTGTAGAGAATCGTTTGGAAAGCCGATACGATAACCAGTTCTCTGTTCTGTCCAAGGAATTAGACCAAATACGGAAAATAAAAATTCGAGAATCTGCTGGAGAGTTTGCAAGGAAAAAGGAGATGAAACCCCCAACATTTGATGGGCAGTCTTCTTGGCCAGTCTACAAGAGACAATTTGAGGCAGCCGCGACAACAAATGGCTGGGATGACGAAGACAAGTACATTGCACTGACTCTTGCTCTTAGAGGACCAGCAGCTGAATTACTTCAAACAGTTCCAGCTGGTAAGAGCGGCGATTTCAGTTCTCTCGTGGCAGCTATAGATAAACGCTTTGGAGATAGCCACTTGAAAGAAGTCTTCCGAGTCCAACTCAATAACAGAGTCCAGAAAAGGGGTGAAAGTCTACAGCAGCTCCAAGCAGACGTCGAAAGACTGGTTCACCTGGCATACCCGGATGCTGGAGAAGAAATCATCAACCAGCTTGCTGTTGAGTCCTTCGTTCGTGCCATTTCCGATATACATCTTCAGAGGTCTGTGCGAACTGCTAGAACACGTACTCTTTCTGAAACTTTAGCATTCGCATTGACAATCGAAGCAGCAGAACAGGCTTCTCATGGAGTACATCGACTTAGAGAGGCCATAGTCGAAGAATGCTCGTGCCAAAGATCAGAAATACAAAAGAACCAGCGGAGTGGACCAGTAAGATGTTGGAACTGCAACAAGACCGGGCACTTACAGCGTCAATGCCGGCTACCACCAAATAATACCGGTTGTCAACATTGTGGAAGCAAGAGATCCAACCCAGAGCAAGGTAACAACAACACCAGCGTTGCCTATCAGCCCGTTTCCCATCAGGGAAACGAGTAAGAACCAACTTCGAGGGGCAGAGGCTGGTTTCTTGTATCGATGGCCCCAGAACCACCATCCAGGTCTCTCAGACCAAACGAGACAACAAAAGTCTGACTGTGGAAACTACTATTAACGGGAACAAACATGTGGCTACCATCGACACCGGTGCCACAGCCTCCATAGTACGTCGAGACCTGGTAAAGACGACGTGGCTTCATAACACCAATAGCTACCGTCTAAGAACCGCAACGGGAGAAGCAGCAAGAGTATATGGAGAAGTGTGTCTTAAGATCCGACTGGCCGATCTAGTGTTTACTCATCAATTCCTGGTGGCAGATATATGTGACGAGTGCATCATTGGAATCGACTTTATGAAACAGCACGGAGTTATTTTGGACATCGGTAATCAAGTTTTGAAGTACCAAAATATGGAACTTCCAATGACCTATTCGAACGAAAGTACGTCGACACTGAGGACTGTCATCACGGAAGATCTGATTCTGCCTCCTTCTTCTGAAGTGTTCGTTTGGACAAAACTGGAAGGTGAGTTTGGAAGCCTTCGTTACCTCATGGTGGAACCAGGCCCAGAGTGTTCCTCCCAAAGCGTCATCATTGGGAAGACACTGGTAGCACCGAAAAACAAAATGGTCCCCGTACGATTACTAAACACCAGACCGTACGATGTAAGGTTGAAGAAAGGAGAAGTCGTTGGACGTTGCGAATCGGTTGCAGCAATTACGAAGATCACAGACGAAGCCCCGAGAAAAACTATAACTCCGGAGGAGCTCAAAACCATCAGAGCTAAAATACTGAATTCATCCAACCTTGATCACCAACAAACAAGGATGGCTGAAAATCTCCTACAAGAGTACACTGACATCTTCGCATCGCAAAAGGGACAATATGGTAGGACACAGTTGGTGCAGCATCGCATCAACACAGGAGATGCAAGACCGATTCGTCAACCCGCAAGACGTCTTCCACTGGCCAAACAAGGTGAGGTTGAGGAAATGATAACAGTAATGAAGAAGGACGGTCTTATCGAAAATTCCAAAAGTCCTTGGGCTTCACCAGTGGTGCTAGTGAAAAAGAAAGACGGAAGCACTCGTTTTTGTGTGGACTACCGAAGGCTGAACGATGTGACTAAGAAGGACAGCTATCCCCTGCCGAGGATCAGTGATACCCTGGATGCCATGGAGGGAGCCCAGTGGTTTTCGACGCTGGACTTGAAGAGTGGATATTGGCAAGTTGATATCCACCCTGATGATCGGGAAAAGACGGCGTTTTCTACAGGTAATGGGCTCTGGCAGTTTAAAGTTATGCCGTTTGGGCTATGCAACGCTCCGGCAACATTCGAGCGTTTGATGGAGTGCGTTCTTCAAGGACTGACGTGGAAAGCTTGCCTAGTCTACTTGGACGATGTGATTGTTTACGGGAAGACATTTGGCCAACATTGCAAGAACCTAAAAGCCGTGTTTCAGAGACTTCGAGAGGCTAACCTTAAACTGAATCCGGAAAAATGTGCACTTTTCAAAACCGAAGTTAAGTATTTGGGACACATCATCTCTTCCAAAGGAGTGAAAACCGATCCTGAAAAAGTTGACTCCGTCAAAAATTGGCCAACACCACAGGACAAACATCAACTCCGAAGCTTTCTTGGTCTTGCCACATATTACCGACGTTTTGTTAAGAACTTTGCTGGAGTTGCAAAGAGTTTGCATCAGCTCACCGAAAAAGGGAAACAGTTTAAATGGTCAGGTGAGTGTGAGAAATCTTTTCAGGAGCTCAAATACCGCCTCTGTAACGCTCCAGTGCTTGCACATCCAACACCTGGCAAAACATTCATCATCGACGCAGATGCAAGCAACGTTGGAATCGGGGCGGTACTATCCCAAGTGCATGATGGCGAAGAGAAAGTGGTGGCATATTACAGCAAGGTCCTCTCGAAGCCCGAAAGAAACTACTGTGTGACCAGAAGGGAACTGCTAGCTCTTATCTTGGCAACAAAGCACTTCCATAAGTACATCTATGGACAGAAATTCCTTCTGCGGACAGACCATGGTGCTCTGAACTGGCTGTTGAACTTCAAAAATCCAGAAGGTCAAGTCGCAAGGTGGATAGAAAGACTGCAGACTTATGACTACCAGATTCAACACCGCAGAGGAAAGCTGCACTCAAACGCCGACGCAATGTCCCGAAGACCTTGCAAAGAGGATTGCAAGCATTGTAGGCGACAAGAAAACAAAGAAAATATTACCGCTCAGCGAATAAGAGCTGACCCCATATGCGGATGGAGCAATGAGGAAGTGAGGACCGCTCAACAGGAGGATCCAGATATCGAACCCATTCTCGCATGGAAAGAAAATGAAGAGAAACCTGAATGGGGAGACATTTCTGACAGGAGTCCAGTTCTCAAAGCCTATTGGGCACAGTGGGACTCACTATATGTGCAAGAAGGTGTCCTCAGGCGAAGATGGGAGTCCGTTGACGGTAAATCATATGTGATGCAGCTGATCGTACCGCAATCGAAAGTCAGTGAAGTTCTTCGGGAGATGCACGACGGACCTTCTGGAGGTCACCTGGTAGTTAACAAAACACTGGAGAAGGTGCGACATCGGTTCTACTGGTTACATGCTAGAGACGACGTGGAGAAGTGGTGCCGAACATGTGACAAGTGTGCTGCAACCAAAGGACCTGGTAGGAAGATTCAAGGTAAGATGCATCAGTACAACGTTGGATCGCCTTTTGAGAGGATTGCAGTAGATGTGGCTGGGCCTTTTCCAGAGACCAACGCTGGAAACAAGTACATTCTGGTTCTAATGGACTATTTTAGCAAATGGCCTGAGGCGTATGCCATCCCAAATCAAGAAGCCAAAACGGTGGTCGACCAGATTGTGTTTAACTGGGTAAGTAGGTTTGGCGTACCTATGGAACTCCATTCCGACCAAGGGAGGAACTTCGAGTCAAACATCTTCCAAGGAGTGTGCGGACTACTTGGCATCAAGAAGACCAGAACCACACCGCTTCATCCACAATCTGATGGGATGGTTGAAAGATTCAACCGGACCTTGAAAGAACACCTCACCAAGGTCGTAGGCGACTACCAAAGAGACTGGGATAGGCACGTACCGCTATTCCTGATGGCCTATAGAAGTGCAGTACATAGCTCGACAGGACAAACACCATCTGACATCCTGTTCGGGAAAACCATGCGGCTGCCCAGCGAACTTAAATTTGGATGCCCCACAGAGGAGAAACAGGACACGAACGAGTATGTGAATGACCTCAAGGAGAGACTCGCTGACATCCATAAAAGAACAAGGGAACGGATGAAAACCTACAGCGACCGGATGAAGACACGGTACGACACAAAAGCGACAACGGCAGGATTCCAAGCAGGAGATCGTGTGTGGCTTTATAATCCTCATCGTCAAAAGGGATTGTCACCGAAACTTCAGCAGAACTGGGAAGGTCCTTATACTGTTGTCACGAGGATTAACGACGTGGTTTACCGCATCCAAAGAGGATTAAGAGGCAAGTTAAAAGTAGTTCATTGTGACCGGCTGCATCGATATAGTGGCGAGGCTGCAGATGGAATTATTCGGGACGAACAATCTTAAGGAGGGGGCAGTGCAATGAACACCCAACATTTATACCAATTTCCTAATCGAAAACGTTTAACCGAAAACACAACTGGCAACACTATAATGGAATGGTATAAAATGACAGGCATTGCTTGTAAGCCAGTGTGTGTGAGTGTAGAGATTTTTGACAGCAAATGTGGAAACCATGGAGAAGAAACTGGAACGCTCTAGATGAGTGTTGTTCTATATAAATAGGACCGCTGACGCAACGAGCAGTCAGTTCTGATTATAGAGTGATAAAGTTAAGAGTGAATTGTTGTGAACAAGTGATAGTCCAAAAGTCGAGTTGAGTTCAAATAAAGTATTGATACTGAATAAAAGTGGTAGAAATAAATTGAAAAGTGAAGTTTTATTTTAGCGAACTAAGCGCACGTTACAGTATGATAAATATAACATATTTTTTATGTCGATTTTTAAGAATATCTTTTCAGAATTATAGTAGTTTAAGTGATTAAACATCACCTTCGTTGAACAATCTGGCAAAAGTCAAGTTTAATACAGGTTTAACAACGAGAATTGAAATATCTTTTTACTAGTTACATCGATAAAGTTCTGCTAAAACACTCTAAAATTCAGCTTAAGCACACTTCATGCACAAATATGAAGTACAATTTGATTGATTTGTTAGCCAAAAAAATCTATAATCGATTTTATACTCACTCATATATCGAAAATTCATCGAAATCCACGATATGGAAAATATTACATAAGGGGGTTTTCTTTTTTAGTTCCGAACAGATAAGTGAAACGTCAAAAACGTAAGAGTATTTCTATTTCAGTTCAGCAATATCTGAACGCTCAAAATGTTTTTCTTTTTTCTTCGGAACACTACGCGAGCGCACTCTACGTGCTCGAAAAAAAATGACGGGGCATCTAGAGCAAGAGTCTGAGCGCAGCTCACTGAACACGCTCAGTTCAGAACACGTTCACACTGTTCGTTCTCAGTTCTGTTCACTGTTCGGAACTAAAAAAGAAAAACCCCTATAAAGTATAAGTCGATTTTGCAATACATCATTGCAAATTCATAGTAGTTTAAATGCTTCTACAGCACCTATGTACGTTGAATAATCTAACAAAAGTCAAGTTTAAAACAGCTGTAACAACGAGAACTTAAATATTTGTTTAGTATTTACATCGATAAATTTCAGCTAAAACACATTTCAACATCGATACCGACATATCGATAATTTGTATCGTAAATCGATGTTGTGCTTACATCGATTTTATTACTCTTACCTATTGTAAAACTGAAAAGAAGAGATATGTCAGAAAGCGAGCAAAAGTTCAACATAGCTGAACTTTTTTTGAAGGTTGGTCGCTTTGTTACGTTTGCTTACGTCTGTCAAACGACGCGTTTGAGGACAAAGCGTGATTGTGTGAGACTCTACAGATTTCGTATAGTTGAACTTTTGATTGTTCTGTCAAATGAGGTCGACGCGAGGCAAACGCGCTATTGTGTGATGGCTTTTAAGCTGACGCTCTTATGAAAATTCAGCTACTGCACTGTATGCATTTGTATATGCTACTTTCTCTTTCTCTCTTGCACAAATTTTTTTTTTTTACTAAGTAGGCGTAAATTGAATTCGAAAATCACTTTCTTACTTCTGTCAATCAAAGCTAACTAGCCCGCGTTTAATTGAATTTTTGCAATTATGTCACGAAAACATTTATTTTTGGTCGGTGCTATGAAAAACCAAATTCTAGGCTCTAAATTACCTTCAAAGCGAGATGTGCTAAGCGTTTTGTTTCATAACATGCGGAAAGTTAAGCTAAGTTTGGGAAATAGTGTAAGTTTAGTGATAGATGAATGTTTAATCTTTTGGAAAAAAGCTAGAATTCCTACTCGCGATAGAAGTAATTGCCTTAAGCAGTTGAAAAAAGAAAAAAAAAAGAAAAGAGTGCCGTGAAGAGAAAACAAGGCAGCGAGCAGAACAACAAAACTTAATCATTTCGCAAGAAGGTATTTAATAGATTTATTATGTTTGATTATTTTAATGAGCAAATTGTTTTGTCAGTGGAATTTGATACTACTTCTTCATCTGATGAAGAGGAGCTTCAAGAAGAAAATCAAGGTTCTGAGTCGCCAGGACCAGGAACGTCAGGCATAAAAAGAGCAAGAGTAGATATCCTAACTCCCAGGCTATCGGCAGTTCTAGATAAGTGCAAAATCAGTGACAGAGACGCCGTTCACATCTTGACAGCCTGTGTTGAAGCCACTTCCATGGATCCCTTAAAGTATGTAATAAATCGCAGCTCAATAAGGATTTTTCGTCAACATTATCGAAAGCAAACTGCTACAGCAAGTAAAACAAAATTTTCCAATTTGGATTTAAACTTTGCCGTTATACACTGGGATTCGAAACTCCTTCCTGATATAACTGGCCAAGGTAAAGTTGACAGACTTCCAATTATTGCAACAGCTCCAAATATTGAACAACTTCTTGGGGTACCAGAACTTTCAGCTGGAACTGGTATTGAAGTGTCATCCGCTGTATATGAAGCGTTGGAACATTAGTCCTTAACGGATGAAGTGCAAGCTTTCGTTTTTGATACAACTGCGTCTAACAGTGGGCGTTTGAACGGGGCTTGCGTTTTGTTAGAACATAAAATTGATCGAGACATCCTTTACCTAGCTTGCCGACATCACATTTTTGAGATCGTTCTTCACGGAGTATTCAACGCATCGAAATTTGATCCATCTTCTGGACCTGATATCCTTCTTTTCAAAAGATTTAAAACCCAGTGGAAGGAGATAGATCGAAAAAAATCCTCCATTTGGTCCATGGACGATAATGCTCTCAGCGTTCTTGCAGATGTAAGGGAAGAAGTTTTAGAATTTTCTATGAAAAAACTTGAAGAAAACTTTCCTCGAGATGATTACAAGGAATTTCTGGAACTCATTGTAATTTATTTGGGAGGAACTCCTCCAAATGGGATTAAATTTCGGGCACCAGGAGCTTATCATTTGGCTCGCTGGATGGCAAAAGGAATATATTGCCTCAAAATCACACTGTTTCAACAGCAAATCCAACTGAACGCAAGGGATAAAAAAGCTTTATCAACTATTTGCTGCTTCATTATCAAATGCTACGCGCAATCATGGTTCTCTGCTTCAGATGTCGTAGAATTACCATTAAATGACATTAATTTTCTAAAAAGGCTGAATTCCTATAAAAAAGATGATAATATCGTAGCTGATATTGCAATAAAAAAGTTCGTTAATCATTTATGGTATCTGAACGAGGAATGTGCAGCGTTTTCGTTTTTCGACGACAGGTTGGATGTTGAAGAAAAGCGAAAATTGTTTTTAAGACTTTTTGAGGGAGATGAACAAAACGAGGAAGACATAAGGAAAAAATTACATCTTACACATACTGATCTATCACATTTCATTACCCAAGATCTTCCATCAGGTCTAATCACAACTAAGTCTATAAAACTTTTTGAAAGATTTGGGTTATCTAAAGACTTTTTGCGCAAAGATCCATCAGTTTGGAATGATGAACCTAATTATAAAATAGCTAAGGAAACAGTCGGATCGTTAAAAATTGTCAAAGATACAGCCGAACGTGGAGTTAAACTAATGGAGGAATTCAATTGCAAGCTCACTAAAAACGAAGACCAAAAGCGGTTTCTCCTTCAAGTGAGTACTTTTGTCATCTTCCGAAAACATTATAAGATTTCGATTACTTATATTTACACTATTCTTTAAACAATTTTTTTCCCAATTTCATATTTCTAGACTGTGAGAAATTATCGGCAAAAATACCCAGGCTGCAGTCGAGCAAGTTTGAAAGCTAGTTACGATGATTGAGTGTGTTTTGTTTAAGCAATAATTACATTTAAAAAACATTTTTTATAAATGTATTCATTACAATCTTCTTAAAAAATAAAAAAATAAAAATATCTGAATTTTTTTTTTTTTTTTATATGGAAGAGAATTCTTGAGATTTCAAGGCTGTTGCGGCACGTGTTAACATAATCCGATCTTCTTAAAAATTTTTTTTGTGGACTTTTGAAATATAATAGCACAAAAAAAAGGGTACGCAACAAAAAAAAAAAACATTTTTTTTTTCGTCCATACAAATAACGACCACCCTAATATGTATACATTTTTATAAATGTTTGTTTTCATCAGGTTTGGGCCGAAATGAAGCAAAATGTAGAAAAAAACAATGACACACAAATCAGAATTGAATGCGACTGGAGGAGGTCCAAACAAACTAACGATTTTATCTCCACTGGAAGAAGCTGTAGCAAATTTATTACATATATAAAAAGTGGTAAGCCCGAGCGGAAATGCCATTGGTATATCGCAGTCCATTTTGCTTCCTAACCCCTTGGCAACTGCCCCACAGTTCCTTCATCGTCGCAAACGCAGACTGCATACACATCGAGGCGAAGTTATGGAGAGGGAAGGGCAACATCAATACATCCGTTGAAACCAGTGGCCTATTGCACCACCTTACAATATTGTAAATTACACACGTTTTTATCACAAATTTGTAAAAAAAATATATTTTGTGTTTTCTAAGAATTTTGTTGTTACAAAATTGTAGTTGTGGATTACAAAATATAAATTTGTTAAAAAGTAGCATTTTCTGTTGCACGACAATAAATTTTTAGTTGTAGATTACAATCAAAAAAATGTTGAAAATCCTACTATATTGTAAGTTTCTGTTGCACCATATGAAAGAGAATCACAAATTTGTTTCAGTTTGTGAAAGAATGCTACAGGTGAAAGACTGTGTGTAAATTTGTCTACAAATTTGTTTTTAATAGTAATTTAAAATGTCTTTGCGTCGAAGGCACAGCAGTAGTGACAGCAGTAACTCTGAAGCGGATGTTTTCGTACGAAGAAAAGTTTACCGTCCGCGTGGAAACTATAATATAGACAGCCATTTTAATTTTAATGAAAGATTTCGATTAAGTTTTTCTAAAGCAGAAGAAATCACAAATATTATTGGACACAGAATACAACATAAAACAGAAAAAAACTGCGCATTAACGCCAAGACAGCAGCTGCTTACAACATTACATTGGTTGGGAAATGGAGGCCAATATCATGGAGTTGGGGATATGCACGGTATTGATAAATCTACAGTATGTAGATGTGTCCAACGTGTATGCAAAGCTATCGTTGACCTATTATATGAGGATGTTGTCAAATGGCCGAATCAGCTTGAAGAAATGTCTCGGAAATTTTACGCTTTTGCAGGTAATTTAACTACATTTTGTTCTCAATATCTCTGCAGTCAAAATTGTTTAGGCATGCCATGTATTTGCGGATGCATTGATGGAACCTTAATTAACATTGATGGGCCACACAACTTTGAAGCGGCTTTTGTGGACAGACATGGCAAGCACTCAATAAATTGTATGTTGGTATGTGGACCTGATTATACGTTTTATTATGGCTATGTTAACTGGCCCGAGAGTGTGCACGATTCGAGGGTTTTGCAAAGAAGTCCACTTTTTAGCCGATTTGAAAATGGTTTTAGGCCTTTTCCTAATGCTGTTTTACTGGGGGATACCGGATACCAATGCAAAGATTGGTTGCTAACACCCATTTTACGAGACAATTCCACTGTAATTGAACGTTATAATCGAGCACATAAATCCACTCGAAGAATAATCGAAAATTCGATTGGGATCTTGAAAGAAAAATTCCCATGTTTAAAGCACTTGAGATTACAACCACGAAGAGCAGTAAATGTTATTAAAAGTTGTATTGCTTTAACCAACATCTCCAGAAACTTAGATGATGGAAGCTTTGAAGTACCACAATATGAAGATGTCGAAAACATTAACAATAATCAACTTGAAGAAAACGACGAAAATCCAGGACAAGCTAATCTACAATATGCGTTAAATTATTTTTCAGTAGAATAATGGTTATTATAATCAAAAACATTTTTTTCTTGAATTCATTGAAAAAACAAAGAAGTCAGGTAATAAAAAAAATTAATTAAATTAAAAAAAGGTGTGTTCTTATTTTAGGCACTTTTCTCAGAACTCTGAAAAATCTAATACCCTCGTCACTTGTGGCGATGATGCATCTCTTTCAACCCCACTTGTTAATGAGCTCACTGGTAGACCAAGCTCCTTTTCTTTTTTTCTTGCATCAAGCTCCAAGTTGTAAATTTCCAATTTCAATCTTTTTTTCTTCAACAAAATAATCTCTGTGTCCAACAAATTATGCTGCCTCTTTCTGTCAGCTTTTGTTTTTCTATGTAAAAAGAACATTCATAGCATTATAATCCTCACGCTGACTCCGCTTCGTTACGAAAATTTTAAAAGCACTTACTCTTTTTCTCGTTTGTTAATTCTGATATTATCTTCTCTTTCCATCTCAATAAATTGAATAGCCGATGTACTCCCTTCATCTACTTCTACATTGTTAGAAGAATAAGATGGGGGACACCGACTTTCATCTTCTATTCCCTGCAAAATTGGTGACTCTTTACTGATTATATCTATTATAATGTCATCAAGGTCACTCAATTTGCAGGTTAAACCTCCCGCTGAACCGGTTTTTTTGGCATTGTCAACCTTAACCTGTAACAATATATGAGTTAAATTGAGTGCAATATTTTTTAAGAACAAACAATCCTACCATAGTTGCGCGCTTCAAATTTTGCCATAATACATTTCGTAAGTATTTCCAGTCTTTATCCTTGCTGACTATTCCTTGAGAAATTAAAATACCTTGGATTATCTTCCACTCATTAATTTTCATTTCGTGGGTAAGGTGATCTGAAAATTTGCCAAACAATGTGGCTTTCCTGTCTCTAATTAGAGAAGCCAAACATTTTTTGTTGTGGTTATTCATAGTTGGTGTTAAATTGTTCCCAACGAGTCACAGCGAAAGACCAATTAAAACAGTTTTTTTTAATCTTCAATTGAATTTTGTTTCCTATAGTTAATTAATTTCCTATAAATAATTAAGTTTATTTACAAATTCATTAATTCTTTCACTTACGTTTAGATTTTCTTATCTTTTTTTCTAATATTTAGTTTTAAATGAGTTTTTACTTTAATTTTAAGTTGCCGCTAGCTTATCACGTCTATCTCGTCTACCTTTGTTCTGCAATTTGACGTAGAATTCAAAAAGATGGCCGAGGATAAAAAAGATGGTCGAGATAAAAAAGATGGCCGAAGAAAAAAAAGATGGCCGAAGACAAAAAAGATGACCGAGATAAAAAAGATGGCCGAAGATAGAAAACATGGCCCAAATAAAAAAGATGGCCGACTATAAAAAAGTTTTTTAATGGATTGATCGAATGTAGAAAGCTGTTTACGTATATTAGGTATTGAAGACATTGAATGCATAATGCACATTGGGATTCATCCATAGCGACAAGTGGTTTGGAGAAGTTCTTCATATAGGTTCATACTAGAAGTAGTGATTTGCTTACATTTTTAAATGAAAATGAGAGCAAAGTAGCAGTAATAAAGCACCCATATTAGTTTTTTTATTCTATCTAAAACATTTTCTTATGATATATTGCGTACATTGCTATTAGCATTGGATAAGTTTTCTAAAACAGCCATTTCCATTATGTTGTTTACAGAGCTGCAAATCAGCCCTGCAGAGAAATTTCTATTTGATGAGTCCCAATAGGATTTGAAGTCTAAGAAACTAAAACAAACAAACAAAAATACTTTGTGAATTTAGATTTATAATCAAAAAGATCTATCGTTTAGTCTTTTTTAAATATTGTTAACAAATTATTTGTGTAATTATGACTATTTTGAGTTCGAAAAATAATCAATCATTTCAGTCTGTGCTTGGATAATGTAGCCGGGCTTTAAAAACATTTTAATTGCTTCAGAATCAAAAGGTTTTTTTTTAAGGATTTTTTATTCTTTGATTGGTTTTAAATGGATCTGAAGATATTAAAATTTGGTTAATTATATCCATTAATGTGTCTTGCTTTGATATTTTTCGCCCAAAATATTCTATACTCATTTTGAAGTTCTTATTTGGGCTTCTAAGACTTAGTTCTCAAATGGGCACTATTATTCTATGATCAAGTGGTAATATTTCGGTGAATTTCAAACGTAGAAAGTTCTCTGATATAGCATTTTAAAAAAAATTTATTTACTTTCTTTACATTCCTTAATTTTTACTTTTGTTTCCGGTAAATAATAGATTCAACTATGATATACAATTTAAATTTTTTTAGAATGTTCTCCTTATCAAAAAGTACTGCTATTTTACAAATTTTTTAGTATTCTTATCAGAAACACTTACTTATTTCTTATTTTTCAGCCAATTTTTTTTTTACAGTCCAGCTGAAACTAGTACCATTATAAAGAATATAACCTAATTCAACAAACTATATGTAAAATTTTGACCAACACATAATTTTTTCAACATTTTCAAAACAATTTTAACTGAACTGTCAGCTTTGATGTCGATTGGTACAGTGATGGAGCTACTGACTGAGAAAACGTTATTTAAATCATGTGAGGAATTTTTTCCACTAATCAAAACTGTTATTTTCAAAGAAATATGTCTCGGTTTGAAAAAATGACTTCTCGCAGCTTTTCTTTAGGCCAGACCCATAGTGCGTTGTCAGGTTTGCTAACAGTTGTGTTCACGTCAATGTTCAACAAAATTGTGAATTATATTTGTAGATTACAAGCGCCGAGCATAAATGGTGCAACAGAAAATTGTAGGTGAACTGTACAATTTGTAATTCTCATCACAAATTTGTCAATTCACTTATTTGTAGCTCGTGCAACGGAAATTCAGATACAAAAATTGTGATTGTGGATTACAAATACAAATTTGTGATTGCAATTTGTAAACTGGTGCAATAGGGCCCAGGAAATCCCGACATATTGAAAAGTAAAGCTTTGCTTTTTCGGCCGGTGTCATTCGGAATCGAATCCATTTGGGGCAAATATGTTTTTCTATGACGTTGATAATTTCTTTGAAAAATTTGATAACAGTTGGTTGAGCTAGCCCCAAAATAAAGTTATTCCCGGCGCCGTGGTGGGGTAACTTCCCTCAGTTAAAATTCTTAAGATGACTGCAAGTCTCAATATGATTGGAATTGATGGTGAACGATGCCGAATCCTTATTTTATCACTTATTTCATCAAACAAATACTCAAACGCTTCTTTTGTCAATCCAAAGAACTGCTTAAATCTGTTAAAACGTACAAAAGATTTATTTAAAAGCAACTATTGGGATAAAACTGTGAACTCACTTTGAATCAGGCAATTCGAATGGATTTGTATTGTGTCGTATTTGTTTTCGTTTTATAATCGATTTTTCTTTCCGGATACTTTCTGCTACATCTTCTTCACTTTCACTACTTGTGCTGTAATACATTTATTTAGGTGCTAATAAATGTAAAATTGCATTCGAGCTCTAAACAATTATTTTTATTCAAACTTTCTTCCAATATCTTTCGATTTTGACAGATGTTTATTAGTTTTTCGTCGTTTTAAAATCTATTACGTATTTTTCGTGTCGAAGAAGTTATGGAATGCCATTTAAAAAACGACACGACAGAGAAAACGAGAGTTGACGACGAGACGAGACGAGATCGGTAATAGGGGTGAATATTTTCATTGCAACTACTCATCAATAGATGTCGGGAGGAGTCAAATCGATATTTTCGTTGCCTGAAAATATCAGTAAAAAAACATCAGTTTCGAAAGCGATGTTACATCCATCAATTCGGAATAATGGTCGATTTTTCCATCATTTTGTAAAAACAATCTTATTTCTTCCAATCAACAAATCTTTCAAGAACGTGACCGCGACTTAACCAGCGAACCAAAAGGAGGGATCGAGCCAAAAGGTGAAAAAAGGAGCAACGCCTATGAACATGTTTAGCAAATGATAGGTAAAAAAGAAGAAAAATAAGCGCGATGTAGACATTGCAGATTCTGCCACATGAAGGTGCAATCTGATTTTATCAATTGATGACGTGCCCTTAATGTTTGGTCGAATGCCACCAATGGCACGCGTGCCGTTGGTTCGCCATCGCTGCTCTATAGAAACATCAGCTTCCATTCCAACGAATTTCTGCTTATAAGAACTATGGCCGGAGCATTCCTAGCGAGGCGGGTGTTGCGGCTAAATTGTTTAATGGGAGGAATGCAACTAGAGCACTGTTTCTACGATGTCCAAGACAATCAATCGATTCTACGACTGAACTATAACCTATTAATTTTAACGCTCTATTTTGTACCCTATCAAGTAGGCGCAAAGAAGTTTGAGGAGCACCTGACCAGATATGGGAGTTATACTCCAGTTTTGGGTGAATGAAGGTCTTATAAATTGTAGCCAGATCAGAAGGGGTGAAGATCTTCCTGCATCGTCTCAAGAAGCCTAAGCATTTAGCAGCGTTTTTGGCGACTTCAAATATGTGGTCATTCCAACGAAGATTATCGTTACACACATACCAAGTACTGACAGCTTTTCGTTTTCATGGATGCAGGTACCATTCATGGATAATGGCAATAGGGGAAAGTTAAGCTTCAACGACAAGAGACAGCATTGAGTTTTCAAAGCATTGAATTCTACTCGGTTTTTATGACCCCATAAAACAATGCTGTCAAGGTCAGAATTCAATGAGCAGGGACGTGAATTTAGAAACGAATATGAAAAGCTGAGGGTCGAGTCGTCAGCAAAACAGTTAAGCGGATTAAAAGTTGCAGACAAGAGATCATTTATGAAAATGAGGAAGAGAGTCGGAGACAAAACGGAGCCCTGGGGCACACCAGCATTTATGAAGTGGGTATCAGAACGGTCGGAAAGGTAGTTTCTAATTTAACGAAGAAGAGACTTAAAGTTAATACAATTCCTGCACTGTCACTTCAGTTGAATTATCCGTCACATACATAGATCTACTCCTTTTTCGGATAGCACTTTTTTCAGGGTCCTTGGCTCTAATAATATTGCATTGGTGTCTCGTTTACTTGACCCCTAATACAACTGACATCTTTTGCGTGCGTTGCTATTCCTTATGGAATGCATGTTGGTAATCAATCGCTCGTCTAGGGGAACGCACCACTTCGGTCACAGCAGCTGGATGACCTTCAGCTCATAAATTCAGTTTTGTTACAAAACCCAACTGAGAATTTGACATCTCCTTTCGAATATTTTCTGTCTTGATCTGTTTGCTTTGATCGGTACTTTCTTAGAAAGATTTTTCTGGACGCCCCACCCTAGATGGGTTTACTAAATCACGAAATTCAAAGCTTATTGATGTGTGTAGCCAGGATTCGTTTACTTTCTTAAAACGTATTTCATTGCGACTACGTTTTGACCACTTCTTTTTGAACAAAGATTCGAAAATCGATAAGGAATGATGGAACTCCAAAACATCCACATTGTGGCTGGCCTCAAGTTGCACCAGTAAAAATTTGAATCTACTTTTAAGAGTTTTGAGTCCTGAATCTTTCATGAGCTCACACAACTCCATTCGAATATAAAATACACGAATATTGTTTGAATGTGAAACTACTCGGAACTACAAATTATAAATAAATAAATAGGGTGGCGCAACAGAGCGAGGAGCCCTTGGGCCTAGCGCATTTTCTCACAACCATGCCTTGTGAGAAAATGGAGGGGACCTACAATTTTCTGCCAGTTCCGAACGGCTAATCGACAAAGCGCTTTTCATGGCAATGAATACTAACGGAGGACTTGCCAATTCCTCGCGAAAGGCGATACCCGTGGAAAAAACATTTTTGCCTCTGTTAGGATTCGAACTCGAACCTCTGGATTAACAGGCGGACATGCATCACACCACGGGAATTAAAAATTGTGTGAATAAATATTCAGAAGTAGGAGTTTTATTTTTTTCTTTTGAGTGAATGCATAATATTTTGAGTATATTGTGTCAAAATTTCAAGTCAGAGCAAAATTGACGACGATTTGAATATTTTCATACTTGCTTGGCCCAAGAGCGCTACTGTTACCTGGCAGCCTTTAAGTATATTTTCCGCAACTCACATTTTCAAAGTCGGTGACCCACCTAGCTTCAAAATTCCTGCACCGATCCTTTTGAAATTTGGAACGCTATTTCTGTATATGATTTACGAGGTAACGCTGGAGACTTTTTTCAAACTCGTTGACTTGTTTTTTTTTTTTAACCATAACAAATGCTCCGATTTTTTCCCAAAAATTGTTTAAGGTAGTGTATTCACAAAATCTCAATCTTTTTTTTTTTGCACAATACACAAGATGTTAAACTATTTTTGCAAACAAAAATCTCCGCATAGAAATGCCTAGAAACCTACTTTTTCTCTAACTATATATAAAACATACCTTAATTTATTGAAAATATTATTTGAACACCATTTATACGTAAACGAAAAAACGTAGAACCGAAAAAAATATTTAGAAATATGGTACATAATTGAAACTAATAATTCCATACTGATTTTAAGTTTTAATGTTATTAAATTATATGTTATCAAAATTATATATTATTTGTCTTTAAGAGTAAATGAAACGCGACTTTCAATTCCATCGTATGGAGTAAACAAGCAACTTTAAAATACAATTGTTTTTGTAAATTATACATTAGAATGTGTGGTAAAGGAGAAAACAGTTTTCATTTTCTTGGCTAACCTTCATATAAGCCGGCCGTAATTGTGCTGTGCGACCTAATTGCGTACAGAACAGGGCCAAAGATCGATTTCATCAGAATACTCTTGCAGTGTGAGGTGTGACTTCGATAAGATTCAGCAGAATTCGAGAGCATATTTCAGAAAAGAATTCGAGAGCATATTTCCCCAATACAATAATCAACAAATTGATTACCATTTGCGGAAAAAAGACAACGATGGAACAACCTACTGATCCCCCTCCAACGATTTACAAAAGTGCTTTCTTTATCCCGTCTCTGTCAACACGTATGAAAGCAGCCCCTATACGTGATAAAAACACAACAAAAATAGCGTTTAAGTCTACCAACACGCTCAAGTCATTAGTGTTTACCAACACTAAGGGAAGTATTGATAGGTTGGACAAGTGCGATGTAGTCTACAAAATTAATTGTTTGGGTAGTAGAAATAACACCTCTTGTCTGTCGGTGTTTGTAGGCACATCAAAACAAAAATTGAGAAACCGACTCTCCAGCCACCGTTCTGACCAGTGCTGCCGTTCGATGAATTGACAAAAACAGGAGATTTCCTGTTCAACGGGTTGAAAAAGCAGGAGATTTAATTTTTTTCGAATAGAACATCCAACTGGACTCGAATGTGTTAGTGAACCTCGCTTACGTCGTTATTTATCAATAACGTGCTGGCATCACCTTAAGTCAAATAAAGATTTAGCAATGTTTCTTCTAAATTGTATAAGAATGCTATGCAGAGAGTTGAAAACTCGATACATCAACCTTACAAAATGAAAAAAATTCTAAGGTTTCTGTTTGGTCTCACCAAACTAAACTGGAAATTCATTTATTTATTTTTTATTTATTTTTTCAAAACAAAACTTAATTATTATTCAAAGCAAACAAAATAAATAACTTATAAAATTATCCAAAAACTAAACAAAAAAATTCATGTTCACAATTACATATTTTTAAATGTATGGCTTGCTAATCAAAAAAGAATTAAAAACTAAAATAAAATAGGACAATATATCAGTCTTTTAGTTGAAATTATTATTTAAAATATAATCAAATATTTTCTCATTGATTTTTCATTAAATTAAAATTTGTTTCCGTAATTTGGAATGCCGTACAATTCAAGTCATCTTCTTTTAAGTGCGATCTTATGACAGCAATTGCATTGAGAGTCTTATTCCCTAAACAGTTTGGTTTTTTTGTTTTTGTATCGGTAACAATGCTGAAAATTCGCTCACATTCTGCATTTGAGTGTGGCAAAATTTAAACAATCTCAGCCAATATAAAGATATTTTTAAAAATTAGTTCATCGTTGTAATCTTCGATACCTGCAATCATGTTCCAAAATTCTTCAATACCTGCGTCTTTTACTTTTTGTCTTTCTTCTTCTTTAAAGTACGTAGGCAAACTATGCCACTCGTTTAAAAGATCAACAACTGTATTTATCAATTTTGAAAAATGATTACAAAGTATTTGCAAAGAATTCAAGTTTTGTGTTCTGTTTAAATTAAGAGCTATACAAGGATCTACAAATTGAAACTGTTGAAAAAGTAAACTATCTATTGGAAAACGTTTTTTTATTTCACTGCATCCTTTAATGTAGAAATTCAAAGCATTTTCCCGAATATTTTCAACATCTTCAATAAAAAAAACTGATTTTCTTAAAAATTCCTCACATTCGGCCCCAAATAAATCTGAGACAAGTTTTTATAACAGCATCTGAAATACCAACAGAAATATTTAATTTATCTGGCAAAATTAAATTATTAGCCATTTAAAAAAAAATTCAATGTAATAGTTAGAAAGGTCAGAAAAACAGTAGAATTTTGAAAAAAATGCCTTGGTAACAGGAGATTGGACTTTTTTAGAGTGAAAAAACAGTAGTCTACTGTCATGACAGTAGAAACGGCAGCTCTGGTTCTGACATCAACAATGGGGGAGCACAAAAAACTGCACTGGCATTACATTGTATTGAAGAATCACACAAGCCAGACTTTGATAACGTTACAATACTAGACACAGAGAGAAACTACAACAAGAGAATGTTGCTGGAAATGTTGCACATTCTCAACACTGAGAACACAGTAAATAGAAGATCTGATTGTGAAAATCTCAGCAACATGTACAGCCAGCTGATCTTCAGAACAAAGATTTCCCTACGTAGTTGGTTGATATAGTTTAAACTTTTTTGTTTGCCAAATAATTTTTAATTTTAAATAGTCATGTAAATGTTTTTAACTAAATGACAGTCCTTGAGTTCTTGCCTATTATTAATTGTGAAAACTAATTTCATGTATTATTGTAAGTTTTTGTTTTAACCATTATGTTCTTGTTGAACATTTTAATTGACGATTGTTCCTAATAAACAGACCTGATGAAGAGCGTATCCATGCTCGAAACGTCGTTAACAACCATATAACAACATTGTTTTTATTGACCTTGAGCCTGCTCAAAAACAAATTTATTTACATTCAAAAGGTCGCATAACATTTTCCTGAATTCTTCTTTTACCCCTTCTGATGATTTTTTCTCTTTCATAAACAGTTTAGTTAAATCTTCGTAAGATTCGTAATGGACTTCAAGCCACTGGAAAAGGCCTTAGATAATTTTAAAGGATTATATAAAAATTTAAAAAAAGACTCCAAACTGTAAAAGGAAAACAAAAGGAGCAAATGCAAAGCTGAAAGAAATTTCAAATTTATGGGTTGAGTTCATTCAAGAATTTACCATGTGTAATCAAAACGACTTAACTGAAACAGAACACGAATATTTGACAAAACTGACTTCCGAAGAATATAAACAACTATCAAAAGACTGCAACGAATTCTGGTTTTTTATTTAAATAAACACTAGTAAAACAGAAAACAAATTATTTTCGGGCACGAGATGGAAATTATTTTAGGTAAACAATACTTATGACTGATTGAGGAAGGTGTTGTCAATTTGACATATAAAAATTCCTTAGTAGGTTAGGTCAGAAAGTGGTTAGGAAAGAGAAAAATAGTTTAGGCATATGCTAAGATCTTTTATAAGGTACATGTTATAAATGTTGCTAGGAATGAAAATAGAAATGTTTAGAGTAGGGAGAAGAGAAGAAAGAACGTTATGACCTCTCAAAGAAGCCGTGAAGAATAACATTGATAATCTGAATCCGTAATTTGACTTTGTGTTGTTTGCGTCATTAGCAAGTTCAAAGTCAAAAGGACCAGAAGTCCTAAGTTAAACACGTAAAGAAATTGGTTATTCTTTTGATGAAGGTCATTTCGTTTTGGTAAGATTATTTTACAAATAAATATTTTTTAAAGTGTATAACGTCTAATGATTATAGATATTAGGAAAATTTAGTACTTGCTAAGAAGTAAAGGTGCTCAAGAGGTTTCTGCAGAGAATAAAATATATTTAGCTACTATAAATAATCAGGTAAAATTTTCTTTCGTTGAATGGTTTGTAGCCATACTAATTTTCTTGTATGGTACCAAGAGTACCTGCATTTATTCACATAGGAAGCGAATTATCAGTTTATAGGAAGAAAGTGCACTTAATTCAATAAGTGGCGAGCTGCAGTATAAACTAGCCTGCATGGTCAGAAATTGGTTATTCTTTTGATGAAGGTCATTTCGTTTTGGTAAGATTATTTTACAAATAAATATTTTTTAAAGTGTATAACGTCTAATGATTATAGATATTAGGAAAATTTAGTACTTGCTAAGAAGTTAAGGTGCTCAAGAGGTTTCTGCAGAGAATAAAATATATTTAGCTACTATAAATAATCAGGTAAAATTTTCTTTCGTTGAATGGTTTGTAGCCATACTAATTTTCTTGTATGGTACCAAGAGTACCTGCATTTATTCACATAGGAAGCGAATTACCAGTTTATAGGAAGAAAGTGCACTTAATTCAATAAGTGGCGAGCTGCAGTATAAACTAGCCTGCAAGGTCAGAGGGCGGCCGTGGTGCAGTGGTAGAGTGTTTGGTAGAGAGGCCGGATGCGTGGGATCGAATCCCGCTCTGGGCATCTACTTTTCTTTCAGCCTCCCAGTTTCATATGGACGCCGCCCTTGAGGTTATATATGTGAAATTAATAACAACTTATTTCCAACTACTGCAACACAAAATAAAGGGAAGGCTGCTACTCTGGTAGTACAATGGACTGGATATTAGGTCTGAGTTCTCCAGATTAGCATATAAGCCTCCTCTTTAAAAAAAAAATAAAAAAAAAATAAAAAAATTAAAAAAAAGCCTGCAAGTAGGCTCTTTGTCGAGAAACCTATCAAGGCTTCGTAGTGCGGAAGGAAAGGCTTCGATTAGAGATCTAAAGGAGACTGGTTTGAGACCGCTGGAGGCAACCAGAAAACTTATTTTAATTTGTGTAAAAAAAGTAACACATCTCAACAGTGAGATGTGTTACTAGTCGGACGTGCTTAACAGACTGGCAGTGTAAATTGAGTTTAAATTGGTGATATAAGTACTCCAAGTTTTGTAGTCTAAACTAAGATAAATAAGTTTCTGCCAAGTGTTTTTATACTACAATTTCAACTCAAATCAAGTGGGTTTCTAGCAATTAATCAATTAATTGGATTATTAAAATCCTCTACCCAAATTGACAATCCTACAAACTATACCCATCCCACTCACCGAAATTGTTTAATACATACAGTCTAAGTGTTCCCCTTAAATGTACATACCTTCACATAATTTCTTTATGGGTTCAAGAGAAGGTCTACGGTCGTCTGATTCTCCATCATACGCGATGTCAGCATCTTCAAAAATATCAACACCGACATCAAAAGCACAAACACAAACACAATTAAATCCAGCAAAGTCCAGTAAACAAAAGAATTGTACACAAGAAAATTCGAACATGATGGATATAACCGCTATACTTGAGAAATCTTTGCAAACACAGTTTATTATGCTCGTGTCACAAATTACGTCACAGATTGCAGAATCTGAAAAAAGAATCACTGAAAGAATTAGTTCTGACGTATCAGATCTAAGACTCTCCATAGACAACGACAACAACAACAACCGCCGCCGCAGATGCATAATCTTATGAGTTTTTTAGTTAGTTTAGTTAGACTTTTATTTTCATCAAAAAAAGGTTTTTTTTACAATATAATTTGTTTATATATGAATTCACTAAGTCTATTTGGTTTGGCCTATGGCCGTCTACCAGAATGACAATTGTTTTTTCTATATTGACAAAATTAGTTTCGCAAAAAAAGAAAAAAAAGAAAAAAATGCAATAGATAAAGAAATTATGAAAAATTTTAAAATATTAAAAATTGCCTTCTATAATACATTCTCTATAATTCAGGGCAGTCTTTGTAAAGTTGAATAAGATATCCCAGCCATTTGCTCCGTTTAAAATGTTGATTGACTCATTTTCGCTCAGGGCCGACTTTCCAAAGAATCTTATTCTAAATTCCTTCAGAACTGGACAGATAGCTAAGAAGTGTAGAACATCTTCTCTTACTCTCATATTGCAAAGATCGCAAAGTATGGGGAGATCCGATCGGTGAGGGATATAATTTAGTTGTGCTATTTCGCCCCTTATTTTGAAAATTGTGCTAATTTTTTCAGTCGAGTAATTATTGAGGAAGTAAGTGTTGTCGTACATAACACGCCCTAAGTTTTCTAACATGTCGTTGAGTTTTTTTCTAATAGAAGACGGATGTTCGTTGGGCGTAACTTGAAGACTGGTTCCACAATCGGCTGCAACTTTTTCCCATTCCTCCCAGACTCCACTTTTGGATTTAATTGAGTTCAACATAATTAGTTTTGGAAGTCTTTGATCGTCCATCTCTAGTACCTTAGCTACGTATTTAAAATGTAGATCTAATGTGCGCAGGAACATTGGTGGAGTTCCGGTTTCAATTAGATAGATAGATAGATAGATAGATAGTTTTATTAGTTTTCATTGTTCTATTACAAAGTTTACTAAAAAAAACAAAAAGCATGGCATTTTTGCCGTCTGCCTAGTTGACAAAACATAAAAAATAAATCAATAAATATAAGTAAGATTTTCCTTTCAGGTAATTATCACAAGTTTTTTAAAAAAGAACTTTCAGTTACAATATGTGACAAAGTTTACTTCAAAAATAAATTACCAAATATATTTTGCATTCAAAAGTTTTCATTTATAATACATTTTCTATAAAGAGTAGCTAGTCTGCAGAATTGGAATAACTTCTTTACATCCATGTCATTCAGCAAGCCTACGACTTGGTTTAGTGTTAGAATGTCGCTTCCAAAAAATTCCCTTCTTATTTCCTTAAAGATCGGACATTTTCCCATAAAATGAGCAACGTCTTCTCTTTCGTTTAAGTTGCATAGCGAACATATAATGGGTAGTTCTTCTCTATGCGGTATGTAGTTCAGTGGCAGAAGTTCTGCTCTCAGTTTTACCATTGTTGATATTTCGGCAATACTATTCTTGTCATTGAAATAGTTTTTGTCCCCCAGATTGTGTTCTAATCTGCTGTAGATTTGCCTATGCAGAGATTCAGTTGCATCATTCAAAAATTTTTCTCGTTGTCTAAGATCTACTGCAGAAATTAGCTGGTAAAGCGACGTTTCAAGCTCTTTAATGTTGGTAAAATTTACGTTTATATCTATGCCACATTCTGTTGCTAGTTCTATCCAATCAGCATACCAGCCTGTTTTGTTCCTTATGGCTTGCAGAGCTGCTATCTTTGGAAGTCGATTATCATTCATCTTTAGTGCCTTCAATATGTAATCCACCTGAATTTTCAAAGTTCGTATGAACAGCGGGGATAAACCGGTTTCTAACATGATTACGTAGTTAGGTGTACTATTCGGCAATTGAAAAATTCTTTTGCAATAGTATCGCAGAAGCTTCTCGACTGTATCATACATCTTTGTTCCCCAAGTTTGCGCCGCGTAAAAGAGCACCGATTCTGATACTGCTTCAAATATCCTGTACTTGCTGCTATGGGCTATACTTTTGTTATAGAAACATTTATTCCAAATTGAGTTCACTGCACTTTTAGCTTTCATGAGTTTTTCTTTTAAATGTTTTTCCATATTTAGAGTTCTAGTGAAATTTACTCCTAGGTATTTAAATTCTGAAACAACTTCGATGAGTTCACCATTATAATTCCATTTTTCATTTGCGCAATTGCGTCCTCCTCCACGTTTGAAGATCAAAACCTTGGATTTTTCCAGGTTGACGATTAAATTCCAAAGTTTGCAATATTGAGACAGACGATTTATCATTAGCTGTAGTGATTCTGGTGAGGCTGCCAAAAGTACGATGTCATCCGCGAACATCAAAACTTTAATTATCATTTCACCGTACTCGACACCGCACGGTAAAAGGTCCGCAAGGTCATCAATGAATAATGCAAACAAACTTGGGCTCAATGTGCACCCCTGCCTGACTCCCGATTGTGTATTGAATCCTTCCGACAGCAATTCTCCATTCCATACTTTTGCCGTAGTATTCTCATACAGATTCTGTAAAATTCTTCCAAACTTCCATGACATGCCGTTGTTGAAGAGCTTGTAGATAAGTGCTTTTCTATCGATCAAATCAAAAGCAGATTTGAAATCTACGAAAAAAGCATATAGCTTCTTTTGTTTGCCAAGAAATGATTCTGCAATGCTCTTGAGGGTAAATATATGGTCCACCGTGGAATATCCTGACCTGAATCCTGCTTGAAACTCTTTCAGGAGTTTGTTTTCATCGATCCATTTGGTAAGACGTTTTTGCAAAATAAGCGTGAATATCTTATATGACGCATTAAGAAACGATATACCTCTGTAGTTGGATGGTTCATTCAAATTTCCTTTCTTGTATATCGGGAAAATAATGGATTCCTTGAATTCCTGTGGTATAAGACCAGTTTCCATTATATTGTTATACAGAAGTGTCAGCTTGCTGATCAGTTCCATTGTACCATACTTATAAAACTCAGCTGGTATGCCATTTGATCCAGAGGCTTTCCCGTCTTTAAGTTTCTCTAAAGTTGAGGTCACTTCTCTATATTCTATCGAAGAATCAAGAACTTCGCAGTACAACGATGGAGTTGCATATTGAAAAGAAAGTTTTTCTTGTGCTGGATTCAACAATCTTTCAAAGTGAGCTGCTAGAAGTTGCGGACTTAAACTTGAATGTATTGTATACCTTTTGCCATTAAGTTGCTTTGCCAGGTTCCAGAAATCCTTCGAGCTTCTACATACTGCCAATCGTCTCGATTCAGCTTCAAAAAACGCAGCCTTTTTTTGCTTACATAATTCCTTGTAATTCTTATTGGCAAGTAGATATTGGTTTTTGAAGTGCTCATCATTTGAAGATCTATAGGCTTTTAGCCAACCAAAAGATAAATGTCGCATTTTTTTGCAGTCTGTGTCATACCATGGCTCAATAAAGTTTTGCCGACAGCTATTATTTACAGCACTACCCGGACGTGAGACTTTTATAATTGTATCAAGCTGTGAGAAATCACTAATATCTTGTCCATTAAGTGCTCTATTCAGCCTTGATTGATATTCGGTCTTAAACGTAAATTTCCATTTCAATTTTGGCAAAGTGTTCATTTCTCTTGTTTCCTGAGCATCTCTTGAAATAATCCGAAATGACAAGGTTAAAGGAAAATGATCCGAAAAAGGGACATTTTCCACTTTCAAATCTGTGATACGATCGTTCCATTCATTGCCCACCAGACTATAGTCTATCACAGAACTTCCTTGTCCCCCAACAAAAGTAAATTCGCCATTCGTATCGGACACGCTTGTACCATTTTGGATCCTTAAACCGTATGCATCACATAGCTCGATAAGCTTAAGTCCCCTTGAATTAGTGATCTTGTCCTTTGAGTTGCGTTCTATTCCCATAGTCGCGTTTTCATTTCCCAATTGGCTTCCCGTTCGGGCATTCAAGTCCCCTATCACCAGTAAATCAGATGTTTTATCATTAGAGATTATTGCTTCCAATTTCTCAAAATCGCTATTCCATTGATTACAATTAAGGTAGGTCGGAATGATGCGAAAACTTTTTTCCAAAATGCGGAGCTTAACATACGTAACCCCTTCATATGATTCCAACTTACAAAACAGGTTTTTTAAGGTCTTCTTAAAGCCAAAAAAACATCCACCACTAGCTCTTCCTCTTGAATGTGTTCTTACTGCTGGTATTAGTTTAAATTCAAAACTCTTAAATTTACATTGAATACTCAAAAAATTGTTTTCCATAATAAATGTTTCATATAAAAAAACAAAATCAAATTGATTAACAAAATTATAAAAATCGACAAATAAAGCCTTATTACTTAACCCTGCAACGTTATAAGAAAGAATTCTGTAATTCATTTGATTTTCTTCAGTAATTTGATTTTCATTTATAAAATCTAACTTAATTTTATTATGGCAGACGGCATTACAATTAAATATGTCTCGTGTGAACACCTCTCCTTGTTTGAGATGTTCCGTTCTCATCTTGTTCACGCTGCTCACTAATTCGGGCCTCCACTGTTGTCAAATCATATTTGTCACCAGCCAGCTGTTCAAGCATAAACAAACCATCTGCTGCATCCGAAATTAATTTGCTGTTTTTATCGAAATAAAACTTTTTTTCATCAATAAAAAGTGTTTCACCTCTTATTTGGCTTTTTATATTTTTGTTTTTAGCTGTGATATGCGTTCTTAAGGTGATTAATTTTCTTCTTCGTTCTCTAGCCGCTGCTGGATAATCTTTGTGAATTGATGTGCCCGTGTTTTGCAGTTTATTTTTCGTTCTAAGTATTTTGAGTGCATCTTCCTTATCAGCCATTTCAATTATGACATTTGCAGTGGACCTTCCAGTGCTTATTTGCCTTGCCGATGTTATTTTACTTGCGTTCGTTGTTTGTAAAAGATTTAAACAAATTTCTTTGGCCGTATCAACAGGATTTTGGTTATTTGTCGTCGCCGTTGACGAATGCAGATGAACGACCAAGTTTTTTTCATTTGCCCTTTTTTCAATGAATTCTACTTGTTTTTCAAGCAAAACACATCTGGACTCCATTTTGCTTAGCTGATTTGTCAGTTCAGCGTTTCTTTGTTTAAGAGTGGAAATTTCCAAGCTTATGCCTTCAATGTCCGATTTTGTCGCAACTTCTTTAAGTTTTTCATCCAACAATTTTCCCAAGGTGCTTTGAAGAATTTTATCCAGTTCACCGATTGCTAAATCACCGACCAAGATTTTGTTTACATCGGGATTGAACGTTTTTGGTGGTGACATATCGGTGTACAATCGTTTTGCTGGATTTTGTTCTTTTGTGTTCGGTGATCGAGGTAGGGGCATGTTTATTGACGATTTTTTATGATTTAATGGGACTCACCTCGTACTTTTTCTTTGCCTTAGTAAAATGTAAGACTGAATGCACTTGGTATAGACTTTTTTGCAAAAAAAAAAACACAGTTTTTATATTTAAAAAGGAACAATTTTTGTAGAGCTCTTATTTACACCAACTTTCTTTCATTAGCCAGAGTTGCCAACTCCGGTTTCAATTATGTAACATGTAGTTTGGGGTGTTTTTTGGAAGACGAAAAACCCGTTTTAAGAAATAGCGAAGAAATTTTTCAACAGCTTCATATTTGTTGTATCCCCATATTTGTGCTCCATAAAGAAGCACTGAGGCTGCAGTTGATTGGAATAGCTTATACTTGGCGCTATGAGAAACATGCCTGTTACTTATACAGCGTCCCCAGATTGACGAAATTGCTCTTTTTGCTTCTGAGAGTTTTTCATTAAGGTGCACATTCATACAGAGGTTTGATGTAATCCACAAGCCAAGATACTTGTATTTTCTTACAATGTCTACGACTTCTCCATTAAACTTCCACTTCTCTGAGTTGCATAATCGTCCTCCCCCATTTCTGAAGATCATCACTTTGGATTTTTCCAGATTTACTTTTAGATTCCAAAGATTACAGTATTCGGAGAGCCGGTTCATCATGAGCTGCATACCGTTTACCGTATCGCTAAGAAAAACGATGTCATCCGCATACATCAGCCCTGATATTGTTTCTCCGCAAAATTGGATTCCACCTTTTACGGTTTCAAGTATGTCATTAATGAAAATAATGAACAATAATGCACTCAGAATGCAGCCCTGCTTCACCCCCATTGATGTCGAAAATTCTTCTTATGATGAATTGTTCTTTTTCTTTAAATCTTATACTTGTTTTTTGCTTTTTATATTTTACTTATTTTTTGCAAGCCATTATCTATTTTGAAGTTTTTATTTTACTTCTATTTTCTTTGAATATTTGTGTCTATTTTGAATTACATATTCTTATTACTTCTTTCAAATGTACTTCTTTCTTATCTCTTTTCTTTTCTTCTGCTTTTAACCTTACTCCCCATCGCCTCTCTCTTGATGTTTTCATGATTGCTCACTTTCTTGAACTTGTAGTGCAACGCCTGGTGCTACCTACGGGTCATCAGCTGTTATCTGTAAACCTTCATGGAAGACTCGAATGATGAAAATAATAGGAGTTTCATAGATGCTATCAGTAGAGATAATACGCGTACAATGATTAATGTGTTTTGTAGTCAGCACAACGGGCTTCAAGTATGCCACCTCAATGCACAAAGTTTGAGATCAACAGGAAACTTGGAGGAATTCAGATACCTGTTTGCGGGATGAGAAGTTGATGTGATATGCGTTTCTGAGTCCTGGTTTTTGAGTGATGTTGCTGACTCAATATATGATCTTATAGGTTATAAACTTTTCCGATCCGATAGAACATATCGTGTTGGTGGAGGTGTGGCTGTTTATGTTCGTGAAAGCTTAGATTGTCAACTTGTCAGTAAGGCTTCGGAATGCTGTGAAATTCAATACGTTTTTATTAAAATTACTTGCAGGCTTAACAAAATTTTATTAGGATCTGTATATAGACCCAATGCATGTTGAAATTTCTCCGCTGACTGCAGTTTTAGATGAGCTAACGCACATATCACCGTTTGTAATTATGTGTGGCGATTTCAATAGCAACATTTTAGTAGAGTCATCGTTCGTAAATAGTATGAGTGCACTCAATCTAATTCCGGTGAACACTTCCTTTCCAACGCATTTTACTAGAGATACCAGTACACTTCTTGATGTATTCTATGTGAGTAATCTAAACAAAGTTCTACATTTTAATCAGCTTTCAGCTCCATCTTTCTCCCGACATGACATGATTCATTTAACTTTTCAATGTGATATGGTTAATACAGAAAACATTATTACTTTCCGTGACTTTAAGAACATTAACATTGACCAATTGGAAGTTGACTTTTCTGTTGTGGATTGGGATAGAATTTATAGAATGCCTTATGTAGATGATCAAGTTAATTTCTTACAAGATAACATTAGAAATCTTTTTAATACTCATGTTCCACTCATAACCAAATTAATAAAACCCAGAGAATACGCATGTCCTTGGCTAACTACAGATATTAAAAAACTAATTATTCAAAGGGACAAGGCGTACAATCGATGGAAAAGGTTTCGGATAGACATATTGTACAATACTTATCGTGTATTAAGAAATAGGGTTACTTGCCAGATACGGGAGCCAAAACGGCGTTTTTATGCTCCTCGCTTGAATCCAACACAAGCTAAACATAATCTATGGAAAAATTTAAGAAAAATCGGGATAGGCAAGGGCATAAAGAGAAATGCTGCCAATATTGGTTGTAATGAATTAAATAGATCTTTTGCCTCAGTTTCCTCCCTTATTGGTAGCAACCCTTGTAATATGAACTATCCATACGGCGAAGTCAGTTCAGATAGTTTTAATTTTATTCCTAATTTTAGCTTTTCAGTTGTAGATGAGGCGGACGTCTTAAGCAGTAAACTATCTGTAAAATCCAAAGCGACTGGTTTTGATGATATAAGTCCAGTTTTTATTAAGCTTATTTTACCCGGTATATTGAAATATATAACATATACATTTAATTCAGTTCTCACGACTGGAGTTTTTCCCCTGACCTGGAAACGCGCTAAAATAATCCCAGTACCCAAAAACAATAATGAATTCAGACCAATTGCTATTTTATCGTTTCTCTCAAAAGTGCTTGAAAAAATTATGAGCTCTCAGATACATAAATATATTCAAAACAATAAGCTATTATGTGATAATCAATCTGGTTTCCGACCTAAACATAGTTGCGCAACTGCCTTATTAAATGTGACAGAAGATATCAGACAAGCTGTTGATCAGGACAAAGTGACTTTTCTAGTCCTGCTCGACTTCTCAAAGACCTTTGATACAGTAAATCACGATGTTCTGTGTACCAAAATCCGGACACAGTTTAATTTTTCCTCTCCATCCACAAAACTTATAGCCTCATACCTATGTAACAGATCCCAGGCGGTGTCGAACGTTGAGATCGATGGATACCTGCAACGTATGGAGGATGCAATCCGTAGTACAATGGACAGGACAATTCCTAGGTATAGGCAAAATGATCCAACGAACATGTACAGAAACGCGACAATAGACGCACTTTACAAACAAAAAAGTAGACTCCTGTCAAGACTCAAACTCTTGCACAGGAGGTTTACTGACCGACACGATTTGGAGATTAGAACTCTGAGGTCACAGATCAAAAATCTCCAACAACTTATTAAAGAAAACTATAGAATTTCCATTTCATGTTTCTGGAACAATAAAATTCGGGCTGTGCAGTCCAACAACCCGAGTATGTTTCCGGAAATAAACAAAATCTTTAGGAGAAAAGATCAAAATGACCTTCAGGGTATTAAACTCCAAAGGACGACAGAGAACAAAGACTTACTTCTGACAATAGGAATAGATCCGGATGAGGCCATCTTGGATGATGACCACTTTATAGTGGAAGATGCTCAAGAGAAGGTAGAGACGGTGGGTGCTGTTTTCGAGCGAGTATATAAGGTGAATGAGTGCATTCGCCCGAACTACGACCTTGAAAATAGAGCCTTCGTTGGACACTTCTATCTTAGAGACGAGATCTCGCATTGGCGATCCGAGAATCCTGGTTTCACTAGGTTCAATGACGACCGACTTGCAAATGCAGTCATCGCCCAGCGAAAGGGGGATAACACCCTGTTCGTTTCTAAGATGGACCTCTTGGACATCTTTCACAAAATAAAGAAAAAGAAGTCAGCAGGAGTCGACGGCATACCCAATGTTGTGCTGCGAAACCTCCCTTCGGAAGCGGTGGACATATACACCACGTTGTTCAACAATGCGCTGAATAACGCATATTATCCAGTGCGTTGGAAGACGGCAGTGGTCCACCCTCTCCTTAAAAAAGGCAAGGATGGTTCCAATCCAGCAAATCTCCGGTCAATTAGTCTTCTTCCGAGTATCAGCAAGGTATTCGAGAAGGTGCTCAATAGAGCTCTGTCCACATGGGTGAGGACAAACATATTATTCCTGAAAATCAGTTCGGTTTTAAGGCGGGCCATGATACCATACATGCCGCGTCTAAACTAGTATCAGATATTCAATGGAACAAAGCTAAAAAACAGTGTACGGGTGCATGTCTGGTTGACTTGGAGAAGGCTTTCGATACCGTTTGGTTAGACGGTCTTTTCTATAAGTTGATCAGGTATGGCATGAGTAAACCATTGCTTTATATTCTCAATGACATGCTTCATGGAAGAATGTTTGTTGTGAAAAGTTGCAATAAAACTTCGACCAGAACTTTTAAAATACAGAACGGTCTGCAACAAGGAGCGGTGAATTCGCCTATTTTATTTAGCATTTTCACCGGCGATCTAATTGGTTCTCTTCACCATGCTATAGCGTACGCTGACGACCTTATTGCGTACAGAACAGGTCCAAAGATCGAAGTCATCAGAACACTTTTGCAGCGTGACTTCGATAAGATCCAGCAATATTGCGATGACTGGAAGTTGAAAATCAACTTCCAGAAATCGGAAACAATTGTGTTTAGGACCCCGTTGGCTCGGGCCTCATGGGATACGAGAAAGAACTGGCGCAAGCTGGTGATCGTTGATCTGTATGGTAACCCACTGCCAAACAAAGTAGTAGTCAAGTACCTGGGCATCTGGCTAGATCAGTATCTATATTTTAACAAACATATGGATGCGGCTCTGGCCAGAGCTAGAGGAGCTTTTGCTCTGACAAGGCGACTGTTTCACAGCAGTCAACTTGATAGCAGAGTGAAGGTGATTTGCTACATGGCCCTCATAAGGCCAATGATTGTCTATGGGTGCCCCGTGTGGTTCAATGTTACAGCGTCTCAAATGGAAAAGATTCGGGTGTTTGAGAGACAGTGTCTGCGTACCTGTCTTGGATTGCACAGAACACCAGAGTCGGAGTACAGAAAATATTATCCTAATGAGGTCCTTTACAACGGTGCTCAAATAAACAGGATCGACAACTTCATTATAAAACTGACTCGTGGTCACACTGCTAGAGCGATGACCTCGACCAATGGCCTGATTTTTGGGGCTTATTACCCCAACACTGAATATATGGAGAAAACGCGCTTCAGTGGATTTGTCCCACCGGAGGCTTTCCTCTATTTTGATATGGTAGGGCTGATTCAGGATAGGTTGGCGGTTCCGCTAATCTACCACGTCTGCCGGAAGTCCGTGGAACGACGGCTCCTTTACAACCGAGACGTCACCGCAGTAGGCGGAGAAGTTGAAGAGCTCCTCCGGTTCAGTAGGGCGGTCTCAGATCGCGATCGTCGTGACGCTGTTAAAACGTCGAAAATGTTCTGGTGGTTGTCGGAGCAACAACACGAATTTCATAATGATAGCGAGTCGCCAATGGCTGGCTTACACAGGTTTAGCGTGAAAGTCTTAGGGTATAGGGGGTAGACACAGTGGCAAACAAAAGAATCACAAAAATCAAAAAAAAAAAAAAAAAAAAAAAAAAAAAAAAAAAAAAAAAAAAAAAAAAAAAAAAAAAAAAAAAAAAAAAAAACATTACAAAACTTAAAAAACAAAAAAAAAGCCAAAAGCCAAAAGCTACTGTGGCTGCTCTAGTTTTAAGTAGATTTAAGTTGTTTTAAGTAGTTTTAATTAGTTTTAATTAGTCTTAAGAAAACATAAAAAAAATGATCATTCAAACTAAGTTTTTTAAAAAATTTTCTTAGTTTTAACTAGCTCTAGTTTTTGATTCATAAGTTATCTTAAGGCCGAAAGGCATTAAAAGTAAGATATTGAATAATTTAGAGTACCCGCCTAGGGTCAGTAAGTTAATTAAGTTATTATATAAGCTAGTTTTACACATTTTTGTTAGCATGTAAGTAGATATAAGAAAAACTGAATAAAAATGAATTAAAAATGAAATGAGATCCCAGGCGGTTGCTCTATAAAATTCCGTCTCCGATTTCCTTTCGCTAAGCTCAGGTGTTCCCCAAGGCTCGATCCTAGGGCCAATATTTTTTACAATGTACATCAATGATTTACCGAAATGTTTATTGCATTCTTCGGCTGATTTGTATGCGGATGACGTGCAGATGCGGTTGAGTTTCCCCTTAGGCCTTGTGGAGAACGCTGTGTGCGAAATCAATGAAGATCTGGACAGAATATCTCAGTGGTCTCGAAGGAATGGTCTCTGCCTAAACCCAAAAAAATCAAAATGTTTGGTTATTTCCAGGAAACCAGTTGATACGTGCTGTCTTCCAAACATACACTTGAGTAACAGTGTTATCGATTTTGTTGAGTCCGCAAGAAACCTTGGTATTGTTTTTAATAGAACACTTTCCAGGAATGACCACATTAGGCTTACTTTGGGTAGGGTTTATGCTGGTCTTCGAACTCTCTGGTCCACACATTCGGTTACACCTTTAAAAACAAGACTTATTTTAGCTAAAACGCTTATTATACCAATAATGCTTTACGGTTGCGAAATTTTTAATAACTGTGATTCTGAACATAAGCGCAAACTCATAGTAGCTTATAACAGCACAGCACGTTATATTTTTGGCATAAGAAGGTATAATCACATTTCAGCTTTCTCAAAATCAATTTTAGGTCTTGACTTGGAAGATATTTTTAAAATGAAAACACTGACCTTGCTTCACAGCGTCATGCAGACGCGTCAACCAATGACACTGTTCAACAGGATCCGTTTTGCTCAATCCAGTAGATCTCTTGATCTCATTCCTATCCGCTACAATTTCTTGATTTCCGAACGACAGTTTTTTGTTCACGCGTTACGTCTATGGAACTCCATCCCTCGAGTTATTAGACTAATAAGCGGCACAGCTCTGTTCAAATATAAACTGAAGCAATTCCTGATGACACCAGGACGATGACTGGTTTCTGAATTTCTTTTCCTTTCCCTCCCATTACTCTTTTCCCTTTTTTATCTCCTTTTTTTTCTCTTTTTCTATTATTTCTTTTTTCTCTTTTGTAAATATTATGTAAATTAAACAATTAAAACATTTACCTAAAATCAGATTAGATATTCTAGATAATCTATGAAACCTGTAATATAGAACAAGCCTAAAAAAAAAAAAATTAAGTTTTATTGTAGAAAGGAACGTTGTCAATGATTTAATGTAACATATTTCACTTAAAATTATAAATTGTAATTGAACTTTAGTCGAAGCTTGCACTACTTTTAAAAGATACTGTATCTTACTGTGTAAGTTATGTAATAATAATAAATTACTATTTGAATTTGAATTAGTGTGTGCTCGGTTTTTTCTGTCTTAATAAATAGGGTGGCGCAACAGAGCGAGGAGCCCCAGGGCCTAGCGCGTTTCTCACAACCATGCCTTGTGAGGGAATGGAGGGGACCTACAATTTTTTCCCGTTTCCGAACTGCTAATCGAGAAAGCGCTTTTCATGGCAATGAATACTAACGGAGGACTTGCCAATTCCTCGCGAAAGGCGATACCCGTGGAAAAAACATTTTTGCCTCTGTTAGGATTCGAACTCGAACCTCTGGATTAACAGGCGGACATGCATCACACCACGGGAATTACAAATTGTGTGAATAAATATTCAGAAGTAGGAGTTTTTATTTTTTTATTTTGAGTGAATGCATAATATTTTGAGTATATTGTGTCAAAATTTCAAGTCAGTGCAAAATTGACGACGTTTTGAATATTTTCATACCTGCTTGGCCCAAGAGCGCTACTGTTACCTGGCAGCCTTAAAGTATATTTTCCGCAACTCACGTTTTCAAAGTCGGTGACCCACTTAGCTTCAAAATTCCTGCACCGATCCTTTTGAAATTTTGGAACGCTATTTCTGTATATGATTTACGAGGTAACGCTGGAGACTTTTTTCAAACTCGTTGACTTGTTTTTTTTTTTAACCATAACAAATGCTCCGATTTTTTCCCAAAAAATGTTTAAGGAGAACAGAAATTCACAAAATCTCAATTTTTTTTTTTGCACAATACACAAGATGTTAAACTATTTTTGCAAACAAAAATCTCCGCATAGAAATGCCTAGAAACCTACTTTTTCTCTAACTATATATAAAACATACCTTAATTTATTGAAAATATTATTTAAACACCATTTATACGTAAACGAAAAAACGTAAGGCCTCAGCCCATAGAATCCGTTGCGTCCGTTCGCTCTCGGATTCAACTGACAGCTCGATTAAATACACACGATCTTATGAGAGGTGACCCATAAGCATCGGATGCAACGGACGCAACGCAAAAAGTAGCCCAACTTTTAACTTTTTGCGTCCGGCAAAAGAGAGACATGCGCAGTAAGAACCAATTTGAAATTTTCTCTTCTGCTAACATGAAGTGGTCTTGTTGAGTTGAGACACCGCAACGGATTCTATGGGTCACCCCAATCCGTTGTGTACGGTAAAACTCATAGCTGTCAGGTGAATCCGGCAGCGAACGGACGCAACTGATTCTATGGGCTGAGGCCTGTAGAACCTAAAAAAATATTTAGAAATATGGTACATACTTGAAACTAATAATTCCATACTGATTTTAAGTTTTAATGTTATTAAATTATATGTTATCAAAATTATATATTATTTGTCTTTAAGAGTAAATGAAACGCGACTTTCAATTCCATCGTATGGAGTAAACAAGCAACTTTAAAATACAACTGTTTTTGTAAATTATACTGTAATGAACACCCAACATTTATACCAATTTCCTAATCGAAAACGTTCAACCGAAAACACAACTGGCAACACTATAATGGAATGGTATAAAATGACAGGCATTGCTTGTAAGCCAGTGTGTGTGAGTGTAGAGATTTTTGACAGCAAATGTGGAAACCATGGAGAAGAAACTGGAACGCTCTAGATGAGTGTTGTTCGATATAAATAGGACCGCTGACGCAACGAGCAGTCAGTTTTGATTATAGAGTGATAAAGTTAAGAGTGAAATGTTGTTAACCAGTGATAGTCCAATAGTCGAGTTGAGTTCGAATAAAGTATAGATACTGAATAAAGTGGTAGAAATAAATTAAAAAGTGAAGTTTTATTCTGCGAACTAAGCGCACGTTACATTGGTGTCAGAAGTGTAAATAAAACTTATTTGACTAATAAAGTGTAAAAAAAAAAAAAAAAAGTAAAAAGAAAAATAATAATTATATACAGTGAAAATGGGTAAGTTGTTAGAAGAGCTCAACTGCATTGAGCTTAAAAGTGAGTTAGGTAAGCGAAATCTTTCTAGAGCGGGATCGAAAAATGAGCTCGTCCTGCGCTTGCACAATTATTTGGAACAGCAAGGGGAAGACGTTAACACTTTTGTTTTTGAAACAGAAGTGGAGGAAGAGAAAGTAAGTGAAAGTGTAGATTTATCTAGTATAATGAAGCTATTATTAGAACAAAAGAAACTGACTGAAGAACAACGAAACGAGCAAAAGAAGGAACAGCAGAATGTTCTCGAACAACTGGAAGCACAACGAAACGAACAAAAGAAGCTGATTGAAGAGCAACGAAACGAGCAAAAGAAGGAACAACAGAATATTCTCGAAAGACTTGAGGCGCAACAGAATGTTTTGGAAGGTCAGAAAAACATTCAAGAAGGTAAATTGGGTAACATTGAGAAAAATGTATGTGCCCTAGACGAACGCGTTGAAGGTGTGGAAAAACAGCTTTCTGTTGTAGAGAATCGTTTCGAAATCGTAGAAACCCGATGTGATAAACAGTTCTCTGTTCTGACCAAGGAATTGGACCAGATTCGGAAAATAAAAATTCGAGAGTCTGCTGGGGAGTTTGCAAAGAAAAAGGAGATGAAAACCCCAACATTTGATGGACAGTCTTCTTGGCCAGTCTACAAGAGACAATTTGAAGCCGCCGCGACAACAAATGGCTGGGATGACGAAGACAAGTACATTGCACTGACTCTTGCTCTTAGAGGACCAGCAGCTGAATTACTTCAAACAGTTCCAGCTGGTAAGAGTGGCGATTTCAGTTCTCTTGTGGCAGCTATAGATAAACGCTTTGGCGATAGCCACTTGAAAGAAGTCTTCCGAGTCCAACTCAATAACAGAGTCCAGAAAAGGGGTGAAAGTCTACAGCAGCTCCAAGCAGACGTCGAAAGACTGGTTCACCTGGCATACCCGGATGCTGGAGAAGAAATCATCAACCAGCTTGCTGTTGAGTCCTTCGTCCGTGCCATTTCGGATATAAATCTTCAGAGGTCTGTGCGAACTGCTAGAACACGTACTCTTTCCGAAACTTTAGCATTCGCATTGACAATTGAAGCAGCAGAACAGGCTTCTCAGGGAGTACATCGACTTAGAGAAGCCATAGTCGAAGAGTGCTCTTGCCATAGAGCTGAAATACAAAAGAACCAGCGGAGCGGACTAGCAAGATGTTGGAACTGCAACAAGACCGGACACTTACAGCGTCAATGCCGACTACCACCAAATAAAGCCGGTTGTCAACATTGTGGAAGCAAGAGATCCAACCCAGAACAAGGTAACAACAACACCAGCGTTACGTATCAGCCCGTTTCCCATCAGGGAAACGAGTAAGAACCAACTTCGAGGGGCAGAGGCTGGTTTCTTGTATCGAAGGCCCCAGAACCACCATCCAGGTCTCTCAGACCAAACGAGACAACAAAAGTCTGACTGTGGAAACTACTATTAACGGGAACAAACATGTGGCTACCATCGACACCGGTGCCACAGCCTCCATAGTACGTCGAGACCTGGTAAAGACGACGTGGCTTCATAACACCAATAGCTACCGTCTAAGAACCGCAACGGGAGAAGCAGCAAGAGTATATGGAGAAGTGTGTCTTAAGATCCGACTGGCCGATCTAGTGTTTACTCATCAATTCTTGGTGGCAGATATATGTGACGAGTGCATCATTGGAATCGACTTTATGAAACAGCACGGAGTTATTTTGGACATCGGTAATCAGGTTTTGAAGTACCAAAATAAGGAACTTCCAATGACTTATTCGAACGAGAGTACGTCGACACTGAGGACTGTCATCACGGAAGATCTGATTCTGCCTCCTTCTTCTGAAGTGTTCGTTTGGACAAAACTGGAAGGTGAGTTTGGAAGCCTTCGATACCTAATGGTGGAACCAGACCCAGAGTGTTCCTCCCAAAGCGTCATCATTGGGAAAACACTAGTAGCACCGAAAAACAAAATGGTCCCCGTACGATTACTAAACACCAGACCGTACGATGTAAGGTTGAAGAAAGGAGAAGTCGTTGGACGTTGCGAATCGGTTGCAGCAATTACGAAGATCACAGACGAAGCCCCGAGAAAAACTTTAACTCCGGAGGAGCTCAAAACCATCAGAGCTAAAATACTGTATTCATCCAACCTTGATCACCAACAAACAAGGATGGCTGAAAATCTCCTACAAGAGTACACTGACATCTTCGCATCGGCAAAAGGGCAATATGGTAGAACACAGTTGGTGCAGCATCGCATCAACACAGGAGATGCAAGACCGATTCGTCAGCCCGCAAGACGCCTTCCACTGGCCAAACAAGGTGAGGTTGAGGAAATGATAACAACAATGAAGAAGGACGGTCTTATCGAAAATTCCAAAAGTCCTTGGGCGTCACCAGTGGTTCTAGTGAAAAAGAAAGACGGAAGCACTCGTTTTTGTGTGGACTACCGAAGGCTGAACGATGTGACTAAGAAGGACAGCTATCCTCTGCCGAGAATCAGTGATACCCTGGATGCCATGGAGGGAGCCCAGTGGTTTTCGACGCTGGACTTGAAGAGTGGATATTGGCAAGTTGACATCCACCCTGATGATCGGGAAAAGACGGCGTTTTCGACAGGTAATGGGCTCAGGCAGTTTAAAGTTATGCCGTTTGGGCTATGCAACGCTCCGGCAACATTCGAGCGTTTGATGGAGTGCGTTCTTCAAGGACTGACGTGGAAAGCGTGCCTTGTCTACTTGGACGATGTCATTGTTTACGGGAAAACATTTGACCAACATTGCAAGAACCTAAAAGCCGTGTTTCAGAGACTTCGAGAGGCTAACCTTAAACTGAATCCGGAAAAATGTGCACTTTTCAAAACCGAAGTTAAGTATTTGGGACACATCATCTCTTCCCAAGGAGTGAAGACTGATCCTGAAAAAGTTGACTCCGTCAAAAATTGGCCAACACCACAGGACAAACATCAACTCCGAAGCTTTCTTGGTCTTGCCACATATTACCGACGTTTCGTTAAGAACTTTGCTGGAGTTGCAAAGAGCTTGCATCAGCTCACCGAAAAAGGGAAGCAGTTCAAATGGTCAGGTGAGTGTAAAAAATCTTTTCAGGAACTCAAATACCGCCTCTGTAACGCTCCAGTGCTGGCACATCCAACTCCTGGCAAAACATTCATCATCGACGCAGATGCAAGCAACGTTGGAATCGGGGCGGTACTATCCCAAGTGCATGATGGCGAAGAGAAAGTGGTGGCATATTATAGTAAGGTCCTCTCGAAGCCTGAAAGAAACTACTGCGTGACCAGAAGGGAACTGCTGGCTCTTATCTTGGCAACAAAGCACTTCCATAAGTACATCTATGGACAGAAATTCCTTCTGCGGACAGACCATGGTGCTCTGAACTGGCTGTTGAACTTCAAAAATCCAGAAGGTCAAGTCGCAAGGTGGATAGAAAGACTGCAGACTTATGACTACCAGAATCAACACCGCAGAGGAAAGCTGCACTCCAACGCCGACGCATTGTCCCGAAGACCTTGCAAAGAGGATTGCAAGCATTGTAGGCGACAAGAAAACAAAGAAAATATTACCGCTCAGCGACTAAGAGCTGACCCCATATGCGGATGGAGCAATGAGGAAGTGAGGACCGCTCAACAGGAGGATCCAGATATCGAACCCATTCTCGCATGGAAAGAAAATGAAGAGAAACCTGAATGGGGAGACATTTCTGACCGGAGTCCAGTTCTCAAAGCCTATTGGGCACAGTGGGACTCACTATATGTGCAAGAAGGTGTCCTCAGGCGAAGATGGGAGTCCGTTGACGGTAAATCATATGTGATGCAGCTGATCGTACCGCAATCGAAAGTCAGTGAAGTTCTTCGGGAGATGCACGACGGACCTTCTGGAGGTCACCTGGTAGTTAACAAAACACTGGAGAAGGTGCGACATCGGTTCTACTGGTTACATGCTAGAGACGACGTGGAGAAGTGGTGCCGAACATGTGACAAGTGTGCTGCAACCAAAGGACCTGGTAGGAAGATTCAAGGTAAGATGCATCAGTACAACGTTGGATCGCCTTTTGAGAGGATTGCAGTAGATGTGGCTGGGCCTTTTCCAGAGACCAACGCTGGAAACAAGTACATTCTGGTTGTAATGGACTATTTTAGCAAATGGCCTGAGGCGTATGCCATCCCAAATCAAGAAGCCAAAACGGTAGTCGACCAGATTGTGTTTAACTGGGTAAGTAGGTTTGGCGTACCTATGGAACTCCATTCCGACCAAGGGAGGAACTTCGAGTCAAACATCTTCCAAGGAGTGTGCGGACTACTTGGCATCAAGAAGACCAGAACCACACCGCTTCATCCACAATCTGATGGGATGGTTGAAAGATTCAACCGGACCTTGAAAGAACACCTCACCAAGGTCGTAGGCGACTACCAAAGAGACTGGGATAGGCACGTACCGCTATTCCTGATGGCCTATAGAAGTGCAGTACATAGCTCGACAGGACAAACACCATCTGACATCCTGTTCGGGAAAACCATGTGGCTGCCCAGCGAACTTAAATTTGAATGCCCCACAGAGGAGCCACAGGACACGAACGAGTATGTGGATGACCTCAAGGAGAGACTCGCTGACATCCATAAAAGAACAAGGGAACGGATGAAAACCTACAGCGACCGGATGAAGACACGGTACGACACAAAAGCGACAACGGCAGGATTCCAAGCAGGAGATCGTGTGTGGCTTTATAATCCTCATCGTCAAAAGGGATTGTCACCGAAACTTCAGCAGAACTGGGAAGGTCCTTATACTGTTGTCACGAGGATTAACGACGTGGTTTACCGCATCCAAAGAGGATTAAGAGGCAAGTTAAAAGTAGTTCATTGTGACCGGCTGCATCGATATAGTGGCGAGGCTGCAGATGGAATTATTCGGGACGAACAATCTTAAGGAGGGGGCAGTGTAATGAACACCCAACATTTATACCAATTTCCTAATCGAAAACGTTCAACCGAAAACACAACTGGCAACACTATAATGGAATGGTATAAAATGACAGGCATTGCTTGTAAGCCAGTGTGTGTGAGTGTAGAGATTTTTGACAGCAAATGTGGAAACCATGGAGAAGAAACTGGAACGCTCTAGATGAGTGTTGTTCGATATAAATAGGACCGCTGACGCAACGAGCAGTCAGTTTTGATTATAGAGTGATAAAGTTAAGAGTGAAATGTTGTTAACCAGTGATAGTCCAATAGTCGAGTTGAGTTCGAATAAAGTATAGATACTGAATAAAGTGGTAGAAATAAATTAAAAAGTGAAGTTTTATTCTGCGAACTAAGCGCACGTTACAATACATTAGAATGTGTGGTAAAGGAGAAACCAGTTTTCATTTTCTTGGCTAACCTTCATATAAGCCGGCCGTAATTGTGCTGTGCGACCTAATTGCGTACAGAACAGGGCCAAAGATCGATTTCATCAGAATACTCTTGCAGTGTGAGGTGTGACTTCGATAAGATTCAGCAGAATTCGAGAGCATATTTCCCCAATACAATAATCAACAAATTGATTACCATTTGCGGAAAAAAAAACAACGATGGAACAACCTACTGATCCCCTTCCAACGATTTACAAAAGTGCTTTCTTTATCCCGTCTCTGTCAACACGTATGAAAGCAGCACCTATACGTGATAAAAACACAACAAAAATAGCGTTTAAGTCTACCAACACGCTCAAGTCATTAGTGTTTACCAACACTAAGGGAAGTATTGATAGGTTGGACAAGTGCGAAGTAGTCTACAAAATTAATTGTTTGGGTAGTAGAAATAACACCTCTTGTCTGTCGGTGTATGTAGGCACATCAAAACAAAAATTGAGAAACCGACTCTCCGGCCACCGTTCTGACATCAACAATGGAGGAGCACAAAAAACTGCACTGGCATTACATTGTATTGAAGAATCACACAAGCCAGACTTTGATAACGTTACAATACTAGACACAGAGAGAAACTACAACAAGAGAATGTTGCTGGAAATGTTGCACATTCTCAACACTGAGAACACAGTAAATAGAAGATCTGATTGTGAAAATCTCAGCAACATGTACAGCCAGCTGATCTTCAGAACAAAGATTTCCCTACGTAGTTGGTAGATATAGTTTAAACTTTTTTGTTTGCCAAATAATTTTTAATTTTAAATAGTCATGTAAATGTTTTTAACTAAATGACAGTCCTTGAGTTCTTGCCTATTATTAATTGTGAAAACTAATTTCATGTATTATTGTAAGTTTTTGTTTTAACCATTATGTTCTTGTTGAACATTTTAATTGACGATTGTTTTATTTATTTCCTAATAAACAGACCTGATGAAGAGCGTATCCATGCTCGAAACGTCGTTAACAACCATATAACAACATTGTTTTTATTGACCTTGAGCCTGCTCAAAAACAAATTTATTTACATTCAAAAGGTCGCATAACATTTTCCTGAATTCTTTTTTACCCCTTCTGATGATTTTTTCTCTTTCATAAACAGTTTAGTTAAATCTTCGTAAGATTCGTAATGGACTTCAAGCCACTGGAAAAGGCCTTAGAAAATTTTAAAGGATTATATAAAAATTTAAAAAAAGACTCCAAACTGTAAAAGGAAAACAAAAGGAGCAAATGCAAAGCTGAAAAGATTTCAAATTTATGGGTTGAGTTCATTCAAGAATTTACCATTTGTAATCAAAACGACTTAACTGAAACAGAACACGAATATTTGACAAAACTGACTTCCGAAGAATATAAACAACTATCAAAAGACTGCAACGAATTCTGGTTTTTTATTTAAATAAACACTAGTAAAACAGAAAACAAATTATTTTCGGGCACGAGATGGAAATTATTTTAGGTAAACAATACTTATGACTGATTGAGGAAGGTGTTGTCAATTTGACATATAAAAATTCCTTAGTAGGTTAGGTCAGAAAGTGGTTAGGAAAGAGAAAAATAGTTTAGGCATATGCTAAGATCTTTTATAAGGTACATATTATAAATGTTGCTAGGAATGAAGATAGGAAATGTTTAGAGTAGGGAGAAGAGAAGAAAGAACGTTATGACCTCTCAAAGAAGCCGTGAAGAATAACATTGATAATCTGAATCCGTAATTTGACTTTGTGTTGTTTGCGTCATTAGCAAGTTCAAAGTCAAAAGGACCAGAAGTCCTAAGTTAAACACGTAAAGAAATTGGTTATTCTTTTGATGAAGGTCATTTCGTTTTGGTAAGATTATTTTACAAATAAATATTTTTTAAAGTGTATAACGTCTAATGATTATAGATATTAGGAAAATTTAGTACTTGCTAAGAAGTAAAGGTGCTCAAGAGGTTTCTGCAGAGAATAAAATATATTTAGCTACTATAAATAATCAGGTAAAATTTTCTTTCGTTGAATGGTTTGTAGCCATACTAATTTTCTTGTATGGTACCAAGAGTACCTGCATTTATTCACATAGGAAGCGAATTATCAGTTTATAGGAAGAAAGTGCACTTAATTCAATAAGTGGCGAGCTGCAGTATAAACTAGCCTGCATGGTCAGAAATTGGTTATTCTTTTGATGAAGGTCATTTCGTTTTGGTAAGATTATTTTACAAATAAATATTTTTTAAAGTGTATAACGTCTAATGATTATAGATATTAGGAAAATTTAGTACTTGCTAAGAAGTTAAGGTGCTCAAGAGGTTTCTGCAGAGAATAAAATATATTTAGCTACTATAAATAATCAGGTAAAATTTTCTTTCGTTGAATGGTTTGTAGCCATACTAATTTTCTTGTATGGTACCAAGAGTACCTGCATTTATTCACATAGGAAGCGAATTACCAGTTTATAGGAAGAAAGTGCACTTAATTCAATAAGTGGCGAGCTGCAGTATAAACTAGCCTGCAAGGTCAGAGGGCGGCCGTGGTGCAGTGGTAGAGTGTTTGGTAGAGAGGCCGGATGCGTGGGATCGAATCCCGCTCTGGGCATCTACTTTTCTTTCAGCCTCCCAGTTTCATATGGACGCCGCCCTTGAGGTTATATATGTGAAATTAATAACAACTTATTTCCAACTACTGCAACACAAAATAAAGGGAAGGCTGCTACTCTGGTAGTACAATGGACTGGATATTAGGTCTGAGTTCTCCAGATTAGCATATAAGCCTCCTCTTTAAAAAAAAAAAAAAAAAAAAAAAAAAAAAAAAAAAAAAAAAAAAAAAAAAAGCCTGCAAGTAGGCTCTTTTTCGAGAAACCTATCAAGGCTTCGTAGTGCGGAAGGAAAGGCTTCGATTAGAGATCTAAAGGATATTACACTTTTTTTTTCTCAATTAATTTAGACTATTATTTAGGATGATACGAAACTAATAAACCGCGGTACTATGGATATACGTATCCAAATAATGCAAAATAAAATAAATTAAACGAAGCAAATAAAAAAAGCACAACCGGTGCCGCGAAAAATGAAAGTCGAGAATGACAACTGTCAAACTCGACGGGGTAAGCAAAAAAAAGTGCAATAAGCTGCAATAAAAAATGATATGCGGCTACTCCACGGCTACTCAGCTGGGCTGGGTTCACAGTAGCTAAAAAAATGATCGCGTATAAAAAGTGTGCGTGGTAAAAAAAAGGTATATGATTAAAAAAGTATGATGGAATTATTTTTATTGATAAATCAGGACAGGGTGTCCTAGATTTAAATGGGCGCCAGGAAATTTTTAAAGAGAAGGAATTTCCAAACCTTAACTGAAAAATGTTAAATAAAAAGGAATATAAAATGAAAAGAAAGAAAGATGATTTTAATGATTTTATTGCCGGGAAAACCTTGGTAAACCTGGATTAAAAACCCAGATCTTTTAAAGAAAATAAAGTTGTTTTTACAAGGTTGAAAGAAGTAAATAGAAATTTATAGAGACAGTATATATGTATATAAGAGTTAAAAAGACCTTCAAATGTCTTTCAAGAAAACAAAAGAACAAAGGTGTAAAAGGTTGGACCGTTAAAATTCGGTCCCGAAAACTCCAAAATGGGGTTGAAATTAATAGGGGCGCGTGCCAGACAATCTTCTGGTAAATTCGAGATAGTAAAAAAAAAAGAGTCCACGCACAAAAATGGTTTAAAAAGCTATCACTAAACTGCGCACTAAATTCTGTATTTTTATATGTAACACACTACTTATCTTTTCAAGATGTCCTCCTCCTGTATATTTTCCTCGTATTCTTTTTCTCCCAATTATCGTCCCGTCCTGACGATTCCTTTCCTTGCTCCTTTCTTCTACCTAAACTCACTTTTCAAAAATTCAAAAAAACTTGTTAAAAACTTGCTAAAAAAAACTCAAAAGAATAAAAACTTGTTTTCAATTTTATTTTTCAATTTCTGATTTTTCTCGCTCAATATCTTCAAAAAAAAACCTCTCAATCGCTTGTCAGCTAGCCAAGAAGTGTCTCCCACTTCAAGCCTAGCTTCTTGCCTGGTCTCAACCCCGCTCTCATGCACGCATACATTCATACGCTCATCCAATCACTTTTGTGGATTCAGTATCTCGACATCAGCCACCGTTGGCGTGCTGAGCCATCGCTGTCGAATACCAACAAAAGTATACACACACATTCACAGAGTTCGACAAGTTGTTGGTGTCGTCCAAAACTTGCCGTTCTCTTGCCAATCACCAAGTTCGAAAGTTCGACAAGTGGTTGGTGTCATCCAACACTTGCCAAACTTGATGGGTGAGTCCAGACCACCTAAAACCCTATATCAAAACCATTTTGAGAAAACATCGAAATTAACTAAATTGAAAACAAGTTGAATCTGAGCATTTTCTCAGTTACTCTACTACGCGTGAAAAGTGAATCTAAGAAGACTAAAGATCAATTTACTATTTTTTCTGCATAACAAATTTTTTTAAGGAAACCTATAGGAGGAGGAAATCTTTTACACCGCGAACCCTAACCTGACACTGGTGGACCCTTTTGCAGATTTTGGGATGAGGGGATGAACACTTATCGTTCCAACCTTTTTGTACCTTGTTATAGATAATTTATGGTGGGCTTAGCGCCATACTACTTTACATTGTTTCAAATGATGATGTTTTCTCCTTCGCAATTATGAGCTCATTAGATCATGTATGATGTGTATTCTGTGTGATGTTGTGATTTTTGTGTGGTGTGTGTATGGTGTATTTTATGTTGACGCTTCTGTGTTATAGGTTTTGCATGTGACTCTCCAGAGTCCTTCTAGATCGACATACTGATCAATATCTCAGCTCATCCGCTGATTAGGGCTTCCTGCTTTTGTTATTTGCTCAAAGCGATGTTACATTCACACTGCTAAGAGCAAACAACGGAATAATGGTGGGGTCAAAAAAAAGGATGGGAAGGTTAAGTGGAAAAGAGAGGATAAAAAGAATGAAAATAAAGCAACAGCAAGAGTAGTTTTTGTTCCGGGAAATTTTACCGTAACAAACTCCACCCTTACCTACTAAAGAGAGAAAACTGGGCTTTTCAAAAGAAAAGCCGAAGTAATGGGAAAAGTGATGGTTAGACAACACAACCAAATGGAGTACACACACTAATAGACGTCACAACCAAGTCTCAATCGCTCTTGGCGAGAGTAAATGTACATCACAGAGCTTTGGGGCTCTCAGTATCGTTTTGTGCAACCTCATCCGGTTACACGACTCGCTTTAGGATTCTTCGGGGTCATCGTGGTATGGCTTAAGGTCTTTCACGTGCCAAGTACCCTTTTCAGCACCATTTTCGTCCATTAGAACATAAGTCCATGGCGATACTCTTTTTTTGATTTTAAATGGCCCAACAAACTTTGGAGCCAGCTTAGCGGCATAGTAATTAGCGGCATCAGAAAGGGTGAAATTTCTTCTCCAAACCAACTCGTTTGGGAAGTACTTCACGTCCCTTCTGCGAAGATTGTAAATTTTTGTCGACTTCTTGGCTGCTGCTTCTAACTTTTTACCTATATCTTCCCTAAGCTTCCTAAACCTAGTTTCTATTTCGCCCATGTCCATTTGTCCCCCGGTTGTATTATGGTTTAAAGACTTGTCGGGAGGTGTGGCGCTCGCGAGCCCTGACCCGGAGGTAACCATCGTCCTCCCGAATATAGCATAAAATGGTGATACCCCTAATACCTCATGTTGGGAAGTGCGTATACTACATGCCACTTTCGCCAACTGAGAGTCCCAATCCCTGTGGTTGTCCGACACATACGCTCTTAGTGTCGTTTTCAATATTTGATTTATCCACTCTGCGGGATTCGCCTGTGGATGGTAGTGTGCAGTGAATTTCAACGTAGGCCTATACCCTTCACATAAGGACTTCAACTCCCTACTTTTGAATTGCGGACCATTATCACAAATAACAATTTTTGGAACCCCAAACAATAAGAAAACATTGTCTTCCAGTTCTTTGCACACAGCCTTCGCTGTTGCAGACCGTAAAGGGAACAATAAAGGGAATTTGGTAAAATAATCTACTACGGTAAGAATGTGCATAAAACCCCTACTCGATTTTGGAAGAGGTCCAACAAGGTCAATACAAATCATTTCGAACGGATTGGTAACCCCTTTTCTCTCCGTCATCAGACCAGCCGGTTTATCATGCACTGGCTTCACACTTTGACACACTTTGCAGTTTCTGACGTATCTTGTTATGTCTGACCTCATCTTAGGCCAATAAAACCTATCCTCTACCCTAGCAAATGTTTTTCTAACCCCCATATGCCCTGCGAGTGGATTGTCATGGCAATCCTCAAGAATCTTTTTCCTATCACTTTTACCTACAACTATCTTCCATTCATTACTATCCCTAACTAAAATGTGTTTTGCCCTAACATATTTATATAAAACCCCATTTTCTATCCTCCATGCTGGAAATGCTAATGGATTCTCTTCGATTTTGTTCCTCATATTCACAAGCCAAGGATCCAAACTGTTTTCCGAAATCCCGGATAAAACCGGTACGCTTCTTGAAAGCATGTCTGGAACAACATGGTCCTTGCCTTTCCTGTGAACAATCTCAAAATCAAACTGTTGTAATCTAACAGCCCATCGCGCCAGCCTACCTACAGGATCTTTTAATTTACTGAGCCAGACCAATGAATAATGATCCGTAATCACAGTAAACCTAACTCCCTCCAAGTATGGCCTGAGTTTCTCTATTGCCCAAAGAACAGCAAGGCATTCTTTTTCCGTGGTGGAATAATTGCGTTCGCATCTGTTAAGCGATCTGCTCAAGTAGCAGACCACTTTCTCTCCATCGTCGAACGTCTGACTAAGAACTGCTAAAACCCCGAAACTCTTCGGTCCATACAAACTTCCTACTCTTCTTTAATAAATCTGTTAATGGTCTTACCAAACTAGCAAAATTAGGTAAAAACCTCCTATACCAAGAAACTGTCCCTATAAATGACCTAACTTCCTTTACCGTTTTCGGTGCAGGGATTCCTAACATGCTTTCTACTTTTTCTGGGTCCATATGTAAACCATTGCGGTCCACAACATAGCCCAGGAATTTTTAAGACGACCTACAAAAATTGCATTTTTCTCTACCTACTTTTAAGCCTGCCTGAATCAATCTTTTAAAAACCTCACCTAAAATTTCTACATGTTTTTCAAAACTATCTGTCACGATGATAATATCATCGAGATAGACGAATACAAAAGGTTCTAACTCTGGACCAAGGACATTATCGATGAATCTCTGCCAGGTCGCAGGTGCATTGTGCAACCCGAATGGCATTCGCAGGAATTGAAAGAGACCGCGACCAGGGACTGTAAAAGCCGTATATTTCCTGGATTCCTCCTCCATAAGAATTTGCCAATATGCAGATTTAATGTCCAAGGATGAAAGAAACCTTGCATTACTAAGCCTATCTAAAATTGCTGAAATATATGGGAGGGGGTAGGCGTCCCTATCTGTAACTCCATTGAGTTTCCTATAATCGATACAGAACCTATAAGTATTATCCTTCTTTTTCACCATCACGATGGGAGAAGCCCAAGGACTGTTAGACTTTTCGATGACCCCATCCCGTAACATCTCATCTAACTCCTTATCTACGAACTTCTGGATGGCTGGAGAAACCGGATAATAACGCTGTTTTATAGGTTCTGACTGGGTCCTAATTTTGTGCTTCACCATTTGCGTGCACCCTAGTCCCTCTGGCATTTCACTAAAAACCCTATCTAAAAATTTACCTAACTCTAACTTCTGTGTCTCGTCTAAATCCGACAGATGTATTGCGTCCGATACTGACGCCAAAGCATCTTGCGCCGAAAAGTCCCACTCCCCTGATTTTAAATCCGGAACAATGCCCGACAGAGCCCAAAAATCTGCTCCTAAAATCAGCATGTGAGGGATACTGGGAATGACAAGACACTCTATAAGTACCACTTTCCCCTCAATAGTAAGAGGAAGCGATACTACTCCTATAACCTCAACTCCTTTTCCATCAGCTAATGTAACCCTACCAATTTTGTTTTTTCCTAACTTTATCCCTAACCCTGCTAAAATATTCCACCCATCCCTACATATAATTGTGCGTGAAGCACCTGAATCTAATAAACCTAACAATCTAACTCCATAAACCCTAACACCAAGATACGGTCTTCTATCACTACCTTTGTGTTCAAGTGCAAAACCTACATGCACTTCCGCCGACTGATCGCCAGTAGGCGACCTAACCTGCTTCAACGACGCTCTTGTCCTACTGACCCAAGAGCGCGTCTCACGTTTCCCGAACAACTAGGGCAGTTGCTTCGAGCAACTCCCTGCTTACCACAACCAAAGCATCGCCTAGGAGCAGAACACCTGTTTGCAAAATGGCCCAACCCATTGCAATTAAAACACCTGCGTTCAGGTCTACCATCCGTTGATGGAACCGTACGCACAGCAACTTCGCGACTTGTTCGGTTGTTATCGGAAACAACCAGAACATCGGGGGTATCAACACCCACATAGGCCAGATCCGGCTCTAGTAGGTTTCGGTTTTTCATATTTGGGGGTGGAACATACGATTCTACATTAGCCCTAACAGTTTCAAGACTACGCCCTAAGCTAACTAAATCGGAGACACAACTAGGTTTAGCCAAACCAAGCTGTGTTTGGTAAAAGGGAGTAAGATTCTTTTGAATCATACCCAACCTTCTACCCTCCGAAATAGGTTCAGAAAGCCTTCCGAACATATTCAGCATTGTCGCCACGTAGACTCCGATGGTCTCATCTTTGCCTTGCGTGCGACGCCTAATCTCATCGAGCAACAAGTCATCATAATTCGGAGGCAAGAATTCTAGTTTCAGTTCCCTGACTAGTTCTTGCCATGAATTGATGGTTACTCTAACCGCCCTATACCATAACAATGCTTTCCCTGTAAAAAGTTCTACTGCTGCCCTAAAAAGTTTGGTTTCTGAAACCTCCCTAGCTTGTCTTAACTCCTCTACTCTTTCTAGGAATGCGTTTACTGAAGCACCACAACGCTCTCCAGTAAACTTAACATCCCACTTGGAAATATTTTCAAATTTTTCCCTACCAACGAAAACCTGCTCTACTACGGTGTTATCACTGGCCCTACTCTCTCCTACAAAAACTGATGATACTGCTGCTATTGGTACTGTGGCTGTTGGAACTGCTACTGTTGGTACTGTTGTTGCTGATCCCGACGATGTTGATGCTGCTACTGTTGTTGATGTTCCTAATCCTAGCCCTATATCTGTCCCTGCATTGGCGTTGGGAGTATCAACCGAACGCTGAACTTCATCCACTATCCCTACCTCAACTTCCTCTTCTAAATCGGCTAAAGCCATGACTAATTTATTTTTCAATCCTAACCTCTGCTTTTCTTCTTCTCCCTCATCAGGTTGCGACCTATCCAATCTACCTAACGACCATTCTACTTTGGCTACTACCTTAGCATACTCTTTTGATTTTCTTGCAATTGGCGGATTCTCTAATAATTTCAAAATCTCTACTAATTTACCCTCAACCGCTTTAACATCTTCCTCAAAAGTAAAAGGATACTTTGTGGGAGCACTCAATGAACCTCTTCTTTCTAACAACCTAGCACCTCTTAGAGACTTTCGCATCTCGTCAACCGTTCCTACATCTAAACCCCTACATTGCATTTCGTATGCCAACTCATCCTGTGCTAACCTATTTATATCCATTTTAAAAAACTAACTGACTTCAAACCAAAAAAAAAATTATAAAAACTGAGCCAAACTCGAAATTAAAAAAACAATCAATCAAACTGACCGAAACTGATACTAAACCTCAACCAAATTTAAACTAAACAGTATCAAGCTCCAATTGGATGCTTGAAAGCAAAACAAAATACAAAAAAAAGTCGCTTAAGAAAACTCAAACTCAACCAACAATTCAGAAAAACTCAATAAACAATGAAAAAAACTTTGAAACCAAACTTAAACTTCCCGACTTTGTGATAGGATAAAAGAAAACACTAATCTCAAAATCCAAAACAAACGATTCTCACAAACCGATATATCAGCTTCCAATTCAAAGAATCAAATTCACGTATGACAATTCAACCAAACCAAACCAAAAAAAAAAGAAAATCGAGGTATGTACTCTAATATAAATAATAAACACAAAATCAAATCAATTAGATCAATATAAGAATATATAAAAAGATGTGAATATTGAAAAAAAAACGAATGTAAAACAAATTTAAAAAAACAAAAATCAAAGTGTTGTTGCAACACCCTATATTATTCTCGTCTATTATGCGAGATTTCAATGCACTGTAAAAATGCAAACCCCCCTTCAAAATGGTTTCAGGTTTTGCAATTAAAAAAACTAAGTTACTTTCCAATTTCCATAGGTATTACCCCAAAACAATACAATGAAGGATCAAAAAAAATAATTTAAAAAAAACCTTACTTGGTTGGTTCTGTTGAATACAGACCAATAGATTTCCACTTGACACCAAACTTTTTCTTGTTTTCCACCGTTGCCCAAGAATAGAAAAATGGGTTCGTAGCCAACCACTGTGTACTTATTTGTACCACTTTAAACTTCACCTGAGGGAAAGAAAATTAAACAAAAGTAAATGAACTTTTTACAAGGGTAAAAAAAGAATATACTGCTAAAACACACTTCCCTAAGACACAATTTGATGGCACAAAGTACCAAGGCAATCTCACGCACAATAGTATATACTTTTTATACCAAAAAAAAGGTGCCCCACGTTGTGGACGCCAATTTATTACACTTTTTTTTTCTCAATTAATTTAGACTATTATTTAGGATGATACGAAACTAATAAACCGCGGTACTATGGATATACGTATCCAAATAATGCAAAATAAAATAAATTAAACGAAGCAAATAAAAAAAGCACAACCGGTGCCGCGAAAAATGAAAGTCGAGAATGACAACTGTCAAACTCGACGGGGTAAGCAAAAAAAAGTGCAATAAGCTGCAATAAAAAATGATATGCGGCTACTCCACGGCTACTCAGCTGGGCTGGGTTCACAGTAGCTAAAAAAATGATCGCGTATAAAAAGTGTGCTTACCACGCACACACAAAAAAGGTATATGATTAAAAAAGTATGATGGAATTATTTTTATTGATAAATCAGGACAGGGTGTCCTAGATTTAAATGGGCGCCAGGAAATTTTTAAAGAGAAGGAATTTCCAAACCTTAACTGAAAAATGTTAAATAAAAAGGAATATAAAATGAAAAGAAAGAAAGATGATTTTAATGATTTTATTGCCGGGAAAACCTTGGTAAACCTGGATTAAAAACCCAGATCTTTTAAAGAAAATAAAGTTGTTTTTACAAGGTTGAAAGAAGTAAATAGAAATTTATAGAGACAGTATATATGTATATAAGAGTTAAAAAGACCTTCAAATGTCTTTCAAGAAAACAAAAGAACAAAGGTGTAAAAGGTTGGACCGTTAAAATTCGGTCCCGAAAACTCCAAAATGGGGTTGAAATTAATAGGGGCGCGTGCCAGACAATCTTCTGGTAAATTCGAGATAGTAAAAAAAAAAGAGTCCACGCACAAAAATGGTTTAAAAAGCTATCACTAAACTGCGCACTAAATTCTGTATTTTTATATGTAACACACTACTTATCTTTTCAAGATGTCCTCCTCCTGTATATTTTCCTCGTATTCTTTTTCTCCCAATTATCGTCCCGTCCTGACGATTCCTTTCCTTGCTCCTTTCTTCTACCTAAACTCACTTTTCAAAAATTCAAAAAAACTTGTTAAAAACTTGCTAAAAAAAACTCAAAAGAATAAAAACTTGTTTTCAATTTTATTTTTCAATTTCTGATTTTTCTCGCTCAATATCTTCAAAAAAAAACCTCTCAATCGCTTGTCAGCTAGCCAAGAAGTGTCTCCCACTTCAAGCCTAGCTTCTTGCCTGGTCTCAACCCCGCTCTCATGCACGCATACATTCATACGCTCATCCAATCACTTTTGTGGATTCAGTATCTCGACATCAGCCACCGTTGGCGTGCTGAGCCATCGCTGTCGAATACCAACAAAAGTATACACACACATTCACAGAGTTCGACAAGTTGTTGGTGTCGTCCAAAACTTGCCGTTCTCTTGCCAATCACCAAGTTCGAAAGTTCGACAAGTGGTTGGTGTCATCCAACACTTGCCAAACTTGATGGGTGAGTCCAGACCACCTAAAACCCTATATCAAAACCATTTTGAGAAAACATCGAAATTAACTAAATTGAAAACAAGTTGAATCTGAGCATTTTCTCAGTTACTCTACTACGCGTGAAAAGTGAATCTAAGAAGACTAAAGATCAATTTACTATTTTTTCTGCATAACAAATTTTTTTAAGGAAACCTATAGGAGGAGGAAATCTTTTACACCGCGAACCCTAACCTGACACTGGTGGACCCTTTTGCAGATTTTGGGATGAGGGGATGAACACTTATCGTTCCAACCTTTTTGTACCTTGTTATAGATAATTTATGGTGGGCTTAACGCCATACTACTTTACATTGTTTCAAATGATGATGTTTTCTCCTTCGCAATTATGAGCTCATTAGATCATGTATGATGTGTATTCTGTGTGATGTTGTGATTTTTGTGTGGTGTGTGTATGGTGTATTTTATGTTGACGCTTCTGTGTTATAGGTTTTGCATGTGACTCTCCAGAGTCCTTCTAGATCGACATACTGATCAATATCTCAGCTCATCCGCTGATTAGGGCTTCCTGCTTTTGTTATTTGCTCAAAGCGATGTTACATTCACACTGCTAAGAGCAAACAACGGAATAATGGTGGGGTCAAAAAAAAGGATGGGAAGGTTAAGTGGAAAAGAGAGGATAAAAGGAATGAAAATAAAGCAACAGCAAGAGTAGTTTTTGTTCCGGGAAATTTTACCGTAACAAGGAGACTGGTTTGAGACCGCTGGAGGCAACCAGAAAATTTATTTTAATTTGTGTAAAAAAAGTAACATATCTCAACAGTGAGATGTGTTACTAGTCGGACGTGCTTAACAGACTGGCAGTGTAAATTGAGTTTAAAGTGGTGATATAAGTACTCCAAGTTTTGTAGTCTAAACTAAGATAAATAAGTTTCTGCCAAGTGTTTTTATACTACAATTTCAACTCAAATCAAGTGGGTTTCTAGCAATTAATCAATTAATTGGATTATTAAAATCCTCTACCCAAATTGACAATCCTACAAACTATACCCATCCCACTCACCGAAATTGTTTAATACATACAGTCTAAGTGTTCCCCTTAAATTTACATACCTTCACATAATTTCTTTATGGGTTCAAGAGAAGGTCTACGGTCGTCTGATTCTCCATCATACGCGATGTCAGCATCTTCAAAAATATCAACACCGACATCAAAAGCACAAACACAAACACAATTAAATCCAGCAAAGTCCAGTAAACAAAAGAATTCTACACAAGAAAATTCGAACATGATGGATATAACCGCTATACATGAGAAATCTTTGCAAACACAGTTTATTATGCTCACGTCACAAATTACGTCACAGATTGCAGAATCTGAAAAAAGAATCACTGAAAGAATTAGTTCTGACGTATCAGATCTAAGACTCTCCATAGACAACGACAACAACAACAACCGCCGCCGCAGATGCATAATCTTATGATGAATTGTTCTTTTTCTTTAAATTTTTTACTTGTTTTTTGCTTTTTATATTTTACTTATTTTTTGCAAGCCATTATCTATTTTGAAGTTTTTATTTTACTTCTATTTTCTTTGAATATTTGTGTCTATTTTGAATTACATATTCTTATTACTTCTTTCAAATGTACTTCTTTCTTATCTCTTTTCTTTTCTTCTGCTTTTAACCTTACTCCCCATCGCCTCTCCCCTCAAAATCCAGTAGTTACTTTTGATGTTTTCATGATTGCTCACTTTCTTGAACGTGTAGTGCAACGCCTGGTGCTACCTACGGGTCATCAGCTGTTATCTGTAAACCTTCATGGAAGACTCGAATGATGAAAATAATAGGAGTTTCATAGATGCTATCAGTAGAGATAATACGCGTACAATGATTAATGTGTTTTGTAGTCAGCACAACGGGCTTCAAGTATGCCACCTCAATGCACAAAGTTTGAGATCAACAGGAAACTTGGAGGAATTCAGATACCTGTTTGCGGGATGAAAAGTTGATGTGATATGCGTTTCTGAGTCCTGGTTTTTGAGTGATGTTGCTGACTCAATATATGATCTTATAGGTTATAAACTTTTCCGATCCGATAGAACATATCGTGTTGGTGGAGGTGTGGCTGTTTATGTTCGTGAAAGCTTAGATTGTCAACTTGTCAGTAAGGCTTCGGAATGCTGTGAAATTCAATACGTTTTTATTAAAATTACTTGCAGGCTTAACAAAATTTTATTAGGATCTGTATAAAGACCCAATGCATGTTGAAATTTCTCCGCTGACTGCAGTTTTAGATGAGCTAACGCACATATCACCGTTTGTAATTATGTGTGGCGATTTCAATAGCAACATTTTAGTAGAGTCATCGTTCGTAAATAGTATGAGTGCACTCAATCTAATTCCGGTGAACACTTCCTTTCCAACGCATTTTACTAGAGACACCAGTACACTTCTTGATGTATTCTATGTGAGTAATCTAAACAAAGTTCTACATTTTAATCAGCTTTCAGCTCCATCTTTCTCCCGACATGACATGATTCATTTAACTTTTCAATGTGATATGGTTAATACAGAAAACATTATTACTTTCCGTGACTTTAAGAACATTAACATTGACCAATTGGAAGTTGACTTTTCTGTTGTGGATTGGGATAGAATTTATAGAATGCCTTATGTTACATTAGAAATCTTTTTAATACTCATGTTCCACTCATAACCAAATTAATAAAACCCAGAGAATACGCATGTCCTTGGCTAACTACAGATATTAAAAAACTAATTATTCAAAGGGACAAGGCGTACAATCGACGGAAAAGGTTTCGGATAGACATATTGTACAATACTTATCGTGTATTAAGAAATAGGGTTACTTGCCAGATACGGGAGCCAAAACGGCGTTTTTATGCTCCTCGCTTGAATCCAACACAAGCTAAACATAATCTATGGAAAAATTTAAGAAAAATCGGGATAGGCAAGGGCATAAAGAGAAATGCTGCCAATATTGGTTGTAATGAATTAAATAGATCTTTTGCCTCAGTTTCCTTCCTTATTGGTAGCAACCCTTGTAATATGAACTATCCATACGGCGAAGTCAGTTCAGATAGTTTTAATTTTATTCCTAATTTTAGCTTTTCAGTTGTAGATGAGGCGGACGTCTTAAGCAGTAAACTATCTGTAAAATCCAAAGCGACTGGTTTTGATGATATAAGGCCAGTTTTTATTAAGCTTATTTTACCCGGTATATTGAAATATATAACATATACATTTAATTCAGTTCTCACGACTGGAGTTTTTCCCCTGACCTGGAAACGCGCTAAAATAATCCCAGTACCCAAAAACAATAATGAATTCAGACCAATTGCTATTTTATCGTTTCTCTCAAAAGTGCTTGAAAAAATTATGAGCTCTCAGATACATAAATATATTCAAAACAATAAGCTATTATGTGATAATCAATCTGGTTTCCGACCTAAACATAGTTGCGCAACTGCCTTATTAAATGTGACAGAAGATATCAGACAAGCTGTTGATCAAGACAAAGTGACTTTTCTAGTCCTGCTCGACTTCTCAAAGACCTTTGATACAGTAAATCACGATGTTCTGTGTACCAAAATCCGGACACAGTTTAATTTTTCCTCTCCATCCACAAAACTTATAGCCTCATACCTATGTAACAGATCCCAGGCGGTTGCTCTATAAAATTCCGTCTCTGATTTTCTTTCGCTAAGCTCAGGTGTTCCCCAAGGCTCGATCCTAGGGCCAATATTTTTTACAATGTACATCAATGATTTACCGAAATGTTTATTGCATTCTTCGGCTGATTTGTATGCGGATGACGTGCAGATGCGGTTGAGTTTCCCCTTAGGCCTTGTGGAGAACGCTGTGTGCGAAATCAATGAAGATCTGGACAGAATATCTCAGTGGTCTCGAAGGAATGGTCTCTGCCTAAACCCAAAAAAATCAAAATGTTTGGTTATTTCCAGGAAACCAGTTGATACGTGCTGTCTTCCAAACATACACTTGAGTAACAGTGTTATCGATTTTGTTGAGTCCGCAAGAAACCTTGGTATTGTTTTTAATAGAACACTTTCCAGGAATGACCACATTAGGCTTACTTTGGGTAGGGCTTATGCTGGTCTTCGAACTCTCTGGTCCACACATTCGGTTACACCTTTAAAAACAAGACTTATTTTAGCTAAAACGCTTATTATACCAATAATGCTTTACGGTTGCGAAATTTTTAATAACTGTGATTCTGAACATAAGCGCAAACTCATAGTAGCTTATAACAGCACAGCACGTTATATTTTTGGCATAAGAAGGTATAATCACATTTCAGCTTTCTCAAAATCAATTTTAGGTCTTGACTTGGAAGATATTTTTAAAATGAAAACACTGACCTTGCTTCACAGCGTCAAACAGACGCGTCAACCAATGACACTGTTCAACAGGATCCGTTTTGCTCAATCCAGTAGATCTCTTGATCTCATTCCTATCCGCTACAATTTGTTGATTTCCGAACGACAGTTTTTTGTTCACGCGTTACGTCTATGGAACTCCATCCCTCGAGTTATTAGACTTATAAGCGGCACAGCTCTGTTCAAATATAAACTGAAGCAATTCTTGATGACACCAGGACGATGACTGGTTTCTGAATTTCTTTTCCTTTCCCTCCCATTACTCTTTTCCCTTTTTTATCTCCTTTTTTTCTCTTTTTCTATTATTTCTTTTTTCTCTTTTGTAAATATTATGTAAATTAAACAATTAAAACATTTACCTAAAATCAGATTAGATATTCTAGATAATCTATGAAACCTGTAATATAGAACAAGCCTAAAAAAAAAAAAAATTAAGTTTTATTGTAGAAAGGAACGTTGTCAATGATTTAATGTAACATATTTCACTTAAAATTATAAATTGTAATTGAACTTTAGTCGAAGCTTGCACTACTTTTAAAAAATACTGTATCTTACTGTGTAAGCTATGTAATAATAATAAATTACTATTTGAATTTGAATTAGTGTGTGCTCGGTTTTTTCTGTCTTTATAAATAGGGTGGCGCAACAGAGCGAGGAGCCCCAGGGCCTAGCGCGTTTCTCACAACCATGCCTTGTGAGGGAATGGAGGGGACCTACAATTTTTTCCCGTTTCCGAACGAGAAAGCGCTTTTCATGGAAATGAATACTAACGGAGGACTTGCCAATTCCACGTCAAAGGCGATACCCGCGAAGACATTTATGCCTCTGTTGGGATTCGAACCACGAACCTCTGGATTAACAGGCGGACATGCTACCTATCATCACCACGGGTACCACGTGATAAACATGCTTAAGCTAAAAAGCGTCTGGCAGAAGGCTGAAACCAAATCGTCTTGGACCGACTTTTTTGTAATCAGAGAAACTTTTCTGATGTTTTGGCATACCACTTTCTTGGTTATATGTGATAGGAAAAAAGATATCAGTACTTTAAGTTGAAAAATGTATTTTACTAAAATGTTAAAGAGGTCTGGCAAGCAGTAGACTGAAACCAAATCGTCTAAGACACACTTGTTTAAAATCAGGGTAACTTTTTTTATTTTTCCACTTTCTTTGTTATATGTAATGGGCAAAAAGTTATAAGTGCTTTAAGCTGAAAATGCACTTAAAAATGTTAAAATGCGTCTGGCAAGCAGAAGGCTGAAACCAAATCGTATAAGACCGACTTTTTTGTAATTAGGGGAATTTTTCTGATGTTTTGGCGTACCATTTTCTTGGTTACATGTGATAAGAAAAAAGTTATCAGCTAAATTGAAAAATGCATTTAAAAAATGTTGAAATGCGTCTGGCAAGCAGAAGGCTGAAATCAAATCCTTTTGCACACACTTTTTTGTAGTCGGGGGAGCTTTTGTGATGTTTTGGCGTACCTACCATTTTCTTGGTTACATGTGATAAGAAAAAATTTATCAGTACTTTAAGTTGAAAAATGCGTTTAAAAAAATGTTAAAGTGCGTCTGGCAAGCAGAAGGCTGAAAATTAATCGTCTGGAACACACTTTTTTGAAATCAGGGTAAATTTTCTTATTTTTTGGCGTACCACTTTCTTGGTTATATATGTAATAGAAAAAAAGTTATTAGTGCTTTAAGCTGAAAAATGCACTTGAAATATGTGTTAAAATCGTCTGGCAAGCAGTAGGCTGAAACCAAGTCGTCTATGACCGAATTTTCTGATTTTTTGATGTATCATTTATGTGGTTATCACTTCGACCACAAAATCTGTAAAATTACCATTTTCGAACACCCACCCCCGCCCCGGCTGAAAAAGAAACCTGCCAGACGGTTGAATCTGATATAATGGTGCGTGTATCTACACATACATGTGCATTATTTTTGGTTATCACTCCACTCCAAAAATATGCTTACAGCTCTTAGACTATAAGCTCAATATTGTTCCATTACCATAACCTAAGATGCATGTCCGAACTATGCTTGGTATTTTTTTTAATTTGCCTTGGCCCAACAAAGTTTGAAAGTCCTTGCCTTTTTGAGTTTGATGTCGATTTCCCTCAAGGTGTTCTTGAGACGAGTAGCGGCTTCGTGGAGTATAATTATTTATAAGCTTTTATTTATTTAAAAGATGTTTTATGCATTATTCTAAATGAAATACGTGAATTGAAAATGCACATCTTTTGATTTTCTTGGTCTTACCTCATCAAACTAAACATTTGCTGACTTAGTGTTACAACGCTATTTACTAACAAGTTTTAAATCTGCAGTTCCGATTGCCAGTAAGTAGTATTACTACTCCCGAATAGATGTCAGGAAAAGTCGTATCAATTACACCCATTGCCGATGTCGAAAACGACATCGAAAAAAACGACACGACACAATTTGTATTCCATAAGTCGTTTTCGATCTTGTACACTCGTTTTGATGTCGTGTGCAGTAGTCTGTAAACGTCAAATGTCGTTGAATGCAGTTACTCTTCATTCCATTCGTCGAAAAAATATGACGACGACGAAAAAAACGTTGATATGTCTCGTTCAAAAATTCGATCGCGACATAGAAATGGAAGGCCACAAAACAGCAAGTAACCTTGTTAAATGAATTAATTTTGAAAAAATTTATAACCAATAAAGCATTTGTTTGACTTGTATTCGAATTTGACAAACCAAAACCAGTTTGAGACGCTTGTCAAGTTGATGGGGAGGAACGTAAAGTTAGCTAGAGGTTTTTTGAAAGGAATTAAAAAAACCGACGTAAAAAAGGAATGGACTGCGATAGCAGAGCAGCTTAAAAGCAAGGGTCCTCCAGTAAGAGACGGGGACGGTTGGCTAAAGGATTGAATTACTTTTTTCAAAATACATATGTATACATTTTTATAAATGTTTGTTTTCATCAGGTTTGGGCAGAAATGAAGCATAATGTAGAAAAAAAACAATGACACACAAATCAGAATTGAATGCGACTGGAGGAGGTCCAAACAAACTAAAGATTTTATCTCCACTGGAAGAAGCTGTAGCAAATTTATTACATATATAAAAAGTGGTAAGCCCGAGCGGAAACGCCATTGGTATATCGCAGTCCATTTTGCTTCCTAACCCCTTTGCAACTGCCCCACAGTTTCTTCATCGTCGCAAACGCAGACTGCATACACATCGAGGCGAAGTTATGGAGAGGGAAGGGCAACATCAATACATCCGTTGAGACCAGGAAATCCCGACATATTGAAAAGTAAAGCTTTGCTTTTTCGGCCGGTGTCATTCGGAATCGAATCCATTTGGGGCAAATATGTTTTTCTATGACGTTGATAATTTCTTTGAAAAATGTGCTAACAGTTGGTTGAGCTAGCCCCAAAATAAAGTTATTCCCGGCGCCGTGGTGGGGTAACTTCCTCAGTTAAGATTCTTAAGATGACTGCAAGTCTCAATATGATTGGAATTGACGATGAACGATGCCGAATCCTTATTTTATCACTTATTTCATCAAACAAATACTCAAACGCTTCTTTTGTCAATCTAAAGAACTGCTGAAATCTGTTTAAACGTACAAAAGATTTATTTAAAAGCAACTATTGGGATAAAACTGTGAACTCACTTTGAATCAGGCAATTCGAATGGATTTGAATTGTGCCGTATTTGTTTTCGTTTTATAATCGATTTTCTTTCCGGATACTTTCTTCTACATTTTCTTCACTTTCACTACTTGTGCTGTAATACATTTATTTAGGTGCTAATAAATGTAAAATTGCATTCGAGCTCTAAACAATTATTTTTATTCAAACTTTCTTCCAATATCTTTCGATTTTGACAGATGTTTATTAGTTTTTCGCCGTTTTAAAATCTATTACGTATTTTTCGTGTCGAAGAAGTTATGGAATGCCATTTAAAAAACGAGACGACAGAGAAAACGAGAGTTGACGACGAGACGAGACGAGATCGGTAATAGGGGTGAATATTTTCATTGCAACTACTCATCAATAGATGTCAGGAGGAGTCAAATCGATATTCTCGTTGCCTGAAAATATCAGTAAAAAAACATCAGTTTCGAAAGCGATGTTACATCCATCAATTCGGAATAATGGTCGATTTTTCCATCATTTTGTAAAAACAATCTTATTTCTTCCAATCAACAAATCTTTCAAGAACGTGACCGCGACTTAACCAGCGAACCAAAAGGAGGGATCGAGCCAAAAGGTGAAAAAAGGAGCAACGCCTATGAACATGTTTAGCAAATGATAGGTAAAAAAGAAGAAAAATAAGCGCGATGTAGACATTGCAGATTCTGCCACATGAAGGTGCAATCTGATTTTATCAATTGATGACGTGCCCTTAATGTTTGGTCGAATGCCACCAACGGCACGCGTGCCGTTGGTTCGCCATCGCTGCTCTATAGAAACATCAGCTTCCATTCCAACGAATTTCTGCTTATAAGAACTATGGCCGGAGCATTCCTAGCGAGGCGGGTGTTGCGGCTAAATTGTTTAATGGGAGGAATGCAACTAGAGCACTGTTTCTACGATGTCCAAGACAATCAATCGATTCTACGACTGAACTATAACCTATTAATTTTAACGCTCTATTTTGTACCCTATCAAGTAGGCGCAAAGAAGTTTGAGGAGCACCTGACCAGATATGGGAGTTATACTCCAGTTTTGGGTGAATGAAGGTCTTATAAATTGTAGCCAGATCAGAAGGGGTGAAGATCTTCCTGCATCGTCTCAAGAAGCCTAAGCATTTAGCAGCGTTTTTGGCGACTTCAAATATGTGGTCATTCCAACGAAGATTATCGTTACACACATACCAAGTACTGACAGCTTTTCGTTTTCATGGATGCAGGTACCATTCATGGATAATGGCAATAGGGGAAAGTTAAGCTTCAACGACAAGAGACAGCATTGAGTTTTCAAAGCATTGAATTCTACTCGGTTTTTATGACCCCATAAAACAATGCTGTCAAGGTCAGAATTCAATGAGCAGGGACGTGAATTTAGAAACGAATATGAAAAGCTGAGGGTCGAGTCGTCAGCAAAACAGTTAAGCGGATTAAAAGTTGCAGACAAGAGATCATTTATGAAAATGAGGAAGAGAGTCGGAGACAAAACGGAGCCCTGGGGCACACCAGCATTTATGAAGTGGGTATCAGAACGGTCGGAAAGGTAGTTTCTAATTTAACGAAGAAGAGACTTAAAGTTAATACAATTCCTGCACTGTCACTTCAGTTGAATTATCCGTCACATACATAGATCTACTCCTTTTTCGGATAGCACTTTTTTCAGGGTCCTTGGCTCTAATAATATTGCATTGGTGTCTCGTTTACTTGACCCCTAATACAACTGACATCTTTTGCGTGCGTTGCTATTCCTTATGGAATGCATGTTGGTAATCAATCGCTCGTCTAGGGGAACGCACCACTTCGGTCACAGCAGCTGGATGACCTTCAGCTCTTAAATTCAGTTTTGTTACAAAACCCAACTGAGAATTTGACATCTCCTTTCGAATATTTTCTGTCTTGATCTGTTTGCTTTGATCGGTACTTTCTTAGAAAGATTTTTCTGGACGCCCCACCCTAGATGGGTTTACTAAATCACGAAATTCAAAGCTTATTGATGTGTGTAGCCAGGATTCGTTTACTTTCTTAAAACGTATTTCATTGCGACTACGTTTTGACCACTTCTTTTTGAACATAGATTCAAAAATCGATAAGGAATGATGGAACTCCATAACATCCACATTGTGGCTGGCCTCAAGTTGCACCAGTAAAAATTTGAATCTACTTTTAAGAGTTTTGAGTCCTGAATCTTTCATGAGCTCACACAACTCCATTCGAATATAAAATACACGAATATTGTTTGAATGTGAAACTACTCGGAATTACAAATTATAAATAAATAAATAGGGTGGCGCAACAGAGCGAGGAGCCCTTGGGCCTAGCGCATTTTCTCACAACCATGCCTTGTGAGGAAATGGAGGGGACCTACAATTTTCTGCCGGTTCCGAACGGCTAATCGAGAAAGCGTTTTTCATGGCAATGAATACTAACGGAGGACTTGCCAATTCCTCGCGAAAGGCGATACCCGTGGAAAAAACATTTTTGCCTCTGTTAGGATTCGAACTCGAACCTCTGGATTAACAGGCGGACATGCATCACACCACGGGAATTACAAATTGTGTGAATAAATATTCAGAAGTAGGAGTTTTTATTTTTTTATTTTGAGTGAATGCATAATATTTTGAGTATATTGTGTCAAAATTTCAAGTCAGAGCAAAATTGACGACGTTTTGAATATTTTCATACCAGCTTGGCCCAAGAGCGCTACTGTTACCTGGCAGCCTTAAAGTATATTTTCCGCAACTCACGTTTTCAAAGTCGGTGACCCACTTAGCTTCAAAATTCCTGCACCGATCCTTTTGAAATTTTGGAACGCTATTTCTGTATATGATTTACGAGGTAACGCTGGAGACTTTTTTCAAACTCGTTGACTTGTTTTTTTTTTAACCATAACAAATGCTCCGATTTTTTCCCAAAAAATGTTTAAGGAGAACAGAAATTCACAAAATCTCAATTTTTTTTTTTGCACAATACACAAGATGTTAAACTATTTTTGCAAACAAAAATCTCCGCATAGAAATGCCTAGAAACCTACTTTTTCTCTAACTATATATAAAGCATACCTTAATTTATTGAAAATATTATTTAAACACCATTTATACGTAAACGAAAAAACGTAGAACCTAAAAAAATATTCAGAAATATGGTACATACTTGAAACTAATAATTCCATACTGATTTTAAGTTTTAATGTTATTAAATTATATGTTATCAAAATTATATATTATTTGTCTTTAAGAGTAAATGAAACGTGACTTTCAATTCCATCGTATGGAGTAAACAAGCAACTTTAAAATACAACTGTTTTTGTAAATTATACATTAGAATGTGTGGTAAAGGAGAAACCAGTTTTCATTTTCTTGGCTAACCTTCATATAAGCCGGCCGTAATTGTGCTGTGCGACCTAATTGCGTACAGAACAGGGCCAAACATCGATTTCATCAGAATACTGTAACGTGCGCTTAGTTCGCAAAATAAAACTTCACTTTTTACTTTATTTCTACCACTTTTATTCAGTATCTATACTTTATTCGATCTCAACTCGACTTTTGGACTATCACTTGTTAACAACAATTCACTCTTAACTTTATCACTCTATAATCAAAACTGACTGCTCGTTGCATCAGCGGCCTATTTATATAGAACAACACTCATCTAGAGCGTTCCAGTTTCTTCTCCATGGTTTCCACACTTGCTGTCAAGCATCTCTACACTCACACACACTGGCTTACAAGCAATGCCTGTCATTTTATACCATTCCATTATAGTGTTGCCAGTTGTGTTTTCGGTTGAACGTTTTCGATTAGGAAATTGGTATAAATGTTGGGTGTTCATTACACTGCCCCCTCCTTAAGATTGTTCGTCCCGAATAATTCCATCTGCAGCCTCGCCACTATATCGATGCAGCCGGTCACAATGAACTACTTTTAGCTTGCCTCTTAATCCTCTTTGGATGCGGTAAACCACGTCATTAATCCTCGTGACAACAGTATTAGGACCTTCCCAGTTCTGCTAAAGTTTCGGTGACAATCCCTTTTGACGATGAGGATTATAAAGCCACACACGATCTCCTGCTTGGAATCCTGCCGTTGTCGCTTTTGTGTCGTACCGTGTCTTCATCCGGTCGGTATAGGTTTTCATCCGTTCCCTTGTTCTTTTATGGATGTCAGCGAGTCTCTAGTTGAGGTCATCCACATACTCGTTCGTGTCCTGTGGCTCCTCTGTGGGGCATCCAAGTTTAAGTTCGCTGGGCAGCCGCATGGTTTTCCCGAACAGGATGTCAGATGGTGTTGGTCCTGTCGAGCTATGTGCTGCACTTCTATAGGCCATCAGGAATAGCGGTACGTGCCTATCCCAGTCTCTTTGGTAGTCGCCTACGACCTTTGTGAGGTGTTCTTTCAAGGTCCGGTTGAATCTTTCAACCATCCCATCAGATTGTGGATGAAGCGGTGTGGTTCTGGTCTTCTTGATGCCAAGTAGTCCGCACACTCCTTGGAAGATGTTTGACTCGAAGTTCCTCCCTTGGTCGGAATGGAGTTCCATAGGTACGCCAAACCTACTTACCCAGTTAAACACAATCTGGTCGACCACCGTTTTGGCTTCTTGATTTGGGATGGCATACGCCTCAGGCCATTTGCTAAAATAGTCCATTACAACCAGAATGTACTTGTTTCCAGCGTTGGTCTCTGGAAAAGACCAGCCAGCCAGTCTACTGCAATCCTCTCAAAAGGTGATCCAACGTTGTACTGATGCATCTTTCCTTGAATCTTCCTACCAGGTCGTTTGGTTGCAGCACACTTGTCACATGTTCGGCACCACTTCTCCACGTCGTCTCTAGCATGTAACCAGTAGAACCGATGTCGCACCTTCTCCAGTGTTTTGTTAACTCCCAGGTGACCTCCAGAAGGTCCGTCGTGCATCTCCCGAAGAACTTCACTGACTTTCGATTGCGGTACGATCAGCTGCATCACATATGATTTACCGTCAGCGGATTCCCATCTTCGCCTGAGGACACCTTCTTGCACATATAGTGAGTCCCACTGTGCCCAATAGGCTTTGAGAACTGGACTCCTGTCAGAAATGTCTCCCCATTCAGGTTTCTCTTCATTTTCTTTCCATGCGAGAATGGGTTCGATATCTGGATCCTCCTGTTGAGCGGTCCTCACTTCCTCATTGCTCCATCCGCATATGGGGTCAGCTCTTAGTCGCTGAGCGGTAATATTTTCTTTGTTTTCTTGTCGCCTACAATGCTTGCAATCCTCTTTGCAAGGTCTTCGGGACAATGCGTCGGCGCGGCGTTTGAGTGCAGCTTTCCTCTGCGGTGTTGAATCTGGTAGTCATAAGTCTGCAGTCTTTCTATCCACCTTGCGACTTGACCTTCTGGATTTTTGAAGTTCAACAGCCAGTTCAGAGCACCATGGTCTGTCCGCAGAAGGAATTTCTGTCCATAGATGTACTTATGGAAGTGCTTTGTTGCCAAGATAAGAGCCAGCAGTTCCCTTCTGGTCACGCAGTAGTTTCTTTCAGGCTTCGAGAGGACCTTACTGTAATATGCCACCTCTTTCTCTTCGCCATCATGAACTTGGGATAGTACCGCCCGATTCCAACGTTGCTTGCATCTGCGTCGATGATGAATGTTTTGCCAGGTGTTGGATGTGCCAGCACTGGAGCGTTACAGAGGCGGTATTTGAGTTCCTGAAAAGATTTTTCACACTCACCTGACCATTTGAACTGCTTCCCTTTTTCGGTGAGCTGATGCAAACTTTTTGCAACTCCAGCAAAGTTCTTAACAAAACGTCGGTAATATGTGGCAAGACCAAGAAAGCTTCGGAGTTGATGTTTGTCCTGTGGTGTTGGCCAATTTTTGACGGAGTCAACTTTTTCAGGATCAGTCTTCACTCCTTGGGAAGAGATGATGTGTCCCAAATACTTAACTTCGGTTTTGAAAAGTGCACATTTTTCTGGATTCAGTTTAAGGTTAGCCTCTCGAAGTCTCTGAAACACGGCTTTTAGATTCTTGCAATGTTGGTCAAATGTTTTCCCGTAAACAATGACATCGTCCAAGTATACAAGGCACGCTTTCCACGTCAGTCCTTGAAGAACGCACTCCATCAAACGCTCGAATGTTGCCGGAGCGTTGCATAGCCCAAACGGCATAACTTTAAACGGCCAGAGCCCATTACCTGTAGAGAACGCCGTCTTTTTCCGATCATCAGGGTGGATGTCAACTTGCCAATATCCACTCTTCAAGTCCAGCGTCGAAAACCACTGGGCTCCCTCCATAGCATCCAGGGTATCACTGATTTTCGCAGGGGATAGCTGTCCTTTTTAGTCACATCATTCAGCCTTCGGTAGTCCACACAAAAACGAGTGCTTCCGTCTTTCTTTTTCACTAGCACCACTGGTGAAGCCCAAGGACTTTTGGAATTTTCAATAAGACCGTCCTTCTTCATTGCTGTTATCATTTCCTCAACCTCACCTTGTTTGGCCAGTGGAAGGCGTCTTGCGGGTTGACGAATCGGTCTCGCATCTCCTGTGTTGATGCGATGCTGCACCAACTGTGTCCTACCATATTGTCCCTTTTGCGATGCGAAGATGTCAGTGTACTCTTGTAGGAGATTTTCAGCCATCCTTGTTTGTTGGTGATCAAGGTTGGATGAATTCAGTATTTTAGCTCTGATGGTTTTGAGCTCCTCCGGAGTTATAGTTTTCTCGGTGCTTCGTCTGTGATCTTCGTAATTGCTGCAACCGATTCGCAACGTCCAACGACTTCTCCTTTCTTCAACCTTACATCGTACGGTCTGGTGTTTAGTAATCGTACGGGGACCATTTTGTTTTTCGGTGCTACTAGTGTTTTCCCAATGATGACGCTTTGGAAGGAACACTCTGGGTCTGGTTCCACCATTAGATATCGAAGGCTTCCAAACTCACCTTCCAGTTTTGTCCAAACGAACACTTCAGAAGAAGGAGGCAGAATCAGATCTTCCGTGATGACAGTCCTCAGTGTCGACGTACTTTCGTTCGAATAGGTCATTGGAAGTTCCTTATTTTGGTACTTCAAAACCTGATTACCGATGTCCAAAATAACTCCGTGCTGTTTCATAAAGTCGATTCCAATGAAGCACTCGTCACATATATCTGCCACCAGGAATTGATGAGTAAACACTAGATCGGCCAGTCGGATCTTAAGACACACTTCTCTATATACTCTTGCTGCTTCTCCCGTTGCGGTTCTTAGACGGTAGCTATTGGTGTTATGAAGCCACGTCGTCTTTACCAGGTCTCGACGTACTATGGAGGCTGTGGCACCGGTGTCGATGGTAGCCACATGTTTGTTCCCGTTAATAGTAGTTTCCACAGTCAGACTTTTGTTGTCTCGTTTGGTCTGAGAGACCTGGATGGTGGTTCTGGGACCATCGATACAAGAAACCAGCCTCTGCCCCTCGAAGTTGGTTCCTACTCGTTTCCCTGATGGGAAACGGGCTGATACGTAACGCTGGTGTTGTTGTTACCTTGTTCTGGGTTGGATCTCTTGCTTCCACAATGTTGACAACCGGCTTTATTTGGTGGTAGTCGGCATTGACGCTGTAAGTGCCCGGTCTTGTTGCAGTTCCAACATCTTGCTAGTCCGCTCCGCTGGTTCTTTTGTATTTCAGCTCTTTGGCACGAGCACTCTTCGACTATGGCTTCTCTAAGTCGATGTACTCCATGAGAAGCTTGTTCTGCTGCTTCAATTTTCAATGCGAATGCTAAAGTTTCAGAAAGAGTACGTGTTCTAGCAGTTCGCACAGACCTCTGAAGATTTATATCCGAAATGGCACGAACGAAGGACTCAACAGCAAGCGGGTTGATGATTTCTTCTCCAGCATCCGGGTATGCCAGGTGAACCAGTCTTTCGACGTCTGCTTGGAGCTGCTGTAGACTTTCACCACTTTTCTGGACTCTGTTATTGAGTTGGACTCGGAAGACTTCTTTCAAGTGGCTATCGCCAAAGCGTTTATCTATAGCTGCCACGAGAGAACTGAAATCGCCGCCCTTACCAGCTGGACTGTTTGAAGTAATTCAGCTGCTGGTCCTCTAAGAGCAAGAGTCAGTGCAATGTACTTGTCTTCGTCATCCCAGCCATTTGTTGTCGCGGCTGCCTCAAATTGTCTCTTGTAAACTGGCCAAGACGACTGTCCATCAAATGTTGGCGGTTTCATCTCCTTTTTCCTTGCAAACTCTCCAGCAGATTCTCGAACTTTGATTTTCCGGATCTGGTCCAATTCCTTGGTCAGAACAGAGAACTGTTTATCGCATCGGCTTTCCAAACGATTCTCTACAACAGAAAGCTGTTTTTCCACACCTTCAACGCGTTTGTCTAGGGCACATACATTTTTCTCAATGTTACCCAATTTGCCTTCTAGAATGTTTTTCTGACCTTCCAAAACATTCTGTTGCGCCTCAAGTCTTTCGAGAATATTCTGTTGTTCTTTCTTTTGCTCGTTTCGTTGTTCTTCAATCAGCTTCTTTTGTTCGTTTCTTTGTGTTTCAAGTTGTACGAGAACATTCTGACAACATTCTAACAAAAGTTTCATCATACTAGAAAACCAATTATGATCACAGGATTCCCAAATTTTGGAGATCTTAAGAAAATGATTGAGAAATGTACTAAAAAAGCTTGCAAATATACATCGTATAACAAAGACAATTGGAAAGTCAATGTCGGGGAAGATGATGACTATAGACTGGTCACTGAGGAACTAAGCAAACATAAAATCCAGTGGCACTCCTATGAAAACAAATCCACAAGACCAATAAAAGTAATAGCCAGAGGCCTATATTCCTCATGTTCTCCAAAAGAATTAGTAGAAGACCTTGTTCCAGCAGGCTTCCAAGCCCTTGATGCAGTCAATCTTATTAAAAATGAGACTACTAAGAACTCTGCTGGGGAACCAATAATAATAAAGAGATCACTGCCTTTATTCACGCTATCTTTCGACAGCAAACAAAGTCTTGAAAATGTCTATAGTATTCGATCAATCTTGGGCATAAAAGTCAAAATTGAACCACTGCGAAAATCAAAAATTGTTCCGCAATGTAAACGATGCCAAGCATTTGGCCACACCCAAAAATATTGCAACCGCGAGTTTGCTTGTATTAAGTGTGAAGGAAAACATGCAACTAAAGACTGTCCATCAAGCAAAGAACAGAAAGCAAAATGTGTAAACTGTCAATGTAATCACCCTGCAAGCTATAGAGGCTGTCCAGTTGCTAAAAGATTTCAAAAATCCAAAAGCAAAACGACATCCGGTGAAATAAAGCCCAGCAATCCAGCAAACACAAAAAGAACTCCTGAAGCTGAAGATAAAGGTAAGAAAGAACTGCCGAAAGAAGCTGTTAAAAGCAAAAGCGACGAAAATAAATCCTATTCACAGATTGTTAAAAACGTGAGGAAGAATGAAGAAACTTCCATTAAAGAAATTCTTGAACTTATTCTTAGAAGAATTGACAATCAGGATTTGAACATCAAACGGCTAAGTGAAGAAGTCGCTCTTAAAAAACAATGATGGACAGAACACTAAAAATTGGAACATGGAATGCAAACGGTCTTTTACACCATTTATCAGAATTAAAAATCTTCTTAGACATCGAACACATAGATATTTGTCTGGTGTCCGAAACTCATTTCTCAAGTGGACTGGTTCTTGATGATTTAATATCAAACTATATTTGCTACCACGCTCCTCATCCAGCTGATAAGCCTAGAGGTGGATCGGCAATCCTCATAAAAAAGAGCTTAAAACACCATGAAGGAGTTATGTTTACAAACGAGAATATGCAAGTAACAATAATTAGTATTGGTATGAAAAAGAAAGACTTCAAGTTGGCATCAATATACTGCCCGCCAAGGCGTTCCCCGACTGAAGATGATTATACAGAACTGCTAAAACTACTAGGACATAACTTCCTTGTTGGCGGTGACTTTAATGCTAAGCACACCCATTTGGGGATCCAGACTTATAACAACAAAAGGCAGAAGGCTTTACAAAGCATGCCTCAAATACAATTGCGAGTTTTATTCATCCAGATCACCAACATACTGGCCATCGGATTCAAGTAAAATACCAGACCTTGTTGACTTTTTCATAGTTAAAGGTATCAAACGAAACCATATAAGAGTCGAAGGTAAATATGACTTATCATCAGATCATACACCGGTGATTTTATCACTTAATGAATCGGAGATAATGGAAAAAAGTAATCCTAAGCTAGTAAATAATAAAACAAACTGGAGTGAATTCAGAGAAAAGCTTGAAAGCTATATAAATCTCAGATCCCCTATGGAAACAAAAGAGCAAATAGACCTTGAAGTAGAACAATTCATTGCCGATGTTCAACAAGCTGCAGAAGAAAGTACACCAACTTACTCGAGTAGGAAGCAAACTGAAACAAAATACCCTGCCGAGATAAGAGAGTTGATATTGGAGAAGAGAAGAGCTCGAAGAAAATGGCAAAATACTAGATTTCCAGACGACAAAACAGCGTTTAACCGGCTAAGCAAAGAACTGAAAAAACAAATCTACGAATTCAAAAATGATTCATTAAGTAGATTCCTGAAAAATTTAACGACTGATGCTTCAACCGATTATTCGCTCTGGAAAGCAGCTAAGCGCCTTAAAAGACCGCAGTTACAAAACCCTCCAATAAAATCTCTAAACGGGAATTGGATCGGAAATCCGAAAGAAAAAGCTAACCTATTTGCAGAACATCTTGCGAATGTTTTTAAGCCATTCCCAGCAAATACATCTGAAAACAGCTTACAGTTTATTGATAAAGTCGATGAAGTTGACATACCAATTGTCACACTCAAAGAAATAAAAAGTATGTGTCGAAATCAACTATCGAACAAAGAATCACCTGGGTACGATCTAATAACTGCTCAGGTTATGAAAGAAATGCCATCAAAAGCCTTCATAAAACTCCAATTCATAATAAATGCATGCCTAAAGACCCAATATGTCCCACATCATTGGAAAATTGCTGAAGTAATTGTTATACCAAAGCAAGGTAAGCCACCAACAGAAGTGACGTCTTACAGACCAATATCGCTTATACCAATAATGGCAAAAGTCTTTGAAAAATTGCTACTGAAAAGACTAAGCAAAGTCATAGAAGAAAGAAATCTAATCCCAAATCATCAGTTTGGATTTAGAAATAAACATTCCACGATAGACCAAGTTCATAGAATAACGGATGCAGTTGAAAAAGCATTAGAAGAAAAACAAGTATGTTCGGCTATATTTTTAGATGTTGCTCAAGCATTCGACAAGGTATGGCATGAGGGGCTAGAGTACAAACTGCAAAGGGACCTACCCAGGCAATACTACGAAATACTAAAATCTTATATCTCAAACCGGCTCTTCAGAGTACGGTATGATGAAGAATATTCAAAGCTATGTAATATACAAGCCGGTGTTCCACAAGGAAGCGTCCTAGGACCTACCCTGTATTTGCTATATACAAGGGATATTCCAGTGGATAACAACACCATTATGGCTACTTTTGCGGATGATACCGCAATTTTGGCATCCAGTAAGTGCGTCGTCAAGGCTGCTGAGAAATTGCAAAATGCCGTCGACACCGTTAGTGATTGGACCAAAAAATGGCGTATCAAGCTCAATGAAGCTAAATCTGCACATATAAACTTTACAAATAAAAAGTTAAGCTACGTTCAAATATTCATCAACAATCAAGCTGTACCTTACGCCAATACGGCCAAATACCTTGGGATGAATTTGGATGCAAAGCTAAAATGGAAAGAGCATATCAAAAAGAAAAGGGAAGAGCTAAACTTGAAATATAGAAAAATGTACTGGTTACTCTGTAGAAATTCGGACTTATCTGTCGAAAATAAAATAATGCTTTATAAACAAGTACTTAGACCTGTTTGGACCAATGGAATCCAATTATGGGGCTGTACAAAGAAAACAAATACTGAAATCATCCAAAAGTTCCAAAACAAAGTCCTTCGTGGAATAGTAAATGCACCATGGTATATAAGAAATAGCGATTTACATCGTGACCTACAAATAGAAACGGTTACAGAAGTTGTAAGAAAACATGCTGTATCACACAATCAGTGACTGCATAGTCATATCAACTCTGAAATGGAGTCCGTATTAAATACGAGAGGCAATGTTCGGAGATTAAGAAGAACCAAGCCACACGAGCTAATGGCCTAAAAGTCATGGGAAGCATTAAAAGTTTAAGCTTCCCTTAAAGCGATAATATTATTGAGAAAGAAAAATCTGTTGTCGATCGTTCATAGATTGGTTCTGATTACGAGGAGTTTTTAGTGGGTAAGAATCCCACACTACTTGGTATCGAATACTGCTAATAGAGCTGTGTCAATCGCGATTGATTCGGTCTTTTCGACCCGTTCACTAGAAATGATTGATGATTGCAATCATACAAAACTAAAACAATCAATCACCATTTCAATCATTTCCATAGAACGCCACTGAAAGAAACTCAGTATTTTACTATTATATATGCTGTATTTGTATGAGATGGGTGAAGACGACCGAAACTGAAACCAATGATTTGATAGAAACGAACGACGAGACCGAAACCAATCATTTGTACGAGCCGAACGTCCGAAAATGAAACCAATCACTTGAACGATAGACGAACGACCGAAAATGAAACCAATCGTTTGAACGAAATGAACGACCGAGACTGAAACCAATCACCAATCACTTGAACCAAACGACCGACAGAGATTGAAACCAATCGTTTGAACGAAACGAACGAACGAGACTGAAACCAATCACCAATCACTTGAACCAAACGAACGACCTAGACTGAAACCAATCGTTTGAACGAGACCCGAAACGATTGACCGAAACTGAAACCAATCAAACAAGTACTACAGTACTCTGACTTTAATGCTCATAGAATGGTGCTATTGCTGAGCAGGTAGGCGATGTTTATCATTTCAGATAAAGCACATATACATACTTATGTTTATTTTATATTTTCAGCTTTTAGAATTTGATTGATTTAGAACTTTTCTAGTCCTTGTTTCAAAGCGATATGGAAAAATTTCTACTTTGAATTTTTTAAAGCGATTCTCACTGAAAATGTGTAATGAATGTAATGTGTGTATGTATATATGCACTTTTAAAAAAGAAAACCATCCCCCATCAACAACTCAGTACCATACTATTGGTTCTTGCCTACGTTTCTGTTTCGATGTTGACTCGACTGCACCTATGTATGTATGTATGTAGGTACTAGGTTCTAGGTAGACACGAAACGTAAACAGAGAGTAATAAAAATTCAAAAATACAACGCTGCTGGCTGCCTGCAAATGATTGGTTTCAATTTCGGTCGTTCCTCGTTCTCGAGGGTCTATTGGTTTCAGTTTCAGTCGATCGCCTCGGCCAGTTCAAGTGATTGAATGATTGATTGAAATGACCGAATCTTTCCATTGAACGATTGATGACTGGTTCGTTCACTGGAAATGAACGATTGACACAGCATTAACTGCTAAGTGTCTTTTGAAGATTTACTCCTGACAAAAAAAAAAAAAAAAAATCATACTAGAAAAATCTACAGTTTCACTTACTTCCTCTTCCTCCACTTCTGTTTCAAAAACAAAAGTGTTTACGTCTTCCCCTTGCTGTTCCAAATAGTTGCGCAAGCTCAGGACGAGCTCATTTTTCGATCCCGCTCTAGAAAGATTTCGCTTACCTAGCTCACTTTTAAGTTCAATGCAGTTGAGCTCTTCCAACAACTTACCCATTTTCACTGTATTTAACTTTTTTTTTTTTTTACACTTTACTAGTCAAATAAGTTTTATTTACACTTCTGACACCAATGTAACGTGCGCTTAGTTCGCAAAATAAAACTTCACTTTTTACTTTATTTCTACCACTTTTATTCAGTATCTATACTTTATTCGATCTCAACTCGACTTTTGGACTGTCACTTGTTAACAACAATTCACTCTTAACTTTATCACTCTATAATCAAAACTGACTGCTCGTTGCATCAGCGGCCTATTTATATAGAACAACACTCATCTAGAGCGTTCCAGTTTCTTCTCCATGGTTTCCACATTTGCTGTCAAGCATCTCTACACTCACACACACTGGCTTACAAGCAATGCCTGTCATTTATACCATTCCATTATAGTGTTGCCAGTTGTGTTTTCGGTTAAACGTTTTCGATTAGGAAATTGGTATAAATGTTGGGTGTTCATTACAATACTCTTGCAGTGTGAGGTGTGACTTCGATAAGATTCAGCAGAATTCGAGAGCATATTTCAGAAAAGAATTCGAGAGCATATTTCCCCAATACAATAATCAACAAATTGATTACCATTTGCGGAAAAAAAAACAACGATGGAACAACCTACTGATCCCCTTCCAACGATTTACAAAAGTGCTTTCTTTATCCCGTCTCTGTCAACACGTATGAAAGCAGCACCTATACGTGATAAAAACACAACAAAAATAGCGTTTAAGTCTACCAACACGCTCAAGTCATTAGTGTTTACCAACACTAAGGGAAGTATTGATAGGTTGGACAAGTGCGGCGTAGTCTACAAAATTAATTGTTTGGGTAGTAGAAATAACACCTCTTGTCTGTCGGTGTATGTAGGCACATCAAAGCAAAAATTGAGAAACCGACTCTCCGGGCACCGTTCTGACATCAACAATGGGGGAGCACAAAAAACTGCACTGGCATTACATTGTATTGAAGAATCACACAAGCCAGACTTTGATAACGTTACAATACTAGACACAGAGAGAAACTACAACAAGAGAATGTTGCTGGAAATGTTGCACATTCTCAACACCGAGAACACAGTAAATAGAAGATCTGATTGTGAAAATCTCAGCAACATGTACAGCCAGCTGATCTTCAGAACAAAGATTTCCCTACGTAGTTGGTTGATATAGTTTAAACTTTTTTGTTTGCCAAATAATTTTTAATTTTAAATAGTCATGTAAATGTTTTTAACTAAATGACAGTCCTTGAGTTCTTGCCTATTATTAATTGTGAAAACTAATTTCATGTATTATTGTAAGTTTTTGTTTTAACCATTATGTTCTTGTTGAACATTTTAATTGACGATTGTTCCTAATAAACAGACCTGATGAAGAGCGTATCCATGCTCGAAACGTCGTTAACAACCATATAACAACATTGTTTTTATTGACCTTGAGCCTGCTCAAAAACAAATTTATTTACATTCAAAAGGTCGCATAACATTTTCCTGAATTCTTTTTTACCCCTTCTGATGATTTTTTCTCTTTCATAAACAGTTTAGTTAAATCTTCGTAAGATTCGTAATGGACTTCAAGCCACTGGAAAAGGCCTTAGATAATTTTAAAGTATTATATAAAAATTTAAAAAAAGACTCCAAACTGTAAAAGGAAAACAAAAGGAGCAAATGCAAAGCTGAAAGAAATTTCAAATTTATGGGTTGAGTTCATTCAAGAATTTAACATTTGTAATCAATACGACTTAACTGAAACAGAACACGAATATTTGACAAAACTGACTTCCGAAGAATATAAACAACTATCAAAAGACTGCAACGAATTCTGGTTTTTTATTTAAATAAACACTAGTAAAACAGAAAACAAATTATTTTCGGGCACGAGATGGAAATTATTTTAGGTAAACAATACTTATGACTGATTGAGGAAGGTGTTGTCAATATGACATATAAAAATTCCTTAGTAGGTTAGGTCAGAAAGTGGTTAGGAAAGAGAAAAATGGTTTCGGCATATGCTAAGATCTTTTATAAGGTAATGTTATAAATGTTGCTAGGAATGAAGATAGGAAATGTTTAGAGTAGGGAGAAGAGAAGAAAGAACGTTATGACCTCTCAAAGAAGCCGTGAAGAATAACATTGATAATCTGAATCCGTAATTTGATTTTGTGTTGTTTGCGTCATTAGCAAGTTCAAAGTCAAAAGGACCAGAAGTCCTAAGTTAAACACGTAAGGAAATTGGTTATTCTTTTGATGAAGGTCATTTCGTTTTGGTAAGATTATTTTACAAATAAATAATTTTTAAAGTGTATAACGTCTAATGATTATAGATATTAGGAAAATTTAGTACTTGCTAAGAAGTAAAGGTGCTCAAGAGGTTTCTGCAGAGAATAAAATATATTTAGCTACTATAAATAATCAGGTAAAATTTTCTTTCGTTGAATGGTTTGTAGCCATACTAATTTTCTTGTATGGTACCAAGAGTACCTGCATTTATTCACATAGGAAGCGAATTACCAGTTTATAGGAAGAAAGTGCACTTAATTCAATAAGTGGCGAGCTGCAGTCTAAACTAGCCTGCAAGTAGGCTCTTCGTCGAGAAACCTATCAAGGTTTTCGTAGTGCGAAAGGAAAGGCTTCGATTAGAGATCTAAAGGAGACTGGTTTGAGACCGCTGGAGTCAACCAGAAAATTTATTTTAATTAGTGTGTGCTCGGTTTTCTCTGTCTTTATAAATAGGGTGGCGCAACAGAGCGAGGAGCCCCAGGGCCTAGCGCGTTTCTCACAACCATGCCTTGTGAGGGAATGGAGGGGACCTACAATTTTTTCCCGTTTCCGAACGGCTAATCGAGAAAGCGGTTTACATGGAAATGAATACTAACGGAGGACTTGCCAATTCCTCGCCAAAGGCGATACCCGCGAAGACATTTATGCCTCTGTTGGGATTCGAACCACGAACCTCTGGATTAACAGGCGGACATGCTACCTATCATCACCACGGGTACCACGTGATAAACATGCTTAAGCTAAAATGGCTCCATCGTCAGCAAAGAATAATTGTTGTACTTTATTGAAAAGTAACGGACAATAAAGTACAACAATTATTCTTTGCTGACGATGGAGCCATCATAAGCGAGGATCCTACATCCCTGCAACGAGCACTTGACGTTTGGATTGATGTTCTGGAAGGAAATGGGTACCGTATTAGCGCAAAAAAGACTGAATACCTGTGCTGCCCTTTTTCTGATCTAGACAAGCCTATTCCAGACATTTATTTGAATGGAAATGTGCTTCCCAAGTGTGAAAAGTTTAAATATCTGGGATCTATGATCAATAGTGAAGCAACTTGTGATGACGACATCAATCATCGAGTAAGCGTAGGGTGGATGAAGTGGCGAGAAAACTCCGCTATCTTCTGTGATCGAAAAATGCCCCCTAAGCTGAAGGGAAGACTCTACACAGCAGTTGTCCGTCCAGCTCTGACATACGGTTCACAATGTTGGACAATGTACAAAAAGTATGAGAGCAAATTGACGGCAGCCGAAATGAAGATGCTTCGGATGACAGCAGGAGTAACAAAGCTTGATCGAATTAGAAGTACTAAGATCCGTGGAAGCCTTCATGTCAAAAGTACCATCTTGGACAAAATTCAGCACGACCGGCTCAGTTGGTATTGTCATGTTCAAAGGAGAGATCCGCAGAACCCCGTCCAAAAGGCAATATCGTACAACGTTTCAACAAATTCGCGACGAAAAAGAAAAGGCAGGCCAAAACACTCCTGGTACAAGCAAATGCAAAAACAGCAGCATTTGGTTGGCCTCAGACATGGAACAATCCAAAACCGGGAGGCTTGCCGACGCTTTCTGAGGTCAACGCGGCGTACCCCACAGGCGGATCACTAGTGTGAAGCAGAAAAGTGGGAGAGTTGTGATCGCTTCAAGATCACTACTCGTAACGCCGGAAATGAAGAAGAAGAAGAAGAAGCTAAAATGCGTCTGGCAGAAGGCTGAAACCAAATCGTCTTGGACCGACTTTTTTGTAATCAGAGAAACTTTTCTGATGTTTTGGCATACCACTTTCTTGGTTATATATGATAGGAAAAAAGATATCAGTACTTTAAGTTAAAAAATGTATTTTACTAAAATGTTAAAGAGGTCTGGCAAGCAGTAGACTGAAACCAAATCGTCTAAGACACACTTGTTTAAAATCAGGGTAACTTTTTTTATTTTTCCACTTTCTTTGTTATATGTAATGGGCAAAAAGTTATTAGTGCTTTAAGCTGAAAATGCACTTAAAATGTTAAAATGCGTCTGGCAAGCAGAAGGCTGAAACCAAATCGTATAAGACCGACTTTTTTGTAATTAGGGGAATTTTTCTGATGTTTTGGCGTACCATTTTCTTGGTTACATGTGATAAGAAAAAAGTTATCAGCTAAATTGAAAAATGCATTTCAAAAATGTTGAAATGCGTCTGGCAAGCAGAAGGCTGAAATCAAATCCTTTTGCACACACTTTTTTGTAGTCGGGGGAGCTTTTGTGATGTTTTGGCGTACCTACCATTTTCTTGGTTACATGTGATAAGAAAAAATTTATCAGTACTTTAAGTTGAAAAATGCGTTTAAAAAAATGTTAAAGTGCGTCTGGCAAGCAGTAGGCTGAAAATTAATCGTCTGTAACACACTTTTTTGAAATCAGGGTAGATTTTCTTATTTTTTGGCGTACCACTTTCTTGGTTATATGTAATAGAAAAAAAGTTATTAGTGCTTTAAGCTGAAAAATGCACTTGAAATATGTGTTAAAATGCGTCTGGCAAGCAGTAGGCTGAAACCAAGTCGTAAATGACCGAATTTTTCTGATTTTTTGATGTATCATTTATGTGGTTATCACTTCGACCTCAAAATCTGTAAAATTACCATTTTCGAACACCCACCCCCGCCCCGGCTGAAAAAAAAACCTGCCAGACGGTTGAATCTGATATAATGGTGCGTGTATCTACACATACATGTGCATTATTTTTGGTTATCACTCCACTCCAAAAATTTGCTTACAGCTCTTAGACTATAAGCTCAATATTGTTCCATTACCATAACCTAAGATGCATGTCCGAACTTTCAACAAAGTTTGAAAATCCTTGCCTTTTTGAGTTTGATGTCGATTTCCCTCAAGGTGTTCTTGAGACGAGTAGCGGCTTCGTGGAGTATAATTATTTATAAGCTTTTATTTATTTAAAAGATGTTTTATGCATTATTCTAAATGAAATACGTGAATTGAAAATGCACATCTTTTGATTTTCTTGGTCTTACCTCATCAAACTAGACATTTGCTGACTCATGCTGGGTTTACATGCATCTGCAACTGCAGAAGTGCAGAAAAGTAAAGCGAGACGTATGAAGATTACAAAGCACAAAAGTTAAAAAGAGAGACGAGTAGAATTATGGCTGCGGATGAAAAATTATGGGTGCAGATGAACATGTTCATCTGCACCCATAATTTTTCATCTGCAACCATAACTAAGGAATCAATCTATAACAAGATTAAAAATTGGGCTGTATCTAAGGATCACTCCTTCTCTGATCACAGATACATCCAATTTAGTCTAACAGATGACACACCAAAACCCATAGGCTTCCGTAATTATAGGAAAACTGACTGGATAAAATTCAGGGAAATCTACAAACATTGTTACAACTACAATGCCAAAAGCTTCCCTTCAAACCCCAAGGATCTTGACAGCAAAGTCGACGATCTAACTAGTGCTCTTAACCATGCCTTGTGTATTTCCTGTCCTCTTACCATAGTAAGAGGGAAGAAACCACACTGGTGGACCAAAGAGCTAGAACCGCTCAAGAAAAGTTGTTCGAAGCTTTTCACTCGAGCCAAATCTTCCAGAAATCCCATAGACTGGGATCTCTATAAGGAATCCCTTAGGATTTACAAAAAGAGGTTACGAATAAGCAAAAGATCCTCTTGGAGAGAATTCTGCAATAAAATTGAAGACTCCTCAGAGGCATCTAGACTTAGGAAAATCCTATCAACGAGTCCAAACATGCCAAGTTCTATAAAAGATGAAAACGGCAACTGGACCAACTCATATGAAGAAAGGCTAAACTTGCTACTGGATACTCATTTCCCTGGTAGCTTGTTGACAATAACAGACGAGGAGCACTTGCCTCAACTCGCAAACCAATCAGGTAAAGGTCTTATCTCTAGAGATATACTCTTATGGGCAATAAACAACTTTGACCCTTATAAATCACCAGGGCCTGACGGAATCATCCCTGCGGAGCTGCAGCAGGTTTCAGACATCATCATCTACAACTTAGAGATGATCATGAAAGGATGCATCAGCTACGCCTAAATTCCCAAGGCCTTGAGAGAAGCTAGGGTCGTTTTCATACCTAAAGCCGGCAAAAGCTCCCATGTAAATCCAAAAGATTTAAGACCTATTAGTCTATCATCCTTCCTCTTTAAAACACTGGGAAGAATGATTGACATACACTTAAGACAAGAAATTAAACCTAGTCTGATCTCAACGGCGCAACATGCCTATACAAAAGGTAAATCAGTGGAAACTGCACTTCACTCTCTGGTTTGCACCATTGAAAAATCCCTGCACTACAAAGAATACTCTCTCGTCACATTCCTAGACATAGAGGGTGCATTTAACAATGTTAACTATACAGCAATCACTAATGCTCTTGATGGCCTGCTCATAGAGGAACACATCAAGAACATGATAACAACAATGCTCAGCAGCAGAATCATTCAGCCCTATCATAAATCTCACCCGAACAGCATTCCGTCCGAAAAAAATCCCGTTTTTGTTTTCCCCTATTAAGAATTCCGGGTGGAACAAAGTTCTATGTTCGAAAAATTTCCCTAATCGACATCAATCATTCCGGGCGGAATTAACTTTCATTTTAGGTTAGAATTTTCACTTTTATTTTGGTGCCGAAGAGGAAAGAACAAAATCTCAAATGTAAGAAGTAGTTGGAGTTAAAAAAATAATTTATTAATCATTTGATTTTTTAGGACGAAATAAATCAACTCAAAACAAATTGATATGCTTATCAATAAAATGCAACAAAATTCGGATGTAGCTAAGGATTTTGTAAAAGAAAAAAAAGAAAAAATTGCCGTATTATGGAAAGAAACTACCGTTGCGCTTATTAGCGAAGGTCCACCAATTAAGACAGAGTTTGAATGGAAGAAGGTAAGCTCTTTAAATATTCATGAACAATTTTTAAACCATTTATTAATTAGGCTTGGATGGATCAAAAGAGGTACGTCAGGAGTAAGGCTGCCTCAAATAAAATCCAGCAAAGAGGAACGGGAGGAGGGCCAAACTTGACAAAAAAGTTCTCTCCGACTGAAGAGTCGATTTTTCAACTCGTTGGAATGAAAGATGCAGTCGATGGCGTTAAAAACTCTAAATCATTTGGTTTGAAAAAACCGCAAAAGAGGAAAATCGACGATGGTGAAAACGTCGCCAATGAATCAGATAACGTAGACGAAAGCGATGAAAACCAACAGCTTAATTTAGAGTATGCTGAAATGCAATGTCCCACTCCTGAACCTCCGGCAGTTTCTTCTATGGACAGTGTCCTACCTTCAACCAGCCAAAACAGCCACCAACAGAAGCATCAAAAACTTAGCACACAAGAAGTGATCATAGAGGAGCTAAGACCACAGAAAGAACTGTTAAAAAAAATAGACGATGCAATTACCGTTATGAGAGAACATAACGAGAATATGCAAAATTACATGACAAAAATGTCTCGTTCCTTCGAAAGACTTATAGAGAAAACAAAAGACCACTTGAGAGAAGAGAAGCGTCACAACCGTGAAATGGAAATTTTTCGAAAAACAGAAATTGAAGATTTGTTGGAAAAGAATCGAAAATTGCTCGAGATCGAAGAACTAAAGCTAGAACTCTGGCGCGGAGAAAAGAATTTTGCAAATTAATTCAGGCTTCGAGTCGCAGAAAGGAGCCATAATTTTTTTTTTTTACTGAAGTCAATCTGATGATTTAAGGCTGAATATAAACGCGAGCTGTGAATTTGTTTTTGTTTATTTGTAATTTGTGAAATAAAATATAAGTTTTTTAAATGTATGTTTGATTTATTTTGAATTCTGATACTCGTGCAAGAATGTATTTATGTAAATCAAAGCGTGTTTGCAATATTAGAACGAATGTGCTGTGCTGCAGTTAGGTAACTGGAATTTTCTTTGGTGACTTCAATGTTTTCATTTTCGTGAGTTGAAAGATCTTGAACAACGGGAAATAAATCACTTTTGAAACTCAAGCAGATGTTATGCAGAGCTACACAGACATTTATAATTTTCACGGCCTTAACAGGTGAATAATACAGCTCTCTTGCACTCAAAAGACATCTCCACCTGTTTTTCAAAACACCATTTGTCCGTTCTATAATGTTTCTGGACCGTGAATGAACTTCATTAAATTTTGACTCAACTGAACCAATCTCAGGAGTTCTAAACGGTGTTAAGAGCCATGGCTCTAGGGGATATCCTGCATCTCCTAGAAAAACAATCAAATTAGGTTCAAATAATAATTCAAATTGTTAACACAACCTAACAGCCAGCCGCTTCTACCATTCGGCGAGTAATCTTCTTCCATTCTAGACCTAAGTTCATTGAGATTCCACACAAATGAGTCGTGACAGGCTCCCGGGTGAGTAGCATCAATGTAGTTGATCCTTAATTCATGATCACATACCTGAAAAGCCATAATTTTTTGGTTATGATAAAAAAATAAAGCGCTTTCGTCTTACAAGCAACAAGTTAAAACTGCAATTTCCTTTACGGTTGTGAAATAAATGTCTGTTGGTTGCAGGAGGTATGATATTTACATGTGTACCATCAATACATCCAATCACACTCGGAAGATTATATTTCGAAAAAAAAAAAACATCTTGGTTTGCTGTTCCTCATCCGCTGTTGGCCATCGGATCCACTCCGGGCAGAGAACTGATTCAAAAATGTCCAAGACTTCGGAAAGAACGCCACTGACTGTTCTTTGCGCCAATCCAAATCCAACGTCAAAGTCCTTTCCGACTCCTTTTTGGTATCCACCCTCTGCAAAAAAAAACGGAGGCAAGTTGCCAGTTCCACAATAGGGAGGATACCAAAAGATTTTTTTCTTGAGGGCAAGGCGGTTGACAGAACTTCCAGTAAATATTTGAAGGCTTCTTTGTTAACCCTATATTGTTGCTGAAATCTGAAAAATATACATACATTTACATCAACACAAATTCAGTTTCAAAAATTGCTTCTTACAAGGTTTCCGCCATTTCCAACGGATTTGAGTTGTCCCTAAGCTGCCTTTGCATTGTTCTTTTCATAAGAATCTCTTCTCGTTCTTTTTCCCTTAAGACTAGTAAGGCAATACCAAAACTCATTTTATCAATTAAACTTGAAATTGAATTTTACTTTATTTAATCAAACTTTTTTGACGTTCAACTGTCATGAAATTTTAGAAATCGAATTCAAATACATTGATGACACACTGAGGAAAAACTTCCCATGTATTTTACTTTTTTTTTTCAAGGAACCATAAATTACATAAATAAAAGCTTAAAAATTGTTGTAAATAGCCGTAATGTTGTAGTGTTTGAGTGGAAAAACAGTATTCCTTCAGTAAATTAGACATCCAGATTGAAAATTAAGAAAAACATATAAATTTTTATTCCTTTCAAAGGGAAGCAGTGTGGGATATTTTTATTCCACAAAAATTGTGTTTCCTGCTGAAAGTATAATTGCAATTTTTTTCGAAATGTCAATTCAAATTCGAAATGGAATCCTGTTCGGGCGAGATTCGCGATAGCTTTTGAAATTCCGGACGAATAGAATTTGTTCGGGAGGAATGCTGTTCGCGTGAAATTCATGATAGGGCTGATTAGTTTCGAAATGGGGAACTACAAAACAAGCAGAATGGCCAATAGAGTAACCCCGCAGGGAGGAGTTTTATCTCCCCTACTGTGGAACCTGGTCGTTAACAAATTGTTAATCGATCTAGTGGACGAAGGTTTCAAAACCATAGCAATTGCCGTTTCAGGCAAGCACCCACAAACCCTAGCTGAGCTGCTACAAACAGCACTTAACAAGCTTAACAATTGGGCTGTAGATTGTGGTCTGAACATCATTCCACACAAAACGGAATTAGTTCTCTTTACGAGGAAATACAAAATTCCGGACTTCAGACCCCCAACTATTAAAGGGGTAACTCTCACACTGTCAAATCAGGCTAAATATCTAGGTCTCATTTTTGACAAAAAACTGACCTGGAAAACCAATATTGAGGAAAGAGTAAATAAAGCCAACGTGGCACACTTCTCCTGTAAAACAGCCATTGGCGGGAAATGGGGTTTCTCCCCCCAAATCACCCATTCGCGGTTTACCTCGGTAATAAGACCGATACTCACATACGGGGCGATAGTCTGGTGGACAGCACTAGACAAGATGATCAACTACAACAAGCTGGCCAAAGTTCAAAGAACGGCTAGTCTGTGTATTAGTGGCGCACTGAGGACAACCCCATCGGACGCCCTCAATGTACTACTAGATCTCACACCCCTAGATATCTTCAGCAAACAAGTCGCAGCTAGCTCAGCTACTCGACTCAGAGCTACATCACAGTGGACCAATAATCAAATCGGATACACTACCATTCTAGATAACTTTAGATTCTTACCGAATCGATCCGATTACACCACCCCAAGTTGGTGTTTGACAATAATTTCCAAGTAACCATACCTTCAAGAGAAGCTTGGGAAAATGGCACTCTTTTGGAAAATGAAGCAATACATTTTTACACCGATGGTTCAAAAACCAGCGAAGGTGTAGGAAGTGGAATCTACTCAAAAAAACTGAACCTCAGTCTTTTCTTCCGCCTACCCGATCATTGTATTGTGTTCCAAGCGGAAATTCTGGCGATTAAGGAGGTGCTGTCTTGGCTCAAAGAAAACGTCATATCCTCCACGGATATTCGAATCTTCTCAGACAGCCAAGCTGCCCTTAAATCTCTTGCCTCTGACTCTACAAAATCCATCACGGTCCAAAATTGTCAGATGTCTATGAGGGAGATGTCAAATCAGTTTAACATTCACCTTTCATGGGAGTCAGGGCACAGGGACATACCAGGCAGCAGTATGGCAGACGAACTAGCCAAAAAGGGCACGACCTACGCTCAGAATGGACCAACATAGGTGTATCTATCGCTACATGTAAACTCCTACTTAGACAAGACGCTTCAGGGATAACAACACTAGATGGACTGAGAGTAACAATTGCCTTGCAACCAAAAAAGTTTGGCCGTGTGTAGACTCAAAACGCTCGAAGAGTTTGTTAGCCCTGAACCGCCTGTATCAAGGTTCTACCATAGGTGTTCTTACGAGACACTGTCTAATAGGGAGACACGCCAAAAGACTTGGTGTGTTTTCCAATGATTTCTGCAGAAGCTGCATGGACGAGGAGGAGGAAGAAACCGTTCAACACCTTCTTTGCTCATGCCCTGCACTACTTCATAGGAGGAAAACTCATCTCGGTGAATTCTTCTTCGATGATACTAGCGACTTAGCTTACATAGACCCTAAAAGTCTTTCGAAATACATTAGAAGTTCCACGTGGTTCGACTAGCAGGTGATTAACCGGCTAGTCCCGTAATGGAAGATTAATAAGTGATCAACTCGTTAATCTTACATCGGGTTTCTGAGATCAGTAGGTGATTAACTTGCTGATCTCTGTCGTATCACAATGGGCCCTTGCGGCCTAAGTAAGTCAGGCCCTCTCTATCAGACAAGTATGAATTTTACATCTTGTGTCTTTTTCCGATTTTCATCTGCACTTGCAAGTTTTAAATCTGCAGTTCCGATTGCCAGTAGTATTACTACTCCCGAATAGATGTCAGGAAAAGTCGTATCAATCAGCCCTATTACCGATGTCGAAAACGACATCGAAAAAAACGACACGACACAATTTGTATTCCATAAGTCGTTTTCGATCTTGTACACTCGTTTTGATGTCGTGTGCAGTAGTCTGTAAACGTCAAACGTCGTTGAATGCAGTTACACTTCATTCCATTCGTCGAAAAAATACGACGACGACGAAAAAAACGTTGATATGTCTCGTTCAAAAATTCGATCGCGACATAGAAATGGAAGGCCACAAAACAGCAAGTAACCTTGTTAAATGAATTAATTTTGAAAAATTTTATAACCAATAAAGCATTTGTTTGACTTGTATTCGAATTTGACAAACCAAAACCAGTTTGAGACGCTCGTCAAGTTGATGGGGAGGAACGTAAAGTTAGCTAGAGGTTTTTTGAAAGGAATTAAAAAAACCGACGTAAAAAAGGAATGGACTGCGATAGCGGAGCAGCTTAAAAGCAAGGGTCCTCCAGTAAGAGACGGGGACGGTTGGCTAAAGGATTGAATTACTTTTTTCAAAATACATATGAAACATTTTTATAAATGTTTGTTTTTATCAGGTTTGGGCCGACATGAAGCATAATGTAGAAAAAAACAATGATACACAAATCAGAATTGAATGCGACTGGAGGAGGTCCAAACAAACTAAAGATTTTATCTCCTCTAGAAGAAGCTGTAGCAAATTTATTACATTTATATAAAAAGTGGTAAGCCCGAGCGGAAACGCCATTGGTATATCGCAGTCCATTTTGCTTCCTAACCCCTTGGCAACTGCCCCACAGTTCCTTCATCGTCGCAAACGCAGACTGCATACACATCGCGGCGAAGTTATGGAGAGGGAAGGGCAACATCAATACATCCGTTGAGACCAGGAAATCCCGACATATTGAAAAGTAAAGCTTTGCCTTTTCGGCCGGTGTCATTCGGAATCGAATCCATTTGGGGCAAATATGTTTTTCTATGACGTTGATAATTTCTTTGAAAAATTTGATAACAGTTGGTTGAGCTAGCTCCAAAATAAAGTTATTCCCGGCGCCGTGGTGGGGTAACTTCCTTTAGTTAAAATTCTAAAGATGACTGCAAGTCTCAATATGATTGGAATTGATGATGAACGATGCCGAATCCTTATTTTATCACTTATTTCATCAAACAAATACTCAAACGCTTCTTTTGTCAATCTAAAGAACTGCTTAAATCTGTTAAAACGTACAAAAGATTTATTTAAAAGCAACTATTGGGATAAAACTGTGAACTCACTTTGAATCAGGCAATTCGAATGGATTTGAATTGTGCCGTATTTGTTTTCGTTTTATAATCGAATTTTCTTTCCGGATACTTTTTTCTACATCTTCTTCACTTTCACTACTTGTGCTGTAATACATTTATTTAGGTGCTAATAAATGTAAAATTGCATTCGAGCTCTAAACAATTATTTTTATTCAAACTTTCTTCCAATATCTTTTGATTTTGACAGATGTTTATTAGTTTCTAGTCGTTTTAAAATCTATTACGTATTTTTCGTGTCGAAGAAGTTATGGAATGCCATTTAAAAAACGACACGACAGAGAAAACGAGAGTTGACGACGTGACGAGACGAGATTGGTAATAGGGGTGAATATTTTCATTGCAACTACTCATCAATAGATGTCAGGAGCAGTCAAATCGATATTTTCGTTGCCTGAAAGTATCAGTAAAAAACATAAGTTTCGAAAGCGATGTTACATCCATCAATTCGGAATAATGGTCGATTTTTCCATCATTTTGTAGAAACAATCTTATTTCTTCCAATCAACAAATCTTTCAAGAACGTGACCGCGACTTAACCAGCGAACCAAGAGGTGGGATCGAGCCAAAAGGTGAAAAAAGGAGCAACGCCTATGAACATGTTTAGCAAATCATAGGTAAAAAAGAAGAAAAATAAGCTCGATGTAGACATTGCAGATTCTGCCACATGAAGGTGCAATCTGATTTTATCAATTGATGACGTGCCCTTAATGTTTGGTCGAATGCCACCAATGGCACGCGTGCCGTTGGTTCGCCATCGCTGCTCTATAGAAACATCAGCTTCCATTCCAACGAATTTCTGCTTATAAGAACTATGGCCGGAGCATTCCTAGCGAGGCGGGTGTTGCGGCTAAATTGTTTAATGGGAGGAATGCAACTAGCTATTTCACTAGAGCACTGTTTCTACGATGTCCAAGACAATCAATCGATTCTTCGACTGAACTATAACCTATTAATTTTAACGCTCTATTTTGTACCCTATCAAGTAGGCGCAAAGAAGTTTGAGGAGCACCTGACCAGATATGGGAGTTATACTCCAGTTTTGGGTGAATGAAGGTCTTATAAATTGTAGCCAGATCAGAAGGGGTGAAGAACTTCCTGCATCGGCTCAAGAAGCCTAAGCATTTAGCAGCGTTTTTGGCGACTTCAAATATGTGGTCATTCCAACGAAGATTATCGTTACACACATACCAAGTACTGACAGCTTTTCGGTTTCATGGATGCAGGTACCATTCATGGATAATGGCAATAGGGGAATGTTAAGCTTCAACGACAAGAGACAGCATTGAGTTTTCGAAGCATTGAATTCTACTCGGTTTTTAAGACCCCATGAAACAATGCTGTCAAGGTCAGAATTCAATGAGCATGGACGTGAATTTAGAAACGAATATGAAAAGCTGAGGGTCGAGTCGTCAGCAATACAGTTAAGCGGATTAGAAGTTGCAGACAAGAGATCATTTATGAAAATGAGGAAGAGAGTCGGAGACAAAACGGAGCCCTATGGCACACCAGCATTTATGAAGTGGGCATCACAACGTTTGGAAAGATAGTTTCTAATTTAACGAAGAAGAGACTTAAAGTTAATACAATTCCTGCACTGTCACTTCAGCTGAATTATCCGTCACATAGATCTATTCTTTTTTCGGATAGTACTTTTTTCAGGGTCCTTGGCTCTAATAATATTGGATTGGTGTCTCGTTTACTTGACCCCTAATACAACTGACATCTTTTGCGTGCGTTGCTATTCGTTGACTTGTTTTTTTTTAACGATAACAAATGCTCCGATTTTTTCACAAAAATTGTTTAAGGTAGTCTATTCACAAAATCTCAATCTTTTTTTTTTGCACAATACACAAGATGTTAAACTTTTTTTGCAAACAAAAATCTCCGCATAGAAATGCCTAGAAACCTACTTTTTCTCTAACTATATATAAAACTATCTATATAAAAAAAATATTTAGAAATATGGTACATACTTGAAACTAATAATTCCATACTGATTTTAAGTTTTAATGTTATTAAATTATATGTTATCAAAATTATATATTATTTGTCTTTAAGAGTAAATGAACGTGACATTCAATTCCATCGTATGGAGTAAACAAGCAACTTTAAAATACAACTGTTTTTGTAAATTATACATTAGAATGTGTGGTAAAGGAGAAACCAGTTTTCATTTTCTTGGCTAACCTTCATATGAGCCGGCCGTAATTGTGCTGTGCGACCTAATTGCGTACAGAACAGGGCCAAAGATCGAAGTCATCAGAATACTCTTGCAGTGTGACTTCGATAAGATTCAGCAATATTGCGGTGACTGGAGTTTGAAAATCAACGTCCAGAAATCGGAAATAATTGTGTTTAGAGCCTTGCATCGTTAGCTCATGCTTCAAGAGATACGAGAAAGAACTAGCGAAAGCTGGTGATCGTTGATCTACATGGCCACCAACTGCAAGGCAAAGTAGTAGTCAAGTACCTCGGCCTCTGGCTAGATCAGTATATATATTTTAACAAACATATGGATGCGGCTCTGGCCAGGGCTAGAGGTGATTTTGCTCTGACGAGGCGACTGTTTCAAAGCAGTCAATTTGATAGCAGAGTGAAGGTGATTTGCTACATGGCCCTTGTAAGGCCAATGCTTGTCTATGGGTGTCCCGTATGGTTGAACGTTGCCCCATCTCAAATGGAAAAGATTCGGGTGTTTGAGAGACAATCGGCCCTATCGTGGTAACCGTCGGAGCGGAGTTTTCTCCGCAACGCATCTTTTTTCGAAGATTCAATTTTGCTTCGAAGTAGTTTTCGTCGTAAGAAATTTTTCACAAATGCGGCAATGCTTTGCATTCCCAAAACTAAAATCTCCGCAACAAAAACTTATCGGACAACGTCGGATTGTCCGATCGGAGAACTACCACGAAGCAAAATGTCTCCGATCGGAGAGAATTCCGCTCCGACGGCGACGGTTACCACGATAGGGAAGAACATTTCTGATTTTCGACAACAGATTGAATAAGTCTGTTTCTTTACTTTTGTTCACAGAAATTCACTTCTTCTTTCCATTTCCGGCGTTACGAGTAGTGATCTTGAAGCGATCACAACTCTCCCACTTTTCTGCTTCACAACTATATTCATATTGAATTTTCGCCCTGTTTCTTACCTGGTGGTGTATATAATACAGGATTTTGCACTAGTTCTTTTTTGCTGAAGCTAATAGCTTTTCTCATGGAATTATTTGACTAAAAAATATAGCCCAATGCAAGAAAAAAACAAAATCAAACAAACAAACATAGCAGTAAAAAATGATCAAAAGGGAAAGATATATGTATGAAAATTAAACATTCTTCAATAGAATTTCAAGTTTGGGACTAGCAGTACGTGTTTCAACTTAATTTAATTTGGGTTGTGTTTATTTGTGCGGTAGTATTATAGTTTCATTTCACGGTTTTGTAAATAGAAACAACTTATTTTCCTTCTTAACCTATCGAAAAGACTGGTCAATAGCGTAGAATTGCTTTCCCAAAGATTTAGATAAAAAATAAATTGATTCTGTTTGCCAATGGAAAATCTCATCAAAGATTAGTTTTTAATATCTTTTTACATACTCCCCGAACATACCCGAAAGTTTTTTTTTTAACAAAACAGCTGACTTTGACATAGAGCTTTCTTCACTGCTGGACGATGCCTCCAAAAATAGTAAAAAAAAAAAAAAGAGCTGTAAGAGAGAATCTGATGTATGGAAAATAAGAAAAAAATACAAATTCATACCTGGCTTTGTATCGTTATTCATTTGATTGAACAATTAACGAAACAAACCTGGTATGAATTTGATTTTGTTTCATCTTGAATTTCACAGAGAGCTTTGAAAAGTAACAGCAAGCTTTGACGTTGAGCTCCATCTTGTTGCTGAAAATAGAACTGAAAATACTGTGGACAGATCGTTTTTTTTTAACTCGAATGCTGTACTATATACTAGCATAAAAAAAACACGCCTATTGTGAACCGTATGTCAGAGCTGGACGGACAACTGCTGTGTAGAGTCTTCCCTTCAGCTTAGGGGGCATTTTTCGATCACAGAAGATAGCGGAGTTTTCTCGCCACTTCATCCACCCTACGCTTACTCGATGATTGATGTCGTCATCACAAGTTGCTTCACTATTGATCATAGATCCCAGATATTTAAACTTTTCACACTTGGGAAGCACATTTCCATTCAAATAAATGTCTGGAATAGGCTTGTCTGGATCAGAAAAAGGGCAGCCCATTCATTTCATACCCATTTCCTTCCAGAACATCAGTCCAAACGTCAAGTGCTCGTTGCAGGGATGTAGGATCCTCGCTTATGATGGCTCCATCGTCAGCAAAGAATAATTGTTGTAATGTATTGTCCGTTACTTTTCCTTCGAGCAAATAATCCAGAACAGCAATAAAGAGCAGTGGACTCAAGACACTTCCCTGATGTACACCTACTGTTATTTGGAACTCTTCGGTGATTCCAGCTGGGCATCTCACTTTTGTAACTGCTCCCTCGTACATGTCCATAATTATTCGCACATATTCTTCGGGAACTCCTCGGTGTCTGAGGGCCACCCATATCAATTCTCGTGGTTGTCTATCGAATGCTTTTTCGAAGTCAACCAACACAATATGCAAATCCTCTAAGGCATCTCGGTGTTTTCCCATAATGATCCTTATACTTTGGATTGCATCTGTAGTTGACTTACCCGCGACAAACCCGCATTGGTCATCTGACAACCTTATTATTTTCCGCAGTCGGCTATCCAAAACCCGCTCAACGATCTTCATAGTGTGGGACATCAACTTGATCGAACGATAGTTGTCACAGCTTCTGGTATCTCCCACAGCACTGAAATTCACCCACTGCACAGAAATTCACAATCTGTCATATTTTAAGGAGTGGTTGTCAAAATTCTCTCAGAAACTCTCTGAAAGAGCGTAATTGTCTTAAAATTAAAGAAACGCCTTCTGTTTGACAGTTGTTGCATTTGTTTTGGCTGTGCACGATTTCTGTCCACAGAAATTTTGGTGGCAAAAATTTGCAGGGTGGGGAAATTTTTTACTCTCTAGAGAGCACTTTTTTTTGTGCACTGCTACGAAAAATCGATGTGCTGGAACGGGATTAGTCTGACTTTTGCCGAATTTCGGTGCATTTCGTGCGAATTTTCAGTAAAGAAACACACCTCATAGTTAAAAGATGAGTCAGGTGGTGACTTGGTGGGGACATAAATAGACACACAGTTACTAACGCACAGTTATTAACACACACACACACACACACAAGGAAAGTTTCGCAATCGGTCAGAAAAAAATTTTCAAACAAGAACATCAGAACCAAGGCAACCAAAAACATGATTCACTTGCTGGCTTATGACTTCTGACCACAGAGGAAATACAAGAAGAGGCAAAACCACACACACACCACGGCATCTGTCCTCAAACTGACTTCATAAACAATACTTTACTTTCAGCTTTCAAAACCAGATTGAAATCTGAAAATAAAGTGGTGTTAAATTGGTTATGGCAGAAGAAGCAATGGTTTTCCCTCTTGTTCTTTATTCCTCTAATCTTTTGACTTATTTAATTCATAAGTCACTTACTAACTTATGACTTAATGAGTTTTTAATTCACAAACTAGCAACTGTCAAATAAATACCTGCATCGAGATCTGAACCCTAATCCAATTCGATTACCCGATCCTAAAAATAAAAATGATACTTTTTGAACACAGCCATTGCGAAAAAAAATTATGCCGTTTTCGTTTGGTTAAACTAGAGTACCCTTTTTTAGAGTACCCTGATTTTAGACAACTCAAACGAACATGAAATCAGAGTACTCCGTTTTTGTCAATGTATGTATATGACATATAGTTTGCTTTCAATGCAATTGACTACGTTCAGAAACATATCTCTGCGTATTTCATGAGCAATTAAGTAAACATTTTTTGTATGGAGTAAAACTGACAAAAAGAACTTATATCTAAAAAAGATACGTAATAAACTTCATAAATGTCCAGATTGACTTTATACAAAGGTAATTTTAAGCAATAAGAAATTTTTTTGAGCACGGATAACAAGAAAAACAGCATGGACAAGCTATGCAAACCAAAACCGATAGGTTTGTGAACGCCCGCGTTGATACCGTTACTACAAACCGTAGATTATGTGTATACAGTGTTCATTAAGTACAAAAACTAATTTGGGATCCATTTTAAATTTTAATTTTATTTTATTTAACAATAAAATAAACTCGACCTTTAAACTCAAAATTCGAAATGAAATGACAAACGAGAAATGTCATTTATGTTGGTGTGAGTTTACTCTGAAAAAATTTCTAGAGTAGCAAAACCTGCTCTGAGCGTAATTTCAGATTACCCTGAGAGCAGCCAAACGAACACAAAGTCACTCTGACAGCAAAAAGAGTACCCTCTTTTTTCCCAAACGAAAACGGCATTAAAGTGACATTTGTTTGTTTACCTCGAAAGTAAAAAGTTGAAACGCGGCAAATAAATTGAGAATCGAGAATTAAATTGAGAAAAATAGAAATGGAAAATAAAAGGCATGTATTTATATTCTTCTGAATGTAAATTTTTAATGTTTTTTATCCTTAGACCAAGTGCCAAGAGTACCAACATTTAAAGTAAAATTGAAAGTGAACTTGCTAAGTGAATATAGCCAAAAAATCGTTTTATTGTGAAGTGAATATAAGTGAATATAGAAAATTCACAATAAAACGCGGCTATATATATATATCTTATTATTATTTGGTATGGGGTTTGGGTTAAGTGGGGACTATTGCTCGCGTTAAATCTATTCGTGTAAAAAGAGGAAGTAAAATCCCGGTATTTTTTTGTATTGCGAGTATTGAAGTTAGTTTCGGATTCGTTATTTTTTTTAATTTCTTAAATTGTATTATTTTCATTTTGTTTTTGGATTGCATGCACTAAAAACTTAAAGTTTGAAATTTGAATACGTAGAAAGTGCTATAAGCACATTTAGAACACAAGGAACATAAAAGTTAAACGTTTTACACCTATTGCCTAGATCACTAATATAAACATATACACATAATAAAGTCCTGTTACGGTTTGTACTAGAGGAATCGAATCAAAAAAAAAATATAACTGCTATGTTCCGAGGGACGTGGCCTGCTTGTGGGTGCTCAGCTCAACTCGCCGGAATGGGGGGGATCTTGTCCCCGAAACACACCCTCAACCGCAATCAATAAACATATATCAGGCCGGTTATAATTAGGCTACACTAAAGTTGGACCACAGACGGACTACCGCCACTTCCGGGTACTGCAGTTGTTGAGGCAGTATGCCCTATCCCACCCTACCTTGGGAATCCGCGGGCTCGATTTGGATTCCCCCTAAAGATTAGATTTACCTGGTTTCGATCTACTTCATGTTCCTTTGCCGCAACTACTCACCCCGCCCCGGTTTATCCTTCTCAGCCTGTCATGCCCTTTCCTGGAGGACTCACTAATAAAAAAAACTTCCGATTCTCATATGCTTCACTAATCGTAATCAAACATTTATTGTCTTATAAAGCCTCTTAAGTATTCTTATACACTCTCTGATAAAGTTTTACTAATCCTTTTATAAATGCTTATAAATTTTCTTCAAAGTATCTTTACACCAAGACAAGAATAAAATTACTCAAATATTAAATGTGAGCGAAAGTATTTCCCCCAAGGGCTATCATTAAACCCGACTAAATCTACACGGTAACTAACCCCTGCCTACCTCCTAAGAGCTCTTTGAAAGTGGACTGGGCAACTCGGCTTTATTCTAACTCGGAATAGTTAACCCTAACGATAGACCCCGTTGAACCCCCTTGCTCACTTACACTCGAATCCAATAAAAGAATATTATGATTTAATATATAAATATATCAAAAGCTAAAGATAAATTCTACAACTACTTTATATAAATGGTTACTCTATAAGGACTTCCACACTAGGATATTGCCCATTATATATATATAAAGCGAAGGATTATCTTTATAACGATTTTTTTTTTTCAAATTGTTACTTTATCACGACTGGACTAACCCAATCCTGAAGCATATCAAGCTTTACGATAAAACAGGAGGCTTAGTTCTCCTTTGGTTTCGTTTTCTCTTTTTCTTCTTTTTCTTTTATTTTTTTTTCTGTTTTTTTTTTGCAAATAATTAGTTTTATAAATATAGATAGCACTGGCTATGAAGTCAAATGTGACTTGAATCCGAAAAAAATTATCTTGGTTATGATAGCTAAATCTTAATAACCCACACCCATTATAGTTGGGGTGTGGCCTCCCCTAAAGGGATTCGTTACTTAGTATAAGGTCTTATATTTACGGTCTCATATAGTGGGCCTCTACTGTACCCTTTTTTTTCTTATTAAAATTTTTTTTTTTGTTTCTTTAGCCAAGGTTTAAAATACTCGCCGTTTTATTCATTTCAATAAAAAATATTATATACTCTTGGGCATAACCTAACTAGTTTTTCTAGTTTTTTTTTTTCTAATAATTCAAACCTGATGCACCCTTTTCACGGGTGCTAGGGCTGGGGAGCACTGGTCTTCGCTTATGGTGGTTGAGGACTATCCCTGCCGCCTCCTCGTGGGTGACGCTCCTACTCAGTCAGACTTGATCTATGGGCGGTGAGTTACTTTTGGCGAGAACGAGTCCCTCGTATGGGTGTTGTATGGACAGCGACCCCAAAATTGGTGTGAGGCGGACCAGCGGTCCCCTGCCGCAAGGAGGCAAGCTGGTACCGCCTACTCCACTGATGACTAGGTGTCGAAAAGATGACCTAAATTACCCTAAGTCAGTTATTTTCATTCTTACACTATCTCGGAAAAAAAAGGTTCCTTACCGGATCAGTTATAAGCTGACACCACTAAAATATGGGCGCCGCGTGGTCGAAGAGCGCCAAGCACGTTTCCTCTCTCTCCTTTTCTTTTCGTTCGGGGTTTCGACCCGCACTTTTCGGCTGTCTAATTTTAGTTTTTTTTTCGATTTTCTCTTATTTTTTTTTCTTTTGCGTGATTATTTATCTTTTTGCGTACACTCTTTTGTCGCGACGAAAATTCTATACTTTTTTAGGCACTACTAGCCACTATCTTTCCTTAAATACCCGCGTTCTTACTATTATAAGTTTTACTAATGGGTTTTCGGCTGCTCGTGTTCGTTTCTTGGGATCTAATGACTTGTGCTCTAAACGATTTTACTCTAGGCATTTTTCTTCCATCTTTTTTTTTTATTTTAGTTCATTCTCCACAATTCGAACAGAAGTGACACCTCGATTAATATATTTTTTTCTTCCATCTTTTTTATTTTAGCTCATTCTCCACAATTCGAACAGAAGTGACACCTCGATTAATATATTTTTTTCTTCCATCTTTTTTATTTTAGCTCATTCTCCACAATTCGAACAGAAGGGACACCTCAATTCGGCCACCTAATCTATTCTTTTCGAACTTTACTATCGGTCCCCTTCCCAACAGATGGCATGAGCAACCAAAACAGAAGTTATCCTCAGATTACATCTGCGAATTATTTGTTAAAATTTTTTTCCTTTTATTCCATTTTTGAATACCCCGAACCTAGTGGGCAACACGTCCGCAACAAATGTTGTTCATTTTGTTGGATACATCCAAAAGAAATGAATAACACAAGGACTGTTGTTGGTACCTGCGATTCCTCTAGCTAGGTGTAGCGCTGAGGTAGGAACGTGGGGAGTCAACCCACAACCACGAAAGCCGGGCAAATTGAACTAGGGAATTGCCTTATATACCGAAAAAAATATGAGAGCGAGAAATATTGAGCGAGAGAGAAGAATTTAGGAGGTTGATCTCCTGGATAAACAATTTAAAGAGTTGTAAGACAGTCCTGGAGGTGTTAATTTTTTTTTTCTTTATTTTTTTTTTGTGTGATCGTCAGGTGAAAAGAAAATTTGAAAGAATGATTGCGCTTGGTATATCTGCAGGGACTAAACGTTTATTGGCGATTCATCGTCAAAGCGCACCTACAATATCTTTTTCTGGACTTTACAGCGTTTTGCCGATATAACTTTCACGAATGTTCCCTGTTTTATATCCTTGGCATGAAATATGCCAACCTTTTTGCCAGATAAATTCTCAAGCTCATACATATTCCTTCCTATCTGTTTGATCACTCGACACTTCACATACTTCGGGCATAGTTTTGCGGATAGATTTTTGGAAGAATCGCTTAGAATGAAGTTTCGTCGATAGACTTCCTGTCCTGGCAGGTATCGAACGTTTCGCGTACGAGTGTTATAGGTTTTTGCGGATTTCTCATTTGATTTAAAAATATTTTCACGGATTCTTTTTCGTATACACTCCAATCGGTCACGTCGAGGGAGAATCAACAACTCGCTGTCATCCACCGCGTCTAATTTTTGTGCCAGTTCATAACTGCTCCCGTGCGTTATCATATTTGTGCCGAATAACGCGAAGTAGGGTGACACACCGGTCGAGCTATGTACTGCACTTCTTAAGGCACTTGCAATGTCATTTAGATGGTAATCCCAATCTCGTTGATCAGTTTTTAGATACGACCGGATTGCTGCCAACAACGTGCGGTTGACCCTCTCCGACGCGTTCGATTGGGGTGCATAGTTCGCTGTTCTAAAGTGTTTGATCCCGTATTTTTCCAACACGTTTTGAAATTCTTTTGCTAGGAACTGTTTTCCGTTGTCGGAATGTATTACACAAGGCACTCCAAACATGCTAAAAACCTCTTGTTGTAGGAACTTGATAACACTAATAGTGTTAGCGTTTTTCATCGCTTTCAAGAAAACAAATTTAGACAAATGATCTAACACTACGAACACGAACGCATTTCCGGACTTTGACCTAGGGTAGGGCCCTAGAAAATCAATGTACAATTTTTCAAATGGACGATCAGTGCAATATGAATGAACGATAGGAGGTCGAGATACTTGGTTAGACGCTTTCGCCTGCTTACAAACGGAGCAATTAGACACGTATTCACGGACATGGACGGTCATGTTCGGCCAATGGAAGTATTGCCGTATCCGAAATAAAGTTTTGGCAATTCCGCCATGAGCGGTATTAGGTGGGTTATGAGTTTTGCTAATAATATCCTCCGTTAAAGCTGAAGGTACCCACAGTAGCCAAGTATGCTCTTGCATAGCCTCATCACCTACATTTCTAAACGCCCGTTTGTAAACGTACCCATCTTCGACTTTAAGGTCCGGTAGTTCAACACCATTTTCTTTGACAGTGTCAATCAAATTTAAGTATTCGTCGGATTGGAATTCCGTTGATTCTAGATCGATCAGTGGAGCTACTTCTTCTATGGTCAGAGAATCTACGTGTACCCGAGAAAGAGTATCCGGAACGACGTTCAGGCTGCCTTTTCGATGTTGTATGTCGAAGACATAGGACTGTAGCAGCAAACTCCATCGGGCCAATTTACCGCTCAGATCTTTCATGGTCATTAGCCAGCGGAGACTAGAGTGATCTGTGATTACAGTAAAGTCCATGCCCTCGACATATGGCCTGAACTTTTGTATGGCCATCACCGCCGCCATACACTCCTTCTCGGTGACACTATAGTTCCTCTGACTTTTATTGAACTTCTGGGAGAAGAAAGAAATCGGGACCTCTTCGTCGTCCGTGTTTTTCTGAAATAGCACCGCACCGATTCCGGCATCCGAGGCATCACATTGGATGTAAAAACGCTTTGAAAAATCGGGATGTGTAAGAACCGGTGCTTTAGTCAACTTCAGCTTCAAATCCTCAAACGCTCTTAAGGCCTCGTCTGTCATCTTGAACTTTTCGTTTCGCTTTTTTAACAGGTCGGTCAAGGGGGCAGTCAGGCTAGAAAAATCTTGGATAAACTTCCGATACCACCCTGCCATACCAAGCAACCGCCGAACCTGCCTGGTGGTTTTTGGGACTGGGAAGTCAACTATGGCTTCCACCTTAGCTGGATCGGTTTTAAGTTTCCCACCACCAACTATGAAGCCCAAGTATTTTAGCTCTTTGAAGCAAAACTTGGATTTGCTCAAGTTGATGGTGAGATTCGCTCGGCGTAAGCAGGCGGCTACTTCGTTCAGCAGGGCCAGATGCGTCTGGAAATCCGGGGCCATGACCAACAAATCGTCCAGGTACACGAAGACGTGATCCCTAAGTCGTGCAGGAATCACCTTGTCCATTAACTGGCACAGCCTTTGAGCGGCGTTACACAACCCAAAGGGCATGACAGTGAATTGGTACACGGGTCTTCTCGGTACCGCAAAGGCAGTCTTTTCCCTACTCTGTCTCTCCAGAGGTATTTGCCAGAATGCTTCCTTTAGATCGATACTACTGATGTAGTATGTATCCGGTAGTCGGCTGGTGAGCCCCTCGATATGGGGAAGAGGATTGGCATTTTTCTTGGTCAGCGCATTCACCTTGCGAGAATCCAGGCAAAGTCGATTTTTGCCCGGTTTCCGCAAGAGCACAACTGGTGAGCACCAGGGACTTTCACTCTCCTCTATAACGCCGAGGCTCAACATCCGATCTAGCTCTTCATACAAAATGGCTTGTACCGCTGGCGAGACAGGGTAGTGACGCTGTTTCACAGGGATCGCATCTCCCGTATCAATGACGTGTTCCATGAGCGTTGTCTTTCCGAGACCATCCCGGTCGAAACAAAGAAATTTCCCCTTGACCGCTTCCAATTGGGCTTGCTGGTCAGCGTTCAGCTGATGAGCGTTAGAGACCTCTGAAGCTTCGGTCAACGAAATGGAGTTTATGACGTTTGGTGCTAAATTGAAAATTTTCCAGAAATCCACCCCGAGGTAGATCTCCTGGTCTAGGCTAGGAACTAAAAAAAACGTGATCATTTCCTCTTTTCCATTATAACTAACTTTCACTTGTATTTTCCCTACAATCGATTGACTCTTCCCATCCGCTGTTTTAACCCCTGACTGAAACTTAGTAATAGGAATGTCTAGTTCGCTAACCAGCTGTAAGCAGTTTTTGCCGAATATGCTCACACTGGCTCCGCTGTCAAGAAGTCCGAAGACCTCTTTACTACCTATTTTGATTTTTGCATATGGTCTTGGATCGGAAGATACTTCCACGATAGTGGACAAAATACGTCTTCTAGTCGCTCTTCTAGTCTCAAATCTCGCTCTAGCCTTAATAATTTTTTTCGACGGTATGTATATTGCGCTATTAAAAATTCGGTTACGTGTCTTGTTATATTCTGCAATTCTTATATGTAATGGTTTTATCGGGGAAAAAGTTGAGTATGTTTTTGTTTCTTTTATTTTATTTTCGGGATTGTTTCTTTTCACTATTGTAATTTGCTTTCGGCCCCCTGCCATACGAGGACCTTCAACCCTTTTTAATTCAGGATTGGATTCAGCTTCGGGATTTATATCGGGTTCTGATTTTGACTCGGACGTGACTAGCCCGTTGTCCTCACGTCCCTCGACCTGTTTCCCGTATTGCATTTGGTACAGTGTGGGGTTTTCACGCCTTCCAGCCCGCACTTGAAACAAAACAGGTTACGGACATCGGATTCACACTCGAAATATGAATGACCCAGCCCTTTGCAGTTCCAGCAGATGAAATTTGACGTATCTACATACTTTCGGTGTGGAAGTCTTTGACGAATCCCACTAAACTGGAGAGCTGCAAGCTGTTCATCAGAATACTGGTATGCATCATCATATTCGATCTCGTTAGCCGTATGCTTGGCTTGTGGTCTTGAAAATTTGGGAAGTTCTGTTTCCTTCCTTGGAAAAGCTGATTCCACATCCTTACAGGCATTTCTTAATTGGTCCAAGGAATGAATCGGCATTGGGTACACCAAGTTAACGAACCGGTGGTTTAGACTCTTTTTCAATATCCGGACCAACTCTACTTCCGGAATCGGGATCCTCAATTGCGACTTAATTCGGTTTACCGCTGCCAAAAAATCATCAACACTCTCCGAGAAACCCTGCTTACGGTCCATTATTTCACGCATAATGTCGTAATCAGACCGATTATTTTTGAATTGACGCATCAGAGCTTCGCGAAGAGAGGACCAGTCGGGTCGGTAACTAGTTTTATGGAATTGCCAGAACCAGTCCAGCGCATTTCCAGAAAGCAAAAGGTGGAAATCACGCAAGATTTCGGCCCAAGGACACTGATACTGACTTTGCAAAGTCTCTAGCCGGAAGACAAAATCTTCAACCGTTAAGGTTGCTGGTGGACCTTCAAATTTAAGACCCTATTTATTGATCTTAATGGGAGCTTTGTATCCCGAATATTGATGTGGGTACCAAGGTGGACAAATGTATGGAATTGGTTGGTTTACCGGTAAAGCATTATTATTTATTCCCGGCCCTAAATTAGCATCGGGGAAACCGTTAGCTTGGGAAAGTCTTTCTTGACTTCGTCTGAACTGTTCTTGAGTTCTCCGGCGCTGTTGTTCCGAAAGAACAAAAGCACTTCTACTAGGTTCCGATCGAGGTAGTTGGTGAGATGGCGGAATAATCGGTGGCGGAAAATTATACTGACCGTTAGTAGTTTTCGGTGGCGCATTAACGGTTGGTGGAGAAGGACGATTTAAATTCAAATCTCTGAAGAATCCACTAAGCTGAGCTTGAATTTCATTCTTCAGAGTATTTGATACATCCCTTTGAACTGATTGTTGGTATGCCGAAAGAGCTTCAACAATAGCTAGATTTACATAAGCCCTGAAATCTTCTGGAATTATATTTTTCTCTTTCTTTCTGCTTGCCGGCGGTCTTTGCGAAAGACTATCTAGAACGTCTCTATACCCCGTCTCGTTGCTGGCATTTACGCTAACTGGCTTAGGAGGAGGTCTCGGTGGTGTAATTCCCGTATTGGGCCTAACTGTTTGGTTCATTGACCCAAAACTTCCACGTTGCGCATGCAATGCTTCTGCTCCCTGTCCACTGAGATCGCTAAACGAAGGCGTAGAAACAGACTCTATGTTACTGCCATTCTGATGATCTTCCGGTGGCCTACTTGAACTGACGGCGGGTATATTAGACGTAGAGCGGATATGTCTATTTGTCGCGAGAGGAGAATACATTACTCGAAGTCTTTCTGTAACCTTTCTAGGCTTGCTGACCTAGTCAATCTAACATTTTCATCTATGTCCGCATCCCTTATGAGTCTGCGGACGCGTTCTTCTTCATCCCTGCTAACTGGATACATATTTAAGTTTTAACTAAGATATCACTTACTAACGACCAGAAATTGAAGAAAATTGACTACTAGAACGAAGGAGTTGGTAACAGGAGAGAATTCTCAATGCGATTGTAATTCTGAGAAGATAAGTAACGCTAAACGTAGGAAATTTATGAAACTGAACTGCATTTTTTTGAAAATTTAGTTTTTCTTCGGAAAACTATAAATTTTGGAAAATAGTAGGTAACAATGAGTTAATTTAAGACTAAGTTAAGAGTAGTTTTAAAAGTAGTCGTAAGCTACCTATTGAAATCAACGTCGGTTGATAATGGTTGATAATTGGTGGCTTTTTTTTTCAATACGGATTTGGGGCGCTTCAAGTAGCTTCTACGGCGGTTGTTTTTCAACATGGTATGACCTTACTAATGGTATATTACAAAACTGAAATAGACCTCGGACGGACAAAATTAAATTCCTGGAAGTGGCGATGCAGTAGAAGGGATTGCAAAAAGTAGAGAATTCACGCTAGGACAAGAGTTAGTTCTCCTCACTGATCCCGCATTTCCATTCAGTCGTTAAGGACTTTGTTGGAAGACTTGGAACGGCGAGGGAAACACAACACTGAGATTGAGCTATAAACTCAAAAAAAAAATTGAAGAAAGAAGATAAAGTTGGAACGGTGCTGCGTTGTTCAACGATCCGTCAAACACGGTCACCGTCGCCAAATTGAAATTTAAGTTGACAAGACATGAGGATTGAAATTGAAATTTAGAAAAAAATAAAAGTTGAAATTTGGAATTGGGAATCTAAGGTAAACAGGACTTAGAAAAAGTACGGTACTGGCTGCATCTCTCCGGAATTCGTTGCAATTCCCCTTAGTATGTCAACGACTTTCTAGGAGAAGACATACGAAACCAAAAATCTACCTCCAGTCCAGTTTGAAGTAGGAAGAAAACACTCACTAAGTCACCGAGGATTTCCAAAGATTCGTCGCAGTTTATCTAAGTACGTCAGAGACCTTCTTGATAAAGACATACGAGATTGAAACCCCCGAGCGATTTTAGTTTAACTCACAAAAACTAAGACTACAAAAAAAAATCTTAGCGAAAAAAAACTAGGTATCAGACTAACTCCATTACCTTGAACTGAAAAGACGTTGGAATACGTCATGCTAAGACGTTGGGCGCCATTATTGTTACGGTTTGTACTAGAGGAATCGAATCCAAAAAAAAAATATAACTGCTATGTTCCGAGGGACGTGGCCTGCTTGTGGGTGCTCAGCTCAACTCGCCGGAATGGGGGGGATCTTGCCCCCGGAACACACCCTCAACCGCAATCAATAAACATATATCAGGCCGGTTATAATTAGGCTACACTAAAGTTGGACCACAGACGGACTACCGCCACTTTCGGGTACTGCAGTTGTTGAGGCAGTATGCCCTATCCCACCCTACCTTGGGAATCCGCGGGCTCGATTTGGATTCCCCCTAAAGATTAGATTTACCTGGTTTCGATCTACTTCATGTTCCTTTGCCGCAACTACTCACCCCGCCCCGGTTTATCCTTCTCAGCCTGTCATGCCCTTTCCTGGAGGACTCACTAATAAAAAAAAACTTCCGATTCTCATATGCTTCACTAATCGTAATCAAACATTTATTGTCTTATAAAGCCTCTTAAGTATTCTTATACACTCTCTGATAAAGTTTTACTAATCCTTTTATAAATGCTTATAAATTTTCTTCAAAGTATCTTTACACCAAGACAAGAATAAAATTACTCAAATATTAAATGTGAGCGAAAGTATTTCCCCCAAGGGCTATCATTAAACCCGACTAAATCTACACGGTAACTAACCCCTGCCTACCTCCTAAGAGCTCTTTGAAAGTGGACTGGGCAACTCGGCTTTATTCTAACTCGGAATAGTTAACCCTAACGATAGACCCCGTTGAACCCCCTTGCTCACTTACACTCGAATCCAATAAAAGAATATTATGATTTAATATATAAATATATCAAAAGCTAAAGATAAAGTCTACAACTACTTTATATAAATGGTTACTCTATAAGGACTTCCACACTAGGATATTGCCCATTATATATATATAAAGCGAAGGATTATCTTTATAACGATTTTTTTTTTTCAAATTGTTACTTTATCACGACTGGACTAACCCAATCCTGAAGCATATCAAGCTTTACGATAAAACAGGAGGCTTAATTCTCCTTTGGTTTCGTTTTCTCTTTTTCTTCTTTTTCTTTTGTTTTTTTTCTGTTTTTTTTTTTTGCAAATAATTTGTTTTATAAATATAGATAGCACTGGCTATGAAGTCAAATGTGACTTGAATCCGAAAAAAATTATCTTGGTTATGATAGCTAAATCTTAATAACCCACACCCATTATAGTTGGGGTGTGGCCTCCCCTAAAGGGATTCGTTACTTAGTATAAGGTCTTATATTTACGGTCTCATATAGTGGGCCCCTACTGTACCCTTTTTTTTCTTTTTCCAAGGTTTAAAATACTCGCCGTTTTATTCATTTCAATAAAAAATATTATATACTCTTGGGCATAACCTAACAAGTTTTTCTAGTTTTTTTTTTTCTAATAATTCAAACCTGATGCACCCTTTTCACGGGTGCTAGGGCTGGGGAGCACTGGTCTTCGCTTATGGTGGTTGAGGACTATCCCTGCCGCCTCCTCGTGGGTGACGCTCCTACTCAGTCAGACTTGATCTATGGGCGGTGAGTTACTTTTGGCGAGAACGAGTCCCTCATATGGGTGTTGTATGGACAGCGACCCCAAAATTGGTGTGAGGCGGCCCAGCGGTCCCCTGCCGCAAGGAGGCAAGCTGGTACCGCCTACTCCACTGATGACTAGGTGTCGAAAAGATGACCTAAATTACCCTAAGTCAGTTATTTTCATTCTTACACTATCTCGGAAAAAAAAGGTTCCTTACCGGATCAGTTATAAGCTGACACCACTAAAATATGGGCGCCGCGTGGTCGAAGAGCGCCAAGCACGTTTCCTCTCTCTCCTTTTCTTTTCGTTCGGGGTTTCGACCCGCACTATTCGGCTGTCTAATTTTAGTTTTTTTTTTTCGATTTTCTCTTATTTTTTTTTTTCTTTTGCGTGATTATTTATCTTTTTGCGTACACTCTTTTGTCGCGACAAAAATTCTATACTTTTTTAGGCACTACTAGCCACTATCTTTCCTTAAATACCCGCGTTCTTACTATTTTAAGTTTTACTAATGGGTTTTCGGCTGCTCGTGTTTGTTTCTTGGGATCTAATGACTTGTGCTCTAAACGATTTTACTCTAGGCATTTTTCTTATATCTTTTTTTTTATTTTAGTTCATTCTCCACAATTCGAACAGAAGTGACACCTCGATTAATATATTTTTTTCTTCCATCTTTTTTATTTTAGCTCATTCTCCACAATTCGAACAGAAGTGACACCTCGATTAATATATTTTTTTCTTCCATCTTTTTTATTTTAGCTCATTCTCCACAATTCGAACAGAAGGGACACCTCGATTCGGCCATCTAATCTATTCTTTTCGAACTTTACTATCGGTCCCCTTCCCAACAGATGGCCTGAGCAACCAAAACAGAAGTTATCCTCAGATTACATCTGCGAATTATTTGTTAAAATTTTTTTCCTTTTATTCCATTTTTGAATACCCCGAACCTAGTGGGCAACACGTCCGCAACAGTCCATTGAAAAACGATTACGAGCAAGAACTAAGCACAATTACGACATAAATTTCATTATTAAGTATGAATAAGAAAGTATTCAAATATATGAATTCAAAAAGTAAAAAGGAAGATGTGTTTTAACTGAATCAGTTAGTATGGGATGAGGAGTCTTAAGAGGAAAGGATGATCACATAGGTAAGAGATGATGCCAGTTAAGGGTCACCGAGGCGAGTAAGGTGATAAGGTAGGGAGGATAGAGGCAATTTCTCGTGTGCTAAAAACACCTCGACAGCACGAAAGTCTGGCATGACTTTCAACGGCGAGCAGGAGCCGGACCAGCATGCCAGCACGACCGCGATGAAACCAACAGCCCGTTACAAAATGGCGCCCTTGAACGTAGAGCCCCTATCATTGACAGCTACTTTTTTTTTTAGCCGTTTCATTTGTTTTAGTTTACTTTTCTAGTTTTATTAGTTTCTTTTTCTCTCTTCATTTTAAATTTTTTTTTTCTTTTTCTTTTAAATTTTCATTTCTGTTTTAATTTGATTTAAACAATGGCTTCCTCGCCTTTATAAGTCCCGGTGACTAAAGGTAATGTATTCGGTATCACGTTGCGATAAAGAAAAGGAAACTGAAATTGATTGAACTTCGAAATAGGTGGTGAAAGTACCGAGTCGTGAGCTATTTGTTAAACGAGTAGTCCAATGTCCAGTACTATCTGCATACAAACTACCAAAATTAATGAAGTGGAGACTCGACAATGCTAAGAGATGTTGTTTCGAAGTCCTGCTTTAATCTTGAGTCCTTCTTCTAGAGTCTGCGACTAAGCATTTGGTGGCATATGTCCTAGAAGAAAATTTTTTATTAGAGTCAGTTTAATACAGTCAGTTAATGTTTTAGTATACCCTTTTTTGTTTTTGGCTCGCAGGTCAAAGACATCTCCCCTGCCATTAAAATTGGTCTTTCCTCAAGACAGTTATCCTCATCCCTTGATATTCATGAACAGTTTTTTTATTAATATTTTGAAATTTATTTGATTATGCAGCATACTTACAGGAATTGTGAGTTTTTGGTTTGGTTTTACATATATTCTTTTATAAGTGTTTTTAGAACGTCGTTTTCTTTTCAAAAGGCAGAAGTCGTAGGTAGTTTAGGCCAGTACATTGGCATTTTTACTTTTAGGATTCTTTGTATTTTATTTAAGTCTAAGCTAATAATATAATATATTTTAGAGAGACTTTATTTTTTCTTCTTTTTAGTTCAATCTTTCTCATACTTATTTTTTTTTTTTTTTAATAATTAGCGCGAACAAGGGGTTATGACTTTTACCCTTATAATGTTATAAAACTCAGTGCGAGAATTTAGGAAATTAGGATAGGGTTTAATAGGAGACACCGATGCACGTTGCATTTTGAATCTTTGTGAATACTAATGCAGAGGAAACACAGAGCCAGGTAAAGCACTCCACATACGGGTGGTGCGACTAAAATAAGAATCTCTATACTAGATTGTACGCCCGAAGTTGGGCTGATGAGCATTCCTAGCGAGGCGGGTGTTGCGGCTAAATTGTTTCAGGGGAGGAATGCAGCTGGCTATTTCACTAGAGCACTTTTTAGAGAAAAAGCGATAAAAGAGAGTGAGACAGATAACGTTTCGACAGCATTTTTACTTATGTATTTACTTCTTACATTTTTACCTATTTATTTTATTTTTACTTTTTATACTTTGTGTTTCGATGTAGTTCAGGCTTAAGCAAACGCTACGTCCCGCAATTTTTAAATCAGTAATATTTTCGAAAATATTCATTTGAATCACATGTTGTAAGGGGCAATTTTGATCTGCATGAAATGCACAACGTATCTAATATATTTAATTGGATAAGGAATGATACTGTATCGTTTAAAATAGCTTGGTAGATAACCCATATTTCTTTTTGTAATATGTAAAAGATAAAAATGGTTACTGTGGGTTATCCTTAGGAGATAAACATTTGCTGTGGCGGACTTCTTAATTGATCTTTTTAAGGTATACCATTCTGTAGGAAATAAATTTAATCTATCTCGTAAGATTTAGCCAGCGTTTGCAATGAAAGCGCAGAAAAAAATGTTTGTTGCGACATCACATTACAAATCTTTTAATCTCTCGGCTTTTCTCTACTTTAATTTACATGTATTATACATATAAACCTTCCTCTTGAATCACTCAATTAATTTAAAAAAAACTGCATCAAAATGCGTATAGTAGTTTATAAAATCTAAGCATACATAGGGACATAGAGACAGAGAAAGCGACTTTGTTTTATACATAAAAAATCGGGAGCACAATGAGTAGGCGAAATGATACGATAGGAAGGATAGAACACGAATGGTGCACATCCACATTGTGAATTTTAATCAACTAACAAAAGTAACAGCAGCAGCAGACGAGCACCATATCAAATAGGGGTGTTGAAATGTGTACACTGCCTTAGGGAATGTCAATATTCTTTAATATTCCTTTTACGCCAGTGACACTGGAGCCAGCTGCTGTTCTTGTTCTTTATTCCTCTAATCTTTTGACTTATTTAATTCATAAGTCACTTACTAACTTATGACTTAATGAGTTTTTAATTCACAAACTAGCAACTGTCAAATAAATACCTGCAGCAGAGATAAGAAATTAATTAGATGGCAAACTTCACACACACATTGAAACTGCCTACAAGCTGATTTACCGAAAATCACCTCTACTACTTTGAGTACAGCTTCCACTCCACCTTTACTTTACACAAAATCTCACTACTACCACTTTGAGTACAGCAAATCTTACTACTACCACTTTGAGTACAGCTTCCACGTATTCACAGACAAGAGGATGTGATTACAAAAACAACAATGTAAACAAATGGTTGTTGCGGGGCAAGAGAAGTAAAGTTTTGCCATCTAATTAATTTCTTATCTCTGACCTGCATCGAGATCTGAACCCTAATCCGATTCGATTACCCGACCCTAAAAATAAAAATGATACTTTTTGAACACAGCCATTGCGAAAAAAAAAATTATGCCGTTTTTGTTTGGTAAAGGGTACTCTAGACCCTTTTTTTAGAGTACCCCGATTATGGACAACTTGGTTCTAATCGCGTCTCCCAGCAACGTACTGGAACATGGCCAGAATCACTGAGGCGCATCCCGGATCAGACGTACTTATCCGAGTCTTCACCTTGAAGGCAAGGAACAGATGCTTAAAGCGTCCAAAAGCAAAAGGATAGTACGCTGATTTAAAAAAAAAAAAAACCGTGGCTACCAATCGACCGCAAAACAAAAAACGAAATTTCATTTCAACAAACATTATACACCGCCCCTGGATTCAGTACGAATCAATATCTGCTGAATTAAATTTCTTCCCCGAAGATTTGCCTGAAAACCTCAAAATACACCGCCCCTGGATTCACCCGAATAAACAACAGTATAACAACCTGCTGTTCCCATTATCTTCTCTGAAGATAACATCATTTGCCTCAATATTAAACGCTTGGATTAATATGAGGCTTAATTAAAGTCCATCGCAAGGCTGACATCAACAGTCAACCCAACTTTACATGCTGCAACGAACCATATGCACAAAACAAAAGTTAAAACACATCATCATTCACGTTCAAATTGGTTGGATTCAACAAAAGAATCAACAACAGTATACCAACCTGCTGTTAGCATTATCTTCTCCGAAGATAACATCATTTGTATCAATATGAAATACTTGGAGTTATTTAAGGCTTAATTAAAGTCCACCGAAAAGCTGAAATCGAAATTTCATTTCAACCACTTCAAGAAGCTGAACAAGAATACCAGAGTCTTTCAACGAAAACTCACTTATGTTTACTTCAAAACTTGAACGCGAACGGATATTTCAAGCAAATTTCAAAACGTATCGCTTCAGGAATCTTTTCATCGAAAAGTTTGCAGAAGCAACAAACAATAATGAACTGGTTAAAGTAATCCTTTCTTCGAAATATCATTAACCATATAAGATCACTAACCATAATCAACGAATTCAACACAGCAATCAACCCATCTTTAAAACACCTGTAAAATCAGTCAAGCACATCAATCAACACATCTTTAACAACTTGAAGCTGTTCAAAACACATCTTTAAAACCCCTGCAAAGCTGTTCAAGAAATAAAAAAAAATAAAATCAAACAAGAACTTTTTAAAATCATCTTTATTTAAGATAAAATAATTTACAAAAACTGCACGAAAGGCAATCAAAGCAGTTCATCTTTAATGCTGTGCTGCAACAACGCACACACAAGATCAAACTCAAAATATCAAATGAACTGCAAACCACAACTTATTATAAAAACCTTAACAACAATAAATCAAATTTAATCAAAATCAAATCGATAAAAAAAATCATTTTTAAAAAATATCGCTACATGATGTTCAAAGGGAACATCGAAAACAAAGTCGAGAAACACAGCACGTCGAAAGTCGATTTCCCGTCGGCAAAACAAAGCAAAAAGTAGTCGTCGACAAGACACATTTTAATAAAAAAAAAATTTTTGTGTACTGCAACAAACGCATACACAATATACATAGAAAATAAAAAAAAGCTTATAATTTAACAAATTAAAAAATTATTATCAGCGTAAACACAAAATGCACTGCCATTTTAAAAACAAAAAAAGAACACGATCCACATTACATAGAAAAAAAAAAAAAAAAAAACGTGAAATGTCAAATGCCGTCGGCAAATGCACTTGACCATTTTGCACACTGATCTGATTAATTTTAAGATCAAAATTATACAGTCCACTGAAGTAAAATTAATAAAACACTTCATAATTGAAACACTCCTAAAACTTAATAAAGCTTATAAAATTCGCGAAAAATTTCCGAATCAGAATCGAAAGTTGTTTACAAAAAAAATGTAAACAACAATTCTAGCTGAAAATCGAACGTTTCCAACTAGAGAAGGATGGCACCCGGTTGCGTTAAATTGGCCATTGCTAGAAACTTATGCTTAGACATACACACACACACACATATATATTCATATATTAAAATAAACTTACGCGCGACACCGAATACCGAAATCCGCTAATTAAATAAAGAACATTTATACACACACACATTCATACATACACACAAAACCGCGATCGCAAAAATCGATAATAACCCGGAAACGCGACAACGCCACCAACAACAACAACAATATTAACCTATACATATATCAAAATTAAAACATCTCCCGAATGATCAATGATAAAAACCAATGAATATTAATATTCTATTATAAAATGAAAACAAAAATGAAAAAAGGAAAAAAAATGAACAAAACACCTAACAGCTATTATAATATGTGGGTATATGCACACATATGTATATATTCAGCCATCCATATCATCCCTCTAACGCAAAACATTTCAACATAGTTGCGGGAAATGCAACGCAACAATTCCACACTTATTCCACCAAGTTAAACGATATCAATCAAGAAATTTTCAAAATAAGCATAATTAAATAAAACTCATTATCAAATAAAATCTCGATCTAGATTTTAATAGCATGCCGACACCATGCTCGCGAAAACAAATTTTGTACATAATGAAGATGAAGATGAACAACACCAACTACTACGCTACTCTTACGCATCAGAATGCAAAACACATGAAAGAATGAAACCTACGATATTCACACGATTGAATGAAAATTCCAGTTAAGCATGCAACGCATATACAAATAATACAGTATGGATGTCAAAATGCGAGGCAACATTCTTAAATTTCTGTTTGGTGTCTTTTGTACTATTCTTGCGTGTTGTCCATTTGTCTTTATTTTAATGTACTAATCACTTTTCTGTTTCGTTCCATGTACACCATGAGAAAGAAGAGTACCACCGTTGGTATTTATACCAATTAAGGAAGCATTGAAATGTCAAAGGCCATCTATGGAGGATTCGCAAAACGTCGTCGGTACTACAGTGCAGATTTCTGGACAGGGTGCACCACGAGTGAAGGAAGGGATTTCAAAGGTGGGAGGCGGGAGAATGTTTAGAACTGAATGGAAGCAATTACTAATAAAATAAACAATACTAAAACATGCATTCCACAACATAAATGTCACAACAAAAAGATAGAATGTTTATAGAAAATTAATGATTCGAATATACAAAAAGTCATATGACTAAAAGTTGAGAAGAATTAAATTACAACCAATTTGAACGTGAAAAAGGGAAGTAGTGTGTTTTACTTTAAATTAGTTTTTTTCCTAGTTTTTTTTTCAAATTTAGAAATAAATCTAGTCGGAACACAAACGAACATGAAATCAGAGTACTCCGTTTTTGTCAATTTATGTATATGACATATAGTTTGCTTTCAATGCAATTGACTACCTTCAGAAACATATCTCTGCGTATTTCATTAGCAATTAAGAACATTTTTTGTATGGAGTAAAAACTAACAAAAAGAACTTATATCTAAAAAAGATACGTAATAAACTTCATAAATGTCCAGATTGATTTTATACAAAGGTAATTTTAAGCAATAAGAAATTTGAGCACGGATAACAAGAAAAACAGCATGGACAAGCTATGCAAACCAAAACCGATAGGTTTGTGAACGCCCGCGTTGATACCGTTACTACAAACCGTAGATTATGTGTATACAGTGTTCATTAAGTACGAAAACTAATTTGGGATCCATTTTAAATTTTAATTTAATTTTATTTAACAATAAAATAAACTCGCCCGTTAAACGCAAAATTCGAAAAAAAATGACAAACGAGAAATGTCATTTATGTTGGTGTGAGTTTACTCTGAAAAAATTTCTAGAGTAGCAAAACTTGCTCTGAGCGTAATTTCAGATTACCCTGAGAGCAGCCAAACGAACACAAAGTCACTCTGACAGCAAAAAGAGTACCCTTAGGGTACTCTTTTTTCCCAAACGAAAACGGCATTAAAGTGACATTTGTTTGTTTACCTCGAAAGTAAAAAGTTGAAACACGGCAAATAAATTGAGAATCGAGAATTAAATTGAGAAAAATAGAAATGGAAAATAAAAGGTATGTATTTATATTCTTCTGAATGCAAATTTTTACTGTTTTTTATCCTTAGACCAAGTACCAATGGTACCAACATTTAAAGTAAAATTGAAAGTGAACTTGCTAAAAGAATATAGCCAAAAAATCGTTTTATTGTGAAGTGAATATAAGTGAATATAGAAAATTCACAATAAAACGCGGCTATATATTGTAACGTGCGCTTAGTTCGCTAAATAAAACTTCACCTTTCAAATTATTTCTATCACTTTTATTCAGTATCTATACTTAATTCGATCTCAACTCGACTTTTGCACTATCACTTGTATACAACAATTTACTCTTAACTTTATCACTCTATAATCAAAACTGACTGCTCGTTGCGTCAGCGGTCCTATTTATATAGAACAACACTCATCTAGAGCGTTCCAGTTTCTTCTCCATGGTTTCCACATTTGCTGTCAAGCATCTCTACACTCACACACACTGGCTTACAAGCAATGCCTGTCATTTTACCATTCCATTATAGTGTTGCCAGTTGTGTTTTCGGTTAAACGTTTTCGATTAGGAAATTGGTATAAATGTTGGGTGTTCATTACACTGCCCCCTCCTTAAGATTGTTCGTCCCGAATAATTCCATCTGCAGCCTCGCCACTATATCGATGCAGCCGGTCACAATGCACTACTTTTAACTTGCCTCTTAGTCCTCTTTGGATGCGGTAAACTACGTCGTTAATCTTCGTGACAACAGTATAAGGACCTTCCCAGTTCTGCTGAAGTTTCGGTGACAATCCCTTTTGACGATGAGGATTATAAAGCCACACACGATCTCCTGCTTGGAATCCTGCCGTTGTCGCTTTTGTGTCGTACCGTGTCTTCATCCGGTCGCTGTAGGTTTTCATCCGATCCCTTGTTCTTTTATGGATGTCAGCGAGTCTCTCCTTGAGGTCATCCACATACTCGTTCGTGTCCTGTGGCTCCTCTGTGGGGCATCCAAATTTAAGTTCGCTGGGCAGCCGCATGGTTTTCCCGAACAGGATGTCAGATGGTGTTTGTCCTGTCGAGCTATGTACTGCACTTCTATAGGCCATCAGGAATAGCGGTACGTGCCTATCCCAGTCTCTTTGGTAGTCGCCTACGACCTTGGTGAGGTGTTCTTTCAAGGTCCGGTTGAATCTTTCAACCATCCCATCAGATTGTGGATGAAGCGGTGTGGTTCTGGTCTTCTTGATGCCAAGTAGTCCGCACACTCCTTGGAAGATGTTTGACTCGAAGTTCCTCCCTTGGTCGGAATGGAGTTCCATAGGCACGCCAAACTTACTTACCCAGTTAAACACAATCTGGTCGACCACCGTTTTGGCTTCTGGATTTGGGATGGCATACGCCTCAGGCCATTTGCTAAAATAGTCCATTACAACCAGAATGTACTTGTTTCCAGCGTTGGTCTCTGGAAAAGACCAGCCAGCCAGTCTACTGCAATCCTCTCAAAAGGTGATCCAACGTTGTACTGATGCATCTTTCCTTGAATCTTCCTACCAGGTCCTTTGGTTGCAGCACACTTGTCACATGTTCGGCACCACTTCTCCACGTCGTCTCTAGCATGTAACCAGTAGAACCGATGTCGCACCTTCTCCAGTGTTTTGTTAACTCCCAGGTGACCTCCAGAAGGTCCGTCGTGCATCTCCCGAAGAACTTCACTGACTTTCGATTGCGGTACGATCAGCTGCATCACATATGATTTACCGTCAGCGGATTCCCATCTTCGCCTGAGGACACCTTCTTGCACATATAGTGAGTCCCACTGTGCCCAATAGGCTTTGAGAACTGGACTCCTGTCAGAAATGTCTCCCCATTCAGGTTTCTCTTCATTTTCTTTCCATGCGAGAATGGGTTCGATATCTGGATCCTCCTGTTGAGCGGTCCTCACTTCCTCATTGCTCCATCCGCATATGGGGTCAGCTCTTAGTCGCTGAGCGGTAATATTTTCTTTGTTTTCTTGTCGCCTACAATGCTTGCAATCCTCTTTGCAAGGTCTTCGGGACAATGCGTCGGCGCGGCGTTTGAGTGCAGCTTTCCTCTGCGGTGTTGAATCTGGTAATCATAAGTCTGCAGTCTTTCTATCCACCTTGCGACTTGACCTTCTGGATTTTTGAAGTTCAACAGCCAGTTCAGAGCACCATGGTCTGTCCGCAGAAGGAATTTCTGTCCATAGATGTACTTATGGAAGTGCTTTGTTGCCAAGATAAGAGCTAGAAGTTCCCTTCTGGTCACGCAGTAGTTTCTTTCAGGCTTCGAGAGGACCTTACTGTAATATGCCACCACTTTCTCTTCGCCATCATGCACTTGGGATAGTACCGCCCCAATTCCAACGTTGCTTGCATCTGCGTCGATGATGAATGTTTTGCCAGGTGTTGGATGTGCCAGCACTGGAGCGTTACAGAGGCGGTATTTGAGTTCCTGAAAAGATTTTTCACACTCACCTGACCATTTGAACTGCTTCCCTTTTTCGGTGAGCTGATGCAAACTTTTTGCAACTCCAGCAAAGTTCTTAACAAAACGTCGGTAATATGTGGCAAGACCAAGAAAGCTTCGGAGTTGATGTTTGTCCTGTGGTGTTGGCCAATTTTTGACGGAGTCAACTTTTTCAGGATCAGTCTTCACTCCTTGGGAAGAGATGATGTGTCCCAAATACTTAACTTCGGTTTTGAAAAGTGAACAATTTTCTGGATTCAGTTTAAGGTTAGCCTCTCGAAGTCTCTGAAACACGGCTTTTAGATTCTTGCAATGTTGGTCAAATGTTTTCCCGTAAACAATGACATCGTCCAAGTAGACAAGGCACGCTTTCCACGTCAGTCCTTGAAGAACGCACTCCATCAAACGTTCGAATGTTGCCGGAGCGTTGCATAGCCCAAACGGCATAACTTTAAACTGCCAGAGCCCATTACCTGTAGAAAACGCCGTCTTTTCCCGATCATCTGGGTGGATGTCAACTTGCCAGTATCCACTTTTCAAGTCCAGCGTCGAGAACCACTGGGCTCCCTCCATGGCATCCAGGGTATCACTGATTCTGGGCAGGGGATAGCTGTCCTTCTTAGTCACATCATTCAGCCTTCGGTAGTCCACACAAAAACGAGTGCTTCCGTCTTTCTTTTTCACTAGCACCACTGGTGACGCCCAAGGACTTTTGGAGTTTTCGATAAGACCGTCCTTCTTCATTGTTGTTATCATTTCCTCAACCTCACCTTGTTTGGCCAGTGGAAGGCGTCTTGCGGGTTGACGAATCGGTCTTGCATCTCCTGTATTTATGCGATGCTGCACCAACTGTGTCCTACCATATTGTCCCTTTTGCGATGCGAAGATGTCAGTGTACTCTTGTAGGAGATTTTCAGCCATCCTTGTTTGTTGGTGATCAAGGTTGGATGAATTCAGTATTTTAGCTCTGATGGTTTTGAGCTCCTCCGGAGTTATAGTTTTTCTCGGGCTTCGTCTGTGATCTTCGTAATTGCTGCAACCGATTCGCAACGTCCAACGACTTCTCCTTTCTTCAACCTTACATCGTACGGTCTGGTGTTTAGTAATCGTACGAGGACCATTTTGTTTTTCGGTGCTACTAGTGTTTTCCCAATGATGACGCTTTGGGAGGATCACTCTGGGTCTGGTTCCACCATGAGGTATCGAAGGCTTCCAAACTCACCTTCAAATTTTGTCCAAACGAACACTTCAGAAGAAGGAGGCAGGATCAGATCTTCCGTGATGACAGTCCTCAGTGTTGACGTACTTTCATTCGAATAGGTCATTGGAATTTCTTTATTTTGGTATTTCAAAACTTGATTACCGATATCCAAAATAACTCCGTGCTGTTTCATAAAGTCGATTCCAATGATGAACTCGTCACATATATCTCCCACCAGGAATTGATGAGTAAACGCTAGATCGGCCAGTCGGATCTTAAGACACACTTCTCCATATACTCTTGCTGCTTCTCCCGTTGCGGTTCTTAGACAGAAGCTATTGGTGTTATGAAGCCACGTTGTCTTTACCAGGTCTCGACGTACTATGGATGCTGTGGCACCGGTGTCGATGGTAGCCACATGTTTGTTCCCGTTAATAGTAGTCTCCACAGTCAGACTTTTGTTGTCTCGTTTGGTCTGGGAGACCTGGGTGGTGGTTCTGGGGCCATCGATACAAGAAACCAGCCTCTGCCCCTCGAAGTTGGTTCTTACTCGTTTCCCTGATGGGAAACTGATTGATAAGCAACCCTGGTGTTGTTGTTACCTTGCTCTGGGTTGGATCTCTTGCTTCCACAATGTTGACAACCTGCTTTATTTGGTGGTAGTCGGCATTGACGCTGTAAGTGCCCGGTCTTGTTGCAGTTCCAACATCTTGCAAGTCCGCTCCGCTGGTGCTTTTGTATTTCAGCTCTTTGGCACGAGCATTCTTCGACTATGGCTTCTCTAAGTCGATGTACTCCATGAGAAGCCTGTTCTGCTGCTTCAATTGTCAATGCGAATGCTAAAGTCTCAGAAAGACTACGTGTTCTAGCAGTTCGCACAGACCTCTGAAGATGTATATCAGAAATGGCACGAACGAAGGACTCAACAGCAAGCTGGTTGATGATTTCTTCTCCAGCATCCGGCTATGCCAGGTGCACCAGTCTTTCGACGTCTGCTTGGAGTTGCCGTAGACTTTCACCCCTTTTCTGGACTCTGTTATTGAGTTGGACTCGGAAGACTTCTTTCAAGTGGCTATCGCCAAAGCGTTTATCTATAGCTGCCACAAGAGAACTGAAATCTCCGCTCTTACCAGCTGGAAAAGTTTGAAGTAATTCAGCTGCTGGTCCTCTAAGAGCAAGAGTGTGTGCTATGTACTTGTCTTCGTCATCCCAGCCATTTGTTGTCGCGGCTGCCTCAAATTGTCTCTTGTAGACTGACCAAGAAGACTGTCCATCAAATGTTGGGGGTTTCATCTACTTTTTCCTTGCAAACTCTCCTGCAGATTGTCGAATTTTGATTTTCCGGATCTGGTCTAGTTCCTTGGTCAGAACATCACATCGGCTTTCTACGCCTTCGAAACGATTCTCTACAACAGAAAGTTGTTTTTCCACACCTTCAACGCGTTCGTCAATGGCACATACATTTTTCTCAATGTTGCCCAATTTGCCTTCTAGAATGTTTTTCTGACCTTCCAAAACATTCTGTTGCGCCTCAAGTCTTTCGAGAATATTCTGTTGTTCTTTCTTTTGTTCGTTTCGTTGTGCTTCCAGTTGTTCGAGAACATTCTGCTGTTCCTTCTTTAGATCATTTCTCTGCTCTTCCAGACGTACGAGAATATTCTGCTGTTGCTCTTCAATCAGCTTCTTTTGTTGTACTTCGAGTCGTTCGAGAACATTCTGCTGTTCCTTCTTTTGCTCGTTTCGCTGTTCTAACAAAAGTTTCATCATACTAGAAAAATCTACACTTTCACTTACTTCCTCTTCTTCCACTTCTGTTTCAAAAACAAAAGTGTTCACATCTTCCCCTTGCTGTTCCACATAGTTACGCAAGCGCAGGACGAGCTCATTTTTCGATCCCGCTCAAGAAAGATTTCGCTTACCTAACTCACTTTTAAGCTCAATGCAAGTGAGCTCTTCTAACAACTTACCCATTTTCGCTGTATATAATTATTATTTTTCTTTTTACTTTTTTTTCTTTTACACTTTACTAGTCAAATAAGTTTTATTTACACTTCTGACACCTATGTAACGTGCGCTTAGTTCGCTAAATAAAACTTCACCTTTCAAATTATTTCTATCAATTTTATTCAGTATCTATACTTAATTCGATCTCAACTCGACTTTTGCACTATCACTTGTATTCAACAATTTACTCTTAACTTTATCACTCTATAATCAAAACTGACTGCTCGTTGCATCAGCGGCCTATTTATATAGAACAACACTCATCTAGAGCGTTCCAGTTTCTTCTCCATGGTTTCCACATTTGCTGTCAAGCATCTCTACACTCACACACACTGGCTTACAAGCAATGCCTGTCATTTTACCATTCCATTATAGTGTTGCCAGTTGTGTTTTCGGTTAAACGTTTTCGATTAGGAAATTGGTATAAATGTTGGGTGTTCATTACAATATATATATCTTATTATTATTTGGTATGGGGTTTGGGTTAAGTGGGGACTATTGCTCGCGTTAAATCTATTCGTGTAAAAAGAGGAAGTAGAATCCCGGTATTTTTTTGTATTGCGAGTATTGAAGTTAGTTTCGGATTCGTTATTTTTTTTAATTTCTTAAATTGTATTATTTTCATTTTGTTGTTGGATTGCATGCACTAAAAACTTATAGTTTGAAATTTGAATACGTAGAAAGTGCTATAAGCACATTTAGAACACAAGGAACATAAAAGTTAAACGTTTTACACCTATTGCCTAGATCACTAATATAAACATATACACATAATAAAGTCCATTGAAAAACGATTACGAGCAAGAACTAAGCACAATTATGACATAAATTTCATTATTAAGTATGAATAAGAAAGTATTCAAATATATGAATTCAAAAATGTAAAAAGAAGATAAGTTTTAACTGAATCAGTTAGTATGGGATGAGGAGTCTTAAGAGGAAAGGATGATCACTCAGGTAAGAGATGATGCCAGTTAAGGGTCACCGAGGTGAGTAAGGTGACAAGGTAGGGATGGTAGAGGCAATTTCTCGTGTGCTAAAAACACCTCGACAGCACGAAAGTCTGGCATGATTTTTGTCAGCGGGTTTAAGGGGTCAAGTCCCACGCCCAACGGCGAGCAGGAGCCGGACCAGCATGCCAGCACGACCGCGATGAAACCAACAGCCCGTTACAAAATGGCGCCCTTGAACGTAGAGCCCCTATCATTGACAGCTACTTTTTTTTTGAGCCGTTTCATTTGTTTTAGTTTACTTTTCTAGTTTTATTAGTTTCTTTTTCTCTCTTCATTTTAATTTTTTATTTTTTTTTCTTTTAAATTTTCATTTCTGTTTTAATTTGATTTAAACAATGGCTTCCTCGCCTTTATAAGTCCCGGTGACTAAAGGTAATGTATTCGGTATCGCGTTGCGATAAGGAAAAGGAAACTGAAATTGTTTGAACTTCGAAATAGGTGGTGAAAGTACCGAGTCGTGAGCTATTTGTTAAACGAGTAGTCCAATGTCCGGTACTATCTGAATACAACTACCAAAATTAATGAAGTGGAGACTCGACAATGCTAAGAGATGTTGTTTCGAAGTCCTGCTTTAATCTTGAGTCCTTCTTCTAGAGTCTTTGCGACTAAGCATTTGGTGGCATATGTCCTAGAAGAAAATTTTTTATTAGTCAGTTTAATACAGTCAGTTAATGTTTTAGTATACCCTTTTTTTGTTTTTGGCTCGCAGGTCAAAGACATCCCCCCTGCCATTAAAATTGGTCTTTCCTCAAGACAGTTATCCTCATCCCTTGATATTCATGAACAGTTTTTTATTAATATTTTGAAATTTATTTGATTATGCAGCATACTTACAGGAAATGTGAGTTTTTGGTTTGGTTTTACATATATTCTTTTATAAGTGTTTTTAGAACGTCTTTTTCTTTTCAAAAGGCAGAAGTGTAGGTAGTTTAGGCCAGTACATTGGCATTTTTACTTTTAGGATTCTTTGTATTTTATTTAAGTCTAAGCTAATAATATAATATATTTTAGAGAGACTTTATTTTTTCTTCTTTTTAGTTTAATCTTTCTCATACTTATTTTTTTTTTTTTTTTTAATAATTAGCGCGAACAAGGGGTTATGACTTTAACCCTTATAATTTAGGAAATTAGGATAGGGTTTAATAGGAGACACCGATGCACGTTGCATTTTGAATCTTTGTGAATACTAATGCAGAGGAAACACAGAGCCAGGTAAAGCACTCCACATACGGGTGGTGCGACTAAAATAAGAATCTCTATACTAGATTGTACGCCCGAAGTTGGGCTGATGAGCATTCCTAGCGAGGCGGGTGTTGCGGCTAAATTGTTTCAGTGGAGGAATGCAGCTGGCTATTTCACTAGAGCACTTTTTAGAGAAAAAGCGATAAAAGAGAGTGAGACAGATAACGTTTCGACAGCATTTTTACTTATGTATTTACTCCTTACATTTTTACCTATTTATTTTATTTTTACTTTTTATACTTTGTGTTTCGATGTAGTTCAGGCTTAAGCAGACGCAACGTCCTGCAATTTTTAAATCGGTAATATTTTCGAAAATATTCATTTGAATCACATGTTGTAAGGGGCAATTTTGATCTACATGAAATGCACAACGTATCTAATATATTTAATTGGATAAGGAATGATACTGTATCGTTTAAAATAGCTTGGTAGATAACCCATATTTCTTTTTGTAATATGTAAAAGATAAAAATGGTTACTGTGGGTTATCCTTAGGAGATAAACATTTGCTGTGGCGGACTTCTTAATTGATCTTTTTAAGGTATACCATTCTGTAGGAAATAAATTTAATCTATCTCGTAAGATTAAGCCAGCGTTTGCAGTGAAAGCGCAGAAAAAAATGTTTGTTGCGACATCACATTACAAATCTTTTAATGTCTCGGCTTTTCTCTACTTTAATTTACATGTATTATACATATAAACCTTCCTCTTGAATCACTCAATTAATTTAAAAAAAAACTGCATCAAAATGCGTATAGTAGTTTATAAAATCTAAGCATACATAGGGACATAGAGACAGAGAAAGCGACTTTGTTTTATACATAAAAAATCGGGAGCACAATGAGTAGGCGAAATGATACGATAGGAAGGATAGAACACGAATGGTGCACATCAACAACGTGAATTAAAATCAACTAACAAAAGTAACAGCAGCAGCAGACGAACACCATATCAAATAGGGGTGTTGAAATGTGTACACTGCTTTAGGGAACGTCAATATTCTTTAATATTCCTTTTACGCCAGTGACACTGGAGCCAGCTGCTGTGGTGGCAGAAGAAGCAATGGTTTTCCCTCTTGTTCTTTATTCCTCTAATCTTTTGACTTATTTAATTCATAAGTCACTTACTAACTTATGACTTAATGAGTTTTTAATTCACAAACTAGCAACTGTCAAATAAATACCTGCATCAGAGATAAGAAATTAATTAGATGGCAAACTTCACACACACATTGAAACTGCCTACAAGCTGATTTACCGAAAATCACCTCTACTACTTTGAGTACAGCTTCCACTCCACCTTTACTTTACACAAAATCTCACTACTACCACTTTGAGTACAGCAAATCTCACTACTACCACTTTGAGTACAGCTTCCACGTATTCACAGACAGAGGATGTGATTACAAAAACAACAATGTAAACAAATGGTTGTTGCGGGGCAAGAGAAGTAAAGGTTTGCCATCTAATTAATTTCTTATCTCTGACCTGCATCGAGATCTGAACCCTAATCCGATTCGATTACCCGATCCTAAAAATAAAAATGATACTTTTTGAACACAGCCATTGCGAAAAAAAAAATTATGCCGTTTTCGTTTGGTAAAACTAGAGTACCCTTTTTTTAGAGTACCCTGATTTTTGACAACTCAAACGAACATGAAATCAGAGTACTCCGTTTTTGTCAATGTATGTATATGACATATAGTTTGCTTTCAATGCAATTGACTACCTTCAGAAACATATCTCTGCGTATTTCATTAGCAATTAAGAACATTTTTTGTATGGAGTAAAAACTGACAAAAAGAACTTATATCTAAAAAAGATACGTAATAAACTTCATAAATGTCCAGATTGATTTTATACAAAGGTAATTTTAAGCAATCAGAAATTTTTTTGAGCACGGATAACAAGAAAAACAGCATGGACAAGCTATGCAAACCAAAACCGATAGGTTTGTGAACGCCCGCGTTGATACCGTTACTACAAACCGTAGATTATGTGTATACAGTGTTCATTAAGTACGAAAACTAATTTGGGATCCATTTTAAACTTTAATTTAATTTTATTTACAATAAAATAAACTCACCCGTTGAACGCAAAATTCGAAATGAAATGACAAACGAGAAATGTCATTTATGTTGGTGTGAGTTTACTCTGAGCGTAATTTCAGATTACCCTGAGAGCAGCCAAACGAACACAAAGTCACTCTGACAGCAAAAGGGTACTCTTTTTTCCCAAACGAAAACGGTATTAAAGTGACATTTGTTTGTTTACCTCGAAAGTAAAAAGTTGAAACACGGCAAATAAATTGAGGGTAATCTTTTTTCCCAAACGAAAACGGTATTAAGTGACATTTGTTTGTTTACCTCGAAAGTAAAAAGTTGAAACACGGCAAATAAATTGAGAATCGAGAATTAAATTGAGAAAAATAGAAATGGAAAATAAAAGGCATGTATTTATATTCTTCTGAATGCAAATTTTTAATGTTTTTTATCCTTAGACCAAGTGCCAAGGGTACCAACATTTAAAGTAAAATTGAAAGTGAACCTGCTAAGTGAATATAGCCAAAAAATCGTTTTATTGTGAAGTGAATATAAGTGAATATAGAAAATTCACAATAAAACGCGGCCTATATATATATATCTTATTATTATTTGGTATGGGGTTTGGGTTAAGTGGGGACTATTGCTCGCGTTAAATCTATTCGTGTAAAAAGAGGAAGTAAAATCCCGGTATTTTTTTGTATTGCGAGTATTGAAGTTAGTTTCGGATTCGTTATTTTTTTTAATTTCTTAAATTGTATTATTTTCATTTTGTTGTTGGATTGCATGCACTAAAAACTTAAAGTTTGAAATTTGAATACGTAGAAAGTGCTATAAGCACATTTAGAACACAAGGAACATAAAAGTTAAACGCTTTACACCTATTGCCTAGATCACTAATATAAACATATACATATAATAAAGTCCATTGAAAAACGATTGAACTAAACGCAAGAACTAAGCACAATTACGACATAAATTTCATTATTAAGTATGAATAAGAAAGTATTCAAATATATGAATTCAAAAAGTAAAAAGGAAGATGTGTTTTAACTGAATCAGTTAGTATGGGATGAGGAGTCTTAAGAAAAAAAGATGATCACTCAGGTAAGAGATGATGCCAGTTAAGGGTCACCGAGGTGAGTAAGGTGACAAGGTAGGGAGGGTAGAGGCAATTTCTCGTGTGCTAAAAACACCTCGACAGCACGAAAGTCTGGCATGATTTTTGTCAGCGGGTTTAAGGGGTCAAGTCCCACGCCCAACGGCGAGTAGGAGCCGGACCAGCATGCCAGCACGACCGCGATGAAACCAACAGCCCGTTACAAAATGGCGCCCTTGAACGTAGAGCCCCTATCATTGACAGCTACTTTTTTTTTTTGAGCCGTTTCATTTGTTTTAGTTTACTTTTCTAGTTTTATTAGTTTCTTTTTCTCTCTTCATTTTAAATTTTTTTTTTCTTTTTCTTTTAAATTTTCACTTCTGTTTTAATTTGATTTAAACAATGGCTTCCTCGCCTTTATAAGTTTATATTTAAAGTGTTTTCCGTGTAAAGAATGCGATACGACCGACTTCATTGAATGTTTTCCAAAGACTCTCCCTTGTCGTGTCCTTTAGGTGACCGCAAGCCCAAACATTCACAGTGGATAATCGTCGGCACGTTAAAAGAGTCAGCACAATTCAACTATTGTATGATTGCACTTTGATTGACCCAAAACAACATCCGTAATATGATATCGAATTGGCAATCAAAGAGTACAACACAATTGAAGTGTGCTGAGTTCAACGCACGACGACTTCCTCTGGAAGGTATAGGAGGAGATACAACATCCCTCCCCACCCGGAGGACGAACTCACGATCAACCGGATGACAATCGACGAGATTAAATTATTTTTATTGAACAATTTCTTACAAATACTTAACAAATATAGTTTTATATTCTAGGAATTACTTTGTTTTTTATTACATTACAATTGTTTCATTTTCTTTTTTATTTTTATTTAGGAACGTTATTATCTTTTTTATTTAAGAACATTATTATTAACAGCATTATATTTAAAAATAGGTTTAATTTTGTTTTTGTTTTTAATTCATTCTAATATATTGTATTATAATTTTTCTTTTATATACAAAAATAACCCTTTCTTTTATGTAAGCAATGCATTTTTCTGAGGTAATGGACAGTTTGTTTTTATTTATATTTTTGAATATATAGAACAAAACGTTATATTTGTATAAACGTGTAATTAACAGTTTTAAAATTTTTATCTTTATTTTGATCTCATTTTTACAATTCTTTATTTAATTATTATTTATTTTGTTTTCTCTTTTTCTTACTACATTATACATTACAAATAAGTTTTTTAAACTCGGGCAAACGTTACTTCTCGTATCGATTTCCTTGTTGCAGCTGTACGATCGGGCAGGGCATCCATCTCGACGGCATCTATCTTGACGGCATGGGATATTTCTGGGACAACGTTTGTTACATTTGTTGTTATGTGACTCGGTATGTTGGCGGTGTTTTCAGACGAACTTCTTGAAAGGTACCATTTAAACAATACGAGTGCTATTATGAGAACACTGATGGACACAAGAGAATATCGATGGACGTCGACTTCCAATCGCTGACTGTTTACACGCTTTCTGTTTTCGACCTGATTTGCTTCCTCTTGTAGATCTTCTAACGACTTCTTCCCCTCCTTCAAACTCGCAATCATATCGCTATGACTACCTAGGGATAGTGGTGGTGGTTTCGAAAAGGTCCTCACTGTGAGATTGGCATATCCCTTAGTAGTCCAATAAGATCCGAATGGTTCACTCTCGGTTGATGGATCTTAAGCTTTGAACTCCAAACCTGCTCGTATGGTATACGCAATTCCTTCGTATTTATTTCGCAAGGATGTAGAATGTGCAGAATTCCGAATCCTTTGAGCTCTGGAGCGTACAGTTCCCCATCGCAATTAAAATTGAGAGCAATCGATTCTCTTACATTGAAAAACCATTGGTTCTTCGTTGACATCTTCGTGATTACCCCCTTTGTAGTTGGTGCAGCGACGTAGTTGCAGTTCGTTTTTGAGGTAGCAGAATGTTGCAACAGCTCTACTAGGCACTCGGAGCTTCCACTGGTATGTATAGGTTTTTGGTGTTGACATACCTTTATCGTTATTGACGAATTGAACGGGACCTCGGAACATTGCATCAACTCTGTACGCGACATGGTGACAAATACGGTATGATCGTCTGCTTCTGCGATGTATTGAGTCTTAACGTCCAAAACCAAGTCCCAATGGTTATCCAGTTTTGTTCGCACTGGGTATACCTTGAACAAGGAAAACATGGTGGCTTCAGGTAGCGGAACAGTAATCTTTAAAACGATTGAGTCTCTTTGTGGATAGGTCAACAGCCGAACAACTTGGAACAACGCGGCTGGATTAAGAACCATTCTTTCATACTTTGAATTATTCAGCACTGATGATATATTGTTTGCGTCCAAAATAAAGGGATGAAGCTTATTTTGGTACAAATCGTTAAAAATTGATAGCTCAGTTGTTTGGCGACTTTGGGCTTCAAGTAGTTTAGAAGTACTTAATGAGATCATTTCGTTAATCTCCACTTTCAATTTCGTCGCAGCTAAATCTTTGATTGCAGCCGTCGCGAAATTCTCCATATCCGTGGTGAAGTTTTCGAAACTATTTCCAATTTTTTCCACCTCTTCTGCTAATGTTTTAATAGGTTTACTGAGCCTATCAAAATTGGAATTTGCCACCGTTATCTGCTTCGTAATTAAGTTGAGCGTTTCCTTTTCGTTCGTATCCAAGTTGTCAAGATGGTCATAAATCTTATCAGAATCCTCTTTGTCCATAGTTCCAAAAGCCCAATGGAAGAAATGTCCAATTGTTTCTATAGCTCTCTTATTTCTTCGGTGAGAGACCATATGCTTTAGTCGCATGTTGTTTTGCCGAAGGTTGTAAATGATAGCTTCCAACTCGTTCGTTCTCATGTTGCAATTTATTTGGAATTTTGATTGTAGAGGAACGCACAGCTGTTTGATCTTAGCGTCACACTTGTTTACAAAATCGAGAACTTCAGAAAAATCCATGGGTTTTATTTTCGTGAATATGGTCCATTTGTTATTAAAAAAGACAGCATTCCCAATGCCTTCAAATAGTGCCGGAGTTAAAGTAATGCTTTCTATTTGATAAGGAGCTGCTGTCGTTGTTGTGTGGGATGTTGAGACGTTCGGTATGTTTGCCAGGAGAAGGATTAGTTTATACATTAAGGCAACATTTAAAAGTGCTTGTTTAATATTAAGTATTGAATACATTTTTCTTCTATCACTTTTTTTTTTGTATAACAGGAATAGTCTAACTTTTTGTTCTATTTGTTTTTTTTTTTTTTTTTTTTTTTTTCGAATTTATTGAACAAACTGAAATTTATAAATTTAATGTAAAAAGATAATTTATATTTGAATAAAAAAAAATAAAAATAATTATTTTTACCAGTCAGTCCACAATCTAGAAAGAGAAAAAAAAAATAAAAGAAATCAAATTTAATCATTACAATAAGCCTTAAGTTGGTTGTTGTGTACCCTTTTGATTTTCCTACCTACTTGAATATTGGTATTTACAATATCATTTACAGACACCACCTCGTAGGGACCCAACCAAATAGGGGAGAACTTATTTTTCCTAGTTGGATTTTTAAGCATGACTTTTGCTCCGACTGCAAACGAAACAGGGTTGGTTTGACGGTCGTATTGCTGTTTCGATTTTTGCTTGGCCAGTTCGAGATTCTTTCTTGCAAGTTCATGAGTTTTCTGCAGTTGATGCTGAAGAAGTTTCGGATAGTCTTCATCATTATACAGAGGTTTAGGTTTACTCTTTAAATTTGTCGGCATCTCGAACTCGAAACCATACAAGCTCTTAGTTGGTGTCAGTTTAGTGGCGGTATGCACCGTGTTATTGTGGACATGCATTGCCTGTCTCAGCCACTGGTCCCAACACTGATCATCATTGTCAACAAAACTCCTTAGATATTCCGCTAAGGGTCTGTGACTGCGTTCAAGTGAACCGTTGGCCTGTGGATGATAGGCGGTAGTGTGGATCTTTTTAACTCCCAGAAGCTTACAAGTTTCGGAAAAAAGCTTCGAAGTAAAATTTGTTCCGTTATCTGTGACTAGAACTTTGGGTATACAGAACCTTGTTACAATCTCTTCGTAAAAAGCTCTTGCTACAGTGCATGCTTCAGCATCAGGGATGGCCACACAGATCATATACTTCGTCAAGTCGTCCTGGAATGTTAAAATGTATCTATTACCGGAATACGTCAGTGGAAGAACACCGACCATGTCCATGTAAACCTTTTCGAAAGGAAAACATGGGGTATCTGTCAATACTTATTTATTTATTTATATTTATTTATTTATCTACAAGCAGTTTTACAGCTAACAGATACATATACATAATTAAATTGTAGGCTCTACAAAAATAACTTAAAATGTAATTAAGTACAATAATTGGAATTTAAAATTTTCACGTGTAAGGCATGAAAAATCAATATTTAAAGACACTTCATTGAAAGAAACAATTGATCTGGATAAGGGCGCATTACTTCCATACCTGGTTTTGTGCGTTCTTTCAAATAAAAAAATTCTAGCTCTTAGTGTTCTAGCGGGAACGTAAATTGGAACCAGTGCAAGAAGAGATGGACACTTTATGTGGTAGCACAGTAAATCTCTAATGAACATAACACCATGAATTTTTCTTCGAGATTCTAGAGATTTTATGCCAAGTAATTGGCATCTAGCCTTATAATCAGGAGAAAAGCTCCAGCGCATTTGTATAAATATGAATTTGGTGAATTTCCTTTGAATTTTTTCTAGTCGGATAGAATGAGCGTTATATGCTGGGCTCCAAATAACATCTGCATATTCTAGAACCGACCTAACAAGAGAGTTATATAAACAAAGAAGTACATAAGGATCTCTGAAATCCTTTGCATTTCGCTAAATGAATCCCACCAACGAGTTGGCCTTAGAGATTAGGTATTCAAAATGTAATTTAAAAGAAAAGGCGGAATCAAGTATGATGCCTAAATCATTAACTTGTGAAAGACGATTTACTGGCTTAGAATCGATAGCATAGTCAAATAATAGATTGAGTTTTTTTCGTGAGAAAGAGATTGCATTACACTTTTTGATATTGAGTCTTAGACCATTTATATGGCACCAATTTGACAAGCCATTAAGGTCAGACTGAATCAACTGGCAATCTTCAAAAGTTTTAATTTTTAAGAAAAGTTTTAAATCGTCTGCGTAAATCAGACAATCACAATGTCTTATGACTGAAACAATATCATTAATAAAGATAATGAAGAGAAGGGGGCCAAGGTGGCTTCCCTGAGGAACACCTGATGAACAAATAATTTTCCAAGAGCAGGTATTATTTATTTGCACTTGTTGACTTCTATGAGTTAGGTAAGATGCCAACCAATCTAGCAAATTAGAGTGAAATCCAAATACTTCAAGCTTTTTCAGAAGTGTCTGGTGGTTGACAGAGTCAAAAGCCTTACTGAAGTCGGTATACACAGCATCTACTTGAAATTTTTCTTCCATGGAAATAGTGACATAAGATACAAAATGTGCTAAATTTGTTACAGTAGACCTACCAGATACAAAGCCGTGCTGTTCTGGTGACAAGAACTCGGATGTTAGAAAAACAAGTTTTCCTTTCACTAAACTTTCAAACAATTTAGAAAAAGCAGAAAGCTTACAGATACCTCTATAATTTTCAATATTATTCTTAGCACCAGATTTGTGAATGGGTACGAGATACGAGAGTTTCCATTCCTCTAAGAAGTAACCTTCCTGAAGCGATTTATTGAAAATAGTGAGCAACGGTAGATAAATTGAATTGCAACAATTTTTGAGAACTAAGGCGGGTATACAATCTGGACCAGGGTTTGAGTTTGGCTTGTGAGAATTAATCGCAATTATAATTTCTTCATGATTTAATTGGATACTTCCAACATCAATTTTATTCACCACATTATTCAATGAGCTACTATTGAATGTAGAAGAAGTATAAACCGATTGGAAAAATTCTACAAACAAGTCTACCGTTGATTTTAAATTAGCAGACTCAACATCTCTATAGAACATAGAATTCGGTATTCCTATAGAATTTCTTTTCGAATTGATATAAGACCAAATGGATTTGCTATTACTTTTTATGTTACTCTCGATATTCAAGATATATGATCTATATAGAAATTTACTGAGAACGACAAAGTTTTTACGAAGTTTACTAAAGATTAGATAATTAGCTTGATTTTTTGATTTCTTGTATTTTGCATAAGCCTTACGTTTAGGCTTTTTAAGATTACTGAGCTGTTTATTACTCCACGGTGGTTCAGACGACCTTTTTTTATGCATAAGAGGGGTAAACTTATCGAAACCCATTGCTTATATCTCAATGAAGCGACTATACATAGATTGCAGATCTAAAGACAAAAGTTCGTTACACCAGTCAATGTTGGAGAGATAGTTATTTAAATCAAGGAAATTGGATTTAACAAAATTAAAGGATCTACAGTTTAAATTTATATCGTTTAACGAATAAGCATAATATTTAATTTCAAACATTAATTCCTTATGGTGCATTGAGCTATTTAACAAAGAAAAAGGAGCCTTAATCACATTACTTCGCAAATCATCACAGCATATTAAATCTAATATTTTCATCAGAGAATTAGGAATATCATTTAGTTGAATTAAATTTAACGAATAAATAAAATCAATAAATGTGAGCTCAAAATCAGTTTTCATATTAAAAGGAATTAACATCTTGTCAGATTCAGACCAAATCCATCTTACATTAGATAAATTAAAATCACCTATAACACAAATATTATCGGAATCCAAGCAAAGATTATTTACATGTTCAATGTTACTAATATGTTTTTCATATATATCAAGACAGCTGCCTGAAGGCACATAACTTACTAGAAAAAATATATTTGATTTAGGAAGAGTATTTACTGTAACAGATATGCAAATTTGTTCAATGTCTTCAATAGGAAGATTAATTTCGTTGCAAGATAAATGATTCCGGACAGCTACAATAATTCCACCTCCACGTTCCTTAGAAGATTTGCAGCGGTCGAGACGATAAACGCTGTACAATCTGCAGTCAAAGATTTCGGTTGATGTAATTCCATTATAAAGCCATGATTCAACAATCACAATAATGTCATAAAAACAATGACAGGAGTTATTAAAAAGATCAACGACTTTTGTTCGGATACCACTGGCATTATGATAGTAAATTTTTAACGCTGGAATATCTTGCCAAGATGCGTGATCAAACGAAATTAGGTCATTGGATTCGCAGATAATTTTCCTGTTAAGTTTTTTGGCTTGAACATAAATGGGCGAATCTTAACACCTGTTGGCCAAAAAGTGTCAATAAAGATCAAGTTTGCAATTTCAACCGGTACACCGATCTTAAAATTTACAAAATCAAGTTTGCGATCATTATCCTCAAGTCGAATCAGTTTATGGCATAAAATTTGAGATGACTTTACTCCAAGATTTGTAGCAATGAACTTAAGAATTTCATCAGCAGTTGTAGAGCTTTTAAAACTACCAATATGATACCATTTCAGTTTATACGCTACTTTCAGATCACTCTGGCAAGTATTTGATCCAATACCATTGGCATTCTAGTCATTTTCCCTGACTTATTTTTTTGGCATTTTTCACAATTCCTGATGTAATTTGCAATGTCATTTTTCATCCCTTTCCATCTAAACTGACGACGAATCCGTGCAAAAGTTTTTGTCATCCCCTGATGCCCTCCTAGTGCGGAGTTGTGGAAATCACGAAGAACTGTTTGTATGTCTTTCGGATTTTCAAGAATTTGGAAGTCATCTCTATTTCCTCGATTGTTCTTACCTTTCTTACCATTTTGTGTTACGATGTCGTTTTCAATACTTATGTTGTTTCTAATGCTAGGAACTTCCCTATTCTGTTTGGCCTTACTCCTTGTCTGAACCATTTTGATACAATTATTATCTTTTTGTATCCTGCTTAACGCATCTGCATTGCAGTTGGTTTTGCCAGGCTTATACGTGATTTTACCTCGATATTCAGACAATTTGTGGTGAAAACGCAAAAGTCTCGTGGTTGGATCCTTTACATTAAATACTCCTACAAGGGGACGATGGTCTGTGAAAATTGTAAAATGTCGACCTAGAAGATATGTTCGGAAATGCTTACACCCCCAAACTACGGCAAGCAATTCCTTTTCTATCGTAGAATAATTTCTTTCAGATTTTTCTAGCGAACGGCTAGCATAAGCAATAGGCTTATCCTCACCCACTTCGCCCTGAGACAAAACGGCTCCTAGAGCTTCGTTGCTGGCATCTGTAGTCAGGATAAATGGCTTTGTGAAATCTGGGTCGATGAGAACAGGTGGTGAGGTAATCGCTTCCTTGAGGAACTGAAATGATTTCTCACAATCTGGAGACCAGCTTTGTTATTGGGGCTGCTATTTTAGCGTATTGCGGTATAAATTTTCTATAGTAGTTCGTAAGTCCCAGAAATGATTGCACCTGTTTTATTGTTTTGGGTCTAGGAAAATCTGTAACACATTGTGTTTTAGCTGGGTCGGGTGAAGCACCAGCTTCAGAACATACGTGTCCCAAATATGTTACTTCACGCCGTAGAAAGTTACATTTCTCGGTATTTAATTTGAGATTGTGCTGCCTAAGTTTTCCCAAAACTTTAGAAAGTTTTTGATTATGTTCTTCTAGATTTTTACCATAGACAACAATATCATCTAAATAAACGAAACAATCAATGCCATGTAAACCTGTCAGAATGTGATTCATGATCCTTTGAAATGTTGCCGGAGCACCGATTAGACCAAAAGGCATTCTATTGAACTCGTAATGCCCTGTACTGGTGCTAAACGCGGTTTTTGCTCTATCGGCTGGATCGATCAACACCTGATGGTAACCGCTTGCCAAATCCAATGTGGTGAAAAACTGACTATTGCCCAACTGATCGAGAATTTCTTCTATTCTAGGAAGGGGAAATGCATCTTTGATTGTGACTTCATTTAGTTTTCTGAAGTCAACAACCACCCTCCACCGTTTTTGACCTTCAACCATTTTCTTTGGCACAATGAGCAATGGTGAATTCCAAGGTGATTTACTTTCAGAAATTATGTCTTGGTCAAGCATTTCTTGCACTTGCCTTTCAATTTCCTGTTTGTGAATCTGCGGAGTTCTATATTGCTTTGTATTGATTGGTGCTTGGTCAGATTTGGTGGGTATGTTGTGGGCTAACACGGGTGTATAACTTAAACGATCACCTTTTAGTAAAAATACATCATTAAACTTAATGCATAAATTTTGTATAGATTTTTTTTCTTGCTTTGTTAAGTTATGATCTAGTTTAATTAAAGATAGAAGGTTCTTTTCCCTTTCCTTAATGTGGCTTTGTTTAAAATTCGCATATATTTTCGATCCCGGATTAGTTTTTACTATTGTATAATTTTTAAGATTTGAGTGTGTAGGTATGAAGCTTGTATCCATGAAATAGTCCTCTCTTGTACTGTTCAAAACAGGGACATGGACGTAGTTGTCGTGTGCCTTAACTATTGTGTTTCCTAGATAAATTCCATCATCAATTTCCTGTGAATGTATCAGGAATTCGTTTGACTTGGAATTCGGAATTTTTATTTTAACAATAGTTTGCGTACGAGCTCCAATCCTACACTTGACAACGTTTAGTAAAGAAATAGGAGGAGGATTTGTTTTCAGGCATTTTAGAGGTAGATCAATTAAAAATTCTTTTTTTTCATCCAAAAATTTTATTCTTTTGGAAACTGCGTCGATGATTGAGTGATTCCAAAGGATATCACGACCCAGTATACCATCAGCAGGTATATCTTCTAGTCCATCTACAACATTCCACTTAGTAAACAATTTTCTTGGAAAAAGTAAATTGGTTTTAATTGTACGCAATGTCATACCTACTCCACCGAAAACACCACCCAGTTGCTTTGTTTCATTTATATTTATATTGGTAGCATTTTTTAATGAGCTTCTTTTTAGTAAGCTCGAGTCTGCTCCTGTGTCGACCAGAAGAAGTACCTTTTCGGACTTGGCCATTGACATAGGCAGCTCGACGAATACGTCATGCTTACGAAGATTCCTAAATGCATATAATATTTTTTTCTTACTTTTCGGCAAAGCATACTGGTTGAAACACTTCAAAACAAAACACTTAAAATAATCATTCAAAAAGTTATAGACGAATTTCACCTTTGAATAGCACTTACTCCAAACGAAACGAAGATTGAAAATCAGAAATAAGAAACCAAACTGACCTAGGTTTATTTTTGTCCCAGAAACTAGTGGCCTTGATTTCTGCTTCGTTTTACGAATCGACTCAAAAGTAAAGAAATTTAACTCCTCCGAGTCAATGTTTTGTGTTCTTTTTTCTTTTTGTCGATCGTTTAATACAGGCGCTAATGGCTTTACTTCGTCTACATTGCTTTTTTTATTTTTCGTTGTTGATTTTGTGGAGAGCGAATTCTCTGGGGCACAATTTAGTGATTCAAATTGGCCCCCAGGGCGTTTCCCGATTGGTCTTTGAGGTAATTTCTCTTAGAGAAACAATCGTCCTCCACATGACCCACCCTAGAACACCACTTGCATTTGACTCTAGGCCTTTGACTTATTGTCTGGAGTAGCTCGTATTTGTGAGCGGGAACAACTGTTTTGAGCATGCCCATAGTCCTCGCAAGTGTCGCAGTATGGCGTTCTTTTACGAATATTACAATCAACATAGCTGTGATTTTGCTTACCACAGAATCCACAGGTTTTAATGGGATTTGCAGACCTTGTTGACTGTCTATTGCTGGAGTGGGGAGGGTATTGAGGTGTTTCATTATGTGTGATGTGTGAAGGATGTTGTGCGGGTTTAGATGTGTAGTCTTGTGTCACTTGAGGTAAATTGTGAGGTAGTGTAGTATAATTGTTAAAAAGGTGAGGCATGGAAGGCATAGATGGATATGCTTGAGTCAGGCTATTGTAATTTTGTTGGAAAGTACCGGGAATTTGGTACATTGAGCTAATACGATCAAAAGGTAAGTTTGGTGTTGTTCCAACTCCCATATAGCCCATCGAGTTTGGCTGTAGTAGCAAGGAAGTTTTCAAGGCTTCCTCAGAGATTTCGTTGAGATCTTTGCTTTCGCTCCCCAGCATAAACTGTCGAAGAGCTGGATCGACTAGCCCTTTTTTAAAAGTTGTCAACACCGTGTTTTCAACTTCTTTTTTGAGGCCTACTGACTCAGTTGCGGAATATCTTGAGTCAATAATCTCAACAGATGTAGCTTTCAGTTTCGCTAGACGTCTAGCGAACGCTTTTACATCTTCGCCTAACAATTGATGGCATTGTTTTAATTCGTTCATCACATTGTCCAGAGTTTTTGGCACTAAATAACTGTCTTTAAACAGTTTTGCCAAACCCTCTATTGTGTTCACATTGTTTGAACGAATTAACTCAAACGCATCGCCTTGCAATCGGGTTGAGATTAGAGACACTAAGATCCCCTCTTCTTCTGGCTTTACCATTTTCAAAGCCAGATCGCATGCGTTTAAGAATTCATGAACTCTTCGTGAAAGTTCATGATTTCTCTCCCCGTTGAATATGGGGACTAACCTTGAAACTACCTTGCTTATACTCTCAAGTGGCATTTCGCAATTTTCGTCTATTTCTACCTGAGTGGTTTTATTTGATTTAAATACTTCTACAACTGTGGTTTGAACTCCTGTGTTGACCAGGTTTCTTTCCAGAGACGATTTTGGTGTAGAAGTATGTTGAGGAGTGAGCAACGGAATAAGGTGTTTTGAACTGTCAGGATAAGGTGATGATTTACCTTTTTCCCTTAGCTCCCTTTGAGTTGTTAAACTTTTGTTTAACTCAATAGTGAGCTGGTCTATTTCCTGGTCAGCTTCTTCTGTTGTTTTCAGAAGTTGTTTTTCAGCTTCCTTACGCTTAAACTTGCTCTTTTTAAGCTGTTTTCTAAGGTCTTCTGCCTCTTTAGCGTGGTTTTCTACTAGAGCGTGAACGGCTTTGACGTATTCGTTAACGATTTCGTCAGTCGATTCTACTCTAGTTAATTTACCCCACTGAGACGTTAGCTGAAAACTTACCAGTTTGTAAACCTCAGGATTCAAAACTTCCCTTAATTCTGTGAAAAGAAATTCATTCACTGACTTTAATTGTCGTTGATTTTCTTTATTTTCTTTTTTACTAACTCCTCTATTAGATCGTTAAGTTGGGCTTCAATTTGGGTGCGGGCCATTAACTAACGCCAACCAACAGATCTAATTTTTTTTCTTTTTTTTAAATCAAATAAAATCAAACGACCACCTCAACTAAAGTTACTACGAAAAACAAATGAAAGAAACGAAACTTGACTAAGAACTTGACTTGAAAAACTAAACCGAAAAAAAAAATAAATAAAATTTATAGGTACACAACTTTGTCACTTACGATCTAAAAAATAAAATATAGGTACATACATTAAAGTATACTCACCTGTATTTCTCCCTTTGTATCTACTTTTAATTGTCACAGCGATGGTTTTTTTTTTTTTTTTTCAGATATACTTTTTGCTCTTTGTTATTATTTTTTTATTTTTTATTCACTTTAATGTCACAACAACACTACACAACCCAACATTCGACGCGATTTTTTTTTAAAACATAGATTTCACACTTTGATAAATTTTTTTTTTTTTTTTTTAACTATTCTGAATTTAGATTCGCGAGTTTACATAAAAGAAACGAGATTCGCGGACCGGCTGCGCCAATGTTAAAGTGTTTTCCGTGTAAAGAATGCGATACGACCGAGTTCATTGAATGTTTTCCAAAGACTCTCCCTTGTCGTGTCCTTTAGGTGACCGCAAGCCCAAACATTCGCAGTGGATAATCGTCGGCACGTTAAAAGAGTCAGCACAATTCAACTATTGTATGATTGCACTTTGATTGACCCAAAACAACATCCGTAATATGATATCGAATTGGCAATCAAAGAGTACAACACAATTGAAGTGTGCTGAGTTCAACGCACGACGACTTCCTCTGGAAGGTATAGGAGGAGATACAACATCCCGGTGACTAAAGGTAATGTATTCGGTATCGCGTTGCGATAAAGAAAAGGAAACTGAAACTGTTTGAACTTCGAAATAGGTGGTGAAAGTACCGAGTCGTGAGCTATTTGTTAAACGAGTAGTCCAATGTCCGGTACTATCTGCATACAACTACCAAAATTAATGAAGTGGAGACTCGACAATGCTAAGAGATGTTGTTTCGAAGTCCTGCTTTAATCTTGAGTCCTTCTTCTAGAGTCTTTGCGACTTAGTATTTGGTGGCATATGTCCTAGAAGAAAATTTTTTATTAGTCAGTTTAATACAGTCAGTTAATGTTTTAGTTTTTGACTCGCAGGTCAATATATTTTGACTTTATTTTTTTTTTTTTTTTTTTTTTTTTTTTTTTTTTTTTTTTTTTTTTTTTTTTAATAATTAGCGTGAACAAGGGGTTATGACTACCCTTATAATGTTATAAAACTCAGTTTAATAGGAGACACCGATGCACGTTGCATTTAGAATCTTTGTGAATCATAATGCAGAGGAAACACAGAGCCAGGTAAAGCATTCCACATACGGGTGGTGCGACTAAAATAAGAATCTCTATACTATATTGTACGCCCGAAGTTGGGCTGATGAGCATTCCTAGCGAGGCAGGTGTTGCGGCTAAATTGTTTCAGGGGAGGAATGCAGCTGGCTATTTCACTAGAGCACTTTTTAGAGAAAAAGCGATAAAAGAGAGTGAGACAGATAACGTTTCGACAGCATTTTTACTTATTTATTTTTACATTTTTACCTATTTATTTTATTTTTACTTTTTATACTTTGTGTTTCGATGTAGTTCAGGCTTTAGCAAACGCTACGTCCCGCAATTTTTAAATCAGTAATATTTTCGAAAATATTCATTTAAATCACATGTTGTAAGGGGCAATTTTGATCTACATGAAATGCACAACGTATCTAATATATTTAATTGGATAAGGAATGATACTGTATCGTTTAAAATAGCTTGGTAGATAACCCATATTTCTTTTTGTAATATGTAAAAAATAAAAATTGTTACTGTGGGTTATCCTTAGGAGATAAACATTTGCTGTGGCGGACTTCTTAATTGATCTTTTTAAGGTATACCATTCTGTAGGAAATAAATTTAATCTATCTCGTAAGATTTAGCCAGCGTTTGCAATGTAAGCGCAGAAAAAAATGTTTGTTACGACATCACATTACAAATCTTTAAATTTCTCGGCTTTCCTCTACTTTAATTTACATGTATTATACATATAAACCTTCCTCTTGAATCACTCAATTAATTTAAAATAAAATCTAAGCATACATAGGGACATAGAGACAGAGAAAGCGACTTTGTTTTATACTATGTAATGATAGTGATGACTGATGATACGACTTTAAAAGTAAACACAATCAATAGATTTAAAAATACCGATAAAAAATCGGGAGCACAAAGAGTAGGCGAAATGATACGATAGGAAGGATAGAACACGAATGGTGCACATCAACAATGTGAATTAAAATCAACTAACAAAAGTAACAGCAGCAGCAGACGAACACCATATCAAATAGGGGTGTTGAAATGTGTACACTGCCTTAGGGAATGTCAATATTCTTTAATATTCCTTTTACGCCAGTGACACTGGAGCCAGCTGCTGTGGTGGCAGAAGAAGCAATGGTTTTCCCTCTTGTTCTTTATTCCTCTAATCTTTTGATTTATTTAATTCATAAGTCACTTACTAACTTATGACTTAATGAGTTTTTAATTCACAAACTAGCAACTGTCAAATAAATACCTGCATCAGAGATAAGAAATTAATTAGATGGCAAACTTCACACACACATTGAAACTGCCTACAAGCTGATTTACCGAAAATCACCTCTACTACTTTGAGTACAGCTTCCACTCCACCTTTACTTTACACAAAATCTCACTACTACCACTTTGAGTACAGCAAATCTCACTACTACCACTTTGAGTACAGCTTCCACGTATTCACAGACAGAGGATGTGATTACAAAAACAACAATGTAAACAAATGGTTGTTGCGGGGCAAGAGAAGTAAAGGTTTGCCATCTAATTAATTTCTTATCTCTGACCTGCATCGAGATCTGAACCCTAATCCGATTCGATTACCCGATCCTAAAAATAAAAATGATACTTTTTGAACACAGCCATTGTGAAAAAAAAAATATGCCGTTTTCGTTTGGTAAAACTAGAGTACCCTTTTTTTAGAGTACACTGATTTTTGACAACTCAAACGAACATGAAATCAGAGTACTCCGTTTTTGTCAATGTATGTATATGACTTATAGTTTGCTTTCAATGCAATTGACTACGTTCAGAAACATATCTCTGCGTATTTCATTAGCAATTAAGAACATTTTTTGTATGGAGTAAAAACTGACAAAAAGAACTTATATCTAAAAAAGATACGTAATAAACCTCATAAATGTCCGGATTGATTTTATACAAAGGTAATTTTAAGCAATAGGAAATTTTTTTGAGCACGGATAACAAGAAAAACAGCATGGACAAGCTATGCAAACCAAAACCGATATGTTTGTGAACGTTATATGTTACCCTTAGGGTACTCTTTTTTCCCAAACGAAAACGGCATTAAAGTGACATTTGTTTGTTTACCTCGAAAGTAAAAAGTTGAAACACGGCAAATAAATTGAGAATCGAGAATTAAATTGAGAAAAATAGAAATGGAAAATAAAAGGCATGTATTTATATTCTTCTGAATGCAAATTTTTAATGTTTTTTATCCTTAGACCAAGTGCCAAGGGTACCAACTGTTATGAACAGGCATGACATAATAATCTGAACATGCCCAAACAATAAATCGATTATCGTAGAATCCCTAGCGGCTAAAAGCTCTCAGCTTAAAAAAGAACATGACACGTTGGCATACCATTTGGGGTTATGCCGAATCTCTCTTTCAACTCTAAAACCTCAACCTGTTAAGATTAAAAGTACTGTCGTAAAACTAAATTACATTTTCCCCAATTTAAATTAACCTAAACCGAGACATTGTAAGTTTTGTATAAAGACAAACGCAAATTGAATTAAAATAAATATATTTCTTAGGATTTGTAATCCAATTACACATAATCAAGTGTTTTTCTTCATTTGGATTGACAAAAGGTCTCGTACTGCGACTAAATCGTCGCAATAATTTACAAATCAATTGGATATGAACCAGGAAAGAAGAAACCCACAAATCCCTCAGCCCTTTGCTCCGTCCACCAGAGTCATAAGGTCTCCAGTACACCAAAATGAATCCGTCGACACCTCTGAGGAATACGATTGCCGCTCTTGTGACAAACCAAACAGCGTCGAAGACATGGTACGCTGCGATAAATGCCCAGCCTGGTTTCATTACGCCTGTGCAAATGTAGATAGCAACATACGTGACAAAGACTGGGTATGTCCAACATGTGAAGGTAAGAATATTTCCTTATCCAGTAGTCTTGTAGAAGTTGTCGCGACTGCTGCTAGGAATGTGTCAGATACAGCTAAAGAAAGCGCATTTAGTCTGGGAGCTATCCCTAAATCTTCCACCGCGAGCCTTGCATTCAATTCTAAGCACCCCTTCTCCGAACCCAATCAGTTATCCACAACAACAACTGCCCCATTACTGTTCGAAAGTAATTGTCAATTTGTGGCCACGTCACGCGCCAATTCAGTATCTATAATGGATACACCTTTGACTGGCTGCATAGGATATTCAACAAAACCGGTTTCATCAAGTTCAGTTGCACCCCACACCTCTCACTTCACTGGATCTACCTCCGCCAGATATCAGCATCATCGATCTGTGAACATTATCGAACACTTAAGTAGTCGTGGTTGCTTGGATAAAGGTAGCTCTAGTAATGTAGGTAGATCTGTAACAAATCTTTCTACGAAAACCCGTTCAAGTGCTGACCAGATGTGTGCCGCTAAATTGAGTGCAGAGGTATATGCGGATAATTCGGCTCCAATTTTTTCCTCGAAAACAAAAACAGCATACACCGGTTTACCTATACCGCAAATAGCTTCAGTAGGTAGTTGCACAGACGATTTAAACATTCTAGCGAACATCGTCGAGGAAACAAAATTGCTCCCACGCCTGACTGTCGATAAAAGATCTTCCAAAGTCTCGTGCAGCTCTAAATCATCTAGAGTTTCTCTCAACAAACGAGTTCAACTAAATTTGCAAAAGTTAGAGGAAGAAAAGACTATGCAAGAAAAACGTGAAAAAGAATACTTCGAAAGAAAAGAAAAAAGAGATGCTGAGTACTTGTCTAGGAAATACGATATGCTGACTCAACTTGAAGAATCCGACAGCGATTTTGAGGATGATCGTAATGACACCGATGATGATCATAATAACAGAAAAACACCTACTCTGAACATCAGCACCTGGCTTAAAGAAGTACCATTAAAGAGCACGCACATGCAGTCAACAACAATTAATTCTTAACACAAGCGAACCGGTCTTGTCGCTGCCACCACCACGACTTCTATCCTTTTCAGACAGCAGAACTAAAGTAGGAGCACAAGAAAACTTTTTTTTTTTTTTTTTTTTTTTTTTTTTTTTTTTTTTTTTTTTTTTTTTTTTTATTGGGTAACCTTGTGACGAACACGTGACATTTGGAGGTATCAACTGTTCCTGGCAAGCGGCAGCAGCGGAAGGCTTATGCTTTTGTTGCCCATGAAAACAATGTAAAGCCGATAGATCAACTTTATCTTCATGGGCAACAAAAGCATAAGCCTTCCGCTGCTGCCGCTTCTCAGGAACAGTTGATACCTCCAAATGTCACGTGTTCGTCACAAGGTTACCCAATAAAAAAAAAGTAAAATTGAAAGTGAACTTGCTAAGTGAATATAGCCAAAAAATCGTTTTATTGTGAAGTGAATATAGAAGAATTAGAATTAGAATTAGAATTAGATGAATCTTTATTGTTGAATAAAATAATAAATAAGTACAATTTTTAAAGATTATATAGCATGGCTATTAAGCCGTCTGCCGCTTTCTAAAAAAATTACATTTAGAGACTACAAATTAAGGTTAATTAAAATTTATTTACAATTTTAAGTAAGGGACAATCTTATTGAAAGATAGAAATCAATCAAAAAAAATTTAAATAAAAAGTAAAGATTAAATAATTAATAAAGTACCATTTACAGTTTTAACAGAAAAAATAACAGTGTTATATAAAATTTCATAAGCGCAAAAGAAAAAAAAAATGCAAGATCTAGAAATATAGGGCTTTTAGTTTAGCTAAAACGAAAAATGTGAAAATTGATTTAAATTTAAAAAAGCGGGCTTTTAGTTTAGCTAAAACAAAATTATATACAGTGTGTATTATTCACGACAAATTCAAATATGTACCTCTGTAACTACTTGCGTGAGAAATATACCGTACCAGCAACTTCCATCCAAATTCTCCATTAAGAACAGTGACAAATTCGTCATACGTAAGATAACTCTTATTGAAATAAAGTCTTCGAATTTCTTGTAAAATAGGACATATTGCTAGAAAATGATAGACGTCTTCATTTTGGTTCAAATTACATAATCCATAAATGGGGTTAATATCACTGCGATATGGTCTAAAATTAAGTTCAAAAGTTTCAGTTCTGACTTTAAATATAAGGCTCATATCAGATGCAGAAAGCTCCCTTCTAAAATAATTGTTTTCGCCTAGGTTTAAATTTAAAGTTTTATATATAGCCCTAGAAGTAGACTCCCTAGCCTTATCAATATGCATCTGATACCTCCGCTCGTCTACTTTCGCAATGCAATTGTAGAAAATATTTTGCCATTCTCCTACATTGTTTGGGCTCAAATTTAAAGGAACACCATGTTCCAAAGCAAGTTCTTGCCAATTCTTAAAAGGAGTATAACCGCACCGAAGAGAAACAAGCAGTATTCTTTTGTGTAAGTTACTATCAGCTCTTTTTATAACTTTGGTTAAAAAGTCTGCACTAGCCTTCAAGTTTTGTATAAAAATCTGAGGTAAACCGGACTCAACATAGATAGCATAGTTTGGAGTATTCGAGGGCAATTTGAATATTCTTTTGAAGAAATATTTTTGGATTTTTTCAATATCATCCATCCATTGATAACCGTAAACTTCGTTACCATAGCAGAAACAAGTGTTAATTGTGGCGTTGAAAACTTTGAATTTTGACGTTTCGTCCACAAAGGACTTCGAAAAAAATTGTGACCACATTGAATTAACTGCTGATTTGGCTACAGCCAGTTTATTTTTTATATGAGCATTGATACTCAAATTATTCGAAATAACAAAACCAAGATATTTAAACTCATTGACTACTTCGATGCTGGTGCCATCTAATGTCCAGGACCTTGAGTTTCTTTCGGACCGAGTTTGGTTTCGGAATATCATTATTTTAGATTTTGCAGAGTTTATTTTTAGATCCCATTGATCGCAAAACACCTTAAGTTTGTTAATTTGAAGCTGAAGTGTCACTGGGTTGTCAGCAAAAATGACGAGGTCATCAGCATATAATAACATTTTTATGAATATATCGCCAAAGTAAACTCCCCCTGGTATATGGTTCTCGATGTCGTTTATAAACAAGGCGAACATTAACGGACTTAAGAAACATCCCTGTGGAACGCCCGTTTCTGAGCTAAATGAATTTGACATATTCTTTCCATTACACACTACAGCAGACATATTCAATAACAGCTGTTCGTAGACCCTTATAAACTTTGTTGACACCCCGATTACAGCGAGCTTATATAATAATGACCTTCTGTTTATAGTGTCAAATGCCGCCTTAAAATCAATAAATACTGCAAATAAAGGTTTTTTTTTTGTCTATAAATCTTCTAGCCACTGTAGTTAGGGCAAAAATTTGATCCACCGTCGAAAGGTTGGCCTGGAAACCAGCTTGAAGACAACTGATGACATTATTGGACTGTACCCAATTCGACAACCTAAGATATAGAATCTGAGTGAAAAGTTTCCTCAGAGAGCTTAAAACAGAAATGCCTCTATAGTTTTCAGGCTGATTTGGATTACCTTTTTTAAAGATGGCAGTTATCCTTGCTAGGCGAAAACTGTTTGGAAAGGTCTCCTCATTAAACATTTTATTCAATAAGCCAAGAATATAATCCAGAAACTCCGGAGTTGAATTCTTGTAAAACTCTATGGGAATACCGTCTGCCCCTGCAGCTTTATTATTCTTCATTCTTTTCAACGACATAAGTAGCTCAGGCATTGTAAAGTTGGAGTCTAAGTCCGAGATATAAACGTTTGGAAGTGCAAAACTTATTGAATTTTGGTTCGGATCTGGTAGTAAAAGGTTTTTAAAATATAAAGCGAGTTGATCAACATTGATACTTAAAGACACAGATTTATTGCGCCCTCCCAAGACCCGAACATTGTACCAAAAAGATTTAGAGTCCTTACAGTCGATGAGATTTTTGGCCGCTTTCCTCAAATAAAGTTGCTTTTTTTGCTTGCAAAGATCCTTATAAACTTTATTTTGCTGCAAATAAAGATGTTTGAAAGCATCATTATTTGATTCCCTAAAGAGTTTTAAAAATTTAAAACTTTTATTTCTACATTTCCTGCAATCTTCATCGTACCATTTAGATTTCGACCAAGGTGTAATGAAACGTGTACTATTTGGGGTTGCAGACTGCCGTATTAGCTCACACGCAACATTTGTCCCTTCTTCTACTGAATCAGGAATTTGAACGTTAGAAGAAAGTATATGGCGTCTTAAATTTTGTTTGTACACCATGGCTTTATGTTCCACCCATTTAAGTTTTTTATCAATTGGAGAGCTGTTTTCAACATACATTTGGGCATTATTAGACACATATTCACAAGAAACTACTATCGGAAGATGCGATGAAAAATTGGTTGGATAAACCTCAAAGTTCTGAATAATATCCATCCAATCCCCCTTCACCATACAATAATCAATTGTTGAGCATCCTTGGAAGGAAATGAAAGTATAATTCCCTATAGGATCACCAATTGTAACACCGTTTAACATAAAAAAACCAAAATCTTCCATCAATTCTATCAGACATTTTCCGTTGGAATTCAGATTTCTATCTAACGAGCTTCTTTCGCACGAAAAAAGGCCGTTGTTCAAAATTGAAGAGTTCTGAAAGTTGCTTATTCGCCCGTTAAAATCACCTATTAGCATTATATTTTCATTACTGTTATTTAGAAGGAAGTTTTGAAGGTCTTCAAAATCTAAATTCCATCCGCTATAATTTAAATAAATTGGAACAATTTGAAAATGTTTTGATTCACACATAATATCAATTATAATTTTGTTTTCAATGCTTCTAAAGCCGACTCGATTGATTGATCTTATATTTTTCTTGTAGCCAAGCAACATTCCGCCACTAGCTCTACCAAGTCTATTATTCCTAATAGCTGGGATAAATTGGACACTAAAGCTTTCAAGATATTTAAGATATTGCATTTCCTTCCCTTCTTCTACAAAAGTTTCTAATAAAATAATAATATCATAATTAGCAATAAGTTTAAAAAAATCAGGCATTAATAATTTGTTTTTTAAACCTGTAATATTATAGGAAAAAAATTTTAAATGAAAATAATTATTTTGGCAGACGGCAACACTATTCTATAAGTTATTACATCGACTACCACTGCTGCTGCTGCTGCTACTATGACCATTCTGGTTATGTACATTTTGACGGATAGTTGGCGCTGCGGACGTTAGAGGTTTTATGTTTTTGTTGTCAAATAAGCACATTGCAGCATCTCCAAATGTCGCTTTGACAAATGCAAATTCTTCGTTTGTTTTGATGTGTAACCCGCGGAGTGACTCGTAGAAGAAAACGAATTTTTCAATTTGTAATTTGCTTCCTTTTACATACATTTTCGGAGTTGGATTTAGTGCGAAAAGTCTTCCTTTTATCTCGTTAAGCGTTTTTCTTTTTTTACGGAAAAGAAGTGATTGTTCTCTGTGCACAAAAACCCCAGATCCTTTCAATCTTGGTGCGGCTTCAATAATTTTTCTCGCAGTACCTTCGTCTTGTAGATTAAGAACCATTGTTGTTATTTTGTTGTGTTGGTTATAAAACTCTTTTGTGCTTTGTAATGAAAATTCTGCATTTTCGTTTAGGTCAAGAAGGCCAAGACAAGTTTTCTTAGCATATTCAAGCTTGTCTGTCTTATTGTCTGAAGGGAAATGCAAAACAACACTTTTTTCATTAGATTTTTGTGACAAAACTTCAAGCTGCCTCTCGAGTGTTTCACAGTAACTCTCCATAACGGCCAAGCGCTCCGAGAGTTGAGAATTTTCGGACCGTAATAGCTGTATGTCTATCAATATGGTTGAGACATCATCTTTCGTGGCAATATTTTTTAAACAATCGTTAACAATTGATCGTATATCACTTGCATCTAATGATTTTGAACCCATTTCCAGTTTCTTATCAGATACAGTCTTTTTGATTGATGGTGAATTTACCGGTGATATGTCGGAAGCTTTCCGCTTTGGTTGCATAGAGTTGATGCCGCGGATAGTGTTGGTTTTAAAATTTTAAATTCTCCTACCTTCTTGGCTGATTTTTCGAAATTCTTCAAATGATTTGTATAACTAACACTGAGATTGTTATTTTAAGTTAAAAATTACTTTTTATTGTTAACTTTTTACTAAATTATAGATAAATAAACGTAAGCACTTTAAAATGTCGACTTGATTGCTCGCTCTCTCTCTCCAATGTGAATATAAGTGAATATAGAAAATTCACAATAAAACGCGGCTATATATATATATTGTAACGTGCGCTTAGTTCGCAAAACAAAACTTCACTTTTTATTTATTTCTACCACTTTATTCAGTATCTATACTTTATTCGAACTCAACTCGACTATTGGACTATCACTGGTTAACAACATTTCACTCTTAACTTTATCACTCTATAATCAAAACTGACTGCTCGTTGCGTCAGCGGTCCTATTTATATAGAACAACACTCATCTAGAGCGTTCCAGTTTCTTCTCCATGGTTTCCACATTTGCTGTCAAAAATCTCTACACTCACACACACTGGCTTACAAGCAATGCCTGTCATTTTATACCATTCCATTATAGTGTTGCCAGTTGTGTTTTAGGTTGAACGTTTTCGATTAGGAAATTGGTATAAATGTTGGGTGTTCATTACACTGCCCCCTCCTTAAGATTGTTCGTCCCGAATAATTCCATCTGCAGCCTCGCCACTATATCGATACAGCCGGTCACAATGAACTACTTTTAACTTGCCTCTTAATCCTCTTTGGATGCGGTAAACCACGTCGTTAATCCTCGTGACAACAGTATAAGGACCTTCCCAGTTCTGCTGAAGTTTCGGTGACAATCCCTTTTGACGATGAGGATTATAAAGCCACACACGATCTCCTGCTTGGAATCCTGCCGTTGTCGCTTTTGTGTCGTACCGTGTCTTCATCCGGTCGCTGTAGGTTTTCATCCGTTCCCTTGTTCTTTTATGGATGTCAGCGAGTCTCTCCTTGAGGTCATCCACATACTCGTTCGTGTCCTGTGGCTCCTCTGTGGGGCATCCAAATTTAAGTTCGCTGGGCAGCCGCATGGTTTTCCCGAACAGGATGTCAGATGGTGTTTGTCCTGTCGAGCTATGTACTGCACTTCTATAGGCCATCAGGAATAGCGGTACGTGCCTATCCCAGTCTCTTTGGTAGTCGCCTACGACCTTGGTGAGGTGTTCTTTCAAGGTCCGGTTGAATCTTTCAACCATCCCATCAGATTGTGGATGAAGCGGTGTGGTTCTGGTCTTCTTGATGCCAAGTAGTCCGCACACTCCTTGGAAGATGTTTGACTCGAAGTTCCTCCCTTGGTCGGAATGGAGTTCCATAGGTACGCCAAACCTACTTACCCAATTAAACACAATCTGGTCGACTACCTTTTTGGCTTCTTGATTTGGGATGGCATACGCCTCAGGCCATTTGCTAAAATAGTCCATTACAACCAGAATGTACTTGTTTCCAGCGTTGGTCTCTGGAAAAGGCCCAGCCACATCTACTGCAATCCTCTCAAAACGCGATCCAACGTTGTACTGATGCATCTTACCTTGAATCTTCCTACCAGGTCCTTTGGTTGCAGCACACTTGTCACATGTTCGGCACCACTTCTCCACGTCGTCTCTGGCATATAACCAGTAGAACCGATGTCGCACCTTCTCCAGTGTTTTGTTAACTCCCAGGTGACCTCCAGAAGGTCCGTCGTGCATCTCCCGAAGAACTTCACTGACTTTCGATTGCGGTACGACCAGCTGCATCACATATGATTTACCGTCAACGGACTCCCATCTTCGCCTGAGGACACCTTCTAGCACATATAGTGAGTCCCACTGTGCCCAATAGGCTTTGAGAACTGGACTCCGGTCAGAAATGTCTCCCCATTCAGGTTTCTCTTCATTTTCTTTCCATGCGAGAATGGGTTCGATATCTGGATCCTCCTGTTGAGCGGTCCTCACTTCCTCATTGCTCCATCCGCATATGGGGTCAGCTCTTAGTCGCTGAGCGGTAATATTTTCTTTGTTTTCTTGTCGCCTACAATGCTTGCAATCCTCTTTGCAAGGTCTTCGGGACAATGCGTCGGCGCGGCGTTTGAGTGCAGCTTTCCTCTGCGGTGTTGAATCTGGTAGTCATAAGTCTGCAGTCTTTCTATCCACCTTGCGACTTGACCTTCTGGATTTTTGAAGTTCAACAGCCAGTTCAGAGCACCATGGTCTGTCCGCAGAAGGAATTTCTGTCCATAGATGTACTTATGGAAGTGCTTTGTTGCCAAGATAAGAGCCAGCAGTTCCCTTCTGGTCACGCAGTAGTTTCTTTCAGGCTTCGAGAGGACCTTACTATAATATGCCACCACTTTCTCTTCGCCATCATGCACTTGGGATAGTACCGCCCCAATTCCAACGTTGCTTGCATCTGCGTCGATGATGAATGTTTTGCCAGGTGTTGGATGTGCCAACACTGGAGCGTTACAGAGGCGGTATTTGAGTTCCTGAAAAGATTTTTCACACTCACCTGACCATTTGAACTGCTTCCCTTTTTCGGTGAGCTGATGCAAACTCTTTGCAACTCCAGCAAAGTTCTTAACGAAACGTCGGTAATATGTGGCAAGACCAAGAAAGCTTCGGAGTTAATGTTTGTCCTGTGGTGTTGGCCAATTTTTGACGGAGTCAACTTTTTCAGGATCAGTCTTCACTCCTTGGGAAGAGATGATGTGTCCCAAATACTTAACTTCGGTTTTGAAAAGTGCACATTTTTCCGGATTCAGTTTAAGGTTAGCCTCTCGAAGTCTCTGAAACACGGCTTTTAGGTTCTTGCAATGTTGGTCAAATGTTTTCCCGTAAACAATGACATCGTCCAAGTAGACAAGGCACGCTTTCCACGTCAGTCCTTGAAGAACGCACTCCATCAAACGCTCGAATGTTGCCGGAGCGTTGCATAGCCCAAACGGCATAACTTTAAACTGCCAGAGCCCATTACCTGTCGAAAACGCCGTCTTTTCCCGATCATTAGGGTGGATGTCAACTTGCCAATATCCACTCTTCAAGTCCAGCGTCGAAAACCACTGGGCTCCCTCCATGGCATCCAGGGTATCACTGATTCTCGGCAGAGGATAGCTGTCCTTCTTAGTCACATCGTTCAGCCTTCGGTAGTCCACACAAAAACGAGTGCTTCCGTCTTTCTTTTTCACTAGAACCACTGGTGACGCCCAAGGACTTTTGGAATTTTCGATAAGACCGTCCTTCTTCATTGTTGTTATCATTTCCTCAACCTCACCTTGTTTGGCCAGTGGAAGGCGTCTTGCGGGCTGACGAATCGGTCTTGCATCTCCTGTATTTATGCGATGCTGCACCAACTGTGTCCTACCATATTGTCCCTTTTGCGATGCGAAGATGTCAGTGTACTCTTGTAGGAGATTTTCAGCCATCCTTGTTTGTTGGTGATCAAGGTTGGATGAATTCCGTATTTTAGCTCTGATGGTTTTGAGCTCCTCCGGAGTTATAGTTTTTCTCGGGGTTTCGTCTGTGATCTTCGTAATTGCTGCAACCGATTCGCAACGTCCAACGACTTCTCCTTTCTTCAACCTTACATCGTACGGTCTGGTGTTTAGTAATCGTACGGGGACCATTTTGTTTTTCGGTGCCACTAGTGTTTTCCCAATGATGACGCTTTGGGAGGAACACTCTGGGTCTGGTTCCACCACTAGGTATCGAAGGCTTCCAAACTCACCTTCCAGTTTTGTCCAGACGAACACTTCAGAAGAAGGAGGCAGAATCAGATCTTCCATGATGACAGTCCTCAGTGTCGACGTACTTTCGTTCGAATAGGTCATTGGAAGTTCCTTATTTTGGTACTTCAAAACCTGATTACCGATGACCAAAATAACTCCGTGCTGTTTCATAAAGTCGATTCCAATGATGCACTCGTCACATATATCTGCCACCAGGAATTTATTTATTTATTTATTTATTTCTACCAAGTATAAACTTTCATAGACAGATATAATTTAATTACAAAGCATTCATAATAAATTTCTTACATAAATTTCTATTGAAATGAAAATCAATAACATTATTTAATTCATTGAAACATGACATAGCATTTGACAAAGGTTCATTTTGACCATAATTAGTTGTGTGCCTACAAGTAAAGAAGAATATGTGTTCTCTAGGAATTGATGAGTAAACACTAGATCGGCCAGTCGGATCTTAAGACACACTTCTCCATATACTCTTGCTGCTTCTCCCGTTGCGGTTCTTAGACGGTAGCTATTGGTGTTATGAAGCCACGTCGTCTTTACCAGGTCTCGACGTACTATGGAAGCTGTGGCACCGGTGTCGATGGTAGCCACATGTTTGTTCCCGTTAATAGTAGTTTCCACAGTCAGACTTTTGTTGTCTCGTTTGGTCTGAGAGACCTGGATGGTGATTCTGGGGCCATCGATACAAGAAACCAGCCTCTGCCTCGGCTGATACGTAACGCTGGTGTTGTTGTTACCTTGTTCTGGGTTGGATCTCTTGCTTCCACAATGTTGACAACCGGCTTTATTTGGTGGTAGTCGGCATTGACGCTGTAAGTGCCCGGTCTTGTTGCAGTTCCAACATCTTGCTAGTCCGATCCGCTGGTTCTTTTGTATTTCAGCTCTTTGGCACGAGCACTCTTCGACTATGGCTTCTCTAAGTCGATGTACTCCCTGAGAAGCCTGTTCTGCTGCTTCAATTGTCAATGCGAATGCTAAAGTTTCGGAAAGAGTACGTGTTCTAGCAGTTCGCACAGACCTCTGAAGATGTATATCGGAAATGGCTTGAACGTAGGACTCAACAGCAAGCTGGTTGATGATTTCTTCTCCAGCATCCGGGTATGCCAGGTGAACCAGTCTTTCGACGTCTGCTTGGAGCTGCTGTAGACTTTCACCCCTTTTCTGGACTCTGTTAATGAGTTGGACTCGGAAGACTTCTTTCAAGTGGCTATCTCCAAAGCGTTTATCTATAGCTGCCACGAGAGAACTGAAATCGCCGCTCTTACCAGCTGGAACTGTTTGAAGTAATTCAGCTGCTGGTCCTCTAAGAGCAAGAGTCAGTGCAATGTACTTGTCTTCGTCATCCCAGCCATTTGTTGTCGCGGCTGCCTCAAATTGTCTCTTGTAGACTGGCCAAGAAGACTGTCCATCAAATGTTGGGGGTTTCATCTCCTTTTTCTTTGTAAACTCCCCAGCAGACTCTCGAATTTTTATTTTTCGAATCTGGTCCAATTCCTTGGTCAGAACAGAGAACTGTTTATCGCATCGGCTTTCCAAACGATTCTCTACAACAGAAAGCTGTTTTTCCACACCTTCAACGCGTTCGTCTAGGGCACATACATTTTTCTCAATGTTACCCAATTTGCCTTCTAGAATGTTTTTCTGACCTTCCAAAACATTCTGTTGCGCCTCAAGTCTTTCGAGAATATTCTGTTGTTCCACCTTTTGCTCGTTTCGTTGTTCTTCAATCAGCTTCTTTTGTTCGTTTCTTTGTGTTTCAAGTTGTTCGAGAACATTCTGCTGTTCCTTCTTTTGCTCGTTTCGTTGTGCTTCCAGTTGTTCGAGAACATTCTGCTGTTCCTTCTTTTGATCGTTTCTCTGTTCTAACAAAAGTTTCATCATACTAGAAAAATCTACTCTTTCACTTACTTCCTCTTCTTCCACTTCTATTTCAAAAACAAAAGTGTTTACGTCTTCCCCTTGCTGTTCCAAATAGTTACGCAAGCGCAGGACGAGCTCATTTTTCGATCCCGCTCTAGAAAGATTTCGCTTACCTAACTCACTTTTAAGCTCAATGCAGTTGAGCTCTTCTAACAACTTACCCATTTTCGCTGTATATAATTATTATTTTTCTTTTTACTTTTTTTTTTTTTTTTACACTTTATTAGTCAAATAAGTTTTATTTACACTTCTGACACCAATGTAACGTGCGCTTAGTTCGCAAAATAAAACTTCACTTTTTATTTATTTCTACCACTTTATTCAGTATCTATACTTTATTCGAACTCAACTCGACTATTGGACTATCACTGGTTAACAACATTTCACTCTTAACTTTATCACTCTATAATCAAAACTGACTGCTCGTTGCGTCAGCGGTCCTATTTATATAGAACAACACTCATCTTGAGCGTTCCAGTTTCTTCTCCATGGTTTCCACATTTGCTGTCAAAAATCTCTACACTCACACACACTGGCTTACAAGCAATGCCTGTCATTTTATACCATTCCATTATAGTGTTGCCAGTTGTGTTTTAGGTTGAACGTTTTCGATTAGGAAATTGGTATAAATGTTGGGTGTTCATTACAATATCTTATTATTATTTGGTATGGGGTTTGGGTTAAGTGGGGACTATTGCTCGCGTTAAATCTATTCGTGTAAAAAGAGGAAGTAAAATCCCGGTATTTTTTTGTATTGCGAGTATTGAAGTTAGTTTCGGATTCGTTATTTTTTTTAATTTCTTAAATTGTATTATTTTCATTTTGTTGTTGGATTGCATGCACTAAAAACTTAAAGTTTGAAATTTGAATACGTAGAAAGTGCTATAAGCACATTTAGAACACAAGGAACATAAAAGTTAAACGCTTTACACCTATTGCCTAGATCACTAATATAAACATATACACATAATAAAGTCCATTGAAAAACGATTACGAGCAAGAACCAAGCACAATTACGACATAAATTTCATTATTAAGTATGAATAAGAAAGTATTCAAATATATGAATTCAAAAAGTAAAAAGGAAGATGTGTTTTAACTGAATCAGTTAGTATGGGATGAGGAGTCTTAAGAGGAAAGGATGATCACTTAGGTAAGAGATGATGCCAGTTAAGGGTCACCGAGGTGAGTAAGGTGACAAGGTAGGGAGGGCAGAGGCAACTTCTCGTGTGCTAAAAACACCTCGACAGCACGAAAGTCTGGCATGATTTTTGTCAGCGGGTTCAAGGGGTCAAGTCCCACGCCCAACGGCGAGCAGGAGCCGGACCAGCATGCCAGCACGACCGCGATGAAACCAACAGCCCGTTACAAAATGGCGCCCTTGAACGTAGAGCCCCTATCATTGACAGCTACTTTTTTTTTTTGAGCCGTTTCATTTGTTTTAGTTTACTTTTCTAGTTTTATTAGTTTCTTTTTCTCTCTTCATTTAAAATTTTTTTTTTTTTTTTTTTAAATTTTCACTTCTGTTTTAATTTGATTTAAACAATGGCTTCCTCGCCTTTATAAGTCCCGGTGACTAAAGGTAATGTATTCGGTATCGCGTTGCGATAAAGAAAAGGAAACTGAAATTGTTTGAACTTCGAAATAGGTGGTGAAAGTACCGAGTCGTGAGCTATTTGTTAAACGAGTAGTCCAATGTCCGGTACTATCTGCATACAACTACCAAAATTAATGAAGTGGAGACTCGACAATGCTAAGAGATGTTGTTTCGAAGTCCTGCTTCAATCTTGATTCCTTCTTCTAGAGTCTTTGCGACTAAGCATTTGGTGGCATATGTCCTAGATAAAAATTTTTAATTAGTCAGTTTAATACACGGCCCTATCGTGGTAACCGTCGGAGCGGAGTTTTCTCCGCAACGCATCTTTTTTCGGAGATCCAATTTTGCTTCGAAGTAGTTGTCGTCGTAAGAAATTTTTCACAAATGCGGCAATGCATTGCATTCCCAAAACTAAAATCTCCGCAACAAAAACTTGTCGGAGAACGTCGGATCGTCCGATCGGAGAACTACCACGAAGCAAAATGTCTCCGATCGGAGAGAATTCCGCTCCGACGGTTACCACGATAGGGCCGACAGTCAGCTAATGTTTTAGTATACCCTTTTTTTGTTTTTGGCTCGCAGGTCAAAGACATCTCCCCTGCCATTAAAACTGGTCTTTCCTCAAGACAGTTATCCTCATCCCTTGATATTCATGAACAGTTTTTTATTAATATTTTGAAATTTATTTGATTATGCAGCATACTTACAGGAATTGTGAGTTTTTGGTTTGGTTTTACATATATTCTTTTATAAGTGTTTTTAGAACGTCGTTTTCTTTTCAAAAGGCAGAAGTGTAGGTAGTTTAGGCCAGTACATTGGCATTTTTACTTTAAGGATTCTTTTTATTTTATTTAAGTCCAAGCTAATAATATAATATATTTTAGAGAGACTTTATTTTTTCTTCTTTTTAGTTCAATCTTTCTCATACTTTTTTTTTTTTTTTAATAATTAGCGCGAACAAGGGGTTATGACTACCCTTATAATGTTATAAAACTCAGTGCGAGAATTTAGGAAGTGGGTTTAATAGGAGACACTGATGCACGTTGCATTTTGAATCTTTGTGAATCGTACTGCAGAGGAAACACAGAGCCAGGTAAAGCATTCCACATACGGGTGGTGCGACTAAAATAAGAATCTCTATACTAGATTGTACGCCCGAAGTTGGGCTGATGAGCATTCCTAGCGAGGCGGGTGTTGCGGCTAAATTGTTTCAGGGGAGGAATGCAGCTGGCTATTTCACTAGAGCACTTTTTAGAGAAAAAGCGATAAAAGAGAGTGAGACAGATAACGTTTCGACAGCATTTTTACTTATTTACTTTTTACATTTTATTACACTTTTTTTTTCCTGATCAATCTATTATTTACTAAACGAAACTCATAAACCGCGGTACTTATGGATTTACGAATGCTTTTGCAAAAATAAAGTTAATTAAACAAATGCACAACCGGTGCCGCGAAAATTAAAGTCGAGAATGACAACTGTCAAACTCGATGGGGTATGCAAAAAAAAGTGCAATAAGCTGCAATAAAAAAGTAATATGCGGCTACTCCACGGCTACTCAGCTGGGCTGGGTTCACAATGGTTAAAAAATGATCGCGTATAAAAAAGTATATGATTAAAAAAAAAGATGATTGAATTATTTTATTGATGTAATGTAATTTAGAACAGGGTGTCCTAAATTTTAATGGGCGCCAGGAAATTTTTAGAAAAAAAAGGAATTTCCAAACCTTGACTGAAAATGTTAAATAAAGAAAAGAAATGTGAAATGAAAAGAAAGAAAGATGATTTTAATAATTTTATTGCTGGGAAAACCTTGGCGAACCTGGATTAAAAACCCAAATCCTTTCAGAAAATAAAGTTTGTTTTACAAAATTGAAAGAAGTAAATAGAAATTAATAGAGCTGGTATATAGGTACAGAAAAGTTAAGAAGACCTTCAAATGTCTTTCAAAGCACGAAAGTACAAAGGTACAAAAGGTTGGACCGTTAAAATTCGGTCCCGAAAAACTCCAAAATGGGGTTGAAATTAAAGGGGCGCGTGCCAGACAATCTTCTGGTAGATTCGAAATAGTAAAAAAAAGAGTCCACGCAGAAAAATGGTTTAAAAAGCTATCACTAAACTGCGCACTAAATTCTGTATTTTTATATGTAACACACTACTTATCTTTTCAAGATGTCCTCCTCCTGCATTTTTTTCTCGTATTCTTTTTCTCCCAGTTATCGTCCCGTCCTGACGATTCCTTTCCTTGCTCCTTTCTTCTACCTAAACTCACTTTTCAAAAATTCAAAAAAACTTGTTAAAAACTTGCTAAAAGAACTCAAAAGAATAAAAACTTGTTTACAATTTTATTTTTCAATTTCTGATTTTTCTCGCTCAATATCTTCAAAAAAACCTCTCAATCGCTTGTCAGCTAGCCAAGAAGTGTCTCCCACTTCAAGCCTAGCTTCTTGCCTGGTCTCAACCCCGCTCTCATGCACGCATACATTCATACGCTCATCCAATCACTTTTGTGGATTCAGTATCTCGACATCAGCCACCGTTGGCGTGCTGAGCCATCGCTGTCGAATACCAACAAAAGTATACACACACATTCACAGAGTTCGACAAGTTGTTGGTGTCGTCCAAAACTTGCCGTTCTCTTGCCAATCACCAAGTTCGAAAGTTCGACAAGTGGTTGGTGTCATCCAACACTTGCCAAACTTGATGGGTGAGTCCAGACCACCTAAGACCCTATATCAAAACCATTTTGAGAAAACATCGAAATTAACTAAATTGAAAACAAGTTGAATCTGAGCATTTTCTCAGTTACTCTACTACGCGTGAAAAGTGAATCTAAGAAGACTAAAGATCAATTTACTATTTTTTCTGCATAACAAATTTTTTAAGGAAACCTATAGGAGGAGGAAATCTTTTACACCGCGAACCCTAACCTGACACTGGTGGACCCTTTTGCAGATTTTGGGATGAGGGGATGAACACTTATCGTTCCAACCTTTTTTTACCTTGTTATAGATAATTTATGGTGGGCTTAACGCCATACTATCTACTTTACATTGTTTCAAATGATGATGTTTTCTCCTTCGCAATTATGAGCTCATTAGATCATGTATGATGTGTATTCTGTGTGATGTTGTGTAAAGTGAATTTTCGTGTGGTGTGTGTATGGTGTATTTTTATGTTGACGATTTTGTGTTGTTGTTTTTGTATGTGACTCTCCAGAGTCCTTCTGACTCGACATACTGATCAATGTTTCAGCTCATCCGCTGATTTGGGCTACCTGCTTTTGTCATTTGCTCAAAGCGATGTTACGTTCACACTGCTAAGAGCAAACAACGGAGTAATGGTGGGGTCAAAAAAGGATGGGAAGGTTAAGTGGAAAAGAGAGGATATAAAAAGATGAAAATAAAGCCAAAGCAAGAATAGTTTTTGTTCCGGGAAAATTTACCGTAACAAACTAAAGAGAGAAAACTGGGCTTTTCGAAAGAAAAGCCGAAGTAATGGGAAAAGTGATGGTTAGACAACACAACCAAATGGAGTACACACACTAATAGACGACACAACCAAGTCTCAATCGCTCTTGGCGAGAGTAACTGTACATCACAGAGCTTTGGGGCTCTCAGTATCGTTTTGTGCAACCTCATTCGGTTACACGACTCACTTTAGGATTCTTCGGGGTCATCGTGGTATGGCTTAAGGTCTTTCACGTGCCAAGTACCTTTTTCAGCACCATTTTCGTCCATTAGGACATAAGTCCATGGCGATACTCTTTTTTTGATTTTAAATGGCCCAACAAACTTTGGAGCCAGCTTAGCGGCATAGTAATTAGCGGCATCAGAAAGGGTGAAATTTCTTCTCCAAACCAACTCGTTTGGGAAGTACTTCACGTCCCTTCTGCGAAGATTGTAAATTTTTGTCGACTTCTTGGCTGCTGCTTCTAACTTTTTACCTATGTCTTCCCTAAGCTTCCTAAATCTCGTTTCTATTTCGCCCATGTCCATTTGTCCCTCGGTTGTATTATGGTTTAAAGACTTGTCGGGAGGTGTGGCGCTCGCGAGCCCTGACCCGGAGGTAACCATCGTCCTCCCGAATATAGCATAAAATGGTGATACCCCTAATACCTCATGTTGGGAAGTGCGTATACTACAGGCCACTTTCGCCAACTGAGAATCCCAATCCCTGTGGTTGTCCGACACATAAGCTCTTAGTGTCGTTTTCAGTATTTGATTTATCCGCTCTGCGGGATTCGCCTGTGGATGGTAGTGTGCAGTAAATTTCAACGTAGACCTATACCCTTCACATAAGGACTTCAACTCCCTACTTTTGAATTGCGGACCATTATCACAAATAACAATTTTTGGAACCCCAAACAATAAGAAAACATTGTCTTCCAGTTCTTTGCATACAGCCTTCGCTGTTGCAGACCTTAAAGGGAACAGTAAAGGGAACTTGGTAAAATAGTCTACGACAGTAAGAATATACATAAAACCCCTACTCGATTTTGGAAGAGGACCGACAAGGTCAATACATATCATTTCGAACGGATTGGTAACCCCTTTTCTCTCCGTCATCAGACCAGCCGGTTTATCATGCACTGGCTTCACACTTTGACACACTTTGCGCAGTTTCTGACGTATCTTGTTATGTCTGACCTCATCTTAGGCCAATAAAACCTATCCTCTACCCTAGCAAATGTTTTCCTAACCCCCATATGCCCTGCGAGTGGATTGTCATGGCAATCCTCAAGAATCTTTTTCCTATCACTTTTACCTACAACTATCTTCCATTCATTACTATCCCTAACTAAAATGTGTTTTGCCCTAACATATTTATATAAAACCCCATTTTCTATCCTCCATGCTGGAAATGCTAATGGATTCTCTTCGATTTTGTTCTTCATACTCACAAGCCAAGGATCCAAACTGTTTTCCGAAATCCCGGATAAAACCGGTACGCTTCTTGAAAGCATGTCTGGAACAACATGGTCCTTGCCTTTCCTGTGAACAATCTCAAAATCAAACTGTTGTAATCTAACAGCCCATCGCGCCAGCCTACCTACAGGATCTTTTAATTTACTGAGCCAGACCAATGAATAATGATCCGTAATCACAGTAAACCTAACTCCCTCCAAGTATGGCCTGAGTTTCTCTATTGCCCAAAGAACAGCAAGGCATTCTTTTTCCGTGGTGGAATAATTGCGTTCGCATCTGTTAAGCGATCTGCTCAAGTAGCAGACCACTTTCTCTCCATCGTCGAACGTCTGACTAAGAACTGCTCCAACCCCGAAATCCGAAGCATCTGTTTGAACCACAAATGGCTTCGTAAAATCCGGGCAGGTCAGGATCGGAGCTGCCACTAAACATTCTTTGGCCTTCCTGAAACTCTCTTCACAATCTTCGGTCCATACAAACTTCCTACTCTTCTTTAATAAATCTGTTAATGGTCTTACCAAACTAGCAAAATTTGGTAAAAACCTCCTATACCAAGAAACTGTCCCTATAAATGACCTAACTTCCTTTACCGTTTTCGGTGCAGGGATTCCTAACATGCTTTCTACTTTTTCTGGGTCCATATGTAAACCGTTGCGGTCCACAACATAGCCCAGGAATTTTAAAGACGACCTACAAAAATTGCATTTTTCTCTACCTACTTTTAAACCTGCCTGAATCAACCTTTTAAAAACCTCATCTAAAATTTCTACGTGTTTTCCAAAACTGTCTGTCACGATGATAATATCATCGAGATAGACGAATACAAAAGGTTCTAACTCTGGACCAAGGACATTATCGATGAATCTCTGCCAGGTCGCAGGTGCATTGTGCAACCCGAATGGCATTCGCAGGAATTGAAAGAGACCACGACCAGGGACTGTAAAAGCCGTATATTTCCTGGATTCCTCCTCCATAGGAATTTGCCAATATGCAGATTTAATGTCCAAGGATGAAAGAAACTTTGCATTACTAAGCCTAAGCGTCCCTATCTGTAACTCCATTGAGTTTCCTATAATCGATACAGAACCTATAAGTATTATCCTTCTTTTTCACCATCACGATGGGAGAAGCCCAAGGACTGTTAGACTTTTCGATGACCCCATCCCGTAACATCTCATCTAACTCCTTATCTACGAACTTCTGGATGGCTGGAGAAACCGGATAATAACGCTGTTTTATAGGTTCTGACTGGGTCCTAATTTTGTGCTTCACCATTTGTGTGCACCCTAATCCCTCTGGCATTTCACTAAAAACCCTATCTAAAAATTTACCTAACTCTAACTTCTGTGTCTCGTCTAAATCCGACAGATGTATTGCGTCCGATACTGACGCCAAAGCATCTTGCGCCGAAAAATTCCACTCCCCTGATTTTAAATCCGGAACAATGCCCGACAGAGCCCAAAAATCTGCTCCTAAAATCAACATGTGAGGAATACTGGGAATGACGAGACACTCTATGAGTACCACTTTCCCCTCAATAGTAAGAGGAAGCGATACTACTCCTATAACTTCAACTACTTTTCCATCAGCTAATGTAACCCTACCTATTTTGTTTTTTCCTAACTTTATCCCTAACTCTGCTAAAATATTCCACCCATCCCTACATATAATTGTGCGTGAAGCACCTGAATCTAATAAACCTAACAATCTAACTCCATAAACCCTAACACCAAGATACGGCCTTCTATCACTACCTTTGTGTTCAAGTGCAAAACCTACATGCACTTCCGCCGACTGATCGCCAGTAGGCGACCTAACCTGCTTCAACGACGCTCTCGTCCTACTGACCCAAGAGCGCGTCTCACGTTTCCCGAACAACTAGGGCAGTTGCTTCTAGCAACTCCCTGCTTACCACAACCAAAGCATCGCCTAGGAGCAGAACACCTGTTTGCAAAATGGCCCAACCCATTGCAATTAAAACATCTGCGTTCAGGTCTACCATCCGTTGATGGAGCCGTACGCACAGAAACTTCGCGACTTGTTCGGTTGTTATCGGAAACAACCAGAACATCGGGGGTATCAACACCCACATAGGCCAGATCCGGCTCTAGTAGGTTTCGGTTTTTCACATTGGGGGGTGGAACATACGACTCTACATTAGCCCTAACAGTTTCAAGACTGCGCCCTAAGCTAACTAAATCAGAGACACAACCAGGTTTAGCCAAACCAAGCTGTGTTTGGTAAAAGGGAGTAAGATTCTTTTGAATCATACCCAACCTTCTACCCTCCGAAATAGGTTCAGAAAGCCTTCCGAACATATTCAACATTGTCGCCACGTAGACTCCGATGGTCTCATCTTTGCCTTGCGTGCGACGCCTAATCTCATCGAGCAACAAGTCATCATAATTCGGAGGCAAGAATTCTAGTTTCAGTTCCCTGACTAGTTCTTGCCATGAATTGATGGTTACTCTTACCGCCCTATACCACAACAATGCTTTCCCTGTGAACAATTCAACGGCTGCCCTAAAAAGTTTGGTTTCTGAAACCCCCCTAGCTTGTCTTAGCTCCTCTACCCTTTCTAGGAATGCGTTTACTGAAGCACCACAACGCTCTCCAGTAAACTTAACATCCCACTTGGAAATATTTTCGAATTTTTCCCTACCAACGAAAACCTGCTCTACTACGTTGTTCTCTCTGTCCCTACTCTCTCCTACGAAAGCTGATGATACTGCTGCTGTTGGTACTGCTGTTGATGGTACTGCTGATGTTGGTACTGCTACTGTTGGAACTGTTACTGTTGGTACTGTTGTTATTGATCCCGACGATGTTGATGCTGCTACTGTTGATGATGTTGATGCTGTTGATGGCGCTGGTCCTAACGCTGAAGCCCTCAGACTATCGGTTGATAGCTGAATACCATCTTCTAACGCGTCTCCTACTTCATCCGAATCTAAGACTTCCTCTAAATCTGCTAATGCCATAATCAATTTACTTTTCAAACCTAATCTCAATTTTTCCTGTTCTCCATCTTCTGGCTGCGACCTATCTAACCTACCTATACTCCACTCTACCTTAGCTAAACTCTTTAAATACTCCTTACTCTTCCTCGACTTTGGTTTCATCTCTAAGATTTTCCCTATTTCAACTAGCTTATTCTCAACTGCTTCGTAATCCTGTTCAAAACTGAACGGATACTTAGCAGGAGCACCTAAAGAACCCCTACGCTCAAGCAATCTAGCTCCTCTTAGAGATTTTCTCATCTCCTCTACAGTCCCTACTTCTAGCCCTCGACTCTCCATTTCATAAGCAAGCTCATCTTGGGCAAACCTGTATATATCCATAACAAAAAAACTAATTGACTTCAAACCAAAAAAAAAAAAATTATAAAAACTGAGCCAAACTCGAAATTAAAAAAACAATTAATCAACCTGACCGAAACTGATCCGAAACTGATTTAAAATAAACAGTATCAAGCTCCAATTGGATGCTTGAAAGCAAAACAAAATACAAAAAAAAACAGTCGCTTAAGTAAACACAAACTCAAACTCAACTTAAGTATCGTTTGAAACCAACAATTCAGAAAAAAAAACTCCAAAAAACAATGAAAGAAGTTTATAACCAAACTTAAACTTCCCGACTTTATGATAGAATAAAGGAAAAAACTAATCTCAAAATCCAAACAAACGAATCAATCTCACAAACTGATATTTCAATCTATAAACGACGATTCAACTTCAAGGAATAAGACTCTAACGAAAGCTCAACTAATTATTATTTAATCCCAAGTCTTAAAAATTCAGCTCACCTCAATTGGAGGATGTAAAAAAAAATATAAAAATTGGAAAAAAAAAATCAAAATAAAATATACGTATGTATGTATATAATGTGAACGAAGTGAATTCAATTGGAAAACAATTAAAAACTTATAAAAAAAAACAAAGTCGAACAAAAAAAGATTCACTTGGCAACCAATACAGGTGCCTTTAACTTTCTCGCCTATTGTGCGAAGCTCAAAGTTCACTGTGGCAATGCTAACCACCCTACGTGTATAATGAATATGAAACAAAATTCCAATTTATATTTCAAAATGCACTTCAAAAAAAACAATAGAACAAAAGAGTAAAAAAAAATAAAAACCTTACTTGGTACTGGTTCTGTCGAATACAGACCAATAGATTTCCACTTGACACCAGATTTTTTCTGTTTCCCAACGTTGCTCACGGAATAGAGAATTGGGTTCGTCGCCAACCACTGTGTACTTATTGTACCACTTCCAACTTCACCTGAGGGAAAGAAAATTAGCAAAAGTAAATGAACTTTTACAAGGGTTTAAAAGAATACACTGCTAAAACACACTTCCCTAAGACACAATTTGATGGTACAAAATACCAAGGCAATCCCCCGCACACTTCTTTATATATATACTTCTTTATACCAAAAAAGAAAAGGTGCCCCACGTTGTGGACGCCAATTTATTACACTTTTTTTTTTCCTGATCAATCTATTATTTACTAAACGAAACTTATAAACCGCGGTACTTATGGATTTACGAATCCTTTTGCAAAAATAAAGTTAATTAAACAAATGCACAACCGGTGCCGCGAAAATTAAAGTCGAGAATGACAACTGTCAAACTCGATGGGGTATGCAAAAAAAAGTGCAATAAGCTGCAATAAAAAAGTAATATGCGGCTACTCCACGGCTACTCAGCTGGGCTGGGTTCACAATGGTTAAAAAATGATCGCGTATAAAAAAGTATATGATTAAAAAAAAAGATGATTGAATTATTTTATTGATGTAATGTAATTTAGAACAGGGTGTCCTAAATTTTAATGGGCGCCAGGAAATTTTTAGAAAAAAAAGGAATTTCCAAACCTTGACTGAAAATGTTAAATAAAGAAAAGAAATGTGAAATGAAAAGGAAGAAAGATGATTTTAATAATTTTATTGCTGGGAAAACCTTGGCGAACCTGGATTAAAAACCCAAATCCTTTCAGAAAATAAAGTTTGTTTTACAAAATTGAAAGAAGTAAATAGAAATTAATAGAGCTGGTATATAGGTACAGAAAAGTTAAGAAGACCTTCAAATGTCTTTCAAAGCACGAAAGTACAAAGGTACAAAAGGTTGGACCGTTAAAATTCGGTCCCGAAAAACTCCAAAATGGGGTTGAAATTAAAGGGGCGCGTGCCAGACAATCTTCTGGTAGATTCGAAATAGTAAAAAAAAGAGTCCACGCAGAAAAATGGTTTAAAAAGCTATCACTAAACTGCGCACTAAATTCTGTATTTTTATATGTAACACACTACTTATCTTTTCAAGATGTCCTCCTCCTGTATTTTTTTCTCGTATTCTTTTTCTCCCAATTATCGTCCCGTCCTGACGATTCCTTTCCTTGCTCCTTTCTTCTACCTAAACTCACTTTTCAAAAATTCAAAAAAACTTGTTAAAAACTTGCTAAAAGAACTCAAAAGAATAAAAACTTGTTTTCAATTTTATTTTTCAATTTCTGATTTTTCTCGCTCAATATCTTCAAAAAAAAACCTCTCAATCGCTTGTCAGCTAGCCAAGAAGTGTCTCCCACTTCAAGCCTAGCTTCTTGCCTGGTCTCAACCCCGCTCTCATGCACGCATACATTCATACGCTCATCCAATCACTTTTGTGGATTCAGTATCTCGACATCAGCCACCGTTGGCGTGCTGAGCCATCGCTGTCGAATACCAACAAAAGTATACACACACATTCACAGAGTTCGACAAGTTGTTGGTGTCGTCCAAAACTTGCCGTTCTCTTGCCAATCACCAAGTTCGAAAGTTCGACAAGTGGTTGGTGTCATCCAACACTTGCCAAACTTGATGGGTGAGTCCAGACCACCTAAAACCCTATATCAAAACCATTTTGAGAAAACATCGAAATTAACTAAATTGAAAACAAGTTGAATCTGAGCATTTTCTCAGTTACTCTACTACGCGTGAAAAGTGAATCTAAGAAGACTAAAGATCAATTTACTATTTTTTCTGCATAACAAATTTTTTAAGGAAACCTATAGGAGGAGGACTGCACATAAGATGGTCTATCGTTGTGTGAGACGTGACAGGAGGGTGCGGATAGATGGACTCGCTGAAAATGCTGAAAACGCTGCAAGAAGAGGAGATATACGAGAATTGTACCAAATAGCCAAAGAAGTTGTCGGGAAAAAAAGTAACAGCAATCATCCTGTAATGGATGTGGATGGAACACTATTGGTATCAATTGAAGATCAGCTTCGCAGGTGGAAGGATCATTTTTGTGCCCTGTTAAATGATCCCGTTGAACAGAGTGCTGAAGTGCCCCAACTCAACGAGATGCGCAGATCCTGCAGGGGTATTGACATCGAACCCCCTTCAGAAGCGGAAATTGAAACATCGATTAATCTCCTCAAAAACAACAAAGCAGCGGGACTTGACGGAGTACCAGCGGAATTCCTGAAAGCTGATCCCGCCATAGCAGCTAGTATCTTGCATCCGCTTATACAAGCTGTTTGGGAAAACGAAACCTATCCCAGGGATTGGAAGGATGGAGTCATTGTTAAGTTGCCAAAAAAAGGTGATCTCAAGAACTGCAACAACTGGCGTGGTATAACCGTTTTGTCCGTTTTTCCAAAGCTAATGGCAACTCTAATCCTCGAACGGATAAAGGCTAGAATTGAGACTACACTCAAGAGGCATCAGGCTGGCTTCCGAAGCGGTCGGTCGTGCGTTGACCATATCAACACCTTACGCATTGTTCTTGAGCAGTCTGCAGAATTTCAAACACCGCTAAATCTCATGTTTGTAGATTTTGAGAAGGCCTTTGACCGAGTTAACCGAGAATGTATATGGAGATCACTTCTTGGTAGAGGAATTCCGTCAAAAATTGTTGCCATTATAAAGGAGTCCTACAACAATGCAAGGTGTTTTGTGTTGCATAATGGGCAGCTATCCGACTCTTTCGAGGTGCGTCAGGGTGTGAGACAAGGGGATGTTTTATCGCCAATTCTTTTTCTGCTGGCGATAGATGATGTGTTGACGGCCAGCGTCGGTACAACTGAGAGGCAGGGTATTCAATGGAGAACGTTTGAAAGGCTTAGCCATTTAGACTATGCCGACGATATATGTCTCATGGCAAATAACATCAGTGGGCTGAACGAGATGTGTCAAACTTTACGGGTGAAAGGAGAATCGTGCGGTCTTAAAATAAATAGCAAAAAGACAAAAATAATGCTAACAGGCCCCCCAACACAACATCGTATTATTCTGCATGACACGCCCGTTGAAGAGGTCGAAAAATTTAATTACCTCGGAAGTATTGTATCGGCAAAGGGCGGTACGGATCTGGACGTAAAAAGCAGAATAAATAAAGCTCGCGTTGCCTTTGGTGCTCTGTCCCAAATTTGGAAATCCAATCAAGTCTCCTTACGCACTAAACTGAGATTCTTCGAATCCAATGTGAAATCCGTGCTATTATATGCTTGTGAAACATGGAAAGTCTCGGCCACCATCTCGAGAAAATCGCAGGCTTTCGTGAACCGCTGTCTGCGTCACATCCTGAAAATTCGCTGGCCACAAACAATATCCAATCAGGAGTTGTGGCGTAGGACAGGTCAGAGGCGCATGGACATCGACATCAGAAAGCGCAAATGGCAATGGATTGGTCACACACTGAGGAAACCAAACGATGATATTGCGAAGCAGTCCTTTGAATGGAATCCTCAGGGGTCACGGCGGGTTGGAAGACCAAGAACAACATGGAAATCTACAGTGTTATCAGAAGCTAATTCCCAGAGAAAGACGTGGCCACAGTTAAGGTATCTAGCTGCTGATCGAGAAGGATGGAGACGTTTTGTTGACGCCCTATGCCCCGAGCGGGGTTACAGGACCTGATGATGATATAGGAGGAGGAAATCTTTTACACCGCGAACCCTAACCTGACACTGGTGGACCCTTTTGCAGATTTTGGGATGAGGGGATGAACACTTATCGTTCCAACCTTTTTGTACCTTGTTATAGATAATTTATGGTGGGCTAAACGCCATACTATCTACTTTACATTGTTTCAAATGATGATGTTTTCTCCTTCGCAATTATGAGCTCATTAGATCATGTATGATGTGTATTCTGTGTGATGTTGTGTAAAGTGAATTTTCGTGTGGTGTGTGTATGGTGTATTTTTATGTTGACGATTTTGTGTTGTTGTTTTTGTATGTGACTCTCCAGAGTCCTTCTGACTCGACATACTGATCAATGTTTCAGCTCATCCGCTGATTTGGGCTACCTGCTTTTGTCATTTGCTCAAAGCGATGTTACGTTCACACTGCTAAGAGCAAACAACGGAGTAATGGTGGGGTATGAGGAATGATACTGTATCGTTTAAAATAGCTTGGTAGATAACCCATATTTCTTTTTGTAATATGTAAAAGATAAAAATGGTTACTGTGGGTTATCCTTAGGAGATAAACATATGCTGTGGCGGACTTCTTAATTGATCTTTTTAAGGTATTCCATTCTGTAGGAAATAAATTTAATCTATCTCGTAAGATTTAGCCAGCGTTTGCAATGTAAGCGCAGAAAAAAATGTTTGTTACGACATCACATTACAAATCTTTAAATTTCTCGGCTTTCCTCTACTTTGATTTACATGTATTATACATATAAACCTTCCTCTTGAATCACTCAATTAATTTAAAAAAAACCGCATCAAAATGCGTATAGTAGTTTATAAAATCTAAGCATACATAGGGACATAGAGAAAGAGAAAGCGACTTTGTTTTATACTATGTAATGATAGTGATGACTGAGGGTACGACTTTTAAAGTAAACACAATCAATAGATTTAAAAAAACCGATAAAAAATCGGGAGCACAATGAGTAGGCGAAATGATACGATAGGAAGGATAGAACACGAATGGTGCACATCAACAATGTGAATTAAAATCAACTAACAAAAGTAACAGCAACAGCAGACGAACACCATATCAAATAGGGGTGTTGAAATGTGTACACTGCCTTAGGGAATGTCAATATTCTTTAATATTCCTTTTTCGCCAGTGATACTGGAGCCAGCTGCTGTGGTGGCAGAAGAAGCAATGGTTTTCCCTCTTGTTCTTTATTCCTCTAATCTTTTGACTTATTTAATTCATAAGTCACTTACTAACTTATGACTTAATGAGTTTTTAATTCACAAACTAGTAACTGTCAAATAAATACCTGCATCAGAGATAAGAAATTAATTAGATGGCAAACTTCACACACACATTGAAACTGCCTACAAGCTGATTTACCGAAAATCACCTCTACTACTTTGAGTACAGCTTCCACTCCACCTTTACTTTACACAAAATCTCACTACTACCACTTTGAGTACAGCAAATCTCACTACTACCACTTTGAGTACAGCTTCCACGTATTCACAGACAGAGGATGTGATTACAAAAACAACAATGTACACAAATGGTTGTTGCGGGCCAAGAGAAGTAAAGGTTTGCCATCTAATTAATTTCTTATCTCTGACTTGTAGTGCATTGGAATTTGTCGATAGAACTGCACGCGTTATTAAGTGACAAGTAAAAATTAACAACTTAAAGCGATTACGAAGTTTAATGGAGGATGATACTCTCATCCTCCACGAAAGTCAAGTTCCGTCTAAAACACTTAAATATTCCAAAATGGATCATTCCATTAATAATCAAAATTATTATCAACCACTCCAAACATTATGCGATGACCGCATGGAAAGTGAAAATAATGAACAAGGTGAAATAGTGAAACTAAAAGTATCCGTTCCCCCGATCATTGTCTTAAAAACAAAAAGTGAAGTTCTGAGAAATCTCATCGATAAACTAAAAATATCTGATTACTCTCTGAAAAACATTTCATTGGGACAAAAGGTAATGTGTTCAAGCATTGAATCCTATAATTTCATTGCTGAAGCACTTAAAAATGAGTCATGTGAATTTTACTCCCATGAAAAAAAAGCTAGTAGGCCATTTAAGGTGGTCCTCTCGGGTTTAGACCTCTATGACCACACAACATTAAAAAACGAACTAGTTTCACTCGGAATTAAATGTCTCGAAGTCAAACCCATCACAATTAAAACTAATTAAATTTTTGTACTCTACAAATACATAATTATCATTGAACGTGGCTCAATTAAAATGAAAGATCTTCGCTCAAACTATAAAATTGTGCTTAAAACTCTTGTGAGGTGGGATTATAAAAAACACCAGCCTAATAAAATAACACAGTGCTACAACTGTCAAATGTATGGTCATGGCGCCATGCATTGTCATGTAAGGAGCTTCTGTTCTTCTTGTTCAGGTCCTCACAAAACTTCTGAGTGTACTGAATTACCAACAGCAACTAAATGTGCAAACTGCAATGGTGCACACAAGTCTACCGACCCGTCCTGCGTTAGTCGAAAACAATACATTGAAATCCGACAAAAAATCTCTTCTAGAATGCATTTTAATAAAAGCAACAATAATAATAATCTCTCAAAACCGGTTTTAATAAATCAACCGAGAGCGAAGACCAATCACGTAAGATTTACCATGGAAGAATTTCCCCAACTGCCCCAAATATCTAACATGAGCCGAGCTCACCACCAAGAAGCTGCGTCGTCGGCGTCGCCGAGTGCAAGTTTACCCCACATAGTCAACACTCGCTCAGAGAAGCCGAAAGCAAATCACTTAAACTTATTTGATCAAAATAAAAATAGCTCTTTATTCTCTCTAGATGAAATTTCATGTCTTCTAAATGATGTTATGTCTAAGTTAAGCTCATGTCGTACTAAGGCTGAACAATTTAATGTGATCACCACTCTTGCAGTGAAGTACGTTTATTCAGTATGTTGAACACAAACCCAAAAGTTATTACTTGGAATGCTACAAGCATTCAAAATAAACAAATTGAATTTTTCGATTTTATGATTAACAACAAAATTGATATTGCTCTATTGACTGAGACTTGGCTAAAAAATGAAAAAAATTTTTCTAATCCTAATTATGTATGCTATAGGCTAGATAGACAACACTCAAAAGGAGGAGGAGTTGCAGTAGTGATTAACAAGGCTATTAGACATACAGTCATTCCAGCTGTTCGTCTTGAGGTAGCTGAAGCTATAGGTGTCGAGATTGATTTGCAGGACTCATCTAAAATAAGTATTTTCTCTTTTTATTTTCCAGGTGGAAATAGTAATAGTGAGAAAAAGATTAAATTTAAAAGAGACGTATTGAAATTGATTAGGACAAACTCAAGTTATTTGATAGGAGGTGACTTTAATTCAAGACATCAATTATGGGGATGTCTGAGAGCTAACTGTTGGGGTATATACTTCACGATATTGTCACCGTGAATAGATCGCTCTCATTATTATATCCTCTTGAACCAACATACGTTCCAAGTACATCCTCGAGTAATCCTTCGACTCTTGATATATTTCTAACGAATAATGCTGTACACTTCTCTCAACCTGTAACTATTAACGCTCTGAGTTCAAATCACCTGCCCGTTTGTACTGACCTACAGACTAATTTTTCTAGAAACAATTCACATACCCATTTTAACTTTTCCGCTGCAAATTGGGGGAGATATCGAACCTACATATCTGAAAATTTGTATGAAGGTAATTTATCATTAGATACGGTACAGTCATTCGAACAGATAGACGTGATTACCGACACATTTGAAAAAGCAATCAAGCGTGCCGCTGAGCTATCTATTCCAAAGACCCAATATGTCTTTCAAAACTCAAATCTCACTCCGCTGCCGGATAACATCTTGCACCTTATTCGTCTGCGAAATTCAGAGAGGAGAAAATGGATTCGGTATAGGTTGGACACATTTAAAACCAACCTTAAAATCCTAAACTTTCAAATCAAAAATGAAATCCTCATGTTTCGAAATCAAAAATGGAACAACCTGTTATCTGGTTTTGACAAAGGATCCAAACCGTTTTGGAAAGTAACAGAAATAATTAAAAAAAAGGCTCAAATATTCCTCCCCTTAAAGTGCAAAATAATGTATTTGTTACTCAGGAGGAAAAAGCAAATATCTTAGCTGAAACTTTCAGTCAAAAGCATACAGTTTCTGCACACTTAAGCGACATTCAAACTGAAAGCCTAGTTAAGGAAAAGCTTGAAACATGGAGTCCTTCTATTAACCAAACAGGCATTTTAATAAACAACAACCGTTTAGTGAAAGATTTAATCAAAGAATTGAAAATAACAAAATCTCCTGGCATGGACGGTATCAGTAACCGACTGTTAAAAGCTTTACCTACAAAAGCTATAACTTATCTAACTTTCCTGTTCAACGTGTGTATTAGACTCTGTTATTTTTCCGAAAAATGGAAAATAGCCAAAGTGGTTCCAATTGGTAAACCTGGCAAGCCAAGAGAGAACCCAAGTAGCTATAGACCTATTAGCTTACTAAGCACATTAAGTAAAATGTTCGAGAAAGTCATAAAGGATCGCTTATTAAATCATGTCGAGGAAGCTAATATTTACCCTATTGAGCAATTCGGTTTTAGAGCAGGTCACTCCACTAATCATCAAATACTTAGAATAAAGCAGTATGTTAAAAACAGCCTTAATGCAAGACAATCGTTTGATACAGTGTGGCACGACGGACTTGTTTACAAACTAATTCTGTTTAATTTTCCTGACTACCTTATCAAAATTGTTTGGAACTTCTTGAAAAACAGAAAATTTTTTGTTAACACTGGAACTGCGAAATCTTCCATGCATGATGTTTGTTACGGAGTTCCACAAGGTTCTGTGCTTGGACCCATCCTTTTCAATATTTTTATGTCAGACCTACCTCATTTTGAAAACAATACAGAACTGGCCATGTTTGCAGATGATACTGCTCTCTTTACCTCAAGTGTTCTTCCTCAGGAAGCGCTAAACAGTTTACAGTGTTCACTTGACACTCTTTTAAATTTCTTTACAAGGTGGAAAATAAAAGTAAATGCTAACAAATATCAAGCTATATGGTTTACTCGACGCAGAAAACAAAGTTTCCTTCCCCAAACCACACTTAAAATAAACTCCATTGACATCCAATGGTCTGAACATTGCAAATACCTTGGTGTCACATTCGATAAGAAACTTACTTTTGAAAAATATATATCCATCACAGTGCACAAAATAAATCTTTTAGTTAAAATACTATATCCGTTTATCAATAGAAGATCTAGACTAAGCATACATAATAAAATCTTAATTTTTAAAACTGTATTTCAACCGGTTCTAACGTATGGTGCTCCAGTATGGTTTGACTGTGCGGAGACACACATAAAAAAGCTTCAAGTAAGCCAAAACAAAATCCTTAAATTAATGCTTAATTTGCCATGGTTTTATTCAACTGCAAGGCTCCACGATAGAGCAAATATCAATCCAATTAAATTTGTTCTTTACAAGCTACAAGAAAAGTTTTTTGAAAGATGTTCTTATTCAGATAATGAACTTATACTTAACCTTTAACTTATGCGGTTTTCGTATACTTGGGTTTTTGTGCAATTTTAGTTTTAAAGTGTTACATAAGGGTTTTTTATTTGTAGTGTTTTCCCTTGAATATAATATTCTCTATTGCTTTGTTTGAAATCTTGTCATAAATTTACTAAAGGTATTATAGATGTAAAGAATAAGGTTCTATAACTCTAAAACTGTGTATCTAATTAAAATTAAAGATGTACAGCCTTATTCATAATAAAAAGATAATACACTGATGATCGGCTGACTAGATACACACTGATTATCTTTTTAATCAGCTTCCTATTCATAATAATAATACCGTTGATTATCTTTATTTGCCATATTATCAGGCTGATTATCTATTATGAATAAGAATTTCTGTTTTATCATCTGATTATCTTTAAAATGCGATTATGAATAAGGCTGGTAAACTTTAAACTGCAAATAAGTGAAACTTGAAAAAAATCTCTGACCTGCATCGAGATCTGAACCCTAATCCGATTCGATTACCCGATCCAAAAAATAAAAATGATACTTTTTGAACACAGCCATTGCGAAAAAAAAAATTATGCCGTTTTCGTTTGGTAAAACTAGAGTACCCTTTTTTTAGAGTACCCTGATTTTTGACAACTCAAACGAACATGAAATCAGAGTACTCCGTTTTTGTCAATGTATGTATATGACATATAGTTTGCTTTCAATGCAATTGACTACCTTCAGAAACATATCTCTGCGTATTTCATTAGCAATTAAGAACATTTTTTGTATGGAGTAAAAACTGACAAAAAGAACTTATATCTAAAAAAGATACGTAATAAACTTCATAAATGTCCAGATTGATTTTATACAAAGGTAATTTTAAGCAATAAGAAATTTTTTTGAGCACGGATAACAAGAAAAACAGCATGGACAAGCTATGCAAACCAAAACCGATAGGTTTGTGAACGCCCGCGTTGATACCGTTACTACAAACCGTAGATTATGTGTATACAGTGTTCATTAAGTACGAAAACTAATTTGGGATCCATTTTAAACTTTAATTTAATTTTATTTACAATAAAATAAGCTCGCCCGTTGAACGCAAAATTCGAAATGAAATGACAAACGAGAAATGTCATTTATGTTGGTGTGAGTTTACTCTGAGCGTAATTTCAGATTACCCTGAGAGCAGCCAAACGAACACAAAGTCACTCTGACAGCAAAAAGAGTACCCTTAGGGTACTCTTTTTTCCCAAACGAAAACGGCATTAATGTGACATTTGTTTGTTTACCTCGAAAGTAAAAAGTTGAAACGCGGCAAATAAATTGAGAATCGAGAATTAAATTGAGAAAAATAGAAATGGAAAATAAAAGGCATGTATTTATATTCTTCTGAATGCAAATTTTTAATGTTTTTTATCCTTAGACCAAGTGCCAAGGGTACCAACATTTAAAGTAAAATTGAAAGTGAACTTGCTAAAAGAATATAGCCAAAAAATCGTTTTATTGTGAAGTGAATATAAGTGAATATAGAAAATTCACAATAAAACGCGGCTATATATATATTTCTTATTATTATTTGGTATGGGGTTTGGGTTAAGTGGGGACTATTGCTCGCGTTAAATCTATTCGTGTAAAAAGAGGAAGTAAAATCCCGGTATTTTTTTGTATTGCGAGTATTGAAGTTAGTTTCGGATTCGTTATTTTTTTTAATTTCTTAAATTGTATTATTTTCATTTTGTTGTTGGATTGCATGCACTAAAAACTTAAAGTTTGAAATTTGAATACGTAGAAAGTGCTATAAGCACATTTAGAACACAAGGAACATAAAAGTTAAACGCTTTACACCTATTGCCTAGATCACTAATATAAACATATACATATAATAAAGTCCATTGAAAAACGATTGAACTAAACGCAAGAACTAAGCACAATTACGACATAAATTTCATTATTAAGTATGAATAAGAAAGTATTCAAATATATGAATTCAAAAAGTAAAAAGGAAGATGTGTTTTAACTGAATCAGTTAGTATGGGATGAGGAGTCTTAAGAGGAAAGGATGATCACTTAGGTAAGAGATGATGCCAGTTAAGGGTCACCGAGGTGAGTAAGGTGACAAGGTAGGGAGGGCAGAGGCAACTTCTCGTGTGCTAAAAACACCTCGACAGCACGAAAGTCTGGCATGATTTTTGTCAGCGGGTTTAAGGGGTCAAGTCCCACGTCCAACGGCGAGCAGGAGCCGGACCAGCATGCCAGCACGACCGCGATGAAACCAACAGCCCGTTACAAAATGGCGCCCTTGAACGTAGAGCCCCTATCATTGACAGCTACTTTTTTTTTTGAGCCGTTTCATTTGTTTTAGTTTACTTTTCTAGTTTTATTAGTTTCTTTTTCTCTCTTCATTTTAAATTTTTTTTTCTTTTTCTTTTAAATTTTCATTTCTGTTTTAATTTGATTTAAACAATGGCTTCCTCGCCTTTATAAGTCCCGGTGACTAAAGGTAATGTATTCGGTATCGCGTTGCGATAAAGAAAAGGAACCTGAAATTGTTTGAACTTCGAAATAGGTGGTGAAAGTACCGAGTCGTGAGCTATTTGTTAAACAAGTAGTCCAATGTCCGGTACTATCTGCATACAACTACGAAAATTAATGAAGTGGAGACTCGACAATGCTAAGAGATGTTGTTTCGAAGTCCTGCTTTAATCTTGAGTCCTTCTTCTAGAGTCTTTGCGACTAAGCATTTGGTGGCATATGTCCTAGATAAAAATTTTTAATTAGTCAGTTTAATACACGGCCCTATCGTGGTAACCGTCGGAGCGGAGTTTTCTCCGCAACGCATCTTTTTTCGGAGATCCAATTTTGCTTCGAAGTAGTTGTCGTCGTAAGAAATTTTTCACAAATGCGGCAATAAAAGTGTGTGTCGAAATCAACTATCGAACAAAAAATCACCTGGGTACGATCTAATAACTGCTCAGGTTATGAAAGAAATGCCATCAAAAGCCTTCATAAAACTCCAATTCATAATAAATGCATGCCTAAAGACCCAATATGTCCCACATCATTGGAAAATTGCTGAAGTAATTGTTATACCAAAGCAAGGTAAGCCACCAACAGAAGTGACGTCTTACAGACCAATATCGCTTATACCAATAATGGCAAAAGTCTTTGAAAAATTGCTACTGAAAAGACTGAGCAAGGTCATAGAAGAAAGAAATCTTATCCCAAATCATCAGTTTGGATTTAGAAATAAACATTCCACGATAGACCAAGTTCATAGAATAACGGATACAGTTGAAAAAGCATTAGAAGAAAAACAAGTATGTTCGGCTATATTTTTAGATGTTGCTCAAGCATTCGACAAGGTATGGCATGAGGGGCTAGCGTACAAACTGCAAAGGGACCTACCCAGGCAGTACTACGAAATACTAAAATCTTATATCTCAAACCGGCTCTTCAGAGTACGGTATGATCAAGAATATTCAAAGCTATGTAATATACAAGCCGGTGTTCCACAAGGAAGCGTCCTAGGACCTACCCTGTATTTGCTATATACAAGGGATATTCCAGTGGATAACAACACCATTATGGCTACTTTTGCGGATGATACCGCAATTTTGGCATCCAGTAAGTGCGTCGTCAAGGCTGCTGAGAAATTGCAAAATGCCGTCGACACCGTTAGTGATTGGACCAAAAAATGGCGTATCAAGCTCAATGAAGCTAAATCTGCACATATAAACTTTACAAATAAAAAGTTAAGCTACGTTCAAATATTCATCAACAATCAAGCTGTACCCTACGCCAATACGGCCAAATACCTTGGGATGAATTTGGATGCAAAGCTAAAATGGAAAGAGCATATCAAAAAGAAAAGGGAAGAGCTCAACTTGAAATATAGAAAAATGTACTGGTTACTCGGTAGAAATTCGGACTTATCTGTCAAAAATAAAATAATGCTTTATAAACAAGTACTTAGACCTGTTTGGACCTATGCAATCCAATTATGGGGCTGTTCAAAGAAAACAAATACTGAAATCATCCAAAAGTTCCAAAACAAAGTCCTTCGTGGAATAGTAAATGCACCATGGTATATAAGAAATAGCGATTTACATCGTGACCTACAAATAGAAACGGTTACAGAGGTTGTAAGAAAACATGCTGTATCACACAATCAGCGACTGCATAGTCATATCAACTCTGAAATGGAGTCCGTATTAAATACGAGAGGCAATGTTCGGAGATTAAGAAGAACCAAGCCACACGAGCTAATGGCCTAAAAGTCATGGGAAGCATTAAAAGTTTAAGCTTCCCTTAAAGAGATAATATTATTGAGAAAGAAAAATCTGTTGTCGATCGTTATAGATTGGTTCTGATTATGAGGAGTTTTTAGTGGGTAAGAATCCCACACTACTTGGTATCGAATACTACTAAGTGTCTTTTGAAGATTTACTCCTGACAAAAAAAAAAAAATGCGGCAATGCATTGCATTCCCAAAACTAAAATCTCCGCAACAAAAACTTGTCGGAGAACGTCGGATCGTCCGATCGGAGAACTACCACGAAGCAAAATGTCTCCGATCGGAGAGAATTCCGCTCCGACGGACGGTTACCACGATAGGGCCGACAGCCAGTTAATGTTTTATTATACCCTTTTTTTGTTTTTGGCTCGCAGGTCAAAGACGTCTCCCCTGCCATTAAAATTGGTCTTTCCTCAAGACACTTATCCTCATCCCTTGATATTCATGAACAGTTTTTTATTAATATTTTGAAATTTATTTGATTATGCAGCATACTTACAGGAACTGTGAGTTTTTGGTTTGGTTTTACATATATTCTTTTATAAGTGTTTTTAGAACGTCGTTTTCTTTTCAAAAGGCAGAAGTGTAGGTAGTTTAGGCCAGTACATTGGCATTTTTACTTTAAGGATTCTTTTTATTTTATTTAAGTCTAAGCTAATAATATAATATATTTTAGAGAGACTTTATTTTTTCTTCTTTTTAGTTCAATCTTTCTCATCCTTTTTTTTTTTTTTTTTTTTTTTTTTTTTTTTTTTTTTTTTTTTTTTTTTTTTTAATAATTAGCGCGAACAAGGGGTTATGACTACCCTTATAATGTTATAAAACTCAGTGCGAGAATTTAGGAAGTGGGTTTAATAGGAGACACTGATGCACGTTGCATTTTAAATCTTTGTGAATCGTACTGCAGAGGAAACACAGAGCCAGGTAAAGCATTCCACATACGGGTGGTGCGACTAAAATAAGAATCTCTATACTAGATTGTACGCCCGAAGTTGGGCTGATGAGCATTCCTAGCGAGGCGGGTGTTGCGGCTAAATTGTTTCAAGGGAGGAATGCAGCTGGCTATTTCACTAGAGCACTTTTTAGAGAAAAAGCGATAAAAGAGAGTGAGACAGATAACGTTTCGTTATAGATATCGCCGGAAGTACAAACATAGAGACGAGTATCTGAGGATAGAGTTAGAGACCCAGTTTAAGGGATTCTTTTTTTTTTGGTGAAGAGAAAAAAAAAGGGACGAAAACCAAAGACACAGAGGGTTGAGCCATATATGTGGATATATTTTATAAGTGCATATATGTATGTAGAGTCCCGATAGGTGAGTGTGGCTAGAAATTCATACAAAAAATTAGGAAATAAAGAATATCCATTTTTGATAGGTCTATCATCTAATAGACGAATGCATATATATATAAATATATTTATATGAATATATGAAACGGCGAGTGGGAAAGTCACCCATGTGGCTTAAGCCTTTATCCAGGAGATACTCGGTGGATTTTTTTTTTTCTCCATACTAAGGAAGGCGAACAGGGGTTCTTAGCGGAAGAAGAAAAGCAGGCAGCCGACTGGAGCAAGCAGGGTGTTCTCGGTTAAAAATCAAAAGAAGAAACCAAGTGCACATAAACTTACCAAAAAACTTAGAAGAAAAAAAAAAAAAAAGGAAAAGAAAAAGTGTTAAGGAAAGAAAGTGAATTTCAAAAAAAAAAAAAAAAAAAAAAAAAAAAAGAATATAGATAGAAAGTGAATTTTGTTAAGCGTGGATAAAGATAAAATTGTTCTTATATAGATATATACATGGATATCTTTGGATGTACCATTGCTCTATGTACATATCTAAGCTATGACGATCTAATGATACTATATATATATATACATTGGTGAAGTGGGTATTTAAAGAAGGTAAATCCGGGAACTCCATAAAAGTAGAGGAGTTGAGAAATTCCGTCGCTTCAAAACGTGCTGCCGGCAGGACTACGAGGGACGATAAAAACCGTAAGTCATCAAACCTTTACATTTCACATTTTTTTGATTTTATGATACATGTGCATATATATTACACGAAATCTTTAGATCGTAAATACAATCGCTTTTACCGATTTAAATAATCTTTTTTTTTTTGATAAAAAGGCAAAAGTTTTTTTTTATTTTTGAATTCACATCCAAAAGCCTTTGAAATAAATTAAAGAAAATAGTATATACCTATTTATTTCCTTTTATTTTGAATCCAGTTTTCAAAAATAATTCTTTTGAGCGAACTCTTATTTTGTTGAATAGCCATGGGTTACTAATGTTGTAGTTGGGTGTGTGGAGATTCGAATTGGGCCGACGATGGGAAGATGACGGAAGATGACTTCGACATGACGAACGTATAAGACAATACTTACTTTACCACGGACTAATACAGTGAACTGAAAGTGGCTGGAGATCGCGACCAAGGGGCTATCACCATAACATTGCCAAGGTGATAGCATAGGTTGTGTGTTATGACACAAGGGCGGGATGGCAGCGATTTTTACCAACACCATCAGGTAAGGCTCTTGGTAATTGGTCGAACCATCACATGAGGGAGACACAGGGTTGTAGTTGAGATAGTAGGTCGCGGTAGTTTTAGGTTTAGTTTTAGTAGGGATTAATAGTTTAAACATATACACTTGTGTTTAGAAATGTATATGCATACATACATATATACACTTATATGCATAAAAATGTATATAAATCTGAGTGTAGTGATTAGGATAGTAATAGGAAATAGGTTTAGATTAGTAATAGGAAGCAGCGACTTCCTAAGAACTACAACTCATCCCTTTCTCTCGTGTGGTGGCATAGTTACCTGAACTTGTATACAATCCTCTTCCAATTACCATCCTACTCCAATCCTCAACCTGATCCTATCCTGATCCTTATAAGGCATGATGAAAATTTTTTTTGTTTGTTAGAGTTAAAGGAGATTGGAACAGGGCAAGAACCACCCCATTCCCACGAGCTTAGCCGAGCGACCACAAGCATGCCACTGCCCTGTTTCCATCCCGATTTCTGACCAAGTAGACTCACAACAATGGCGCCCAACGCATACGAACGGCTCAGAAGTAATTGAGACTCCAAGGAGATGATTTTGTTTATCAAGGTCATCCCCTTGGACTCACAATTATTTCAAATTCCAATTTTTTTCATTTTTTCACATTTTTTTTTATCCTTTCCAACTATACAAGTTTGGGTATCGTAGATGCTCTTCAGGATTGATATCTCATGGTCAGCTATCCCATCTAACAGGTCCAGAACCAGTAGATGTAGTGAGGTAGACCTATGGGGTGTTAAAACTGAAGAGCGGGTTAGGAGGATGATGGAACATACTTCACACTAGCCACTCTGTTAAGCGCAGCTAGACAGGTGTTGTGGTGGAAGTCTGGACCATCGGAATCCTGATCGTGTGGAGAGTCTTGTCTACTCTCCAGCTAGCCGATCCTTAGGATTTATACTCCAGAGGATGAGAAGTGGCGGGGAGGAAGATAGGATTCGAAGCATTCGTCAATTCCTAAGAGCACCAGTCGCTTTCAGTACTTGACCAGACTATACTAGACGATACTATACAACACTATACTTAATTACACTTAAGACAAAACACGACAACTTACTTCCGATTCCGAAAATCGTTTGGAAAACCTAAAAGATTTTCACACACCTAACACTTAATAGATAACAAACAAACAAACAACAAAAAAACAGGAAAAAAAGATACATTTGAGTTTTCAACTTATTCTTAAAGTGAATTTTTCGTTCTTGAATTTTATTTTTTTTGGTCATATTTTGAATTTTACATTGAATTACAGTTTTGAATTCTACTACGTATTTCAAATTATATTTTGAACTTTTTTTTTGAATTTTATTTTGAATCTGTTTTTGAATTTTATTTTTTTTGAACATTTATTTTGAATTTTTATATCTTATTTTTGAATTTTGGTTTTGGATTTTCATTTTGAATTTTAAATTTTTGAATTTGAACATATAACAAAGAAACAAAAAATGAGTAACCAAAATACCGGAGCAATTCCGAAGAGCACCCTGCCAAACCAGTCGAAAGGTGGGGGGAGAAAAGTCACCCGTTTGGCCTCCAGAATGGCCCAAAACCAAGAAGGGGACCAAAGGGATCAAGCCTACTTTGAGATGGTAGAACAGGAGGGGGATAGAAACCCGTTTGAGGAGAACAATAGTAGTTTAGGGGCCACTTTTCATGGCTTTCCTTCCCAAGCTGAGGGTATGCTAGGAGGTGAAACGCAAGGGAGTGAGGAAAATGAAGATAGGGCAAGTTTGATCAGGCAAACGGAGGAACTTAATAGAGACTGTCTGAATATCTCTACTCCAGAACAAGTAGAACCAACAAATGAAGGCTCAAGGAGTCAGGAAAGCGATAAACTCTTGAAAATGATCGAGGCCATCGTTACGCAGTCACTTAATGAGACTCATGCTAAAACTATGCAGGTCCTGGCAGACCAGCTGCGTAGCATGAATACCATGCAAAACACTGTGGAATTGGTATCAGGAAACATGAGCGGGTTTAACGAGAGATTAAAAGTCTTGGAGAAATCCACATTGTCGCTGTACGCGAGACAGGAGAACTTGGAAAAATCGTTCAAAAACGATTCGGTACAAGAACCACAGTCTCTCCCTGCATTACAAACAGGTAATATGTTACCAGTTCAAAACGAAACCAAAAAAAGAGAGGATTTCCACAAGTGGGGGGTGAAGTTCGATGGGACCCCTAAGAGTATGACGGTGGAGAGTTTCATCTTTCGGGTCGAGACTCTTCAAAAAAAGAAGGGAGTGTCAAATGAGCAGGTATTTGCCAATTTTCACCACTTGGTGACCGGCACAGCCGAAAAATGGTACTGGCAATACCTGGAAGAGAACCAGAACGACGAGCTACTCAACTACTTTGACCTGAAGACAGAACTTTTACGACAATTCCGCAACAGCAAGACTGACCACGAGATACTACGGACGATAATGGACAGACGACAACTACCCCACGAGACATTTGACGAATTCTATGAAGAAGTTCGAGGATTGACATTACAGATGAAAAACAGACCGAACGAGAAGGACTTGACAAATCTCGTGAGACAAAACATTAAAGACAGAGTAGCGTCGTTGATTTTTGGCTGCTCAATAACCAATATCAAAGACCTAAGGGAAGAGTGTAGAAGGGCAGAGAAGCATCTAGCAGCCAGAGACTTCAAGACAAGAAAGCCCGTTAGCGAGATACGTCAGAGGGAAGACAGTGATAACATAGATCTATTAGATTCAGATGGCGAAAGTGATGTGCAGATTGCGGCAGTCCAACACAACCGTACTGACAGACAACAGACAAACTTAAAGACAGACAATAGACAAACTACATTTAGAAACAATGACAGAGACAAAAGGACAGAACTTACAAAGGACAATGCATTCAACGCGGCAACATGTCCATCATCGTTCCACGCTCTGACGTGTTTTCACTGCGGCAAAGGCAACGTGTCCTTCCAGTGTGGTTCGTGTCAGGGAAACCTGAACGTCGGCAGTACACCCGGGAACATACCGCCGACAAGGACGACGAACCCGGAAAACCTGGAAAAATCAAAATATTAAAACGAGAATGTTTCTGAGTAAATTAAAAATAAAACAAACCATTTTTATAGTGGAAAATATTAATTAAAAAACCACTTCTATTCAATTTTATTTGACTACAATAAATCAACTTTCCCTTAGTCTTTCCCCTTATGAAACTTAATCTTTCCTTCGCGCTGTTTGAAGTATAACTCACTCTCTTTCGATCAAAACTCATGTATTTATAGAAAAACTTTCGATAGGAATACTTTTCGTTCTTTTCATTCTCGTTCTTTTCAATCATCGAACACGAGAGTTGCCAGCTCTCGTCGTTCGATACAGTCCCGGCGAAAACCTACGGTTTTCCATCGTTAATATTCGATAATCATATATTTACTCTTGCGTTGGAAGGATGCAGATCTTCTGTACCGGCCTTGTCAGCTGATTGGTTGCCGTAGTCACTACCACATTCCTAACAAGTCCGTCTTTACTCCGAATCAGCTTCGAGATGCGCCCCAACGCCCACGCAGATGGTGGGAAGTTCTCGCTCTTCATTGTGCACAGCTGTCCTTCCTGCAATCCATATTTTTCTTTCCGCCATTTCTTTCTTTCGAATAGAGTAGTCAAATACTCTTCTTTCCATCTAACCCAAAAATGGGCAAGCATAGTCTTTCGCTCTTTCCACAATCTTACTCCATTTGAGTTTGGCAAATCGCCAGTGGTGAATGGTAAAGGTAATACCAATGGTTCACCGACTAAAATGTCCCGGCGTTAACGCCTGTAGATCATTTGGATCGTCGCTGATAGGGTTTAGCGGCCGAGAATTCAGAATCGCCTCTACCCCTGTAAGTAAGGTTAACAATTGCTCATACGTCAAAATCTTCGCGCCAATCACTCTCGTCAAGTAGAACTTCATTGATTTGACCGCTGCTTCGTATATGCCACCCTGATGTGGCGCTGCAGGAGTCATAAACTTCCATTCCGTCCCTTTTCTTCCTAAGAAGTCAAGGGTTTCTTTCCCATGCCAAGTCTTTCTCGCTCTTTCCAGTTCTTTCGCGGCTCCGACAAAGGCCGTGCCGTTGTCACTGTAAATTCTCTCGCATCTGCCCCTGCGAGCTATGAATCGTTCATAGCAGGCAATGAACGCTACCGAAGTAAGATTGGATACTACATCAATGTGCACTGCTCTTGTCTTAAGGCAAACGAAGACTGCGACCCGGCACTTCTGCCTTATGATTTGTTGACCAGCTCTGTCTATCATCTTTATCTCGAACGGCCCTGCGTAATCTACTCCTGAGTGTAGAAACGCCTCTCCTGGGGTTACTCTTTCCTCTGGTAGATCAGCCATCAATTGTGTTTCGAAACGATGATTGTATCGCACACATACCAGACATTTATGCAGAAACACTCTCAATTCATTTCTAAGTCTCGGAATCCAATATCTTTCCCGTATGTGCTGCATCATAATCTGAACAGCCCCGTGCTTTCTTACTCTGTGAGCACTATCCATGATCAACCATGCTAACCGTGAACCTCTAGGTACGATTGCTGGGTGTCGTCTTTCATATTTCATCTTTGCTCTTTCCAGTCGTCCTCCAACCCTTAATATACTCTTATCATCTAGTATGGGCTTCAAGGATTCAATGTTGCTTTTCTCTGGTAAGCACCCGTCTTTCTTTAAATGTGCCATGTCTTTCCCATAATGTCTTTCCTGTTCTTTCGATAACATGTAATCAATTGCCTGACTCTTCTCAACAGATGTCAGCTGAATACATATTCTTTCCTTTCTTTCCATCAGACGCTTATAGCGTTAATGCCTCTTTCCATATTTTCTTTCCTCTTCCTTTCGTCGCTTCATATTCGTTTTTTGTGAATTGACAAAACGAAATATAAATCCTATTACGAGTATATTGATTGCTTTTTCGCGCTTGTTAGCATATTCAATCACTGAAACACTCTTTCCATCTTTAGTACGTATCGATAATGGTTCTGTGTATGTCATTACCGCGAGCACTCTCATCTCATCCCTCCCCCCATCTGCAACATTTGGCACAAAATGTTCAGATTTCCATCTTGATCGCGGTTGCTGTAACCAATCTGGCCCGCCCAGCCAAAATTTGTTGTCTACTAATGCTGAAGGTTTGATACCTCTGCTTAACCGATCAGCAGGATTGTCTTTCGTACTCACATGCCTCCATTTTCTTACCTCCGTATTTGTCTGGATGGACGAAACCCTATTTGCTACAAAAGTTTTGAGACTGCAAGGAAACTAGTTAATCCAATGCAGTGTGACTAACGAATCTGTCCATAAGTTATATTCGACGTCTTTCCATTCCATCGTATTGATCACACTGAGGATTAATCTTTCCAAAAGCTCCGCTGTGGATAATTCCAACCTCGGAATCGTTACTGTTTTCAACGGCGCTACTCTCGTTTTTGCTACGAGAATATTCGTTGCTATCTTTCCATTCGGACATTCCGTCCTGACATAAATAACCGCCCCGTATGCTTTCTCCGAAGCATCGGAGAAACCATGCAATTCTTTCCGAACGACCGGTGATGTGCCCAACCATCGATCGATTCTAATCTTCTCCAGAAATATTATGTCTTTCCAAAAGTCTTTCCATCTTTTTTGTAACTCTCCCGAAAATTCTTCGTCCCAATCGACATTTAACCGCCATATATCTTGAATAATGATCTTTCTAGTTATTATCGCCGGTGCTATGAATCCATTTGGGTCGTACAGTTGCGCAATACAACCGACAACTTTCCTCTTGGTCATTTGCTCTATCGCTGGTGGCTTCACTAGGAATGTGAATTGATCCTTCTCCAGAAGCCATTTTAGCCCCAGAATAGAAGTCTTATCGTCATCCTGAAATACTACCGATGACTTTTCCTCGTAATTCATGCTTTTCATCAGAAGTCTGGAATTTGACTTCCACTTTCTCAAATCAAAACCTGCACCTTTAAGCACAAGGTCGATCTCTGCCGACAGCGCTATTGCTTCTTCTTCGGAATCCGCACCTGTCGTACAGTCATCCATGTAGAAGTCTTCCATGATTGCCTTTGCGGCTCTCGGAAATTTCCTCTCTTCGTCTTTCGCACACTGCATAAGCGCTCTTACAGCATTGAAAGCTGAAGAAGTCATTCCATAGTTAACGACAGTTAACCAGTATTCTTTCAATCTTTCCTGTGGGTCCTCTCTCCAAAATATCCTTTGCAGGTCCCATTGCTCTCTTGCCACCTTAATCATTCTAAACATCATCTTTATGTCTGCGTTTATCGCAATTAGACGCAAAACCAATTTCGTCTAAAGACCAGAATCGCTTGAGCAATTCATGCAGTTGATTGTTATCTATACAAGCTACCAAGGCTTGTTGTTCATCTTCTTTGGCTTTTAGTCTTTCCTGCTCACCGAGAACAATCTTTCCGAAAGTCGTGTCCATACATAGGACCCCACATCGAGGCCGTCCTTCCACTGAAACCACCACCTCCGCCAGGAATTTGCACCCAAGTCGTAACTCGATGCGACCCTCTTTCCAATATTGCGGATCGGCCAGCAACGACTCCTCAAATATGTCTTTCTCTATATCGATCGCATTGTGGCTTAGTTGCCATTGGCTTGCCTTTGGCAGCACCCAAAAGACTTGCTCTATTAAATCTGAATCTTTCGTGTCGAACCAAGGAAAATTCTTGAGAACGACCTGATGCTTAATATGGAAGGGCTCTCCTTCTATACCAATAATCTTTCGTGTCACCTGCATTGGTGCAAGCAACAGTCTTTCCCATAGCTGATAAGAAATCAAATTCGACTGAGCTCCAGTGTCCAAGTGCGCCCTGACCGGTCCAAATTTCTTTCCCTCAATTTCTATTCTTAGCTGCGCCGTTGGCGTCAAAACTAAACCTTTTCTTTCCCTATCAATAAAATAATTTGAATAAGTCATTGAAAATTCCTTATTATTATTTCTTTTAAAGTTATCCCATGAGGCGGCACTGCCTTCATTGGATAAGAAATCGCGTCTTTCCCTTTGAGTCTCTCCTGCTGTCTTTCCTTCTGTCTCTCCGTCTTTCTCTGTTGAAATGCGGGCTCGTTTCAACGGCGGCATTCCTAGTCATTCTCTTTTGTTTTGATTCTCTCGATGTATTCTTTCTCTTTCCACCTTCCTGGACCCGGAACACAGTCGCCTCCGCCTTTTGTAGTTCCTTCATTGGGCATAAAATACTATTATGCATCTGCCTTCAAGGGCATCTGGTGCACGGTTCCTGGTAGCAGTTCTTTCGTCGTATGTCCCAATGTCAAACAAATGGGGCAGAGACTCTTCTACTTGACCACTCGATCTCGCGCTGCCAGGTTGAGGACTTGGAACTCCGGACAGTTCCAGATGGAGTGTTCCATGGAGCGGCATACATTGCATGGCATTCTCTTCATTTCTCTACTCAAATAAATAATCTAAATAAAATTCATTTGAAAGCAACCAGGTGTTAATTAACCACTCGATCATATGAAGATGAAATATTTTGGTTTTACGTGAAAAGCCAAACTCCATCACTGATATTTCCTCATTCGTGGTTCTGCTAGTAAAGGCAAACACAGAAGCGAAACAGCAGCGGTTCATATACTATGATTTATGGGAAATAGTTCCTCCCCATGAAGCTACCTGTTTTATGCTCCTAACTTCAATCTCGAACAGCAGCAGCATTGCTACTGCACACGAAAATCGACAAATACTTTTTTTTTTTTAACAAGGCCAAACATCAGCGGATAGTTTATGTCGGAAAACTTGATTTGTGCGGTTGTCAATTGATTGCATTATATGTATTTGTATAGATTGTAGATTTATCTGCATTTTTGTCAATACAAATTGATTCCTCTTTCTTCAATCCTCTATATTCTTTCCTCTTTCTTTTTTTTATTTTAATCTTTCCAACTCGAGTTTATATTGTTTTCTTTCCCTGCTAGCTTTCTTACCAAAACTACACTTTTTATTCTTTCCAAATTTACGTCTTTCCAATTTAATTTATGTTTTCTTTCTGCTGGCTTTCTCATCAAACTACAATTTATTCTTTCCAAATCTTCAAATCTTTCCAAGTCTTCAAATCTTTCCAAATATTCAAATCTTTCCAAATCTGCAAATCTTTCCAAATATTGTTATATAATTTGTCTTTATATCAACACTACTTCTACTACTAGCGATCGCTACTAATTTTATATCTACTCTACAACTTTTTTTCAAACTACAAAATTTTTTTTTTCTTTTAAATCTTTCACTTGAAAAAAAAACACTTCTGATTTCTGATGCTTACTGGCACACGACAAACCAATGAATAATTGAATGCCGCTCACAGCAGCAACAACCAACAGAAGCAACAGGCAATGGCATTTGGCATGCATATTTCTTTTGCACCCCTTTTCGCATGTATAAACCTATGTAATCGCATATTTGCTTGCTCTCATTAAAATATTGCAGAGAGTAAGCAAAAGAAAAGAATCGAACAAAAAAGAAGCGTTACCTGAGGATGAGTGTGTTGTTATTTTCTTGTTTCGTTGCCACGCAAATTGCAATATTCATTCTGGTCTCTCCTCAATTGTCTTTCGTCTTGTGTATCTATATGTGATGTGTGTGTACCCTCTATTATTATAAAAAATGCTGAAATGAAAATTCTTTCGTCGCGAGTCGCGACCACAGCTGCGCTGTGTTAAACTTTTTGTATGTCTTTCCGTGTGTCTTTCGTTTGTTATTTTTTGTTGCGTACATTCAGACCGTGTGTACGCACGTGCCTTATGTAGCATTGTTTTTATGAGTAGCGGACTGTACTTTCTTTCCTTCTATCGCTTTTGTATTTTATTATTTCATTTTGTACTTACATATTCTCTGAAACTTTCCGATTTTGCGTTCTTATTTGTAACTTCTTTCCTTATGTATATGCACTGGATAGATCTCCGGCTCGTTATGGACCAATGTTTCTGAGTAAATTAAAAATAAAACAAACCATTTTTATAGTGGAAAATATTAATTAAAAAACCACTTCTATTCAATTTTATTTGACTACAATAAATCAACTTTCCCTTAGTCTTTCCCCTTATGAAACTTAGTCTTTCCTTCGCGCTGTTTGAAGTATAACTCACTCTCTTTCGATCAAAACTCATGTATTTATAGAAAAACTTTCGATAGGAATACTTTTCGTTCTTTTCATTCTCGTTCTTTTCAATCATCGAACACGAGAGTTGCCAGCTCTCGTCGTTCGATACAGTCCCGGCGAAAACCTACGGTTTTCCATCGTTAATATTCGATAATCATATATTTACTCTTGCGTTGGAAGGATGCAGATCTTCTGTACCGGCCTTGTCAGCTGATTGGTTGCCGTAGTCACTACCACATTCCTAACAAGTCCGTCTTTACTCCGAATCAGCTTCGAGATGCGCCCCAACGCCCACGCAGATGGTGGGAAGTTCTCGCTCTTCATTGTGCACAGCTGTCCTTCCTGCAATCCATATTTTTCTTTCCGCCATTTCTTTCTTTCGAATAGAGTAGTCAAATACTCTTCTTTCCATCTAACCCAAAAATGGGCAAGCATAGTCTTTCGCTCTTTCCACAATCTTACTCCATTTGAGTTTGGCAAATCGCCAGTGGTGAATGGTAAAGGTAATACCAATGGTTCACCGACTAAAATGTCCCGGCGTTAACGCCTGTAGATCATTTGGATCGTCGCTGATAGGGTTTAGCGGCCGAGAATTCAGAATCGCCTCTACCCCTGTAAGTAAGGTTAACAATTGCTCATACGTCAAAATCTTCGCGCCAATCACTCTCGTCAAGTAGAACTTCATTGATTTGACCGCTGCTTCGTATATGCCACCCTGATGTGGCGCTGCAGGAGTCATAAACTTCCATTCCGTCCCTTTTCTTCCTAAGAAGTCAAGGGTTTCTTTCCCATGCCAAGTCTTTCTCGCTCTTTCCAGTTCTTTCGCGGCTCCGACAAAGGCCGTGCCGTTGTCACTGTAAATTCTCTCGCATCTGCCCCTGCGAGCTATGAATCGTTCATAGCAGGCAATGAACGCTACCGAAGTAAGATTGGATACTACATCAATGTGCACTGCTCTTGTCTTAAGGCAAACGAAGACTGCGACCCGGCACTTCTGCCTTATGATTTGTTGACCAGCTCTGTCTATCATCTTTATCTCGAACGGCCCTGCGTAATCTACTCCTGAGTGTAGAAACGCCTCTCCTGGGGTTACTCTTTCCTCTGGTAGATCAGCCATCAATTGTGTTTCGAAACGATGATTGTATCGCACACATACCAGACATTTATGCAGAAACACTCTCAATTCATTTCTAAGTCTCGGAATCCAATATCTTTCCCGTATGTGCTGCATCATAATCTGAACAGCCCCGTGCCTTCTTACTCTGTGAGCACTATCCATGATCAACCATGCTAACCGTGAACCTCTAGGTACGATTGCTGGGTGTCGTCTTTCATATTTCATCTTTGCTCTTTCCAGTCGTCCTCCAACCCTTAATATACTCTTATCATCTAGTATGGGCTTCAAGGATTCAATGTTGCTTTTCTCTGGTAAGCACCCGTCTTTCTTTAAATGTGCCATGTCTTTCCCATAATGTCTTTCCTGTTCTTTCGATAACATGTAATCAATTGCCTGACTCTTCTCAACAGATGTCAGCTGAATACATATTCTTTCCTTTCTTTCCATCAGACGCTTATAGCGTTAATGCCTCTTTCCATATTTTCTTTCCTCTTCCTTTCGTCGCTTCATATTCGTTTTTTGTGAATTGACAAAACGAAATATAAATCCTATTACGAGTATATTGATTGCTTTTTCGCGCTTGTTAGCATATTCAATCACTGAAACACTCTTTCCATCTTTAGTACGTATCGATAATGGTTCTGTGTATGTCATTACCGCGAGCACTCTCATCTCATCCCTCCCCCCATCTGCAACATTTGGCACAAAATGTTCAGATTTCCATCTTGATCGCGGTTGCTGTAACCAATCTGGCCCGCCCAGCCAAAATTTGTTGTCTACTAATGCTGAAGGTTTGATACCTCTGCTTAACCGATCAGCAGGATTGTCTTTCGTACTCACATGCCTCCATTTTCTTACCTCCGTATTTGTCTGGATGGACGAAACCCTATTTGCTACAAAAGTTTTGAGACTGCAAGGAAACTAGTTAATCCAATGCAGTGTGACTAACGAATCTGTCCATAAGTTATATTCGACGTCTTTCCATTCCATCGTATTGATCACACTGAGGATTAATCTTTCCAAAAGCTCCGCTGTGGATAATTCCAACCTCGGAATCGTTACTGTTTTCAACGGCGCTACTCTCGTTTTTGCTACGAGAATATTCGTTGCTATCTTTCCATTCGGACATTCCGTCCTGACATAAATAACCGCCCCGTATGCTTTCTCCGAAGCATCGGAGAAACCATGCAATTCTTTCCGAACGACCGGTGATGTGCCCAACCATCGATCGATTCTAATCTTCTCCAGAAATATTATGTCTTTCCAAAAGTCTTTCCATCTTTTTTGTAACTCTCCCGAAAATTCTTCGTCCCAATCGACATTTAACCGCCATATATCTTGAATAATGATCTTTCTAGTTATTATCGCCGGTGCTATGAATCCATTTGGGTCGTACAGTTGCGCAATACAACCGACAACTTTCCTCTTGGTCATTTGCTCTATCGCTGGTGGCTTCACTAGGAATGTGAATTGATCCTTCTCCAGAAGCCATTTTAGCCCCAGAATAGAAGTCTTATCGTCATCCTGAAATACTACCGATGACTTTTCCTCGTAATTCATGCTTTTCATCAGAAGTCTGGAATTTGACTTCCACTTTCTCAAATCAAAACCTGCACCTTTAAGCACAAGGTCGATCTCTGCCGACAGCGCTATTGCTTCTTCTTCGGAATCCGCACCTGTCGTACAGTCATCCATGTAGAAGTCTTCCATGATTGCCTTTGCGGCTCTCGGAAATTTCCTCTCTTCGTCTTTCGCACACTGCATAAGCGCTCTTACAGCATTGAAAGCTGAAGAAGTCATTCCATAGTTAACGACAGTTAACCAGTATTCTTTCAATCTTTCCTGTGGGTCCTCTCTCCAAAATATCCTTTGCAGGTCCCATTGCTCTCTTGCCACCTTAATCATTCTAAACATCATCTTTATGTCTGCGTTTATCGCAATTAGACGCAAAACCAATTTCGTCTAAAGACCAGAATCGCTTGAGCAATTCATGCAGTTGATTGTTATCTATACAAGCTACCAAGGCTTGTTGTTCATCTTCTTTGGCTTTTAGTCTTTCCTGCTCACCGAGAACAATCTTTCCGAAAGTCGTGTCCATACATAGGACCCCACATCGAGGCCGTCCTTCCACTGAAACCACCACCTCCGCCAGGAATTTGCACCCAAGTCGTAACTCGATGCGACCCTCTTTCCAATATTGCGGATCGGCCAGCAACGACTCCTCAAATATGTCTTTCTCTATATCGATCGCATTGTGGCTTAGTTGCCATTGGCTTGCCTTTGGCAGCACCCAAAAGACTTGCTCTATTAAATCTGAATCTTTCGTGTCGAACCAAGGAAAATTCTTGAGAACGACCTGATGCTTAATATGGAAGGGCTCTCCTTCTATACCAATAATCTTTCGTGTCACCTGCATTGGTGCAAGCAACAGTCTTTCCCATAGCTGATAAGAAATCAAATTCGACTGAGCTCCAGTGTCCAAGTGCGCCCTGACCGGTCCAAATTTCTTTCCCTCAATTTCTATTCTTAGCTGCGCCGTTGGCGTCAAAACTAAACCTTTTCTTTCCCTATCAATAAAATAATTTGAATAAGTCATTGAAAATTCCTTATTATTATTTCTTTTAAAGTTATCCCATGAGGCGGCACTGCCTTCATTGGATAAGAAATCGCGTCTTTCCCTTTGAGTCTCTCCTGCTGTCTTTCCTTCTGTCTCTCCGTCTTTCTCTGTTGAAATGCGGGCTCGTTTCAACGGCGGCATTCCTAGTCATTCTCTTTTGTTTTGATTCTCTCGATGTATTCTTTCTCTTTCCACCTTCCTGGACCCGGAACACAGTCGCCTCCGCCTTTTGTAGTTCCTTCATTGGGCATAAAATACTATTATGCATCTGCCTTCAAGGGCATCTGGTGCACGGTTCCTGGTAGCAGTTCTTTCGTCGTATGTCCCAATGTCAAACAAATGGGGCAGAGACTCTTCTACTTGACCACTCGATCTCGCGCTGCCAGGTTGAGGACTTGGAACTCCGGACAGTTCCAGATGGAGTGTTCCATGGAGCGGCATACATTGCATGGCATTCTCTTCATTTCTCTACTCAAATAAATAATCTAAATAAAATTCATTTGAAAGCAACCAGGTGTTAATTAACCACTCGATCATATGAAGATGAAATATTTTGGTTTTACGTGAAAAGCCAAACTCCATCACTGATATTTCCTCATTCGTGGTTCTGCTAGTAAAGGCAAACACAGAAGCGAAACAGCAGCGGTTCATATACTATGATTTATGGGAAATAGTTCCTCCCCATGAAGCTACCTGTTTTATGCTCCTAACTTCAATCTCGAACAGCAGCAGCATTGCTACTGCACACGAAAATCGACAAATACTTTTTTTTTTTTAACAAGGCCAAACATCAGCGGATAGTTTATGTCGGAAAACTTGATTTGTGCGGTTGTCAATTGATTGCATTATATGTATTTGTATAGATTGTAGATTTATCTGCATTTTTGTCAATACAAATTGATTCCTCTTTCTTCAATCCTCTATATTCTTTCCTCTTTCTTTTTTTTATTTTAATCTTTCCAACTCGAGTTTATATTGTTTTCTTTCCCTGCTAGCTTTCTTACCAAAACTACACTTTTTATTCTTTCCAAATTTACGTCTTTCCAATTTAATTTATGTTTTCTTTCTGCTGGCTTTCTCATCAAACTACAATTTATTCTTTCCAAATCTTCAAATCTTTCCAAGTCTTCAAATCTTTCCAAATATTCAAATCTTTCCAAATCTGCAAATCTTTCCAAATATTGTTATATAATTTGTCTTTATATCAACACTACTTCTACTACTAGCGATCGCTACTAATTTTATATCTACTCTACAACTTTTTTTCAAACTACAAAATTTTTTTTTTCTTTTAAATCTTTCACTTGAAAAAAAAAACACTTCTGATTTCTGATGCTTACTGGCACACGACAAACCAATGAATAATTGAATGCCGCTCACAGCAGCAACAACCAACAGAAGCAACAGGCAATGGCATTTGGCATGCATATTTCTTTTGCACCCCTTTTCGCATGTATAAACCTATGTAATCGCATATTTGCTTGCTCTCATTAAAATATTGCAGAGAGTAAGCAAAAGCAAAGAATCGAACAAAAAAGAAGCGTTACCTGAGGATGAGTGTGTTGTTATTTTCTTGTTTCGTTGCCACGCAAATTGCAATATTCATTCTGGTCTCTCCTCAATTGTCTTTCGTCTTGTGTATCTATATGTGATGTGTGTGTACCCTCTATTATTATAAAAAATGCTGAAATGAAAATTCTTTCGTCGCGAGTCGCGACCACAGCTGCGCTGTGTTAAACTTTTTGTATGTCTTTCCGTGTGTCTTTCGTTTGTTATTTTTTGTTGCGTACATTCAGACCGTGTGTACGCACGTGCCTTATGTAGCATTGTTTTTATGAGTAGCGGACTGTACTTTCTTTCCTTCTATCGCTTTTGTATTTTATTATTTCATTTTGTACTTACATATTCTCTGAAACTTTCCGATTTTGCGTTCTTATTTGTAACTTCTTTCCTTATGTATATGCACTGGATAGATCTCCGGCTCGTTATGGACCAATGTTTCTGAGTAAATTAAAAATAAAACAAACCATTTTTATAGTGGAAAATATTAATTAAAAAACCACTTCTATTCAATTTTATTTGACTACAATAAATCAACTTTCCCTTAGTCTTTCCCCTTATGAAACTTAGTCTTTCCTTCGCGCTGTTTGAAGTATAACTCACTCTCTTTCGATCAAAACTCATGTATTTATAGAAAAACTTTCGATAGGAATACTTTTCGTTCTTTTCATTCTCGTTCTTTTCAATCATCGAACACGAGAGTTGCCAGCTCTCGTCGTTCGATACAGTCCCGGCGAAAACCTACGGTTTTCCATCGTTAATATTCGATAATCATATATTTACTCTTGCGTTGGAAGGATGCAGATCTTCTGTACCGGCCTTGTCAGCTGATTGGTTGCCGTAGTCACTACCACATTCCTAACAAGTCCGTCTTTACTCCGAATCAGCTTCGAGATGCGCCCCAACGCCCACGCAGATGGTGGGAAGTTCTCGCTCTTCATTGTGCACAGCTGTCCTTCCTGCAATCCATATTTTTCTTTCCGCCATTTCTTTCTTTCGAATAGAGTAGTCAAATACTCTTCTTTCCATCTAACCCAAAAATGGGCAAGCATAGTCTTTCGCTCTTTCCACAATCTTACTCCATTTGAGTTTGGCAAATCGCCAGTGGTGAATGGTAAAGGTAATACCAATGGTTCACCGACTAAAATGTCCCGGCGTTAACGCCTGTAGATCATTTGGATCGTCGCTGATAGGGTTTAGCGGCCGAGAATTCAGAATCGCCTCTACCCCTGTAAGTAAGGTTAACAATTGCTCATACGTCAAAATCTTCGCGCCAATCACTCTCGTCAAGTAGAACTTCATTGATTTGACCGCTGCTTCGTATATGCCACCCTGATGTGGCGCTGCAGGAGTCATAAACTTCCATTCCGTCCCTTTTCTTCCTAAGAAGTCAAGGGTTTCTTTCCCATGCCAAGTCTTTCTCGCTCTTTCCAGTTCTTTCGCGGCTCCGACAAAGGCCGTGCCGTTGTCACTGTAAATTCTCTCGCATCTGCCCCTGCGAGCTATGAATCGTTCATAGCAGGCAATGAACGCTACCGAAGTAAGATTGGATACTACATCAATGTGCACTGCTCTTGTCTTAAGGCAAACGAAGACTGCGACCCGGCACTTCTGCCTTATGATTTGTTGACCAGCTCTGTCTATCATCTTTATCTCGAACGGCCCTGCGTAATCTACTCCTGAGTGTAGAAACGCCTCTCCTGGGGTTACTCTTTCCTCTGGTAGATCAGCCATCAATTGTGTTTCGAAACGATGATTGTATCGCACACATACCAGACATTTATGCAGAAACACTCTCAATTCATTTCTAAGTCTCGGAATCCAATATCTTTCCCGTATGTGCTGCATCATAATCTGAACAGCCCCGTGCTTTCTTACTCTGTGAGCACTATCCATGATCAACCATGCTAACCGTGAACCTCTAGGTACGATTGCTGGGTGTCGTCTTTCATATTTCATCTTTGCTCTTTCCAGTCGTCCTCCAACCCTTAATATACTCTTATCATCTAGTATGGGCTTCAAGGATTCAATGTTGCTTTTCTCTGGTAAGCACCCGTCTTTCTTTAAATGTGCCATGTCTTTCCCATAATGTCTTTCCTGTTCTTTCGATAACATGTAATCAATTGCCTGACTCTTCTCAACAGATGTCAGCTGAATACATATTCTTTCCTTTCTTTCCATCAGACGCTTATAGCGTTAATGCCTCTTTCCATATTTTCTTTCCTCTTCCTTTCGTCGCTTCATATTCGTTTTTTGTGAATTGACAAAACGAAATATAAATCCTATTACGAGTATATTGATTGCTTTTTCGCGCTTGTTAGCATATTCAATCACTGAAACACTCTTTCCATCTTTAGTACGTATCGATAATGGTTCTGTGTATGTCATTACCGCGAGCACTCTCATCTCATCCCTCCCCCCATCTGCAACATTTGGCACAAAATGTTCAGATTTCCATCTTGATCGCGGTTGCTGTAACCAATCTGGCCCGCCCAGCCAAAATTTGTTGTCTACTAATGCTGAAGGTTTGATACCTCTGCTTAACCGATCAGCAGGATTGTCTTTCGTACTCACATGCCTCCATTTTCTTACCTCCGTATTTGTCTGGATGGACGAAACCCTATTTGCTACAAAAGTTTTGAGACTGCAAGGAAACTAGTTAATCCAATGCAGTGTGACTAACGAATCTGTCCATAAGTTATATTCGACGTCTTTCCATTCCATCGTATTGATCACACTGAGGATTAATCTTTCCAAAAGCTCCGCTGTGGATAATTCCAACCTCGGAATCGTTACTGTTTTCAACGGCGCTACTCTCGTTTTTGCTACGAGAATATTCGTTGCTATCTTTCCATTCGGACATTCCGTCCTGACATAAATAACCGCCCCGTATGCTTTCTCCGAAGCATCGGAGAAACCATGCAATTCTTTCCGAACGACCGGTGATGTGCCCAACCATCGATCGATTCTAATCTTCTCCAGAAATATTATGTCTTTCCAAAAGTCTTTCCATCTTTTTTGTAACTCTCCCGAAAATTCTTCGTCCCAATCGACATTTAACCGCCATATATCTTGAATAATGATCTTTCTAGTTATTATCGCCGGTGCTATGAATCCATTTGGGTCGTACAGTTGCGCAATACAACCGACAACTTTCCTCTTGGTCATTTGCTCTATCGCTGGTGGCTTCACTAGGAATGTGAATTGATCCTTCTCCAGAAGCCATTTTAGCCCCAGAATAGAAGTCTTATCGTCATCCTGAAATACTACCGATGACTTTTCCTCGTAATTCATGCTTTTCATCAGAAGTCTGGAATTTGACTTCCACTTTCTCAAATCAAAACCTGCACCTTTAAGCACAAGGTCGATCTCTGCCGACAGCGCTATTGATTCTTCTTCGGAATCCGCACCTGTCGTACAGTCATCCATGTAGAAGTCTTCCATGATTGCCTTTGCGGCTCTCGGAAATTTCCTCTCTTCGTCTTTCGCACACTGCATAAGCGCTCTTACAGCATTGAAAGCTGAAGAAGTCATTCCATAGTTAACGACAGTTAACCAGTATTCTTTCAATCTTTCCTGTGGGTCCTCTCTCCAAAATATCCTTTGCAGGTCCCATTGCTCTCTTGCCACCTTAATCATTCTAAACATCATCTTTATGTCTGCGTTTATCGCAATTAGACGCAAAACCAATTTCGTCTAAAGACCAGAATCGCTTGAGCAATTCATGCAGTTGATTGTTATCTATACAAGCTACCAAGGCTTGTTGTTCATCTTCTTTGGCTTTTAGTCTTTCCTGCTCACCGAGAACAATCTTTCCGAAAGTCGTGTCCATACATAGGACCCCACATCGAGGCCGTCCTTCCACTGAAACCACCACCTCCGCCAGGAATTTGCACCCAAGTCGTAACTCGATGCGACCCTCTTTCCAATATTGCGGATCGGCCAGCAACGACTCCTCAAATATGTCTTTCTCTATATCGATCGCATTGTGGCTTAGTTGCCATTGGCTTGCCTTTGGCAGCACCCAAAAGACTTGCTCTATTAAATCTGAATCTTTCGTGTCGAACCAAGGAAAATTCTTGAGAACGACCTGATGCTTAATATGGAAGGGCTCTCCTTCTATACCAATAATCTTTCGTGTCACCTGCATTGGTGCAAGCAACAGTCTTTCCCATAGCTGATAAGAAATCAAATTCGACTGAGCTCCAGTGTCCAAGTGCGCCCTGACCGGTCCAAATTTCTTTCCCTCAATTTCTATTCTTAGCTGCGCCGTTGGCGTCAAAACTAAACCTTTTCTTTCCCTATCAATAAAATAATTTGAATAAGTCATTGAAAATTCCTTTTTATTATTTCTTTTAAAGTTATCCCATGAGGCGGCACTGCCTTCATTGGATAAGAAATCGCGTCTTTCCCTTTGAGTCTCTCCTGCTGTCTTTCCTTCTGTCTCTCCGTCTTTCTCTGTTGAAATGCGGGCTCGTTTCAACGGCGGCATTCCTAGTCATTCTCTTTTGTTTTGATTCTCTCGATGTATTCTTTCTCTTTCCACCTTCCTGGACCCGGAACACAGTCGCCTCCGCCTTTTGTAGTTCCTTCATTGGGCATAAAATACTATTATGCATCTGCCTTCAAGGGCATCTGGTGCACGGTTCCTGGTAGCAGTTCTTTCGTCGTATGTCCCAATGTCAAACAAATGGGGCAGAGACTCTTCTACTTGACCACTCGATCTCGCGCTGCCAGGTTGAGGACTTGGAACTCCGGACAGTTCCAGATGGAGTGTTCCATGGAGCGGCATACATTGCATGGCATTCTCTTCATTTCTCTACTCAAATAAATAATCTAAATAAAATTCATTTGAAAGCAACCAGGTGTTAATTAACCACTCGATCATATGAAGATGAAATATTTTGGTTTTACGTGAAAAGCCAAACTCCATCACTGATATTTCCTCATTCGTGGTTCTGCTAGTAAAGGCAAACACAGAAGCGAAACAGCAGCGGTTCATATACTATGATTTATGGGAAATAGTTCCTCCCCATGAAGCTACCTGTTTTATGCTCCTAACTTCAATCTCGAACAGCAGCAGCATTGCTACTGCACACGAAAATCGACAAATACTTTTTTTTTTTTAACAAGGCCAAACATCAGCGGATAGTTTATGTCGGAAAACTTGATTTGTGCGGTTGTCAATTGATTGCATTATATGTATTTGTATAGATTGTAGATTTATCTGCATTTTTGTCAATACAAATTGATTCCTCTTTCTTCAATCCTCTATATTCTTTCCTCTTTCTTTTTTTTATTTTAATCTTTCCAACTCGAGTTTATATTGTTTTCTTTCCCTGCTAGCTTTCTTACCAAAACTACACTTTTTATTCTTTCCAAATTTACGTCTTTCCAATTTAATTTATGTTTTCTTTCTGCTGGCTTTCTCATCAAACTACAATTTATTCTTTCCAAATCTTCAAATCTTTCCAAGTCTTCAAATCTTTCCAAATATTCAAATCTTTCCAAATCTGCAAATCTTTCCAAATATTGTTATATAATTTGTCTTTATATCAACACTACTTCTACTACTAGCGATCGCTACTAATTTTATATCTACTCTACAACTTTTTTTCAAACTACAAAATTTTTTTTTTCTTTTAAATCTTTCACTTGAAAAAAAAAACACTTCTGATTTCTGATGCTTACTGGCACACGACAAACCAATGAATAATTGAATGCCGCTCACAGCAGCAACAACCAACAGAAGCAACAGGCAATGGCATTTGGCATGCATATTTCTTTTGCACCCCTTTTCGCATGTATAAACCTATGTAATCGCATATTTGCTTGCTCTCATTAAAATATTGCAGAGAGTAAGCAAAAGAAAAGAATCGAACAAAAAAGAAGCGTTACCTGAGGATGAGTGTGTTGTTATTTTCTTGTTTCGTTGCCACGCAAATTGCAATATTCATTCTGGTCTCTCCTCAATTGTCTTTCGTCTTGTGTATCTATATGTGATGTGTGTGTACCCTCTATTATTATAAAAAATGCTGAAATGAAAATTCTTTCGTCGCGAGTCGCGACCACAGCTGCGCTGTGTTAAACTTTTTGTATGTCTTTCCGTGTGTCTTTCGTTTGTTATTTTTTGTTGCGTACATTCAGACCGTGTGTACGCACGTGCCTTATGTAGCATTGTTTTTATGAGTAGCGGACTGTACTTTCTTTCCTTCTATCGCTTTTGTATTTTATTATTTCATTTTGTACTTACATATTCTCTGAAACTTTCCGATTTTGCGTTCTTATTTGTAACTTCTTTCCTTATGTATATGCACTGGATAGATCTCCGGCTCGTTATGGACCAATGTTTCTGAGTAAATTAAAAATAAAACAAACCATTTTTATAGTGGAAAATATTAATTAAAAAACCACTTCTATTCAATTTTATTTGACTACAATAAATCAACTTTCCCTTAGTCTTTCCCCTTATGAAACTTAGTCTTTCCTTCGCGCTGTTTGAAGTATAACTCACTCTCTTTCGATCAAAACTCATGTATTTATAGAAAAACTTTCGATAGGAATACTTTTCGTTCTTTTCATTCTCGTTCTTTTCAATCATCGAACACGAGAGTTGCCAGCTCTCGTCGTTCGATACAGTCCCGGCGAAAACCTACGGTTTTCCATCGTTAATATTCGATAATCATATATTTACTCTTGCGTTGGAAGGATGCAGATCTTCTGTACCGGCCTTGTCAGCTGATTGGTTGCCGTAGTCACTACCACATTCCTAACAAGTCCGTCTTTACTCCGAATCAGCTTCGAGATGCGCCCCAACGCCCACGCAGATGGTGGGAAGTTCTCGCTCTTCATTGTGCACAGCTGTCCTTCCTGCAATCCATATTTTTCTTTCCGCCATTTCTTTCTTTCGAATAGAGTAGTCAAATACTCTTCTTTCCATCTAACCCAAAAATGGGCAAGCATAGTCTTTCGCTCTTTCCACAATCTTACTCCATTTGAGTTTGGCAAATCGCCAGTGGTGAATGGTAAAGGTAATACCAATGGTTCACCGACTAAAATGTCCCGGCGTTAACGCCTGTAGATCATTTGGATCGTCGCTGATAGGGTTTAGCGGCCGAGAATTCAGAATCGCCTCTACCCCTGTAAGTAAGGTTAACAATTGCTCATACGTCAAAATCTTCGCGCCAATCACTCTCGTCAAGTAGAACTTCATTGATTTGACCGCTGCTTCGTATATGCCACCCTGATGTGGCGCTGCAGGAGTCATAAACTTCCATTCCGTCCCTTTTCTTCCTAAGAAGTCAAGGGTTTCTTTCCCATGCCAAGTCTTTCTCGCTCTTTCCAGTTCTTTCGCGGCTCCGACAAAGGCCGTGCCGTTGTCACTGTAAATTCTCTCGCATCTGCCCCTGCGAGCTATGAATCGTTCATAGCAGGCAATGAACGCTACCGAAGTAAGATTGGATACTACATCAATGTGCACTGCTCTTGTCTTAAGGCAAACGAAGACTGCGACCCGGCACTTCTGCCTTATGATTTGTTGACCAGCTCTGTCTATCATCTTTATCTCGAACGGCCCTGCGTAATCTACTCCTGAGTGTAGAAACGCCTCTCCTGGGGTTACTCTTTCCTCTGGTAGATCAGCCATCAATTGTGTTTCGAAACGATGATTGTATCGCACACATACCAGACATTTATGCAGAAACACTCTCAATTCATTTCTAAGTCTCGGAATCCAATATCTTTCCCGTATGTGCTGCATCATAATCTGAACAGCCCCGTGCTTTCTTACTCTGTGAGCACTATCCATGATCAACCATGCTAACCGTGAACCTCTAGGTACGATTGCTGGGTGTCGTCTTTCATATTTCATCTTTGCTCTTTCCAGTCGTCCTCCAACCCTTAATATACTCTTATCATCTAGTATGGGCTTCAAGGATTCAATGTTGCTTTTCTCTGGTAAGCACCCGTCTTTCTTTAAATGTGCCATGTCTTTCCCATAATGTCTTTCCTGTTCTTTCGATAACATGTAATCAATTGCCTGACTCTTCTCAACAGATGTCAGCTGAATACATATTCTTTCCTTTCTTTCCATCAGACGCTTATAGCGTTAATGCCTCTTTCCATATTTTCTTTCCTCTTCCTTTCGTCGCTTCATATTCGTTTTTTGTGAATTGACAAAACGAAATATAAATCCTATTACGAGTATATTGATTGCTTTTTCGCGCTTGTTAGCATATTCAATCACTGAAACACTCTTTCCATCTTTAGTACGTATCGATAATGGTTCTGTGTATGTCATTACCGCGAGCACTCTCATCTCATCCCTCCCCCCATCTGCAACATTTGGCACAAAATGTTCAGATTTCCATCTTGATCGCGGTTGCTGTAACCAATCTGGCCCGCCCAGCCAAAATTTGTTGTCTACTAATGCTGAAGGTTTGATACCTCTGCTTAACCGATCAGCAGGATTGTCTTTCGTACTCACATGCCTCCATTTTCTTACCTCCGTATTTGTCTGGATGGACGAAACCCTATTTGCTACAAAAGTTTTGAGACTGCAAGGAAACTAGTTAATCCAATGCAGTGTGACTAACGAATCTGTCCATAAGTTATATTCGACGTCTTTCCATTCCATCGTATTGATCACACTGAGGATTAATCTTTCCAAAAGCTCCGCTGTGGATAATTCCAACCTCGGAATCGTTACTGTTTTCAACGGCGCTACTCTCGTTTTTGCTACGAGAATATTCGTTGCTATCTTTCCATTCGGACATTCCGTCCTGACATAAATAACCGCCCCGTATGCTTTCTCCGAAGCATCGGAGAAACCATGCAATTCTTTCCGAACGACCGGTGATGTGCCCAACCATCGATCGATTCTAATCTTCTCCAGAAATATTATGTCTTTCCAAAAGTCTTTCCATCTTTTTTGTAACTCTCCCGAAAATTCTTCGTCCCAATCGACATTTAACCGCCATATATCTTGAATAATGATCTTTCTAGTTATTATCGCCGGTGCTATGAATCCATTTGGGTCGTACAGTTGCGCAATACAACCGACAACTTTCCTCTTGGTCATTTGCTCTATCGCTGGTGGCTTCACTAGGAATGTGAATTGATCCTTCTCCAGAAGCCATTTTAGCCCCAGAATAGAAGTCTTATCGTCATCCTGAAATACTACCGATGACTTTTCCTCGTAATTCATGCTTTTCATCAGAAGTCTGGAATTTGACTTCCACTTTCTCAAATCAAAACCTGCACCTTTAAGCACAAGGTCGATCTCTGCCGACAGCGCTATTGCTTCTTCTTCGGAATCCGCACCTGTCGTACAGTCATCCATGTAGAAGTCTTCCATGATTGCCTTTGCGGCTCTCGGAAATTTCCTCTCTTCGTCTTTCGCACACTGCATAAGCGCTCTTACAGCATTGAAAGCTGAAGAAGTCATTCCATAGTTAACGACAGTTAACCAGTATTCTTTCAATCTTTCCTGTGGGTCCTCTCTCCAAAATATCCTTTGCAGGTCCCATTGCTCTCTTGCCACCTTAATCATTCTAAACATCATCTTTATGTCTGCGTTTATCGCAATTAGACGCAAAACCAATTTCGTCTAAAGACCAGAATCGCTTGAGCAATTCATGCAGTTGATTGTTATCTATACAAGCTACCAAGGCTTGTTGTTCATCTTCTTTGGCTTTTAGTCTTTCCTGCTCACCGAGAACAATCTTTCCGAAAGTCGTGTCCATACATAGGACCCCACATCGAGGCCGTCCTTCCACTGAAACCACCACCTCCGCCAGGAATTTGCACCCAAGTCGTAACTCGATGCGACCCTCTTTCCAATATTGCGGATCGGCCAGCAACGACTCCTCAAATATGTCTTTCTCTATATCGATCGCATTGTGGCTTAGTTGCCATTGGCTTGCCTTTGGCAGCACCCAAAAGACTTGCTCTATTAAATCTGAATCTTTCGTGTCGAACCAAGGAAAATTCTTGAGAACGACCTGATGCTTAATATGGAAGGGCTCTCCTTCTATACCAATAATCTTTCGTGTCACCTGCATTGGTGCAAGCAACAGTCTTTCCCATAGCTGATAAGAAATCAAATTCGACTGAGCTCCAGTGTCCAAGTGCGCCCTGACCGGTCCAAATTTCTTTCCCTCAATTTCTATTCTTAGCTGCGCCGTTGGCGTCAAAACTAAACCTTTTCTTTCCCTATCAATAAAATAATTTGAATAAGTCATTGAAAATTCCTTATTATTATTTCTTTTAAAGTTATCCCATGAGGCGGCACTGCCTTCATTGGATAAGAAATCGCGTCTTTCCCTTTGAGTCTCTCCTGCTGTCTTTCCTTCTGTCTCTCCGTCTTTCTCTGTTGAAATGCGGGCTCGTTTCAACGGCGGCATTCCTAGTCATTCTCTTTTGTTTTGATTCTCTCGATGTATTCTTTCTCTTTCCACCTTCCTGGACCCGGAACACAGTCGCCTCCGCCTTTTGTAGTTCCTTCATTGGGCATAAAATACTATTATGCATCTGCCTTCAAGGGCATCTGGTGCACGGTTCCTGGTAGCAGTTCTTTCGTCGTATGTCCCAATGTCAAACAAATGGGGCAGAGACTCTTCTACTTGACCACTCGATCTCGCGCTGCCAGGTTGAGGACTTGGAACTCCGGACAGTTCCAGATGGAGTGTTCCATGGAGCGGCATACATTGCATGGCATTCTCTTCATTTCTCTACTCAAATAAATAATCTAAATAAAATTCATTTGAAAGCAACCAGGTGTTAATTAACCACTCGATCATATGAAGATGAAATATTTTGGTTTTACGTGAAAAGCCAAACTCCATCACTGATATTTCCTCATTCGTGGTTCTGCTAGTAAAGGCAAACACAGAAGCGAAACAGCAGCGGTTCATATACTATGATTTATGGGAAATAGTTCCTCCCCATGAAGCTACCTGTTTTATGCTCCTAACTTCAATCTCGAACAGCAGCAGCATTGCTACTGCACACGAAAATCGACAAATACTTTTTTTTTTTTAACAAGGCCAAACATCAGCGGATAGTTTATGTCGGAAAACTTGATTTGTGCGGTTGTCAATTGATTGCATTATATGTATTTGTATAGATTGTAGATTTATCTGCATTTTTGTCAATACAAATTGATTCCTCTTTCTTCAATCCTCTATATTCTTTCCTCTTTCTTTTTTTTATTTTAATCTTTCCAACTCGAGTTTATATTGTTTTCTTTCCCTGCTAGCTTTCTTACCAAAACTACACTTTTTATTCTTTCCAAATTTACGTCTTTCCAATTTAATTTATGTTTTCTTTCTGCTGGCTTTCTCATCAAACTACAATTTATTCTTTCCAAATCTTCAAATCTTTCCAAGTCTTCAAATCTTTCCAAATATTCAAATCTTTCCAAATCTGCAAATCTTTCCAAATATTGTTATATAATTTGTCTTTATATCAACACTACTTCTACTACTAGCGATCGCTACTAATTTTATATCTACTCTACAACTTTTTTTCAAACTACAAAATTTTTTTTTTCTTTTAAATCTTTCACTTGAAAAAAAAAAACACTTCTGATTTCTGATGCTTACTGGCACACGACAAACCAATGAATAATTGAATGCCGCTCACAGCAGCAACAACCAACAGAAGCAACAGGCAATGGCATTTGGCATGCATATTTCTTTTGCACCCCTTTTCGCATGTATAAACCTATGTAATCGCATATTTGCTTGCTCTCATTAAAATATTGCAGAGAGTAAGCAAAAGAAAAGAATCGAACAAAAAAGAAGCGTTACCTGAGGATGAGTGTGTTGTTATTTTCTTGTTTCGTTGCCACGCAAATTGCAATATTCATTCTGGTCTCTCCTCAATTGTCTTTCGTCTTGTGTATCTATATGTGATGTGTGTGTACCCTCTATTATTATAAAAAATGCTGAAATGAAAATTCTTTCGTCGCGAGTCGCGACCACAGCTGCGCTGTGTTAAACTTTTTGTATGTCTTTCCGTGTGTCTTTCGTTTGTTATTTTTTGTTGCGTACATTCAGACCGTGTGTACGCACGTGCCTTATGTAGCATTGTTTTTATGAGTAGCGGACTGTACTTTCTTTCCTTCTATCGCTTTTGTATTTTATTATTTCATTTTGTACTTACATATTCTCTGAAACTTTCCGATTTTGCGTTCTTATTTGTAACTTCTTTCCTTATGTATATGCACTGGATAGATCTCCGGCTCGTTATGGACCAATGTTTCTGAGTAAATTAAAAATAAAACAAACCATTTTTATAGTGGAAAATATTAATTAAAAAACCACTTCTATTCAATTTTATTTGACTACAATAAATCAACTTTCCCTTAGTCTTTCCCCTTATGAAACTTAGTCTTTCCTTCGCGCTGTTTGAAGTATAACTCACTCTCTTTCGATCAAAACTCATGTATTTATAGAAAAACTTTCGATAGGAATACTTTTCGTTCTTTTCATTCTCGTTCTTTTCAATCATCGAACACGAGAGTTGCCAGCTCTCGTCGTTCGATACAGTCCCGGCGAAAACCTACGGTTTTCCATCGTTAATATTCGATAATCATATATTTACTCTTGCGTTGGAAGGATGCAGATCTTCTGTACCGGCCTTGTCAGCTGATTGGTTGCCGTAGTCACTACCACATTCCTAACAAGTCCGTCTTTACTCCGAATCAGCTTCGAGATGCGCCCCAACGCCCACGCAGATGGTGGGAAGTTCTCGCTCTTCATTGTGCACAGCTGTCCTTCCTGCAATCCATATTTTTCTTTCCGCCATTTCTTTCTTTCGAATAGAGTAGTCAAATACTCTTCTTTCCATCTAACCCAAAAATGGGCAAGCATAGTCTTTCGCTCTTTCCACAATCTTACTCCATTTGAGTTTGGCAAATCGCCAGTGGTGAATGGTAAAGGTAATACCAATGGTTCACCGACTAAAATGTCCCGGCGTTAACGCCTGTAGATCATTTGGATCGTCGCTGATAGGGTTTAGCGGCCGAGAATTCAGAATCGCCTCTACCCCTGTAAGTAAGGTTAACAATTGCTCATACGTCAAAATCTTCGCGCCAATCACTCTCGTCAAGTAGAACTTCATTGATTTGACCGCTGCTTCGTATATGCCACCCTGATGTGGCGCTGCAGGAGTCATAAACTTCCATTCCGTCCCTTTTCTTCCTAAGAAGTCAAGGGTTTCTTTCCCATGCCAAGTCTTTCTCGCTCTTTCCAGTTCTTTCGCGGCTCCGACAAAGGCCGTGCCGTTGTCACTGTAAATTCTCTCGCATCTGCCCCTGCGAGCTATGAATCGTTCATAGCAGGCAATGAACGCTACCGAAGTAAGATTGGATACTACATCAATGTGCACTGCTCTTGTCTTAAGGCAAACGAAGACTGCGACCCGGCACTTCTGCCTTATGATTTGTTGACCAGCTCTGTCTATCATCTTTATCTCGAACGGCCCTGCGTAATCTACTCCTGAGTGTAGAAACGCCTCTCCTGGGGTTACTCTTTCCTCTGGTAGATCAGCCATCAATTGTGTTTCGAAACGATGATTGTATCGCACACATACCAGACATTTATGCAGAAACACTCTCAATTCATTTCTAAGTCTCGGAATCCAATATCTTTCCCGTATGTGCTGCATCATAATCTGAACAGCCCCGTGCTTTCTTACTCTGTGAGCACTATCCATGATCAACCATGCTAACCGTGAACCTCTAGGTACGATTGCTGGGTGTCGTCTTTCATATTTCATCTTTGCTCTTTCCAGTCGTCCTCCAACCCTTAATATACTCTTATCATCTAGTATGGGCTTCAAGGATTCAATGTTGCTTTTCTCTGGTAAGCACCCGTCTTTCTTTAAATGTGCCATGTCTTTCCCATAATGTCTTTCCTGTTCTTTCGATAACATGTAATCAATTGCCTGACTCTTCTCAACAGATGTCAGCTGAATACATATTCTTTCCTTTCTTTCCATCAGACGCTTATAGCGTTAATGCCTCTTTCCATATTTTCTTTCCTCTTCCTTTCGTCGCTTCATATTCGTTTTTTGTGAATTGACAAAACGAAATATAAATCCTATTACGAGTATATTGATTGCTTTTTCGCGCTTGTTAGCATATTCAATCACTGAAACACTCTTTCCATCTTTAGTACGTATCGATAATGGTTCTGTGTATGTCATTACCGCGAGCACTCTCATCTCATCCCTCCCCCCATCTGCAACATTTGGCACAAAATGTTCAGATTTCCATCTTGATCGCGGTTGCTGTAACCAATCTGGCCCGCCCAGCCAAAATTTGTTGTCTACTAATGCTGAAGGTTTGATACCTCTGCTTAACCGATCAGCAGGATTGTCTTTCGTACTCACATGCCTCCATTTTCTTACCTCCGTATTTGTCTGGATGGACGAAACCCTATTTGCTACAAAAGTTTTGAGACTGCAAGGAAACTAGTTAATCCAATGCAGTGTGACTAACGAATCTGTCCATAAGTTATATTCGACGTCTTTCCATTCCATCGTATTGATCACACTGAGGATTAATCTTTCCAAAAGCTCCGCTGTGGATAATTCCAACCTCGGAATCGTTACTGTTTTCAACGGCGCTACTCTCGTTTTTGCTACGAGAATATTCGTTGCTATCTTTCCATTCGGACATTCCGTCCTGACATAAATAACCGCCCCGTATGCTTTCTCCGAAGCATCGGAGAAACCATGCAATTCTTTCCGAACGACCGGTGATGTGCCCAACCATCGATCGATTCTAATCTTCTCCAGAAATATTATGTCTTTCCAAAAGTCTTTCCATCTTTTTTGTAACTCTCCCGAAAATTCTTCGTCCCAATCGACATTTAACCGCCATATATCTTGAATAATGATCTTTCTAGTTATTATCGCCGGTGCTATGAATCCATTTGGGTCGTACAGTTGCGCAATACAACCGACAACTTTCCTCTTGGTCATTTGCTCTATCGCTGGTGGCTTCACTAGGAATGTGAATTGATCCTTCTCCAGAAGCCATTTTAGCCCCAGAATAGAAGTCTTATCGTCATCCTGAAATACTACCGATGACTTTTCCTCGTAATTCATGCTTTTCATCAGAAGTCTGGAATTTGACTTCCACTTTCTCAAATCAAAACCTGCACCTTTAAGCACAAGGTCGATCTCTGCCGACAGCGCTATTGCTTCTTCTTCGGAATCCGCACCTGTCGTACAGTCATCCATGTAGAAGTCTTCCATGATTGCCTTTGCGGCTCTCGGAAATTTCCTCTCTTCGTCTTTCGCACACTGCATAAGCGCTCTTACAGCATTGAAAGCTGAAGAAGTCATTCCATAGTTAACGACAGTTAACCAGTATTCTTTCAATCTTTCCTGTGGGTCCTCTCTCCAAAATATCCTTTGCAGGTCCCATTGCTCTCTTGCCACCTTAATCATTCTAAACATCATCTTTATGTCTGCGTTTATCGCAATTAGACGCAAAACCAATTTCGTCTAAAGACCAGAATCGCTTGAGCAATTCATGCAGTTGATTGTTATCTATACAAGCTACCAAGGCTTGTTGTTCATCTTCTTTGGCTTTTAGTCTTTCCTGCTCACCGAGAACAATCTTTCCGAAAGTCGTGTCCATACATAGGACCCCACATCGAGGCCGTCCTTCCACTGAAACCACCACCTCCGCCAGGAATTTGCACCCAAGTCGTAACTCGATGCGACCCTCTTTCCAATATTGCGGATCGGCCAGCAACGACTCCTCAAATATGTCTTTCTCTATATCGATCGCATTGTGGCTTAGTTGCCATTGGCTTGCCTTTGGCAGCACCCAAAAGACTTGCTCTATTAAATCTGAATCTTTCGTGTCGAACCAAGGAAAATTCTTGAGAACGACCTGATGCTTAATATGGAAGGGCTCTCCTTCTATACCAATAATCTTTCGTGTCACCTGCATTGGTGCAAGCAACAGTCTTTCCCATAGCTGATAAGAAATCAAATTCGACTGAGCTCCAGTGTCCAAGTGCGCCCTGACCGGTCCAAATTTCTTTCCCTCAATTTCTATTCTTAGCTGCGCCGTTGGCGTCAAAACTAAACCTTTTCTTTCCCTATCAATAAAATAATTTGAATAAGTCATTGAAAATTCCTTATTATTATTTCTTTTAAAGTTATCCCATGAGGCGGCACTGCCTTCATTGGATAAGAAATCGCGTCTTTCCCTTTGAGTCTCTCCTGCTGTCTTTCCTTCTGTCTCTCCGTCTTTCTCTGTTGAAATGCGGGCTCGTTTCAACGGCGGCATTCCTAGTCATTCTCTTTTGTTTTGATTCTCTCGATGTATTCTTTCTCTTTCCACCTTCCTGGACCCGGAACACAGTCGCCTCCGCCTTTTGTAGTTCCTTCATTGGGCATAAAATACTATTATGCATCTGCCTTCAAGGGCATCTGGTGCACGGTTCCTGGTAGCAGTTCTTTCGTCGTATGTCCCAATGTCAAACAAATGGGGCAGAGACTCTTCTACTTGACCACTCGATCTCGCGCTGCCAGGTTGAGGACTTGGAACTCCGGACAGTTCCAGATGGAGTGTTCCATGGAGCGGCATACATTGCATGGCATTCTCTTCATTTCTCTACTCAAATAAATAATCTAAATAAAATTCATTTGAAAGCAACCAGGTGTTAATTAACCACTCGATCATATGAAGATGAAATATTTTGGTTTTACGTGAAAAGCCAAACTCCATCACTGATATTTCCTCATTCGTGGTTCTGCTAGTAAAGGCAAACACAGAAGCGAAACAGCAGCGGTTCATATACTATGATTTATGGGAAATAGTTCCTCCCCATGAAGCTACCTGTTTTATGCTCCTAACTTCAATCTCGAACAGCAGCAGCATTGCTACTGCACACGAAAATCGACAAATACTTTTTTTTTTTAACAAGGCCAAACATCAGCGGATAGTTTATGTCGGAAAACTTGATTTGTGCGGTTGTCAATTGATTGCATTATATGTATTTGTATAGATTGTAGATTTATCTGCATTTTTGTCAATACAAATTGATTCCTCTTTCTTCAATCCTCTATATTCTTTCCTCTTTCTTTTTTTTATTTTAATCTTTCCAACTCGAGTTTATATTGTTTTCTTTCCCTGCTAGCTTTCTTACCAAAACTACACTTTTTATTCTTTCCAAATTTACGTCTTTCCAATTTAATTTATGTTTTCTTTCTGCTGGCTTTCTCATCAAACTACAATTTATTCTTTCCAAATCTTCAAATCTTTCCAAGTCTTCAAATCTTTCCAAATATTCAAATCTTTCCAAATCTGCAAATCTTTCCAAATATTGTTATATAATTTGTCTTTATATCAACACTACTTCTACTACTAGCGATCGCTACTAATTTTATATCTACTCTACAACTTTTTTTCAAACTACAAAATTTTTTTTTTCTTTTAAATCTTTCACTTGAAAAAAAAAACACTTCTGATTTCTGATGCTTACTGGCACACGACAAACCAATGAATAATTGAATGCCGCTCACAGCAGCAACAACCAACAGAAGCAACAGGCAATGGCATTTGGCATGCATATTTCTTTTGCACCCCTTTTCGCATGTATAAACCTATGTAATCGCATATTTGCTTGCTCTCATTAAAATATTGCAGAGAGTAAGCAAAAGAAAAGAATCGAACAAAAAAGAAGCGTTACCTGAGGATGAGTGTGTTGTTATTTTCTTGTTTCGTTGCCACGCAAATTGCAATATTCATTCTGGTCTCTCCTCAATTGTCTTTCGTCTTGTGTATCTATATGTGATGTGTGTGTACCCTCTATTATTATAAAAAATGCTGAAATGAAAATTCTTTCGTCGCGAGTCGCGACCACAGCTGCGCTGTGTTAAACTTTTTGTATGTCTTTCCGTGTGTCTTTCGTTTGTTATTTTTTGTTGCGTACATTCAGACCGTGTGTACGCACGTGCCTTATGTAGCATTGTTTTTATGAGTAGCGGACTGTACTTTCTTTCCTTCTATCGCTTTTGTATTTTATTATTTCATTTTGTACTTACATATTCTCTGAAACTTTCCGATTTTGCGTTCTTATTTGTAACTTCTTTCCTTATGTATATGCACTGGATAGATCTCCGGCTCGTTATGGACCAATGTTTCTGAGTAAATTAAAAATAAAACAAACCATTTTTATAGTGGAAAATATTAATTAAAAAACCACTTCTATTCAATTTTATTTGACTACAATAAATCAACTTTCCCTTAGTCTTTCCCCTTATGAAACTTAGTCTTTCCTTCGCGCTGTTTGAAGTATAACTCACTCTCTTTCGATCAAAACTCATGTATTTATAGAAAAACTTTCGATAGGAATACTTTTCGTTCTTTTCATTCTCGTTCTTTTCAATCATCGAACACGAGAGTTGCCAGCTCTCGTCATTCGATACAGTCCCGGCGAAAACCTACGGTTTTCCATCGTTAATATTCGATAATCATATATTTACTCTTGCGTTGGAAGGATGCAGATCTTCTGTACCGGCCTTGTCAGCTGATTGGTTGCCGTAGTCACTACCACATTCCTAACAAGTCCGTCTTTACTCCGAATCAGCTTCGAGATGCGCCCCAACGCCCACGCAGATGGTGGGAAGTTCTCGCTCTTCATTGTGCACAGCTGTCCTTCCTGCAATCCATATTTTTCTTTCCGCCATTTCTTTCTTTCGAATAGAGTAGTCAAATACTCTTCTTTCCATCTAACCCAAAAATGGGCAAGCATAGTCTTTCGCTCTTTCCACAATCTTACTCCATTTGAGTTTGGCAAATCGCCAGTGGTGAATGGTAAAGGTAATACCAATGGTTCACCGACTAAAATGTCCCGGCGTTAACGCCTGTAGATCATTTGGATCGTCGCTGATAGGGTTTAGCGGCCGAGAATTCAGAATCGCCTCTACCCCTGTAAGTAAGGTTAACAATTGCTCATACGTCAAAATCTTCGCGCCAATCACTCTCGTCAAGTAGAACTTCATTGATTTGACCGCTGCTTCGTATATGCCACCCTGATGTGGCGCTGCAGGAGTCATAAACTTCCATTCCGTCCCTTTTCTTCCTAAGAAGTCAAGGGTTTCTTTCCCATGCCAAGTCTTTCTCGCTCTTTCCAGTTCTTTCGCGGCTCCGACAAAGGCCGTGCCGTTGTCACTGTAAATTCTCTCGCATCTGCCCCTGCGAGCTATGAATCGTTCATAGCAGGCAATGAACGCTACCGAAGTAAGATTGGATACTACATCAATGTGCACTGCTCTTGTCTTAAGGCAAACGAAGACTGCGACCCGGCACTTCTGCCTTATGATTTGTTGACCAGCTCTGTCTATCATCTTTATCTCGAACGGCCCTGCGTAATCTACTCCTGAGTGTAGAAACGCCTCTCCTGGGGTTACTCTTTCCTCTGGTAGATCAGCCATCAATTGTGTTTCGAAACGATGATTGTATCGCACACATACCAGACATTTATGCAGAAACACTCTCAATTCATTTCTAAGTCTCGGAATCCAATATCTTTCCCGTATGTGCTGCATCATAATCTGAACAGCCCCGTGCTTTCTTACTCTGTGAGCACTATCCATGATCAACCATGCTAACCGTGAACCTCTAGGTACGATTGCTGGGTGTCGTCTTTCATATTTCATCTTTGCTCTTTCCAGTCGTCCTCCAACCCTTAATATACTCTTATCATCTAGTATGGGCTTCAAGGATTCAATGTTGCTTTTCTCTGGTAAGCACCCGTCTTTCTTTAAATGTGCCATGTCTTTCCCATAATGTCTTTCCTGTTCTTTCGATAACATGTAATCAATTGCCTGACTCTTCTCAACAGATGTCAGCTGAATACATATTCTTTCCTTTCTTTCCATCAGACGCTTATAGCGTTAATGCCTCTTTCCATATTTTCTTTCCTCTTCCTTTCGTCGCTTCATATTCGTTTTTTGTGAATTGACAAAACGAAATATAAATCCTATTACGAGTATATTGATTGCTTTTTCGCGCTTGTTAGCATATTCAATCACTGAAACACTCTTTCCATCTTTAGTACGTATCGATAATGGTTCTGTGTATGTCATTACCGCGAGCACTCTCATCTCATCCCTCCCCCCATCTGCAACATTTGGCACAAAATGTTCAGATTTCCATCTTGATCGCGGTTGCTGTAACCAATCTGGCCCGCCCAGCCAAAATTTGTTGTCTACTAATGCTGAAGGTTTGATACCTCTGCTTAACCGATCAGCAGGATTGTCTTTCGTACTCACATGCCTCCATTTTCTTACCTCCGTATTTGTCTGGATGGACGAAACCCTATTTGCTACAAAAGTTTTGAGACTGCAAGGAAACTAGTTAATCCAATGCAGTGTGACTAACGAATCTGTCCATAAGTTATATTCGACGTCTTTCCATTCCATCGTATTGATCACACTGAGGATTAATCTTTCCAAAAGCTCCGCTGTGGATAATTCCAACCTCGGAATCGTTACTGTTTTCAACGGCGCTACTCTCGTTTTTGCTACGAGAATATTCGTTGCTATCTTTCCATTCGGACATTCCGTCCTGACATAAATAACCGCCCCGTATGCTTTCTCCGAAGCATCGGAGAAACCATGCAATTCTTTCCGAACGACCGGTGATGTGCCCAACCATCGATCGATTCTAATCTTCTCCAGAAATATTATGTCTTTCCAAAAGTCTTTCCATCTTTTTTGTAACTCTCCCGAAAATTCTTCGTCCCAATCGACATTTAACCGCCATATATCTTGAATAATGATCTTTCTAGTTATTATCGCCGGTGCTATGAATCCATTTGGGTCGTACAGTTGCGCAATACAACCGACAACTTTCCTCTTGGTCATTTGCTCTATCGCTGGTGGCTTCACTAGGAATGTGAATTGATCCTTCTCCAGAAGCCATTTTAGCCCCAGAATAGAAGTCTTATCGTCATCCTGAAATACTACCGATGACTTTTCCTCGTAATTCATGCTTTTCATCAGAAGTCTGGAATTTGACTTCCACTTTCTCAAATCAAAACCTGCACCTTTAAGCACAAGGTCGATCTCTGCCGACAGCGCTATTGCTTCTTCTTCGGAATCCGCACCTGTCGTACAGTCATCCATGTAGAAGTCTTCCATGATTGCCTTTGCGGCTCTCGGAAATTTCCTCTCTTCGTCTTTCGCACACTGCATAAGCGCTCTTACAGCATTGAAAGCTGAAGAAGTCATTCCATAGTTAACGACAGTTAACCAGTATTCTTTCAATCTTTCCTGTGGGTCCTCTCTCCAAAATATCCTTTGCAGGTCCCATTGCTCTCTTGCCACCTTAATCATTCTAAACATCATCTTTATGTCTGCGTTTATCGCAATTAGACGCAAAACCAATTTCGTCTAAAGACCAGAATCGCTTGAGCAATTCATGCAGTTGATTGTTATCTATACAAGCTACCAAGGCTTGTTGTTCATCTTCTTTGGCTTTTAGTCTTTCCTGCTCACCGAGAACAATCTTTCCGAAAGTCGTGTCCATACATAGGACCCCACATCGAGGCCGTCCTTCCACTGAAACCACCACCTCCGCCAGGAATTTGCACCCAAGTCGTAACTCGATGCGACCCTCTTTCCAATATTGCGGATCGGCCAGCAACGACTCCTCAAATATGTCTTTCTCTATATCGATCGCATTGTGGCTTAGTTGCCATTGGCTTGCCTTTGGCAGCACCCAAAAGACTTGCTCTATTAAATCTGAATCTTTCGTGTCGAACCAAGGAAAATTCTTGAGAACGACCTGATGCTTAATATGGAAGGGCTCTCCTTCTATACCAATAATCTTTCGTGTCACCTGCATTGGTGCAAGCAACAGTCTTTCCCATAGCTGATAAGAAATCAAATTCGACTGAGCTCCAGTGTCCAAGTGCGCCCTGACCGGTCCAAATTTCTTTCCCTCAATTTCTATTCTTAGCTGCGCCGTTGGCGTCAAAACTAAACCTTTTCTTTCCCTATCAATAAAATAATTTGAATAAGTCATTGAAAATTCCTTATTATTATTTCTTTTAAAGTTATCCCATGAGGCGGCACTGCCTTCATTGGATAAGAAATCGCGTCTTTCCCTTTGAGTCTCTCCTGCTGTCTTTCCTTCTGTCTCTCCGTCTTTCTCTGTTGAAATGCGGGCTCGTTTCAACGGCGGCATTCCTAGTCATTCTCTTTTGTTTTGATTCTCTCGATGTATTCTTTCTCTTTCCACCTTCCTGGACCCGGAACACAGTCGCCTCCGCCTTTTGTAGTTCCTTCATTGGGCATAAAATACTATTATGCATCTGCCTTCAAGGGCATCTGGTGCACGGTTCCTGGTAGCAGTTCTTTCGTCGTATGTCCCAATGTCAAACAAATGGGGCAGAGACTCTTCTACTTGACCACTCGATCTCGCACTGCCAGGTTGAGGACTTGGAACTCCGGACAGTTCCAGATGGAGTGTTCCATGGAGCGGCATACATTGCATGGCATTCTCTTCATTTCTCTACTCAAATAAATAATCTAAATAAAATTCATTTGAAAGCAACCAGGTGTTAATTAACCACTCGATCATATGAAGATGAAATATTTTGGTTTTACGTGAAAAGCCAAACTCCATCACTGATATTTCCTCATTCGTGGTTCTGCTAGTAAAGGCAAACACAGAAGCGAAACAGCAGCGGTTCATATACTATGATTTATGGGAAATAGTTCCTCCCCATGAAGCTACCTGTTTTATGCTCCTAACTTCAATCTCGAACAGCAGCAGCATTGCTACTGCACACGAAAATCGACAAATACTTTTTTTTTTTTAACAAGGCCAAACATCAGCGGATAGTTTATGTCGGAAAACTTGATTTGTGCGGTTGTCAATTGATTGCATTATATGTATTTGTATAGATTGTAGATTTATCTGCATTTTTGTCAATACAAATTGATTCCTCTTTCTTCAATCCTCTATATTCTTTCCTCTTTCTTTTTTTTATTTTAATCTTTCCAACTCGAGTTTATATTGTTTTCTTTCCCTGCTAGCTTTCTTACCAAAACTACACTTTTTATTCTTTCCAAATTTACGTCTTTCCAATTTAATTTATGTTTTCTTTCTGCTGGCTTTCTCATCAAACTACAATTTATTCTTTCCAAATCTTCAAATCTTTCCAAGTCTTCAAATCTTTCCAAATATTCAAATCTTTCCAAATCTGCAAATCTTTCCAAATATTGTTATATAATTTGTCTTTATATCAACACTACTTCTACTACTAGCGATCGCTACTAATTTTATATCTACTCTACAACTTTTTTTCAAACTACAAAATTTTTTTTTTCTTTTAAATCTTTCACTTGAAAAAAAAAACACTTCTGATTTCTGATGCTTACTGGCACACGACAAACCAATGAATAATTGAATGCCGCTCACAGCAGCAACAACCAACAGAAGCAACAGGCAATGGCATTTGGCATGCATATTTCTTTTGCACCCCTTTTCGCATGTATAAACCTATGTAATCGCATATTTGCTTGCTCTCATTAAAATATTGCAGAGAGTAAGCAAAAGAAAAGAATCGAACAAAAAAGAAGCGTTACCTGAGGATGAGTGTGTTGTTATTTTCTTGTTTCGTTGCCACGCAAATTGCAATATTCATTCTGGTCTCTCCTCAATTGTCTTTCGTCTTGTGTATCTATATGTGATGTGTGTGTACCCTCTATTATTATAAAAAATGCTGAAATGAAAATTCTTTCGTCGCGAGTCGCGACCACAGCTGCGCTGTGTTAAACTTTTTGTATGTCTTTCCGTGTGTCTTTCGTTTGTTATTTTTTGTTGCGTACATTCAGACCGTGTGTACGCACGTGCCTTATGTAGCATTGTTTTTATGAGTAGCGGACTGTACTTTCTTTCCTTCTATCGCTTTTGTATTTTATTATTTCATTTTGTACTTACATATTCTCTGAAACTTTCCGATTTTGCGTTCTTATTTGTAACTTCTTTCCTTATGTATATGCACTGGATAGATCTCCGGCTCGTTATGGACCAATGTTTCTGAGTAAATTAAAAATAAAACAAACCATTTTTATAGTGGAAAATATTAATTAAAAAACCACTTCTATTCAATTTTATTTGACTACAATAAATCAACTTTCCCTTAGTCTTTCCCCTTATGAAACTTAGTCTTTCCTTCGCGCTGTTTGAAGTATAACTCACTCTCTTTCGATCAAAACTCATGTATTTATAGAAAAACTTTCGATAGGAATACTTTTCGTTCTTTTCATTCTCGTTCTTTTCAATCATCGAACACGAGAGTTGCCAGCTCTCGTCGTTCGATACAGTCCCGGCGAAAACCTACGGTTTTCCATCGTTAATATTCGATAATCATATATTTACTCTTGCGTTGGAAGGATGCAGATCTTCTGTACCGGCCTTGTCAGCTGATTGGTTGCCGTAGTCACTACCACATTCCTAACAAGTCCGTCTTTACTCCGAATCAGCTTCGAGATGCGCCCCAACGCCCACGCAGATGGTGGGAAGTTCTCGCTCTTCATTGTGCACAGCTGTCCTTCCTGCAATCCATATTTTTCTTTCCGCCATTTCTTTCTTTCGAATAGAGTAGTCAAATACTCTTCTTTCCATCTAACCCAAAAATGGGCAAGCATAGTCTTTCGCTCTTTCCACAATCTTACTCCATTTGAGTTTGGCAAATCGCCAGTGGTGAATGGTAAAGGTAATACCAATGGTTCACCGACTAAAATGTCCCGGCGTTAACGCCTGTAGATCATTTGGATCGTCGCTGATAGGGTTTAGCGGTCGAGAGTTCAGAATCGCCTCTACCCCTGTAAGTAAGGTTAACAACTGCTCATACGTCAAAATCTTCGCACCAATCACTCTCGTCAAGTGGAACTTCATTAATTTGACCGCTGCTTCGTATATGCCACCCTGATGTGGCGCTGCAGGAGTCATAAACTTCCATTCCGTCCCTTTTCTTCCTAAGAAGTCAAGGGTTTCTTTCCCATGCCAAGTCTTTCTCGCTCTTTCCAGTTCTTTCGCGGCTCCGACAAAAGCCGTGCCGTTGTCACTGTAAATTCTCTCGCATCTGCCCCTGCGAGCTATGAATCGTTCATAGCAGGCAATGAACGCTACCGAAGTAAGATTGGATACTACATCAATGTGCACTGCTCTTGTCTTAAGGCAAACGAAGACTGCGACCCAGCACTTCTGCCTTATGATTTGTTGACCGGCTCTGTCTATCATCTTTACCTCGAACGGCCCTGCGTAATCTACTCCTGAGTGTAGAAACGCCTCTCCTGGGGTTACTCTTTCCTCTGGTAGATCAGCCATCAATTGTGTTTCGAAACGATGATTGTATCGCACACATACCAGACATTTATGCAGAAACACTCTCAATTCATTTCTAAGTCTCGGAATCCAATATCTTTCCCGTATGTGCTGCATCATAATCTGAACAGCCCCGTGCTTTGTTGCTCTGTGAGCACTATCCATGATCAACCATGCTAACCGTGAACCTCTAGGTACGATTGCTGGGTGTCGTCTTTCATATTTCATCTTTGCTCTTTCCAGTCGTCCTCCAACCCTTAATATACTCTTATCATCTAGTATGGGCTTCAAGGACTCAATGTTGCTTTTCTCTGGTAAGCACCCGTCTTTCTTTAAATGTGCCATGTCTTTCCCATAATGTCTTTCCTGTTCTTTCGATAACATGTAATCAATTGCCTGACTCTTCTCAACAGATGTCAGCTGAATACATATTCTTTCCTTTCTTTCCATCAGACGCTTATAGCGTTAATGCCTCTTTCCGTATTTTCTTTCCTCTTCCTTTCGTCGCTTCATATTCGTATTTAGTGAATTGACAAAACGAAATATAAATCCTATTACGAGTATATTGATTGCTTTTTCGCGCTTGTTAGCATATTCAATCACTGAAACACTCTTTCCATCTTTCGTACGTATCGATAATGGTTCTGTGTATGTCATTACCGCGAGCACTCTCATCTCATCCCTCCCCCCATCTGCAACATTTGGCACAAAATGTTCAGATTTCCAACTTGATCGCGGTTGCTGTAACCAATCTGGCCCGCCCAGCCAAAATTTGTTGTCTGCTAATGCTGAAGGTTTGATACCTCTGCTTAACCGATCAGCAGGATTGTCTTTCGTACTCACATGCCTCCATTTTCTTACCTCCGTATTTGTCTGGATGGACGAAACTCTATTTGCTACAAAAGTTTTGAGACTGCAAGCGCAACTAGTTAATCCAATGCAGTATGACTAACGAATCTGTCCATAAGTTATATTCGACGTCTTTCCATTCCATCGTATTGATCACACTGAGGATTAATCTTTCCAAAAGCTCCGCTGTGGATAATTCCAGCCTCGGAATCGTTACTGTCTTCAACGGCGCCACCCTCGTTTTTGCTACGAGAATATTCGTTGCTATCTTTCCATTCGGACATTCCGTCCTGACATAAATAACCGCCCCGTATGCTTTCTCCGAAGCATCGGAGAAGCCATGCAATTCCTTCCGAACGACCGGTGATGTGCCCAACCATCGATCGATTCTAATATTTTCCAGAAATATTATGTCTTTCCAAAAGTCTTTCCATCTTTTCTGTAACTCTCCCGACAATTCTTCGTCCCAATCGACATTTAACCGCCATATATCTTGAATAATGATCTTTCCAGTTATTGTCGCCGGTGCTATGAACCCATTTGGGTCGTACAGCTGCGCAATACAACCGACAACTTTCCTCTTGGTCATTTGCTCTATCGCTGGTGCCTTCACTAGAAATGTGAATTGATCTTTTTCCAGAAGCCATTTTAGCCCCAGAATAGAAGTCTTATCGTCATCCTGAAATACTACCGATGGCTCTTCCTCATAATTCATGCTTTTCATCAGAAGTCTGGAATTTGACTTCCACTTTCTCAACTCAAAACCTGCACCTTTAAGCACAAGGTCGATCTCTGCCGACAGCGCTATTGCTTCTTCTTTGGAATCCGCACCTGTCATACAGTCATCCATGTAGAAGTCTTCCATGATTGCCTTCGCGGCTCTCGGAAATTTCCTCTCTTCGTCTTTCGCACACTGCATAAGCGCTCTTACAGCATTGAAAGCTGAAGAAGTCATTCCATAGGTAACGACAGTTAACCAGTATTCTTTCAATCTTTCCTGTGGGTTCTCTCTCCAAAATATCCTTGCAGGTCCAATTGCTCGCTTGCCACCTTAATCATTCTAAACATCATCTTTATGTCTGCGTTTATCGCAATTCTGTGTCGACGGAAACGCATTAAAATGTCAACCAGATCTTTCTGTAACTTCTCTCCGTTCATCTGCATTTCGTTCAGCAAAATTCCCTTGTTCGTCTTACAACTGGCGTCAAAAACGACTCGGAATTTCTTCGTCACACAATGATGTGGTATGTGATAGATGATCTCTCCTTGGACTTCACCTTCGACTGGTCTCATATGCCCTAGTCTTTTGTATTCTCTCATGAAGTCAATATACTTCTCTTTCAATTCACTATCGCAACATAATCTTCTTTCTAGCGCGAAGAATCTTCGTTTGGCTATCAGTTCGGTATTGCCTATGTCTTTCCCAAGCTCCTTCAGTGGAATTGTAACTATATATCTCCCTTCTCTATCACGCTTGTATGTCTTGATAAAATTTTGTTCAACTTGCTCCTCCTCTTCCGTTCTCATAGACGCAAAACCAATTTCGTCTAAAGACCAGAATCGCTTGAGCAATTCATGCAGTTGATTGTTATCTATACAAGCTACCAAGGCTTGTTGTTCATCTTCTTTGGCTTTTAATCTTTCCTGCTCACCGAGAACAATCTTTCCGAAAGTCGTGTCCATACATAGGACCCCACATCGAGGCCGTCCTTCCACTGAAACCACCACCACCGCCAGGAATTTGCACCCAAGTCGTAACTCGATGCGACCCTCTTTCCAAAATTGCGGATCGGCCAGCAACGACTCCTCAAATATGTCTTTCTCTATATCGATCGCATTGTGGCTTAGTTGCCATTGGCTTGTCTTTGGCAGCACCCAAAAGACTTGCTCTATTAAATCTGAATCTTTCGTGTCGAACCAAGGAAAAATCTTGAGAACGACCTGATGCTTAATATGGAAGGGTTCTCCTTCTATACCAATAATCTTTCGTGTCACCTGCATTGGTGCAAGCAACAGTCTTTCCCATAGCTGATAAGAAATCAAATTCGACTGAGCTCCAGTGTCCAAGAGCGCCCTGACCGGCCCAAATTTCTTTCCCTTAATTTCTATTCTTAGCTGCGCCGTTGGCGTCAAAACTAAACCTTTTCTTTCCCTATCAATAAAATAATTTGAATAAGTCATTGAAAATTCCTTATTATTATTTCTTTTAAAGTTATCCCATGAGGCGGCACTGCCTTCATTTGATAAGAAATCGCGTCTTTCCCTTTGAGTCTCTCCTGCTGTCTTTCCTTCTGTCTCTCCGTCTTTCTCTGTTGAAATGCGGGCTCGTTTCAACGGCGGCATTCCTAGTCATTCTCTTTTGTTTTGATTCTCTCGATGTATTCTTTCTCTTTCCACCTTCCTGGACCCGGAACACAGTCGCCTCCGCCTTTTGTAGTTCCTTCATTTTGCATAAAATACTATTATGCATCTGCCTTCCAGGGCATCTGGTGCACGGTTCCTGGTAGCAGTCTTTCGTCGTATGTCCCAATTTCAAACAAATGGGGCAGAGACTCTTCTACTTGACCACTCGATTTCGCGCTGCCAGGTTGAGGACTTGGAACTCCGGACAGTTCCAGATGGGGTGTTCCATGGAGCGGCATACATTGCATGGCATTCTCTTCATTTCTCTACTCAAATAAATAATCTAAATAAAATTTATTTGAAAGCAACCAGGTGTTAATTAACCACTCCATCATATGAAGATGAAATATTTTGGTTTTACGTGAAAAGCCAAACTCCATCACTGATATTTCCTCATTCGTGGTTCTGCTAGTAAAGGCAAACACAGAAGCGAAACAGCAGCGGTTCATATATTATGATTTATGGGAAATAGTTCCTCCCCATGAAGCTACCTGTTTTATGCTCCTAACTTCAATCTCGAACAGCAGCAGCATTGCTACTGCACATGAAAATCGACAAATACTTTTTTTTAACAAGGCCAAACATTAGCGGATAGTTTATGTCGGAAAACTTGATTTGTGCGGTTGTCAATTGATTGCATTATATGTATTTGTATAGATTGTAGATTTATCTGCATTTTTGTCAATACAAATTGATTCCTCTTTCTTCAATCCTCTATATTCTTTCCTCTTTCTTTGTTTTATTTTAATCTTTCCAACTCGAGTTTATATTGTTTTCTTTCCCTGCTAGCTTTCTTACCAAAACTACACTTTTTATTCTTTCCAAATTTACGTCTTTCCAATTTAATTTATGTTTTCTTTCCTTTTTCTTACTCACGTAAAATTCGTACCTATGAAAAAAATCTGAATAAAAAAATCAATTATCATTAATTCCCTTCTCTTACCAAATTTACGTCTTTCCAATTTATATTTTCTTTCCGCTGGCTTTCTCACCAAATCTTTATACTTTGTTTTATATTCACACTACTTCTACACTACTAGCGATCGCTAATAATTTTATCTCTACTAACTTGTTTTCAAAATTCAAACTACAAATTTATTTTATAAATCTTTCACTTGAAAAAACTCTTTTGCTCTTACTGATGCTTACTGGCACACGACAAACTAAAGAAAAAATGAATGCCGCTCACAGCAGCAACAACCAACAGAAGCAACAGGCAATGGCATGCATATTTCTTTTGCACCCCTTTTCGCAATTATAAACCTATGTAATCGCATATTTGCTTGCTCTCATTAAAATATTGCAGAGAAGTAAGCAAAAGAAAAGAATCGAACAAAAAAGAAGCGTTACCTGAGGATGAGTGTGTTGTTATTTTCTTGTTTCGTTGCAAATATTCATTCTGGTCTCTCCTCAATTGTCTTTCGTCTTGTGTATCTATATGTGATGTGTGTGTACCCTCTATTATTATAAAAAATGCTGAAATGAAAATTCTTTCGTCGCGAGTCGCGACCACAGCTGCGCTGTGTTAAACTTTTTGTATGTCTTTCCGTGTGTCTTTCGTTTGTTATTTTTTGTTGCGTACATTCAGACCGTGTGTACGCACGTGCCTTATGTAGCATTGTTTTTATGAGTAGCGGACTGTACTTTCTTTCCTTCTATCGCTTTTGTATTTTATTATTTCATTTTGTACTTACATATTCTCTGAAACTTTCCGATTTTGCGTTCTTATTTGTAACTTCTTTCCTTATGTATATGCACTGGATAGATCTCCGGCTCGTTATGGACCAATGTTTCTGAGTAAATTAAAAATAAAACAAACCATTTTTATAGTGGAAAATATTAATCAAAAACCACTTCTATTCAATTTTATTTGACTACAATAAATCAACTTTCCCTTAGTCTTTCCCCTTATGAAACTTAGTCTTTCCTTCGCGCTGTTTGAAGTATAACTCACTCTCTTTCGATCAAAACTCATGTATTTATAGAAAAACTTTCGATAGGAATACTTTTCGTTCTTTTCATTCTCGTTCTTTTCAATCATCGAACACGAGAGTTGCCAGCTCTCGTCGTTCGATACAGAGAAGTTAAGACTGATGATGAAGTGACTCACCCAAATACGAACAGATATGTCAAAAGCCTCCATCAGCGCATAGTAGAATATGCAGCTGCCAGGAAAAGAATTTTCGCTGATGAGGTATGCTGCGAAGATAAAACTAAAAGCAGGAACTATAGAAAAATCGAAAAATTAAGAAAGAAAAGTGCAATAAGTAGAAATAGCAAGAAGAAAATTGAAGCTACCATACTAGCAGTTTCTGACGATAATAGACCCTATGCAAAAGTGACCGTGAACGGGGAACAGATGCTAGGGCTATTAGATAGTGGTGCTTCAGTCAGTTGTTTAGGGAAAGGTGCAATAAATTTCGTTCAGAGACACGACATACAAATGACTGAAATGAACAGTGACGTAAAAACAGCTGACGGTAAACAACAACAAATAAACAGGAGAATCAAGACTGAGATCTCATGGGGAGGTAACACCCAAGAGATTGAGCTGTATGTTGTTCCAAGTTTGCAACAGCAGCTCTATCTTGGGGTAGATTTTTGGAAGATCTTCAAGGTCGCTCCAAAGATTATCAGCGAGATAGGGTTAGATTTAGCGACAGAAGAGAATCAGGAAAAGATTCCCATGAGAGAGCTCACCCCAATGCAAAATGAAGAGCTGGAAAAGGTGAAAATTCAGTTTCCATCCTGTGCGGTACTGGGATTGGGGAAAACCTCAATCGAGGAACATGTCATTGAGATGGAAGACGACACCATTCCCATCAAACAACGACATTACCCAATATCGCCAGTGATACAAAAACTGATGTACGCCGAGCTCGATCGGATGCTCGAACTAGGGGTAATAGAAGAGAGTAATAGTGCGTATAGCTCTCCAGTAGTGTTGGTGAGAAAACCAGGGAAGAACAGGCTATGCTTAGATTCGCGTAAGATAAACGCTGCGACCAAAAAGTTTGCGTACCCGCTTCCTCACATCGAAGGAATCCTAAGCAGGTTGCAAAACACCCACTTCATATCGAGCATCGATTTGAAGGATGCATTTTGGCAAATTCCTCTGGAGGCCAAATCAAGAGAGAAGACAGCATTCACAGTCCCTGGGCGGCCATTATATCAATTTACGGTGATGCCGTTTGGATTGTGTAACGCCGCTCAGAGAATGTGTAAGCTGATGGACAAAGTCATACCCGCTCGGTTGAGAGAGGATGTCTTCGTCTATCTGGACGATCTCTTGGTTTGTTCTCCAGACTTCCAAACTCATATGAGTATTCTAAAAGAGGTCGCCAAGCATTTAAGAGAAGCAGGACTAACAATAAATATAGAGAAAAGCAAGTTCTGCTACAAAGAAATAAAATATTTAGGGTATTTTGTAGGAGACGGGTGTCTAAGGACAGACCCAGATAAAGTATCTGCGGTAAAAGACTTCCCGATTCCAAAAACCCCGAAACAACTCCGACGGTTCCTAGGCATGACTGGATGGTATAGAAGATTCATCCCGAATTTTTCAACCATTTCAGCACCAATGACAGATTGCCTGAAAAAGGGTAAGGATTTTGAAATGTCTCCAGAAGCTATAGTAGCTTTCGAGGACCTAAAGACGACATTAGTGACAGCACCCATACTGACGAACCCGGACTTTACAAAACATTTTTACTTACAATGCGACGCATCAACTTCAGGTGTAGGAAGTGTTCTCTTCCAAAAGGATGACGAGAATAACGAACGACCGATAGCATTCATGTCCCAGAAACTTAATTCCGCGCAGCGAAATTATAGCGTGACTGAACTTGAGTGCTATGCGGCCGTTTTGTCGGTAAAGAAGTTCCGAGCCTACATCGAAGGACTTCCCTTCACTATAATAACGGATCACGCCAGTCTAAAATGGCTCATGACCCAAAAGGACCTAAGTGGACGTTTAGCTCGTTTTAGTTTCAAACTCCAAGGTTTCGATTTTACGATCGAGCATAGGAAGGGTGTCCTAAATGTAGTCCCGGATACTCTCTCGCGAATCCATATGGATGAGATCACGGACCCGACAACTGAAGTTGATTTCAACTCGCCATACTTTTCTTCTGAAGAGTATACTGAGTTGAAGAAGACCATAGACGAAAACAAAGACAGACTACCTGACGTGTGCATTTCTGACGGCTTTGTGTACAAACGAACAGACAGACGAACCGGAGACCCGATTCAAGAAGACAGAGCTTGGAAGCTCTGGGTACCGAAGGAGTTGCGTAGGGGTTTATTAGAAACCGCACATAATTCAACCACAGCTGGCCACGGGGGGTTTCACAAAACTCTGTCTAGGTTAAGGCAGAGATATTTCTGGCCAAATATGACAAGTGAAGTGCAATCTTTCGTACAAAACTGTGATATATGCAAGTGCAATAAACCGATGAACTCAGTGTCTAGGCCCCCCATGGGACAACAGACCATAACCGAACGACCATTTCAAAGACTGTACATCGACTTCCTAGGACCATACCCACGAACAAAAACAGGAAACACACACATTTTTATAGTATTAGATCACTTTAGCAAGTACGTATTCCTTAAGCCTATCAGAAAAGCAACAGCAGCCGAGGTAGTAAAATATCTAGAAGAAGGGGTATTCCATATGTTTGGAGTACCAGAGTACATTCATTCTGACAACGGAAAACAGTTTGTTTCAGAACTGTTCTCCAGCTTTTTGAACAAATATGGAGTAAAACACGTTCGAACAGCATTTTACTCTCCCCAGGCAAACGCTTCCGAACGAGTTAACCGATCAGTTTTGATCAAAATCAGATCGTATATCGAAAGCGACCAAAGAACATGGGATACTCATGTAAGTAATGCTGCATTTTCGCTTCGAAGTGTAGTGCACGAAGCAACAACATTCGAACCATACTACGCCGTGTTTGGAACTCAAATGGTTCAAAACGGAAAAACTTATGATCTATTGAGAAGATTAGGGATGGTTAGGGACGCTAACATTGAAATCAAAAATAACACAGACAAGCTTAGCTTGATAAAAGCAAAAATATTCGATAATCTTAAGCTAGCTCACCAAAAAGCAGAAAAATCGTATAACACACGCTGTAAAGACATTTCCTATAAGACAGGCCAAATAGTCTATAGAAGAAACTTTAAACAAAGCAATATGGTCGAGCACTACAACGCTAAGTTAGGGCCTAAATTTATAAAATGCATTATTTTGAAACCTATTGGTAACTCATTATACGAAATAGGAAATCTAAAAGGCGAGAAAGTAGGAGTATACCATGCCAAAGACATTCATGCATGATAAATGCTCAAGACGCACTCGCGCTGCTGTTGCTAGATGCGACCTGTGATATAAGTGTATTGTGTAGTTTATTTATTTATTTATTTATAGAAATAGTTTATTTATTTACTTATTTACAGAGATAGTTTATTTATTTATTTATTTACAGAAATAGTTTATTTATTTATTTATTTATAGAAATAGTTTATTTATTTATTTATTTATAGAAATAGTTTATTTATTTATTTATTTACAGAGATAGTTTATATATTTACATATTTATTTATTTATTTAGTTACCTATGTATTCAACTTGACTACCTGATACCCTACTGTGATATTCAAACACCTAGTTAAATTTCCGGACTACAACACTACTACCAACTGTGATAACTAACAACTTTTACTAACAGAATCCTCCAAATATCCTAACATATCCCAATTAACATCTATACACCTCCCTCAACATCCACTCCATTCACAACCCACCCTAAACCCGAAAATTCAGTCATATTAATTATGTATTAATGTTTTTAAAAGATTATGTTTAACTACTTATGTTAGAGCAGAGACCTTCAGTCTAAATTAAAAGATGATAAATGTAATTGCCCGGCATTTAATTAGTACTTCAGGTAGTGGGACGAGCCACACGTCACGAACGGCGAAAGAAAAGGGTTGTAATTCCAATAAAAGTGTACGACCCTACCTTTTTTCGAGGCCAGTTTTCGCACGACCACTTCAAAACTGCCATCGTTTTTGTTACGTAGGGAAACGCACACGATTATTAAGAAAATAATTATATTCAGAAAATATACATAAATGTAGGTATATACAATAGGTAACTTACGGATGAGACTAAGGAATAGTCTCACTTACAACGAATGTCATAATTCAACGCTGTTACAGTCCACCTTATGACCAACAATAGATTCCAATGAGAAACATGTAAATTAGAAAAAAAAAAGATACATTTACAAAAACCAAAACAAACATTATAAGTAGATTTGTAACTTACCACTAACATAGAAGGAAAATCCCACCTGAAAAAGAAAAAAAAAATCAGATACAAATCACATACAAAAAAAAACTGACCTACCTCAATAAAACGAACAGAGTCATTACAAGGGGGTGAATGAACTCTTGTAATGATGAGATTCCTTATACTCTCCGATTGTCTAGTTTAATGATAGGCATGGATACTTGTTGATAATTATCCAAAACCTTTTCACCTTTTTTTTTTGTACACAAAACACTGAAATATGAAAATAAATAGAAAAATAAAGACGATTGAAAGAATTACACACAACAACCAAATAACTCACGAACGACACCGACGTACACTGACGAATAGACCGCAGCATCGAATAAATGTATGTTTTTTTTTTTTTTTTTTTTTCAAATCGTAACCAGGAGATATGGAAGGTGAAATGATAGGTGTAGATACTTTAAAGACTAGACAAATATTTAAAAAAATGAAAAATAATTCTTAAATATGGAATACGACGCGCTAGAAATAAACACATTTTGACAATTGGACATGTAATGACTTTGTAGGCGAAACGTCAAAGTTGTCAAGCGAAAAGCTGTGTAGTTACAGCGAATTCGCTTCGAAAGCAAATACACCAACCAAAAAGAAAACAGATCGAAAGTCGAACACAGAGTAGTTAGCTTTCAATTAGAAAATTAGAAAATGACAACATAAGAATAGGCGTTAGAAAAATTAGTCAATGGGGAAGTGCAATATAGAGTAGATAGCAGTGGCGTGGCGTCCATATAACACGATTCCTATCGTCTTACCTTTTAAAATGTGTCCATTGTTCGTAGAAAAAACCAGCAACATAAGTCTACAACAAGTCTACAAAGCAGTCAACAGCCTATCTTTGCCCATACATACAATGTTCTTCAAGCACTTTTAAATTTGCGAGATACACACACAATACACAAAGCATACACAAAACACAAAGCATTGAAAATCGCCGCGCAGAACATATTCTGTGCTTGTCCCTGTCTTTCCTACGATATACTTCCACCCCGGTGCCTCCCTTTTCAATACACGTTCTCTTATTGAAAAAAGTAAGATGATAATTTTCGTCTTACTGCAATTTCTGCTTGGAAAAAATAGTACAGTTTTCGCTTTAGAGTAATGTACGGCGAATTCGGTTTTGTTGCGCTGTTTTTTTTTTGTTCTACTGATCATTGTTTTGAATTATTTGCAAGTTTAAAAACTTTGTAGAAATGTTTCTTTGCTATCGAAATACGTAAAAGGATTTTTTTTTTGTAATTTTCCTCTCCCCTCCAGCCATACTCAAAGAACCGAACATAGCGATTTTATGGGCTTCAGACTTTGCACTCTTAGATTGTCTGTATTCAAGCGATTAGGACGATTAAGTTGTCATTTTAAAGCTGATAAAGCATTCTTTTCAAATCAATTAAAAGGTTTAAGATATTTGAGTTGCTTTAGAAACCTGATCCTTTTGAAATCAACACATTTTATATACATTTTTGAAGTAGTCCTGTGCCTAAAATATCAATAGTAAGTCCCTAAAAATTTCCCTAATTAAACCTTAAAATAATTACAAAATAAAAATCCAAAGTTGATCAAAAAACAAATTATTTTATGTGCTTTACAAACATCTCTTTCAAACTTTAAGCTTTTGAAAAAAAGCCAATCTTTGGGAGCATTTTTGTGAATGTTGACTACCAGATATCAAAATGAAAGTAGGTAGAATTTAAAGGCCTATTCTTCAACTATAAGTCCTGAAAATTTCATTTTGTTATTCGCATGCACACTAAACCTTTTGATTGATTTAAAAAGAATGCTTTATCAGCTTTAAAATGACACCAATGACAAAATGACAATCGTCCTAATCGCTTGAATACAGACAATTTAAGAGTGCAAAGTCTGAAGCCCATAATATCGCTATGTTCGGTTCTTTGAGTATGGCTGGAGGGGAGAGGAAAATTACAAAAAAAAATCCTTTGACGATTTCGTATTTCGATAGCAAAGGAACATTTCTACAAAGTTTGAGCAAAATCGGAGGTATAGCAACATTTCGGATTGACCGTTTTCATTATGGAATGGCTCGTAGGTGATTCATTTTTCTCGACTTACCATTTGAAAATATCCACGCCACGCCACTGGTAGATAGGTATGAGACAAGTGATAGTGCATTACACAAGGGAAATAAAAAGTATGACAATAATACACTGTAAGAAAAACGGAAAGTGAAGAAGCTTGCGGATCTAAATTAGCATACCCAAAGTGCAAGAAGGGGAAATATGAAATGTAGGCCAAAGGCCAACGGCCTGACGAAAGAACATTTAAATAGCGGCGAACATTTGAAAATTCAAGTTCAAGGCAAAAGCACAAGTGCAGTAGAGTCAATAGAGATACCTATAGTGCGTGAATCCGTAAAAGTACGTATTGAGTGTTAGCACAGTACGAGTACACCAATACAATACGTATGTGCTTAAAATCAAAAAAATAAGAAATTTATGGAAATGGTGAGTGATAGAAGATGGTTTAGAAAAATATATATGTATATATATATACATAAACCAAGAAAGTAAGGAAAAAGTTTTTTTTTAAACTATAGATATCGCCGGAAGTACAAACATAGAGACGAGTATCTGAGGATAGAGTTAGAGACCCAGTTTAAGGGATTCTTTTTTTTTTTGGTGAAGAGAAAAAAAAAGGGACGAAAACCAAAGACACAGAGGGTTGAGCCATATATGTGGATATATTTTATAAGTGCATATATGTATGTAGAGTCCCGATAGGTGAGTGTGGCTAGAAATTCATACAAAAAATTAGGAAATAAAGAATATCCATTTTTGATAGGTCTATCATCTAATAGACGAATGCATATATATATAAATATATTTATATGAATATATGAAACGGCGAGTGGGAAAGTCACCCATGTGGCTTAAGCCTTTATCCAGGAGATACTCGGTGGATTTTTTTTTTTTCTCCATACTAAGGAAGGCGAACAGGGGTTCTTAGCGGAAGAAGAAAAGCAGGCAGCCGGCTGGAGCAAGCAGGGTGTTCTCGGTAAAAAATCAAAAGAAGAAACCAAGTGCACATAAACTTACCAAAAAACTTAGAAGAAAAAAAAAAAAAAAAAAAAAGGAAAAGAAAAAGTGTTAAGGAAAGAAAGTGAATTTCAAAAAAAAAAAAAAAAAAAAAAAGAATATAGATAGAAAGTGAATTTTGTTAAGCGTGGATAAAGACAAAATTGTTCTTATATAGATATATACATGGATATCTTTGGATGTACCATTGCTCTATGTACATATCTAAGCTATGACGATCTAATGATACTATATATATATATACATTGGTGAAGTGGGTATTTAAAGAAGGTAAATCCGGGAACTCCATAAAAGTAGAGGAGTTGAGAAATTCCGTCGCTTCAAAACGTGCTGCCGGCAGGACTACGAGGGACGATAAAAACCGTAAGTCATCAAACCTTTACATTTCACATTTTTTTGATTTTATGATACATGTGCATATATATTACACGAAATCTTTAGATCGTAAATACAATCGCTTTTACCGATTTAAATAATCTTTTTTTTTTTGATAAAAAGGCAAAAGTTTTTTTTTATTTTTGAATTCACATCCAAAAGCCTTTGAAATAAATTAAAGAAAATAGTATATACCTATATATTTCCTTTTATTTTGAATCCAGTTTTCAAAAATAATTCTTTTGAGCGAACTCTTATTTTGTTGAATAGCCATGGGTTACTAATGTTGTAGTTGGGTGTGTGGAGATTCGAATTGGGCCGACGATGGGAAGATGACGGAAGATGACTTCGACATGACGAACGTATAAGACAATACTTACTTTACCACGGACTAATACAGTGAACTGAAAGTGGCTGGAGATCGCGACCAAGGGGCTATCACCATAACATTGCCAAGGTGATAGCATAGGTTGTGTGTTATGACACAAGGGCGGGATGGCAGCGATTTTTACCAACACCATCAGGTTAGGCTCTTGGTAATTGGTCGAACCATCACATGAGGGAGACACAGGGTTGTAGTTGAGATAGTAGGTCGCGGTAGTTTTAGGTTTAGTTTTAGTAGGGATTAATAGTTTAAACATATACACTTGTGTTTAGAAATGTATATGCATACATACATATATACACTTATATGCATAAAAATGTATATAAATCTGAGTGTAGTGATTAGGATAGTAATAGGAAATAGGTTTAGATTAGTAATAGGAAGCAGCGACTTCCTAAGAACTACAACTCATCCCTTTCTCTCGTGTGGTGGCATAGTTACCTGAACTTGTATACAATCCTCTTCCAATTACCATCCTACTCCAATCCCCAACCTGATCCTATCCTGATCCTTATAAGGCATGATGAAAATTTTTTTTGTTTGTTAGAGTTAAAGGAGATTGGAACAGGGCAAGAACCACCCCATTCCCACGAGCTTAGCCGAGCGACCACAAGCATGCCACTGCCCTGTTTCCATCCCGATTTCTGACCAAGTAGACTCACAACAGACTACCCTTATAATGTTATAAAACTCAGTGCGAGAATTTAGGAAGTGGGTTTAATAGGAGACACTGATGCACGTTGCATTTTAAATCTTTGTGAATCGTACTGCAGAGGAAACACAGAGCCAGGTAAAGCATTCCACATACGGGTGGTGCGACTAAAATAAGAATCTCTATACTAGATTGTACGCCCGAAGTTGGGCTGATGAGCATTCCTAGCGAGGCGGGTGTTGCGGCTAAATTGTTTCAAGGGAGGAATGCAGCTGGCTATTTCACTAGAGCACTTTTTAGAGAAAAAGCGATAAAAGAGAGTGAGACAGATAACGTTTCGACAGCATTTTTACTTATTTACTTTTTACATTTTTACCTATTTATTTTATTTTTACTTTTTATACTTTGTGTTTCGATGTAGTTCAGGCTTCACTTAAGCAAACGCTACGTCCCGCAATTTTTAAATCAGTAATATTTTCGAAAATATTCATTTAAATCACATGTTGTAAAGGGCAATTTTGATCTACATGAAATGCACAACGTATCTAATATATTTAATTGGATAAGGAATGATACTGTATCGTTTAAAATAGCTTGGTAGATAACCCATATTTCTTTTTGTAATATGTAAAAGATAAAAATGGTTACTGTGGGTTATCCTTAGGAGATAAACATATGCTGTGGCGGACTTCTTAATTGATCTTTTTAAGGTATACCATTCTGTAGGAAATAAATTTAATCTATCTCGTAAGATTTAGCCAGCGTTTGCAATGTAAGCGCAGAAAAAAATGTTTGTTACGACATCACATTACAAATCTTTAAATTTCTCGGCTTTCCTCTACTTTAATTTACATGTATTATACATATATAAACCTTCCTCTTGAATCACTCAATTAATTTAAAAAAAACCGCATCAAAATGCGTATAGTAGTTTATAAAATCTAAGCATACATAGGGACATAGAGACAGAGAAAGCGACTTTGTTTTATACTATGTAATGATAGTGATGACTGATGATACGACTTTAAAAGTAAACACAATCAATAGATTTAAAAAAACCGATAACAAATCGGGAGCACAATGAGTAGGCGAAATGATACGATAGGAAGGATAGAACACGAATGGTGCACATCAACAATGTGAATTAAAATCAACTAAAAAAAGTAACAGCAGCAGCAGACGAACACCATATCAAACAGGGGTGTTGAAATGTGTACACTGCCTTAGGGAACGTCAATATTCTTTAATATTCCTTTTACGCCAGTGACACTGGAGCCAGCTGCTGTGGTGGCAGAAGAAGCAATGGTTTTCCCTCTTGTTCTTTATTCCTCTAATCTTTTGACTTATTTAATTCATAAGTCACTTACTAACTTATGACTTAATGAGTTTTCAATTCACAAACTAGCAACTGTCAAATAAATACCTGCATCAGAGATAAGAAATTAATTAGATGGCAAACTTCACACACACATTGAAACTGCCTACAAGCTGATTTACCGAAAATCACCTCTACTACTTTGAGTACAGCTTCCACTCCACCTTTACTTTACACAAAATCTCACTACTACCACTTTGAGTACAGCAAATCTCACTACTACCACTTTGAGTACAGCTTCCACGTATTCACAGACAGAGGATGTGATTACAAAAACAACAATGTAAACAAATGGTTGTTGCGGGGCAAGAGAAGTAAAGGTTTGCCATCTAATTAATTTCTTATCTCTGACCTGCATCGAGATCTGAACCCTAATCCGATTCGATTACCCGATCCTAAAAATAAAAATGATACTTTTTGAACACAGCCATTGCGAAAAAAAAATTATGCCGTTTTCGTTTGGTAAAACTAGAGTACCCTTTTTTTAGAGTACCCTGATTTTTGACAACTCAAACGAACATGAAATCAGAGTACTCCGTTTTTGTCAATGTATGTATATGACATATAGTTTGCTTTCAATGCAATTGACTACGTTCAGAAACATATCTCTGCGTATTTCATTAGCAATTAAGAACATTTTTTGTATGGAGTAAAAACTGACAAAAAGAACTTATATCTAAAAAAGATACGTTATAAACTTCATAAATGTCCAGATTGATTTTATACAAAGGTAATTTTAAGCAATAAGAAATTTTTTTGAGCACGGATAACAAGAAAAACAGCATGGACAAGCTATGCAAACCAAAACCGATAGGTTTGTGAACGCCCGCGTTGATACCGTTACTACAAACGGATAATTAATTATTCTTTATGTGGGCTATAGGTCAATGTAAAAAGAGTTGTTAGTTTATTTTTGTATTTGTTTTATTTCGACGTTTCGAACATGGTTATGCTCATCATCAGGACTTTATTAACATAAATGGGAGAAAGAAAATTTTATATAAACATTAAATTCACAATTTTTGTGTGGCGTCAAAAGAAACTTACATCATTAGATTACAAACTACAGTTTAAAACAAATTTGTGAAGTACTATTACTACACATTGTGTATTAGAATGGACTAAAGAAACAAAAAAATAAATTTAGTGAGATACAAGTAAAAAAACGTATTAAAATTTAATTTACTTCGAAGAAGAAAAAGGTTATTTATCAAAAACACCATTGCACAACACATTCAACTATTGTTAGTTGCCTTTTTGATCAGCTGGCTGTAGATGTTGCTGAGATTGTCGCAATCCGACCTCCTATTTACAGCTTTGTTGTTGTTTTTTATGTGAAGCATCTCCAGTAACATTCTTTTAGAATAATGTTGCTCCGTTTCCAATATTTCAACATTTTCCAAGTCTGGTTTATGTTGTTCTTCCAGACAATGTTGCGCGAGAGCAGTTTTTTGTCCTGCTCTATTATTAATGTCTGACTTATGGCCAGAGAGACGGTTTTTTAATTTTTGTTTTGAGGTTCCTATGTAAACCGAAGAACACGCTGTCTCATTCCTTCCTAGGCAATTGATTTTATACATAACATTTGATTTTTCCATTTTATCCACCTGTCCCTTGATGTTTCTAAACAACTTTTCTCTCACCGCCGTATTAATAAAAGCGGAATAACTGGGAAATACTTATTCCATGGATTAAGTTACCATTATACCATTTTCCATTTAATTAAAGCTACTATTATACCATTTTCCACTTAATCCATGGAATAAGGCTTAGTCCAGCTATTCCGCGTTTATTAATACGGCGGTCAGAGAATTTGATGATTTGAACGCTATTTTGGTCCCTGTCTTATCTCTAATCGGCGCAGTCGTGATGCGGTTAGAAAGGTATGGAATGAAGAGTGCGGTTTTATAAACCGTAGCTTGTTGTGTATTAGCTGGTGTCTTTGCTTGTGCGGTTAGCTGGTGATTTTTAATAAGCTAATTGATGATGTGGACGGGGAAAGAGTTGGAACATAGGGTGTTATGGATAATAGTTTTATTTTTCGAATGAAAAGAAGTATGGCTTATGTCAAGAACTCGGTTAATAAAGTTCTGTGCGGTGTTCATTATTATTTGTTTAGGCTGTTTCGAATGAAAGTTTATAAGGCGACCAGAGGCGGTAGGTTTCTTGAACCAATCAAAGATAAGTTTGTCACCTCTCCTTAAAACTTTCACATCGAGATATGGTAACTCTCCATTATTCTCTTCTTCCACCGTGAATTGGATTTTCTGGTTGAAAGAATTTAGAGCTTCCAGAGTTTTTCCGACGGCATGTGATTTAACCACAGCGAACAGGTCATCAACGTACTTTGTCACAATTTTTGGTTTGCACGTTAGCTTACCTAAAGCTTCTTCCAGCAAGGTCTCCATCACCAAGTCCGCTAGGATTGGAGATGCTGGACTACCCATGGGAACTCCTTGTTTTTGTTGGTAAGTCATACCTGAAAATTCAAAATAATTATTATCAATGATACAGAACCGAACCATTTCCATAAACTGTGATCTCTTTATTCTAGTTAAATACTTAATCTTGTTCCAATTGTTCTCAATTATATTCAAAACCAAAGATATTGGTATACTTGTGAACAGTGAGACAACATCAAATGAGACCAATATATCTCCCTTTTCCAATTGAAGTGGTGCCAATTTTTTTTTCAATGAAAGTCTTTCCCATTTTTGACATGGTATTTGGAGTTTTCGGTAAGGTTCTGTAGGATTCTAGTGATATACTTTGATAAATCATAGCAGGGGACGTTTGTAGATGCACATATTGGTCTAAGCGGCATATTTACCTTATGAATCTTCGGTAAACCATAGATCTTTGGACTAGTCGCAGTGTAAGTTGTCATCCGTTTCTTCTCGAACTCTGTTACAAGATTTTGTTGCAAGAGTGATTTAACAAATTCATTGTTTTTTGTTTGCAGAGTAGTTGTTGGATTGTTCCTTAACACCCTATAAACCTCCCTATCAGCCATAAGTTCTTGCATTTTGTTTATGTAATCAATTTTGTACATTGCCACTGTAACATTACCTTTATCAGCTGGAACGATGTAGACATCTTTGTGTTTTTTTAGAAACATTCTTGTTTCAACATAAACCAGACTTGGAAAATGTTGAAATATTGGAAACGGAGCAACATTATTCTAAAAGAATGTTACTGGAGATGCTTCACATAAAAAACAACAACAAAGCTGTAAATAGGAGGTCGGATTGCGACAATCTCAGCAACATCCACAGCCAGCTGATGAAAAAGGCGACTAACAATAGTTGAATGTGTTGTGCAATGGTGTTTTTGATAAATAACCTTTTTCTTCTTCGAAGTAAATTAAATTTTAATACGTTTTTTTACTTGTATCTCACTAAATTTATTTTTTTGTTTCTTTAGTCCATTCTAATACACAATGTGTAGTAATAGTACTTCACAAATTTGTTTTAAACTGTAGTTTGTAATCTAATGATGTAAGTTTCTTTTGACGCCACACAAAAATTGTGAATTTAATGTTTATATAAAATTTTCTTTCTCCCATTTATGTTAATAAAGTCCTGATGATGAGCATAACCATGTTCGAAACGTCGAAATAAAACAAATACAAAAATAAACTAACAACTCTTTTTACATTGACCTATAGCCCACATAAAGAATAATTAATTATCCGTTAAGATAAAAAGGTCACAAAACTTATCATAATAAGTTACTACAAACCGTAGATTATGTGTATACAGTGTTCATTAAGTACGAAAACTAATTTGGGATCCATTTTAAACTTTAATTTAATTTTAGTAGCGTTCGAGTACGCACCCACAACCGCACATTTAAACACATTCATCCACATTATACCACACGTTTAGTTCGAGTATTTTATAAACAACTTTTTTTTGACAGAAAACTCTCTCCGTGAGAGAGTAAACAATTTCCCCATGCTACACATTCTAGCCGAAGAAATTTCTATGAGCAGAAATGTGTGAACATTTTTTTTTTGACATTTCATATTTTTTGTGCGATGTGGAAGGAATTATTTTGGTTTTCAGTAGCTAATAAATTAACTAAAATCTTAGTTTAAATAAAACAAATTATATCTAAGTCGTTGGACTACTGTGAAATAGTTTATAATAACCTTTTAGTGTTGGTATTGCATATCGGACTTCACATTTAAGTTGATACGTATCATTAACAAGACAAAACCTAAAAATATCTAGGATGTTCTACCAAAACCGGTTGAAGAGTTTGAAAGCGATGGCCTTGTCGAAGAAATGTGGACTATGAAAGCCATAATAACATACGGAAGTGTAGGTACTTTAATGTAAATTTTTTCAAAATGGTTCAAGGTTCCAATGTCTAAGTCTACTTTTTCTTAATTGAAGCTCTCCAACATTGATCCAAAAATTGTAAAACTGTCTCCATTTGATGACATCATTTACACAACAATCGGACAAGTTTTTCCAAATTTAACAATCGATGTGACTACAGAGGACGACCTCAAGGCCCCTGAACAAAAAACCAAATGGAGAGCGTTTATAGAAAATTCAAAAAACTAGAGGACTTTGTTTATGGAACTCTCCTAAAATCAGAGCCTTCAAAGGAATTCCACCTGAAAACTCGTTGCTTGTTGTTCGTTTCCAATTTTTGGCCATTGAAATAGCAAGGAACCGTGAAGATTATAATGATGCAGTTAGAGAAAAATTTAGACCTAAAGTTTTACCAACTCCGACACCGGTTGGGGACTATCTATTATGCATCTGGCAATAACCAATTCAGCTTGTGACTAAATAAAAGATAATTAAAAAAAACGAATTCTAGACTTTTAGTATCTCACACGGTTGAGATGCAGGTTAGGTAAGGTTGGATGGGGGGTGCAGACACAAGTGGAAATATCTGGCCAAAGATTTCTGGAGACTCGGCATGTTTCTAAAGGTAGCCACCTGTCATTGGCGGTTTTTAGAAAATTATGTTTTGAGTCTGTTTGATGTTGAGATGTAACTGCTAGTGTAGAGATGGATGAATTCGGTTCATAGATCACGTTGACGTTTAAATGTGTGTAGCTTTTGTGTCAAGAGAACGTTCGAGTACTTTTATGTACATCAATCGCTCTCAGAGAAATTTTACCCCCACTCCTTTAAAATTTTCTGACGGCCGATTTTGGTGCACAAAGTACTCGAACGTACCTTTTATTTACAATAAAATAAGCTCGCCCGTTGAACGAAAAATTCGAAATGAAATGACAAACGAGAAATGTCATTTATGTTGGTGTGAGTTTACTCTGAGTGTAATTTCAGATTACCCTGAGAGCAGCCAAACGAACACAAAGTAACTCTGACAGCAAAAAGAGTACCCTTTGGGTACTCTTTTTTCCCAAACGAAAACGGCATTAAAGTGACATTTGTTTGTTTACCTCGAAAGTAAAAAGTTGAAACGCGGCAAATAAATTGAGAATCGAGAATTAAATTGAGAAAAATAGAAATGGAAAATAAAAGGTATGTATTTATATTCTTCTGAATGCAAATTTTTAATGTTTTTTATCCTTAGACCAAGTGCCAAGGGTACCAACATTTAAAGTAAAATTGAAAGTGAACTTGCTAAAAGAATATAGCCAAAAAATCGTTTTATTGTGAAGTGAATATAAGTGAATATAGAAAATTCACAATAAATCGCGGCTATATATATATATATCTTTTTATTATTTGGTATGGGGTTTGGGTTAAGTGGGGACTATTGCTCGCGTTAAATCTATTCGTGTAAAAAGAGGAAGTAAAATCCCGGTATTTTTTTGTATTGCGAGTATTGAAGTTAGTTTCGGATTCGTTATTTTTTTTTTAATTTCTTAAATTGTATTATTTTCATTTTGTTGTTGGATTGCATGCACTAAAAACTTAAAGTTTGAAATTTGAATACGTAGAAAGTGCTATAAGCACATTTAGAACACAAGGAACATAAAAGTTAAACGTTTTACACCTATTGCCTAGATCACTAATATAAACATATACACATAATAAAGTCCATTGAAAAACGATTACGAGCAAGAACTAAGCACAATTACGACATAAATTTCATTATTAAGTATGAATAAGAAAGTATTCAAATATATGAATTCAAAAAGTAAAAAGGAAGATGTGTTTTAACTGAATCAGTTAGTATGGGATGAGGAGTCTTAAGAGGAAAGGATGATCACTTAGGTAAGAGATGATGCCAGTTAAGGGTCACCGAGGCCAGTAAGGTGACAAGGTAGGGATGGTAGAGGCAATTTCTCGTGTGCTAAAAACACCTCGACAGCACGAAAGTCTGGCATGATTTTTGTCAGCGGTTTAAGGGGTCAAGTCCCACGCCCAACGGCGAGCAGGAGCCGGACCAGCATGCCAGCACGACCGCGATGAAACCAACAGCCCGTTACAAAATGGCGCCCTTGAACGTAGAGCTCCTATCATTGACAGCTACTTTTTTTTTGAGCCGTTTCATTTGTTTTAGTTTACTTTTCTAGTTTTATTAGTTTCTTTTTCTCTCTTCATTTAAAATTTTTTTTTTCTTTTTCTTTTAAATTTTCATTTCTGTTTTAATTTGATTTAAACAATGGCTTCCTCGCCTTTATAAGTCCCGGTGACTAAAGGTAATGTATTCGGTGTCGCGTTGCGATAAAGAAAAGGAAACTGAAATTGTTTGAACTTCGAAATAGGTGGTGAATTACCGAGTCGTGAGCTATTTGTTAAACGAGTAGTCCAATGTCCGGTACTATCTGCATACAACTACCAAAATTAATGAAGTGGAGACTCGACAATGCTAAGAGATGTTGTTTCGAAGTCCTGCTTTAATCTTGAGTCCTTCTTCTAGAGTCTTTGCGACTAAGCATTTGGTGGCATATGTCCCAGAAGAAAATTTTTTATTAAAGTCAGTTTAATACAGTTAGTTAATGTTTTAGTATACCCTTTTTTTGTTTTTGGCTCGCAGGTCAAAGACATCTCCCCTGCCATTAAAATTGATCTTTCCTCAAGACAGTTATCCTCATCCCTTGATATTCATGAGCAGTTTCTTATTAATATTTTGAAATTTATTTGATTATGCAGCATACTTACAGGAATTGTGAGTTTTTGGTTTGGTTTTACATATATTCTTTTATAAGTGTTTTTAGAACGTCGTTTTCTTTTCAAAAGGCAGAAGTGTAGGTAGTTTAGGCCAGTACATTGGCATTTTTGCTTTTAGGATTCTTTTTATTTCATTTTATTTAAGTCTAAGCTAATAACATAATATATTTTGAGAGACTTAATTTTTTCTTCTTTTCAGTTCATACTATTTTTTTTTTTTTTTTTTTAATAATTAGCGCGAACAAGGGGTTATGACTACCCTTTTTGAGGGTTTAATAGGAGACACCGATGCACGTTGCATTTTGAATCTTTGTGAATCGTAATGCAGAGGAAACACAGAGTCAGGTAAAGCATTCCACATACGGGTGGTGCGACTAAAATAAGAATCTCTATACTAGATTGTACGCCCGAAGTTGGGCTGATGAGCATTCCTAGCGAGGCGGGTGTTGCGGCTAAATTGTTTCAGGGGAGGAATGCAGCTGGCTATTTCACTAGAGCACTTTTTAGAGAAAAAGCGATAAAAGAGAGTGAGACAGATAACGTTTCGACAGCATTTTTACTTATTTACTTTTTACATTTTTACCTATTTATTTTATTTTTACTTTTTATACTTTGTGTTTCGATGTAGTTCAAGCTTAAGCAAACGCTACGTCCCGCAATTTTTAAATCAGTAATATTTTCGAAAATATTCATTTAAATCACATGTTGTAAAGGGCAATTTTGATCTACATGAAATGCACAACGTATCTAATATATTTAATTGGATAAGGAATGATACTGTATCGCTTAAAATAGCTTGGTAGATAACCCATATTTCTTTTTGTAATATGTAAAAGATAAAAATGGTTTTTTGGAAATTTAATAAATCTACTTTGTAAATAAAAGACAACAAGCTAAATAATTAAATTACTTCAGGAATTTATTTTAATAGTTAATGATTTCAAAATTATTTTAGGATTAGAAAATACGACTTATCTTTACAGAAGTTCAAGGAAGAAGAAAGATTAGGAAAAAGGAAATGACAGAGGTAAATTAGTATGACGTTTGATTTTAAGAGCATACAGCTGATCATGATAAAGTGTTATAATGCGAAAGTTGCATTTTGTAGAAAGCGATATTTTCAACACTCCCTCTCGCTTTCAGAAAACTAACATCAATCATCCAATAGTCCATACTGCTCAACCAACCTTAGAAATTTCTCTTTTGGTAATGCCTTTGTTAAAGGATCAGCTAATTGGTCATTAGTCGGGACATACTGCACATCTACCTCCGCCCTTTTCTGCATATCACATGTGTAAAAATACTGAGTGTCGATGTGTTGATCGATGTTCTTTTTGATGACTCAGGACTCTTAACCAGTGTAATTGCTCTTTGGTTGTCACATTTTATAATCGTAGGTTTAGTCTGATGTTGGTCCAGATCTGACAGTAGTCTCCTCAAGTGTATAGCCACTTTCGTTGCAGAACATAGAGCTACAAACTCGGCCTCAGTTGTTGATGTCGCAGTCACGGTTTGTTTTTTAGAACTCCAAGCAATTATGCCTCCGTTTAATAGCACGATCCATCCTGTTGTACTTCGCCGCGTTTCAAGGTCCCCAGCCCAATCTACATCACAGTAGACCATCATATCAGTACAGTTGGAATCTCTACTAAAGGTTATTCCTCGCTCTAATGTTCCTTTCAAGAATCTTAAAACGCGTTTAATTGCTTGCCAATGAGTTAACACCGACAATGTACGAGATATCTGGTCGTGTACACACCATCAAATACATCAGCGAACCAATCGCTTCTCTATAGGGAAAAACTCCCGGCTTATTGACTTTTTCTTCTTTTGTAAATTTTATTCCGGGCTCTGCGGGTATAGAAACAGATGAACAATTAGCATGATTAAAACGACTTAAAATTTTATTTGTATAAATGCTTTGATAGATTTTAAGAGTCCCATTATCTCTATCTCGATTAATTTGCAAACCCACGAAATATTCGGCTTCTCTGAAAGTAATTTCAAATTCTTGGTGAAGGTTATTTAACAGCTGTTTTATGAATATAACATCATTCCCACATATGACCCCATCATCTACATAAAATCATTTTTGCGAATCTGCTGCTGTCATGGCTTCTTCCAGGGTCTTCGGTTCCAGCTCACATGCACAAACTTCAGCTACTGTCAGCTCTTGATCAGGCAACTCTTCATTATTTGGCTTTGCACGTTGTCTCGTGTTATACGGGCTTCTATGAACTGAAGGTTTTGGATTCTTATAAATTCTTTTAGGCTTTGTCTTTTCAGTGGAACCGTCATCCTGCAAATCAGATGTTTCATTTTTACAATTTATCTCACCTGAAATACAGTTTTCAACTATTTCGTGGATTCTCGGCTCCCCTTCATTGAATATCACATCTCTTCTGATTAATATTTTTCTGCCAACAGGATCGAAAATTCTATACGCTTTACTTTCATCATTATAGCCAATCATTAGACATTTCATTGAATTTTTCTCCCATTTAGTTCGCTGCTCTTTTGGAACATGTATATAAACTTCGCTGCCAAAAATTCTAAGATTTTTCACCGATGGTTTTGAACCAAACCATTTTTCATAAGGCGTTACTCCTCCGATCGTATATGATGCCGTCCGATTTTTCACGTAAACTGCGGTATGTGTAGCCTCTGCCCAAAAATATAAGGGAAGTTGTTTCTCGTGTAGCATAGATTTTGCACTTTCGATTATTGTTCTGTTCTGCCTCTCGATAAAATCATTCTGCTCTGGAGCCCTTGGGGTAGAAATCTCATGTTTGATTCCCCTCTTCAAAAGTAAATCTCGAACAGACTCATTGCAAAATTCCAGACCACCATCTGATCTCAAACGCTTGATGGTATGTCCATTGGCTTCAACATCTGTACAAAACATCATTAGGTTGACTAACACATCTGTTTTATTTTTGAGAAAATAAACATAACAGTATCTTGAGAAATCGTCTTTTAATAACATAAAATAATTAGCACCACCAATTGATGAAATGCTCATCTTACCGCAGAGATCAATATTAAAGGTTTCACCAGCAATACTTGTCCTCTTAGCTCCGAACTTTGGAAAAGTTTGACGATGTTGCTTGCCGTAAGTGCAGCCTACACAGAATGGATCTTCATTTGACATCTGTTTGATTTTAAGATCGTCTACAACTGCCTTGTTATTCATTTCTCGCAGCGTCTTAAAATTGACATGACCTAAACGCTCATGCCACAGCATTAATGTGCTTGACGATGCAACGTTTAATTGAGCAGTCTTTGTTGGCACCAAGTTCATTTTGTAAAGTCTGTTTTCTCGAACACCATCCGCAACGACTTCCTGATTTTTCATAAAAACGACACGTTGAGCACCTTCTTCGAAAATAACCTACATACCCTTTTCTGTAGATCTTGAAACAGATATAAAATTACGGCCAAAGTCTGGAACAAAAAGAAAGTCTTTAATAGTATGAATAACATTAGCTTCTTTAAACTTTGTAGTAAGAACGTCAACGTCGCCAATTCCTACTACTTGTAATTTTCGACCATCTCCAACACGCACTTCACAATTACCATCTTCAAATGGGGTGAAGTTCTTGAACCACTCCCTCTGGAACGACATGTGGTCGGTAGCTCCGGAGTCCGCATACCACAGGTTTCTTATCTTACCTTTTGTTGCTACTGATTGCAAATTGAACAAATGAGAACTCCTATCTGAAACTGATGCCTGACAACTTGGATGAGCTTTATTTGATTCTTTCCAACTAGGAGAACAATGATCATTATCATCAACTTTGTTTTGTCGATCTCGCTGTCGCTTAAAACCATCTCTTGCCCAATGCCCTTGCTTTTGACAATAATTACATTTACCTGATCGCTGCTGTTTGTTTTCGTTGCTTGCTCTCTTTGAATTCTTACGGCTGAATTTGTTGCTACTAGCTGCATAGGCTGCTCTTGTTGTTGTGTTGTTCTCTCCGTTGTTCGATCGAAGATTAATAAGGGACTCCTCATTGACTAAGTGGTCTGTTAAACGTTCAAGGTTTTGATCAGCACGTGGCACTGCATACCACGCAGTTCTTACGTGATCAAACTTACTTGGTAGACTGCTTAGAATTTTGACTATAACTACTGGCTCCTTTTGTTCAAGGTTCATATCTTTCAGTCGCTGCGTGAGTGATGTTATTCTGGCTACGTAATCCACCATGCTTTCTTCCTCTTCTAATTTGGAATTAATAAACTTCTCAAGAAGAACTTGTGTTGACTGCTCACTTCTTTCAGAATGAACAGTTTTCAATCTCGACCACATTTGAGCAGCTGTAGTACAGTCTGTAAGATATTTTAATTGTTCCAACTCTATTCCTTTCATTATGAATGCTTGCGCTTCAGCATCTTTATCATCCCAAGCTTGACCATTGGTACTGGGTCTTGGTAGTGTTCCTATAATGTACGGTTTGAGTTTATTTTCAGCCATGTAAATTTCCATCTGTCGTCGCCATAATTGATAATTCTGCCCGTTGAAACGATGAATCTGGTAAATTTTTGATTCAGCCATACTAAAACCGGGTGTCTCTGGCTCGGTGGGTTCTCCGTCGTTTTGATTACTCAAATCTATTGTTTGATTCGTAAGTGTTGTATCGTCAATTGCAGAATCGTCCTCAAAGGATTTTTTATCTGTGGCTTTGCTTGTGTCCATATAAAAAGCAATTTATTTATTGTACAAAGTGCAGGTGATTACCTGGGCCCATAACCTTTTGGAAATTTAATAAATCTACTTTGTAAATAAAAGACAACAAGCTAAATAATTAAATTACTTCAGGAATTTATTTTAATAGTTAATGATTTCAAAACTATTTTAGGATTAGAAAATACGATTTATCTTTACAGAAGTTCAAGGAAGAAGAAAGATTAGGAAAAAGGAAATGACAGAGGTAAAGTAGTATGACGTTTGATTTTAAGAGCATACAGCTGATCATGATAAAGTGTTATAATGCGAAAGTTGCATTTTCTAGAAAGCGATATTTTCAACATGGTTACTATGGGTTATCCTTAGGAGATAAACATATGCTGTCGCGGACTTCTTAATTGATCTTTTTAAGGTATACCATTCTGTAGGAAATAAATTTAATCTATCTCGTAAGATTTAGCCAGCGTTTGCAATGTAAGCGCAGAAAAAATGTTTGTTACGACATCACATTACAAATCTTTAAATTCCTCGGCTTTCCTCTACTTTAATTTACATGTATTATACATATAAACCTTCCTCTTGAATCACTCAATTAATTTAAAAAAAACCGCATCAAAATGCGTATAGTAGTTTATAAAGTCTAAGCATACATAGGGACATAGAGACAGAGAAAGCGACTTTGTTTTATACTATGTAATGATAGTGATGAGATGACTGATGATACGACTTTAAAAGTAAACATAATCAATAAATTTAAAAAAAAACCGATAAAAAATCGGGAGCACAATGAGTAGGCGAAATGATACGATAGGAAGGTAGAACACGAATGGTGCACATCAACAATGTGAATTAAAATCAACTAACAAAAGTAACAGCAGCAGCAGACGAGCACCATATCAAATAGGGGTGTTGGAATGTGTACACTGCCTTAGGGAATGTTAATATTCTTTAATATTCCTTTTACGCCAGTGACACTGGAGCCAGCTGCTGTGGTGGCAGAAGAAGCAATGGTTTTCCCTCTTATTCTTTATTCCTCTAATCTTTTGACTTATTTAATTCATAAGTCACTTACTAACTTATGACTTAATGAGTTTTTAATTCACAAACTAGCAACTGTCAAATAAATACCTACATCAGAGATAAGAAATTAATTAGATGGCAAACCTTTACTTCTCTTGGCCCGCAACAACCATTTGTGTACATTGTTGTTTTTGTAATCACATCCTCTGTCTGTGAATCCGATTCGATTACCCGATCCTACAAATAAAAATGATACTTTTTGAACACAGCCATTGCGAAAAAAAAATTATGCCGTTTTCGTTTGGTAAAACTAGAGTATGTAGCGGATCTACATAGTAATAATAATAATAATAATTATATTATAGTTTAATAATAAAATTATGGCAAGACAAAAGAAGCCGCTGCAAAATGAAAAGTAAAACGCAGCAGCATCTTATGTGAATGCGTCCATTCCACTCTCACGAAAAATGTTTTGTCAAGGTGGTTGACGAAACAAATACATATGCATTTTGTGGTCGCCATGCCTTTTCCGGCATCTACAATTATTCTTCTCTTAAAAAGACTTCAGCCATTCGGACGTGCCAGCATTACTCAGCCATTTTCTTAAAAACTAAGAATCTTTTTCATTTGCGCATATTAGAAATTTAAAAGTAAATTTAACAGAAGAAGATTAAATTGTTATAAATTAAGACTAAAGTAAAATATTAAAAGTTAGAAGAAATAAAAGACATAACGAGAAGAACCAAAAATAGTTAAAATACTCAATGCGAAGAAGGAACAGTGTAGAAGGACAATAAGATAACCAACAGGTAAATTACAGGCAACCGTCATCAAAGGTTGCATAACACGTAAGTGGCATTGGTAATCCAGGTTATATTGGTGACCCCGAATATTGTCCACACACCGCCATCACGAAGCCCGAATATTTGCCACGCACCGCCATCACGAAGCCCGTATATTGGCCACGCACCGCCAGCACGAAGCCCGTATATTGGCACAACCATTATCTGGCCACATCGTCATCTTGCCACCGCCCTCATTGTGACACCGCCATCGTCTGGCCACCGACATCACAGCGTCACCGCCATCATTGTGACGCCTCCATCGTCTGGCCGACGCCATCACGGTACCACCGCCATCATTGCATAAAATGAACCATTGGCTACCGCAAACAATTAGCCACCGCCATCACGCTCCATCGCCATCACGTTTCCTCATTTCCACCGCCATCGAGTTTGTGGCGGCGACTTACGGCGAATTGCTTGTCGTACCAGTTTGTACACCACCACTAAATGTCAGCAAACAGACTGGGAAGAAATTCAAATAACTTCCCAACGGAAAAATACTCTCTCTGTTTTGCGACCCTCAAATGTGAAGTAGTGTTTTCCATAAATTTTCTTTTGTACAAGTTTAACTGCCTCAAATTGTTTCGATTTGCAATTCAATAATTGATTAAATAAAATAAAGTTACAAATTTAACTAGAACTTGTGTGTGTGTGTTATTTTCCCCAACTAAGTAGCTAAATTGGTGACCCCGACGTGATCGTGGAAAAGCGCACATCATAGACAAAAAAAAACAGCACAAGTAAGTTTCTCAAAATTGTAATTTTTTTTTTTGCACAACAACATAATGGCTGAGGAAGATCAATACGCGGCTGAACTCGCAGCTTCCCCACCTCCACCTGACGGTTTCCGAAACGGGTATCAGGCAGAGGAACCAAGAGCTGAAATGTTGGAAATTGCCGCACTTCGGCACATTAAGATACCGCCGTTCTGGAAGAACCTTCCTGCTCTCTGGTTCATTCAGGTGGAAGCGCAGTTTCACAACCACCGCATCGTCTCGGATAGCAGCCGATTTAGTGCGATAGCTGCGTCTCTGGACCCGGAGGTACTGACTGAGGTATCAGACCTTGTCCAAAAACCACCGGCATGTGAAAAGTACCTAGCCTTGAAAACGCAAATAATTGCAAGGTTCACAGAGACCAAGGAGAGGCAACTAAATCGGCTTATGACATCCCTAGAGCTAGGCGACAATTGGCCATCAAGTCTGCTGAGGGAAATGCGGAGACTAGCTGGTGAAAATGTTCCAGACGAGATGCTTGCCACTATTTGGATGTCCAGGATGCCCAACAACGTTCGTGGAATCCTCTCCGCTAGCCAAGACGTCAACCTTACGGCACTGGCGGACATCGCGGACAAAATCATGGACAATATGGCATCCAATGAAGTGTGTGAAGTGCGTAAGGAGCAGAAGCAGCCCACTGACGTCAATACCAGGCTTCTCACCATCGAGTCATCTTTGGCTACGCTGACTCAGCAAATGCAAAAACTGTTGTCACATGATTCGACCAACAAAAGCCGAAGTCGATCTCCTCATCCTTCAAAAGGCAAAAACTCCGGATCACGAGGAGGTTCAAAAGATGATAATGTCTGCTTCTTCCACAAAAGATACGGCAAAGAGGCTCGCAAGTGTAAGGAACCCTGCAAGTATCAAGTATCAAAAAACTAAAGCAGCTGTTGTCTACTAAGGCGGTCGACAGCAGCAAATACAGAGTCAACAAGGAATGCCGCCTTTACGTGTACGACAAAAACACCAACCAAAAATTCCTTCTCGACTCGGGTTCCTCGATTTGTGTTTTGCCACGTACCGCTGCCTGCCGAAACACCAAAGCAGAGACGACTCTTCTGGCAGCAAACAACTCACCGATCCACACATATGGCGAGAAAATGCTGACATTAAATCTGGGACTCCGTCGAGCTATAACCCGGCCTTTTATCATCGCAGATGTTAAAACTGCCATCATTGGAGCTGACCTTCTGGCACATTACGGGCTAGTCATCGACCTGAAATCCAAACGTGTCGTTGACAAAGTGACATCACTAGCCGTATCTGCCGAGATTGATGCCACAAATTCGTCAAAACTATTGACTATCAGTGGCCCGGAACCATACGTCAATCTCGTCAAAGAATTTCTTTCGACCAACGACAACACCAAGTCAAAGATTTTCAAGCCAGAAGCCAAAGTCAACACCGTTCAACACTGCATCATCACAACAGGTCAACCAGTTGCAGAACGACCAAGAAGACTTTCTGGTGACAAGTTGAAGCAGGCCAAAGCGGACTTCGAAGACTTCGTAAAAAAAGGCTACTGTCGAACATCCAGTAGTCCTTGGGCAAGTCCAATTCATTTGGTGGAAAAGAAAACTGGTGGATGGCGATGCTGCGGTGACTACCGTCGTCTCAATGCGAAGACACAGCCAGATAGTTACCCTATTCCTCACATCATGGATTTCACAGAACAGCTCAACAACAAAAGCTGGTTCTCAATCCTGGATCTTGATAAGGCATACTATCAGATCCCGATGTCACCTGAGGACGTCCAAAAAACCGCGGTGACGACACCATTTGGACTGTTTGAGTTTTTAGTCATGCCTTTCGAACTGAAAAACGCCACTCAGACATTCCAAAGGTTTATGGATATGGTACTACGTGGGCTGGACTTCGCATTCTGCTACATCGATGACATCCTGATTGCTTCCGAATCACAAGAGCAACATCAGCAACACGTTCGTCAGGTGCTACAACGTCTACAGGAACATAACTTGATCCTCAACATCAAAAAGTGCGTCTTCGGTAAGGCTCAAGTTACCTACCTAGGCCACTCGATCAACAAAGACGGCTGTAGACCACCAGAAGATCGGATCGAGGCCATCGCAAACTATTCGAAGCCAACAACCATCGTCGAGCTTCGTCGTTTCCTTGGAATAGTGAATTACTACCGTCGCTACATTCCAAATTGTGCTCACATCCAAGCACCATTGAATGAGCTCATCAAGGACTCCAGGAAGAACGACAAGCGACCAGTTGCATGGACCTCTTCCGCAGAAAAAGCCTTCGAACTCTGCAAGGACAACGTCAAGAAAGCCGTTTTGCTCAACCACCTCAACCCAAAAGCAAAACTTTTCTTGACAACAGATGCATCGGACGTTGCTGTTGGTGCCAAGCTGGAACAAGTGTGTGAGAACGAGTTTCAACCGATCGGTCTTTTCTCGTGCAAACTATCCAAACCTCAGAGTCGTTACAGCACATACGATCGCGAGCTACTAGCGATTTACCTTGCTGTGCGATTCTTTAAACAAATTTTGGATGGTCGACCGTTCACAATTCAAACCGATCACAAACCACTTATATACGCTTTCCAGCAACATTCGGACAAGGCACCTCAACGTCGCTTGAGACATCTGGATTACATATCCCAATTCACCACGGACATCACTTACCTGCCAGGTGAAGAAAATGCTGTAGCTGATGCACTGTCGCGTGTCAACACCATAACCACGCCAGTGCAATTCGACATAAGGGAGCTACACTTGTCACAGTTGCTGGATTCAGAACTTCAAGAGCTATTGAAAAACGAAAAGTCCGCCCTGAAGTTGAACAAGCTCGCATTGGAACCTGATGTGAAGATTTATTGTGACATCAACCACAACATCATTCGACCATACATACCAGCGTCACTTCGTCGGAAGGCTTTTGATTCTGTTCACGGCCTCGCACACCCAAGTGGACGAACAACAAGCCTACAGTTAAGACAAAAGTATGTGTGGCCGAACATCAAAAAGGATGCACTGGAATGGTCACGTACGTGCATCCAATGTCAACGGTCGAAAGTCAACAGACAAACGCACCCATTACCAGATTCCATCACAGTTCCGGAGCAACGATTCCAGCATGTCCACATCGACATCATTGTTTTGCCACTCTGCAAAGGCTACAGGTATTGTCTTACCATGATTGATAGGTTCAGTCGATGGCCCGAGGCAATACCTATACTGGACATGACAGCTGAAACGGTGGCAAACGCATTCTACACAAACTGGGTTGCACGGTTTGGTTCACCAGAGCAACTAACCACGGACCAAGGCACTCAGTTCGAATCGTCACTTTTCAATGAACTGACCAATATGTGTGGAACAACACGCATCAGAACATCGCCATATCATCCGGCATCTAATGGTCTTGTCGAACGTTGGCATCGTTCACTGAAAGCTGCTCTCATGTGTCATGAGAAAACCAACAGGGTTGATGCTCTTCCAACAGTTCTGTTGGGATTGAGAACAGCTTACAAAGATGACATCAAAGCCTCAGCATCAGAGATGCTTTATGGAAAAAATCTCCGAGTTCCTGGTGAGTTTTTTGTAAGTAACCAAACATTTTCCAATCCACAGGTTTTTCTTGATAAACATCGAGAGACGATGAGAAGACTTCGGCCAACAGGAACGTCAAACCATGCCAACAATAAAATTTTTGTTCCGTCCGACCTCCAAACATGCTCACATGTCTTCTTGCGATGTGATGCCGTCAAAAAACCATTGCAGCAACCATACACTGGCCCACATCCTGTAATGAAAAGAATTACTAACAAATTGTATACCATCAAAGCAAACGGAAGAACAATCAATGTTTCCATTGATCGCCTAAAACCTGCGCATATTCTTCTTGAAAACGTTCCATCTCCATCTACATCCATCAATAGTCAATCGTCTTCTTCAGAAATTTCGACTTCCCAAAATTTTCATCCTGAAAATAAAAATAAAACTCACAGAACAGCTGATGAGAAAACAAAACGAAAAGTAAATTTTTGTTTGACATCTACATTTAAATCATCGTAACTTCGTCACTGAAGGGGGAGTTATGTGGCGGCGACTTACGGCGAATTGCTTGTCGTACCAGTTTGTACACCACCACTAGATGTCAGCAAACAGACTGGGAAGAAATTCAAATAACTTCCCAACGGAAAAATACTCTCTCTGTTTTGCGACCCTCAAATGTGAAGTAGTGTTTTCCATAAATTTTCTTTTGTACAAGTTTAACTGCCTCAAATTGTTTCGATTTGCAATTCAATAATTGATTAAATAAAATAAAGTTACAAATTTAACTAGAACTTGTGTGTGTGTGTTATTTTCCCCAACTAAGTAGCTAAAAGTTTCCACCGCCATCGCCAGCAAATTGCCACGTCATCACGTTGCCATAGCGCACAAAAAAACTTTGAGAGACAATTATAGTGTTGATACTATAAAGTTTATTAATCTTTCTGTAAAGATATAAAATTACATTAAATGTTTTACAATGATAAAGTATTTCAAGTGTATTTGATTTGTTTCGCTTGGCGTCTTGTTGCTCGTCTATCTCACTTCCAATTGAGAATTGAGGTTATGTGTTTTTCATCGGTTGAATTCGAATTTTCCTTCTTCTGATGACAGCGCTGCCTATGACTCAAACGAGTACTTGCTTTTTCTCTCTACTTTGTTTTTCTCTCTATTTTATTTTTCTCTCTACTTTCATCTGTCATACGCCACAGCACTCCTCCCCAAGTGACAGCGTTAACGAAGGATGTTTTTATTTTGCGAATCGAACTTGCTTACGTTTGTTTTTCGTTGCAGAATAAGTTTTGATTCCAGCTGGAAAACTTGGAGATTCGGATGGCGGTTGAAGTGGTTTAGATGAAGATGTTGTTTGAACTGGAGTAGAAGCAGATGTTGGCTGAATTGTACTTGGTGTAGTTGTTGGTGTGTTGAATTGTTCGTGTTCGTAAAACGCCGGTTTGAGTCGCTCAGTAGAAATCGTTGTTGGTATTCCGTCTATGTCGATTTTGAATACATAATCCGATATTCGTTCCATTACAGCATATGGACCCTTATAAGGCTGCTCGCATGGTTTTTGTACCGCGTCCACTCTTACGAAAACATGAGTACAGGTGTATAATGTTTTGTGTACGAAGGGTTTTGTATAGCAGTGGTGTGCTGACGGTGTTGATTTTACTTGTCGCATGTGTTCTCGGAACTTCTCGACAAAAATCTCCGGATCCAGTAGAGTTTCTTCATGCATGAACATCTCACCTGGTAGTTTCAGTGTTGTTCCAAAAACAAGTTCAGCAGCAGTTGCTTTGATGTCCTCTTTGTAACTCGTACGTAAACCTAAGAGAACTGTTGGTAGTACACTTACCCAGTCTGTTGCTTCATGACACTTAATGGAAGTCTTCAGAGATCTGTGCCATCGTTCTATCATTCCATTTGAGGCAGGGTGATAAGCAGTGGTTCTAATGTGTGTACTTCCGATCAATCTAGTTAGGGCGTCAAACAGAGCGGATTCGAACTGAGTTCCTCTATCGGTTGTGATGGTTTTTGGTGAACCGAATCTGCATACCCACGAGTTGAAAAAGGTAGTGACAATTGTTTGAGCTGTGATGTCCTTAAGTGGAATTGCTTCAGGCCATCTCGTGAAGCGGTCGATCATAGTCAGTAGGTATCGGTACTCGTTTACTAGTGGCATTACGACGATATCCATGTGTACGTGATCGAATCTAGCATTAGGCATTGGAATATGTAGTGGTTTATTCTTGACATGTCTGCCTATTTTACTGCGTTGGCATTGTATGCAAGACCTGGCCCACGATAGTACATCTTTCCCCATGCTGGGCCATACAAACTTTCTTCGTATTTGTTGTTTTGTAGCTCTTCCACTCGGATGCGATAATTTGTGAACACTGTCGAACACTTTTCGGCGCAACGTTGCAGGAACATATGGTCGAATGTCTGGACCTCTGACGTCACAGTAGACTATGGTGTCCGTATCATCTATGCGAAGTCCTCGAAGTTGAAGGGAGCTCTTACTAGGAGTTGCCAATTCCACTCTTAACTCGTCGTCTTCTTTTTGGTGTTGCGCTAGGTCTGTTGTGCTGACTATGACAGGCATGTTGATGACTTCTAAGCGAGAAAATGCGTCGGCTACCACATTATCCTTTCCAGACACGTACTCTATTCTTGTTGAGAAACGTCCAATTTCTTCGAGCTGTCGTGCGACGCGATCACATGCGTGGTCCGATTTCTGGTCGAATGCGTAGACCAATGGTTTGTGGTCGGTTAGAATGATAAGTTCTCGTCCTTCGATGAGATGACGAAAATGTTTAACTGCCCTGTAGATAGCTAGCAGTTCTCGATCGTAAACTTTGTATCTTGTTTCTCTCGGGTTTAGCTTGCTTGAGAAGAAACCAAGAGGCTGTAGCTGATCATCGATGCGTTGGTCAAGGACGGCTCCAATTGCGACATCTGATGCATCACATCGCAAAACCAATGGTACATCTGAACGTGGATGAGCTAATTGGACAGCATCCCTCAGCTTGCTTTTACATTGTTCAAATGCTCTGTCTGCTTCGGGTGTCCATTCAATTTGACGTTTATCACCTTTCTTTGCTCCTATCGTCAAGTCAACTAGTGGAGATTGTGTTGCTGAAGCTCCTGGCATGCAGTTCCGATAGAAGTTCCATGATCCTAGGAACTTTCGAAGTTGATCCATCGTACTTGGCTTTGTATAGTTGGTTAAGGCCTCTACTCGGTCGGTTGGAGGTTTAATACCGAATTTGTTAACGGTGTATCCTAAGTACCTTACCTCTGGCTGTCCAAAGAAACATTTGGATACGTTAATGACTAAGCCATACTGTTGAAGCTTCTTGAAGACGATGTGTAGATGTTTTCTGTGTTCTTCCTCGTTAGTTGACGCGATGAGAATATCGTCTATATAGCAGAAACAGAACTCGAGTCCCCTGAGAACTGCGTCCATGAAACGTTGCATCGTCTGAGCGGCATTGCATAGGCCGAAGGTCATTGCGTTGAATTCAAAGAGGCCGAATGGTGTTATTACGGCTGTTTTTGGTCGGTCCTCTGGTGCAAGTGGTATTTGGTGGTATGCTCTCTTCAAGTCCAGCGTTGTAAAAATCTGACAGTCAGTCAGCTGATGACTAAAATCCCTGAGGTGTGGAATTGGATACCTGTCTGGAACCGTGATTTTGTTCAAACGGCGATAGTCACCGCATGGTCTCCAACCTCCCGATTTCTTTTGAACCATTTGAAGTGGAGATGCCCATTCGCTCTTGGATGGCTGACAAATACCTTGAAGCATCATATTTTGAAATTCGTTCTTGGCTGCCTTAAGTTTCTCACCCGCTAGTCGACGCACTTTCTCAGCAACCGGATGCCCATTGACGATAATGTGATGTTGCACAAAATGTTCTTCGACGCAAGTCTGCTTGTCATGTGTGATATCTATATAATCTTTTAGAATATCTCCATAACGATTTGTTTCATCTATAGTTCTTAATGTTGGCTGCGAACTGTTGCTGAGACTACCTCGAACCCTTAGATTTACTTTGTTATCACTGATTAGTTTTTGACTCAGTCGGATAGTTAAGTCGAAATGGTGTATGAAGTCCGCTCCAATGATGGGTTGCTTAACGTCAGCGATGGTAAAAAGCCAACGAAATTCTCGTCGAAGACCCAAATCAAGTATCATCGTTTTTGAACCATATGTTGAAATAGTAGCTCCATTTGCCGCATAAAGTTGTGATGAAATTGGTGTGTTGTTAGCTGCATACTTCCTAGGCAATACTGAGATATCAGCGCCCGTGTCGATAAGGTAGTGGATTCCGCTAGTTTTGTCTTTTATTTGCAGACGGTGGCGATCGTTGTTGCCGTGGGTGACCGTCTGAACACCCGACGGCGGAGTTAGTTTTCCGTCCATTTGGTGCAGCCTGGTTTGCACTTTCGTGCTTCCTCTCCAAATCTCTTGTGGAAGTAGCACATACCAGCTTCATCACCATTTGTTGAACGAGTTTTGCTTTGTGATCGCTTTCGGGATGTTGATCTGCCTCTAGCTTTGAGGAATTGAATTTCTTTCCGAAGTGTCTCGACAATTTTTAAGACATCGTCTATAGTTTGTGCAGATGATCCAGACCTTGAGACAGTTTGTACCTCATCTTCGTATGTTGCTACTGGTAGAGAAGCAGAGACAGGACACAGGTGTGCGTTAGACATGTCAAAAATTTTGTCTCCTACTTCCGCAAGTTTGTCCAGATCCTCTTGGCCAGTTGCTATCAGCACCGTGCACATATTTTCGGGAAGTCGATCGAAGAAAAGTGTGCGCATGATGGATGAGTCACAGCGTCCCTCAGAAAGGTGTCTCATATGTGCGAGGATAGCTGACGGCTTTTTCCCGGTCATGTCTTCTCCTCGTAGCATGCGTCTCAGTTGTGATTCTGGAGTGGGAGCAAAATGGTTCAACAGTCGTCCTTTTAGGACAGCAAATTTGTTGTCTGTTGGTGGATTAGTTGCCAGGTCACCAACTGCTCTTAAGGTATCGCCTTCCAGGCTGACCAATAAGTTGGCATACCGATCGTTATCGTTGACAACACCTCCGAGTTGCAACGCCATTTCTACTTGATTGAGCCAGAGTTGAGGATACAATGAATTAAATTTCGGTAGACGAACGCGTTGTATTGCAGATAGACTTTGCCCTGAACTACCTGACGGAGATGATGATGTTGCGAAGTTCGTGGGAGCAAGATGTTGTGTTCCAGAAGTTCCAGCGGCTGTTATTGGCTGTTCAGTCGTACCCAGTTGTCGAATTTTGTTGAGCGAGTCGAATGCCTCCTTCATCTCTCGCAACTCTTCACGTAGCTGCTCTATAATTTTTTTGTCTGCCTCCTCTTGTGCGCTAGTCATTGTTGGCTGGTAATTCTTTATTGCTTGAGAGATTGTCTTTCCTTTTTCGTCTTCGTCAGACGTTTCTGAATTGGAGAAATCCAGTCTTCGGCCTTTTCCACTGCGTAGATCGTACGGCATGTACTGCCTGCTGCGTAAATCTCTTGTAAGAGATCACGTCGGGGTCACCAGTTATAGTGTTGATACTATAAAGTTTATTAATCTTTCTGTAAAGATATAAAATTACATTAAATGTTTTACAATGATAAAGTATTTCAAGTGTATTTGATTTGTTTCGCTTGGCGTCTTGTTGCTCGTCTATCTCACTTCCAATTGAGAATTGAGGTTATGTGTTTTTCATCGGTTGAATTCGAATTTTCCTTCTTCTGATGACAGCGCTGCCTATGACTCAAACGAGTACTTGCTTTTTCTCTCTACTTTGTTTTTCTCTCTATTTTATTTTTCTCTCTACTTTCATCTGTCATACGCCACACAATACCAACACCAGCTCCATCTCCACGCTGGTCCAAGTCACCACGCAACAAAAAGCTTTAGCGCAGACGAGCACCACATGACGAACAACACGAAAAACAAAAGGTGTTGCATAAACTTGGGCAGCGCAACAACAACGGCAGCATATCAGCAGCAAAACAAAAGTGTTGCATAAATTTGGGCAGCGCAACAACAGCGGCAGCATAGCAGCAGCAACAACATCGCAACAGCAACAGCAACCAAGGGAAGATGAAAACATAATCTATCCGATACATCATCCGTGGTACAGCGACAGCACAGCAGCAGCAACATCGCAATAGCAGCAAGCAAAAAAAAAAAAAAAGCTATTAACAGCATCGCCTTCAGCAAAAATTTTTAACATCACATGTGAGTAAAAAGATTTTTTTCATTGTAAAATTCTGGCACGTCTCAATTTTAAATTCTTACATGCAATTGAAATTTAAACAAAAATTTTTTTTCTGCAAATGCTCATGGCATAAATATATTTCATGCATATATAATAACTATATAAATATATATCATATTCAAACATAATTTAAAATAAATTTTTTTTTATGATAAAATTTTTCGTCAACACATTATTTACGCATATATTTTCACATATTTTCAAAATTTGTTTCGTCAACTACCTTATACGCGAGGGTTTTTAATCAAGTGTGTTTTTAAATAGCTCGCGTCAGGTGCTGCTGCGTTACTTTTCATATTGCTTTTTCGGTTTTTACAGATTCACGTGAATCGTTCTTTTTCGGAATAGGTCAACGCGTTTTTCAAAAAGATTTTTAAGAATTTTTATTCGTTTGTGTTCGCATCATGACGGATGAAAACAAAGCCCAAGCGGGTTTAAGTGGTTCAAGCACCACCAACAACCAATCGAGTTCTTCATTTGTAAGTCAGCCACCCCGATCAGACTCGGCTCAGGTGCATTTAGAGTCAATTAGAGTAAAACTTCCGGCATTTTGGAACTCTAATCCGGTGACGTGGTTTATTCAGGCAGAGGCTCAGTTTACGGTGCATAGAATCACCAGTTCCGAGACAAAATACTGTCTCACGGTTAGCTCCCTTCAACCAGATACCTGCGATACGGTGATCGACATTTTGTCGAATCCACCAGCCACCGACAAATATGCCACCTTGAAATCCGCGCTAATAGAACGACATTCCGTGTCCGAACTCAAGCGTTTAGAAAGTCTCATAGACAAAGCAGACATTGGTGATCGAAAACCATCGGAAATCTTACTTTCTATGAGAACGCTTGCGGGAAGTACCTTCAATGAAGATATTTTAAAAAAGTTTTGGATGCGTAAGCTTCCGCAACCAATCAATATCGCATTGGTTTCAGTAGGTTAGAAAACTCTTGAGGAACTGGCTACGCTCGCGGACAGAATATACGAAGCTTCTCAAACCGCGACCATTTGCAGCGTTTCCACTGCACAACGAAGCGAGAGTTCTCGCAACGCTAGCAACGATCTCGAACAGAGACTCGCTAGAATTGAGTCAATGATCGAAGCGTTTTCTTTCAAACTTTTTTAAAAAAGTTTTGGATGCGTAAGCTTCCGCAACCAATCAATATCGCATTGCTTTCAGTAGGTTCGAAAACTCTTGAGGAACTGGCTACGCTCGCGGACAGAATATACGAAGCTTCTCAAACCGCGACCATTTGCAGCGTTTCCACTGCACAACGAAGCGAGAGTTCTCGCAACGCTAGCAACGATCTCGAACAGAGACTCGCTAGAATTGAGTCAATGATCGAAGCGTTTTCTTTCAACTCGCGTCCACACAGCAGCAACAGTCCTCAGAGTTTTCGAAACCGAAGCAGTCGTTCTCATAGTAGGTCCAAGACTTCCAATCATCGCGCAAATTCAAGTTCGGGCACAGGCATATGTTGGTATCACAGACGATACAAAAGAGAGGCAAGGAAGTGCGAGCAACCGTGCAGCTTCAACAAAAGCAGCTCAAACAACAACGCAAACCACCCAAACTAGCTCAACCTGCTGTTGCAGCGGCAAACATGCAGTGTCTTTTAAGTCGCCGCTTATTCATTAAAGACAAAAACTCTAATTTAACTTTTCTTATCGACACGGGAGCGGATCTGTCAGTTCTCCCTTGTAGCATTAAGTGCACAAAATCTAGAGGTTCTTCGGTTTTACTATCAGCTGCTAATGGAACTTCGATTCCAACATTCGGATCGAAATTGCTAAATCTTGATATTGGTCTAAGGCGAAATTTCGTCCATACGTTTATTATTGCCGCGGTTAGCAGACCAATATTAGGAGCCGATTTCTTAGCAAAGTTCAACCTCTTGGTAGATACCAAGAACAAGCAACTGATAGACCCTCTAACCAAATTGCACACACATGCGTCTACAATGAGAACTGATCCGACACCAAAACATTTTCAAATCAGTAATCACGAGTATAACAAAATTTTACAAGAGTTCCCAAGTTTAACAGCAGAGCCAGACTACTTCGCGCCAGTCAAACACACCGTCGTTCACCACATTGAGACAAAAGGGCAACTACCAGTTTCAAGGCCCAGACGCTTAGACGCCGCTAGGCACGCAGCCGCAAAGACAGAGTTTCAGCACATGATGCAACTGGGAATCTGTCAGCCATCGTCTTCAAGTGTTTGCTCACCACTACATATGGTGAAGAAAAAGAACAATCTGGATTGGAGACCATGTGGTGATTACCGCAGATTAAACGCTGCCACGGTACCGGATCGACATCCGATCCACCACATCCAAGACTTCTCCATGAATGTTCACGGCTGCAAAATTTTTTCAAAGCTCGACATCGTGAGAGCATATCACTTGATCCCAGTTGCACCAGAAGACATTCACAAAACCGCTTTAACAACTCCTTTCGGTCTGTTCGAATGGCTCCGAATGCCTTTCGGCCTGCGCAACGCAGCGCAAACGTTTCAGCGTTTCATGAACGAGGTGTGTTTGGGACTGGATTTCGTATTCGCGTACATCGACGATCTTCTGGTTGCCAGTAAAAACAAGAACGAGCACAAAGAGCATCTCAATCTTCTTTTCAAAAGACTTGAAGAATATGGAGTTAACATAAACTCATCAAAGTGCGTTTTTGGTGTTTCCTCTTTGGAATTTTTAAGCCACACCATCAATGCAGAGGGCATTTTTCCTTCGAAAGATCGCATCACAGCGATCACCAACTTTCCGAAGCCCACTTCAATCAAGCAAATACAACGTTTCATAGGGATGATAAATTATTATCACCGGTTTATCCCGAAACTTGCTCAACTCCTCGCTCCACTTCATGCTCATCTCGCAACTCTCACAAAGCAAACCAAATCAAAAAAACTTTTCTCCTGGCCAGAAGATCTCGACCCTGTTTTCGAACGCGCTAAAGAAGCTCTCGCTAAAATAACGCTACTAGCACACCCAATGCAAAACGGCACTTTCAGCATCACAACTGATGCATCTGATTCAGCCGTGGGTGCAGTGTTACAACAGCACATTTCAAGTTCTTGGCAACCTCTAGCATTCTTCTCGAAAAAACTCAAGGACGCTGAGGTAAAATACTCAGCTTTCGATCGCGAATTGCTAGCGATATACTTAGCTATCAAGCACTTTCGATTCTTCGTCGAAGGGCGAGAATTCACAGTCTTCACAGACCATAAGCCACTCACGTATGCTCTGACAAGTAAAACAGAAAGAAGTCCACGTCAAACACGTCACCTCGACTTCGTCTCACAATTCACTTCAGACATACAGCACGTGAAAGGCAAAGACAATGTGGTCGCTGACACACTTTCTCGCCTCGACGAAATCGAAAACAGCAACAATCCTAAGCTTGATTTAGAAACTATCGCCAAACTTCAGTCCACCGACAAAGAACTGCTAGAACTTCTATCGCCAGACAAAAACACAGAAAAGACTTCAAAATTCGTGCTCAAACCTTTCAAGTTTCCGAATGTCAGAATTTACTGCGAAACCTCAACCAGCAAGAACAGACCTTTCGTTCCAAACGCGTTACGTTCAAATGTCTTCACGACGCTTCATGGCATTTCCCATCCGAGCATTCGTTCGACCAGAAAGCTTATCTCAGAGCGATACTTCTGGCCAAACATGAACAAAGATATAAACAATTGGACACAAGGTTGTATAGGATGTCAGAAAGCCAAAGTACAGAGACACACCAAGTCAGAACATGGTAGATTTGACATACCAACTGGTCGATTTGACCACATACACATTGAATTGGTAGGTCCTCTTCCTGTGTCTAATGGTTTTTCATACATCCTCACAGCAGTCGACAGGTTCACACGATGGCCAGAAGCCTATCCTCTGATCGATATATCTGCCAGCTCGGTCGCTAAAGCGTTTGTCGAAAACTTCATTGCCCGTTTTGGTACTCCTTTAAAAATCACTACGGACCAAGGAAGTCAATTCGAGTCCAAACTCTTTAGCGAGCTGTCTAGGCTACTGGGAATACACAAGATACACACTACGCCATATCATCCACAAGTCAACGGGATGGTCGAACGATTTCACAGGCAACTCAAGTGTTCACTGAAAGCTAGATGTAACACCACCCATTGGAGCTCAGAACTACCGATCATTCTTCTCGGAATTCGCTGCGCCGTAAAAGAAGATCTAAATGCTTCGGCAGCAGAAATGGTATACGGACAGAATCTGAGACTCCCCGGTGAGATTTTCATTGGCAACGAAAATCAAAACACATCTCCAGACGCTTTGATAGAAAAACTTCGTGACACTATGAGAAACCTGATTCCAACGGAAACACGACAAACCAAACAAGAAATCTTCATCCCCAAACTTTTGGATGAATGCAAACATGTTTTCGTTAGAATAGACAAAGTCAAAACCGGCCTAATGCCGTCATACGAAGGTCCATACGAAGTAATTCGCCGACTTCGAAAATTTTTTTTAGTTAAAGTGAAGAACAAAAGCGTATCGATCTCCATTGACCGACTCAAGCCAGCTCATTGCACCATGCACCGAAAACTCAGTTGAATTGAGGAACTGAACTTTCAGGAGGGGAACTCGATTGGAGGAGGGTGATGTAGCGGATCTACATAGTAATAATAATAATAATAATTATATTATAGTTTAATAATAAAATTATGGCAAGACAAAAGAAGCCGCTGCAAAATGAAAAGTAAAACGCAGCAGCATCTTATGTGAATGCGTCCATTCCACTCTCACGAAAAATGTTTCGTCAAGGTGGTTGACGAAACAAATACATGGGCACTTTCGTTCTCGCCATGCCTTTTCCGGCATCTACATTCTAGATTCGTCTATTACTTTTTCGACACACGAACTAAGCAGACGTGCCAGCATTCCTTTTACCATCTCAAGTACACTTGATGATATTTTTGTAACTTAATCCTAATGTAAAGATTTAAGATTAAAGATTTAAAGTAACTTAGAGTATTAAAAGTAAAATAAAAGTAAATGAAAATAAAGTCGAAGAAAAAGAAATTAATTGGAAGAGACCAGGAAGAAATAAAACGAAGAAGGTAACCAAGGGCATAGTGCGCAGAAAAAGGTTTGTACGCCAGATAATAAGTACCCTTTTTTTAGAGTACCCTGGTTTTTGACAACTCAAACGGACATGAAATCAGAGTACTCCGTTTTTGTTTAGTTTAGTTTTTATTGAGTCTTTTTCTGGTATACAATTGCAATTACGTATTATTATAAACTGGGTTTTAGTTGAAAATCGCGGCTATTATGTATTGCCTGCACACTACTTTTCTTTAATATTTTAGCCACTTGGCTGACAGTTGCTTTTATATTTGTTTTGCTCTTGCTCAGGAGCTATGTTTGAGTTTCGTGTGTCTTTTTCTTTTGACACTTGTGTGTATTTACAATTATGTCTTCTCTTAACCTAACTTAATTCTATCTAGATGCACTATTGCGCTTGAGTCATTTTATTTTATGTTATGTTTCTTTTGCACATTTTGAACATTTATTCGATACTAGAGCGAGAGTGCCCTATTGCTGAAGGCATTTAAGTTTGTATTTAGATTTTGGATACAGTGTTGTGTCAGGAGCATACGAATATGTCTGATATGCGATTGTTTTTCTTTTCTTTTATTTTTATTTTATTTTCATTTGATATTTCTGTATGTTACATTTAAATCGAAAAGGGTTTCTTGAATTTATATTGTATTAGAGCGAAAATGCCCTATTATATTATATTTCAGTTATTTTGGTTCTATTGGAATTTTCGGTTTAGGATTCTATATATACATTTGGTAGATGTATAATTAGTTTGGTTGAATTTAAGATAGGTTCATTTGAATTTAAAGTTTGAAATTTGAAATAAATTAACAATTTGTGTTTACAATCATAGTTAGCTTATTGTCTTTATCTTTAAGTAAGAGTTCTTTCTTTATACAGAGAGCAGTTTATTATGATTGTGTTTATAGCAGTTACTTATTAATACAACTTGCTTAAGTAAGTGAAACTATTTTAGGTTACAATTTTTGTTAGTACCATAACTTAGTCAGGAACGGAATTTAGTACCGTTCTCCCATTATTATGCATTCTAGATTATGATAGAGTGATTGTTTTATTTAGAAGGTTTTTCTTTCGTACAATATCGGTGAATCGTGTAGTCAAGCCACAAATATTTGCATAATTGTTTGCTTAATTTTTACATTTATCATTTAGCCCCGATTGTGACCAGTTTGGGTCACTTGGTAAAATGGTGGGGGTATGTTAGTAGGTATACTTTCAAGATCTATTGAGAAGACACTGATAGGTGAGGGATATGGTTCATCATCCCAGGAGGAGCCCGCCTGTGAAAGAGGAATTTCTTTCATTAGTTCGCTCTGTAATAGCTCAAGCTTTGAGGTGGTTTTCTGCATGTGCATTAATACATAATGCAGGAACGGAATGGTGTTACTCCGTTTTTGTCAATGTATGTATATGACATATAGTTTGCTTTCAATACAATTGACTACGTTCAGAAACATATCTCTACGTATTTCACTAGCAATTAAGAACATTTTTTGTATGGAGTAAAAACTGACAAAAAGAACTTATATCTAAAAAAGATACGTAATAAACTTCATAAATGTCCAGATTGATTTTATACAAAGGTAATTTTAAGCAATAAGAAATTTTTTTGAGCACGGATAACAAGAAAAACAGCATGGACAAGCTATGCAAACCAAAACCGATAGGTTTGTGAACGCCCGCGTTGGTACCGTTACTACAAACCGTAGATTATGTGTATACAGTGTTCATTAAGTACGAAAACCCTTAGGGTACTCTTTTTCCCAAACGAAAACGGCATTAAAGTGACATTTGTTTGTTTACCTCGAAAGTAAAAAGTTGAAACGCGGCAAATAAATTGAGAATCGAGAAATTAAATTGAGAAAAATAGAAATGGAAAATAAAAGGTATGTATGTGGGATATTATCGGCGAATTAAAAGAAATAAAAAGCGTTTAAATTAAATTCAGTTTATTCTTCGGAATGTACAACAGGGTTTTTATCTTTTACTCTACTCGTCTTCTTACTCGTTTGCCGGTCGGGGAAAAAGTAACTTCTTCTCTTAATTGTCGTTCTTTCGTCTTTCGTTTATGTCATGAGTATGACATTTGGAGTGGTGAATTAGAGTTTGCCTTATAGGGTGATCCTACAAATTCGGCCGTCCTGGAACATTCCCTCGACCTCGGGAATGGGATATAGTTAACTAATCCGCCACTATCGTCTTAGCAGGTATTTCATCTTAGCGGCTTCTTCGTCTTTGTAGGTTATTCATTTTAACAGGTTCTTCATCTTTACAGGTATATCGTCTTAGCATGTTCTTCATTTTTGCAAGTATTTCGTCTTAGGAGCTTCTTCGTCTTTGCAGGTTTTTCGTCTTAGCAGGTTTTTCATCTTTGCAGGTATTTCGTCTTAGCAGGTTCTTCATCTTTGCAGATATTTCGTCTTAGCTGGTTCTTCGTCTTAATTATCTGGAGTTTTATTGTCTAAACTAGATATTATCGTCTCGGTGATGTTCATCTCGAGGTGTTTCATTTTCAGTCTCCGAACTGTCGTCTTCGCCATCATTGGTTACCCATGGTTTCATGTAATCAGCACTCGAAGTAGTTGTACGAGGACCTTCTTGACTTCCAACTTTGCGCACCTCGTATCGGTTGTTTGGAGAGATCTTCGTGATTCGGTATGGACCTAAAAATTTGGGAAGAAGTTTGCTATTAGTGGTAAATTGCGTACGTTTGATTGCTACTAAATCATCTAAGCGATATTTTCTAGCTTCTTTCCTATTCTTGTTAAATGATCTGCAATTTTCTCTTTGTATCCTATCAATATTTTGTCGTGATTCTTCGAATTGTCGTCGAATTTGGTCTCGTTCGGTTTCAAAAGATTTTCTTATTTCTTCATCAATACTTTCTGCTAAAACTATGTCTTCTTTGGATTTCATTTTAACCCCTAACAAAACTTCAAAAGGACTTCGTTTTATACTTCGCTGATATGTAGAATTTAGCAGCATCTGTAGCCTGGTGGTATATCGAAACCATTTACTTGAATCGTCGATTGAAAGTTTTGTAAGTATGGAAATTATAATTCGATTGATTCGTTCGATCTGTCCATTTGCGCGAGGGACACCAGTTGTTATTAGAAGATGCTGAATACCCTCCTCCTCACAATATTCCTTAAAACTGTTCAATGTGAAAGCTGATCCACGATCGGATATGATCCTCGACGGATTTCCAAAAACTCCTTTCTGTAATTCAAGCTTTTGAATAACTTCTGATGCAGAAGTAGTTTTGCACGGATAAATCCAGACAAATTTTGAAAACGCGTCGATAACACAGAAAATGTAGCAATATTTTTTCAATATTTGTCCTAAGTGGTCAACGTGATAGGTATCTAATGGTAACTCATTTTTTGGAATCGGGTTCAGGAGGCCTTCTTGCTTTCCAGCTTTCCTTTCGCTGTGTTGTGTAAGCAAGATCTTGTGAAGGGATCACACTAGCGACCACTTCATTATACATTAATTCCGGTCATTGACGTTAATCCACTTTACGCTTCACGATAGCCGACCTTGAACTCGTATTTCATTCATGGTCATGAGTATCAACCTCATGCACTAAATTATTAAGTAATAATTTCAATGCCACTGAGGACGCGACGCTTCAGATTACTTTGGTCAAGTGTATCTACCTACTCACTAAGGTTCAATGCACTGCATACTGTGTAGTGCATATGGCTGGACGTATTTGGATACATTTGTGCATTGTATTAGAAGGGCTATGCATATTGGCATCGGCTATTAATTTGATGACATAGCAAGTATGCTGCCTGGTTCCGTTGTTCGTTCATTTCCCACAGAATTCGGAATACCAAATACTTCTATGTTTAAGTTATAATATGTATATTTGATATAGGGTTAAGATGTTAGTGTGTAAGTTGATTATTTTGTATAAATAGCTTAAGTTCAGTCGAATAAACTCACTTTAAGTTTGGAAGAAAAGTACACTTTGGCTCTTCAGCCTCGATTTTATTTCAAACAGATAGGCTTTCTAGCCATCAACCTTATTCGGCTTGGGGAAGCCATTCAATATCCCCCATAGCTCAGTAGGTGGGGTAGACGACGTTACAATCTGCTTTATGGCTTTTATATGGTCATCTCTTTCTTGGGCTACCTTTATTCGGTGAAGAAGTTCACTACTAATCATCATGCAGATTGGATTTCGACTTAAAGCGTCGACGTGTTTCATGCGTATTCCAGGTCGATGTTCAATAGTGTAGTCATAGTCTTGTAAAGCCAATGCCCATCCAGCTATTCTTGGCAATATTTCCTTCTTTTCCATCGTTGCCTTGAATGCAGCACAGTCCGTGACAATTTTGAATTTTAGTTCAAGCAAATACACTCTAAGCTTCTTTAAGGTAACGTTCTTCGGCTGGCTTGGTTTTTTTGCTGTAGAAGTACACGGGGTGAAACTTTCCGTCATCCGATTTCTGTAATAAAATTGCCCCGTAACCCCATTTTGAGGCCTCTGTATGCAATTCTGTCTCTGCCTCTTGTACATAAAGCTTCAAGACTGGTTTCGATGATATAATATTCTTAAGTTGCGTGAAGGCGTTTCTTTCCGTTGGTCCAAACATGAAAGGTTGGTCTTTTCTAAGTAGCTGAGAGAGTGAGTGCTATCACGGAGTAGTTTTGAACAAATTTCCGGAAGTATCCGGTTAGACCAAGGAAGCTTTGGACTCTCTTGACGGAGTCTGGTTCGGGAAATCGTTTAATAGCACATGTCTTAAGGTTTGAGGGTGCTACTGAGCCATTTGAAATATCAAATCCCAGATATTCGATTGATCGACACAGAAATTGACATTTGGACCATTTTATTTTTAATGCGTAGCTTTCAGCTAAAAGGAGCACTTCTTTAAGCCTGCCAAAACACTCTTCATTGGTTTTCCCTAAGACGACCACATCGTCCATGTAAACTAGGACGTAGCCTTTCGCAATGAGTGTCTTAAAAACTGAATTTATAAATTTTTGGAATATTCCGGGTGAAACGCATAACCCAAATGGGACTCGTAAAAACTCATATTGTCCCGAATGCGTCACAAAAGCCGTAAGCTTAATACTTTCCTCTGACACTGGAACATGGAAGAACCCGTTTTCCAGATCTAAACTGCAGAAAACATCGGCTGAGCTAAGCGCATCAATTTGATCTTCAATCAGCGGTAACGGAAAATGATTTCTTACTATCTGCTTGTTAAGGCGCCTATAATCGACGCATAGCCTTTTACTGCCATCTTTTTTGCTAGCAAGTACCACTGGACTTGCAAAGTCGGAGATGCTTGGGCGGACGATACCCTCTGCTAACCATTGAGCTATTTGCTTATCCACTATTTTTTTCTCTTGGGGAGCTAATCTCCTTGGTGGTTGTGAAATAGGGTCGTCTGTTTTGAGAACCAATTTCATTTCAACCGGCGTAGTTCTCTTATTCTTTGGGTCATACCGTGCTACTAAATCTTCAATATCCCCCTTGTATTCAGGACTCCCTATATTAAGGTCTGGTTTGTTATAGCAAGCGTTGTAAATTTGACAAAATTGGATAATAACTTGTTCCGTAGTGGAGACAGCTATTCCTTCTGCAGTTAATTCGATACTCTTTCCAACAAGGATATCTCTGCCTACTATGAAAGGTACTTGCATCACTGCATCTGACAGCACAAAAACATTTGCCTTCGAAACACATTGGTCAATCTTAACTTCTGCTTCAAAGCACCCTAGGGCTTCGACTGATTTATAGGAAAGACCGCGAACTACCATGTTCGTTTGCTGTATTGGAGGAGCAACCATCTTGATATACACATCGCTTCGAATAATTGTTATATCACTGCCGGTATCAATCAACCCCTGTATTTCGAATCCATTGACAAAAATGTTTTTCATTGCACTCGAGCAGGGTGCATTAATTGAGTTAGAGTGCTTTTCCCCTGCTGACTTCCTTTTTGGACAGCTCGCTGCTTTATGTCCAAACTCATTGCAATGGAAGCACTTTGGTTTCTTTTCATTACATGAACTACTCTTGTGACCCTTACGACCGCAATTGAAATATCTCCCTGGTAAGTTTTTTTCCGAAAATGATCTATCTTTCGTTTTTACACTGTTGCTTAAACTTTCTTTAAATTTCTCATATGTTGCTATTTTTTCTTTAAACTGTTTAAAATTGGAAGCGCCAAAAAGTATAACCTTATTTTGCGGTGTGTCGCAAATCCCATCGATAACGTATGATATAACGGAACTGTCATCTAGCCTGCCCTTTGCTCCTAACTCTCTCATTGCTAGTAAATACTCACAAACACTTTCATCTTTCCGCTGCCTTCTTTGACCCAATCTCCTATGAATGTCTGCCATCGACGTCCTATCTGCGAATTCCTCCAACAAAAAATCTTTAAGCCCTGACCATGTGTTTATATGAGGCATTGCCTTTATAGCCATCTTCGCGGAGCCTTTAAGCAATCGTTTCGCAAACAAAACTTTTCAAAATCTGTCCAATTCATATTAGAGGACGATTTCTCTACGTCCTGAATCCAATTAGCAATGTCATAACCGTCGCTGCCATTGTATTCTGGCACTATTGCTGCTACATCTTCAAATGTCATTTTCGGCCTGCCTTTAAGCCGAACTATTTCTGCTTCGATTGACGTTTTCAGTACCGACATCTCTAACCTCATTTGACTTTCCCTAACCTCGCTCTCCCTACGTATCAGTTCCATTTCTTTTAGCTTTTCGTGTTCTAATCGTTCTTTCTCACGATTAATATTCTCTACATTTACTGATTCGCGCCTACGATCTAATTCTCGCAAAACTTCCGAAAAATCTGCTGTAGAGCCTGCCATTGCAGTGCTATTTTTTTTAGCTCCCTTCCTTACCATTCCAATAAATAAATGAATTCGTTACCTTTAAGGCTTGTGTACTACAAAACCTGTTCACGTTTTTGACGATCTCCACTTCGATAAAAAGAATATATGGGATTTGTTTCCTTTTTTTTTTTTTCATCCACCACATGTGATAAACGCCAAACGGTATAGACTGAGAAGTTTCTCCTTCGAATAGCTGTTTCAACTGTGCGGTTTATCACGTCACCTACTACAGCTTAGCTTATCTCAGTCACTACACATGCGCAAAAAAATGAAATGAAAAAAAACCGCTTCTTTTACTTGTACATAAGTTACTTTTTGTTAACTTTAATTACTGGACCGAAATGGATCCCGGTTGAGATCCCAAAATTTGTGGGATATTATCGGCGAATTAAAAGAAATAAAAAGCGTTTAAATTAAATTCAGTTTATTCTTCGGAATGTACAACAGGGTTTTTATCTTTTACTCTACTCGTCTTCTTACTCGTTTGCCGGTCGGGGAAAAAGCAACTTCTTCTCTTAATTGTCGTTATTTCGTCTTTCGTTTATGTCATGAGTATGACATTTGGAGTGGTGAATTAGAGTTTGCCTTATAGGGTGATCCTACATGTATTTATATTCTTCTGAATGCAAATTTTTAATGTTTTTTATCCTTAGACCAAGTGCCAAGGGTACCAACATTTAAAGTAAAATTGAAAGTGAACTTGCTAAAAGAATATAGCCAAAAAATCGTTTTATTGTGAAGTGAATATAAGTGAATATAGAAAATTCACAATAAAACGCGGCTATATATATCTTATTATTATTTGGTATGGGGTTTGGGTTAAGTGGGGACTATTGCTCGCGTTAAATCTATTCGTGTAAAAAGTGGAAGTAAAATCCCGGTATTTTTTTGTATTGCGAGTATTGAAGTTAGTTTCGGATTCGTTATTTTTTTTAATTTCTTAAATTGTATTATTTTCATTTTGTTGTTGGATTGCATGCAATTAAAACTTAAAGTTTGAAATTTGAATACGTAGAAAGTGCTATAAGCACATTTAGAACACAAGGAACATAAAAGTTAAACGTTTTACACCTATTGCCTAGATCACTAATATAAACATATACACATAATAAAGTCCATTGAAAAACGATTACGAGCAAGAACTAAGCACAATTACGACATAAATTTCATTATTAAGTATGAATAAGAAAGTATTCAAATATATGAATTCAAAAAGTAAAAAGGAAGATGTGTTTTAACTGAATCAGTTAGTATGGGATGAGGAGTCTTAAGAGGAAAGGATGATCACTTAGGTAAGAGATGATGCCAGTTAAGGGTCACCGAGGCGAGTAAGGTGACAAGGTAGGGAGGGTAGAGGCAATTTCTCGTGTGCTAAAAACACCTCGACAGCACGAAGATCGATGTTATTACTACAGACTTTAGTAAAGCATTCGACAAAATAAACCATCAAATTATCTATCTCAAACTCAAAGCCTTTGGCTTTCCACCTTCAATTATCGAATGGGTAAAATCATACCTAGAGAACCGTGTGTATAGAGTAGTTTTTAGAAAAGCAGTTTCTAACCCGATATTTGCCTCTTCTGGCGTTCCCCAAGGCAGCCATCTAGGTCCACTCCTGTTTGTGCTTGCAATAAATGACGTCGCTAGTATTATTTCTTTCTCTGATCTGTCTATTTATGCAGATGACATTAAAATTATAAAAGTCATATCCTCTTCTCAAGATTCCTCTCTTCTTCAAAAAGACCTAAATGCTTTTCTTACTTGGTGCAATAAGAACTTTCTTGAGCTTAACGTTAATAAATGTCAATCTATGACTTTCTCGCGTAAACGCTTACCCTCTAGTCTTCGAACGTACTACTTCAGTAACGTGCCTATCCCCAGAGTTTCGTCTATTCGTGATCTTGGGGTTATTTGTGATAAAGAGCTGAATTTCCACTCTCACATTAACTATATTATAGCGAAAGCAAACTCCTCTCTTGGGTTTATCAAACGCTGGTCTAGAGAATTTTCCGACCCCTACGTCACTAAATCATTATTCAATACTTATGTTAGACCAATCCTTGAATATGCTAGTCAGGTTTGGTCTCCCTACCAAATAACTCAATCCCGTAGAATTGAAGCTGTGCAACGAAGATTTCTAAGATTCGCTTTGCGTAGATTGCCTTGGTCTGATCCGTTCATTTTACCTCCTTATGAAAGCCGTTTGCGACTAATTGACATGGTCACCCTTTCGAAACGTCGTCATATCGCCGACATAATTTTCGTCCATCAGATCTTGGCTGGTACCATAGACTCCCCGGAATTACTTGAGCTGATTTACATGAACACTAATCCACGTAACCTTCGTTCTATCTCCTTCTTCCACCTCCCTACTCTCCGCACAAATTACGCTTATTTCAACCCCATATGCAGAATGCTACGTTATGCGAATGCTGTTGGAAATACCTTTGACTTTTCCCTTAGTTCCTCTTCTCTAAGAAAGAATCTATACTCCGCTTCCCCTTTCAACTTCTAAACCTTGCACTTCAACTTAGAATTAAGCATTGTATATTTGTAAATATATTTATTTATTTATTTGTTTATATTTTCTTTTTTAAGTTTAATTATTTTTAAGTTTAAATCTATTGTTATAATCGCTTGTAGTAAGCTTAATAAATCGAAAGTCTGGCATGATTTTTGTCAGCGGGTTTAAGGGGTCAAGTCCCACACCCAACGGCGAGCAGGAGCCGGACCAGCATGCCAGCACGACCGCGATGAAACCAACAGCCCGTTACAAAATGGCGCCCTTGAACGTAGAGCCCCTATCATTGACAGCTACTTTTTTTTTTTGCCGTTTCATTTGTTTTAGTTAACTTTTCTAGTTTTATTAGTTTCTTTTTTTCTCTTCATTTTAAATTTTTTTTTTCTTTTTCTTTTAAATTTTCATTTCTGTTTTAATTTGATTTAAACAATGACTTCCTCGCCTTTATAAGTCCCGGTGACTAAAGGTAATGTATTCGGTATCGCGTTGCGATAAAGAAAAGGAAACTGAAATTGTTTGAACTTCGAAATAGGTGGTGAAAGTACCGAGTCGTGAGCTATTTGTTAAACGAGTAGTCCAATGTCCGGTACTATCTGCATACAACTACCAAAATTAATGAAGTGGAGACTCGACAATGCTAAGAGATGTTGTTTCGAAGTCCTTCTTTAATCTTGAGTCCTTCTTCTAGAGTCTTTGCGACTAAGCATTTGGTGGCATATGTCCCAGAAGGAAATTTATTATTAGAGTCAGTTTAATACAGTTAGTTAATGTTTTAGTATACCCTTTTTTTGTTTTTGGCTCGCAGGTCAAAGACATCTCCCCTGCCATTAAAATTGATCTTTCCTCAAGACAGTTTTCCCCATCCCTTGATATTCATGAACAGTTTTTTATTAATATTTTGAAATTTATTTGATTATGCAGCATAATTACAGGAATTGTGAGTTTTTGGTTTGGTTTTACATATATTCTTTTATAAGTGTTTTTAGAACGTCGTTTTCTTTTCAAAAGGCAGAAGTGTAGGTAGTTTAGGCCAGTACATTGGCATTTTTGCTTTTAGGATTCTTTTTATTTTATTTAAGTCTAAGCTAATAATATAATATATTTTAGAGTGGCTTTATTTTTTCTTCTTTTCAGTTCATACTACTTTTTTTTTTTTTTTTTTTTTTTTTTTTTTTTTTTTTTTTTTTTTTTTTTTTTTTTTTTTTAATAATTAGCGCGAACAAGGGGTTATGACTACCCTTATAATGTTATAAAACACAGTGCGAGAATTTAGGAAATTAGGAAAGGTTTTAATTTTTAATAGGAGACACCAATGCACTTTGCATTTTGAATCTTTGTGAATCGTAATGCAGAGGAAACACAGAGCCAGGTAAAGCATTCCACATACGGGTGGTGCGACTAAAATAAGAATCTCTATACTAGATTGTACGCCCGAAGATGGGCTGATGAGCATTCCTAGCGAGGCGGGTGTTGCGGCTAAATTGTTTCAGGGGAGGAGTGCAGCTGGCTATTTCACTAGAGCACTTTTTAGAGAAAAAGCGATAAAAGAGAGTGAGACAGATAACGTTTCGACAGCATTTTTACTTATTTACTTTTTACATTTTTACCTATTTATTTTATTTTTACTTTTTATACTTTGTGTTTCGATGTAGTTCAGGCTTAAGCAAACGCTACGTCCCGCAATTTTTAAATCAGTAATATTTTCGAAAATATTCATTTAAATCACATGTTGTAAGGGGCAATTTTGATCTACATGAAATGCACAACGTATCTAATATATTTAATTGGATAAGGAATGATACTGTATCGTTTAAAATAGCTTGGTAGATAACCCATATTTCTTTTTGTAATATGTAAAAGATAAAAATGGTTACTGTGGGTTATCCTTAGGAGATAAACATATGCTGTCGCGGACTTCTTAATTGATCTTTTTAAGGTATACCATTCTGTAGGAAATAAATTTAATCTATCTCGTAAGATTTAGCCAGCGTTTGCAATGTAAGCGCAGAAAAAAATGTTTGTTACGACATCACATTACAAATCATTAAATTTCTCGGCTTTCCTCTACTTTAATTAACATGTATTATACATATAAACCTTCCTCTTGAATCACTCAATTAATTTAAAAAAAAACCGCATCAAAATGCGTATAGTAGTTTATAAAATCTAAGCATACATAGGGACATAGAGACAGAGAAAGCGACTTTGTTTTATACTATGTAATGATAGTGATGACTGATGATACGACTATAAAAGTAAACACAATCAATAAATTTAAAAAAACCATAAAAAATCGGGAGCACAATGAGTAGGCGAAATGATACGATAGGAAGGATAGAACACGAATGGTGCATATCAACAATGTGAATTAAAATCAACTAACAAAAGTAACAGCAGCAGCAGACGAGCACCATATCAAATAGGGGTGTTGAAATGTGTACACTGCCTTAGGGAATGTCAATATTCTTTAATATTCCTTTTACGCCAGTGACACTGGAGCCAGCTGCTGTGGTGGCAGAAGAAGCAATGGTTTTCCCTCTTGTTCTTTATTCCTCTAATCTTTTGACTTATTTAATTCATAAGTCACTTACTAACTTATGACTTAATGAGTTTTTAATTCACAAACTAGCAACTGTCAAATAAATACCTGCATCAGAGATAAGAAATTAATTAGATGGCAAACTTCACACACACATTGAAACTGCCTACAAGCTGATTTACCGAAAATCACCTCTACTACTTTGAGTACAGCTTCCACTCCACCTTTACTTTACACAAAATCTCACTACTACCACTTTGAGTACAGCAAATCTCACTACTACCACTTTGAGTACAGCTTCCACGTATTCACAGACAGAGGATGTGATTACAAAAACAGCAATGTAAACAAATGGTTGTTGCGGGGCAAGAGAAGTAAAGGTTTGCCATCTAATTAATTTCTTATCTCTGACCTGCATCGAGATCTGAACCCTAATCCGATTCGATTACCCGATCCTAAAAATAAAAATGATACTTTTTGAACACAGCCATTGTGAAAAAAAAAAATATGCCGTTTTCGTTCGGTAAAACTAGTTTACCCTTTTTTTAGAGTACACTGATTTTTGACAACTCAAACGAACATGAAATCAGAGTACTCCGTTTTTGTCAATGTATGTATATGACATATAGTTTGCTTTCAATGCAATTGACTACGTTCAGAAACATATCTCTGCGTATTTCATTAGCAATTAAGAACATTTTTTGAATGGAGTAAAAACTGACAAAAAGAACTTATATCTAAAAAAGATACGTAATAAACTTCATAAATGTCCAGATTGATTTTATACAAAGGTAATTTTAAGCAACAAGAAATTTTTTTGAGCACGGATAACAAGAAAAACAGCATGGACAAGCTATGCAAACCAAAACCGATAGGTTTGTGAACGCCCGCGTTGATACCGTTACATATTATATACCGATTTATTATACCGATTATGTGTAGGTATACAGTGTTCATTAAGTACGAAAACTAATTTGGGATCCATTTTAAACTTTAATTTAATTTTATTTACAATAAAATAAACTCGCCTGTTGAACGCAAAATTCGAAATGAAATGACAAACGAGAAATGTCATTTATGTTGGTGTGAGTTAACTCTGAAAAAATTTCTAGAGTAGCAAAACTTGCTCTGAGCGTAATTTCAGATTACCCTGAGAGCAGCCAAACGAACACAAAGTCACTCTGACAGCAAAAAGAGTACCCTTAGGGTACTCTTTTTTCCCAAACGAAAACGGCATTAAAGTGACATTTGTTTGTTTACCTCGAAAGTAAAAAGTTGAAACACGGCAAATAAATTGAGAATCGAGAATTAAATTGAGAAAAATAGAAATGGAAAATAAAAGGTATGTATTTATATTCTTCTGAATGCAAATTTTTAATGTTTTTTATCCTTAGACCAAGTGCCAAGGGTACCAAAATTTAAAGTAAAATTGAAAGTGAACTTGCTAAAAGAATATAGCCAAAAAATCGTTTTATTGTGAAGTGAATATAGAAAATTCACAATAAAGCGCGGCTATATATTGTAATGAACACCCAACATTTATACCAATTTCCTAATCGAAAACGTTTAACCGAAAACACAACTGGCAACACTATAATGGAATGGTATAAAATGACAGGCATTGCTTGTAAGCCAGTGTGTGTGAGTGTAGAGATTTTTGACAGCAAATGTGGAAACCATGGAGAAGAAACTGGAACGCTCTAGATGAGTGTTGTTCTATATAAATAGGACCGCTGACGCAACGAGCAGTCAGTTTTGATTATAGAGTGATAAAGTTAAGAGTGAAATGTTGTTAACCAGTGATAGTCCAATAGTCGAGTTGAGTTCGAATAAAGTATAGATACTGAATAAAAGTGATAGAAATAATTTGAAAGGTGAAGTTTTATTTTGCGAACTAAGCGCACGTTACAATATATATATCTTATTATTATTTGGTATGGGGTTTGGGTTAAGTGGGGACTATTGCTCGCGTTAAATCTATTCGTGTAAAAAGGGGAAGTAAAATCCCGGTATTGTTTTGTATTGCGAGTATTGAAGTTAGTTTCGGATTCGTTATTTTTTTTAATTTCTTAAATTGTATTATTTTCATTTTGTTGTTGGACTGCATGCACTAAAAACTTAAAGTTTGAAATTTGAATACGTAGAAAGTGCTATAAGCACATTTAGAACACAAGGAACATAAAAGTTATACGTTCTACACCTATTTCCTAGATCACTAATATAAACATATACACATAATAAAGTCCATTGAAAAACGATTACGAGCAAGAACTAAGCACAATTACGACATAAATTTCATTATTAAGTATGAATAGAAAGTATTCAAATATATGAATTCAAAAAGTAAAAAGGAAGATGTGTTTTAACTGAATCAGTTAGTATGGGATAAGGAGTCTTAAGAGGAAAGGATGATCACTTAGGTAAGAGATGGTGCCAGTTAAGGGTCACCGAGGCAAGTAAGGTGACAAGGTAGGGAGGGTAGAGGCAATTTCTCGTGTGCTAAAAACACCTCGACAGCACGAAAGTCTGGCATGATTTTTGTCAGCGGGTTTAAGGGGTCAAGTCCCACGCCCAACGGCGAGCAGGAGCCGGACCAGCATGCCAGCACGACCGCGATGAAAACAATAGCCCGTTACAAAATGTCGCCCTTGAACGTAGAGCCCCTATCATTGACAGCTACTTTTTTTTTGAGCCGTTTCATTTGTTTTAGTTTACTTTTCTAGTTTTATTAGTTTCTTTATCTCTCTTCATTTTAAATTTTTTTTTTCTTTTTCTTTTAAATTTTCATTTCTGTTTTAATTTGATTTAAACAATGGCTTCCTCGCCTTTATAAGTCCCGGTGACTAAAGGTAATGTATTCGGTATCGCGTTGCGATAAAGAAAAGGAAACTGAAATTGTTTGAACTTCGAAATAGATGGTGAAAGTACCGAGTCGTGAGCTATTTGTTAAACGAGTAGTCCAATGTCCGGTACTATCTGCATACAACTACCAAAATTAATGAAGTGGAGACTCGACAATGCTAAGAGATGTTGTTTCGAAGTCCTGCTTTAATCTTCAGTCCTTCTTCTAGAGTCTTTGCGACTAAGCATTTGGTGGCATTGTCCCAGAAGAAAATTTTTTATTAGAGTCAGTTTAATACAATTAGTTAATGTTTTAGTATACCCTTTTTTTGTTTTTGGCTCGCAGGTCAAAGACATCTCCCCTGCCATTAAAATTGATCTTTCCTCAAGACAGTTATCCTCATCCCTTGATATTCATGAACAGTTTTTTATTAATATTTTCACAATAGTTCTACAATTCAACACCTATTGAAGTCGTGAACGAATTTAGATACCTAGGAGTGTTCTTGACAAAAAACTTAAGCATGGAAAAGCATCTGAGTGAACAACTAGTTAAGGCAAAGAGAGCTATTGGAGCCACGTGGGAAAAGTGTTTCTCTAACAGAAGTATAGCTCAAAGTTGTAAATTCCGTGTGTTTGAAGCAGTTGCTGAATCTATTATGTTCTATGCTTCACAGGTATGGGGATACAAGCAATATGGAAGTGTGGAAAAGTTGCTCAGGTTCTACATTAAAAGGATATTCCACCTCCCTTCCAACACACCAGAATATGTCGTGATGCTGGAAACAGGATTATCACCACTCTTCGTCAAAACCCTCAAGGCCCAGGTGGACTATATTATCAAAGTTTTGAACATGAATAATGAAAGACTTCCCAAGAAAGCTGCCTTATACGTAGTCAACCGGAAATACAGTTGGTATGCGGAATGGAACGAGCTGGCGCAATGGTGTCGTATGGATCTAGACTTGCACATTGAAAATGTTAGCGCATGGAAAGGTCAACTTTATAAGTTAATAGAAATGGTTGATGAAAAGCTTAGAGAGAAATATATCGAAGATGCCACCAGCTCAGTACACCGAGTTGCTTACAGCCGCCTATGCCATAACCTAGGACAAAGAAACTACTTCAGAGACCAGAATAGTGTGGAGCATATCTCGATGATGGTGAGGCTACGTGCAGAACTTCTACATCTGAATTATATGCCACATAGAGAGGACCTTCCCAGTTTATGCAGTTTGTGTAATCGGGGGGAAAGAGAAGATATTTTCCATTTTCTAGGAAAATGCCCAGTTTTAATGGAAACTAGGAGCTTCTTCTTCGGCTGCAATTATTTAACCGACAGTGAAATGATAGAGTATTTAAACGAAATGGATGTCCAAAAACTTTTCATCTACTGCAAAGTAGTGCAAGCTTACAGAAACAGAATTCTCTCCGAAAACTTTTGAAGCAAGAAAATTAATAATAATTTAATAATAATATAAAAAAAAAAAAAAATAATAAAAATTTGTTTACGATATTTAAGAGACACACAACTAATGTATTTATGTAATTTATTTGGATTGTCAACCAGGCAGACGGCATTGCCATGCTTTATTTGATTTTGTTATACATAACGATTTGAATAAGAAAATAAAATCTATTTACTACTACTACTACTATTAATATTTTGAAATTTATTTGATTATGCAGCATACTTACAGGAATTGTGAGTTTTTGGTTTACATATTACATATTACATATATTCTTTTATAAGTGTTTTTAGAACGTCGTTTTCTTTTCAAAAGGCAGAAGTGTAGGTAGTTTAGGCCAGTACATTGGCATTTTTGCTTTTAGGATTCTTTTTATTTCATTTTATTTAAGTCTAAGCTAATAACATAATATATTTTGAGAGACTTAATTTTTTCTTCTTTTCAGTTCATACTATTTTTTTTTTTTTTTTTTTTTAATAATTAGCGCGAACAAGGGGTTATGACTACCCTTATAATGTTATAAAACTCAGTGCGAGAATTTAGGAAATTAGGAGAGGGTTTAATAGGAGACACCGATGCACGTTGCATTTTGATTCTTTGTGAATCGTAATGCAGAGGAAACACAGAGTCAGGTAAAGCATTCCACATACGGGTGGTGCGACTAAAATAAGAATCTCTATACTAGATTGTACGCCCGAAGTTGGGCTGATGAGCATTCCTAGCGAGGCGGGTGTTGCGGCTAAATTGTTTCAGGGGAGGAATGCAGCTGGCTATTTCACTAGAGCACTTTTTAGAGAAAAAGCGATAAAAGAGAGTGAGACAGATAACGTTTCGACAGCATTTTTACTTATTTACTTTTTACATTTTTACCTATTTATTTTATTTTTACTTTTTATACTTTGTGTTTCGATGTAGTTCAGGCTTAAGCAAACGCTACGTCCCGCAATTTTTAAATCAGTAATATTTTCGAAAATATTCATTTAAATCACATGTTGTAAGGGGCAATTTTGATCTACATGAAATGCACAACGTATCTAATATATTTAATTGGATAAGGAATGATACTGTATCGTTTAAAATAGCTTGGTAGATAACCCATATTTCTTTTTGTAATATGTAAAAGATAAAAATGGTATGATTTCAAAATTATTTAAGGATTAGAAAATACGACTTATCTTTACAGAAGTTCAAAGAAGAAGAAAGATTAGGAAAAAGGAAATGACAGAGGTAAAGTAGTATGACGTTTGATTTTACGAGCATACAGCAGCTGATCATGATAAAGTGTTATTGTTGTGTTGTATGAGAAACGCATTAAGAGTTTCATAAAAAACTCAAACAACACAATAAACCATAACCCACCTCAAACTGATTCAAATAAAATATACGAATCAAGGTCATCAAGCGGTTCGTTTGTAAATAAACAAACGAGCACGCTTGATAGACCATTAATAATTCACAAATGCCCGGTCATCGGTTTGTCGCCAAACCGAAACGGAAGGGCAAAAAGAATAATAAAAACCTAGTTGCTGGTTCATATGACCACCATATGAACCAACAACAGGTCAAAGACCTAATGCTGACGAGTTGAATTGCACTCATGAAAGTCGGGCAGTGACGAAATTCGTTTTTGCAAATTCTTGCAAAACAATTAAAGTAAATTCTTGGCTTAGCAGAAAATGAATTGATGTCGATAACATCGATAACAATTCATGGACAATTAATTTGGTATAAATAGTAAATGAAAAATGAAGTCAATTACAGTCAGTAACAATCAGCAAGTTGCAGTAAACAATTTAGTAAACTTATTTTTGTATATTTTATTTAGCAGCCAATAAAGAAGTAAGTTCTTTTGTAAGCAAATAACCCCATCTTGTTTGAATTTCTCAGGTACATTCAGAGATACCAAATGGTATCTCTGCTAAGTAGGCCTCGTCGCCTCCCATATTAATTGGCCCCAGTGTGCCTTTATCCGCTGGCTTTCCCCCTTCCTTTTCCCCTATAATTTTGAATAATCTTGGATCCATGTGTATGGATCCAAATGTACATTGGTGGTCGGGTGCCCCTGACCAGAACTAGGGTTCTCGCCTTACACGGGCCAAGTAGGTTAATTTCATGTTGTTGTATAACAATAACATAACAATGGCGCAGCCGGTAGGATAGTACGACCAGTTGGAGAATAAACCTGGTTAACTGAAACACCCTCCATGTTTCAGCGTATTATGCTACGAACCTAGTTACCTTTACCAAGGTTTCCGTTAGTACGATTCTGTTTTTTTTTTTTTTTCTCTCTTTCTATTTTTTTTGTTGTTCCCTTTTTACCAAAGGTTCCGTTAGTATGATTCTGGTTTCAATTTCTTGTCTCTTCATTAGAGTATGGATTCACAATCACTAATTAAATTAACCGAAGAAATCCAGAAGCAGCCCCAAGCAGGACCCAAACCTATTACATTGGACGAATATCGGCGGCGGAACCTAACCAAAGCCAACGAACCAAAGTTGCCCAAACCAACCAGCGATCCTCCAAAAACCCCATTCGGAGGATTCGAAGGAAGGAAGAAAAGAGGGGGCCACCAAGTCTGGGTCCGGCAGGAGTTGGGAAAGCTGTATCGGTTGGCAGGCCTTTGCCGTGGCGAGGAGAAGCGGCGGTATCTGAAGGAGGCAAGCCTCCTGAAGAAACTAGAATATACAAACAAGGGCAAAAAGATGGCACAACAAAAGCAGCCATCACAAACATAAAAGTTAAAAAAAAAAAAAAAAAAAAAAAAAAAACACAAAAACCAAAGAAAAAGAAAGAAACAAATAAAAAAAAAAGGAAAATTATAAAAATGTGTGTTTGCAATTTTTAGTTCGGAAGGGTTATAGTTGCCTACTATTGATTCACTTTTGCCATTTTTCTGTTGCACGTTTCGTTCGTTTGGAAAACTTTCTCTTCTTTATTTCTATTTTTGTTCTCTCTTTTCCTAGCTACTGTTTATGGATCCTAAACCCTCTGAGGTAGAGGTACTGCTCGAGGAAATCCAGCAGTTAAATAAGGAAAAGAAAGAGCAAGGTCAAGAGATTAAAAGCTTCAATAGTACCCTACTAGCAGAGTGGAAAGCTCTTGTGGGAAAAGAAGTTTTTAATCTTAAATACAACCAAATAAGCTTACAGTGGGGACAACTCACGAGGCTGGAAGCAACGGATGCTATACTCTTTGAGTATATAGAATCCGTCAAGTCCCTCGAATCGAAACTTGAAAAAGACATCCGAGACCTCAAGCTTGAGTTAAACAACCACCAAAGAGCTCGTAAAAAATTAGAGAAAAGTCAACAGGAAGCTGAAAATACGAACAGCCAGGCTGAAGAAATAATTTCAGACCTGTCTAAGCGTATAGCTATCCTCGAGGCTAGGGAAGAGGAAGTCAAACGGAAACAAGCTGTTTTAAGAAATAAGGAGACAGAGTTCCAAAGTGGGATAGAAAAACTAAGAAGGCGTGAGGAAATTTTCGAATATCTGATTCAATCTTTGAATGACGAAGTTGTCGGTTTACGAAAAAATAAAACCATTCGTAAAACTATAGTCACTCAAACCTCAGTACAAGCCGACACACCCACATTGGAAACACCTCCATTGGAAATAAGCAAACTTTCAGACGCGAAAAGGGAAATCAAAATGTCGTTAGGATTTGAAAAGCTCCTTAAATTGTCGCACGGAATACCTGAATTTTCAGGAGGAACCGATGCTAGGGTAGCCCAAAAGTTACAAACATTCCTGACATGCATTCGCCCGATAATTAATCACATACCTGCTGAGGACGAGAAACTTTTCCTCCAAATTCTCGATACCAAGTTGCGAGAAGATGCGCTCGATCTCATCCAAACTACTAAGCCAGTAGATTTCAAAGACTTCGAGAATATACTCAACCGGGCTTACTTACCCATTGAGGATTACAACGATCTTGTTAATTGCCTAATAACTAGTCGCCAAAGCCAATTTGAGACTTTGAATACTTTCATAAGCAGGCTAAGACATGCCCTATCCCAATGCCGCGAAGCGGCAGAGATTAAATATGGTGATAACTCTGAGATTGTGAAAACCCAGCTCTCAGACTTTGCAAAATCGGCTCTCGCATCAGGAGTTGCAAACAAACAGCTGGGACAATACCTATTCACCCAGGGAACTCAAAATTTCGAAGAATTGGTCCGAACGGCCCTCAGTATGGAGAAGCATGTTCAACGAGTAGAAACGATACCATTTTCGCAAATGGCTTGTAACACGACATTTTTAACAAACGAAAAAAGCAATCCCCTGTCTTACCAAAAACGTGAATCGGTATACCCAGAAAATAGAACTAAATTAAACATTACCTGTAATTTCCGTAAAAACAGGGGACACACATATAGTGATTGTCTTAAAAGACAGAATACTCCGGTCTGTCAATTATGTAAACTGTACGGACATGAGGCAACGACCTGCGGAACAAATACAAATCCCCGATTCAGTAGGAATGAAGCACCTAGGAGAGATAATCTCAACGAACCTAGAACTTTCCCAAATCAAAGGGGTAATAACCAAAACGGGTATTATAAAAATAACTACCCCCGACAATATAATGGAGTGAGTTCGGAATCAAATCGAATCAACCCATTTAGAACGAATAACCGACATTTTCCAAATAATACAACAGTTCATACTAATAATAATGAACGCAAAGTATACAATATGGGGGCACTATGCGAATGGTGTGGAAGAAACACCCATTCAATCGACCAATGTACATTTAGGAACAAGTGGCAATCAAACCACTCGGGAAACTCCCGTTAGTCGGGCGAAAAGTCTCTCCCCCGACTTTAAACGTTAAAACGAAAAAATCAGGGCAACCAAAAAGGAAAATTTCCCTACCCTCAATTGAAATTGAAATTGAGCTAGGCGGAATAAAACACATCAAATTATTAGTAGATACAGGATCAGAAGTCAGTCTCTTAAAAAAGAGCGTTATTAGAGATATAAACCTCCTCAGACCACATAAGAGAATGACTATTAATACGCCTTGTGGTGTTGGTTTTACATTAGGAGAATGCATTGGCACTATACAAATGCCTTCATTTCCTCGTTGCGCTTTTCAAGTAGTGGAAGATGACCTAGCCATCCCTGGAGATGGAATACTAGGATATAATTTCCTAGGGAACTATTGTAACATAGACGGCCTTAACAAATTATTAACTTTTCCAGCACTACCGGCGCGAGACTCGAAGGTGTATAGTATACCACTGGTACATTCTTTTGAAAACAACATACATGAGTCAACCATTTCGCACAATGGATATTGCTATACAGGGTTTGACACAAATGTGACAACCACAAACTGTCAGCAAACTCATATAAATCACGAAGAGAAGGCAGGACATGAATTGAAGGTTAAGGATTCACAAGAAGAAAAATGTAAACTGCAGTATAAAAATGCAAGTCAATGCACTAAATTCGAATCTTTATCCGCTTCAATGAGGGATTGTTCAAACACTGAAACCGAAGCATCTCAAATTTCACCTCGCAAAGTGGAATCAAGGGAAAATCTGCGAAAGGTCCAAGTAAATGACGAAAGAGTAAAACTGCTAGATTTCAATTCAAAGAAGCAGGAAGAACTCAAAGTCAACAAATCCAATAAATGTCCCAAAAATAGAATCATTCCAAATGACTGTAAGGAAATTGTAAACATAAATAGCAATTCGAATCACAATAAAAAAATTGCTGAGTATAAAGCACCAGCCCAAAAGTTAAAAGCACACTGTCCAATAAAAAATAAGGACAGCTTAGAAGTCAAGAACTCGGAGGTAAACCGGATTCCCAATGGAGAAATTATAACAGATTCATTTAAAAATACATGGAAAATAGGACCACTAATAGATCTAGGAAGTTTTGGTCAAGTATACTCAGCATGTAAAGCCTCAAACTCAAAAAAGAAAACATCTGACTATAAGTACGTCGCGAAAATTGAACCACACGATAGTGGGACACTCTTTGTGGAGATGCATTTCTATATGAATAATACTCATTCAGAGGACATTACACAGTTTAAAAAACTTCACGATATAAAATCTTTAGGAATACCCTACCTAGTAGGTACTGGATCACACGACTATGATAATGTTTTACATCGTTTTTTGGTCATGCCACGGTACGGAGATAGTATCTGGAAACTTTTCTTTGAAAACGGAAGAAAAATTCCAGAACATACCATCTACCGTTTAGCGTTACAGATATTAGATGTGTACGAATACATTCACGGCAGAACCTATGCCCATACAGATTTAAAAGGAACAAACATCTTATTAGGTTGTGAAAAAGACAATACCACTCAAGCGTATCTAGTAGATTTCGGCTTAGCAAGCCACTACACCCAAGAAAATTTCAAACCAAATCCTAAGAAAATGCACCACGGTACAATTGAGTACACCTCTAGAGATGCTCACCTAGGTGTAATCACCATACGAGGAGACTTCGAGATCCTTGGATATAACCTTATCGAGTGGTCAGGAGTGATGTTGCCTTGGGAGCAAGAAAATCTTCTTAAAATTCCTTTAAGGGTCCAAAAGTCATTTGTTACATTAAGTTTGAAAAAACTATACCACAATCAGACACCAAATGCAATTCTGGAGTTCATAAAATATGTCGCTTCTTTGAAGTACAATGAGACACCAGACTATAATAAATGTCGACAAATATTCCAATCAGGACTAAAAACTCTTAAAGCTATTAACTCAGGTGATCTAGAGTTCAAATTAGGCTCAACACAAAAATTTGTATCTTTACCAAGATGGGAGTCTGACCAAGAAAACAAAGACGAAAACAGTAGCATAGTTGAAAAGAATACCTCTGAAATAAATTTAGTAATAAAAAACCAACCAAAAAGCAATAAAACAATTCAACTCAATCTAAAGGAAGGGTTGAAAATTCCCTCTAGATCGAGAATGACTGTAGAACTACCGTACAGAAGTGAAGAAGCCATGATCTGTCTATCCAAACAAATTGAGGACGGAGTGTTCTTGGGTAGCTGTTTGATAGGAGACAATAAAAGACACGTTGTAGTACCCATAATAAATACACATCAACATGAAATCAAGATAACACATATCGAGCTGGAAATGGCCCCCCTAAAAGATTTCGATGTAGTAGATATTAATACCCACCAAAAAGATTTTGGTACTGACGAGGTAGTATGTTATCATACAATAACTCAAAATAGTATCGTAAACAATAGAATACAAGAATTAACAACCAAATTGAACAAAGATGATAGCCTAAACGAAGAAGAAAAAGAATCTATAGTAGACCTTTGTTCAAAATACAATGACATATTTTTCCTACCGGGTGACAGACTCACTCACACTACAACCATGCTGCATAAAATCCCAATTAACCAAGACCAAGCCCCTATAAACACCAAAATGTATAGGCTCCCTGAGAAACAACGGGGAATAATAAATGAACAACTTGCTGAAATGTTAGAAAACGACATAGTCCAACCCGGCAAAAGTCCTTTTAACTCACCACTTTTAGTGGTACCCAAAAAGGCAGGACCCGACGGAGAGGTACGTTGGAGGGTAGTAGTCGATTTCCGTAAGGTGAACGAATGCACGATAGGAGATGCTTTCCCGCTACCTCGTATTGAAGACATACTTGACCAACTTGGTCATGCTAGATATTTCACAACACTGGATCTTGCCAGTGGTTACCATCAAGTTCTTGTCCATCCAGAAGATAGGGAAAAAACAGCTTTCAGTACGGCCTATGGCCACTACGAATTTAAGCGAATGCCTTTTGGACTCAAAGGAGCTCCAGCGACATTCCAAAGACTTATGAACTATATCCTTACTGGTCTACAAGGACTAGAATGCTTTGTCTATTTAGATGATATAGTCGTCTATGGAAAAAATCTGGTAGACCATAACAGAAAATTGGAGTTAATTTTCGAGAGAATGCGAGAACATAACTTAAAATTGAACGTAGAGAAATGTCAATTTCTCAGACGAGAAGTAGTATATTTAGGACACAAATGTTCCGCAGAAGGAGCACTTCCCGATCCAGGAAAAACCAATTGTGTGCAAAACTTCCCTGTACCTCGCACGATAAAGCAAACACAATCCTTCCTTGGTTTGGCCAATTACTACCGGAAATTTATTCCAAACTTTTCGAAAATAGTTCGACCACTGACAAATCTTACTCGAAAGGACGTTAAATTCACTTGGACAGACAGATGTCAAGAAGCATTCCAAACAATAAAGAACTTGCTAGTAACACCCCCGTTTTAATTTATCCCGATTTTAAAAAACCATTCATCCTCACAACTGACGCTAGCAATGAAGCGATAGGGGCAATTCTCTCGCAAGGAGAAGTAGGGAAAGACAAACCTATTGCATACGCTAGTCGTGCATTAAACAAAGCAGAAAGAAACTACTCCACAATAGAAAAAGAAATGTTAGCTGTTGTTTGGGCGACAAAAAATTTTAGATGTTACTTGTTAGGAAGAAAATTTATAGTATACACAGATCACGAACCATTGACAGGTAGTTTTAGAGTAAGAGACCCCACGTCAAGGTTAATAAGGTTCCACCACAAACTATCCGAGTATGACTGTTTTTTAAAATATAAAGCAGGTAAAACTAACGTCAATGCAGATGCACTGAGTAGAATACCACTAATGGTATCTGATGAGGACAAGAACCAAGAACGTGAGAAAACTTGTTTAGCCGTAACAAGAGCTCAGAGAGCTTTACAATTACTAGATAAAGAAGACACTAGTATTAAACGACACGACTCTGACGAATCTTGTAGTGACGTGAATATTACCCAACAAAACACATCGACAATAAGTGAAATTGAATACTTCAAATATAACAGACAGAAGATCGATAAGCCCGAAGAAATATTGAATGTACTCAGAGATTATCATGACTCTCCGTTTGGCGGACACCAAGGTGTCATAAACACATATAAAAGAATCCGAAAGAATTACGTTTGACCAAAAATGTTCCAGGACATATCCAAATACATAAGGAAATGCCCAAAATGCCAAAAAATGAAATCAAGTCCAGAAACAAAAATGCCAATGATAATTACTGACACAAGTCAAATTCCTTTTGACAAAGTCTATCTAGACATAGTAGGACCACTGCAAGAATCATACTCAGGAAACAAGTACATTTTGACGTTTGAAGACAACTTGACTAAATACGTAGACTTCTACGCAATACCTAACCAGGAAGCCGTAACAATAGCCCAGATATTTTTTGAACAAATCATAACAAGATACAGAATACCCAACAAACTAGTTACAGACCAAGGGACAAATTTCTTAAGCAAGTTATTTAAACAAGTATGCAAATTACTTAAAATTGAAAAACTGCAAACTACCGCCTATCACCCTCAATCGAATGGTGCATTGGAAAGAGCACATAGACCACTAGTAGAATATTTAAGAACGATCTGCGATGAAAACCCAAGATCTTGGGATCAATTTCTTAGAACCGCCGCGCTTGTTTATAACAACAGCATTCATGAGGGGACTAAGTTTACCCCTATGGACTGTCTTTTTGGTTTCACTTCCGATATACCTTCAAACCTTAAAAAAGAACCCGAACCCATATACGAACACAAAAATTACTATTATACTTTACGGTATAAGTTACAGAAAATACATTCTTTAGCTAGGAAAAATTTGATTATTAGTAAAAAGAATTCAAAAAATTATTACGACAATAAAATAAGAACTATAACTTTTCACGTAGGAGACAAAGTACTTTTGAAAAACGAGAATAGACAACACAAATTATCTGAAATATGGACAGGACCATATCCTGTGGTACAAATTACGAGTCCCACAGATAGTGTAATATTAATTAAGAAAAAACAGGTAACCATTCATAATAATCGTCTCAAACATTATTACGAATAACAGCTACTCTTTTTCCTACTATAAATTTTTTTTTGCTAAGCAACGCTCCCCTAAAAAACCAAAAATATATACAATGCCTACAAATGCATATTACTAACCCCACGAAAGTCTGTATTCATGTTTCCATTTTATTCATAAAGTGAAAATGGCAAGGCAAAAGTAAAAGAAACTGAACCTACCTTAAAATCGAAAACTGTCGATTTGAAAAAAAAAAATAACAAAAATAAATATCAAGGTCACTACCTAAAACCACTTCTTGAATTTCACATTCATTCAATAACACATGTTCAAATTCATCAAAGAAAGACCGCATTGAAATTAACATGATAAAAATCAACGGCACACGCCAATAATGCGCAACAGTAAACAGTTTCAATAAACGATCAAATTACATTCACGACCATTGAACGAAAACCGAAAATACGAAACAAAATTTTTGTATGAATCGGCAATTTTTTTGTAATAGTAGTAACCATTAGCCCAATGATTTTTTTTTTGGAGTAATGAATCACTACGGAATTTAATATAATAGAATCTGCAAACATTTTTTGAAATACAAATTTATTTTTAGAATATGATTCCGGTCAAAGTAACAACAATCCTGAACATGATAACGATAATATGGGCAATGAATGAAGAAAAAACGGATTCCAAGTGGAGGAATTAAACAACACAGGGGTAGTATTCGAAACAATAGGAAAAATACTTCTATACCATGACAGTTGGAACGTACTAACAGAAATACACGTGGACGACATAAAACAACACACGGAACTAGTAAGGAAAGTAGAAGACAAATGGAACGAAGTATGCAATAATTTCAAGAACAAAAAATGTAATACCAACACACCAATAATAAAAGGAATAGTAAAATCAATAAGACAACGAACTCAGGTCATTGAAGATATAATAAATCCTCACAGAACAAAGAGATCCTTATTCGATGGTATTGGACGGGGTATGCATTATTTATTCGGAGTAATGGATAATGAAGATGAAAAACAGGTCTACAGTAAAATAAGCAACCTGGAGAGTGATACAAAAACACTAGCCGAATTATCTACAAATCAGCGTGATAAAAACTACATACCAAAAAATTCAAAAACCTCTAAGTGAATTAGAAGACAATCAGCAAAAATTAACGACGGAAATAAACCAATTAAACGAAAAAATTAACACCGAAATAATGCAAGAAAATGAGGTGCAAACAATTTTAGAAACTCTTTTACTATTGATAATAGAGATTCAGAGTAGACAACAGGTAGTTTTGGACATAATATCCTCCACAAGGCAGAACCAAATTCATCCACTTCTGATAACACCGACAGATATAACAGAATTATATATGAAAGCATGCCCTCAGAACACAATTCCCAACAAAGAAAAACTAACGGAAATATTAGGTAAACCACTTCAAATAAAAACACAACCAATGAGAGGAAAATTGATAATACGCATAATACTTCCACTTTTTAACATTGAAGCATTTACACTTGAACAAATCCATTTGTTCCCGATTTTGTTGAAAGATAGTCAATCAGCAATAATAAACATACAAGAAGAATTCATAGCAAAAAATATGAAAACAAAGCAATTCATAACAATAACGAGAGCAGAATTTAACAAACTGCGTACAGCTAATGTAAACATATATGAAAAATGGTTTGTAGGACCATTAGAGTCACCTATTTTGACGGGGACAGAACAAAAATTATGTTCATTATCCCTCATATTTAATCCTTTCGGCGAAATGAACAAGTGCGAATACACGTATCACTCGGAAAGACGCAACTATCTGATTAAAATGACGCATAAAAATACATGGTTATTTTCCATACCTAACACCACAAAAATACAGATTCAATGCGATAAAGAACTCCATGGGACTTCCTTGGAAGGAGCAGGGGTACTTCATATTACAGAACCATGTCACATAATATTAGATCACCAGATAATATATTATGAAGATATGGAACATTCAAAGATAAAGATACAACAACCTGAATTTGTGTTACCGGATCTTGTATTAAATAAAACAATCCAGGAAACGTTAGGAAAGAGGAATACAGCGAACACAACAATAATACTAAAATCAGGAAAAGCTAACCTTATTATGAAGGAAGCTACATATGATTTGAATGAAATTGAAGAAAAATTCAAAAACTATGAGAATGATAAGGAAAAAATGCGGAATCATACCATAAGTACGATAACCTCAATATCACTAAGCACTATTGTAATATTAATATTAGTAGGGTTAGTAATAATACGAAAGGTTGCACACTGCAAAACAAAACCAAAAAGGAAAACAAACCCGAAATATGAAATCCCTTTCCACATATCTCATCCAATAATCCAGATCGCACAACCACAAGAGATCATACCTAAGAAATCACCACCACCACCACCACCTATTACAACATATGTTCCCAACCAAACAAGTACCCAATCAACCCCAATTAAAAAGGACTATTATGGAATTAAAAAACTACAATTGTAACATTAACCGTTTTTTTTTATTAATTTTTTTTTAGGACAACAATGGATTATATAACAAGCGAACAATTATACTGCGTATTTAAAAAATTAGAAATAAGCTACAATATTAAAAATTACCAAGAAGAGGTAATGGAAATACTAAATAATAAAAATTACAAATGCCATACAGGTAGTCATGACCCATTCAAATATGAACTACTGATGTTCCCGATAGAGGTCCGGGGATTACATTGGCACCTGATAGTGGTAAACAACATCAACAAAACCATAAAAACTTATAATACTATAGGAGTATCGGGACTAATGGCAATGAATGCCATAAACACATTCCTAAAAAGGGAATGGAATATACGAAATCCAACGACGGAAGTTCCGCAGTATAAATACTCCAACGTAAAGGTGCCGGACCTACTATCGGGGTGGGACAGAGGTAGTATTACATGTATGGTGGCAAGTTACATAACGCAGAAGAGAAAATTATCAGCCCAAATAGACGATGTGAAGAAATTCACAGAAACGCTAAAGGAAGAGATTCGGGATTATCCCGAATTTCGATATAAAATTTTGAAAAAATAATATATGTATAAAAAAAAAAAAAAAAAATTATAATTATAGTAACAATTAAAGCGCTATCAAAAAAAAAAAAAAAAAATTTAAGGTTAAGAATTAAAGCGCCACATATAAAAAAAAAAAAAAAAAAAAAAAAAAAAACAATTAAAAGATGGGAGATAGTGAGCCCCAAAACAATTTAACACACTCAACCGATATACAACATACACACAACATTTCATACACAAACAAATCCTTACACCCCAGCAATGCTTTAAACATAAAATACAAGTATAATAATAATACAATAAAAGCTCATTTAAAATTTATTTAGAAAAAATATTTTTTAAACCATGTTTTATGATAAAATAAACTTAATCTTGAGTTACTATAAATATATATTAAGAGATTCTATTAAGAAACTTAGTAAGAAATAAAAAAAAAAAAAAAAAAAAAATAGACTATACAATAGACTAATTTAAATAAAAATTATAATATTTAAGCTACAACTACAAATACACTAAAATTAAATAAAAGGAAATCAAAAAATAAAGAATATAACAGACTTCTACTACTATAAGAAGAAAATTGTTTTAAAACTTATAATATTTGAGCTAAAAATACACAAAGCAAACACTTTTATATATACAATATTTATAAAATAAATTGAAATTTATGTAAAATCGAAAACTATACATTTAAAAGATATTTTTCCCATTGATGAAACGAATTTTATGAATACCTACCAAATTTATGTAAAATAAAAGTTATACATTTAAAAAATATTTTTAATTTTAATGAAAATAGTTTAAGAACTGAAAAAAAAAAAAAAAAAAAAAAAAACAATATGTCGTAAATAATACGAAAATCTTCCACTGAGTCAAATATATTGTGAAATGAAACAAACACTTTTCAAAATGGTTGATTAATAAGTTTATTTCAAGGAAAAACACAAATTAAATTTACTTTTAAGTGGAGAAAAATGTTCCCTCGCGTCTTCTTTGATTCAAATATCGCAGTTAAATGATTGCAGAGCCGCCTATCTTCTTCTCGTGAACTTTTAGCTTTGTTCAGTCAATAATTCGATGTCGGATCTGTTGAGTTCTGTTCGTTTACAATTTTGTCCATGACATACCGGCCCCCGTGAAATTCCTTGGGAATTTCACCACTATCGACATCGAGAACTGCTAGTTTTGATGTTGGTCTCCGAAGTACGCCGCCATTTGTTCGAACATCCGCTACTCGAATTTGGCCGTCTTTTCCCGGATATGTCGCAGAAATAATTCCCTTTCGCCATTTGCTCCTTGGTAGGTCCGTCTCGCAAATAATAACCAAATCTCCCAGCTTGAGAGGTGTCTCACGGCGACACCACTTCGTGCGGCGCGTCAGTGTTGGCAAATATTCCAACATCCACCGTTTCCAAAATTTGTTTTTCAATTGTACGGCTATCTGGTGCTGCTTTCGCAGGCCTACCCGATGGTCATCGGCAGGAGTTTGAGTAGAGTTCGTTGTGCCAAGCAGGAAGTGGTTAGGAGTCAGAGGTTCCTCTTCTTCGGATGATACTGGTAAATGTGTCAATGGTCTGGAATTTATTATGTTTTCGGCCTCGATGAGTAAACTTTGCAAAGTTTCTGGCCGTGGGGCTTCTTGCTTCAGCGTTTGTCTTAAGACTCTTTTTATGGACTGGACCAGTCGCTCCCAGCATCCGCCGGCATTAGGGTTGGAGGGGCAATTGAATAACCACTCAATACTTTTGGATGACATCTCAGCTTTAACAACCTCTGAATCGAATTGGTGTTGATTCTTCTGCAATTCTCGTTGAGCCCCGACAAAATTGGTGCCGTTGTCGCTGCGGATGCGAATTGGTACCCTTCTACGATTGATAAAGTTTCTGATGCATATTAAACAGGCGTCCGTGGATAGATCTACTGCTAGTTCAATATGGACGGCACGTACAGTAAGGCAAGTAAAGAGTGCCGCCCATCTCTTCACACGGCTACGTCCAATCGTCACTTCCATCGGTCCAAAATAATCGAGGCCAACATAGCTGAACGGTCTAACAAATGGGGTCAAACGATCACTAGGTAGCTGTCCCATCAAAGGTTGGTTTGGGGTTGCCCTATTGATTTTACACACTTGGCAATGCTTTTTGACTTTCTTCACCAAGCTTCGGAGATGGGGCACCCAAAAACATCGACGGATTTCGTTAACTATAACTTCTTGGTTCTGATGGTGAAGATCTCGGTGATATCTGTCTGCTATGAGAAATGTTAATTGATGGTCCACTGGCAGGATTATGGGACAGCGTGTACACTCTGGAACACACTCCGCGGCATTTATCCTTCCTCCCACACGTAGTATCAAAGTTTCATCTAGGAAAGGAGTTAATTGAAATATAGAGCTTGACTTACTCAATTGATGTCCATTTTCCAGTGTGATGATCTCTTTGGCATATGTTATCTGTTGCACTTTTCGACATAACATACGTTCGGCCATCAGAAGTTCTTGAACGGATAGTTCTCCAGTTGAAAGTTGTTCACCTAGGACCAAGTGGTTCAGATTTAGTATATATCTGAAAATCCATCCAACAGTCCGCTTGAGTCGAAGATAGTCAGAGAAGCGATCCCACTCGATAATTTCGTCGATCTTTCTTACATGTAGCACCCTTAAACATGAGCGAATCTCAGTCTCACCTTCTGAATTCAAGTTTTCCACTTTCGAGATAGGGAGAAAGACTTCTTTGTTCCTCAGGAAGCTGGGCCCTGTGATCCACCGAGAATCAGGTAAGTACTTGGGTGGATATTTCGTCCGCGTGGCTTCGTCGGCAGCGTTTTGGCTTGTTGGCACCCAATGCCAATCTTCTTTGTTAGTGGAGTCTAAGATCTCGGTTATACGGTGTGCGACGAACGGTTTGTAGTTTCTTGCTTCTGATTGAATCCATCTGGCAACTGTTGTAGAATCAGTCCACAAAAAACATCTATCAGGCACGACTGAATGGTTGATCAAAATGGCGTTCTTCAACCTTGTTCCAAGGACAGCAGCAGTTAGTTCTAGACGGGGCACAGATAAGATCTTTCTTGGAGCACATTTAGCTTTTCCAGTAACAAACGACACCTTAATATTGTTTTCATTAATCAAACGCCAATAAGCAACAGCAGCGTACGCCACCTCGCTGGCATCGACGAATACGTGTAATTCCAAAGTTCTAGATCCGTGAATCATCTCTGGTGCGTAGTTGCGAGGTATTCGAAAGCGTTCGATATTTTCTAGTTGTTCATACCATTGCTTCCATTTGATAAACAGATGATCTGGGAGTTCCTCGTCCCATAGCGTTCCCTCTTTCCACAACTCTTGAATAATCGCCTTTGAATATATGATAAAATTGGCCAATAGACCAAAAGGATCAAACACAGACATTACGATACTAAGGACTTCTCTTTTTGTGGGCTTGCGTTTAAAGGAATGTACATCTGGATCGATACGATGGCGTTGAATCTTGAAGACAAATTCATCGCAAGAGGTCTCCCAGTACATACCTAGAATTTTGTCGGCGCTCGTTGATGGTTCTTTGTCTAGTTCCAAATATTTTTCTACGTTGCTTGTCACATCGTTGTTGAGTTCTTGTTGCACATACTTTGAATGGGAAATAAATCCACGCAGTTCAAAGCCAGCCTCTCTATGAATTTCTCTGACAGTCTTGCTCACTTTAATCGCTTCATCTTCATCTTGAAAGCTGGCAACAAAATCATCCACGTAATGTTGTTCGATAATGTATTTGACTGCTAATGGATGGCTTGCTTCAAAGCGTAAGGCGTTTTGATTTTTTACAAACTGGGCGCTGCATGCAGAACACGATGCACCAAACGTCATAGATTGCATAACGTAGGTGTCAATTGGTTTGCGTGGGTCACCATGTCGCCAGAGGAAGCGTTGAGCATCCTGATCCTCTTGTCGAATTCGTATCTGGCTGAACATCTCTTTGATGTCACCACAGACCCCTACCGCACCCTCACGAAATTTAAAAAGAACCACTGTTAATGGCTGATTTAAGTCTGGTCCTTTTAATAAGACGGAGTTTAACGATGTTCCTTGTACAGTAGCAGCGGCATCAAAGACTATCCTAAGTTTTTCTGGTTTAAAAGGATTACGCACCCCGAAGTGTGGTAAGTACCACGTTCTTGCTCCAACTCTGTCTACTTCGTCTGGCTGCATTTTTCGCGCATAGCCCTTCTCAACATAGTTCATCAAATTTCGTTCATATTCTTCGGCAAATCGAACATTATCTTTCATCTTTCGTTCAATGCCTTCTAATCGTCGAACAGCCAATGAATAACTACTTGGCAACACCACCGAATCGTTAACCCACAATAAGCCGGTTTCGAAACGGTTGGAACCAATTTGGTGGGTAGTAGCGTCGAGAATCTCACGAGCCCGTACAATATCAGCTGTCTCAACTAAATTTTCTGGACGTTTTGTACCATAATCGTCTATCTTAAAGTGTTCTTCAACAAGGTCGTGTAAGGTCTGAAGACTACTATGAGTAATATGAAATAGTCTTTTTCCATCTGTGAAGTTATGTCCTGTCGGTCCGTAGACGACCCATCCCATCTTGGTCTTAGAAGCAACTGGTCCATTTTGACGGCTTACAGTTCGGTATGAAACTCCCAAATGACAGTTATTGATTCCAATCAGTACTCTTGGTGTCGCTCTGACGTAGTCGAAGACTGGTAGATTACGCAGGTGTTTGTATTTGGCTTGCAGTTCCTTCAATTGAAGTGTCTGAGTCGGCAAAGATAAAGTCTTTAATGTTCGAGCATGTTTCAACTTAAATTTTCGATTCTTGTTGTTCAACGCACTGATATTAATATCGACAAGAAAGGATCGCTCATTGGTAGTTTGTTCACCGATCCAATGTAAGGTCAGTGTGTCCTCAGAACCAACAGGAACAGCCCCCAATTCCATCGCTAATTGTTCCTCCAGCAATGTAACCGATGAACCCTCATCTAGTAGGGCATATGTTTCGATCTCACCCTTTGGACCATGAAGTCGTATTGGTACAATTCTAAAGAGGCAAAGTGATTCATCGGACTTACAGCAACTAACAAACTCTTTAATTTCTTCAATAGGTCTTTTCGAAGTCGTTGGTAACATTGCAATTGATGAGTTGTTTACTGCACCTACTTCTTCTTGCAATCCATCGTGTAACATGCGGTGATGTAAGCGTTGACAGTCGTTAATGCCGCATTTTTTCCTGCTTCGGCATTGAATTGTCGTGTGCCCGAGGCGGAGACATGAGAAACACAATCTATTTTGTTTTACCAATTCCCATTTTTCTTCAGTTGACATGCTTTTGAACTGCGAGCATTCCGATAGACGGTGGTTGTTTTTGCATTTTTGACAGTTATCGGCAGGAGCAATGTGTAGTAGTGACTTATTCTTTCCGCTCTTGAAAACAATGGATGCATCTGCAATGTCTATGTTTGTTGTCACGGGTAGGATTCTAGCAATGAGCCTGGCATTTTCATTTGCCCACTGTCCAAAGAGTTCAACGGTCGGATACGGTCCAGCGACAGAGGAATATCTTGCCCACTCTAGTCTTTTGCTAAGAGGGAGTTTCTGCACCAACTCCTCCAAAAGAGTCGGATTGTTAAGGTGTGGTTGTGCCCCGGCTGACTTGAGGAAAGCAACCAAATTTTGAACTTTTATAGCAAATGGGATTAGTTGTTGAATTTCTGATTCAGTTATAACTGGCAAAGATTTTATTTTGATTATTTGGCTTCGTACTAAGCATTCGGGTCGCCCGAACATAAACATTAATTGTTCAATAACATGCGGAACGTTACCGGAGTGTATTAAGAGAGATTCTACAACATCTCTGGCTGCTCCCTTGAGACATTTTTGAAGACGGATGGTATTTTCTAAGTTGGTATATCCATACGCAACTGTTGATTCATTGAAAGTCGAAATGAAGAGAGGCCACTCCTCAGGTTGTCCATTGAACTCTGGCAGGTCGTAGAGTTTCCTTTGGTTGCCTTGGCAGATATTGTTGGCATATACATTTAATGGTTGTGAACTCCTTGAAGACATTGGCGCTTGGCTTACTGAAGTTACAGGCATGTAACCGTACACATTTTGCGAAGTGTTATTAAGCGTCATTGTACACGGAGCGGCAGAGGACAAGGCATATTCTCCTTGTGAAACAACCGTAGGCGACGTCATCGGGAACTGTTGTGGGAACGTCGCAAATTGCGAAACGGGTGGATTGGCAAAGGTCCCCTGTGCTGTAGAAAATATCATCGAAGAGTCTATGGCATCATTGTTGGGCAAAGAGGTAGGTGGCGTTGCAACCGACTGTATTGGCAAAGTGTGTTTAAGCTGATGGTGTGAAACATATGACGAATTGTTCGGAATCGATACACTTGAGGCTGTTTTAGGTGTAGTTTGAGTGACAGAGGCAATTGTCGTCGTCTGATCCTTGATGTCATGGCACGACTCAAGTTGACGTTCTAAATTTCTACACTTTTGTTCACTTTGTGTCAATCTGACCTGGGTTTCGCTGTATGCTTTTTCCAACACCGCCAATCGCTTTGTCAAATCGTCATCTTGACCAGATTCACTTTGTCGGTCGTCAGGTTTTATTGTTTCCTCGAGGTTGATGTCTTCTGTTTCTGACTCTGTCATCCTGCTTGAATATACGATGTAGTCTCTCAATCGGCTTGGAAGTGTTGATTTTGTGGTACGCGAACTCCTTCTATTCATTCGTTTGTATCATAAATTATTTACTTAGAGAAGCACGCAGAGGGAAAACTTCTTTAGTTACGATAAATGCTCGTGCATACGTACATAAATATATATGTAACTCATTAAAAGTAAAAATGTCGTAAATAATACGAAAATCTTCCACTGAGTCAAATATATTGTGAAATGAAACAAACACTTTTCAAAATGGTTGATTAATAAGTTTATTTCAAGGAAAAACACAAATTAAATTTACTTTTAAGTGGAGAAAAATGTTCCCTCGCGTCTTCTTTGATTCAAATATCGCAGTTAAATGATTGCAGAGCCGCCTATCTTCTTCTCGTGAACTTTTAGCTTTGTTCAGTCAATAATTCGATGTCGGATCTGTTGAGTTCTGTTCGTTTACAATTTTGTCCATGACACAATATATATATAAAATAAGAACAAATAATGATATGTACAAAATTCTATTAATTTAACTATACGTTAAAAGCGAAGGAAAACACAATGGAACCGACGGCGTCCAGGTACCATTGCACCGGAAGAAAACAACATCTAGAAACCACTACATGTCGATCCCCACTGGAAACAACTACACTGACTGGAGGATTACAATTAAGAATTATTTTATAGTTTTTTTTTTTTTTTCCTTCCGTGTTAATTTATAAGATTACTTTAAGAGTTTTCAAATTTTTTGTCTGGAATGCTGAGTCAAGAATACCTTCGGTAGATATTTTGGCATATGATAATATTAACAAACATTTTTGTATAAATTCGTCGGACTCTCATGTGGGCGGTAAACTCGATTGGTATTTTTGGTCTCTTCTAAACAAAAATCGCGGTTTTGAAGGGGGGAGGTGTTGTGTTGTATGAGAAACGCATTAAGAGTTTCATAAAAAACTCAAACAACACAATAAACCATAACCCACCTCAAACTGATTCAAATAAAATATACGAATCAAGGTCATCAAGCGGTTCGTTTGTAAATAAACAAACGAGCACGCTTGATAGACCATTAATAATTCACAAATGCCCGGTCATCGGTTTGTCGCCAAACCGAAACGGAAGGGCAAAAAGAATAATAAAAACCTAGTTGCTGGTTCATATGACCACCATATGAACCAACAACAGGTCAAAGACCTAATGCTGACGAGTTGAATTGCACTCATGAAAGTCGGGCAGTGACGAAATTCGTTTTTGCAAATTCTTGCAAAACAATTAAAGTAAATTCTTGGCTTAGCAGAAAATGAATTGATGTCGATAACATCGATAACAATTCATGGACAATTAATTTGGTATAAATAGTAAATGAAAAATGAAGTCAATTACAGTCAGTAACAATCAGCAAGTTGCAGTAAACAATTTAGTAAACTTATTTTTGTATATTTTATTTAGCAGCCAATAAAGAAGTAAGTTCTTTTGTAAGCAAATAACCCCATCTTGTTTGAATTTCTCAGGTACATTCAGAGATACCAAATGGTATCTCTGCTAAGTAGGCCTCGTCGCCTCCCATATTAATTGGCCCCAGTGTGCCTTTATCCGCTGGCTTTCCCCCTTCCTTTTCCCCTATAATTTTGAATAATCTTGGATCCATGTGTATGGATCCAAATGTACATTGGTGGTCGGGTGCCCCTGACCAGAACTAGGGTTCTCGCCTTACACGGGCCAAGTAGGTTAATTTCATGTTGTTGTATAACAATAACATAACAGTTATAATGCGAAAGTTGCATTTTGTAGGAAGCGATATTTTCAACACTCCCTCTCGCTTTCAGAAAACTAACATCAATCATCCAATAGTCCATACTGCTCAACCAACCTTTGAAATTTCTCTTTTGGTAATGCCTTTGTTAAAGGATCAGCTAATTGGTCATTAGTCGGGACATACTGCACATCTACCTCCGCCCTTTTCTGCATATCACATGTGTAAAAATACTGAGTGTCGATGTGTTGATCGATGTTCTTTTTGATGACTCAGGACTCTTAACCAGTGTAATTGCTCTTTGGTTGTCACGTTTTATAATCGTAGGTTTAGTCTGATGTTGGTCCAGATCTGACAGTAGTCTCCTCAAGTGTATAGCCACTTTCGTTGCAGAACATAGAGCTACAAACTCGGCCTCAGTTGTTGATGTCGCAGTCACGGTTTGTTTTTTAGAACTCCAAGCAATTATGCCTCCGTTTAATAGCACGATCCATCCTGTTGTACTTCGCCGTGTTTCAAGGTCCCCAGCCCAATCTGCATCACAGTAGACCATCATATCAGTACAGTTGGAATCTCTACTAAAGGTTATTCCTCGCTCTAATGTTCCTTTCAAGAATCTTAAAACGCGTTTAATTGCTTGCCAATGAGTTAATGAAGGAGTCTTTATAAATCTGCTAAGAACACCGACAATGTACGAGATATCTGGTCATGTACACACCATCAAATACATCAGCGAACCAATCGCTTCTCTATAGGGAAAAACTCCAGGCTTATTGACTTTTTCTTCTTTCGTAAATTTTATTCCAGGCTCTGCGGGTATAGAAACAGATGAACAATTAGCATGATTAAAACGACTTAAAATTTTATTTGTATAAATGCTTTGATAGATTTTAAGAGTCCCATTATCTCTATCTCGATTAATTTGCAAACCCACGAAATATTCGGCTTCTCTGAAAGTAATTTCAAATTCTTGGTGAAGGTTATTTAACAGCTGTTTTATGAATATAACATCATTCCCACATATGAGCCCATCATCTACATAAAATCATTTTTGCGAATCTGCTGCTGTCATGGCTTCTTCCAGGGTCTTCGGTTCCAGCTCACATGCACAAACTTCAGCTACTGTCAGCTCTTGATCAGGCATTTATAGTTTATTATTCAATAACTGGAGATATAAATTGTATAAGATTAAATGTATTAAATGATGAAAGTTGAGTTATATTAAAAAGAATATTAGGATTAATATTTATAAGAATTCATTATTTGGCTTTGCACGTTGTCTCGTGTTATACGGGCTTCTATGAACTGAAGGTTTTGGATTCTTATAAATTCTTTTAGGCTTTGTCTTTTCAGTGGAACCGTCATCCTGCAAATCAGATGTTTCATTTTTACAATTTATCTCACCTGAAATACAGTTTTCAACTATTTCGTGGATTCTCGGCTCCCCTTCATTGAATATCACATCTCTTCTGATTAATATTTTTCTGCCAACAGGATCGAAAATTCTATACGCTTTACTTTCATCATTATAGCCAATCATTAGACATTTCATTGAATTTTTCTCCCATTTAGTTCGCTGCTCTTTTGGAACGTGTATATAAACTTCGCTGCCAAAAAATCTAAGATTTTTCACCGATGGTTTTGAACCAAACCATTTTTCATAAGGCGTTACTCCTCCGATCGTATATGATGCCGTCCGATTTTTCACGTAAACTGCGGTATGTGTAGCCTCTGCCCAAAAATATAAGGGAAGTTGTTTCTCGTGTAGCATAGATTTTGCACTTTCGATTATTGTTCTGTTCTGCCTCTCGATAAAACCATTCTGCTCTGGAGCCCTTGGGGTAGAAATCTCATGTTTGATTCCCCTCTTCAAAAGTAAATCTCGAACAGACTCATTGCAAAATTCCAGACCACCATCTGATCTCAAACGCTTGATGGTATGTCCATGGGCTTCAACATCTGTACAAAACATCATTAGGTTGACTAACACATCTGTTTTATTTTTGAGAAAATAAACATAACAGTATCTTGAGAAATCGTCTTTTAATAACATAAAATAATTAGCACCACCAATTGATGAAATGCTCATCTTACCGCAGAGATCAACATTAAAGGTTTCACCAGCAATACTTGACCTCTTAGCTCCGAACTTTGGAAAAGTTTGACGATGTTGCTTGCCGTAAGCGCAGCCTACACAGAATGGATCTTCATTTGACATCTGTTTGATTTTAAGATCGTCTACAACTGCCTTGTTATTCATTTCTCGCAGCGTCTTAAAATTGACATGACCTAAACGCTCATGCCACAGCATTAATGTGCTTGACGATGCAACGTTTAATTGAGCAGTCTTTGTTGGCACCAAGTTCATTTTGTAAAGCCTGTTTTCTCGAACACCATCCGCAACGACTTCCTGATTTTTCATAAAAACGACACGTTGAGCACCTTCTTCGAAAATAACCTTCATACCCTTTTCTGTAGATCTTGAAACAGATATAAAATTACGGCCAAGGTCTGGAACAAAAAGAACGTCTTTAATAGTATGAATAACATTAGCTTCTTTAAACTTTGTAGTATGAACGTCAACGTCGCCAATTCCTACTACTTGTAATTTTCGACCATCTCCAACACGCACTTCACAATTACCATCTTCAAATGGGGTGAAGTTCTTGAACCACTCCCTCTGGAACGACATGTGGTCGGTAGCTCCGGAGTCCGCATACCACAGGTTTCTTATCTTACCTTTTGTTGCTACTGATTGCAAATTGAACAAATGAGAACTCCTATCTGAAACTGATGCCTGACAACTTGGATGAGCTTTATTTGATTCTTTCCAACTAGGAGAACAATGATCATTATCATCAACTTTGTTTTGTCGATCTCGCTGTCGCTTAAAACAATCTCTTGCCCAATGCCCTTGCTTTTGACAATAATTACATTTACCTGATCGCTGCTGTTTGTTTTCGTTGCTTGCTCTCTTTGAATTCTTACGTCTGAATTTTTTGCTACTAGCTGCATAGGCTGCTCTTGTTGTTGTGCTGTTCTCTCCGTTGTTCGATCGAAGATTAATAAGGGACTCCTCATTGACTAAGTGGTCTGTTAAACGTTCAAGATTTTGATCAGCACGTGACACTGCATACCACGCAATTCTTACGTGATCAAACTTACTTGGTAGACTGCTTAGAATTTTGACTATAACTACTGGCTCCTTTTGTTCAAGGTTCATATCTTTCAGTCGCTGCGTGAGTGATGTTATTCTGGCTACGTAATCCACCATGCTTTCTTCCTCTTCTAATTTGGAATTAATAAACTTCTCAAGAAGAACTTGTGTTGACTGCTCACTTCTTTCAGAATGAACAGTTTTCAATCTCGACCACATTTGAGCAGCTGTAGTACAGTCTGTAAGATATTTTAATTGTTCCAACTCTATTCCTTTCATTATGAATGCTTGCGCTTCAGCATCTTTATCATCCCAAGCTTGACCATTGGTACTGGGTCTTGGTAGTGTTCCTATAATGTACGGTTTGAGTTTATTTTCAGCCATGTAAATTTCCATCTGTCGTCGCCATAATTGATAATTCTGCCCGTTGAAACGATGAATGTGGTAAATTTTTGATTCAGCCATACTAAAACCGGGTGTCTCTGGCTCGGTGAGTTCTCCGTCGTTTTGATTACTCAAATCTATTGTTTGATTCGTAAGTGTTGTATCGTCAATTGCAGAATCGTCCTCAAAGGATTTTTTATCTGTGGCTTTGCTTGTGTCCATATAAAAAGCAATTTATTTATTGTACAAAGTGCAGGTGATTACCTGGGCCCATAACCTTTTGGAAATTTAATAAATCTACTTTGTAAATAAAAGACAACAAGCTAAATAATTAAATTACTTCAGGAATTTATTTTAATAGTTAATGATTTCAAAATTATTTTAGGATTAGAAAATACGACTTATCTTTACAGAAGTTCAAGGAAGAAGAAAGATTGGGAAAAAGGAAATGACAGAGGTAAAGTAGTATGACGTTTGATTTTAAGAGCATACAGCTGATCATGATAAAGTGTTATAATGCGAAAGTTGCATTTTGTAGAAAGCGATATTTTCAACATGGTTACTGTGGGTTATCCTTAGGAGATAAACATATGCTGTCGCGGACTTCTTAATTGATCTTTTTAAGGTATACCATTCTGTAGGAAATAAATTTAATCTATCTCGTAAGATTTAGCCAGCGTTTGCAATGTAAGCGCAGAGAAAATGTTTGTTACGACATCACATTACAAATCTTTAAATTCCTCGGCTTTCCTCTACTTTAATTTACATGTATTATACATATAAACCTTCCTCTTGAATCACTCAATTAATTTAAAAAAAACCGCATCAAAATGCGTATAGTAGTTTATAAAGTCCAAGCATACATAGAGACATAGAGACAGAGAAAGCGACTTTGTTTTATACTATGTAATGATAGTGATGACTGATGATACGACTTTAAAAGTAAACATAATCAATAAATTTAAAAAAAAACCGATAAAAAATCGGGAGCACAATGAGTAGGCGAAATGATACGATAGGAAGGATAGAACACGAATGGTGCACATCAACAATGTGAATTAAAATCAACTAACAAAAGTAACAGCAGCAGCAGACGAGCACCATATCAAATAGGGGTGTTGGAATGTGTACACTGCCTTAGGGAATGTCAATATTCTTTAATATTCATTTTACGCCAGTGACACTGGAGCCAGCTGCTGTGGTGGCAGAAGAAGCAATGGTTTTCCCTCTTGTTCTTTATTCCTCTAATCTTTTGACTTATTTAATTCATAAGTCACTTACTAACTTATGACTTAATGAGTTTTTAATTCACAAACTAGCAACTGTCAAATAAATACCTGCATCAGAGATAAGAAATTAATTAGATGGCAAACTTCACACACACATTGAAACTGCCTACAAGCTGATTTACCGAAAATCACCTCTACTACTTTGAGTACAGCTTCCACTCCACCTTTACTTTACACAAAATCTCACTACTACCACTTTGAGTACAGCAAATCTCACTACTACCACTTTGAGTACAGCTTCCACGTATTCACAGACAGAGGATGTGATTACAAAAACAACAATGTACACAAATGGTTGTTGCGGGCCAAGAGAAGTAAAGGTTTGCCATCGAATTAATTTCTTATCTCTGACCTGCATCGAGATCTGAACCCTAATCCGATTCGATTACCCGATCCTAAAAATAAGAATGATACTTTTTGAACACAGCCATTGCGAAAAAAAAAAAATTATGCCGTTTTCGTTTGGTAAAACTAGAGTACCCTTTTTTTAGAGTACCCTGATTTTTGACAACTCAAACGAACATGAAATCAGAGTACTCCGTTTTTGTCAATGTATGTATATGACATATAGTTTGCTTTCAATACAATTAAGAACATTTTTTGTATGGAGTAAAAACTGACAAAAAGAACTTATATCTAAAAAAGATACGTAATAAACCTCATAAATGTCCGGATTGATTTTATACAAAGGTAATTTTAAGCAATAAGAAATTTTTTTGAGCACGGATAACAAGAAAAACAGCATGGACAAGCTATGCAAACCAAAACCGATAGGTTTGTGAACGCCCGCGTTGATACCGTTACTACAAACCGTAGATTATGTGTATTCAGTGTTCATTAAGTACGAAAACTAATTTGGGATCCATTTTAAACTTTAATTTAATTTTATTTACAATAAAATAAACTCGCCCGTTGAACGCAAAATTCGAAATGAAATGACAAACGAGAAATGTCATTTATGTTGGTGTGAGTTTACTCTTAAAAAATTTCTAGAGTAGCAAAACTTGCTCTGAGCGTAATTTCAGATTACCCTGAAAGCAGCCAAACGAACACAAAGTCACTCTGACAGCAAAAAGAGTACCCTTAGGGTACTCTTTTTCCCAAACGAAAACGGCATTAAAGTGACATTTGTTTGTTTACCTCGAAAGTAAAAAGTTGAAACGCGGCAAATAAATTGAGAATCGAGAAATTAAATTGAGAAAAATAGAAATGGAAAATAAAAGGTATGTATGTGGGATATTATCGGCGAATTAAAAGAAATAAAAAGCGTTTAAATTAAATTCAGTTTATTCTTCGGAATGTACAACAGGGTTTTTATCTTTTACTCTACTCGTCTTCTTACTCGTTTGCCGGTCGGGGAAAAAGTAACTTCTTCTCTTAATTGTCGTTCTTTCGTCTTTCGTTTATGTCATGAGTATGACATTTGGAGTGGTGAATTAGAGTTTGCCTTATAGGGTGATCCTACAAATTCGGCCGTCCTGGAACATTCCCTCGACCTCGGGAATGGGATATAGTTAACTAATCCGCCACTATCGTCTTAGCAGGTATTTCGTCTTAGCGGCTTCTTCGTCTTTGTAGGTTATTCATTTTAACAGGTTCTTCATCTTTACAGGTATATCGTCTTAGCATGTTCTTCATTTTTGCAGGTATTTCGTCTTAGGAGCTTCTTCGTCTTTGCAGGTTTTTCGTCTTAGCAGGTTTTTCATCTTTGCAGGTATTTCGTCTTAGCAGGTTCTTCATCTTTGCAGATATTTCGTCTTAGCTGGTTCTTCGTCTTAATTATCTGGAGTTTTATTGTCTAAACTAGATATTATCGTCTCGGTGATGTTCATCTCGAGGTGTTTCATTTTCAGTCTCCGAACTGTCGTCTTCGCCATCATTGGTTACCCATGGTTTCATGTAATCAGCACTCGAAGTAGTTGTACGAGGACCTTCTTGACTTCCAACTTTGCGCAACTCGTATCGGTTGTTTGGAGAGATCTTCGTTATTCGGTATGGACCTAAAAATTTGGGAAGAAGTTTGCTATTAGTGGTAAATTGCGTACGTTTGATTGCTACTAAATCATCTAAGCGATATTTTCTAGCTTCTTTCCTATTCTTGTTAAATGATCTGCAATTTTCTCTTTGTATCCTATCAATATTTTGTCGTGATTCTTCGCGAATTTGGTCTCGTTCGGTTTCAAAAGATTTTCTTATTTCTTCATCAATACTTTCTGCTAAAACTATGTCTTCTTTGGATTTCATTTTAACCCCTAACAAAACTTCAAAAGGACTTCGTTTTATACTTCGCTGATATGTAGAATCTAGCAGCATCTGTAGCCTGGTGGTATAGCGAAACCATTTACTTGAATCGTCGATTGAAAGTTTTGTAAGTATAGAAATTATAATTCGATTGATTCGTTCGATCTGTCCATTTGCGCGAGGGACACCAGTTGTTATTAGAAGATGCTGAATACCCTCCTCCTCACAATATTCCTTAAAACTGTTCGATGTGAAAGCTGATCCACGATCGGATATGAACCTCTGTCAAGCTGGTGAAGTGACTTTCTCGGATCAGAACAAAATTTTGAGTAATTTAGTTGCTAATTATTTGCTAATTAATTGCTAAGAAATTAATTTTTTTGCTCCTCCCGTTTAATTATAAAAATTCACATTTCCAGCTTGACGTCAAGCTGGCAAAGCAAATTTTTCAGGAAAGGTTAAGAGACCGGGTGTTTTCACCATATTTTTTTGCTAATTATTTGCTCTAAAAAAAACAAAAAAAAATAATTTTTTGCTAATTAAAAAAAAATTTCTTAATTTTTTTCTTAATTTTTTTTTTTTTTGAAAAATTGACTTTTTTATATTTTTATCTACTATTTTCCAGCTTGACGTCAAGCTGGCAAAGCAAATTTTTCAGGAAAGGTTAAGAGACCGGGTGTTTTTACCATATTTTTTTGCTAATTATTTGCTCTAAAAAAAAACAAAAAAAAATAATTTTTTGCTAATTAAAAAAAAATTTCTTAATTTTTTTCTTAATTTTTTTTTTTTGAAAAATTGACTTTTTTATATTTTTATTAACTATTTATTTGCTCTTCGTAAAAACAAAAATTTTTTTTTTGCTCTTCCCGTTTACCTATAAAAATTCACATTTCCAGCTTGACGTCAAGCTGGCGAGGCAATTTTTTCAGGAAAGTTTTAGAGATCGGGTCTTTTCACAAGATTTTTTTGCTATTTTTTTGCTCTAGGAAAATTAAAACCAAAATTTTTTTTGTTGTTTAAAAAAATTTAAAAAAAATTTTTTTTTTATTTTTTTTTTTTTTGCAAACATTTTCTTAGCATATTCCTTTTTTTGCTATTTAATTGCTCTACGAAAAATAAAACAAATTCTTTTTTTGCTGACTACAAAAAATTATTTTTATTTTTTTCGAAATTTTTTCTTTTGTTGCTAACAAATTTTTAGCATTTTCTTTTTTTGCTATTTAATTGCTCTACGAAAAATAAAACAAAACTTTTTTTTGCTGACTACAAAAAATTTTTTTTTATTTTTTTCAAAATTTTTTCTTTTGTTGCTAACAAATTTTTTGCATTTTCTTTTTTTGCTATTTGATTGCTCTACGAAAAATAAAACAAAATTTTTTTTTGCTGACTACAAAAAATTTTTTTTATTTTTTTCGAAATTTTTTCTTTTGTTGCTAACAAATTTTTAGCATTTTCTTTTTTTTGCTATTTAATTGCTCTACGAAAAATAAAACAAAACTTTTTTTTGCTGACTACAAAAAATTTTTTTTTATTTTTTTCAAAATTTTTTCTTTTGTTGCTAACAAATTTTTAGCATTTTCTTTTTTTGCTATTTAATTGCTCTACGAAAAATAAAACAAATTTTTTTTTTGCTGACTACAAAAAATTTTTTTTTATTTTTTTCGAAATTTTTTCTTTTGTTGCTAACAATTTTTTAGCATTTTCTTTTTTTGCTATTTAATTGCTCTAGGAAAAATAAAGCAAACCTTTTTTTTTTTTGACTACAAAAAATTTTTTTTTAATTTTTCAAATTTTTTTCTTTTGTTGCTAACAAATTTTTAGCATTTTCTTTTTTTGCTATTTAATTGCTCTACGAAAAATAAAACAAAACTTTTTTTTGCTGACTACAAAAACTTTTTTTTTATTTTTTTCAAAATTTTTTCTTTTGTTGCTAACAAATTTTTAGCATTTTCTTTTTTTGCTATTTAATTGCTCTACGAAAAATAAAACAAAACTTTTTTTTGCTGACTACAAAAAATTTTTTTTTATTTTTTTCAAAATTTTTTCTTTTGTTGCTAACAAATTTTTAGCATTTTCTTTTTTTGCTATTTAATTGCTCTACGAAAAATAAAACAAAACTTTTTTTTGCTGATTTCAAAAAATTTTTTTTTATTTTTTTCAAAATTTTTTCTTTTGTTGCTAACAAATTTTTTGCATTTTCTTTTTTTGCTATTTAATTGCTCTACGAAAAATAAAACAAAACTTTTTTTTTGCTGACTACAAAAAATTTTTTTTTATTTTTTTCAATTTTTTTCTTTTGTTTCTAACATATTTTTAGTATTTTCTTTTTTTGCTATATTTAATTGCTCTACGAAAAATAAAACAAAACTTTTTTTTGATGACTACAAAAAATTTTTTTTTATTTTTTCAAATTTTTTTCTTTTGTTGCTAAAAAATTTTTAGCATTTTCTTTTTTTGCTTTTTAATTGCTCTACGAAAAATAAAACAAAACTTTTTTTTGCTGACTACAAAAAATTTTTTTTTATTTTTTCAAATTTTTTTCTTTTGTTGCTAAAAAATTTTTAGCATTTTCTTTTTTTGCTATTTAATTCCTCTACGAAAAATAAAACAAAACTTTTTTTTGCTGACTACAAAAAATTTTTTTTTATTTTTTTCAAAATTTTTTTCTTTTGTTGCTAACAAATTTTTAGCATTTTCTTTTTTTGCTATTTAATTGCTCTACGAAAAATAAAACAAAAATTTTTTTGCTGACTACAAAAAATTTTTTTTTTATTTTTTTCAAAATTTTTTTTTTGTTGCTAACAAATTTTTAGGATTTTCTTTTTTTGCTATTTAATTGCTCTACGAAAATTAAAACAAAACTTTTTTTTGCTGACTACATTTTTTCAAAATTTTTTCTTTTGTTGCTAACAAATTTTTTGCATTTTCTTTTTTTGCTATTTAATTGCTCTACGAAAAATAAAACAAAACTTTTTTTTGCTGACTACAAAAAATTTTTTTTATTTTTTTCGAAATTTTTTCTTTTGTTGCTAACAAATTTTTAGCATTTTCTTTTTTTGCTATTTAATTGCTCTACGAAAAATAAAACAAAACTTTTTTTTGCTGACTACAAAAATTTTTTTTTATTTTTTCAAATTTTTTTCTTTTATTGCTGGCAAATTTTTAGCATTTTCTTTTTTGCTATTTTATTGCTCTACGAAAAATAAAACAAAACTTTTTTTTGCTGACTACAAAAATTTTTTTTTTATTTTTTCCAATTTTTTTCTTTTGTTGCTAACAAATTTTTAGCATTTTCTTTTTTTGCTATTTAATTGCTCTACGAAAAATAAAACAAAACTTTTTTTTGCTGACTACAAAATATTTTTTTTTATTTTTTTCAAAATTTTTTCTTTTGTTGCTAACAAATTTTTAGCATTTTCTTTTTTTGCTATTTAATTGCTCTACGAAAAATAAAACAAAACTTTTTTTTGCTGACTACAAAAAATTTTTTTTTATTTTTTTCAAAATTTTTTCTTTTGTTTCTAACAAATTTTTAGCATTTTCTTTTTTTGCTATTTAATTGCTCTACGAAAAATAAAACAAATTTTTTTTTTCCTGACTACAAAAAATTTTTTTTTATTTTTTTCAAAAATTTTTCTTTTGTTGCTAACAAATTTTTAGCATTTTCTTTTTTTGCTATTTAATTGCTCTACGAAAAATAAAACAAAACTTTTTTTTGCTGACTACAAAAAATTTTTTTTTATTTTTTTCAAAATTTTTTCTTTTGTTGCTAACAAATTCTTAGCATTTTCTTTTTTTGCTATTTAATTGCTCTACGAAAAATAAAACAAAACTTTTTTTTGCTGACTACAAAAATTTTTTTTTTATTTTTTTCAAAATTTTTTCTTTTGTTGCTAACAAATTTTTTGCATTTTCTTTTTTTGCTATTTAATTGCTCTACGAAAAATAAAACAAAACTTTTTTTTGCTGACTACAAAAAATTTTTTTTTATTTTTTTCGAAATTTTTTCTTTTGTTGCTAACAAATTTTTAGCATTTTTTGTTTTATTGCTATTTAATTGCTCTACGAAAAATAAAACAAAACTTTTTTTTGCTGACTACAAAAAATTTTTTTTTATTTTTTTCAAAATTTTTTGCATTTTCTTTTTTTGCTATTTAATTGCTCTACGAAAAATAAAACAAATTTTTTTTTTGCTGACTACAAAAAATTATTTTTATTTTTTTCGAATTTTTTTCTTTTGTTGCTAACAAATTTTTAGCATTTTCTTTTTTTGCTATTTAATTGCTCTACGAAAAATAAAACAAAACTTTTTTTTGCTGACTACAAAAAATTTTTTTTTATTTTTTTCAAAATTTTTTCTTTTGTTGCTAACAAATTTTTTGCATTTTCTTTTTGTGCTATTTAATTGCTCTACGAAAAATAAAACAAATTTTTTTTTTTGCTGACTACAAAAAATTTTTTAATTTTTTTCAATTTTTTTCTTTTGTTTCTAACATTTTTTTAGTATTTTCCTTTTTTGCTATATTTAATTGCTCTACGAAAATCAAAACAAAATTTTTTTTTGCAAATAACAAAAAATTTTTTCTATATTTTAAATTTTTTTAATTTTTTTGGAAAAATTTATTTATCAATGTTTCTTAACAAAAACACATCTTGCGTCCATGAACATGCGCGCAAAAAAGTCAACTCGACTTTGGTAGTGCAAGATAGTGATTATTTTTTCGAATTGATCAAATCAACTTGTTGAATTCGTTCTTATTCTGAATTCGTAGATACAAAAGAAGAACAATTGATAAAATCGACAATTTTTCTCAGATAAAGAGAACAAATAGTACATATTATAATATCTATACAGAAACTGCAAAATACAACCGAGCTGGTTAGTGGGCGCGTTCAGGAGTCTGTAGAATGACCTATATTGGATACTGGGATATTAAAGATATTTATATGTGTTTTCAGTTTGCTGCCTAAAATATTAAAGGCCTCCTAAGCCAAAGCGTTTTTGCTGTTGCAGTACCTGTAGAAACGCTGTTGTCATCGCTTTTGTCGTCTCAACAGTACAAGTGTATGAACACGCATTGTTTTTTTTTTGTCGGATTTATGTGAAATGATGAATATAATATAAATAGGAATATAATATAAAGTTGTTGTGTTAGTGAAATTACTAATACCACTTTATTTTAGGATTTCAAACTGGTTTTGAAATTTGAAAATAAAGTGGTGTTTGTGAAGTCAGTTTGAAACCAGATGCCGTGGTGTGTGTGTGGTTTGGCCTCTTGTTGTATCTTCTCTGTGGTGCAAATGGTTTGATGACAAGTGCTGACACACTGCTAAATAAAGTGAACACTTTTAGTACAAGTTTTTATTGAAGTAGTGTTTAGGTAGAGTTTTTATAAAAAAAACTTTGTTTATAAAATGTCCACAAATATTGACAAATTTGTCAAAATTTGTAGTCTGATCCAGATCAGATTTGCTTTGAAAAATATATTTATTTGCAAAAACAACACAAGAACCAACTTTTTGGATCACAATTGCAAATCCAGCTTTTAGTTTCAAATTTCACATCTAGGGTTAAAGCACAGGTCACACACGGCTACTTGCAGTACCAGAAGCAGGCAGCGGCAGGCAGCCCGGTCACACTATCGGCTACTACTCGCCAGCTTCTCTCAGCAAACAGCTGCAGAAAACCATACAAAAATTTGATAATAACTTTATTTCTAATTTTGAAACCTATTTATGATATTTGACATAAATTTAGAATGAACAATTTGCTAAATAGAATGTGTATCAATATTTTATTATTTCGCCAGCCGCTGTTAGCAGCCAAAACTTGAACATGTTCATCTTTGCCAGCCGCTGCAAGTTACTCGCCGGCTCCCAGCGAGTGCGGTGAATTTCATGGTCACACAAAGCTGATCAGCGACTAGCAGTAGCGGCTACTCGACTCGCCGATGGCAACCAGCCGCTTCTAACCCATTCACACTATCGGCTGCTTCTATCAGCAAACAGCTGCAGAAAACCATACAAAAATTTGCTTTTGTACTTCATTTCCAAATTTTGAACGGCAGTAGCCGTGCTCACACTGTACAATTAGTTGGACAGACAAGCTTTATAAGTTTGAACGCAAACTACATCCGACCATCCAACGTCCATCAAACGAAGTCTGTCCAACTAATTGTACAGTGTGAACTCGGCTAGTAGCGACTACTGGACTCGACGCTGTACTTTACTTTTTCATCGCATATTACCTCGTTTCCACTTAGAATTGAATCACACTTCAATTCGAATTAGTGCCAGTGTATACCTAGATCGAATTGAAATAGGATTACCCGATCCGATACAGCTCTTGTAGCTGGATCGATTCAAAAGAGTGTGTTGTATACCTATATTACTCGATTCAGTGGGTAAAGTACTATTCACATGAGAACGACCAACGAACAACGAATGAACGAATATTCGTATATTTTGACATTTCATTCACATGAGTGTTTTACATTCGTCACGAATAACGAACACAATTTACATGCAAAACAAAAATGGGGAATGATTTTGAGGTTAAGCACGCGCGAAAAATTTATTCGTTGGAGTGTGGATTGTATGTGGAACGAGAATAAAGTCTGACATTTCGTACCTACTAGATGTTTATTCTTAACGAATAAACTTTTTTTCCCAATTTTGTTAATTTTAGGCACAAAAATAAAAGTTTATCCACCTAAAAATAAGTATGAACTATTTTTCCATCGTTTCCAAAAAAAATCGTCAGGAATTTATGCTAGTAAAGTACTTAAAATCTCATTTCTTGATTTATTCGTCGTTCGTTGGTCGTGCTCATGTGAATAGTCCTTAAGTAGATACCTGCATCGAAATATGAATCATAATCCGATCCGATTACCCGATTCTAAGTGGAAACGAGGTATATGTTGTCGCCTTTATTTGAAAGTGAAGTAAAAAAACAACTTTATTGTCGATTTCCAGTGGTACACAAAAGCACTTTTAAAATTGCTTTTTTGCTCGAAATACGTTTCATGTAGACCATATGAAGACACTAGATCACTTTTTTTTTGCCCCGAAAAAGCACTTTTATGTTATGAATCTCGATTCAGATTTCAGAGGCAAGGCGCGAGTGAATTTATTAATTATTACATTTATGTATACACGGAAGCGTTTAAATTTGAAAAAAAAAGCATTGCGGAATGAAGTTGCACCCATTATAAAGGCAACCGATATCCTCAAGGATGGAGAAAGCATGAAAAATTCGAAGATATTCGTGAATGCCTCACAGAAGGTTGAACATTTGGAAAATGCCTACAAACTGGCCAAATACCTGTAAGAGTGGAAACTATTTAGATGAGACATCATATTTGTACTTTTGCTTGATTGCTATGTCGCCGAAAGATAACTACCTAATCGTACTACGTTTGGTTGCAGAAATTCTTACCCTTAACTGGAATACTGAATTGGAGGATTTGAATTGTTTGCGTGAGTACATTGAAAACAGCAACTACTCCAACATTCAAGCTTTGCAATAACGCACTTGGCTCATGCATTGGGGTGTGCTCGTTTTCTTCAATTACCAAAACGGACGTTTTCATTCATTTTCGTTATCATCGAAAAAATTACAATAAACTGAGAAGTATTGAAGTTAGTCCAATCAAGCGAGAGGTAAGATTATCAAATGCACTTCTTTCGAATTCGACTAACTTTCTATCGAATAGAATGTCAAAATAAGCATGATATAGTTTAGTCCAGAGATGGTTCCTGTCAAGGTTTGATCCCCATATTCCCACAGGAACAAGGTTGGAAACGGAAAATGAGAAAATACTCTACAGATACTCTGCATTATCCCTCTTATCAGACTACATTTCATTCCTATAATCCCACAGGAACATTAAAGTTACTTGATCGATTTAAGTTCTTTCAACTTTAGGATTTTACATTATCCCTCAGTAAAATATACTTACATTTCATTCACATATTTCGATGGAAACGTAAGATTGCCACAGGAACGGGGCTGGAAATGGAAACTTTGAAACTACTGCACAGATTTCAGAAATTCTGCTGGCACTGGGATGCCACATAATCCCTCAGTAACTTAGCGTATATTTGATATCTTTAATCCCACGGCAACAGAAACAGGAACGAGAACGGGAACCTTAAAACTACAGACCCGAGCAACGCCGGGCGGTTCAGCAAGTTTTCTATAAAACTTAATTTTGAGTTATTAGTTTTATGTTCCGTTTATTTTCATTTTTATGTCTTTTGTTTTATTAAATCCGACTCTAGGTAATTGAGGAATATTGTCATGCTACAATCCTCAGAGAAGTGGAGATTACTAGTTGTTCTTATTCAGATTTTGTGAACCCACGAATAAAGGAAGAACTAATTTGGTTAGTATTCACGTTTTATTCTCTTTGGTGAGTTACAAAATTCCTAAAATATAAATTCATAAGTTTAGGAATAAATTATATATATGTACATACTTTTAGTTTTACTTCGGTAACAATTTTATGGTTTTTAGTTTCTAATTCAATGTTCTTGATTAATTTTGCTTGCTGGTCCCAAGATAACCTACAAATGTAAGGAGAGACGGCGTGTAGTTTGACGTTTGGATATTTCGAATATATTTTTTTTTTTTGTATGTTGGATATTTCGAATATATATATATTTTTTGTATGTTGGCTCCGTGTGGCAGGGCAGGGCTGTTAACACTCCCCCACAGTATGGCCACTAGGAAAAGTGGACTTTACTAAATCCATAGCACCGACATCCAACACGGCCAACTTTACTGCAGGCCGATCGTATACTCCGGAGTTCGTTTGAACCGTAGCGCTCCTTACCTGTCCATCTGTGGAGAGTTTAGTACTGATTACTCTTCCCTTTGGCCAGTAACTTCGTGGGCTGTTGGGGTCTACGATGATTACGATACTGCCTACTTCAATCGGCTTGGCCGGGGTAAACCACTTTGAGCGCCGCGTAATAGTAGGGAGGTACTCGTGTACCCACCGCTTCCAAAAATGGTCTGCATATTGCTGACTCGTCATCCAGTTCTTCTTGAGTACCGATCGGTCATCGTTGAAAGTTGCTATTGGCTTCGTTCCACTGGAAGATCCAAGCAAAAAGTGATTAGGAGTCAGTGCGTCTTCGTGTTCGTTTGTTATGGGCAGATATGTTAGAGGACGGGAGTTTATGATGCCTTCGATTTCAATTAGTGAGCTTCGTAAAAGCTCATCTGAGGGATTGCGCGTGAACATAGTATGAGCCAATGTTGATTTGACCGATCTAACTAATCTTTCCCAGCTTCCCCCCATATGTGGGGACGCTGGCGGGATGAAAACCCATTTAGTCGCACTTGATGTGAATGTTTCAATTAATCTCTCTTTGTTAAAGTTCTTATAGGCTTCTGCCAATTCACGTTCTGCACCGCGGAAGTTAGTGCCATTATCACAGTGAAATTCTATAGGTGTTCCTCGTCGGGCGCTAAAATTTCGGATCGCCAGGATACAGGAGTCAGTGGATAGAGAATGGGCGACCTCAATATGTATTCCTCGAGTCGTCAGGCAGGTGAACAAGACTCCCCATCGCTTTTCTGTCCTTCGGTGAATCGTTACATTCAATGGACCAAAGTAATCCAACCCCACGAACGAAAATGGACGGCTAAATGAAGCCAGCCTCGCCGGTGGTAATTGACCCATGATTGGTGGTTTCGGCTGTGCTTTACGGTTTTTGCAATATTGGCAGGATAGCCGAACAGAGTTAAAGACGGTTCTCAAATTAGTTATGTGAAATCGCTGTCGAATTTCGTTCAGGGCTGTTTCATGGTGTTGGTGTTTGAAGCGTTCGTGATAGTCCAATATAATGAGTCTAGTGATGCGGTGTTTTCCTGAGAGAAGGATTGGGTGTTTGAAATCATGACCCACATCTTTAGACAGCTCAGCCCTTCCACTACAGCGTATTAGTTCTTTGTCTAGATATGCACAGAGTTTGTAAATAGGGCTTGTTTTACTCACCGGTTTATTTTTAGAGAAACAGTCAATTTCGTCTCGGTATGTTGAAAGCTGTACTTCTTTTAGTAGGGTTCTCTCCGCTTGGTCAAGTTCCACTTGAGTGAGGGGTCCACTTGTGCTTGCTATCTTCTCTAAAGTTATGATTTCGAAAGGCTGTTGTTCGGTTGGGGCGAAGTTCTCTGAAGAGGCTCGCTTGAGTTTTGCTCTTGCCTGCGATTTTTTAACAAACCGGTGAAGGAAAGCACAGCTACGAAGCAGTCTTTTCCACTTAGAAAATCGGTCGGCTGAAAACAGATTTTCATGACAAACAGTGTGTATGTTTACGTATTGGCTTCTCAGTTCGTCGGGGATGTTTTTCGATTGAGTTTTTTCGACTGGCCATGTTTCTGGAGGTTGAAGTAGGAACGATGGGCCCACGAACCAACGACTGGACGAGGAGAATTCTGGGCTCTTGGTCCATTTTGTGGCTTCATCAGCTACGTTTTCCTTCGTCGGGATCCACCTCCACTCTGAAATTTCGGTTAACTCCAAAATCTCACTTACGCGAAACGCCACGAACTGTTTATATTTCCGGTGGTCTGATCGAATCCAGGAAAGTACGTTTTTTGAATCAGACCAAAAAACTTTGCTAGCGAAGGCAATAGAGTGTGATTGTATTATTGATCTAGCTAATCGAGCGCCGAGAGTTGCTGCTTGCAATTCTAATCGAGGTATCGATAGACTCTTTAGAGGGGCCACTCGTGTCTTTGCTCCAATAAGAGATACCTCGGTAGCACATCCATCCGAATACCTCAAGTACGCTACAGCTGCATAGCCGTCTTCGCTAGCGTCAACAAATGTGTGAAGCTGTATTACATGCTGGTTTTCAAACTTCGTAGCAACGTGGCACCTAGGTATTTGAAAGTTTTCGACTTTGGGCAAAAGATGAGTCCAGTGCAGCCATTTTTGGTATTGTTTGTCTTGAATTTCTTCGTCCCAACCAGTACCTGATCTCCAGATCTCTTGAAGGAGGACTTTAAGGTACATTAAAAAATGAGCTATCAGACCTAAGGGATCGAATATCGTCATCAACAGTCGCAGGACTTCTCGTTTAGTAGGGCGGCTACTTCCGGAAAGCATCGATGAAAATCTAGGCTTAGCGGTTGGTTTGAAGATAAACATGTCGTTGGTAGTACACCACCACATACCCAATACTTTCTCTGAAATGAGTTCGGGGTCCATGTCTAAGCTTATCAAGTTAGTGTTGCTGGATTGGAGAGCCTTTAGTACCTCTGTGGAGTTTGATACCCAGTTTCGAATATAAAAACCTCCTTGGCTATGAACATAGCGAATATTTTTAGCGAGCTCTATTGCCTCTTGTTGGGTATCAACACTTACGAGCAGGTCATCGACATAATGATTCTCGATAATGGCTTTCACAGCCTCTGGATAAACTTCTGCAAAGTCTTTTGCGTTCTCATTTTTAACATATTGTGCACAGGCCGGTGAACAGGTTGCGCCAAAGGTCATGACGGTCATTGCGTAGGTCTCAGGGAGCTCGTCTTCACCATTACACCATAAGAAAAGCTGGGAGTATTGGTCTTCAAGTCTTATCTTTACTTGGTGGAACATCTCCATGATGTCTCCGCAAATGGCTACTTTCTTTTCTCTGAACTTATAGAGTACTGATATCAAACTGGTAAGCTGGTCGGGACCCTTCAGAAGAAAGGAATTCAGAGACATACCTCGTACCTTGGCTGCGGCGTCCCAAACGATTCGCAGTTTGGATGGCTTGTTCGGATTCCTCACTGGGAATATTGGCAAGTACCACAATCGTTGGTGTCTTTCTTTAGCTTCCTGGCTGCTCAACTTTCGCGCGTAACCCTTCGATAGATAATCTTGAATTTTGTCTCGAATAGCTTTGGCTAGCTCTGGATCCTTTTTCATTCGTTTTTGCAAGCCCTTTAAGCGATTATAAGCCATTTCAAAACTATCTGGCAGATCGATGTCTTTGTTTTTCCATAAAAGTCCCGTCTCGAAATAACCCTCCTTGCGACAAGTAAGCTCTTTTAACAAGGCTAAAGCTTGCTCTTCCTCCACAGGCATCAATGTTGTTGTTGTTTTAGACACACCGAAGTTTTCGTAGCACAGGAACTGCTTCACAAGGTCTTGAAGATTTCCGTCGTCGCATTCTTCGCACTCGCAGACATGAAAATTGCAGCCACTAGTTATAAGCGCTTGCTCCTGGTGAGAGTTCTTCAAACAACCGTGAATTGCCCAACCCAGTCGTGTCTTAGTGGCGACAGGTTGGCCTGCGTTGCCTTCCTTGTACTTTAAAGGTATCCCTAGCTTCCAGTTGTTGATGCCGATGAGTAGCCGAGGTCTTTGGTTGACAAAGGAACTAATCGGTAAGCCTCTCAGATAGTCATATTGTGTTTGAATCCTTTTGCTATCTACTGATTGTTGGGGCAGTTGCAGGCTTTTGACAGTGTGGACATTCTCTATCGTATATTTTTTATTTTGAAAAGAAATACCTGATATTTTGAGATCCATAACCTCAGAATCGTTTTCACATCGATGTTCGTCCGCGGTCCATCTCAAACGTAGTGGTGAAGCGGTGCCTTTCATTTTGAGTTGACGAGCTACCTCCTCATCGAGCAAGGTAACTGATGAACCTTCATCAAAAAGGGCGCAGATATTAACCTCACAATCGTTGCCATAGAGAGTCACAGGAATCACTCGGAAGAGGATTGCTTCGGAATTGTGGTGGTGAAAATGGTCGTCGTGATGGGTCGGTTTCTCCTCAGGTTGCTTAGCTTCAGTTTGTCGTTTGTGTTCTCTGGAATCTTTTTCATTATTGTGCAGCAGACGGTGGTGCTTGAACACACAATTGTTTTTTCCGCATACCGTCTCTACCGTACATCTCTGCCTGCCATGTTTACTGAGACAACGTCTACAAAGTCTTTGGTCACGTACGAACGCCCATTTTAGTGAAAGGCTCAAATCTTCAAACTTTTTACACTTAGCAATCGATGGGCAATGTCCACTACAAACACCACAATTGCGTTCGGTTGATGAATATTTATTCTCTTCATCGTCTTTGGAATGCGCGTGCAGGAATCCTTTCTCTTTTGTTACTTTAGGCTGTTTATCGTTGCTAATTGTACTGGGTAGACTGACAAGGTTAACAGCTTCAGCCATTTTGTACAGCCATGAGCTAAAACTTGAGAGAGTGTGATTATTGATGGGAAGAGTTTGAGTGTACATAGCCCAGTTCAAGCGAATTGCTGGGGGTAGTTTGTCTACGAGCTCACGTAGCAAGGTAGGGTTATTTAGATAGAGAACGCACCCAGTTGCTTCTATAGTCGCACAGAGATTTTGGACTACAATTGCGAAGTTAACAATACTGTCCAGTTTATCGGCTTTCGGTGATGGAGTAGCCTGTATTTTGTTCATCAGTGTTTCGATTATAAATTCCGGTCTTCCGAATAGCATTTTTAGAGTAGAAATCACTCGCGGGACACAGTCTGGTTGTATCAGCAAGCTTTTGACTGATTCTAGTGCCTTGCCTTTAAGAGACTGTTGCAGACGCATTAGATTCTCCTCACTTGAAAACCCACACAGCTCCGTGCTTCTTTCAAAGCTTCTTATAAAGAGAGGCCATTCGTCAGGATCCCCACTGAAGCTTTTCAACTCTTTCGATATTGAATGACGAGCCGCCAGATGGTTCTTTGTGATAATCTGGTTAGTGCCACCAAGGTAAGGAGCTGTAAACGGTAGGTCGACGGGTGAAGAGTGGTGTTGTGGGCGAGTTGATTGTGGTTGCTGCTGGAGGCCAGAAGAACGGTTGTGCAGTTGCGATGGTATTTGGAGTGGGTGATCTGCTGGTCGTTGCAATGATGGCTCTTGTTGCACTTCATCAAAGTGCGCATGACAAACGTCTGACTGTGGTGACTGAAACGCCATGAAATTTAGGCCCGTTGTCTGGCCGTTCGTCACCTCATGTAAATGGTTTGACTGCCGTTCCTCTCGATTCTCACCTGCAGCTGGTATCTGATGTGGGCGATCGTTGTCTATGGAAGGTCGGTTGATCAGTTTAGTGCTCTGTATGTTGGATCTTGCGTTGTTTATCCAACTGTGGGTTCTCTCATGTACGGATGCGATGGACTGTGCATCATCTTCTGTTTCTGTTTCAGAATTACCAGCCTCCAAAAGGCTTAGAATTTGGTACTTTTTGTTGATGTAATCGCGTTCGCTTTGATCCTTCATCTCGGCAAGACGTCTTTCTTCGTCTAACTTCCTCAATTCAAGTTGAAGCCGTCTGTTGTTTGATGCTTTTGAAGATCTACTAGCACGAGAACCCGCTGTTGGCTGTTTAACTGACCCCACCGCTGCCGTTGCAGATGTTCTTGCAGCATCAGCGAGACTCTGAGTACACGCCGGGCACATCCATGAATGAAGGGCAACAAGGCTATCAACGCCCACACAGTTATAGTGAAACCAAGAGCCACATGGTGGATTGTCACATAGCACCATGTTCTCAAAAGAATCCGATGCGCTACACGCCTTGCAGTTATACTCTTTTGCTGTGTTTTCTGGCGCCGTGGATTTGCCAAGTTGGTTAGCTCGTGTTGCGGGTGGAGTTCTGGGAAGCATTTCGCTTTATTTGTTAGAGATGAACACCATAAAAGAATTTTGTAATGTTCTTATTCAGATTTTGTGAACCCACGAATAAAGGAAGAACTAATTTGGTTAGTATTCACGTTTTATTCTCTTTGGTGAGTTACAAAATTCCTAAAATATAAATTCATAAGTTTAGGAATAAATTATATATATGTACATACTTTTAGTTTTACTTCGGTAACAATTTTATGGTTTTTAGTTTCTAATTCAATGTTCTTGATTAATTTTGCTTGCTGGTCCCAAGATAACCTACAAATGTAAGGAGAGACGGCGTGTAGTTTGACGTTTGGATATTTCGAATATATTTTTTTTTTTTGTATGTTGGATATTTCGAATATATATATATTTTTTGTATGTTGGCTCCGTGTGGCAGGGCAGGGCTGTTAACACTCCCCCACAGTATGGCCACTAGGAAAAGTGGACTTTACTAAATCCATAGCACCGACATCCAACACGGCCAACTTTACTGCAGGCCGATCGTATACTCCGGAGTTCGTTTGAACCGTAGCGCTCCTTACCTGTCCATCTGTGGAGAGTTTAGTACTGATTACTCTTCCCTTTGGCCAGTAACTTCGTGGGCTGTTGGGGTCTACGATGATTACGATACTGCCTACTTCAATCGGCTTGGCCGGGGTAAACCACTTTGAGCGCCGCGTAATAGTAGGGAGGTACTCGTGTACCCACCGCTTCCAAAAATGGTCTGCATATTGCTGACTCGTCATCCAGTTCTTCTTGAGTACCGATCGGTCATCGTTGAAAGTTGCTATTGGCTTCGTTCCACTGGAAGATCCAAGCAAAAAGTGATTAGGAGTCAGTGCGTCTTCGTGTTCGTTTGTTATGGGCAGATATGTTAGAGGACGGGAGTTTATGATGCCTTCGATTTCAATTAGTGAGCTTCGTAAAAGCTCATCTGAGGGATTGCGCGTGAACATAGTATGAGCCAATGTTGATTTGACCGATCTAACTAATCTTTCCCAGCTTCCCCCCATATGTGGGGACGCTGGCGGGATGAAAACCCATTTAGTCGCACTTGATGTGAATGTTTCAATTAATCTCTCTTTGTTAAAGTTCTTATAGGCTTCTGCCAATTCACGTTCTGCACCGCGGAAGTTAGTGCCATTATCACAGTGAAATTCTATAGGTGTTCCTCGTCGGGCGCTAAAATTTCGGATCGCCAGGATACAGGAGTCAGTGGATAGAGAATGGGCGACCTCAATATGTATTCCTCGAGTCGTCAGGCAGGTGAACAAGACTCCCCATCGCTTTTCTGTCCTTCGGTGAATCGTTACATTCAATGGACCAAAGTAATCCAACCCCACGAACGAAAATGGACGGCTAAATGAAGCCAGCCTCGCCGGTGGTAATTGACCCATGATTGGTGGTTTCGGCTGTGCTTTACGGTTTTTGCAATATTGGCAGGATAGCCGAACAGAGTTAAAGACGGTTCTCAAATTAGTTATGTGAAATCGCTGTCGAATTTCGTTCAGGGCTGTTTCATGGTGTTGGTGTTTGAAGCGTTCGTGATAGTCCAATATAATGAGTCTAGTGATGCGGTGTTTTCCTGAGAGAAGGATTGGGTGTTTGAAATCATGACCCACATCTTTAGACAGCTCAGCCCTTCCACTACAGCGTATTAGTTCTTTGTCTAGATATGCACAGAGTTTGTAAATAGGGCTTGTTTTACTCACCGGTTTATTTTTAGAGAAACAGTCAATTTCGTCTCGGTATGTTGAAAGCTGTACTTCTTTTAGTAGGGTTCTCTCCGCTTGGTCAAGTTCCACTTGAGTGAGGGGTCCACTTGTGCTTGCTATCTTCTCTAAAGTTATGATTTCGAAAGGCTGTTGTTCGGTTGGGGCGAAGTTCTCTGAAGAGGCTCGCTTGAGTTTTGCTCTTGCCTGCGATTTTTTAACAAACCGGTGAAGGAAAGCACAGCTACGAAGCAGTCTTTTCCACTTAGAAAATCGGTCGGCTGAAAACAGATTTTCATGACAAACAGTGTGTATGTTTACGTATTGGCTTCTCAGTTCGTCGGGGATGTTTTTCGATTGAGTTTTTTCGACTGGCCATGTTTCTGGAGGTTGAAGTAGGAACGATGGGCCCACGAACCAACGACTGGACGAGGAGAATTCTGGGCTCTTGGTCCATTTTGTGGCTTCATCAGCTACGTTTTCCTTCGTCGGGATCCACCTCCACTCTGAAATTTCGGTTAACTCCAAAATCTCACTTACGCGAAACGCCACGAACTGTTTATATTTCCGGTGGTCTGATCGAATCCAGGAAAGTACGTTTTTTGAATCAGACCAAAAAACTTTGCTAGCGAAGGCAATAGAGTGTGATTGTATTATTGATCTAGCTAATCGAGCGCCGAGAGTTGCTGCTTGCAATTCTAATCGAGGTATCGATAGACTCTTTAGAGGGGCCACTCGTGTCTTTGCTCCAATAAGAGATACCTCGGTAGCACATCCATCCGAATACCTCAAGTACGCTACAGCTGCATAGCCGTCTTCGCTAGCGTCAACAAATGTGTGAAGCTGTATTACATGCTGGTTTTCAAACTTCGTAGCAACGTGGCACCTAGGTATTTGAAAGTTTTCGACTTTGGGCAAAAGATGAGTCCAGTGCAGCCATTTTTGGTATTGTTTGTCTTGAATTTCTTCGTCCCAACCAGTACCTGATCTCCAGATCTCTTGAAGGAGGACTTTAAGGTACATTAAAAAATGAGCTATCAGACCTAAGGGATCGAATATCGTCATCAACAGTCGCAGGACTTCTCGTTTAGTAGGGCGGCTACTTCCGGAAAGCATCGATGAAAATCTAGGCTTAGCGGTTGGTTTGAAGATAAACATGTCGTTGGTAGTACACCACCACATACCCAATACTTTCTCTGAAATGAGTTCGGGGTCCATGTCTAAGCTTATCAAGTTAGTGTTGCTGGATTGGAGAGCCTTTAGTACCTCTGTGGAGTTTGATACCCAGTTTCGAATATAAAAACCTCCTTGGCTATGAACATAGCGAATATTTTTAGCGAGCTCTATTGCCTCTTGTTGGGTATCAACACTTACGAGCAGGTCATCGACATAATGATTCTCGATAATGGCTTTCACAGCCTCTGGATAAACTTCTGCAAAGTCTTTTGCGTTCTCATTTTTAACATATTGTGCACAGGCCGGTGAACAGGTTGCGCCAAAGGTCATGACGGTCATTGCGTAGGTCTCAGGGAGCTCGTCTTCACCATTACACCATAAGAAAAGCTGGGAGTATTGGTCTTCAAGTCTTATCTTTACTTGGTGGAACATCTCCATGATGTCTCCGCAAATGGCTACTTTCTTTTCTCTGAACTTATAGAGTACTGATATCAAACTGGTAAGCTGGTCGGGACCCTTCAGAAGAAAGGAATTCAGAGACATACCTCGTACCTTGGCTGCGGCGTCCCAAACGATTCGCAGTTTGGATGGCTTGTTCGGATTCCTCACTGGGAATATTGGCAAGTACCACAATCGTTGGTGTCTTTCTTTAGCTTCCTGGCTGCTCAACTTTCGCGCGTAACCCTTCGATAGATAATCTTGAATTTTGTCTCGAATAGCTTTGGCTAGCTCTGGATCCTTTTTCATTCGTTTTTGCAAGCCCTTTAAGCGATTATAAGCCATTTCAAAACTATCTGGCAGATCGATGTCTTTGTTTTTCCATAAAAGTCCCGTCTCGAAATAACCCTCCTTGCGACAAGTAAGCTCTTTTAACAAGGCTAAAGCTTGCTCTTCCTCCACAGGCATCAATGTTGTTGTTGTTTTAGACACACCGAAGTTTTCGTAGCACAGGAACTGCTTCACAAGGTCTTGAAGATTTCCGTCGTCGCATTCTTCGCACTCGCAGACATGAAAATTGCAGCCACTAGTTATAAGCGCTTGCTCCTGGTGAGAGTTCTTCAAACAACCGTGAATTGCCCAACCCAGTCGTGTCTTAGTGGCGACAGGTTGGCCTGCGTTGCCTTCCTTGTACTTTAAAGGTATCCCTAGCTTCCAGTTGTTGATGCCGATGAGTAGCCGAGGTCTTTGGTTGACAAAGGAACTAATCGGTAAGCCTCTCAGATAGTCATATTGTGTTTGAATCCTTTTGCTATCTACTGATTGTTGGGGCAGTTGCAGGCTTTTGACAGTGTGGACATTCTCTATCGTATATTTTTTATTTTGAAAAGAAATACCTGATATTTTGAGATCCATAACCTCAGAATCGTTTTCACATCGATGTTCGTCCGCGGTCCATCTCAAACGTAGTGGTGAAGCGGTGCCTTTCATTTTGAGTTGACGAGCTACCTCCTCATCGAGCAAGGTAACTGATGAACCTTCATCAAAAAGGGCGCAGATATTAACCTCACAATCGTTGCCATAGAGAGTCACAGGAATCACTCGGAAGAGGATTGCTTCGGAATTGTGGTGGTGAAAATGGTCGTCGTGATGGGTCGGTTTCTCCTCAGGTTGCTTAGCTTCAGTTTGTCGTTTGTGTTCTCTGGAATCTTTTTCATTATTGTGCAGCAGACGGTGGTGCTTGAACACACAATTGTTTTTTCCGCATACCGTCTCTACCGTACATCTCTGCCTGCCATGTTTACTGAGACAACGTCTACAAAGTCTTTGGTCACGTACGAACGCCCATTTTAGTGAAAGGCTCAAATCTTCAAACTTTTTACACTTAGCAATCGATGGGCAATGTCCACTACAAACACCACAATTGCGTTCGGTTGATGAATATTTATTCTCTTCATCGTCTTTGGAATGCGCGTGCAGGAATCCTTTCTCTTTTGTTACTTTAGGCTGTTTATCGTTGCTAATTGTACTGGGTAGACTGACAAGGTTAACAGCTTCAGCCATTTTGTACAGCCATGAGCTAAAACTTGAGAGAGTGTGATTATTGATGGGAAGAGTTTGAGTGTACATAGCCCAGTTCAAGCGAATTGCTGGGGGTAGTTTGTCTACGAGCTCACGTAGCAAGGTAGGGTTATTTAGATAGAGAACGCACCCAGTTGCTTCTATAGTCGCACAGAGATTTTGGACTACAATTGCGAAGTTAACAATACTGTCCAGTTTATCGGCTTTCGGTGATGGAGTAGCCTGTATTTTGTTCATCAGTGTTTCGATTATAAATTCCGGTCTTCCGAATAGCATTTTTAGAGTAGAAATCACTCGCGGGACACAGTCTGGTTGTATCAGCAAGCTTTTGACTGATTCTAGTGCCTTGCCTTTAAGAGACTGTTGCAGACGCATTAGATTCTCCTCACTTGAAAACCCACACAGCTCCGTGCTTCTTTCAAAGCTTCTTATAAAGAGAGGCCATTCGTCAGGATCCCCACTGAAGCTTTTCAACTCTTTCGATATTGAATGACGAGCCGCCAGATGGTTCTTTGTGATAATCTGGTTAGTGCCACCAAGGTAAGGAGCTGTAAACGGTAGGTCGACGGGTGAAGAGTGGTGTTGTGGGCGAGTTGATTGTGGTTGCTGCTGGAGGCCAGAAGAACGGTTGTGCAGTTGCGATGGTATTTGGAGTGGGTGATCTGCTGGTCGTTGCAATGATGGCTCTTGTTGCACTTCATCAAAGTGCGCATGACAAACGTCTGACTGTGGTGACTGAAACGCCATGAAATTTAGGCCCGTTGTCTGGCCGTTCGTCACCTCATGTAAATGGTTTGACTGCCGTTCCTCTCGATTCTCACCTGCAGCTGGTATCTGATGTGGGCGATCGTTGTCTATGGAAGGTCGGTTGATCAGTTTAGTGCTCTGTATGTTGGATCTTGCGTTGTTTATCCAACTGTGGGTTCTCTCATGTACGGATGCGATGGACTGTGCATCATCTTCTGTTTCTGTTTCAGAATTACCAGCCTCCAAAAGGCTTAGAATTTGGTACTTTTTGTTGATGTAATCGCGTTCGCTTTGATCCTTCATCTCGGCAAGACGTCTTTCTTCGTCTAACTTCCTCAATTCAAGTTGAAGCCGTCTGTTGTTTGATGCTTTTGAAGATCTACTAGCACGAGAACCCGCTGTTGGCTGTTTAACTGACCCCACCGCTGCCGTTGCAGATGTTCTTGCAGCATCAGCGAGACTCTGAGTACACGCCGGGCACATCCATGAATGAAGGGCAACAAGGCTATCAACGCCCACACAGTTATAGTGAAACCAAGAGCCACATGGTGGATTGTCACATAGCACCATGTTCTCAAAAGAATCCGATGCGCTACACGCCTTGCAGTTATACTCTTTTGCTGTGTTTTCTGGCGCCGTGGATTTGCCAAGTTGGTTAGCTCGTGTTGCGGGTGGAGTTCTGGGAAGCATTTCGCTTTATTTGTTAGAGATGAACACCATAAAAGAATTTTGTAATGTTCTTATTCAGATTTTGTGAACCCACGAATAAAGGAAGAACTAATTTGGTTAGTATTCACGTTTTATTCTCTTTGGTGAGTTACAAAATTCCTAAAATATAAATTCATAAGTTTAGGAATAAATTATATATATGTACATACTTTTAGTTTTACTTCGGTAACAATTTTATGGTTTTTAGTTTCTAATTCAATGTTCTTGATTAATTTTGCTTGCTGGTCCCAAGATAACCTACAAATGTAAGGAGAGACGGCGTGTAGTTTGACGTTTGGATATTTCGAATATATTTTTTTTTTTTTGTATGTTGGATATTTCGAATATATATATATTTTTTGTATGTTGGCTCCGTGTGGCAGGGCAGGGCTGTTAACACTAGTGTTGCAATCCTTGTATTAGTTAATTCCCCATGTGGGATGACTTCTATTCGCGGTGTTAGGATAGGTGAGTATTTTAATTTGTTTCTGATGAGGTTCTCGATCTAGTGTTAGGAAGGGTAAATTCAAAATAGTCATAGGGATTGATTCTTGAATAGTGTTAATACCGGATTCGAATCCTTTTGACTAAATTGACTTTTGTTTTGATCTGTAAATTTTTTATTTTCTTTTTTTCATGACAACGAAATTGCTGGGTTCGGAGGTGTGTCAAAGACAGGAATATTCTTTAATCTCGGTGAGTTAATTTTAATTTCTTCTTTTTTATTTTACATTTATACACATATGATCAGCCCAATTCTGAATATTCCCGGGGAAAACAACTCTCCGGGAATTGTATTCTCCCGGGAGCAGAATTCCCTTATTCTAAATTCCCCGGGAGGACACTTTTCCCTTCGAAAGCGGGAGAAAGAATTTTGAATGTCCGAAAGAGCTGTTTCGCGGCGTTTGACACTTCTATTGAATTGTAAGCAAAATAACTCCTATCATTTGCTGTTGTGTTATTATAAAATAAATATTAAAAAATTTTCAGTATTGCCTTGCGAACTTTGCTTGAGGAAGAAGAAATAATAGAAAGTCATTATCGACAACCAAGGGTTATAAGAAGATGTTTGAGAGATAGTTCAAACCCTTTAGAATTACCTCAATCGTTGTAAGTACATTCATAAATTTATTCAAATTTTTCCAATTATTTCTCGATATTTATTTGTTTTATAGGTTTCAAAAGTATTATAGAGTAAATAAAAGTTGTTTCAAGTATTTATTGGATGTCCTTAATGGATCATGCCAACCAAACACGAAGCGCTTTGGAATTCCAACAGTAATAAAATTAAGTGCATGTTTACGTTTCTTCGCCGAAGGAGGATACCAGACGGGAGTTGGAAACGAGTGCAGTGTTGGTTTGGCTCAATCAAGTTTTAGCAAGGTGCTAACCGAGGTCCTGAAAGTCTTTGAGGAGAAGCTATGTCCACACTGGATCCAAATGTGCACAACGATTGCAAACAAAAGAAAAATTGCGTTGGCGTTTTACACAAAACACAACTTTCCAGGTATTGTCGGTTGCGTTGATGGTACGCACGTTCGGATTATTGCTCCTTCTACAAACAAACACTTGTTTTACAATCGTAAAGGAAATTACAGCCTCAATGTCATGCTCGTTTGTGACAATGAGTTGAGAATACAATACGTCGATGCTTCCCATCCTGGTGCATGCCATGATTCGTTCATTTGGAATGTAAGCCAGCTAAAGGAGCACTTCGAGCAACAATACTTAAGCGGTGCAAGAAATTTTTGGCTTCTCGGTAAGTTATAATTTATAACTACAAAAACTATAGCACGATTATTTTGAAATTTTTACAGGGGACGCCGGATATCCTTTAGAGCCATGGCTTTTGACCCCTCACAGAACACCAGAAATAGGATCAACCGAAAGCAAATTTAACGAGGTTCACACAAGCGCTCGCAATATTATTGAGCGCACGAACGGAGTTCTCAAAAACAGGTGGAGGTGTCTTATTGGTGCGAGAGAGCTACACTACAGTCCAGTGAAGGCGGCGAAAATTGTCAACGTATGCTGCGCACTGCACAATATATGCATTTACTACAAATCATATATTAGAAACGACGAAGTAAATGATGTACAACCTTCTGAAAACTTAGAAACGCTTTCGGAACACACATCACTACAAAACAACGAATATACGACAGTGGCGAGGAGAACCAGAACAAATATAGGGATTAATCTATAAATCATTATAGAATGTACAAAACAACTGTATGAAACGTAACATAAATAAATTTATTCTGAATTCAATAACAAAAAAAACCAAAAACAAAACTTAAGAAAAATAATTCACACTTAAATACTAAGATCACAAAATAAGTCGAACTAAACAAAAATAACAAAACAAAAAAAAAATTCACAGTACTACTCCTTGAGTTTCAGCTTGAGTTCTTCAATTTCAATAATGCGACGGTTGTGCTCTATTCTGCTTTCTATTTCTTGCTTTCGCAGTTCTTCCATGTACAAATTGTGTCGTTTTAGCTCTTCTATTTTCTCTTTTTTCATTCTTCGTCTTTCTTTATTATTTTTGTTCTGGGACCTATCGATGTTTTCGAGTCCACGAAATATTTTTCGACGCATTTCCCTAACTTCAACAACTAAACTATTTACAGACTCAGAAAGCTCCTTTTGAATTATCAATTCTTTCTCGAACGCTTCTGCGGCAGATCTCTTTGGTGTACTTGTCTGTGCCTGCGGACGAGTAAAAAATTGTTGTGTGGGATTGCGTGGTGTTGGCTGTGGCTCTTCACATAACGTTTCGATTAGCAATTCTTGGAGCTCATCTTCATTTCCGTCTGGAATGTCCACTGGTGCTTGCGACTCAAAATTTTCCGTGTTTGTTCCTGTTTTTAGGCCAAAAGTTCTCGCCGGAACACCTTCTATGGACTCTTTCATTCCAATCAAGTTGTAGATGGCCTGCTCGTAATCGGAAAATTTTTGTTCCATGTTGGCTCCACCGCCAGTCCCATTTCTTGCCTTCAGGTTCATGGCAGCCTTAGCCCTCACGTACTTTTTTTGATCGCTCCAGACCTGAATCAACGCAAAGTAAATTTACATCTACAAACTTCTATTTGAAAATTACTTTCTTCCACTCTTGCGTGTTCTTGGTGGGTGGACCCGACGAATTGAGTTCATTTTCAGCCGTATGCCAAAAAACTTGAACTTCCTCTTTGCTTCCCTTGTGGAATCCACATGCTATGTCGCGATGAGATTCTGAACTATTTTTCCATCGTTTCCAAAAAAAATCGTCAGGAATTTATGCTAGTAAAGTACTTAAAATCTCATTTCTTGATTTATTCGTCGTTCGTTGGTCGTGCTCATGTGAATAGTCCTTAAGTAGATACCTGCATCGGAATATGAATCATAATCCGATCCGATTACCCGGTTCTAAGTGGAAACGAGGTATATGTTGTCGCCTTTATTTGAAAGTGAAGTAAAAAAACAACTTTATTGTCGATTTCCAGTGATACACAAAAGCACTTTTAAAATTGCTTTTTTGCTCGAAATACGTTTCATGTAGACCATATGAAGACACTAGATCACTTTTTTTTTGCCCCGAAAAAGCACTTTTATGTTATGAATCTCGATTCAGATTTCAGAGGCAAGGCGCGAGTGAATTTATTAATTATTACATTTATGTATACACGGAAGCGTTTAAATTTGAAAAAAAAGCATTGCGGAATGAAGTTGCACCCATTATAAAGGCAACCGATATCCTCAAGGATGGAGAAAGCATGAAAAATTCGAAGATATTCGTGAATGCCTCACAGAAGGTTGAACATTTGGAAAATGCCTACAAACTGGCCAAATACCTGTAAGAGTGGAAACTATTTAGATGAGACATCATATTTGTACTTTTGCTTGATTGCTATGTCGCCGAAAGATAACTACCTAATCGTACTACGTTTGGTTGCAGAAATTCTTACCCTTAACTGGAATACTGAATTGGAGGATTTGAATTGTTTGCGTGAGTACATTGAAAACAGCAACTACTCCAACATTCAAGCTTTGCAATAACGCACTTGGCTCATGCATTGGGGTGTGCTCGTTTTCTTCAATTACCAAAACGGACGTTTTCATTCATTTTCGTTATCATCGAAAAAATTACAATAAACTGAGAAGTATTGAAGTTAGTCCAATCAAGCGAGAGGTAAGATTATCAAATGCACTTCTTTCGAATTCGACTAACTTTCTATCGAATAGAATGTCAAAATAAGCATGATATAGTTTAGTCCAGAGATGGTTCCTGTCAAGGTTTGATCCCCATATTCCCACAGGAACAAGGTTGGAAACGGAAAATGAGAAAATACTCTACAGATACTCTGCATTATCCCTCTTATCAGACTACATTTCATTCCTATAATCCCACAGGAACATTAAAGTTACTTGATCGATTTAAGTTCTTTCAACTTTAGGATTTTACATTATCCCTCAGTAAAATATACTTACATTTCATTCACATATTTCGATGGAAACGTAAGATTGCCACAGGAACGGGGCTGGAAATGGAAACTTTGAAACTACTGCACAGATTTCAGAAATTCTGCTGGCACTGGGATGCCACATAATCCCTCAGTAACTTAGCGTATATTTGATATCTTTAATCCCACGGCAACAGAAACAGGAACGAGAACGGGAACCTTAAAACTACAGACCCGAGCAACGCCGGGCGGTTCAGCAAGTTTTCTATAAAAGTTAATTTTGAGTTATTAGTTTTATGTTCCGTTTATTTTCATTTTTATGTCTTTTGTTTTATTAAATCCGACTCTAGGTAATTGAGGAATATTGTCATGCTACAATCCTCAGAGAAGTGGAGATTACTAGTGTTGCAATCCTTGTATTAGTTAATTCCCCATGTGGGATGACTTCTATTCGCGGTGTTAGGATAGGTGAGTATTTTAATTTGTTTCTGATGAGGTTCTCGATCTAGTGTTAGGAAGGGTAAATTCAAAATAGTCATAGGGATTGATTCTTGAATAGTGTTAATACCGGATTCGAATCCTTTTGACTAAATTGACTTTTGTTTTGATCTGTAAATTTTTTATTTTCTTTTTTTCATGACAACGAAATTGCTGGGTTCGGAGGTGTGTCAAAGACAGGAATATTCTTTAATCTCGGTGAGTTAATTTTAATTTCTTCTTTTTTATTTTACATTTATACACATATGATCAGCCCAATTCTGAATATTCCCGGGGAAAACAACTCTCCGGGAATTGTATTCTCCCGGGAGCAGAATTCCCTTATTCTAAATTCCCCGGGAGGACACTTTTCCCTTCGAAAGCGGGAGAAAGAATTTTGAATGTCCGAAAGAGCTGTTTCGCGGCGTTTGACACTTCTATTGAATTGTAAGCAAAATAACTCCTATCATTTGCTGTTGTGTTATTATAAAATAAATATTAAAAAATTTTCAGTATTGCCTTGCGAACTTTGCTTGAGGAAGAAGAAATAATAGAAAGTCATTATCGACAACCAAGGGTTATAAGAAGATGTTTGAGAGATAGTTCAAACCCTTTAGAATTACCTCAATCGTTGTAAGTACATTCATAAATTTATTCAAATTTTTCCAATTATTTCTCGATATTTATTTGTTTTATAGGTTTCAAAAGTATTATAGAGTAAATAAAAGTTGTTTCAAGTATTTATTGGATGTCCTTAATGGATCATGCCAACCAAACACGAAGCGCTTTGGAATTCCAACAGTAATAAAATTAAGTGCATGTTTACGTTTCTTCGCCGAAGGAGGATACCAGACGGGAGTTGGAAACGAGTGCAGTGTTGGTTTGGCTCAATCAAGTTTTAGCAAGGTGCTAACCGAGGTCCTGAAAGTCTTTGAGGAGAAGCTATGTCCACACTGGATCCAAATGTGCACAACGATTGCAAACAAAAGAAAAATTGCGTTGGCGTTTTACACAAAACACAACTTTCCAGGTATTGTCGGTTGCGTTGATGGTACGCACGTTCGGATTATTGCTCCTTCTACAAACAAACACTTGTTTTACAATCGTAAAGGAAATTACAGCCTCAATGTCATGCTCGTTTGTGACAATGAGTTGAGAATACAATACGTCGATGCTTCCCATCCTGGTGCATGCCATGATTCGTTCATTTGGAATGTAAGCCAGCTAAAGGAGCACTTCGAGCAACAATACTTAAGCGGTGCAAGAAATTTTTGGCTTCTCGGTAAGTTATAATTTATAACTACAAAAACTATAGCACGATTATTTTGAAATTTTTACAGGGGACGCCGGATATCCTTTAGAGCCATGGCTTTTGACCCCTCACAGAACACCAGAAATAGGATCAACCGAAAGCAAATTTAACGAGGTTCACACAAGCGCTCGCAATATTATTGAGCGCACGAACGGAGTTCTCAAAAACAGGTGGAGGTGTCTTATTGGTGCGAGAGAGCTACACTACAGTCCAGTGAAGGCGGCGAAAATTGTCAACGTATGCTGCGCACTGCACAATATATGCATTTACTACAAATCATATATTAGAAACGACGAAGTAAATGATGTACAACCTTCTGAAAACTTAGAAACGCTTTCGGAACACACATCACTACAAAACAACGAATATACGACAGTGGCGAGGAGAACCAGAACAAATATAGGGATTAATCTATAAATCATTATAGAATGTACAAAACAACTGTATGAAACGTAACATAAATAAATTTATTCTGAATTCAATAACAAAAAAAACCAAAAACAAAACTTAAGAAAAATAATTCACACTTAAATACTAAGATCACAAAATAAGTCGAACTAAACAAAAATAACAAAACAAAAAAAAAAATTCACAGTACTACTCCTTGAGTTTCAGCTTGAGTTCTTCAATTTCAATAATGCGACGGTTGTGCTCTATTCTGCTTTCTATTTCTTGCTTTCGCAGTTCTTCCATGTACAAATTGTGTCGTTTTAGCTCTTCTATTTTCTCTTTTTTCATTCTTCGTCTTTCTTTATTATTTTTGTTCTGGGACCTATCGATGTTTTCGAGTCCACGAAATATTTTTCGACGCATTTCCCTAACTTCAACAACTAAACTATTTACAGACTCAGAAAGCTCCTTTTGAATTATCAATTCTTTCTCGAACGCTTCTGCGGCAGATCTCTTTGGTGTACTTGTCTGTGCCTGCGGACGAGTAAAAAATTGTTGTGTGGGATTGCGTGGTGTTGGCTGTGGCTCTTCACATAACGTTTCGATTAGCAATTCTTGGAGCTCATCTTCATTTCCGTCTGGAATGTCCACTGGTGCTTGCGACTCAAAATTTTCCGTGTTTGTTCCTGTTTTTAGGCCAAAAGTTCTCGCCGGAACACCTTCTATGGACTCTTTCATTCCAATCAAGTTGTAGATGGCCTGCTCGTAATCGGAAAATTTTTGTTCCATGTTGGCTCCACCGCCAGTCCCATTTCTTGCCTTCAGGTTCATGGCAGCCTTAGCCCTCACGTACTTTTTTTGATCGCTCCAGACCTGAATCAACGCAAAGTAAATTTACATCTACAAACTTCTATTTGAAAATTACTTTCTTCCACTCTTGCGTGTTCTTGGTGGGTGGACCCGACGAATTGAGTTCATTTTCAGCCGTATGCCAAAAAACTTGAACTTCCTCTTTGCTTCCCTTGTGGAATCCACATGCTATGTCGCGATGAGATTCCATCAAATTCAAAAGAATCCTTAACTGGCACTTGTTTGTTGTTTTCGACCTTAAAAAAAAAACTAGATTTTCAATTGTTTCTTGATAAAAAGGAAAAAAAAACTTACATTTTGTTCTAAACTCTCCAGCAAACCAGTCGGGAATAAACTCGCGCCAAATGAATTTTCTTTCTCCCTTTTTTTGAAGTTAAGAATGCGTCCTTTTTTCCCCGGGAAATTATTCGCATATTCGAAGTTCGGTTGGAATAAGGGAAAAGTAAAAAAGGAGGAAATTCGCGGGAGTTTTCCCGATTAGAATAGGAGAGAAGGGAAAAAGGAAACATTTCCAGGGGAATTTTTATTTAGAATAGGGCTGGATATGTATGTATTTATATGTTATTTAAGCAGTCGAATCCCCACTTAACTTCGTCTCGCCAAGGACTTATTAAGCAGTTCCTTGAGACAATATGCTATGGTATAAAAAAATACATCCCAGTATAGTGTTTATGAAGTAAAATAAACAGAAAAATGTTTATCAACGACGTATTTTTGATTGACTGAAAAATTAATAAATTATTGATATATAATGTTGATAAAATAATGCCGAACTAGCAACCAGAGACGTTCACAATCAATATCGCAAACAAAGTGTTTATTCAGAACAGATCAAAAGTTCTGATGGCTGCTATCCGTATTACCACTAAATCAATTTCATTCATAAACGGACAAATTTATCAAGTTAGGCTGTTAGTATAATCCAATATCTAATTATTTAACACGTCTTACCTATTTACGTTTTTTTTTTTTTAATGTATGAATTGCTTTGGTTTGGAAATAAATACATACCAAACACCAATTACATATAAGTAAAATTGGGACAAGTTCTTTGTGCATAATATGGGATTATACCTGTAAATTTTAACTTCTTGAGTTTGAAAATAAAAATTGATGCTCGACTGTAAATTTGAGTTTTTTCTTTCAATTATAGACCACGAATAAACAAAAAACTTCAAAATAACTCATATGTATTGCTTGTTGAAAATTATAATCATGTACTTCATGAATTTAAAGTATTTTTTTTTCGTTCTCGCAAGCATGTTTTTTTATCTTCACAGCCTCTTTTTTCAAACTTATTTGTTCAACACTTTTACCATTTTTTTTTTAATAGTTCCACAGTTTCGTATAAGGTATAATCGAAAAATGCTTTGGTGTGCTAGTAAAAAATTTGCCTTTTTTGAACAGTTACATACCTACGTTTTTTACGCATTGAAACCAAAGTTTTATTTACTCAACATGGCTTAAATAATAACGCAAACCATAAGAGAATGCCCCATAATCAATGTTAAAAAAAAATAGACACGAAAATTGGTGACAATTAAAGATTTACGAAAAATCACGCATGGTTATTTTTTCTAAAATTTATATCATATAGGATTATTTAAAAGTAAGGCACGCCCTTAAAATGAATGATTTAAATTGTTTACCTTTATTTATCTGAAAAAATGAAAATCTTACTTAGTAATCTCAATGATATATATAACACTAGATTTCAAAACCTAAATATTTAGTAAAAATGTCTATATATTTCGAAAATTTGAAAGGATAAGCCCATACATTAAAAAAAAAAAAACATAAATAGGTAAGACGTGTTAAATAATTAGATATTGGATTATACTAACAGCCTAACTTGATAAATTTGTCCGTTTATGAATGAAATTGATTTAGTGGTAATACGGATAGCAGCCATCAGAACTTTTGATCTGTTCTGAATAAACACTTTGTTTGCGATATTGATTGTGAACGTCTCTGGTTGCTAGTTCGGCATTATTTTATCAACATTATATATCAATAATTTATTAATTTTTCAGTCAATCAAAAATACGTCGTTGATAAACATTTTTCTGTTTATTTTACTTCATAAACACTATACTGGGATGTATTTTTTTATACCATAGCATATTGTCTCAAGGAACTGCTTAATAAGTCCTTGGCGAGACGAAGTTAAGTGGGGATTCGACTGCTTAAATAACATATAAATACATACATATCATATGTGTATAAATGTAAAATAAAAAAGAAGAAATTAAAATTAACTCACCGAGATTAAAGAATATTCCTGTCTTTGACACACCTCCGAACCCAGCAATTTCGTTGTCATGAAAAAAAGAAAATAAAAAATTTACAGATCAAAACAAAAGTCAATTTAGTCAAAAGGATTCGAATCCGGTATTAACACTATTCAAGAATCAATCCCTATGACTATTTTGAATTTACCCTTCCTAACACTAGATCGAGAACCTCATCAGAAACAAATTAAAATACTCACCTATCCTAACACCGCGAATAGAAGTCATCCCACATGGGGAATTAACTAATACAAGGATTGCAACACTAGTAATCTCCACTTCTCTGAGGATTGTAGCATGACAATATTCCTCAATTACCTAGAGTCGGATTTAATAAAACAAAAGACATAAAAATGAAAATAAACGGAACATAAAACTAATAACTCAAAATTAAGTTTTATAGAAAACTTGCTGAACCGCCCGGCGTTGCTCGGGTCTGTAGTTTTAAGGTTCCCGTTCTCGTTCCTGTTTCTGTTGCCGTGGGATTAAAGATATCAAATATACGCTAAGTTACTGAGGGATTATGTGGCATCCCAGTGCCAGCAGAATTTCTGAAATATGTGCAGTAGTTTCAAAGTTTCCATTTCCAGCCCCGTTCCTGTGGCAATCTTACGTTTCCATCGAAATATGTGAATGAAATGTAAGTATATTTTACTGAGGGATAATGTAAAATCCTAAAGTTGAAAGAACTTAAATCGATCAAGTAACTTTAATGTTCCTGTGGGATTATAGGAATGAAATGTAGTCTGATAAGAGGGATAATGCAGAGTATCTGTAGAGTATTTTCTCATTTTCCGTTTCCAACCTTGTTCCTGTGGGAATATGGGGATCAAACCTTGACAGGAACCATCTCTGGACTAAACTATATCATGCTTATTTTGACATTATATTCGATAGAAAGTTAGTCGAATTCGAAAGAAGTGCATTTTGAGACTCGAATGATACGAATGTTAAACATGTACAATTTCGAATCATTCTAGTCTCAAAATGCACTTCTTTCGAATTCGACTAACTTTCTATCGAATAGAATGTCAAAATAAGCATGTATGTCTACCCTGAAAATTACATAAAATTCCGTTGGGTTGTTTAGGAGTCTATACCGGACATACATAAAAAAAATAAAATAAATATAAATAGGGTGGCGCAACAGAGCGAGGAGCCCCTGGGCCTAGCGCATTTCTCACAACCATGCCTTGTGAGGAAATGGAGGGGACCTACAATTTTTCGCCGGTTCCGAACGGCTAATTGAGAATGCGCTTTTCATGGCAATGAATTTACTAACGGAGGACTTGCCAATTCCTCGCGAAAGGCGATACCCGTGGAAAAACATTTTTGCATTTTGCCTCTGCTGGGATTCGAACCTCGAACCTCTGGGTTAGCAGGTGGACATGCTAACCATTGCGCCACGGGTACCACGCATACATACATACATACATACATACATCCTATTTTATAAAAATAGATAGATAGATACTTCAACTGCATTAATTTACTTTATTTTAATGAGGCCAAAGATTGTTAAATTCTTAAATGTTTAAATGTTTGTTCTTAAATGTTCTGCTCTGCCAACTTATTAGCACTAGTTAATGCCAGAGCATTGAATAATTATATATAGAAGTGACGCTGGACAATCGGCGTCTGTTGAATCTACGTTTTCCGAAGCCAATATTATTGAAGTGTCTGTGCAAATATCTCGTATTTTCTATCGAAACCAACCTGCGGACTTCGAATGCCTTATCGCAAATATCGTCATAGCCAGCAGCGTTGAGTGACTCTTCTTCTTCCTAGTTAATATTACAACAGAGATACTTAACATTTTACATGATAAAAATTTAATTTGATAATCTTACCTCTCGCTTGATTGGACTAACTTCAATACTTCTCAGTTTATTGTAATTTTTTCGATGATAAGTTCACGTCCGTTTTGGTAATTGAAGAAAACGAGCACACCCCAATGCATGAGCCAAGTGCGTTATTGCAAAGCTTGAATGTTGGAGTAGTTGCTGTTTTCAATGTACTCACGCAAACAATTCAAATCCTCCAATTCAGTATTCCAGTTAAGGGTAAGAATTTCTGCAACCAAACGTAGTACGATTAGGTAGTTATCTTTCGGCGACATAGCAATCAAGCAAAAGTACAAATATGATGTCGCATCTAAATAGTTTCCACTCTTACAGGTATTTGGCCAGTTTGTAGGCATTTTCCAAATGTTCAACCTTCTGTGAGGCATTCACGAATATCTTCGAATTTTTCATGCTTTTTTTTTTTTTTTTTTATAATTTACGCGCACATCAAGGGGTTATGACTACCCTTATAATGTTGTAAAAATACAGTGCGAGCATTTAGGAAAATAGGAGAGGATTTGAAAGGAGACACCGATGTACGTTGTCTTTAAATCTTTGTAAATCGTAATGTAGGGGAAAAACAGGGTCGGCTAGAGCATTCCACATGCGGGTGGTGCGACTGAAATAAGAATCTCTATACTTGACTGTACGCCCGAAGTTGGGCTCAAGGTAGAACTGATGAGCATTCCTAGCGAGGCGGGTGTTGCGGCTAAATTGTTTCAAGGGAGGAATGCAGCTGGCTATTTCACTAGAGCACTGTTTGTGAAAAAAGCGATAAAAGAGAGTGAGACAGGTAACGTTTCGTCGATGTTCAAGAGAATCAATCGATTCTACGATTAAACTATCACCTATCAATCTTAACGCTCTATTTTGTACCCTATCAAGTAGGCGCAAAGATGTTTGAGAAGCACCTGACCAGATATGGGAGTTGTACTCCAGTTTTGGGCGGATGAAGGCCTTATAAATTGTAGCCAGATCAGAAGGGGTGAAGAACTTCCTGCATCGTCTTAAGAAACCTAAGCATTTAGCAGCGTTTTTGGCGACTTCAAATATGTGGTCATTCCAACGAAGATCATCGTTTACACACATACCAAGTACTGACAGCTTTTCAGTTTCTTCGATGCAGGTACCATTCATGGATAATGGCAATGGGGGAATGTTAAGCTTTCTCCATCCTTGAGGATATCGGTTGCCTTTATAATAGGGGTTTTTCTTTTTTAGTTCCGAACAGATAAGTGAAACGTCAAAAACGTAAGAGTATTTCTTTTTCAGTTCAGCAATATCTGAACGCTCAAAATGTTTTTCTTTTTTCTTCGGAACACTACGCGAGCGCACTCTACGTGCTCGAAATAAAATGACGGGGCATCTAGAGCAAGAGTCTGAGCGCAGCTCACTGAACACGCTCAGTTCAGAACACGTTCACGCTGTTCGTTCTCAGTTCTGTTCACTGTTCGGAACTAAAAAAGAAAAACCCCTAATGGGTGCAACTTCATTCCGCAATGCTTTTTTTTCAAATTTAAACGCTTCCGTGTATACATAAATGTAATAATTAATAAATTCACTCGCGCCTTGCCTCTGAAATCTGAATCGAGATTCATAACATAAAAGTGCTTTTTCGGGGCAAAAAAAAAGTGATCTAGTGTCTTCATATGGTCTACATGAAACGTATTTCGAGCAAAAAAGCAATTTTAAAAGTGCTTTTGTGTACCACTGGAAATCGACAATAAAGTTGTTTTTTTACTTCACTTTCAAATAAAGGCGACAACATATACCTCGTTTCCACTTAGAATCGGGTAATCGGATCGGATTATGATTCATATTTCGATGCAGGTATCTACTTAAGAACTATTCACATGAGCACGACCAACGAACGACGAATAAATCAAGAAATGAGATTTTAAGTACTTTACTAGCATAAATTCCTGACGATTTTTTTTGGAAACGATGGAAAAATAGTTCATACTTATTTTTAGGTGGATAAACTTTTATTTTTGTGCCTAAAATTAACAAAATTGAGAAAAAAAAGTTTATTCGTTACGAATAAACATCTAGTAGGTACGAAATGTCAGACTTTATTCTCGTTCCACATACAATCCACACTCCAACGAATAAATTTTTCGCGCGTGCTTAACCTCAAAATCATTCCCCATTTTTGTTTTGCATGTAAATTGTGTTCGTTATTCGTGACGAATGTAAAACACTCATGTGAATGAAATGTCAAAATATACGAATATTCGTTCATTCGTTGTTCGTTGGTCGTTCTCATGTGAATAGTACTTTACCCACTGAATCGAGTAATATAGGTATACAACACACTCTTTTGAATCGATCCAGCTACAAGAGCTGTATCGGATCGGGTAATCCTATTTCAATTCGATCTAGGTATACACTGGCACTAATTCGAATTGAAGTGTGATTCAATTCTAAGTGGAAACGAGGTAATATGCGATGAAAAAGTAAAGTACAGCGTCGAGTCCAGTAGTCGCTACTAGCCGAGTTCACACTGTACAATTAGTTGGACAGACTTCGTTTGATGGACGTTGGATGGTCGGATGTAGTTTGCGTTCAAACTTATAAAGCTTGTCTGTCCAACTAATTGTACAGTGTGAGCACGGCTACTGCCGTTCAAAATTTGGAAATGAAGTACAAAAGCAAATTTTTGTATGGTTTTCTGCAGCTGTTTGCTGATAGAAGCAGCCGATAGTGTGAATGGGTTAGAAGCGGCTGGTTGCCATCGGCGAGTCGAGTAGCCGCTACTGCTAGTCGCTGATCAGCTTTGTGTGACCATGAAATTCACCGCACTCGCTGGGAGCCGGCGAGTAACTAGCAGCGGCTGGCAAAGATGAACATGTTCAACTTATGGCTGCTAACAGCGGCTGGCGAAATAATAAAATATTGATACACATTCTATTTAGCAAATTGTTCATTCTAAATTTATGTCAAATATCATAAATAGGTTTCAAAATTAGAAATAAAGTTATTATCAAATTTTTGTATGGTTTTCTGCAGCTGTTTGCTGAGAGAAGCTGGCGAGTAGTAGCCGATAGTGTGACCGGGCTGCCTGCCGCTGCCTGCTTCTGGTACTGCAAGTAGCCGTGTGTGACCTGTGCTTTAACCCTAGATGTGAAATTTGAAACTAAAAGCTGGATTTGCAATTGTGATCCAAAAAGTTGGTTCTTGTGTTGTTTTTGCAAATAAATATATTTTTCAAAGCAAATCTGATCTGGATCAGACTACAAATTTTGACAAATTTGTCAATATTTGTGGACATTTTATAAACAAAGTTTTTTTTATAAAAACTCTACCTAAACACTACTTCAATAAAAACTTGTACTAAAAGTGTTCACTTTATTTAGCAGTGTGTCAGCACTTGTCATCAAACCATTTGCACCACAGAGAAGATACAACAAGAGGCCAAACCACACACACAAACTGACTTCACAAACACCACTTTATTTTCAAATTTCAAAACCAGTTTGAAATCCTAAAATAAAGTGGTATTAGTAATTTCACTAACACAACAACTTTATATTATATTCCTATTTATATTATATTCATCATTTCACATAAATCCGACAAAAAAAAAACAATGCGTGTTCATACACTTGTACTGTTGAGACGACAAAAGCGATGACAACAGCGTTTCTACAGGTACTGCAACAGCAAAAACGCTTTGGCTTAGGAGGCCTTTAATATTTTAGGCAGCAAACTGAAAACACATATAAATATCTTTAATATCCCAGTATCCAATATAGGTCATTCTACAGACTCCTGAACGCGCCCACTAACCAGCTCGGTTGTATTTTGCAGTTTCTGTATAGATATTATAATATGTACTATTTGTTCTCTTTATCTGAGAAAAATTGTCGATTTTATCAATTGTTCTTCTTTTGTATCTACGAATTCAGAATAAGAACGAATTCAACAAGTTGATTTGATCAATTCGAAAAAATAATCACTATCTTGCACTACCAAAGTCGAGTTGACTTTTTTGCGCGCATGTTCATGGACGCAAGATGTGTTTTTGTTAAGAAACATTGATAAATAATTTTTTCCAAAAAAATTAAAAAAATTTAAAATATAGAAAAAATTTTTTGTTATTTGCAAAAAAAAATTTTGTTTTGATTTTCGTAGAGCAATTAAATATAGCAAAAAAGGAAAATACTAAAAAAATGTTAGAAACAAAAGAAAAAAATTGAAAAAAATTAAAAAATTTTTTGTAGTCAGCAAAAAAAAAAATTTGTTTTATTTTTCGTAGAGCAATTAAATAGCACAAAAAGAAAATGCAAAAAATTTGTTAGCAACAAAAGAAAAAATTTTGAAAAAAATAAAAAAAAATTTTTTCCTGAAAAAATTGCCTCGCCAGCTTGACGTCAAGCTGGAAATGTGAATTTTTATAGGTGAACGGGAAGAGCAAAAAAAAATTTTTGTTTTTACGAAGAGCAAATAAATAGTAGATAAAAATATAAAAAAGTAAATTTTTCAAAAAAAAAAAAATTAAGAAAAAAATTAAGAAATTTTTTTTTAATTAGCAAAAAATTATTTTTTTTTGTTTTTTTTTAGAGCAAATAATTAACAAAAAAATATGGTAAAAACACCCGGTCTCTTAACCTTTCCTGAAAAATTTGCTTTGCCAGCTTGACGTCAAGCTGGAAATGTGAATTTTTATAGGTAAACGGGAAGAGCAAAAAAAAAAATTTTTGTTTTTACGAAGAGCAAATAAATAGTAGATAAAAATATAAAAAAGTCAATTTTTCAAAAAAAAAAAATTAAGGAAAAAATTAAGAAATTTTTTTTTAATTAGCAAAAATTATTTTTTTTTGTTTTTTTTTAGAGCAAATAATTAGCAAAAAAATATGGTGAAAACACCCGGTCTCTTAACCTTTCCTGAAAAATTTGCTTTGCCAGCTTGACGTCAAGCTGGAAATGTGAATTTTTATAATTAAACGGGAGGAGCAAAAAAATTAATTTCTTAGCAATTAATTAGCAAATAATTAGCAACTAAATTACACAAAATTTTGTTCCGATCCGAGAAAGTCACTTCACCAGCTTGACAGAGGTGGATATGATCCTCGACGGATTTCCAAAAACTCCTTTCTGTAATTCAAGCTTTTGAATAACTTCTGATGCAGAAGTAGTTTTGCACGGATAAATCCAGACAAATTTTGAAAACGCGTCGATAACACAGAAAATGTAGGAATATTTTTTATTCGTGATCGATAATGGTCCTAAGTGGTCAACGTGATAGGTATCTAATGGTAACTCATTTTTTGGAATCGCTTTCCAGCTTTCCTTTCGCTGTGTTGTGTAAGCAAGATCTTGTGAAGGGATCACACTAGCGACCACTTCATTATACATTAATTCCGGTCATTGACGTTAATCCACTTTACGCTTCACGATAGCCGACCTTGAACTCGTATTTCATTCATGGTCATGAGTATCAACCTCATGCACTAAATTATTAAGTAATAATTTCAATGCCACTGACGATGACGGGACGCGACGCTTCAGATTACTTTGGTCAAGTGTATCTACCTACTCACTAAGGTTCAATGCACTGCATACTGTGTAGTGCATATGGCTGGACGTATTTGGATACATTTGTGCATTGTATTAGAAGGGCTATGCATATTGGCATCGGCTATTAATTTGATGACATTGCAAGTATGCTGCCTGGTTCCGTTGTTCGTTCATTTCCCACAGAATTCGGAATACCAAATACTTCTATGTTTAAGTTATAATATGTATATTTGATATAGGGTTAAGATGTTAGTGTGTAAGTTGATTATTTTGTATAAATAGCTTAAGTTCAGTCGAATAAACTCACTTTAAGTTTGGAAGTAGAAAAGTACACTTTGGCTATTCAGCCTCGATTTTATTTCAAACAGATAGGCTTTCTAGCCATCAACCTTATTCGGCTTGGGGAAGCCATTCAATATCCCCCATAGCTCAGTAGGTGAGGTAGACGACGTTACATGGCGATCCTGCCAGTTAACAGCTAGTTAAGCAGTTGGCTGAAATTCTTAAATTCGATAAAAACAAGGTGCCACGTTTGGACGTAGACGTACCAACACCAATGCCATATCAAAAGGAAGCTTTAGACGAACTCTTCGAAGCCTTGAATAGTCCCTATAATCCCGGACAACCAACAAATGAGGCACCCGTATACGTGCCCACACCAAAAACCGCTGGACCTAAGCCTCTAACTATCGAGGAGTTTCTGAAAAGGAAAAAACCGATACAACAACAGCAAGTACCATCACAAACAATTAAAAGGAAACGTGCTGGAAGAAAGGTTAAACTAAGGCAAGAAATCGGAAACCTATACAGATTAGCAAGTCTAAGCAGTGGGAGTACAAAGAAAAATTTTTTGCAACAAGCAAAAAATTTACAAAAAGAAAATAACTAAAAAGTAAATTAATTTTTAGTTTCATTCAAAAAAAAAAAATTTTATAATGGGAGGAAAATCCTCCAAAGAAGATTTTGTTGTAACCAATAATAACAATAATAATAGTGTGTTAACTTCAAATCTTGTGATCATGGACATTGTCATCATAATTTTGATAATCTTTATAGTTTATTTAGCCACAAAAATTTTAAAATTTAATTTTAAACAAAATGTCCAGAAAATTATTACTAATGAAATTAAAAATGTAGCAGTTTAAAAATTTTACGAACAAAAAAAATTTTTTTTCAATGTATAAACAATGTAAAAAAAAAAAATATATATATATAAATAAATAATTAAAAATATGTTAAACATAATAAAAACACTAAAAGAAATACTTGCAAAATTCAATAAAACCCCAAAAAGAAAATATTCCGAAAACTATATTACTGAAAAAAGACAAGAAATATTTAAATTAGAAAAAGAGTTTAATGAAAAATATGAAAAATTAGAAAAGGATACAAACAAAAAAACTTTAAAAACAATTATAGATAACTTATTAGTCAAACTGAATCAAATATTAGAGGAAAAAACTAAATTGCTAGGCGAAGAAAACATAGGAGAAGAAGAAGATAAAGAAGCCAAAGAGTTAGAAGTAGTTGAAAACATGGCAGAAATATTCAGTTTCAGTATAGCTCAGAAATTGCCTACCCTCAACTGTGATGAGGAGTACAAGAGAACTGAACACATTAGGGATTTTATAAACAGCGTAGAATTCTACCATGACACCCTTAATGAGACCTCAAAACCCACACTAATAAAATTTATATTAAAATGCAAAATTCAAGGTAAAGCTCTTACTGAACTAGGTAATCAAAAACCAGAGAATTTTGTTTCATTAAAAAAAATTTTAATAGAAAAATGTGGACCAAAAGATACAATAGAAACGATACAAACCAAACTTAGTAAGACATATCAGGGTAATCGATCTGTGCGAGAATTCGTAACAGACATCGAAACACTTATAACAAAAATGACAGAACTAGAAGTTTCTTGCCATGGTGAAGAAGCAAGGGAAATCCTAACAAAAGCTAATGAGAGAAGAGGTTTAGCATTTCTAAGAAAGGGGGTAAACGATAGGTTAAAAATAGTATTAGATAGCGCCAGACACACTAATCTTCAAGACGCTATCTTTCATATAGTGGAATTAGATCAAACCTCTGCATCTACATCAAACACTGTTAGGTTCATGAATAATAGAGGTAGAAACTATCATGGACATAATAATTCTAACAACTCTCGAGCTAGATTCTCGCATACTAATTCCAATAACCAAGCTAGAAGTTCGCACCCACAGAATAACAACTCAACTAGGCCTTCATATCAGAACCAACAAAACTCTAGGAATTTAAATAACTATAGAAATAATAACAATAACTATTATAACAACGACAACAGGTCCAGATATACAAGCAATAATGATAGACAAAGATATACTAATAATAACAGTAATAATCACAGTAACAACAATAATAATACCAATAGGTCGAATAATGTAAGTCAACCTAATAATAATAATAGAAATCATAATCAGGTGTTGGTAATGGGAAACGAGCAACCCACCGAAGAGGAAGCCGACCCATCGGAGGGAATTTATTGAATCCACAGACAACAGATGCCATTTGTACTGTTGGAATATCAAACGGCATTTACATACAGATCCCATTAAAAAACAACATAAACAAACAATTCTTACTAGACACAGGAGCCTCAATATGCGTTATAAAAAAATGTTCACTTACTAAAAACATTGATATTGGTGAAAGAAAAAAGACAAAAGTATTAGGGATCTCAGGAAATCTAGAAACTTTAGGGATATGTATCTACGTATTACAACTAGGAGAATTTTCCATTCCAGTAAGTGATTCTTTTCCGATCCCAATGGATGGTCTAATCGGAGAGAATTTCTTAACAGAATTCAGTGCCATTATAAATCTGGAGAAATTTTCGTTTGAGTTAAAAGTAGATAACCAACCAGTCATTCTACCTATATATACTCAACAAAACATACATGCTGTTTCCTTACCTCCACGGTGTGAAGCAACTTATTGGATGACTACAAAACATTCTGATTCTCGAATATTTTATCCACAAGAATTATGTGAAAATGTTTTCATAGCAGGTTCACTATCAACTGTTAAAGAGGGAAAAATACCCGTAAAAATTCTGAATAAACGTGATTCAGCTGTAACTCTAAAATGGATTGAACCCATATCATTCTCTCCTTCAGAACATTTTATTTTACATTATAACCATATAGATAAATCAATAAACAAACGAGTTCAGGAAATTCTAAATGAAATAAGTTTTGAGACATTAAATAGCGAAGAAAAAACCGAGATCGAAGCAATATGTACAAAATTCCAAGATATTTTTCACGTAGATGGTGACAAACTCACGTATACCCATATTGGAAAGGCAGACATTAAACTTAAAAATGAATCTTCACCGAAATATACCAAGCCGTATCGATTACCACATACTCAGAAGGAAGATATAAAGGAGGAAATAAAAAAAATGTTGTCAGATGACATAATAGAACCACCCATCTCCCCTTGGAATTCTCCAATACTTATTGTGCCGAAAAAGAAAGACCCAGTTACCGGTCTACAGAAATTCCGAGTGGTGATCGACTATCGTCACGTTAACGATCGAATCGAAGATGATAAATTTCCACTGCCAAACATAACGGACATCTATGATATGATCGGAGGAGCAACTTACTTCTCATGTATAGATCTAAGTCAAGGATATTACCAAATGGAGCTAGATACCAATAGTAGACCAATAACGGCATTCTCAACAGAGGATGGTCACTACCTCTCACCCAGTAAGTTTTCAAGAATGATGTCTATAGCCATGTCGGGACTAACATATTCACGATGTTTCGTCTATCTTGACGATCTTATAATTTTTGGTAAAAATTTAATGGACCACAACAAAAACTTGATCCTAGTCTTTGAACGTCTGAGAGAAGTAAATCTCAAAATAAACCCGAGAAAATGTTCTTTCTTGCGAAAAGAAGTATTATACCTCGGACACCTTATATCGGACAAAGGAATTTTACCTGACCCCACCAAATCTGCCGCAATGAAAAATTATCCAACTCCTACGAACGCGGATGAAGTTTGAAGATTCGTAGCATTCGCAAATTATTATCGAAAATTCATTAAAAAATTTGCTACCATTTGCATCCCATTAAATCGGTTATTGAAAAAGGATGTTGAATTCAATTTTAATAAAGATTGCGAAAAATCATTCAATTTGCTTAAAGAAATCCTTATAAGTCCTACAATTCTCCAATTTCCAAATTTTAGTGAAGAATTCATTCTACGTACAGACGCCTCAGGTTTCGCTTTAGGAGCTGTTTTGTCTAATTCCGATGACAGGCCAATTGCTTACGCAAGCAAAACTCTAAATAAGGCAGAGAAAAACTATAGTACCATTGAGAAAGAATTACTTGCTATAGTTTGGGCAGTAAAACACTATCGGCCATACTTGTTCGGAAGAAAGTTCAAAATCTTGACAGACCACAGACCCCTAGTATACTTGTTCTCACTAAAAGAACCTAGTAGTAGACTAACTAAATTCAGACTATTATTAGAAGAATACAATTTTTACGTAGAATATTCACCCGGTAAAGACAACTGTACCGCTGACGCGCTTAGTCGCATTAAAGTAGAGTCTGAAGAATTAAAACAATTATATATCTGTGTAGTAACAAGAGCCCATTCGAAAGTAGATAATAAAGATAAAAATACACCTAAAGATAATAAGATACAAACCAATGAACAAATGATAACAGAACTTCTGAAACCACCCGAAAGTGGACTAAAAATTATTGAATTAAAAATCGTTGACAATTTTACGGAAGATTTAGTTAATTTCAAGGACGACATAATTATAGGACCAAACAAAGTTTTGGCGTATATTCCAAAAGGGAATAGTTTACTCCTAAAGAAGCTCAAGGACAGCACTACAACCCAATCGACATTATTTGGCAAAATATTGTCGAGGGATGTGCAAAGATTCTGCGGGCCCAAATCAATTAAGAGAATATATATTACTAAAAATGAAATAAAAAAACTATCGGACGGCCGTCGAGAATATAAAATTAATGAATTAAAAAATATATTAGGAAAAATGTTTAAAGAAAGTAATATAAAGGTATACCTCATAGATAATATTATTGAAATTACCGATCCTTGTAAGAAGAAATTAATAATAAACGACTTTCACATACTTCCAACCAGTGGACATGCAGGTATAAACCGTATGATCCAAAATATAAAGAAAAAATACTTTTGGGCAGGAATGCAAAACGATGGGACGACATTCGTTAAGCACTGCCCAGTATGCCAACGAAACAAATATAACCAACCGAAGAAACAACCAATGACTATCACATCCACAGCCGAATCAGGTTTTGACAAAATATTTATAGACCTAGTAGGACCTTTAGAAGAATCTGAAGATGGATCTAAATACATACTCACCATTCAAGATGAGCTTACCAAGTTTATCGAAGCTATACCACTCCCAAATAAAGAATCAGGCACGGTAGCTAAAGCTCTAGTAGAAGGTTTTATTCTAAGGTACGGAGTACCCCATACAATAGCATCTGATCAGGGAACCGAATTTCTAAACCAGGTTTTCAAAAGTATCTGTAAGCTTTTGAGAATAGAACAATTACAATCTACAGCGTACCATCATGAGAGCATAGGAGCTTTAGAAAATTCACATAAGGTTTTAGGAGCATATCTTAGAAGTTACGTCTCAGAAAAATACACGGACTGGAGCACTTGGTTGCCATATTACGTTTTCTGTTATAACACTTCCGTACACTCAGAAACGGGTTACACTCCATTCGAATTGATATTCGGAGAGCAATGTAGCTTACCCAACAATCTGACAAAACAACTGGAACCGGTGTACAACTATGACAATTACGTAATTGACCTTAAACATAAATTACAAATTGCCCATAGAGATGCCCGAGAAACACTTATAAAGAAGAAAAATGTTAGGAAAGATAGGTATTGTAATGAACACCCAACATTTATACCAATTTCCTAATCGAAAAGGTTCAACCGAAAACACAACTGGCAACACTATAATGGAATGGTATAAAATGACAGGCATTGCTTGTAAGCCAGTGTGTGTGAGTGTAGAGATTTTTGACAGCAAATGTGGAAACCATGGAGAAGAAACTGGAACGCTCTAGATGAGTGTTGTTCTATATAAATAGGACCGCTGACGCAACGAGCAGTCAGTTTTGATTATAGAGTGATAAAGTTAAGAGTGAAGTGTTGTTAACCAGTGATAGTCCAATAGTCGAGTTGAGTTCGAATAAAGTATAAATACTGAATAAAGTGGTAGAAATAAATAAATAAAAGTGAAGTTTTATTTTTGCGAACTAAGCGCACGTTACATTGGTGTCAGAAGTGGGATAAAACTTATTTGACTAATAAAGTGTAAAAAAAAAAAAAAAGTAAAAGTAAAAAGAAAAATAATAATTATATACAGTGAAAATGGGTAAGTTGTTAGAAGAGCTCAACTGCATTGAGCTTAAAAGTGAGTTAGGTAAGCGAAATCTTTCTAGAGCGGGATCGAAAAATGAGCTCGTCCTGCGTTTGCGTAACTATTTGGAACAGCAAGGGGAAGACGTAAACACTTTTGTTTTTGAAATAGAAGTCGAAGAAGAGGAAGTAAGTGAAAGAGTAGATTTTTCTAGTATGATGAAACTTTTGTTAGAACAGCGAAACGAGCAAAAGAAGGAACAGCAGAATGTTCTCGAACGACTCGAAGTACAACAAAAGAAGCTGATTGAAGAGCAACAGCAGAATATTCTCGGACGTCTGGAAGAGCAGAGAAACGATCAAAAGAAGGAACAGCAGAATGTTCTCGAACAACTGGAAGCACAACGAAACGAGCAAAAGAAGGAACAGCAGAATGTTCTCGAACAACTTGAAACACAAAGAAACGAACAAAAGAAGCTGATTGAAGAACAACGAAACGAGCAAAAGGTGGAACAACAGAATATTCTCGAAAGACTTGAGGCGCAACAGAATGTTTTGGAAGGTCAGAAAAACATTCTAGAAAGCAAATTGGGTAACATTGAGAAAAATGTTTGTGGCCTAGAAAAACGCATTGAATGTGTTGAGAAACGATTTTCCAAGCTTGAGAGTCAATGCGAAAGTCAGCTTGCCACTTTGGAGAAACGAATCGAAAACATGGCTAAGGAACTAGACCAGATGCGGAAAATGGAGCTACGGAAAACTTGTGGAGATTGTCTAAAGCAAAGAGAAGTACAACCTCCAACATTCGATGGACAGTCGTCTTGGTCAGTTTACAGGAGACAATTCGAGGCAGCTGCGACAGCAAATGGCTGGGTTGACGAAGACAAATACACAGCACTGACTCTTGCTCTTAGAGGACCAGCAGCTGAATTACTTCAAACTGTTCCAGCTGGTAAGAGCAACGATTTCAGTTCTCTCGTGGCAGCTATAGATAAACGCTTTGGTGATAGCCACTTGAAAGAAGTCTTCCGAGTCCAACTCAATAACAGAGTCCAGAAAAGAGGTGAAAGTCTACAGCAGCTCCAAGCAGACGTCGAAAGACTGGTTCACCTGGCATACCCGGATGCTGGAGAAGAAATCATCAACCATCTGGCTGTTGAGTCCTTCGTTCGTGCCATTTCTGACAAACATCTTCAGAGATCAGTGCGAACTGCTAGAACACGAACTCTTTCTGAAACTCTAGAGTTTGCATTAATGATGGAAGCATCTGAGCAAGCTTCTCAAATGGTACAATGTCAAAGAGAAGCCATATTCGAGGCTGGATCATGCCCAGGAGTTAAGCTACAAAGGAACCAGCGGAACGGACTTGCCAGATGTTGGAATTGTAATAAGACGGGGCACTTACAGCGACAATGCCGGTTTCCACCAATTAAAACTGAAACTTCTTGTCGACGTTGTGAAGTCCAAGAAAATCAATCCGTGAGCTGTAGAGTAAGACCGCAGACTTATCAATACCGAATTGGACATCAGGTAGAAAACCCCCAATGGAATTGCTGGGGGAAAGTAGAGACCGAGACTCAGCGAATGAGAATGGAACCCATATTCGGATGGAACAAGGAAGAATTGAGGTCTGCTCAAACGAAGGATCCAGACATCGGACCGATTCTCAAATGGAAAGAGAACAACACGAAACCTGACTGGGATGACATTTCTGACCAAAGCCCTGTTGTCAAAGCCTATTGGGCACAGTGGGATTCGCTTCGCGTGCAAGAAGGAGTACTCCAGCGCAAATGGGAATCTCCTGACGGTAAATCTTTTGTAGTGCAGCTTATTGTTCCTCAATCGAAAATCAAGGAGGTTTTACAAAAGATGCATAGAAGCCCTACAGGAAGCCACCTGGGAGTCAACAAGACGCTGGAGAACGTGCGAAAACGCTTTTACTGGCTGCATGTTAGAGGTGACGTGGAGAAGTGGTTCCGAAATTGTTATGTCTGTGATTCAAACATAGAGGTGGGTAGGCTTACAGATAGACCTAATAGAACAGGGACACAGTGTATGGCGACCGGATGAAGACCCGGTATGACACAAAAGCGACAAAGGCAGGATTCCAAGCAGGAGATCGTGTGTGGCTTTATAATCCTCATCGTCAAAAGGGATTGTCACCGAAACTTCAGCGAAACTGGGAAGGTCCTTATACTGTTGTCACGAGGATTAACGACGTGGTTTACCGCATCCAAAGAGGATTAAGAGGCAAGTTAAAAGTAGTTCATTGTGACCGGCTGCATCGATATAGTGGCGAGGCTGCAGATGGAATTATTCGGGACGAACAATTTTAAGGAGGGGGCAGTGTAATGAACACCCAACATTTATACCAATTTCCTAATCGAAAAGGTTCAACCGAAAACACAACTGGCAACACTATAATGGAATGGTATAAAATGACAGGCATTGCTTGTAAGCCAGTGTGTGTGAGTGTAGAGATTTTTGACAGCAAATGTGGAAACCATGGAGAAGAAACTGGAACGCTCTAGATGAGTGTTGTTCTATATAAATAGGACCGCTGACGCAACGAGCAGTCAGTTTTGATTATAGAGTGATAAAGTTAAGAGTGAAGTGTTGTTAACCAGTGATAGTCCAATAGTCGAGTTGAGTTCGAATAAAGTATAAATACTGAATAAAGTGGTAGAAATAAATAAATAAAAGTGAAGTTTTATTTTTGCGAACTAAGCGCACGTTACAGTATGATAAAGAGGGACAAACAAAGAGCAGTAGTTTTGAAAAAGGAAGTTTAGTTTTATTAAGAAACGAAGCCAGAAAAAAATTAGATGCAATATTTATAGGACCATACGAAGTTTTGTCTCAAAATGGTGTGAATTGTGATATCAAATACGATAGCATAAGAATGACAGTACACAAGAATAGACTAAAACCATTTTACATGTATTTAACCATCATATAATCGCTAATTAAATCAAAATAAAAAAAAGGGGGAAGAGAATGTAAATAATATTATATGCACATATATACATACAAGATAACTACTTCATTTAATTAATTAACTTAATTTTTAATAAGAGTAAATTATATTGTTGTGTACACAACTAGAATATAAGAAGAATAATTTACTTGTATGAATGAATGAAAAAAAAAAATTATATTATATTATATGCGTAAGTAATGATACACACTAAGTATGTACTACATATTAAAATAAATATAAAAGAAAATAATGTTAAAAAAAAAAAAATATTGTTATTCCGAAAAAAAAAATATATTCCTATTGTGCAAGTTAGTGTCGCTTAAAAGAAGAAATCAAGATATGTCATGATTTCTCCTTTTCCCCAGGAAGGGTGGTGTGAAGGGATCACACTAGCGACCACTTCATTATACATTAATTCCGGTCATTGACGTTAATCCACTTTACGCTTCACGATAGCCGACCTTGAACTCGTATTTCATTCATGGTCATGAGTATCAACCTCATGCACTAAATTATTAAGTAATAATTTCAATGCCACTGAGGACGCGACGCTTCAGATTACTTTGGTCAAGTGTATCTACCTACTCACTAAGGTTCAATGCACTGCATACTGTGTAGTGCATATGGCTGGACGTATTTGGATACATTTGTGCATTGTATTAGAAGGGTTATGCATATTGGCATCGGCTATTAATTTGATAACATAGCAAGTATGCTGCCTGGTTCCGTTGTTCGTTCATTTCCCACAGAATTCGGAATACCAAATACTTCTATGTTTAAGTTATAATATGTATATTTGATATAGGGTTAAGATGTTAGTATGTAAGTTGATTATTTTGTATAAATAGCTTAAGTTCAGTCGAATAAACTCACTTTAAGTTTGGAAGTAGAAAAGTACACTTTGGCTCTTCAGCCTCGATTTTATTTCAAACAGATAGGCTTTCTAGCCATCAACCTTATTCGGCTTGGGGAAGCCATTCAATATCCCCCATAGCTCAGTAGGTGAGGTAGACGACGTTACAATCTGCTTTATGGCTTTTATATGGTCATCTCTTTCTTGGGCTACCTTTATTCGGTGAAGAAGTTCACTACTAATCATCATGCAGATTGGATTTCGACTTAAAGCGTCGACGTGTTTCATGCGTATTCCAGGTCGATGTTCAATAGTGTAGTCATAGTCTTGTAAAGCCAATGCCCATCCAGCTATTCTTGGCAATTTTCCTTCTTTTCCATCATTGCCTTGAATGCAGCACAGTCCGTGACAATTTTGAATTTTAGTTCAAGCAAATACACTCTAAGCTTCTTTAAGGCATTGACAATAGCAAGAACTTCAAGATGATAGCTACTGTAACGTTCTTCGGCTGGCTTGGTTTTTTTGCTGTAGAAGTATACGGGGTGAAACTTTCCATCATCCGATTTCTGTAATAAAATTGCCCCGTAACCCCATTTTGAGGCGTCTGTATGCAATTCTGTCTCTGCCTCTTGTAAATAAAGCTTCAAGACTGGTTTCGATGATATAATATTCTTTAGTTGCGTGAAGGCGTTTCTTTCCGTTGGTCCAAACATGAAAGGTTGGTCTTTTCTAAGTAGCTGAGAGAGTGAGTGCTATCACGGAGTAGTTTTGAACAAATTTCCGGAAGTATCCGGTTAGACCAAGGAAGCTTTGGACTCTCTTGACGGAGTCTGGTTCGGGAAATCGTTTAATAGCACATGTCTTAAGGTTTGAGGGTGCTACTGAGCCATTTGAAATATCAAATCCCAGATATTCGATTGATCGGCACAGAAATTGACATTTGGACCATTTTATTTTTAATGCGTAGCTTTCAGCTAAAAGGAGCACTTCTTTAAGCCTGCCAAAACACTCTTCATTGGTTTTCCCTAAGACGACCACATCGTCCATGTAAACTAGGACGTAGCCTTTCGCAATGAGTGTCTTAAAAACTGAATTTATAAATTTTTGGAACATTCCGGGTGAAACGCATAACCCAAATGGGACTCGTAAAAACTCATATTGTCCCGAATGCGTCACAAAAGCCGTAAACTTAATACTTTCCTCTGACACTGGAACATGGAAGAACCCGTTTTCCAGATCTAAACTGCAGAAAACATCGGCTGAGCTAAGCGCATCAATTTGATCTTCAATCAGCGGTAACGGAAAATGATTTCTTACTATCTGCTTGTTAAGGCGCCTATAATCGACGCATAGCCTTTTACTGCCATCTTTTTTGCTAGCAAGTACCACTGGACTTGCAAAGTCGGAGATGCTTGGGCGGACGATACCCTCTGCTAACCATTGAGCTATTTGCTTATCCACTATTTTTTTCTCTTGGGGAGCTAATCTCCTTGGTGGTTGTGAAATAGGGTCGTCTGTTTTGAGAACCAATTTCATTTCAACCGGCATAGTTCTCTTATTCTTTGGGTCATACCGTGCTACTAAATCTTCAATATCCCCCTTGTATTCAGGACTCCCTATATTAAGGTCTGGTTTGTTATAGCAAGCGTTGTAAATTTGACAAAATTGGCTAATAACTTGTTCCGTATTGGAGACAGCTATTCCTTCTGCAGTTAATTCGATACTCTTTCCAACAAGGATATCTCTGCCTGCTATGAAAGGTACTTGCATCACTGCATCTGACAGCACAAAAACATTTGCCTTCGAAACACATTGGTCAATCTTAACTTCTGCTTCAAAGCACCCTAGGGCTTCGACTGATTTATAGGAAAGACCGCGAACTACCATGTTCGTTTGCTGTATCGGAGGAGCACCCATCTTGATATACACATCGCTTCGAATAATTGTTATATCACTGCCGGTATCAATCAACCCCTGTATTTCGAATCCATTGACAAAAATGTTTTTCATTGCACTCGAGCAGGGTGCATTAATTGAGTTAGAGTGCTTTTCCCCTGCTGACTTCCTTTTTGGACAGCTCGCTGCTTTATGTCCAAACTCATTGCAATGGAAGCACTTTGGATTCTTTTCATTACATGAACTACTCTTGTGACCCTTACGACCGCAATTGAAATATCTCCCTCGTAAGTTTTTTTCCGAAAATGATCTATCTTTCGTTTTTACACTGTTGCTTAAACTTTCTTTAAATTTCTCATATGTTGCTATTTTTTCTTTAAACTGTTTAAAATTGGAAGCGCCAAAAAGTATAACCTTATTTTGCGGTGTGTCGCAAATCCCATCGATAACGTATGATATAACGGAACTGTCATCTAGCCTGCCCTTTGCTCCTAACTCTCTCATTGCTAGTAAATACTCATTTCATTTTCATTTCATTTTATTCATTCCAACTTAAAGTTAAAGCTTAAGAATTTAAATATTAGTAATAAATAATTAAGTACCTACATCAAGTGGAAGAAATAATCATTCAGTAACTATTTAAAGTTAGTGTTGAATGATTCATAAAGTTTACAATTTTAAGAATTCACGGGATTGTAGTGGGGTAGAAAAATATATATATATAAAATAAATAAGAGAGAAAAAGTAATAAGAAAAGATTACATCATTTATAATAAGAATGCAAAATGAAGCTACTCTAGAAAATATTTTTAAGACACACATCGAAAAATTGATTCAATACTTATATAGTCGATATTAAAAAACCATTGTTTGACCTTATTGAGAAATGAATGGAAATTGGAAGTTTGTCTTACAGCAATCGGTAGTTTATTAAAACATTTAGGACCAGTAATGGTAAAAAAACGACAAAATTTGGTTTTATGAGGAACTGGGACATTAACTAACGCTTGATTATTTACACGTAAGTTATAACAAACGGAGTTTCTATTTATAGTGTTTCCACTTTGTTTGAAGAATTCTCTAAGAACTTTAAAAATATAGAGATGCCTTAATGGAAGAATTCTCAATTCTCTAAAAAGCGGCCAACAGTGTGCAAAGCGATTTCTACCACAAATGATTCTTATTAAAAATTTTTGAGCTTTGAATAAGGAATCAAAAGTACTCTCATAAGAACCTCCCCAAGCAGTTATACCATACTGCAGTTTGGAGTTAGCAAGTGCGTAGTAAAACATAGATAGTACCTTACGAGAACAATACGGTCTCAGAAGGAACATTTTTCTGGCGACCAGTAACAAACCAGATTTAATTGTTTGTACATGAGCGATCCAATTCAAATTAAAATCAATTGTTACCCCCAAATATTTAAATTCCTTTACTGAATCTATATTAAAACATTTATTCGAGCATCGAAAATTATCATCAAAGTTTTTGATACCACAGGTATGCACATGTAAACAAAATCTATCACAGTCGTGAGAATGAAAAATTATGTTAAAATCAATTAGATCACTTCCTTTCATTTTGAAAGCCATTAATTTAGTTTTCTCACTAATAATCAGCTTGTGAAAAGCAAACCATTGCCTTAGTTTCTGCAGATCTTCCTCGATTTTAACTATGCAGTCTACCAAAGTGTTTTCATTATATGCAAAAGCTATATCATCCGCAAATGCTGTGGGTAGTCCATTGAAGGTTTGATCGAAAAGTGAGTTAATATAAATTAAAAACAAAAGTGGACCAAGGACAGAACCTTGTGGAACACCATTCAATATTGTCAGTGAACTGCTAAAATTTCCGTTGATTTTAACAATTTGCTTTCTACCTTTGAGATAAGAGCAGAACCATTTATGAACATCACCTCTGAAGCCAGAGTTATACAGTTTATCTAGAAGCAAATTGTGATCTACTAAATCAAATGCTTTTGACATATCTATGAAAAGCGCCATGGTAGATTTTGAGTTATTAAAACCTTCATATAATGTGGTACATAATTTAAGTATAGCATCTTCTGTAGACATACCAGATCGAAAGCCAAACTGATTGTTGTAGAAAAAATTCTGACCATCCAAAAAAGAAATCATTCGACATTTCACAAGTTTTTCAAATAGTTTTGAAAAAGTCGGAAGTAGAGAAATAGGTCTGTAGTTTTGAACATCTTTACGATTTCCTTTTTTATATAGCGGTATAACTTCTGCACATTTTAATGCCTGTGGAAAGCATCCCTTGCTTATACAGTAGTTATACAAGTAACACAAAATGTCACTTATATTGAAAGCAATTTTTTTTTAAAGCATATTTGTAACTCCGTCGCTAGTACACGAACTTTTATTTTTTAAAGACATTATAAGTTTAAATATTTCTTCTGAAGTGATAGTATTAAAAACAAAATTGTTCATTGACCTGCTATCTGCATTGATTGGTGAAATATTGTTGCACTGGCAAGAGTAATTAGACTCAGTAGAGGGCTTGAGGCTCTCTGAAACTTCAATGAAGTATTCGTTAAATTTTTTTGCTATGCTGCCTGAATCAGATAAAATAACTTCATCTACTTCCAAAACATCAATTGCTTTTGGATGACGATTTTTTCCTAAAATATCATCGACGTGTTTCCTTAAAATAGATAAAAAAACGTCATATGCAACCGAAGGATCGTCTTCAGAGAAGACGGGTTCCCAAAACTCATATTTTAAACACTCATTTAACATGCTATAATTTATACGAAGGCTGTCACCTAAGGACGGAGAAACATTAGCAGGTATTAGTGTGCTTTCAATGTTTAAAGTAACCATATGATGATCAGTCAGTCTATAGTCATAAACATTACCATGAAAACAAACTTGATTATTTTTGTGCATTCGCATGAAAATATGATCAATGCAGGTCGCCGTTGAATTAGTTACACGAGTTGGTTCATTGATAATACTTTTGAGACCATATGAAGCCATTAATAATAGATAGCTCTCAGTGTCTCTATCAGACTCATTTAAAATGTCAATATTAATATCACCTAGCACAATTAAGTTTTTAGCTTTTGTTTCACACAAAATTGAATTGAGTTCTTCGATGAAGACACTTTTACAATATTCATGCAATCTGTAAATGCATAGTATCACATAGGTTTCATTAGCATATGCAATAGACAACTTCACTATATCGGCACTGGGAATGTTGATCAATGAACAATCACACATAAAACCAAACTTGACATAAACTGCTACACCACCGGCTGCGTAAAAATCATTGCATTTTCCATAAAGTATATAACCCGGAATATTATAAAAATCTAACTCATTTTGGTAAATCCAAATAAAACTCATAAACACTTTCATCTTTCCGCTGCCTTCTTTGACCTAATCTCCTATGAATGTCTGCCATCGACGTCCTATCTGCGAATTCCTCCAACAAAAAATCTTTAAGCCCTGACCATGTGTTTATATGAGGCATTGCCCTTACAGCCATCTTCGCGGAGCCTTTAAGCAATCGTTTCGCAAACAAAACTTTTTCAAAATCTGTCCAATTCATATTAGAGGACGATTTCTCTACGTCCTGAATCCAATTAGCAATGTCATAACCGTCGCTGCCATTGTATTCTGGCACTATTGCTGCTACATCTTCAAATGTCATATTCGGCCTGCCTTTAAGCCGAGCTATTTCTGCTTCCATTGACGTTTTCAGTACCGACATCTCTAACCTCATTTGACTTTCCCTAACCTCGCTCTCCCTACGTATCAGTTCCATTTCGTTTAGCTTTTCGTGTTCTAATCGTTCTTTCTCACGATTAATATTCTCTACATTTACTGATTCGCGCCTACGATCTAATTCACGCAAAACTTCCGAAAAATCTGCTGTAGAGCCTGCCATTGCAGTGCTATTTTTTTTAGCTCCCTTCCTTACCATTCCAATAAATAAATGAATTCGTTACCTTTAAGGCTTGTGTACTACAAAACCTGTTCACGTTTTTGACGATCTCCACTTCGATAAAAAGAATATACGGGATTCGTTTCCTTTTTTTTTTTTCATCCACCACATGTGATAAACGCCAAACGGTATAGACTGAGAAGTTTCTCCTTCGAATAGCTGTTTCAACTGTGCGGTTTATCACGTCACCTACTACAGCTTAGCTTATCTCAGTCACTACACATGCGCAAAAAAATGAAATGAAAAAAAAACCGCTTCTTTTACTTGTGCATAAGTTACTTTTTGTTAACTTTAATTACTGGACCGAAATGGATCCCGGTTGAGCCCCCAAAATTTGTGGGATATTATCGGCGAATTAAAAGAAATAAAAAGCGTTTAAATTAAATTCAGTTTATTCTTCGGAATGTACAACAGGGTTTTTATCTTTTACTCTACTCGTCTTCTTACTCGTTTGCCGGTCGGGGAAAAAGCAACTTCTTCTCTTAATTGTCGTTATTTCGTCTTTCGTTTATGTCATGAGTATGACATTTGGAGTGGTGAATTAGAGTTTGCCTTATAGGGTGATCCTACATGTATTTATATTCTTCTGAATGCAAATTTTTAATGTTTTTTATCCTTAGACCAAGTGCCAAGGGTACCAACATTTAAAGTAAAATTGAAAGTGAACTTGCTAAAAGAATATAGCCAAAAAATCGTTTTATTGTGAAGTGAATATAAGTGAATATAGAAAATTCACAATAAAACGCGGCTATATATATCTTATTATTATTTGGTATGGGGTTTGGGTTAAGTGGGGACTATTGCTCGCGTTAAATCTATTCGTGTAAAAAGTGGAAGTAAAATCCCGGTATTTTTTTGTATTGCGAGTATTGAAGTTAGTTTCGGATTCGTTATTTTTTTTAATTTCTTAAATTGTATTATTTTCATTTTGTTGTTGGATTGCATGCAATTAAAACTTAAAGTTTGAAATTTGAATACGTAGAAAGTGCTATAAGCACATTTAGAACACAAGGAACATAAAAGTTAAACGTTTTACACCTATTGCCTAGATCACTAATATAAACATATACACATAATAAAGTCCATTGAAAAACGATTACGAGCAAGAACTAAGCACAATTACGACATAAATTTCATTATTAAGTATGAATAAGAAAGTATTCAAATATATGAATTCAAAAAGTAAAAAGGAAGATGTGTTTTAACTGAATCAGTTAGTATGGGATGAGGAGTCTTAAGAGGAAAGGATGATCACTTAGGTAAGAGATGATGCCAGTTAAGGGTCACCGAGGCGAGTAAGGTGACAAGGTAGGGAGGGTAGAGGCAATTTCTCGTGTGCTAAAAACACCTCGACAGCACGAAGATCGATGTTATTACTACAGACTTTAGTAAAGCATTCGACAAAATAAACCATCAAATTATCTATCTCAAACTCAAAGCCTTTGGCTTTCCACCTTCAATTATCGAATGGGTAAAATCATACCTAGAGAACCGTGTGTATAGAGTAGTTTTTAGAAAAGCAGTTTCTAACCCGATATTTGCCTCTTCTGGCGTTCCCCAAGGCAGCCATCTAGGTCCACTCCTGTTTGTGCTTGCAATAAATGACGTCGCTAGTATTATTTCTTTCTCTGATCTGTCTATTTATGCAGATGACATTAAAATTATAAAAGTCATATCCTCTTCTCAAGATTCCTCTCTTCTTCAAAAAGACCTAAATGCTTTTCTTACTTGGTGCAATAAGAACTTTCTTGAGCTTAACGTTAATAAATGTCAATCTATGACTTTCTCGCGTAAACGCTTACCCTCTAGTCTTCGAACGTACTACTTCAGTAACGTGCCTATCCCCAGAGTTTCGTCTATTCGTGATCTTGGGGTTATTTGTGATAAAGAGCTGAATTTCCACTCTCACATTAACTATATTATAGCGAAAGCAAACTCCTCTCTTGGGTTTATCAAACGCTGGTCTAGAGAATTTTCCGACCCCTACGTCACTAAATCATTATTCAATACTTATGTTAGACCAATCCTTGAATATGCTAGTCAGGTTTGGTCTCCCTACCAAATAACTCAATCCCGTAGAATTGAAGCTGTGCAACGAAGATTTCTAAGATTCGCTTTGCGTAGATTGCCTTGGTCTGATCCGTTCATTTTACCTCCTTATGAAAGCCGTTTGCGACTAATTGACATGGTCACCCTTTCGAAACGTCGTCATATCGCCGACATAATTTTCGTCCATCAGATCTTGGCCGGTACCATAGACTCCCCGGAATTACTTGAGCTGATTTACATGAACACTAATCCACGTAACCTTCGTTCTGTCTCCTTCTTCCACCTCCCTACTCTCCGCACAAATTACGCTTATTTCAACCCCATATGCAGAATGCTACGTTATGCGAATGCTGTTGGAAATACCTTTGACTTTTCCCTTAGTTCCTCTTCTCTAAGAAAAAATCTATACTCCGCTTCCCCTTTCAACTTCTAAACCTTGCACTTCAACTTAGAATTAAGCACTGTATATTTGTAAATATATTTATTTATTTATTTGTTTATATTTTCTTTTTTAAGTTTAATTATTTTTAAGTTTAAATCTATTGTTATAATCGCTTGTAGTAAGCTTAATAAATCGAAAGTCTGGCATGATTTTTGTCAGCGGGTTTAAGGGGTCAAGTCCCACGCCCAACGGCGAGCAGGAGCCGGACCAGCATGCCAGCACGACCGCGATGAAAACAACAACCCGTTACAAAATGGCGCCCTTGAACGTAGAGCCCCTATCATTGACAGCTACTTTTTTTTTTTGAGCCGTTTCATTTGTTTTAGTTTACTTTTCTAGTTTTATTAGTTTCTTTTTCTCTCTTCATTTTAAATTTTTTTTTTTTTTTTTTCTTTTAAATTTTCATTTCTGTTTTAATTTGATTTCAACAATGGCTTCCTCGCCTTTATAAGTCCCGGTGACTAAAGGTAATGTATTCGGTATCGCGTTGCGATAAAGAAAAGGAAACTGAAATTGTTTGAACTTCGAAATAGGTGGTGAAAGTACCGAGTCGTGAGCTATTTGTTAAACGAGTAGTCCAATGTCCGGTACTATCTGCATACAACTATCGAAATTAATGAAGTGGAGACTCGACAATGCTAAGAGATGTTGTTTCGAAGTCCTGCTTTAATCTTGAGTCCTTCTTCTAGAGTCTTTGCGACTAAGCATTTGGTGGCATATGTCCTAGAAGAAAATTTTTTATTAGAGTCAGTTTAATACAGTTAGTTAATGTTTTAGTATACCCTTTTTTTGTTTTTGGCTCGCAGGTCAAAGACATCTCCCCTGCCATTAAAATTGGTCTTTCCTCAAGACAGTTATCCTCATCCCTTGATATTCATGAACAGTTTTTTATTAATATTTTGAAATTTATTTGATTATGCAGCATACTTACAGGAATTGTGAGTTTTTGGTTTGGTTTTACATATATTCTTTTATAAGTGTTTTTAGAACGTCGTTTTCTTTTCAAAAGGCAGAAGTGTAGGCAGTTTAGGCCAGTACATTGGCATTTTTACTTTTAGGATTCTTTTTATTTTATTTAAGTCTAAGCTAATAATATAATATATTTTAGAGAGACTTTATTTTTACTTCTTTTTAGTTCAATCTTTCTCATATTTTTTTTTTTTTTTTTAATATTAGCGCGAACAAGGGGTTATGACTACCCTCCCTTATAATGTTATAAAACTCAGTGCGAGAATTTAGGAAATGGGTTTAATAGGAGACACTGATGCACGTTGCATTTTGAATCTTTGTGAATCGTAATGCAGAGGAAACACACAGCCAGGTAAAGCATTCCACATACGGGTGGTGCGACTAAAATAAGAATCTCTATACTAGATTGTACGCCCGAAGTTGGGCTGATGAGCATTCCTAGCGAGGCGGGTGTTGCGGCTAAATTGTTTCAGGGGAGGAATGCAGCTGGCTATTTCACTAGAGCACTTTTTAGAGAAAAAGCGATGAAAAAGAGAGTGAGACAGATAACGTTTCGACAGCATTTTTACTTATTTACTTTTTACATTTTTACCTATTTATTTTATTTTTACTTTTTATACTTTGTGTTTCGATGTAGTTCAGGCTTAAGCAAACGCTACGTCCCGCAATTTTTAAATCAGTAATATTTTCGAAAATATTCATTTAAATCACATGTTGTAAGGGACAATTTTGATCTACATGAAATGCACAACGTATCTAATATATTTAATTGGATAAGGAATGATATTGTATCGTTTAAAATAGCTTGGTAGATAACCCATATTTCTTTTTGTAATATGTAAAAGATAAAAATGGTTACTGTGGGTTATCCTTAGGAGATAAACATATGCTGTCGTGGACTTCTTAATTGATCTTTTTAAGGTATACCATTCTGTAGGAAATAAATTTAATCTATCTCGTAAGATTTAGCCAGCGTTTGCAATGTAAGCGCAGAAAAAAATGTTTGTTACGACATCACATTACAAATCTTTAAATTTCTCGCCTTTCCTCTACTTTAATTTACATGTATTATACATATAAACCTTCCTCTTGAATCACTCTATTAATTTAAAAAAAAACGCATCAAAATGCGTATAGTAGTTTATAAAATCTAAGCATACATAGGGACATAGAGACAGAGAAAGCGACTTCGTTTTATACTATGTAATGATAGTGATGACTGATGATACGACTATAAAAGTAAACACAATCAATAGATTTAAAAAACCGATAAAAAATCGGGAGCACAATGAGTAGGCGAAATGATACGATAGGAAGGATAGAACACGAATGGTGCACATCAACAATGTGAATTAAAATCAACTAACAAAAGTAGTAGCAGCAGCAGACGAGCACCATATCAAATAGGGGTGTTGTACACTGCCTTAGGGAATGTCAGTATTCTTTAATATTCCTTTTACGCCAGTGACACTGGAGCCATCTGCTGATCAAATATGAAACAACTATTTCCGTAGATATTTCTCCATTATACATTCTTGTTCTAGTCGTCAACCAATTAAGACCTTAAAATAAACTTTCTTCATTCTTAAACTCACTTGCGTTTTATTTCAATTATGAGGTCTGTTCGTTGAACTTTCCCCAGGGTTGACCCAGGTTTTCTTGACAACCCCATGAGTTGTCAAAAAAAACTGGGTTTTCCAGTCCTCAAAAAACGCTAAACCACAAATCGCCACACATCCCTGTCATTTAAATAAAAACACATGCCATTTGACAGCCCTCAAATCGCCACAGCAAAAAGCTAGGGCGAGTTTGGGGAAAACCTGTGGCAAACCTATGGCTCAAAAAACACTCAATTTGACATTCAGTGCGAATTTAGGTTTCTCAAAAAACGCTTTGTGGCGACCCCATGGCGACCCTAGGGCTTCAACGAACAAACCTATGTACATACTGCAGAATTGGGTACAAAGACCGTGCTGATACACCCACAAGAGACGCAACAGAAGAATTATAAAATGACAGCCATTAACAACGCTCAACTCGACTTAATTGCGGTGTTCTAAAGGGAACCGATCATAGAGGAATAAAGAACAAGAGGGAAAACTATTACTTCTCTTGCCCCGCAACTTCCATTTGTTTACATTGTTGCTTTTGTAACACGAGGCCCATCTGTGATACACGTATTTAGCTGAATGTAAAGTTGTGTCAGAGAAATTACTAACATCACTTTATTTTCGGATTTCAAACTGGTTCTGATTCAGAATTTTTGCTATTTTTCTTTTTATTAAGTCAAATTTTTTATAAAATTGATGATAGAGTTATACCCAGGTATACTTCACTATTGAAAACAAAATGGTCCTGAAAGCCATCTATGTATCCGCCGGCGTACTAACATTCCCCTGTCATTTCAAAATAGCGATGACAAAAACCTATTCAGTCTCTATTCTACCTCCATCCGCATTAAACATATTCTAGCTCTATGTTAAAAACGTTCAAAAAGTTTTATAAATAAGGTTTTTCTGTTCAAAGATATAATAAGAGGAACATAGGGCTATTCACTCCCTATTATGGGTTTATAAATAAGGCTGCCTGTATTTACTGCGTCAAAAAAATCAATGCTTGCTAAAACTTTGTAATGTTTCATGTTTAGTTCGCTGAAAAACTTTTGAAGTGGGTATAACATAGCCATGTTACAGTCGCAGTCGGAGTAGTAAATATTTTAGTCTAAAGTTTTATTGAAATACTGTAGGTCACCTCCCGTTTCATCATCTTATACAAATAGGAAGATGGAATAATGTATGTTATCTTCTCCCTCAAATATTCGATATTTTTTGACTTTGATTGATTTTTATGATTCTTTTTAACAGGCCTGAGCATTATTTTATATGATTTTCGAAAAAGGTAACACACTTATTGGTACATAAAAAGTTACAGAGCAGCAATGACTTTATTTATAATGTTAGAAGCACTTTTCGCCAGGTCTTTATTACCAAAAATCAATTTAGGAAATTGGTTTAAAGTCGACGAATATATGGCTGATAAAAACTGATGATGAACATCATAACTTATCTTTAAGCAATGATTGAAAATTACAATGTAAGCTTCACTTCAAATAGTTGTGCAATGAATTATTCAAGGATCACTCAACATAAGCAATTGAACATCAAATTTGTCGGCTATAAATTTGCCTGAAATTATTTCCGATAATGTTCTGTAAGTAGGTTTATAGTTTCGATTTTACATGTTTGAATATTTATCTTTGTAAACGTGTATAGTGAGATTGTGGAGATGTTTTGCCGCGCTAAATATTTCATTTGTTTCTTAATGTTCTATTTTGTTCGTCTACATTCCATATCCTTGGTATGCCATATTTGGCGTATATCCAGACGTATAGTTTTGTCCGTATTGCGGTTGAACTCCCATTCCTGGACCGGCTGTTATCATTAATTGCGGTTCCATTGTTATAATATTCTTGTGATCTATATTTTCATCCTCTTTTTCTCGTTGGACTTCCACCTGTTCAAGTTTATTAACTTTTGTGGTGTATTCGCGAATAACCTGCATTAATAATGATAGAAAATTTATAAATTAAAAGCAGCTGACAAAATGTGCTTACTTGGATAAGATATGGCATTGCAAAATCCATTATATTATGTTTCCATGCAAACTCTAGAATGACATCTGGCCGAAGGAGATCATAGCACTATAATTAAAAATATTTTTACATTGTTAGAATGATAAAAAATTTTATTACAATTACTTGTGGCAGTTAAAATTTTCAATAATTTATTTTATATGTCTCAAATTTAATAAAAAAAAAAATAATAACAAATCACATGTAGGTAAATGAAAAGATTTACTTATTACTTTTAATTGAAGAGTGATTGATTACAAAAAACAAATAGCCACAACAACCGTGCTGACTACTTTCTTCAGTCAATTACTTTTTGTACTATATGAAGCAAAAAAAAAAATTTTGTACTAATGACAAAAATTTGAACTCATTTTTTTTTTTTTTTTAAATTAGCACACACATCAAGGGGTTATGACTACCCTTATAATGTTATAGAACACAGTGCGAGCATTTAGGAAAATAGGAGAGGATTTGAAAGGAGACATCGATGCACGTTGCTTTTGAACTTTTGTGAATCGTAATGCAGGGTAAAAACAGGGCCAGGTAGAGCATTCCACATTCGGGTGGTGCGACTAAAATATGAATCTCTATACTTGACTGTACGCCCGAAGTTGGGTTCAAGGTAAAACTGATGAGCATTCCTAGCGAGGCGGGTGTTGCGACTAAATTGTTTCAGGGGAGGAATGCAGCTGGCTATTTCACTAGAGCACTGTTTATAGAAAAAGCGATAAAAGAGAGTGAGACAGGTAACGTTTCGTCGATGTTTAGTTCAAGAGAATCAATCGATTCTACGATTGAACTACATCCTTTCAATTTTAACGCTCTATTTTGTAACCCATCAAGCAGTTGCAAAGATGTTTGAGCGGCACCTGACCAGATATGAGAGTTATACTGCAGTTTTGAGCAGATGAAGGCCTTATAAATTGTAGCCAGATCAGAAGGGGTGAAGAACTTCCTGCATCGTCTTAAGAAACCTAAGCATTTAGCAGCGTTTTTGGCGACTTCAAATATGTGGTCGTTTCAACGAAGATCATCGTTCACACACATACCAAGTACTGACAGCTTTTCGGTTTCTTGGATGCGGGTACCATTCATGGATAGATAGATAGATATTAATATATTATTAGATTGTTTTATTTATTCCTTAAAAAAAGTTACATTTACATTTGCGCTTTAATAAATTGAATAACTTAGAGCATGGCATTACTGCCGTCTGCCCGAGTGACTATTCTATAATTTTTTGATTAATTACAGTGTTTTCTTTCATGATAATTCATAATTGTTGTTTTATACATATTAAAATTTGTGGACCAGTAACTTTAAATATTTTAGTTTAAGTAAAATTTATTTGATTTTTATAATGACTTTTAGTTTAGTTAAAACGAAATTTTTTTTTTTATTTTGACTTTTAGTTTAGTTAAAACAGAACAAGTACTGTATTTTGGATACAGAAAAAAAGGTAATAAAAGAGCTTTATGATTACAGCTTTTAGTTTAATGAATGACTTTTAGACTTTTTTTTTTTAAACGAAACATAAGTTTTAAGTCTTCTTCTTCCAGGTAATTCTTCTCATAAAAAACTCTCCTAAGTTCCATCAGCATTGGGCATATTGCAATGAAATGGTAAACGTTCTTCACAACACGCATATTGCAAAGAGAGCAAGTACCTTCTAAATCGTTCCTGTGCGGTCTATAGTTGAGTTTTAAGAGTTCCCCCCTTACTTTGAAAATGCAACTCACAACTTTTCTTGGGTTATTATCATTGAAGTAGTTTCTTTCATTTAAATTGTAGTTAAGCTTAGAATATGTTATTCGCGCTTGATGACCTCGCTTGTTCTATGAATGTATATCTCTCGTTTTCGTCGATACATTGTATTATTTCATAAAGAGCCATTTTCCATTGTTGTGCATTTGCATCGGCTAAGTTTAGACTCCATCCACAGTTAGCTGCATGGTCAATCCAATCTTTGTAGATTGAACGATTTTCTACGTACTGCATGCATAAGCACCAGTTTTGGCAATCGAATGTCTTCCATCTTTTTTATTCGGATCAAATAATCTGCATTTAACTCTTCGTTTAGAAACGAAGAGCGTTGGTAGTCCAGTTTCCAAATAATACATGTATTTAGGCGTATTCATCGGAAAAAGAAAGATTTTTCTCAAGAAAAAATGCAGCAATGTCTCCACAGTTTCAAATTTTTTAATACCCCAGGTTTGAACTCCATAAAAAAGAATAGATTTAGCGGTTGCATTAAAAACTTTGAATTTCGCATTTGTTGAAACGAGCTTGCTGTTGAATATTTTTTTTTTCCAATTTGCACAAATGACGGTCCTGGCAACGTTAGCTTTAGTTTCCAAATGTTTTTCCATATTTAAATTATAAGTAATCGTCATTCCCAGGTGAGTGTATTCTTTCACCACTTCTAACTCGACCTCACCATATCTCCAGTGCTGCTCTCTAGAAAGTCTTCCTGTACCATTCTGGAATACCACTTTGGACTTTTCTGTGTTTACTTCTAAACACCATATTTTGCAGTACTCAAAAAGTCTGTTCACATTCAGTTGAAGCGAAGAAGGAGATTCTGCCAATATCAAAATATCATCTGCGTACACAATAACTTTGACCTTTATATTTCCATATTCCACTCCACTAGGAAGGAATCTTGAATGTCATCCAGAAAAAGGGCAAATAACAACGGACTAACAGTACATCCCTGTCGGACTCCGCAATTTAATGTAATATCTTTCGAAGTTTCAGCTCCATTTAATACGCGTCCAATTGTTCGTTGATACATTTTTTACAAAGCTCTACCGAATTTAGTGGAAATACCAAGATTATAAAGTTTATAAAAAAGTGCTCTTCTGTCCACTTTATCAAAGGCAGCTTTAAAATCCACGAAAAAAGCATATAGTTTTTTGTTTTGGTTTAGCTTCGAACGGGCTAAACATCCTAGCACAAAAATATTATCGACTGTAAAATAGCCCTTTCTAAATCCGGACTGGAATTCACTCAGTTTATTATTTATACTAACCCACTTATTAAGCCTGTTATTAAGAAGCGTTGTATATATTTTCAAACTTGCGTTCAAAAAAGAGATTCCTCTATAGTTTTTGGGGTCACTTGGGTTACCTTTTTTGTGAATTAGCCGAATGAGGGTTTCTTCAAAGTGATCTGGATAAACAGCAAAATCAAAAATAACATTAAGTGCTTGAGTAAGCTTTTCTTTCAATAACGTCGAAGAATGTTTGAAAAATTCTGTAGGTATACCGTTAGAGGTGTAGTTGAAGAATCTGATTCCTCTTCGGCTTCTTTTGGTCACTAGATAACGCAATGAAATGGAACTTATTTCATTTACTTTCCCGACGTTTCGACAGGGTTTGCTGTCTTCTTCAGGGGATCTTTATTCTGAGAACATAAAATAGTTTTGTTGAACAAATTTCGGAATTTACATTAAATTAGGTAAACAAGACTTACTTTTAGGAAATTAAAAGACGTTATTTTTAACAATTGACAACAAGAAAAAATATAAAAGAAAGAACTTTATACTTTTTTAAAAAAAAGAAAGGAAAAAAAAGAAAAAAAGAATTTAAACACTTCCTTTGTTGAAGTTTAGTCTTAATATGAGTCATTAAAAGCGGGGTCTGCAAAATATTAAAACAAAAACAAAACTTAAAATTTCTTTGCAGCGACGAGAGAGCAATATATGGCTGATATGTTCTGTGTGTCCTGTTTTCTATTCATACTATTGTGATTTCCTAAAATGTGAAGGGTTTCCAGAGTATATCGTTTTGAAATATGTTTTTCCGTTTGTAGTATTTTGACATTTACAAAATCGGGTTGGTGCTTGGAGGTGACACAATGGTTTGTCAATGCTGTTTTGGCCGTGTTTTTTATTTTCAGGTCAGATTTGTGGTTGGCAATTCTGTTACCTAGGAATTGTTTTGTGGTGCCTATGTAGCAAAGGTTACAATTTTCAGACTCATTACCTTTGCAGTCTATTTTATATACCACATCAGTCTTTTTTTCCTTTTCCGTTTTTGGTTTAAGGACTGAGAAATGTCGTCTCAAGGTAGAGTTGGACTTGAACGCGATTTTTGTGGTTTGGCACTGATCCTTTCCACCCAGGCTAAACACATCAAAATGAACACTGCTTCAAATTTAATTAACAAAGTGTTTACATTGAGTGATACAAAGTTTCATTCTGAAAACGAAGCATTGGTTACAAAGATTCTTTCTAACAACAGCTTTCCGAAAACAATTATAAAAAGTTTAATTTCCGACCGAAAGAACACACCACAAAACGAAAAAACTCCGATGGAAAACATTCCGATATTCAAGAGCATGCAATATGTTCCAACTTTCTCCGATAACTTCAAAAAAGTAGTCGCTGATCAGTGCCAAACCACAAAAATCGCGTTCAAGTCCAACTCTACCTTGAGACGACATTTCTCAGTCCTTAAACCAAAAACGGAAAAGGAAAAAAAGACTGATGTGGTATATAAAATAGACTGCAAAGGTAATGAGTCTGAAAATTGTAACCTTTGCTACATAGGCACCACAAAACAATTCCTAGGTAACAGAATTGCCAACCACAAATCTGACCTGAAAATAAAAAACACGGCCAAAACAGCATTGACAAACCATTGTGTCACCTCCAAGCACCAACCCGATTTTGTAAATGTCAAAATACTACAAACGGAAAAACATATTTCAAAACGATATACTCTGGAAACCCTTCACATTTTAGGAAATCACAATAGTATGAATAGAAAACAGGACACACAGAACATATCAGCCATATATTGCTCTCTCGTCGCTGCAAAAAAATTTTAAGTTTTGTTTTTGTTTTAATATTTTGCAGACCCCGCTTTTAATGACTCATATTAAGACTAAACTTCAACAAAGGAAGTGTTTAAATTCTTTTTTTCTTTTTTTTCCTTTCTTTTTTTTTAAAAAGTATAAAGTTCTTTCTTTTATATTTTTTCTTGTTGTCAATTGTTAAAAATAACGTCTTTTAATTTCCTAAAAGTAAGTCTTGTTTACCTAATTTAATGTAAATTCCGAAATTTGTTCAACAAAACTATTTTATGTTCTCAGAATAAAGATCCCCTGAAGAAGACAGCAAACCCTGTCGAAACGTCGGGAAAGTAAATGAAATAAGTTCCATTTCATTGCGTTATCTAGTGACCAAAAGAAGCCGAAGAGGAATCAGATTCTTCAACTACACCTATAATTTCCAAACTTGGTAAAAACTTATCAACTCTACTGGTATACCGTTAGAGCCAGCCATTTTGCCATCTTTAAGTGTGTCCAGAATTATTTCTACTTCTGACATTGTGATTTCTTCGTCTAAAATGTTATCGACAATTACAGGTTTTGCATAGCTCCAAAACTGCTGATCATTTTATGAGTTCAGTAACGACGCAAAGTGTTCTCTTAAAACTGAAATTGCTATCTCTGATGATTTCGGAGCTGCTTCTTTTCCATTGATTTTTTTTGTTATTTTCCAAAATTCTGCCGAGTCCTTGCATTAGCTTATGCCGTTTTCGTTTGGTAAAACTAGAGTACCCTTTTTTTTTAGAGTACCCTGATTTTTGACATCTCAAACGAACATGAAATCAGAGTACTCCGTTTTTGTCAATGTATGTGTGCGTTTGACATATAGTTTGCTTTCAATGCAATTGACTACGTTCAGAAACATATCTGCGTATTTCATGAGCAATTAATAAACATTTTTTGTATGGAGTAAAAACTGACAAAAAGAACTTATAACTGAAAAAGATACGCAATAAACTTCATAAATGTCCAGATTGATTTTATACAAAGGTAATTTTAAGCCGTAAGAAATTTTTTTGAGCTCGGATAACAAGAAAAACAGCATGGACAAGTTATGCAAACCAAAACCGATAGGTTTGTGAACGCCCGCGTTGATACCGTTACTACAAACCGTAGATTATGTGTATACAATGTTCACTACATAATTTGATTTGTTCATTAAGTACGAAAACTAATTTGGGATCCATTTTAAACTTTAATTTAATTTTATTTACAATAATATAAACTCGCCCGTTGAACGCAAAATTCGAAATGAGATGTCAAGAATGACAAACGAGAAATGTCATTTATGTTGGTGTGAGTTTACTCTGAAAAAATTTCTAGAGTAGCAAAACTTGCTCTGAGGGTAATTTCAGATTACCCTGAGAGCAGCCAAACGAACACAAAGTCACTCTGACAGCAAAAAGAGTACCCTTAGGGTACTCTTTTTTCCCAAACGAAAACGGCATTAGTTTTTTTGCTAAGTTTTCTTGAAAAAATTTTCTTTTTTCATGGCATAATCGCTTGTATTGCTTAGTTTTTTCCACATATTTTGTCCGTGTTGAGACTAAATTGACTTTTCATAGTAAGTTTAACAAACTCAGTGATTGTTTTCTTAGTTTTTCACATGCGTAGTCGTACCAATCCTCTTTTCGTTACAATTTTTTGTTTTTCTACATAACCTCAGCTGCTTCTTTGATTATTGTCTCCAGTTCAATTAAGAGTAGATAGCTAATTTTACTATAGCATATCTTTCTTTCCAGCAAGTTATTTAAATTTGATGTGTAGTTGCCTTTGCCGCGAGTCGCCCATTTCAATTTTTGCTTATCTAGAATAAAAAAAACTTTTATCATCAATTTTGAGTTCAATACTCATTACTTCTTCATTAATTTTTACAGTTGAAAAGTTGACTACATTTTCATTGATAGCAGCCATCATGCCTCCACTTGCTCTACCCTTGGCTGCAACCTTTATAGCAGGAATCCAAAAGCATTTGTATTTCGGAAAATATTTTTCAAAGCTTAAACAATTATCTTTTACAACATGCGTCTCTGACAAAAGTATGATTTCAGCTTTGCACAATTCATTAAAAAAATCAGAAAAAATTATTTTATTGCCCAATCCCGCAATATTATATGCAACGACCGAGAGATTAATTAAGTTATGTATATGTTTTGTTTCTTATGTTTTTGAGTTTTGTTGTTGCATATGATCTCCCTGTGCTATTCTGACCGAGCCGCATGTGTGCGTGCCCTAACACATCCACATGGCTTCCACGATCTACAGTAACTTCTGTCAGTGTTATGTCGTTGTCACCTCTGCTACCACCTGGTATCGAATGTAAACAACTTTGAAAGAAGTCCGGAGACAATTTTAACATCTCGGTTAATTTCTCGAAACCACAACTTGCTTAGCTTAATCCTTTCGAATCGTTCCAGATAAATTCCACACCGTCGACGATTAATTTTTCTCCTTTTACCACAACTTTCGTGTTTTTTCTATCGCGTTTAATAATCTTTCGGATGTGTAAAAGTTGTGCTCTTCGTCTTCTTATCATTGGTGGATAATCTCTCTGAATGGATATTTTTGTGTTTTTTAGCTTATTTGTATTGTTTAAAACCGCGTAAAGATTGTTTTTAGTTTTGATTTTTGAATTTAGCAATAAAATTTTTAAATTTTGGATTCCATGTTTTTATTTCAAAAATGTATGAGCAAGGTTAGTTTATTGTTGTCCATAGCTTGTCTTATGTCTTCCGAAACATTTAAGAGATCAGTAATACAACTATGACCTGATCGAAAACCTGACTGCATAGGATTAAGCATATTTTTGTCTTTTAAATAGATTTTGATTTGCTGACTCATAAGACTTTCGAATACTTTTGACAGAAATGGAAGGATAGCAATAGGTCTATATTCAGAGCTACCTTTTTTGGGAACAGGAATTATTTTTGCTTTTTTCCACAGAGTAGGGAAATTTGAAGTCATTAAGATTGTGTTAAAATGTGTGTTATATAGGGAAGGATATAAGGTAGCAAGGTTTTAATAAAATCAGGGTGCAATCCATCCAAACCAGTTGGTTTACTCCTTATTTTAAAAATTTGTGAGCCAACTATGTAGTCATCGAAGTAGTTGACAACAAAGGCGTCGTCATTTTGATTGAATTGAATTGACGTGTTTATTTAGCATAATATCAGCTATTTATAATTTACAAAATTTTAAGAAATGTATAAACAATTAAATAAATAAATTTGTGTAATTTGTTACATTATTTGGTAAATTATTGAAAAGTTTAAAGCCTTTGTATACTAGGCTATTCTGAGATCTTGCGTTTCTAAAAGTTTGCAGTCTTAAATCTTCTCTTTTTCTTAGTAAGTACGGTTGGACATCTCTGACGTAATGAATATATTTTGACAAATAATTAGGTAGCAAAAAACAAACAACACTTTTCGAACAAAATACCAAACAATCAATTCATTAATAAAATTTTAACTGTATCTTTATAAAAAATTCTTTTTTGAATTACTTTTACTATTCAATCATAGACTGTTCCAATCGGCAGACGGCATAGCCAAGCCTAAAGATTTTGTAAATGAAAAATGTAAATTACTTATGAATTGTCTAATAAAATCTTACTTACTTACTAATTAGGTAGCAGATTATTTTTGATTTTAAATACAAATAACAAAACATTAAAATAAATACGTTGTTTAACATTCATCCACATTAAAGCATTTAACATAACTAATATTTGGTATGGAGGTATGGAGGAATACGAGTCATGTGCGTTGCTGCGAAAACTGTTTATGAAGCGTCTGTTGAGCTCATTAAGGTCAATATTATTGCTATTAGCAAGATTTTTCTTTTTTGAAATTCCTATTTCTATATATCCACAACTTCTTGTATTTGGTCAACTTCGTGTTTTGATTCTACTTTTATTATCAAATTCTTTTCGTGATTTACTTTTTGTATGTTAGTTATTTGTTGCTGAAGATACTCCACTTTGGATTGCAGTTCATTAACATGAGTCTTAAGAGCTCCATTTTCGTGCTTAAGAGAAAGTATATCCAAACGAACTTCTTCAACATCCATTTTTGTAGCCAGATGTTGTTGCTTCTCATCAAAAATTCTTTTTAGATCATGGATTGTCATTTGGGAAACAAGGTCAGCTGAGCCTTTTTTCCCCTTTTTGTATTGCATCCATTGGTTGATCGGGAGAAGTCTCGCTTACGGAACGTTTAAACATAAGTACATATATATCAAATTTAAGTGACAGTCAATTTTCTTTGTCACAGACGAGTTTGTGGGTATATATTTTTCTTTCTTTAAAAAGGGTATAATTTCTAAAACTTGTCTGTATGACTTTTAGGTCAGTTCGTTTTAACAACGATTAGTTTCGTTTTGAGATTTTATATACGCAAAATTATTGCTTTTTTACTTTTAAAACAATTATTTTTTTAAGACCTATTTTAAAACTTGACTTTGCACTTGACACCAGTCTTGCCACTCATGGATAATGGCAATGGGGGATTGTTAAGCTTCAACGACAAGAGACAGCATTGAGTTTTCGAAGCATTGAATTCTACTCGGTTTTTATGACCCCATGTAACAATGCTGTCAAGGTCAGAATTCAATGAGCTTATCATACGCAGCCGTTCCAGTTCTACATCCGAAGAGCAGGGACGAGAATTTGGAAACGAATATGAAAAGCTGGGGGTCGAGTCGTCAGCAAAACAGAAGTTTCAGACAAGAGATCATTTATAAAAATGAGGAAGAGAATCGTAGACAAAACGGAGCCCTGAACGGTCGGAAAGGTAATTACTAATCCAACGAAGAAGAGACTCATCGATACCAAAAGCACGCATTTTCGATAAAAGAGCCTGATGCCAAACTCAAATGCAAATGCTTTAGAAATATCAAGCGCAATAATCTTACTTTCTCCGAAACAATGTAAAGATTGGTTCCACTTTTCGGTGAGATAAGCCATCAAATCACCAGTGGACCGTTTGCTACGAAAGCCGTACTGTCGGTCATTAAGAAGCTTTCGTTCTTCAAGATATTTCATTTTGTTGACGGTTTATCAAAACTTCCATGGCCTTGGAAAGAAGGGACGTAAGTGCAATTGGACGGTTATTGGAAGGGGAGGAAGATTCACCTTTTTTAGGGACCGACTGGACAAATGCAGTCAGATGGAAACTGCCCGGAAAAATCCCAGCAGAATAGGAAAGATGGAAAAGTTTACGCAGAGGTTTCACCAGCGTAGAAGAACACCTCTTCAGAATAACGGCGGGGATACCATCTGGACCAGCGGATTTATGTGAGATCTTACAGAACTCTCGCAACCGAGCGAGTTCGAAAAATTATCTGCTTCATCACAGAATCTACAGACTCAAGCTCAGGTGGAGCCAATAAGCTATCAGGTAGGTTTGAGTTTACAGCGAATTGAGCTGCTAACAAATTGGCTTTATCGATGGAACTGAATACGGAGAGTCATTGAAAACGAGCGTTGGGACCGATGACGTGGTCGAGTTCTTAACGTTCATCATCAGCTGATGCATCAACGTTTCCGTCGAGAAAGCACAATGACCGATTGAAATTTCAAAAGAAATTATTCAGGCCGTCCCAATTGGCTTTCTCATATTGCTACACAGTTCTTTTAGGGACTTTATCTTTTTTTACCGTGATGGAATACCTAAAATCTACCGACATGACACAATTGTCCGATTTGCCTAGAGGAGATGATACTATAACCCTGTATTTTTCGGGATGAGAAGTGAGAAATAGGTCAAGAGTGTTGGCCGCATGGCTTTTAATATCTGGAACCCGAGTGGGCTCATCAACAAGTTGAGTTAATTGGTTAAACTCAGTGAAGATCTCAACATATTTTCCTTCGGGTGTTGTCTGACCAGAATGTCGAAGCCAACCAGAATTGTTTACATTGAAATAGCCCGCAATATCAAAATCGTTAGAGGTTGAATTGCTATCTAAATTGGGGCTTCTATAGATAAAACAATAATGAATGATTTGCTTACGGACGATATTTTAACCACATGAATTTGAAGTTCGCATTAGAACAGAGGCCATATTGTGGTAGAAGTTGGTAAGCAATATCATGTCTAACATATACGGCGAGGCCATGGGAGGAAAAGAATAATGGCACTAATAGGGCCCCTACACTACGCAAACACGTTTGTACAAACGTGTGTTTGTGCAAACATAGTTTCGCCACACACTAACAAACATGTTTGAGAGATATTAGTTGCTTGACGTTTTTCATATCACAGACCTACTGAACAATGAGCGATTTCACAAGTGCTGCTTTAATTATTGCCTTGGCAACGAAAAATATTCATTCGTACTTCTTGAAAATTGACATCTGTTTGAGCAAAATTCAACACACACGACTCAAACATGTTTGTGCAAACACGGAAAATTCAAAATTTTTTGAATTTATTCAAACCGTTTGCGCAAACACTCAACATCGCTACACATTACTCAAACAGTTTGCACAAACATTTTTACAAAAACAAAATACATATGTTTGCGCAAACGGTTTGTGTAGTGTAGGGGCCCTATAAGCTATATCCACATTCGATATATATTGATTTACACATTCGCAGTACGGCCTTAATAGCAAATCATCTCAATGCTAACCAATTCGTTCGGATTTCTGGTAAATCCACAGTTACAGCTCTCCATCAACTGGTCAGCAAAATTGAGAATGCGTTTGCTAAGAAAGACATCATACTCTGCTCTTTTCTTGATATTTCTGGGGCCTTTGATAATACTACGTACTTGTCAATTCAAACCGCTGCAACTGTCAAAGGAATTGACACACCAACCATTAAATGTATTGACTCTATGTTAAGTGGCAGAATCATCTCCACCACAGCTCATCACAGCTGATCATTGATTAAGAGTAGTCATTACCAAGTCTATTATGGCTGCAAATTGTTTCTGTTGTGACCAATTAGTAATAAATAGCGATGTCATATCTTGTGACATATGCTCTTTAAAATTTCATCCTATTTGTGCAAAAGTGAAAGAAAACGAACTAGAATTTATAAACAATTGTTCAAATTTAGTATGGAAATGCAATTTATGTTGCAAAAGTGCAGCAATGAACTTCCATGGAAGGTTAAATTGTATTGAAAAAAATTTAAATGCTCTCGCTCGTAAGTTACATGAACACGAAAATAAACAGTGCAGTGGTGTTGGTGCTTTTGATAGAAGAGAAATAGAAGAAAAAAAAGTTTCTGTCTCACAAAATACACGGGCTAAATCTAACGCAAAAGTTAACGTTCAAAACATAGTGGCAAAATCAAAGTTGCAAAATAACAACAAAATTGCTTCTTCACCTCTCTTGTCACGAATCGTATCAAAAAAATCTCCCATCGCTCGCCGCTTAAGTTCGTCTTCCAACTCTACATCGATACCCAAGAATAATACCAAGTCGTCAGTGGCGAAACAAAAATCAATTAAGATCAACACTGAGGTATGTGATGGCGGAGATCAGCCTCTCTTCCACACCCACACCCATTCAGTTGCTCTTGCTGTACCTTCTTTTGAAAAAGACATGCGCAATAGAACCGCTGACGATGCAAATGTCTCTTCTACCGCCGTTAATGTCATTGCTGTCGATGATGCACTTTCTATCTGTGCCGATGGTGGTGTTGGAGAGGATGTTGTTAGTAATGATGTTGCTGCTGTTGCTGTTGCTGATGCTGCTGGAGTTAACAATGTTGCTGGTGTGCTGGTGAACTCAGAGTCTAGTAATTCTTATCTTAATTTCGATATAGATCAGCTAATTGTATCAATTTCATTAAAAAATAATACAGAATTATTTATTATGCTAAGTTATATTCCTCCCAGGAGTTCTCTAGATTATTATTGTGTTCACTTACAGAATTGTAAATCTATTCTAGAAGATCTAAATGGCTCACAACATGTTATTTGCATTGGTGATTTTAACTTAGGTGACATTAAATGGAGTTTAGACTTGGAAGATAAATATCTTATTCCTTATAATGTTGTATCGGAAACTGAAGTTAAAGTTGTCGATTTCTTTAGTCAATTTGATTTAGCTCAAATAAATGATAATGAAAATGAATTGTCAAGAATACTTGATCTTATGTTTGTTGACAAGGATTTTGATATTTATATTGAAAAGTCTGAATTCCCTATTGTGAGAAATGTAATGCACCATGTCGCACTAGAAGGAAATTTTCATTTTTATGACTATATTAAGAATGATTTTGAAGATAGCATTTCTGTTGCAAATTACAGTAAAGGAAACTTTGATGCAATGAATACCTACCTCTCGTCTATTCCGTGGGTATCTTTATTGAACCATACATCACTGGAGAACGCTAATCAAACATTTTTTTCAGTCATTGGAGAAGCGGTGAATCGATTTGTTCCCAAGAAAATATCAAAACTAAATTCAAACCCGGCTTGGTTCAATAGAAGACTAAGTAATCTTAAAAATAAGAAAAACAAGGCTTTTAAGCGTTATAAAATGAACCGTAATTGCAGTGTTCTACGTTCTGCTTACAACTCTATCCAACACGAGTTTGATGTTTTAAATAAATTTTTATATCGTTCCTATATGTTTTCTATTGAATCAAATGTAAAAAATAATAGTAAGAGTTTCTGGAACTTCATCAATTCAAAACGAAAGTCAAGTGGGTATCCAAACTCTATGAAGTACTTAGATACAACGACTAGTGATATTCATGCGATATGTAATCTTTTTGCTAAATATTTTCAATCGGTATATTCTTTAGATTCTCTTTCTGATATCAGTATTCCAGTTATTACACAAGCTGTCAATGTGGGTTCTATGGTACTCAATATCGATGAGGTCAAGGATGCTTTATTGAATCTTGATCCAATGAAAAAAGAAGGACCGGATGGTATTCCGCCAGTTCTTCTTCTGAAATGTGCATCTTCCTTAGCTGAACCGCTAACTTTAATTTTTAATATATCACTTTCTAAAGGAAAATTTCTAGAAAGCTGGAAAGTCTCCTTCTTAACTCCAGTTCATAAATCAGGGTCTAAACAGGATGTAACAAATTATAGACCCATAAGTAAAATTTCAGCCTTGCCGAAACTATTTGAAAAAATTATATGTAATAGACTTTCCTTCGAAGTTAAAGAACATATATCGGAGTTACAGCACGGGTTTATATCCGGTAGATCTACAGCAACTAACTTATCTCTTTTTACCAACTTCATAATAAACAAATTCGAGAATTTTTCGCAGACAGATATAATCTTCACAGACTTTGCGAAAGCATTTGACAGGGTAAACCATAGAGTATTAATACATAAATTGTCAGCCTTTGGATTCCACTCTAAAGTTTTGCGTTGGTTGATCTCTTACCTTACAGAAAGAATCCAAATTGTTAAGATTGGTAACAGTTTTTCAACTAATATTAATGCTTTTCCTAATATTTATTAACGATATTCCGGATGTGTTCTTGTCTTCATCCTCCTTGTTATTCGCAGATGATCTCAAATTATACCGAGAAATAAAAACTCCATCCGATTGCTATCTGCTTCAGCAAGATTTGGAAAATTTGACAAGATGGTGTTCTGTGAATTATCTTCATTTAAATGTATCTAAATGCCAAATTATGTCCTGCTACAGAAATACTTCTCCTATCATTTTCAATTATGGAATAAATTCTACCAACCTTCAACGCGTTGAAAGAAAAAAAGATCTTGGAGTTGTTCTTGACACTAAACTGTCATTCGTGCCCCACATTGACTATATGGTGAATAAGGCTAACCAAATGCTTGGATTTATTCGTAGGAATACAAGGGAATTTACAGACCCATATACTGTCAAGATACTATATAACTCATTAGTGCGGTCAGTTCTCGAGTATTGTAGTATTGTATGGAACCCCTATTATAATAACTCTTGCGAAAGAATTGAGAAAGTTCAAAGAAGGTTTACCAGATATCTAATTTTTAAGCTAAACTGGCGTACATTTATGCCTGCTTATAAATCAAGATGCTTGCTTTTTGATATTAAAACTCTTGAAAATCGACGAACATGCTTCTCTATTATGTTCATTAGAGATATTATAACATTTCATATAAAATGTCCACCTTTACTCGCTTTGATAAGCTTTAACGTTTCTCAAAGAAATTTTCGAAATAATAAGTTATTTAAAGAATACTTTCATCGTACTAATTATGGCCTTAACGAGCCAATTACACGTTGCATCAGAGAAACTAACTTTGTTTGTAGCAGAATAGATATCTTTGATAATTGCTCTAGAGATACCTTTAAAATATATGTGTCTAATATTGTAAATGTTAATCTACATTAGATAAATTTGTATTTTTCTTATTATTATATTCATTTTACTTTAAATTCTAGAAATATAAGAAATCCTGTATTAGTCTGTAAGAGAATATTTCTCTGTTTGATGAAACGAAAATAAACTAAACTAAACCACACTAGGTCAAACATCAATAACAGTTAATGCTGTTAAAGGCTGTCCCCAAGGGGGTGTTTTATCTCCCCTACTCTGGTCAATTGTAATAGATCAGCTCTTGGACGACCTCAATAAGCTGGGCCTTGATACACAAGGTTACGCTGATGACCTAGTCATCTCTATTCAAGGCAATCAAGAAGCACAGGTCACAAACCGTATGCAAAGTGCCCTGAACAAAGTTAATGACTGGTGCAATAAAGAAGGGCTTAAGGTCAACCCCACCAAAACAGTCATCATTCCATTCACCAGGAGACGTAAAATCGATCTCCATACACTATCCCTAAATAGTGTTCAAATTAATTTTTCCAAAGAGGTCAAATATCTAGGAGTAACCCTGGATAATAAACTCAATTGGAAACCACATCTAGACAAAACCATAGCAAAAGCAACAAATGCTTTCTGAGCCTGTTCTAGACTCTTTGGTAAAAAGTGGGGACATAGGCCAAAAATGATTTACTGGACATACCTCACTATTATCACACCTATCATAACCTATGCTTCGCTGATCTGGTGGCAAAAAACAGAACAAGTTTATGCCCGCAAATCTTTGCAAAAGTTACAAAGACTAACCTGTGTAGGTATCACAGGTGCAATGCGCACCTGCCCAACTTTAGCGTTAGAAAGTTTATTAAATTTTCCTCCGCTACATCAAAGAGTACAGAAGACTGCTGCACTAAGCGGACTAAAGCTTCATCTCACTAACTACTCGAGAAAGGAAAACTTACAAGGACATATCCTGCAGGTGCTCCCAATACTGGAATCGCCTGCAGCCCACTCCTCGGACTTTATGCCTAAACGCATACTGTTACACTACCCCTTTGAAGTAATCTTTCCAAACCGCTCAGCATGGAAGAACCCTGTAACTCTTACAAATAACTTCCAATACATCTGGTATACTGACGGTTCAAAAACAAACAACGGTGTAGGTGCAGGGATTTATGGTCCCAACTTTAAATCATCTACATCCCTTGGTAACACAACTACTATCTTTCAGGCAGAGGTAATGGCTATAGAATTCTGTACTAGGGAATGCATTAGAAGAAACCTCCGAAGATCAAGCATACTAATCTGCTTTGACAGTCAGGCAGCACTAAAGGCTCTGTCCTCGACAAAAATCGAATCCAAACTAGTTTGGAACTGCCTGACATGTTTATTTCAATTAGCTACTCACAATAAAATAACTCTTTCATGGGTGCCTGGTCATGAAGGTGTACCGGGTAACGAAGAGGCTGACCGCCTTGCTAGACTTGGCTCTCAGTCCCAATTCGAAGGCCCTGAACCCTACTGTGGTCTCCCAATCAGTACCCTTAAAAACGAATTAACTACCTGGGAACGACAGAACATGATCAGCACCTGGAACAACTCAAATGGCCGTCGTACGTCAAAACTATTCATTGACTTATCCCACAAACGTATGAAAGAAATTCTTGACATGAGCATCGGTGACGCAAAGTTACTTACGGACTTCTTCACTGGACATTGCTCTCTCAAGTATCATCTTAAAAACATGGACATCAGCATCAGCCAAAATGACACCTGTCGTCTCTGTCTTGAAGACATAGAAACAGCTGAACACATGTTATTCGATTCAATAAAGGGTTCCCCAGTCCCCTAGATATCAGAAACACCTCTTCCTCGAAGATTCTTAGGTTCTTACATGACCTCAGCTTCGAATGAACGAACCCATACACTACGTGTCTTTAAACTAACGAATGAACTAAACTATGGGAGAACTAGCACAGATCTTTGAGGTCGACGTGCTTGCAAAGGTAACATTCACCTTCACCCTAAAAAAAAAAAAAAAAAAAAAAAAAAAAAGGTATATCCAGGCAGGTTAAACTCAGAGGGATCAGAATTAACACCCAAAACAGCTGGCCTGCATTTTGCAGTGTGAGCCTACACAGCAAAGAAATTCGATCGCAACCCCCTGATGTTGCTAGCATCGACCCAAATTTTGTGAGGCATTGCATTGAGTGTTGATAGTTGGGGTTGTTTCTTTGCGAGTTTTCTGAGTGGTTCAGTAATAACCTCAAATCGTCGAGTTTCAATAGCTGAAGATTTTGAATTGTATCAAGTTCAGTCCGCAGCACAATTTGAGAGGTTCTACCAACGATATCACAGTCAAACAGATAGTTTCAACCTGGAAAGATCATTCAGTTTTTCAGAATTAAATTCAACAGGCTCAGATCTATCCTTAGAAATCAATGATAATAGGCAGTTAGAGGACGGGAAGGTAATCGTGATGACCTTCAAAACGTCAGAGAAGAAAATCGTGCTAATTCCAGTGGTCTGGTAAGCGTAGAAAGCTTGGCTTCACAAATTGACCGAAGCTTGATGATAAATCAAGTCCGTTTTTTTCAGCAAGTGGATCAGTTTATGGTCAATGTCATAAACAAGATGGAGGACGTCAGTCGGCCTAGTTCGATTCCGAGTGCCCTTGATACTGCGAGAAGCAGCCAGACCATGCGCCACCCCTAAATATTTTTATTAAAATCTTAAATTTTAATTGGAGTCTTTATATACCTAAACGAAACTTTTAAAATAGTTTGGAAGAAAATTAAAAAAAAAAAATTTTTTTCTGAAACAGCCCAATAAATATATTCTTTTTTTTCTCTTTTTATTGTTTTTTTTTCCACTCTTGTAATTTTTTCTATAATTAAATTCTCTTTTAAATTCTTTTAAACTAAGTAAATTATGTACCTAACCAGTACTTCTTAAAGACTATGTTCTTACTGTACAGTAGATATACATTTGAATAAATGAAAAAAAAAAAAAAATGAAAATTAAAAATCTACCGACATGACACAATGGCCCGATTTGCCTAGAGGAGATGATACTATAACCCTGTATTTTTCGGGATGAGAAGTGAGAAATAGGTCAAGAGTGTTGGCCGCATGGCTTTCAATATCAGGAACCCGAGTGCGCTCATCAACAAGTTGAGTTAATTGGTTAAACTCAGTGAAGATCTCAACATATTTTCCTTCGGGTGTTGTCTGACCAGAATGTCGAGGCCAACCAGAATTGTGTACATTGAAATAGCCCGCAATTGCGATTTCAGTGTGAGGATAAAGGGAAACAATTCTTAATATGTAGTCAGATAGCGTATCAAAATCGTTAGAGGTTGAATTGCTATCTAAATGGGGGCTTCTATAAATAAAACAATAGTGAATGATTTGCTTACGGACGGTGGATTTTAGCCACATGAAATAAAAGTTCGTTTAGAACAGAGGCCATCCCCGTGCAGTGTCGGGTTAGAATAGCACTGCAGCGCCTTCCCGCTTGTCGTAAAAGGCGACTAAAGGAACAATCATATACAGGGTGTCCCGTAATTCGTTTTACATACTTCGGGATATGATTCTTGGTCATATTCTAAGAAAAAAATTGTTGTACTGTAAAGTCCGTTTTTCAAGTTTGACATCACTTTTTGACAATTTAAAAAAAGGCTAACTTTGGTGTACCCTGACCTGTGTTAAATTCGATATCTCTGTCAATACTGATGATAGAGACCTAATCTTAGACTCAATTTTTTCTAGAAATAACAACCTTTAAGACTGCATTTAAATTAGGCTTCCATAGGTTTAGGGTTGCCAGATTTTCAATTTTAAGTGGTGTTCAATATTTCTTCCCAAAACAAAGTTTTGACTTTGAGGTCATTTTTTTGGAGAAAAGGCCTGATAAACATAGAGATTCTTTATTTTTAACAGATGAACTAAACAATAATAAAGAAAAAACTCATCATTAAATTAGCTCAAAAACCCATACATTTTATGATACTAAGAAAAATACGAAATGGGAAAAATTAAAAAAAAAATTAAAAAAAGTTCTTGCTCTGAGGTTTGTTTGAATAAAACAATAATATGATCACTTTCAGTAGTTTTTTTATGTATTTAATACAAATACAATTATAACAAGTGCTCAAAGCCCCATCCTTCGTTTTGAATCCATGCCAGAGCCCGTTTTTGGATTTCATTGTGGGTGTTTGCTGTCGATAACTCTTGTCTTACTTGTAGTCTTGTAATCTTTGAAACTGTATTTAAATTTGACTCCTATAGGCTAAGGGTTGCCAGATTTTCAGTTAGTATAAAGTTCCTGGTATCCTTTGTTGTGCTTTTCTTCAATTTCCATTTAAAAACTCATATAAGAAAAAAAATTTCTGCGTATTATTCTCTCGTAAATGAAAGCATTTCAAAAAACACTCTGATCAAACTGCAATCGTTACTTAATTTGACAAACTAATGAACAAATTTGTTTTCTTATTCTTTTATACGACTTATTTACTTATTGAACATTCATACCCCAAATTTAAAGCAAACATCCACAATGAAATCCAAAAACGGGCTCTGGCATGGATTCAAAACGAAGGAGGACGCTTTGAGCACTTGTTATAATTGTATTTGTATTAAATACATAAAAAAACTTCTAAAAGTGATCATATTATTGTTTTATTCAAACAAACCTCAAAGCAAGAACTTTTTTTTATTTTTTTTTAAATTTTTCCCATTTTGTATTTTTCCAAGTATCATGAAATGTATGGGTTTTTGAGTTAACTTAATGCTGAGTTTTTTCTTTATTATTGTTTTGTTCATCTGTAAAAAAATAAAGAAACTCTATGTTTATCAGGCCTTTTCTCCAAAAAAATGACCTCAAAGTCAAAACTTTGTTTTGGGAAGAAAATTTGAACACCACTTAAAATTGAAAATCTGGCAACCCTAAACCTATGGAAGCCTAATTTAAATACAGTCTTAAAGGTTTTTATTTCTTCAAAAAATTGAGCCTAAGATTAGGTTCCTATCATCAGTTTCGACAGAGATATCGAATTTAACAAAGGTCAGGGTACACCAAAGTTAGACTTTTTTTAAATTGTCAAAAAGTGATGTCAAACTTGAGAAACGGACTTTATTGTAGAACAATTTTTTTCTTAGAATATGACCAAGAATCATATCCCAAAGTATGTAAAACGAATTACGGGACACCCTGTATAGACGACTAACATCAAAGTGAGTCTAGCGACACACATACCACCTAAAAACTCTCCCCAAGTATGCATGCAGATCCCGGGGTTTACACGACTGGAGATAACCGGTGTAGTAAAAGGGAAATCAAACTCATTAAATGGAGCATGCATGTGTCGAAAAGGATGAAAGGAAAATTTTTTAAAAATTTTGAGCATTATGGAAGTACTTGCAAACATAAGAAGCACTACCCCGCCAGGCAGTTCCATTGCTATGCATGGAGCTGATCCTGGACCGAGCAGCAATGTTCGGGTCAGAGCTATACGGATTCCGGGGGCTAGCAAAGTAATGCGACGAGTTGGACGAAAATTTAGAGTCGCGAGTTGGAACGTTGGAAGTATGACTGGTAGAAGTCTCGAACTCGAAGAGATGATGAGAAGGAGGCGAGTGGACATCTTGTGTGTTCAGGAAACGAAATGGCGAAACACAGCAAACAAAGCCCGTTTCTTAGATGCAAAGACCAAGGCTTACAAGATGTTCTACTATGGAACAGAACAAGGTAGGAACGGAGTCGGAATCATCCTTGACCAAAGTTTATATAACAGCGTGTTGACCATTTTGAAGTCCAGTGACCGTTTGATGTCTCTTAAATTGGTGATGGAAGGAAAGGTCTGGAATATAATCAGTGCATATGCTCCCCAAATAGGGTGTGAGCAGGAGGAAAAAGATGCATTCTGGCTTGATTTTCATAACCTACTTAAGAACATCAAAAAAAAAGAGGATTTGTTTGTTGGAGGAGATTTGAATGGACATGTCGGGAAGACAAACGAGGATTATGAAGACTGCCATGGAGGTTTGGGATTCGGCACCAGGACCACTCCTGGTGAAGATATTCTAAATATGTGCAAGTCATACGGTCTAATCGTACTAAATACCATGTTCATCAAACAAGACCGACACCTTATCACTTACAGCAGTGGAGGAAATGAAACCCGATTGATTACCATTTGGTAACCAATTACATGAAATCTCGGGTGAAAGACTGCAAAGTGATACTAGGAGAAGCTGCCGCTCAACAACACAGTCTTCTTTTAACAGAATTTTTTACGGATGCGGTGAAGGAAGTCAAACAAACAAAGGCTCCTAGGAGAATCAAGTGGTACAATCTGGAGAAAACCAAAGGACAGCAGTTCATTTCGTATATGCAAAGTCAGCTCTGTAATACCATCGACGCAGTTTCAAATGCAATCACGGCACAAAATATGTGGGATCGCCTACAACGAACCTGCTTAGAGAGAGCCAAATCACTGTTAGGAGTCTCAAAAGGACACCACCAACAAGCTAAAGAAACCTGGTGGTGGGATGATGAAGTTAAAGCAGTGATTAGAAAGAAGAAAGCAGCTTTCCAAGCTTGGTCGAAGTGCCCCTCAAGAGATACAAATGAAAAAGCGCGTTTCAAAATGGAATACAAGAGCTGCAGAAAAGAAGCGAAGAAAAAGTGCGCCCAACTTCAAGCAAAAAGCACGGAGGGCCTGTATCGAGAGCTGGAAGAGATTTCTGCCCCAGCTGCTGAAGCAAATCAGGCAATCCAAGAGCTAAGACAAAGCAACTTGTATAAGGGAGCAAGCATTTTCAAAATAGTTGCTCAGAGAAGGAGAAATGCGCAGGAGATTCGTTCGCCGAAGTTCATAAATGATGCTCAAGGACTGCTACTTGTGATGATCTTTTGAATGAACAGTTTCCTCGGCGCCACTTTCCAACAGCTGCACCTAACTTTACGGAAGTATCCGACGTCACAGTCGAAGAAGTTAGGGAGGCAGTTAAGAACTCCAAAAAAGGCAAAGCGATTGGGCCAGACGAGGTACCATATGAGTTTTGGAAAAATATGGGAGACATCGGGTTGAGATGGCTCACGATTCTCATCTCCAAACTTATAAGAGGTGACAGTTTGCCTAATCAATGGAGGGAAAGTTTTCTTCTTCCAATGTACAAGGGAAAGGGAGATACCAGAAGCTGTGACAACTATCGTTCGATCAAGTTGATGTCCCACACTATGAAGATCGTTGAGCGGGTTTTGGATAGCCGATTGCGGAAAATAAAGCATTCGATCGACAACCACGAGATCTGATATGGGTGGCCCTCAGACACCGAGGAGTTCCTGAAGCCTATGTGCGAATAATTATGGACATGTACGAGGGAGCAGTTACAAAAGTGAGATGGCCAGCTGGAGTCACCGAAGAATTCCAAATAACAGTAGGTGTACATCAGAGAAGTGTCTTGAGTCCACTGCTCTTTATTGCTGTTCTGGATTATTTGCTAGAAGGAAAAGTAACTGTAAGGAAAATTTTTGTTGATATAGTGGCACGAAAGTGCAAATGCTTATCTATAATAACTCACGGCAATCGGTCAGAGCCCAAACTCTCATGTGCCAGCGCCCTCAAACCCATTGTAGGTAGTGTAGTCCGCGAAAGGTGCGGAATCCCTGTTTCTGCATGTCTGGCAACGCCGCGCTGAATAGAATCGCGCACTTTTATTGTCAGCACACACACACTAGTATGGGTGCGAAAGTACATTTTTATTCATCGGTCGGCCATTTCTATTTCTGGCACAGATCGAACAATACCTCAGGCGTGGCACGCAACTAAAGTTAAAGTTTAACTACCAAATTTTCTCACCGGAAAAAAATTAAAGGCAATTGCCAAAATATATTTCACGCGTGTGGTGCGGCAAATTTACTGGGTCGTGTGCGACCCAAGAATAAGTGGTATCTTTTAGGAAACCAAAGGGAATTACCGAGCCGACAGAGTAACAGCCCCAAATTTGTGCCGGCGTCCCCCAACCCTAGTGGTTAACATCCTTTTCAAAGGTAAGTTCTTATTCGGTTACGACGGGAATCAGTTTAGCCTGTTGAGAGAATCAACTGATATCCTCCTCTGTGTTTTTTTTAAGAAAAAGGCGTTTTTTTTCGCCGAAGTAACGAGGAACCTCGCCCAACGTGACTCCACGTGGAGGAAGGCGAACCACGCGCCGAGGCTAGCGCCTGGCCAGAACACCATCCACGCGCCAACTATCAAGACAGCACAAAAAAGCGCTATACCACCCCCACGGCCGACTAGGATCGTCCTGCTGTCACCATTCTCGGCATATATTTTTTTTATTGCCCGACCTAACCTCATGGCAACGGAGGAATATCCACATGGCAAAACGATTAGGCGAAGTGTAAGAGGTTACTGGGGTACTTACTCCCCCCAACAATAAAGAAAGAAACACAACTTTAAACTTCGAATAAGGTACCTCTTTTTATTATTAGTATTGATTTTTTTTTGGTATTGTAAGTTATAAGCCAGAGCGCTACTACTTAACTACTTAAGAGAGGGCGAAAAGCCACGCCCCATTGCAAGACGACTAGGCTCCACGTTACCAGTCGGGAGTCCCAGTCCATGTTTCCTTCGATGGAGACGGTTTAAAGTATCTTTGATTAAAGAGACAGAAAAAAAAAGAGAAAATTTATCTAAAGATAGAAACAAAAAAGAAAATATATTATCATTATTACTTAAGATAAGAAATCTCAATCAAATTAGTGACCACATGCTCGGCGGCAAGACCGGCAGTGGCAATATAAGATCCTCGGTATCACAAGTATTGTAGATAAGATTTAAGGAAACTGTGAGGCTAAATTTCTATGAGACATCAAATTTTTCTATCGTGTAGCGGGTATGATATCAAACGAGATACGCAAACATCATAGATACCTAGGGCATCGCTACGCCTAAGTCAATTCAACGGATGGTGTCGCAGTCAGCACTAGACGTTGCGCACACTTCAATCGGCCGAAAAGAATATGACCAATATTAATTGCACGAAATTATATAGATAGTTGTCAATATTATCCTTATGCATGTAACCATAAAATACTATTTCGTAACATTAACCTTTCAGCCCAACAGTAGTGCACTCCTGCGACGGCGTATGGGAGGGTTTTCCGAATTGGGAAACTCCCCAGTGGTAATCAGGTAAAAATTTTAATTTATGTTAAAATTATGACATATGAACATATTAAACAGTGTGGGTACATGGGTAGAGATGGTAATGAGCTGTTAAGATGCCGGTAGCATCCAGATAGAGGTGAATCGTGTTATAGTTGGATTTTGGGATTTGTTCGCGTTGAGGTCTCTCCATAAAGGATGAGATGATATGGTCGATTAGTAGTAACTCGGTGATAAACGATCAAGTAAAGCGTAAGAGTGGCATACGATACTTCATTTTTTTTTTGCCTAAACGCAGTAAGATTTCGGGACTATGAGTTTCGTTTTCAGCGTATTTAGTATTACGGGTTTACGTGCTGTGAGTTGATATCATAGAAGCACTGAAGATTAATGGTTCATGATAATCGCAGACTTTGATGAACGTAAAGAAAGATGTCTATGGGGAATGAAGCCATTTAAGTTATAGTAATACAATAGTAGTTACAAATAAGTTATAGTAATACAATGGTGGTTACATTTAAGTTATAGTAATACAATGGTGGTTACATTTAAGTTATAGTAATACAATGGTGGTTACATTTAAGTTATAGTAATACAATAGTAGTTACAAATACGTTATAGTGACACGATTTTAGATACAAATAAGTTATAGTAACACAGTTGGTGGAAATTAGTTATACTTTATATAATTATGGAAACGTTGGCCATAAGCGGCGACAGGTATACGAGCCTGAATTAATATGACCTATCGTAGTTTATGCGTAATGAGCAGAAAGTAGTTAACCTATAAGCAATAGCGATCACAATTTTCGCATATAAACTGTTAATATAAACGAATCAGTAGAACTTAAAGAAATAGATGTTAGATATAAGCTTCTGTAAGAATAAACAAATACTTGATGTTATATTTAGGAAAAGAATAGTGTTTGCTTTGTGGAATTCGACATGAGTAGACAGAGTTTGTAAGTACAGAAGGAATGTGGGTGACTGACGTCGGGGCAAGGTAGAGTATTGAGCAACATGGAGGGATAAATCAAGTCAAGCGAGTAAACAGGTGCAGCCTGATTAATATAGAGTTTTAGTGTTTGAGTTGATATATACCATAGTAGGGGTCCTTTTAATAAATATAACGTTAGTGGTCTATGAAGGACCATGGTTTGGAGCGGGAGAGCTGATTCTTGTTCCAATTTTGGGTGGGTTATGAGGCCATGGGGGTTCTTTACAACATCTTTGATCCCCCACCATTCTAGTGAGACACCTTCCTCCCTCATCTTCTTAATATAGTAGAACGTTCAGATGTAGGTGAAGTTAAATCTAGTTCAAGGTGTATACGACCAGCTATATACACATTTTGTTTTTATGCTATCGTGTTCGGTTCGTGGGAATTAATGAAAGTCCTTCCTTTTCCGAGGTAAAGCTAACTCAAGGTTGTATGGAGGTGCGTGTTGTCAATCAAACTCAGTAGGTCGAGGTTTTCTTTTTGTGTCGTAGGGCGATTAATGTTGAACGGGCCCCAGCGAAGTGGATGGGCGTTGTGCTATTCGGGTAGGCTCTGATTGGTGCCAACTTGGCGGCGCCCAGATGCTGTAACTTATAGTACACGTCAATTGTGCTTACTATACCTCCAAGCGGTATCCACTGGGACCTGGGATGCTCCGTCCAGAGCTGACCTGCTAAACTAGTAAGTGCGAGTGTTGACAAGGGAATCCGGAACAAAAGAATTGTGATCGGTCAACACTATAATTGCTCTGCGAACTATGACTGACTGCACGAATCTCAGTGGTCTACGAGAGCTTTCGTGTAAATGTTCCAGCGGATGAATTCGAAGGACAGAATCAACGGTGGACTTCAGCAGCCATAAAAGCAGAAAACCCTGAAGGAGCTACTCCAACATATTTGGTTTAAAGGTCTTTCGGGGTCTTTCAATACTAGGACAGGGTATTGAAGTAGAGATGGTGGCGGATGAGCTCCTGGTGAGCCAACGGCAGCACTCACACCCCTGCAGCAGGGTACTGACACTGGATATTCCAGCCCTTTGTGTCCGAAGGGATCCAAAAGGACCTGGCCCTCCAGGTTGGGGGTTGTGCGTAGGGTTAACTACCCAACCACGGAAAAAAAAGGACAGTTCCGAAACAACTAACAGCCTCGGATAACGATAATGATTTCAAAGTTGACGACCCAAGCAAACGAAAAAAGGACAATGACCTCCGGATCTGCACGTGGAACGTAAGGTCTCTTTACGGACTAGGTGCAGCTGGAGAATTAGCGGACGCCCTGGACTGCTGCAAAGCAGACATAACCGCCATCCAAGAAGTGCGATGGAGTGGACCGGGCATAAAGAAGATGAGAAACTGTGACATCTATTATGGCGACTGCTACAGACAAAAGAAACAACGCTTATTTGGGTGCGGATTTGTCGTTAGAGGAAGACTCAGGGATAAGGTGATTAGCCAAAATCCAGTCAATGAGCGTATAATGACCATCCGCATCAGGGCTAAATTCGCCAACATTAGCCTCATATGCGCCCACGCCCCCACAGAAGAGAAAGACGACGATTCCAAAGACTGTTTCTACGAGCTCCTGGAAGAAACGTATGAGCAGTGCCCTAGACACGACGTGAAAATCGTTCTTGGCGATTTTAACGCAAAGCTAGGGAAGGAGGACTTCTTTGGAAACACAATCGGTAAGCATAGCCTCCACGACAAAACCTCCGAAAACGGACTGAGGCTAATCGATTTTGCTGCGGGGCTAAATCTTGTTGTAAGTAGTACACGCTTCCCGCATCTCAAAATTCATAAAGGTACATGGCGATCCCCAGATCAATTAACCGTCAACCAAATTGACCATGTTGCGATCGACGCAAGGCACTCTTCCAGTGTTCTAGATGTCCGAACTTTCCGAGGGGCCAACTTTGACTCGGACCACTACCTTGTTGTAGCCAAGGTACGAATGAGGATATCTTGTTCACGACCAACGCGAACTAACGCTGTGAAGAGATATGACGTCGGAAAGCTACAATCGCAAGAGATTGCCAATGCCTTTTCCAATCGAGTGTCCCTTCAATTATCCTTGAATCCCATGCCACCAGCATTAAACATTGAAGACCAGTGGAAGCAATGCCAAGAAGCCATCAGAACCGCTGCCTCTGAGGTTCTGGGTTTCACTCGGCCACCAAAACGAAACCCATGGTTCGATGAAGAATGCAGGCAGGCAAATGCAGCCAAACAAAGAGCACGACAAATGCTTATGCAAACACGAACAAGGGCTGCCTACGATCAGTATAACGAGATTTACAAGGAGAGAAGAAGGGAAGAACACCGACTTCTCAAAAAGAAAAAGAAGCAGCATGAGAAGCGCTCGTTTGAGGAAATAGAGAGGTGCCATGACAGGAACGAGATTCGGAAGTTTTACCAAAAGGTAAAAAGATCCTGCCAGGGTGGCAAACCCCGAACTCAAGCCTGTAAAGACCAGCAGGGAAACATAATTGTAGAGTCACAGTCGCTACTGAGGATTTGGAAAGATCACTTCTGCAGACTGCTTAACGGCGATGAAAACACAAATTCCGCTGTCAGGCAGATTGCCCCATTCAGCTTGGACGATGATCAAGAATGCCGTCCTCCCGACCTAGAAGAGGTTAAGCTTGCCATATGCAAACTTAAATCAAATAAGACTGCAGGTGCAGATGGCCTTGATGCCGAACTTTTCAAGGCAGCTGGAGATCAGTTGGAAAGGAGCATGCACCAGCTGATCTGCATGATATGGTCGAAAGAAAGCATGCCCGATGAATGGAACCTCAGTATCGTATGCCCGATCCTAAAGAAGGGAGACCCTCACAATTGCGCCAATTACAGAGGGATAAGCCTCCTTAACGTCGCTTATAAGATCTTGTCTGCTGTAATATGTGAACGTCTGAAACCCCACGTCAACAACTTGATAGGTCCTTATCAATGTGGTTTTAGACCAGAGAAGTCCACAATAGACCAAATTTTCACATTACGGCAGATCTTGGAAAAAACCCGAGAACATAATATCGATATTCACCACCTCTTTATCGATTTTAAGGCCGCGTATGACAGTATTTACAGAGACGAGCTGTACAGAGCCATGTCTAGTTTCGGCATCCCTGCAAAAATCGTACGACTATGCAGGATGACTTTGGAGAATTCACGCTGCTCCGTCAAGGTCGGAAAAGAACTCACCGAGACCTTTGATGTCGAAAAAGGCTTTAGGCAAGGCGACAAACTGTCATGCGATTTCTTCAACATCATACTTGAACAGATTGTAAGAAACTCAAACGTCAACACCAGAGGAACAATCTTTCAAAAGTCTGTACAATTACTCGCCTATGCAGACGATATTGACGTAATGGGAAGAAAAAAGCGTGATGTCATAGGTGCTTTTGCGAGTATTGAAACAGAAGCGGCAAAAATGGGTTTGATGGTTAATGAGGGCAAAACGAAGTATATGCTGTCATCAAACAAGGACACAGAACATCGACGAATTGGACAAAACGTCACAATAGACAGACATAACTTCGAGGTAGTACAGGACTTCGTCTACCTAGGATCCGCTGTAGACACGGACAACAACATCAGTGCGGAGATCAAACGGAGAATAACTCTTGCCAACCGTTGCTTCTTTGGGTTAAGAAGGCAATTGAGAAACAAAACCCTCTCTAGAAAAACCAAGGTGACCTTGTATAAGACCTTAATCATCCCAGTCCTGCTGTACGGCGCGGAAGCATGGACCTTATCGAAAGCGGATGAGGAAACTCTTGGTCGTTTCGAAAGAAAAATTCTCCGAATGATCTTTGGTCCCGTATGCGAAGACAATGTGTGGAGAAGAAGATACAACAACGAGCTGTATGAGCTGTACCGCGACATGGGCATAGCCAGAAGAGTACGCATCGCGAGGCTACGATGGTTGGGCCATGTAGAGCGGATGGACCCAAACGCTCCGGCTCGTCGGGTTTTCGAAAGCACATTGCAGGGAAATCGCGGAAGGGGAAGACCTCGTCTTAGGTGGCGCAATCAAGTGGATGAAGACCTCAACCGACTTGGAGTGCGAAACTGGAGAGAGCTCGCCCGAGATCGAAATCGTTATAGAAGGATGTTGGTTGAGGCCCAGGTTCACCCCGAACTGTAATGCCCACCTAAGTAAGTAAGTAAGTAAGGGCCCCAGCGAATTAAAATCGATTAGGGTTCAGAACACCAGAACCCAGATCTGCAGGATAAAAATATGTAACGCCAGTCTATGATCCCAGAGCAAGGACCCGCCCCCTTTTTGCTGAGCTACTACAGGGCAGAGCGGCTGCAGATCATTCAAGCGATGGTCGATCGTAGGCAACGAGCTCTTCTGTTTCATATCGATAGCCTACCACTACAAGAGCGTTTGTTGTAGTGGGGGAGGTCGATATGATTCGAAGAGCGGAGTCTTCCTTCCATTACTGGGGTTCGCGACTCAGTGAGTGATAGGGCTATACCATAGTCTATTCCCTGGACGTTGGGGTGGTCCCTACTAACCCTGTGTATATTTTTGGGATTTCTAGTCTTTCACTCCGGGGGTCGTGGATCAGCCCTTTGACATCTCGAGTATGGAACGAGGGGTTGAAGGCTGAGATTAGTTGAAGGTGCAGTTAGGTCGTGTGAGGTGTAAGGTATTATTGGTGTTTGGAAGTGTTAAGGGTATGACGAACATCTGGGCATATCCGAAGGATAGACGTGAGTGTGAGGAGGATAGTGGTCAGGCCGATTCCGAGGTCTCAGATGTTTGGGAGTTGAGATAGGTCGGATCCGACATCAGCTCGCGTTTCTGTGGTCGTATGGTGGAGGGAAAGATAAGTAATTATGTGTATATATACATTACGGACGATTGGTATAGGTATATATATATATAAGAGAAGATAATAAAAAAGTACGTTACAGATGGCGCCCAACGTGGGGCCCGAATTGTCCAATCGACCGAAGGGAAGATTTTCGTAGAGTTAGGTTGACCTTTGAGTTTTAGGAAAAGTTGAGTGGATTTCTGGTGGTAGAAATTTTTTTTTTTTTGAAGTTTGTTTTTGAGACCGTTTCTGTAGGATGAACATTTTTCTTGCTAGGGGTATGTCACCGAGGACTGGTGGTTGGAGGCTATTTTGTCCGGAGATTTAGTGATAAAGTCCTGAGTCTTGTCTGTTGCATTAGGTCCACCCTCAGATTCCTCATCTCGTCGTCGTATGTGATTGTTTTTTTTTTACTTTTGTCCGAACTCGGCGTATATAGGCCAAGTTGTCAGTTGCGAAGTGAGAAAAGTTCCAGAGCGATAGCAAGGAAAGGGTTTCGGAGGCCGAGCGAACAGGTCTTTTGACCGGTGGTTAGTGATTTATGTCCTGACGCACGTCAGTTGCAGAAGCTGTTCACTCACCAGATGATTCCCCCCCGTTTCAACCTATTGAACTTGTCTTCTAATCTCTCGCAGATTATCAACAGTCCACAACACACGGATGGAAGATTTGGGTCGATTAGAGGACTTCATTTCGAAGAAGCTGTGAGGTGTCGTGCAGTGCTAACCGGTGGTTAGGGATGAGTATCCTGACGCACGTCTGTAGTAGCATAACGATACTGAACCACTTTGACGAGGGATCCTTTAATTGGCTGATTTGCTCTTTTGAGCACGAATAGCTTAGAATCGATACACACTAGAATTTTTTGTTTTTTTTTTTGAAGACGTGACCAGTAGTTCCAAACTGATCATGTTGCACACCTTGCACCGGCGGAAGTTGCCCACTTCCGAATCTTTTTATGATAAGCCTCATTGTACGATTTTTTTTTAGTATTAGCCGAGTAAAACTTAAAAGTTTTTTTTTGATGAGTAAATAAGAGCATTTAGAAATGTTGTTTTAAGCTTAGAGTTTTCTTTTGAAGAAGAAAGTCTGAAGTAGTAGAGTTCGGTGAGGCGGTCAAGTTGCGAGTTTTTCCGTCCATCGATAAGTCAGATTGGAAATTTAGTGCTTTGAGAATAGGAAGTTGTGAGTTTCACTTTCTCAGGAGCACAGTTTGTTAATTTAGAAAGTCCTTAAAGTAGATTCAGGTATTTTAAGTTTGAGATAGTTTTGAAATACAGTCTTAATAGCAAGTAAGTTTATCGTATAGTCGTAGAGAGTTACGGTTGTTTCGTAGAAATTGGCGACCGTGAGTTTTACAGTATCTAAGTAGGCAGTAAGATACCTTTTAGATCTTATAATACCGTTAGATTTTTTTTTTTTGCTATATATTTTTTTTTGACATTGAGAATTGGATTGGCGGATTGAATTTTCCTCTCCGCGTAGTAAGAGTATTGCATAAGTCGCATCTTGATTATTAACCTTTTTTTGACACAATAAATGAGTGGGAAAGGACGAAAAGTGGTTGTCACAAGCGTCTATAACCCACAATTACGAGACGTAATCATAATGTCTCCCGCAGGCGGCAGTCAAGGCCAGAGTGGCCAGGCGAGTGCGCCGGGAGCTGTTTCCGAAAACTCAGGAAACAATACTGTAGGGTATAATGAAGAGAGTGACGGGGAACAAAATACGGAAGAACTAAGGCTTCTCCAAGAGGCAGCTGATCGGTCTGCTTATATACAAGAAGTGGTTTCAGCTACTATTGAGCTGCATAGGTTAGACGATAGGCGGTTCATGAAGGAAGAACTGGCTCGTAGCCAAGCCCTACTGCTAGAGCAAGTATCGAGGCTAATCCAAAACCGCCCAGTCAACCCTAGTCCCCCTACCTCCTCGAGCGTTTCGGTTCCTCGCCACGCTTCTGCTTCAAGTGCTCCGGCCCTCATGCCGACCACCAGTCAGAACGCTGCTCGTGGCAGAACGACGAATGTTCCTTCAGGATCAAATACGATAAATAACGGGGTAGGGCAAGCTACAGTCGCACAAGACTTGGCAACACGCCCAACGCCCCATGGAGAACCAGTAGCAGTACCGAATGCCCCGATGGTACATCCGATAGATATGGCTCTGGGTTCAAATATTGACGATTTTCTAACGCGAATGAACGCGCTTAATTTAGGTGATTCACCTGACGCCTCCTCGCCGCGGACACCAGCACTACCCAACTCGAACTCGGTTAATAAGTACCCACAGTATCACAAGTGGGGAATCAAATTCGACGGCAAGAACATGTCGGTCGATGACTTTTTGTTCAGACTAGAGCGGGTCAGATATAGCTACAATGTCCCGTGGGATGAGATCGCGGTGAGTTTTCATCATTTCGTTTCGGGTCCAGCCGAGTCATGGTATTGGATGTACTTGAAGAGTAACAGACACACATCATGGCTCTTGCTGCAAACAGCATTGATCGAACAGTTCCGTAGTCTGGAGACAGATACCGAACTGGCTCGGAAGCTATCAGACAGGAAGCAGCAAAACGGCGAATCGTTCAACGACTTCTACGACGCCTTGCTGCAAATTAATTCACGAATGCGTGTTCCAAGATCAGAAAAGGAACTAATTGAGATTGTAAAAACGAATGTGAAAAGGCGAATGGGAGAACTACTCATTACCTTTAGTACACACAGCTTGAGGCAATTGGTGTATGTATGCCGCACGATTGAGAAGTTCCTTGACCGTCAGGAGAGTACGCGACCTAGCTTCGTGCCGAACGCGGTTCGACCACCGGCCAAGCGTTATGTCAGCGAAGTTGACGTAGAGCCATGTGGAGAGTTAGCTGTTGCGCTGCCAGAAAGTGTGGAAGCTATCCACAAGGACTTTAGCCAGAGAAAGTGCTGGAATTGCCAGGGCGTGGGTCATGATTTCCGCGACTGCACCAGTCTAACACGTAATGTTTTCTGTTACCGCTGTGGGTTGGCGGATGCTTTTAGTCCGTCATGTCCCAGGTGTGTGGGAAACTCGAAGAGGAACAACCCACCATCCGGGGGGTTCGCTCCGAATAGACGTACCCGGAGTTCAAAAACCTGTTCCTAAATCACCACTTGAAACTCCCACCGTTATCCTTAAGCCAAGCAGAACTACTACCGAAGAAAAGACCAAACCTACTTCGAATATTGAAAATCCAAAACCAGATTTACTATATAAGAAACCGTTTCATGAAAGATTGCGAAATTATTATGAAGTACGCAAAAGAATCGTTACCTTTCCAAAGTTGTCCAAACGTATTGAGAGAACCAGGGATCGCTTCCGTCAGAAGCGAACTACATGTCAAGCAATAGCTTCCACGACCTTAAGTAGTGAGTCGAATGACCCGCGTCCTTACGTGACCGTGGAAATATTTGGCGACAAATTCCTTGGCCTCTTAGACTCGGGTGCCAGCATAACCTGCCTAGGCACTGATATGCTCGGCTACCTTAAAGAAAAAGGCATTGCAGTTAAGAAGATGGGTTCTACTGTGTCCACTGCAGACGGAGCCAAACAGAAAGTCGTAGGGATGATCACGACCGTGATCCAGTATAAAGACATGAGGAAGAGAATGAATATATGTATCGTTCCTTCACTAACTCAACGTCTAATTTTAGGCATAGATTTCTGGCGAGAATTCCATCTCGCGCCACATATAATCTCAGGAATTTCGGGAACCATATTTGGTGACCCAAATGGTAGACCTCCCAACCAAATAAAGTTGCACGGCGAAGAGTACAGTAGGCTTCAAGAGGTTACCCGCAGTTTTCCGTCTTTCGCAGTCCATGGACTCGGGAAAACGAATTTAGTTCAACATAGTATAGATACAGGTGATGCCACTCCTATCAAGCAGAGGTATTACGCGGTTTCTCCAGCGATACAATCCCTGATGTACGCGGAATTGGATCGGATGCTTTCGTTGGGGGTCATCGAAGAGAGTTCCAGCGCATGGAGTTCTCCAGTGGTGCTAGTACGAAAGCCTGGCAAGAACCGACTGTGTCTGGACTTTCGGAATTTAGTTCAACATAGTATAGATACAGGTGATGCCACTCCTATCAAGCAGAGGTATTACGCGGTTTCTCCAGCGATACAATCCCTGATGTACGCGGAATTGGATCGGATGCTTTCGTTGGGGGTCATCGAAGAGAGTTCCAGCGCATGGAGTTCTCCAGTGGTGCTAGTACGAAAGCCTGGCAAGAACCGACTGTGTCTGGACTTTCGGAAGGTGAACTCGGTAACCAAGAAAGATGCGAGACCGATTCCGCATATAGAGGGACTGTTAGCACGCCTTTCAGATACACGTTTTATTTCAAGCATAGATCTGAAAGATGCGTTCTGGCAGATACCGCTGGAGGAATCGTCGAGAGAAAAAACAGCGTTTCAGGTACCTGGCCGACGTTTATACCAGTTCAAAGTCATGCCATTCGGTCTATGCAACGCTGCGCAAGGTTTGAACTACTTGATGAGTCGTGTAATCCCTGTAGAATTGCAAGATAGAGTCTTCGTCTACCTCGACGATCTCTTGGTCGTGTCCAATGAGTTCGACGAGCATCTCCGGATTCTGAAATTAGTTAGCGATTGTTTGGCCAAGGCTGGCCTGACTATTAATGTCGAAAAGTCTAAATTTTGTTTTGACGAGCTTCACTATCTCGGATATAAAGTAGGACAAGGGTGTTTAAAAGCTGACCCCGACAAAATCGCAGCAATCACAGAATTTCCAGAGCCAACGACGACTCGTCAAGTCCGACGCTTCTTGGTCATGGCGGGTTGGTACCGGAGATTCGTGAACAATTTTTCCACCCTTGCTGCACCGTTGACCGATACGTTAAAAAAAGGTCAAACATTCAAGCTCAGTCCAGAAGCGGTTGAAGCCTTCCAAACGATCAAGCAGGCGTTGACGTCAGCACCCGTCTTAGTGAATCCTGACTTCTCAAAAGAGTTTGTTATCTTGTGTGACGCATCAGCTTCTGGTATCGGCTGCGTTCTCTGTCAGCGGAATGAGGAAGGGGCGGAACAGCCAATTTATTACTTCTCACAAAAACTGAACGCTGCACAGAGAAATTATTCAGTTACCGAGCGCGAATGTCTCGCGGCTTTTCTGGGAATCCAGAAGTTCAGATCCTATGTTGAGGGGTACCGCTTCCGAGTAATCACGGACCATTCCAGTCTGAAATGGCTGATGAGTCTGAAAGATCCTACCGGAAGACTGGCCAGGTGGAGTATGCGTCTCCAGGGCTTCGATTTTGTAGTGGAACATCGGAAAGGAACACTAAACGTCGTGCCTGACGCTCTGTCGAGGGTATATGAAGACGACGAGTTAACAGTAGAAGCCTTCCTTTCGTGCCTATCACGGGACGAAACCTCCGAAGTGCTCCACATTAATCTAGACGACCCGTCGTTCAAGTCAGAAAGTTACTTAGAGCTCATTAGCCATATCAAACGGGAACAGGAACGTCTTCCGGATCTCAAAGTGTCAGAAGGGTTCGTTTATAAACGCACGAAGCATGCAGTAGGCAATCCTTTGGCAGACGATCTGATCTGGAAACTATGGGTTCCGACAGAAGTAACTGACTCTTTAATTTCGCTAGCACACTGCCCACCCCGCGCTTCGCATGGTGGTGTAGTTAAAACACTGTATAGGTTACGAGAGAGATTCTATTGGCCGAACATGTGCACTCAGGTGAAGACTTTTGTGGACCGATGTGAAACATGTAAAATGACCAAAGCGTCAAATATGACCCTACGAGCAGAGATGGGAAGTAGTTACCAAGTAGACAGGCCATTCCAACATTTATATGTTGACTTCCTCGGACCTTACCCCAGGTCAAGAAGTGGGAATACGGTCATAGTGATCGTATTGGATCAACTCACGAAGTTTGTCTTTGTCAAGCCACTACGGAAAGCAACAGCTGCCAATGTAGTGAAATTCCTTCAAGATGAAGTTTTCTTAATTTACGGGGTGCCGGAGAGTGTCCTCTCCGACAACGGCACTCAGTTTATCGGTAGAGAGTTTCAGAAGCTAGTTGACGCTTTCGGAATCAAGCACTACCGGACGGCAGGGTATGCTCCTCAGTCAAACGCTAGTGAGCGCGTTAATCGTTCAATCCTGGCGGCCATTAGATCATATGTGGATCCCAAGCAATCCAATTGGGACGCCCATTTGTCTACGATTAACAGTGCGTTACGCACGACAGTACATTCGACTCTCACAATGTCCCCATATGAGGCCCTATTTGGTCAACGAATGATAGAACACGGGGCAGATTATCGTCTGTTAAGAGACCTAAACGGTCTGAACCATTCAGAAATAGATTGGCTACCAAAGGTCGCGAAAATGAATATTCTTCACTCCTATTTAAAATCCGCTTTGGAAAAGGCTCATGAAGCTTACGAAAAAACGTATAACCTTCGCAGCAGGAAAATCGAATTCAGAGTAGGAGACGAAATTTTCAAAAAGAACCACGTTTTGAGTGACGCGGCAAAGCACATAAGCGCCAAGCTGTGCCCGAAATTCGTCAAAGTAAGAGTTCTCAAAATCATTGGTAATAACTTGTACGAAGTGGAAGATCAAAAAGGCCATAAAGTCGTTGCGCACACTAAAGATTTAAAAAATTAATTGGATCACGAGAGTATTCTATCTAAAAAAAAAAAAACTCTTATCCTTAGTGTAGATTATGCCCGGCGCTCAGCTGCGCATGAGACCCTTTTTCTTCTTTCTTTCCTTTTTTTTTGCGGTACAGACGGGTCCCAGCTATCATCGTCACTCCCGAAAGCAATCCTATTATCCTCTTTCTTGGGTTTTTGGTCTAAGTGGACTCAGCCAAAACCCCAAGTTTTGTAAGGAAAATTTTTGTTGATATAGTGGCACGAAAGTGCAAATGCTTATCTACAATAACTCACGGCAATCGGTCAGAGCCCAAACTCTCATGTGCCAGCGCCCTCAAACCCATTGTAGGTAGTGTAGTCCGCGAAAGGTGCGGAATCCCTGTTTCTGCATGTCTGGCAACGCCGCGCTGAATAGAATCGCGCACTTTTATTGTCAGCACACACACACTAGTATGGGTGCGAAAGTACATTTTTATTCATCGGTCGGCCATTTCTATTTCTGGCACAGATCGAACAATACCTCAGGCGTGGCACGCAACTAAAGTTAAAGTTTAACTACCAAATTTTCTCACCGGAAAAAAATTAAAGGCAATTGCCAAAATATATTTCACGCGTGTGGTGCGGCAAATTTACTGGGTCGTGTGCGACCCAAGAATAAGTGGTATCTTTTAGGAAACCAAAGGGAATTACCGAGCCGACAGAGTAACAGCCCCAAATTTGTGCCGGCGTCCCCCAACCCTAGTGGTTAACATCCTTTTCAAAGGTAAGTTCTTATTCGGTTACGACGGGAATCAGTTTAGCCTGTTGAGAGAATCAACTGATATCCTCCTCTGTGTTTTTTTTAAGAAAAAGGCGTTTTTTTTCGCCGAAGTAACGAGGAACCTCGCCCAACGTGACTCCACGTGGAGGAAGGCGAACCACGCGCCGAGGCTAGCGCCTGGCCAGAACACCATCCACGCGCCAACTATCAAGACAGCACAAAAAAGCGCTATACCACCCCCACGGCCGACTAGGATCGTCCTGCTGTCACCATTCTCGGCATATATTTTTTTTATTGCCCGACCTAACCTCATGGCAACGGAGGAATATCCACATGGCAAAACGATTAGGCGAAGTGTAAGAGGTTACTGGGGTACTTACTCCCCCCAACAATAAAGAAAGAAACACAACTTTAAACTTCGAATAAGGTACCTCTTTTTATTATTAGTATTGATTTTTTTTTGGTATTGTAAGTTATAAGCCAGAGCGCTACTACTTAACTACTTAAGAGAGGGCGAAAAGCCACGCCCCATTGCAAGACGACTAGGCTCCACGTTACCAGTCGGGAGTCCCAGTCCATGTTTCCTTCGATGGAGACGGTTTAAAGTATCTTTGATTAAAGAGACAGAAAAAAAAAGAGAAAATTTATCTAAAGATAGAAACAAAAAAGAAAATATATTATCATTATTACTTAAGATAAGAAATCTCAATCAAATTAGTGACCACATGCTCGGCGGCAAGACCGGCAGTGGCAATATAAGATCCTCGGTATCACAAGTATTGTAGATAAGATTTAAGGAAACTGTGAGGCTAAATTTCTATGAGACATCAAATTTTTCTATCGTGTAGCGGGTATGATATCAAACGAGATACGCAAACATCATAGATACCTAGGGCATCGCTACGCCTAAGTCAATTCAACGGATGGTGTCGCAGTCAGCACTATGCGCACACTTCAATCGGCCGAAAAGAATATGACCAATATTAATTGCACGAAATTATCTAGATAGTTGTCAATATTATCCTTATGCATGTAACCATAAAATACTATTTCGTAACATTAACCTTTCAGCCCAACAGTAGTGCACTCCTGCGACGGCGTATGGGAGGGTTTTCCGAATTGGGAAACTCCCCAGTGGTAATCAGGTAAAAATTTTAATTTATGTTAAGATTATGACATATGAACATATTAAACAGTGTGGGTACATGGGTAGAGATGGTAATGAGCTGTTAAGATGCCGGTAGCATCCAGATAGAGGTGAATCGTGTTATAGTTGGATTTTGGGATTTGTTCGCGTTGAGGTCTCTCCATAAAGGATGAGATGATATGGTCGATTAGTAGTAACTCGGTGATAAACGATCAAGTAAAGCGTAAGAGTGGCATACGATACTTCATTTTTTTTTTGCCTAAACGCAGTAAGATTTCGGGACTATGAGTTTCGTTTTTAGCGTATTTAGTATTACGGGTTTACGTGCTGTGAGTTGATATCACAGAAGCACTGAAGATTAATGGTTCATGATAATCGCAGACTTTGATGAACGTAAAAAAGAAAAGAAAGATGTCTATGGGGAATGAAGCCATTTAAGTTATAGTAATACAATAGTAGTTACAAATAAGTTATAGTAATACAATGGTGGTTACATTTAAGTTATAGTAATACAATGGTGGTTACATTTAAGTTATAGTAATACAATGGTGGTTACATTTAAGTTATAGTAATACAATAGTAGTTACAAATACGTTATAGTGACACGATTTTAGATACAAATAAGTTATAGTAACACAGTTGGTGGAAATTAGTTATACTTTATATAATTATGGAAACGTTGGCCATAAGCGGCGACAGGTATACGAGCCTGAATTAATATGACCTATCGTAGTTTATGCGTAATGAGCAGAAAGTAGTTAACCTATAAGCAATAGCGATCACAATTTTCGCATATAAACTGTTAATATAAACGAATCAGTAGAACTTAAAGAAATAGATGTTAGATATAAGCTTCTGTAAGAATAAACAAATACTTGATGTTATATTTAGGAAAAGAATAGTGTTTGCTTTGTGGAATTCGACATGAGTAGACAGAGTTTGTAAGTACAGAAGGAATGTGGGTGACTGACGTCGGGGCAAGGTAGAGTATTGAGCAACATGGAGGGATAAATCAAGTCAAGTGAGTAAACAGGTGCAGCCTGATTAATATAGAGTTTTAGTGTTTGAGTTGATATATACCATAGTAGGGGTCCTTTTAATAAATATAACGTTAGTGGTCTATGAAGGACCAGGGTTTGGAGCGGGAGAGCTGATTCTTGTTCCAATTTTGGGTGGGTTATGAGGCCATGGGGGTTCTTTACAACATCTTTGATCCCCCACCATTCTAGTGAGACACCTTCCTCCCTCATCTTCTTAATATAGTAGAACGTTCAGATGTAGGTGAAGTTAAATCTAGTTCAAGGTGTATACGACCAGCTATATACACATTTTGTTTTTATGCTATCGTGTTCGGTTCGTGGGAATTAATGAAAGTCCTTCCTTTTCCGAGGTAAAGCTAACTCAAGGTTGTATGGAGGTGCGTGTTGTCAATCAAACTCAGTAGGTCGAGGTTTTCTTTTTGTGTCGTAGGGCGATTAATGTTGAACGGGCCCCAGCGAATTAAAATCGATTAGGGTTCAGAACACCAGAACCCAGATCTGCAGGATAAAAATATGTAACGCCAGTCTATGATCCCAGAGCAAGGACCCGCCCCCTTTTTGCTGAGCTACTACAGGGCAGAGCGGCTGCAGATCATTCAAGCGATGGTCGATCGTAGGCAACGAGCTCTTCTGTTTCATATCGATAGCCTACCACTACAAGAGCGTTTGTTGTAGTGGGGGAGGTCGATATGATTCGAAGAGCGGAGTCTTCCTTCCATTACTGGGGTTCGCGACTCAGTGAGTGATAGGGCTATACCATAGTCTATTCCCTGGACGTTGGGGTGGTCCCTACTAACCCTGTGTATATTTTTGGGATTTCTAGTCTTTCACTCCGGGGGTCGTGGATCAGCCCTTTGACATCTCGAGTATGGAACGAGGGGTTGAAGGCTGAGATTAGTTGAAGGTGCAGTTAGGTCGTGTGAGGTGTAAGGTATTATTGGTGTTTGGAAGTGTTAAGGGTATGACGAACATCTGGGCATATCCGAAGGATAGACGTGAGTGTGAGGAGGATAGTGGTCAGGCCGATTCCGAGGTCTCAGATGTTTGGGAGTTGAGATAGGTCGGATCCGACATCAGCTCGCGTTTCTGTGGTCGTATGGTGGAGGGAAAGATAAGTAATTATGTGTATATATACATTACGGACGATTGGTATAGGTATATATATATATAAGAGAAGATAATAAAAAAGTACGTTACATAACGGACAATAAAGTACAACAATTATTATTTGCTGACGATGGAGCCATCATAAGCGAGGATCCTACATCCCTGCAACGAGCACTTGACGCTTGGATTGATGTTCTGGAAGGAAATGGGTACCGTATTAGCGCTAAAAAGACTGAATACCAGTGCTGCCCTTTTTCTGATCCAAACAAGCCTATTCCAGACATTTATTTGAATGGAAATGTGCTTCCCAAGTGTGAAAAGTTTAAATATCTAAGATCTATGATCAATAGTGAAGCAACTTGTGATGACGACATCAATCATCGAGTAAGCGTAGGGTGGATGAAGTGGCGAGAAAACTCCGCTATCTTCTGTGATCGAAAAATGCCTTCTAAGCTGAAGGGAAGACTCTACACAGCAGTTGTCCGTCCAGCTCTGACATACGCTTCACAATGTTGGACAATGCACAAAAAGTATGAGAGCAAATTGACGGCAACCGAAATGAAGATGCTTCGGATGACAGCAGGAGTAACAAAGCTTGATCGAATTAGAAGTACTAAGATCCGTGGAAGCCTTCATGTCAAAAGTACCACCTTGGACTAAATTCAGCACGACCGGCTCAGTTGGTATTGTCATGTTCAAAGGAGAGATCCGCAGAACCCCGTCCAAAAGGCAATATTATACAACGTTTCAACAAATTCGCGACGAAAAAGAAAAGGCAGGCCAAAACATTCCTGGTACAAGCAAATGCAAAAACAGCAGCATTTGGTTGGCCTCAGACATGGAACAATCCAAAACCGGGAGGCTTGCCGACGCTTTCTGAGGTCAACGCGGCGTACCCCACAGGCGGATCACTAGTTTGAAGCAGAAAAGTGGGAGAGTTGTGATCGCTTCAAGATCACTACTCGTAACGCCGGAAATGAAAAGAAAAAGATTAGAACAGAGGCCGTATTGTGGTAGAAGTTGGTAAGCAATATCATTTCGAACATATACGACGAGGCCATGGGAGGAAAAGAATAATGGCACTAAGCTATACCCAGGAAGGAAAATCTCTGAAGGATCAGAATCCGTACCCACCTGTGTTTCACTCAGTGCCAAAACAGCTGGCCTGCATTTTGCAGTGTGGGCGTACACAGCAAAGAAATTCGATCGCAACCCCCAAATCTTAAAATCGACTAAGAATTTACCCGACACAAAAACTCACAAAACAAGGTATCAAACGCAGACGCTTAATCTAAGTCCAATCAACAAGTGAAGATCTTATTGGGAAACCAAGACAAGTTACTAGCGGTGTTATGCCCAGCCAGCAACTTGATTTTAGTTAACCAACGGAATCCACACCTTTGATTGACTATCCGCCTAGCAAACTAACAGCCTCATTGCCTGCACACACCACTTCGATAAGATAAGCAATCGAATAGAAAAAATGTGTGCAACCACTGAGACTGCGAGAGTAGTGTGGAGGAGGAGATAAAGGAGTGTAAAGCACTAAGTGTTTGGTCCATTCATATTTTTGTTTTTTTTTTTTATAATTGGGTGGCACACAGCACTGAATAAAATTAATGCACTGAAGTGATTTTATTAACATACGACGCGGCGTGCGGCAGGAGAATTTTTAGTTATTGTTTTGAAGGGTTTGGATTTTATATTTTGTATTTAAATTTTTTTTAAGGAAAAAAGCACAGATTGATGTTATAGGGGAAAAAGCACGGTTTTATTATAGCGGACACTAAAGCAGTGCGTGTTATCGCGATTGATAGCAGATCGGCACTCATGCTACTGATTTCGTTAAATGCGATAATTTCCTATTTGTTAGGAACGATCGAGTGTAGTTAAAGATTTTTGGTTTAACTTTCCAATTGATCAGAGTATTTAATAAGACATTAATACCAATCTTGTCAAATGCCTTTTCAAAGTGAATAGACAATATGGAAATGGGAATTTTAGTTGATAATGACGAGGCTATGTATTCATCTATGTAAAGGAGTTTAAAGGCTACTTGGTTGTGGCATACGAGATTATTTTTGTTGGTGAACCTTTGAAGTCTAATCTTTTCTAATCTTAATCTTTTCCAATATTTTGGCCATACATGGAAGTAGCGATATTGGCCTGTAACTGTTTAATTCAAGTGGGTTATTTTTTGGTTTGAGTAGAGGCATTGTTGTGGCGGGTTTCCACATTTTGGGAATGGTGTCACTGTCAAAAACTTTTTTGTATAGGTGGATTAAACGATTTCTTAAAAGCGTTGGTGAATTTTTAAGAATAGCGTATGGAATGCGGTCAAAGCCCGGGGTTTTACCTTTGACTAAATGTAAACTGTTTTCTAGTTCAATCGGGCTAATTGGAAGTTCAATTAAATTCGCCGATGTGCCTATCGCAGAAGGAGACAAGTTTCAAGGTGCAAGTTGAAAATCTGGAGGAAAATTAAAATCATCTGAATGGTTTGCCCAAGAGTTTGCGAAACAGTTGGCGATATCTGATAGCATTGTCAAAGAATTCGATCCTGACTTAATAGTACGGATGGTAAAAGGGACATGGATGGGCGTTGTACTATTCGGGTAGACTCTGACTGGTGCCAACTTGGCGGCGCCCAGATGTTGCAACTTATAGTACACGTCAATTGTGCTTACTAGACCTCCAAGCGGTATCCACTGGGACCTGGGATGCTCCGTCCAGAGCTGACCTGCTAAACTAGTAAGTGCGAGTGTTGACAAAGGAACCCGGAACGAAAGAATTGTGATCGATCAACACTATAATTGCTCTGCGAACAATGACTGACTGCGCGAATCTCAGTGGTCTACGAGAGCTTTCGCGTATATGCCCAGCGGAGGAATTCGAATGACAGAATCAACAGTGGACTTCAGCAGTCAAAAAAGCAGAAACCCCTGAAGGAGCTACTTCAAAATATTTGGTTTAAAGGTCTTTCAGGGTATTTCAATACTAGGACAGGGTATTGAAGTAGAGATGGTGGCGGATGAGCTCCTGGTGAGCCAACGGCAGCACTCACACCCCTGCAGCAGGGTACTGACACTGGATATTCCAGCCCTTTGTGTCCGAAGGGATCCAAAAGGACCTGGCCCTCCAGGTTGGGGGTTGTGCGTAGGGTTAACTACCCAACCACGGAAAAAAAATTTGGTTCCGAAACAACCAAAAGCCTCGATAACGATAATGATTTCAAAGTTGACGACCCAAGCAAACGATAAAAGGACAACGACATCCGGATCTGCACGTGGAACGTAAGATCTCTTAACGGACTAAGTGCAGCTGGAGAATTAGCGGACGCCCTGGACTGCTGCAAAGCAGACATAATTGAAAAGCTGTCGAAAGGTTTTGACCAACTTTTCAAAGTTTTTAATAACTCCGTTTTGAACTTAGCATCATTTTCCTCTCCCTGTAGCTCTGTTGACATGTCTACATCTACGGAGGACTTAGAAATTCCAATTTCCAAAAAATCTCTTGACTTGAAGGATCTTAATGCTCAGCCTTCGTCATCGGGAACTAAAAGCTCTGTCACGCTTCCAAATACGGGCACTAAAAGAAACCGTGAAGGAACAGTAGCTAGCAAAAACTTGAGCTCTCCTTCAAAGCGAAAGACATTGAGAAGCAACTCCGTCAAAGTTAAGAGTCCGTCTGTCCCGATAGAACTAGTGGTAGAAGTAGTTGATCTCGAAAATAGATCATTATCAACTAATCCCAGTTCCGAACCAGAGTCTGGTGCATCTTTCACACCAATAGAGACGGTTCCAAAACCGAAATTAATTTTTGTGTCTCGACTAAGGCCAGATCTTAATACAAACGATGTTTTGCATTATCTCGTTTCAAAGAAATTGATTCCTAATGAAAATTTTATTAAATGTAGTAAGATAAGCAAAACTGATAGTTTTGTGTCTTCGTTCAAATTGCTTGTCCCGCCCTCGTCTTTCGAGTCTATTTGTGACAGTAACTCTTGGCCTGGTGGTGCTCTTGTTAAAGAATTTTCCATCAACTTACTTACTTACTAAGGTGGGCATTAAAGTTCGGGGTGAACCTGGGCCTCAACCAACATCCTTCTATAACGATTTCGATCTCGGGCGAGCTCTCTCCAGTTTCGCACTCCAAGTCGGTTGAGGTCTTCATCCACTTGATTGCGCCACCTAAGACGAGATCTTCCCCTTCCGCGATTTCCCTGCAATGTGCTTTCGAACACCCGACGAGCCGGAGCGTTTGGGTCCATCGGCTCTACATGGCCCAACCATCGTAGCCTCGCGATGCGTACTCTTCTGGCTATGCCCATGTCGCAGTACAGCTCATACAGCTCGTTGTTGTATCTTCTTCTCCACACATTGTCTTCGCATACGGGACCAAAGATCATTCGGAGAATTTTTCTTTGGAAACGACCAAGAGTTTCCTCATCCGCTTTCGATAAGGTCCATGCTTCCGCGCCGTACAGCAGGACTGGGATGATTAAGGTCTTATACAAGGCCACCTTGGTTTTTCTAGAGAGGGTTTTGTTTCTCAATTGCCTTCTTAACCCAAAGAAGCAACGGTTGGCAAGAGTTATTCTCCGTTTGATCTCCGCACTGATGTTGTTGTCCGTGTCTACAGCGGTCCGTGTCCTAGGTAGACGAAGTCCTGTACTACCTCGAAGTTATGTCTGTCTATTGTGACGTTTTGTCCAATTCGTCGATGTTCTGTGTCCTTGTTTGATGACAGCATATATGTACTTCGTTTTGCCCTCATTAACCATCAAACCCATTTTTGCCGCTTCTGTTTCAATACTCGCAAAAGCACCTATGACATCACGCTTTTTTCTTCCCATTACGTCAATATCGTCTGCATAGGCGAGTAATTGTACAGACTTTTGAAAGATTGTTCCTCTGGTGTTGACGTTTGAGTTTCTTACAATCTGTTCAAGTATGATGTTGAAGAAATCGCATGACAGCTTGTCGCCTTGCCTAAAGCCTTTTTCGACATCAAAGGTCTCGGTGAGTTCTTTTCCGACCTTGACGGAGCAGCGTGAATTCTCCAAAGTCATCCTGCATAGTCGTACGAGCTTTGCAGGGATGCCGAAACTAGACATGGCTCTGTACAGCTCGTCTCTGTAAATACTGTCATACGCGGCCTTGAAATCGATAAAGAGGTGGTGAATATCGATATTATGTTCTCTGGTTTTTTCCAAGATCTGCCGTAATGTGAAAATTTGGTCTATTGTGGACTTCTCTGGTCTAAAACCACATTGATAAGGACCTATCAAGTTGTTGACGTGGGGTTTCAGACGTTCACATATTACAGCAGACAAGATCTTATAAGCGACGTTAAGGAGGCTTATCCCTCTGTAATTGGCGCAATTGTGAGGGTCTCCCTTCTTTAGGATCGGGCATACGATACTGAGGTTCCATTCATCGGGCATGCTTTCTTTCGACCATATCATGCAGATCAGCTGGTGCATGCTCCTTTCCAACTGATCTCCAGCTGCCTTGAAAAGTTCGGCATCAAGGCCATCTGCACCTGCAGTCTTATTTGATTTAAGTTTGCATATGGCAAGCTTAACCTCTTCTAGGTCGGGAGGACGGCATTCTTGATCATCGTCCAAGCTGAATGGGGCAATCTGCCTGACAGCGGAATTTGTGTCTTCATCGCCGTTAAGCAGTCTGCAGAAATGATCTTTCCAGATCCTGTTTTTAACAGGAGAGTTAAAAACAAATTGGTTATCAATACTGCTCCAAAAAACTAATTAGATTTTCCCTCTTTTATCAAAACGTAAGAGGTCTTCGTAGTAAAACTGCTGATTTGTATGTTAACTCCCACGTTTGTTTTGAAAATGAATTTTCGTATTCTCAAAAGCGAATCGCTTTTATTTATTTTTTAATGGAAAGCGAAAGCGGTTTTCAAACGTCATTATTTTTTTGGTAGAAACTATACCTTTTTGACATAATTCATTTCGTTTTCAAAAGCGATAGGTGTTGTAGTGTCGAATTGCAAGCGGATTGATAGAAAAATGCAAAAATGAAAAATATAACTATCGTCAATTGAATTGAGAGTAATTTTCTTTTTTTTTATTAAAGGAGTCAAAAACACACCACGACACAACAATATTTGATACTAGTTGAGTTTATGCAACAACACGAATTGATAGCTAAAGGATTGTTAAATGCTCCAGAATATAGAACCAAACCACAGAAGAAGAAGACGTATTACGGTTGCTAGACCTCCGAACTCAAGAGAGCTCGAAAAATTGGAGCAGGGAATAATATTGCACCAAATTCTTTGAACGATATCAATGAAAATCAAAGTTTTTCTAGAGAAACCACCGCATTGATTGCCAAAAGTGAAGAGATCTTATTCTCATGCTCTACAAACAAAATTCAACTCTGTTTTTATGGTGTCATAAACCACGGCTCAAGAGTATAACCAGCATCACCTTCAAATGAATAAAACAAAAGTAAAGAAAATTTAACCGCATTTAAAAATTTATTTGTATTAGGAAGAATGTTGCTTTTATCTCCGTTCTTGAAAGTATTTTCCAACTGATACCTAGGGAAAATTTGGAAATTTCATTGGAAAAACTTGGAAATATATGACATTTGAGTGGATGGATAAGACTTCCAAATGGAAATATTGGAAGTTTAATTTCCAACCATGTTCGCTTTTCAGAATAACCTAAAGCGAAGCGCTTCGCAATTGAGTTATCGCTTTAAATACGATCCGCCGCGCTTTCTGGAATAGCCCTACTGAATTCTCGGTCTACCGTAAAGATCGGCACATAGACAGGCCAGATGAGGTCGGTGGTGGTGTTTTGATTTCGGTCAGGAACACATATATGTCGTCTTGTATACTCTTTCCATTTGAACTGACTATTGATGTTGTTTGTGTGAAAGTCTGTACACTGTCTAAAAATATTTTTATCGTTAACGTTTACAATGTTCCAAAAAAGTTAAGCCTCTGCTTATGCTGAACTGTCGCTAATTTTGGATCATATTTTTGAATTGTCGGACCTAGAAAGCCAAATTCTGTTACTAGGTGACTTTAATTTACCATATGTCCAATGGTTACCCTCTGACGATGGATCATTCCAAAAACCCTCTCTAACTTCACCGCAGCGTGAGCTTTCTTGTTTAGATAATGTTATATCTACTGACTTATAGCAAGTAAGCTGCATTAGAAATTTCCAAAATCGTATGTTAGACCTTGTTTTCTCTTCCGAAGCTATTAACACGGTTGTTCTTCAATCTAATTCAGGCATTACTAGAATTGATGATCTTCATCCCCCCTTAGATATTTTTGTTGAACTAAGCAACGCATCTCACGTTATTAATAATTCAAATGACTGTTTATATACTTTTGACTTTCGAAAGGCGAATTTCGATTTGCTTTCGAATGAATTAAGCAGGGCTGGTATTGAGAATATATCAACCCTTACAAATATTGACGAAGCAGTCGCTTGCTTTTACTCCATTTTAAAAAATTGCATGAAAAAAACCATTCCCCAAAAGACGCTCAGAAATGCTATTTTTTGTCAACCGTGGTTTACCAAGGAACTAAAGGCTCTGAGGAATAAAAGAAAGAAGGCTTGGAAGACCTATTTAATTACTCTTTCTCCAACTGACCACCAAATATTTATAAGTTTTTTTGAAGACTTCAAAACGCTTTCTCAGAATCTGTACTCTAGCTACGTCACCCAAATGGGCTGTTCTCTGAAAAACGATCCAAAAAGCTTTTGGTCCTTTGTAAATTCTAAAAAAAAATCAGACGGCTATCCAGCCAACTTTATTTATAATGCCATTTCTTTAAAAAATACTCCCGACATTTGCAATGCCTTTGCGGACCATTTTAATGGCTCTTTTTGTAATACAAATCTAGAAATTGATGAAAAATATTTTGAATATTTAACTCACTGGTCGCAAGTGAATTTTAATAATATCCCTATTCAAAGAGACAGAATTACCTACTACCTCTCTTCTCTCAATGATGACGTTTCTTCTGGCCCGGACATGATTCCGCCAATTGTTTTAAAGAACTGTTCCTCACGTTTATGCTATCCACTCGAACATCTTTTCAAGCTTTCTTTAAAATCTGGAATATTCCCCACTCTTTGGAAAAAATCTTTTATCACACCTGTTTTCAAAAAGGGTGTAAAAACCGATATAAAAAACTACAGACCTATTTCAAAGCTCTCATGCATACCTAAGGTATTTGAACAAGTAGTCTGCGAAAGCGTATCCTTTTTTTCAAGGAATGTTGTCTGCCACCAGCAGCACGGATTTATGCAAAGAAGATCGACGGCTACCAACCTTCTATCCTTTCATCATAAGTGTTCCAATGCTCTTGAATGTGGGAACAAGCTTGATTGCATTTACACTGACTTCTCTAAGGCGTTTGACCAACTGTCTCATAACGTCATACTTTATAAACTAAAAGCCTTTGGATTTCCCCCAGTATTTATTGCTTGGATAAGTTCCTACTTAAAAAATAGGTCTTATGAAGTCAAATTTCGTAACGTTTTGTCAAAACCTTTCAATGCTATGTCTGGCGTGCCACAAGGTAGTCATCTCGGCCCCTTACTTTTCATTATTGCAATAAATGATGTAATTTCTTGCATCTCCTATAGCGACATTTTAATCTTTGCTGATGATATGAAAATTTTTAAAATCATCGAAAATCCTTCAGATCGCGACTTCTTACAAAAAGATATTGATAGTTTTGTTGTATGGTGTTCAATGAACGGACTAATTTTAAATACTTCCAAGTGCCAAAGTATGAGATGACCTTTTGACCTTTTCCCGTAAAAGATCTCCTAGCATTGGAGAATATTCAATATCGCAACAATCCCTATCTCACCTCGGTGTTCTTTTTAGTACCAACCTCGAATTTAATGAACACATAAACCTCATTATTAACAAAGCAAATTCAATGCTTGGCTTTATTAAGCGATGGGCTAAGGAATTTAATGACCCTTATGTTACCCTCTCTTTATACAACTGTTATGTTCGTCCCCATCTAGAGTAAGCTTCTCAGGTGTGGTCACCATTTTATGATATTCATAAATCTCGCTTAAGTAGTTAATTTGAACCGAGCTCGATGCCGAAAGGTGGTCGAAGGATGGGGAAAATAAATGAAAAACCAAGAATTGATCAAAAAACAGTATGGAAGATAACCCAAAGGATTTTTATTCTCCAGGTGGCAATCGTAAAAGCGAAAATCCACCCGTAGTCTTCACTACGGCAGGGGCACGGATTCTGGAGGCCCCATCTAACATAAAAACGCACACCTTAACTGGTGGATACACGCGAGTCGAAGGTACCCCAACCGATGACTCCTGCAGTTCTCTCCACGAAGCTCTTCGTGGACTGAGCTGGAAAGATGAAGAAGGCAGCTCGGAGGTATTACCTCGAAAGCTAATCTCTCATCCGGGCTTAGCTGTTGGCCAGAGCGGTGCTATCACCGGACTAAGTGAAGCTGAACAAGTGGATCCCCCTTCAACGATGGCATCCTCCGGAGAACAGCTTTCCAAGCGCCAACAGAAGCTGGAGAGAAGGCGAGCGGCAAAGGCTCAATGCAAAGAGGACACCAGGGTGGCCGAAGGCACTGAATTAAGTTGCAAACCTTTGGTGACGGCGGCGAAAAGGGACAGGTCGGAAGAGGTCTCACACACCAATTCAGGACGGTCTCCTGTAACCGAAGTCACCCCAACTTCTGCAAACGCGAACAGGGTCAAAAGGAAGAAGGTTTCCGGAAGCTCTGCAAATTGTCCTGTTGGTCTAACTGGAAAGTCGGTGAATGAAACTGAAGGAACAGGTCGCAAGGCTTGCGAATTCGGTCCACGGACACTGGCTGGAAGGGACGAAGCCGGCATGGTTAAAACTCCTGGAGGTCCAACCGAAACGTTGGTGAATGAAACCGTGACTGCTAGTCAGTCTGGTCCACGGACACTGACCGGACGGGATAAAGCCTCGAAAGGAGAAAAATCCGTCGCACAGCGAAATAAAAGACGGCTGCCCTATAAAAGAGAGGCTGTCTCGCTATTCAAAGTGCGTATCTGTAAGGCTGGCAATGACAACAGCATGACCATCACAGAGCGCAAGCACTGTAAAGATCATCTGTGGGAGCTGGCTTTGGCAGAGAGTACGCAGATCCAGTATAAGGGATGTTGTTTGGAGGACGGAACCTTTTTGGTCGAGTGTTCTAATCAGCAGACCGCTGACTGGCTACGTGCCTCTGTGCCTAAAATTCCACCCCTCCTAAATTCCTCCTTTGAAATTTACAGGGTGCCAGTTTTGACGAAAGCCATCTGTTTTATCCCGGGGCAACTCAGGAAAACTGAAGATGTGCTTTAACGCCTCGTTACCCAGAATGATGGTATCGACACTACGAAGTGGAAAGTCTATTACCACAAGAAGGCTAGGAATCGGGATGGTGAAGACGGTTCTTACCTTGTTGTGGGAGTAGATCAAGCTTCTGTGGCTATCATCAAGGCTAGGTACGACTCCCGTCTGCATTTTCATCTTGGAAGGATTTATTTCCAGCTTAATTCCAACCGGTGAAAATGATGGATGTATTACTAGTATTTATCAATGATAATAACTCAGATAAACCTTCAACATTCTAAGGCTGCTACTGCACTCCTATGTAGCAGGCTTTCCGTGTTGAATACAAAAACTCACCTCGTAGCAATCCAAGAGCCATGGGCCTGGAAGGGCCGAGTTCTTGGTCTTGGAGGGCTACGAGGGTTTAATATTCTCTATGACGAACGGTCTGACTTACCCCGGACCTGTCTCATCATACCGAGCTCTTTTGCAGCAACTAAACTTGATCACTTTTGTGGTCAAGACCTGGTTGCGGCTACGATAAACTACGAAACAAACGGTGAGTGGAAAACTTTCGTCGTTGCGTCAGTTTACTTTCCCTGGAACTCCATTCTACCCCCTCCCTCAAGACAGGTTGAGGATTTGGTGGAGTTCTGTGAAAACCGGAAGTTGAGGCTTTTCATGTGCTGTGATGTTAACGCTCAAAACTTAGTTTGGGGTAGCGTCAAATGCAACATGAGAGGCAACCATCTTCTTAATTAAATTCTGTCTTCTGACTTGAACATTAACAATGTTGGTAATACGCCAATTTTTGTTACGGCTATACGACAGGACGTAATTGACTTGACACTATCTAACAGATATGCCAAGGAGATTACCAACTGGAAAGTGTTGCTGGACGTGTCACTCTCAGACCACAGATACATTCAATTCCATGTAGCAAATGTGATTCCCACTCCTTTAGTTACAAGAAATCCAAGAAAAACTAACTGGACACTTTTCAACGATGAGCTCGGTAATTTCGTCAAAAGTCTACCTAAGCTCTCAACATCACAAAAAGTGGAAGATGCAGTTTTAGAAGTGAATTGTGCCCTCACAAGTAGCTTCGAGCAGGCATGTCCAGCTAGACAATTACCTAGTAGATCTATGGTTCCGTGGTGGAACAATGGACTACAGAAACTTCACAGGGAAACCAGAAGTATTCTGAATAGGTCCCTCAAGACCAAATCAGATGTCGACTGGAACCTGTATCGATCTAAACAGAAGGACTTTAAAAGGTTAATTCGAAGATCAAAGAATGCCTCTTACAAAGAATTCTGTGAAAGTATAGAAACACTCAGTAAAACTAGTCGACTTACTAAAGCCCTTAAAAGGAGCAAGGTAAACAAACTAGAAACGCTCAGGAAATCAGACTGTACAATTTCAAATAAAAGAAATACTTTTGTTATATACAATGATGGATTTTATTTTGATCGATTAAAGTTTGTCTTACTCGTGACAGAAATGAAAAGAGAATGACTGAAACATGAATGTCAAAGGCATGTATTAGATTATTACTTTTTTTACAGTACTAGATTTTTAACATTCCGCCCACCTCAACGTCTCCCATTGGAACGTTGAACCTCTGTTTGATCTTCTGTGTAAACTGGTAAAGGACACAGCTTGACAACGGGTCTCTTTAATGTTGATGATTGAGTCTTGATGGTGACAACTCTTACAAGTCCATCCAGTCCGGGATGGGTTTCTATTACCCGGGCAAGGGGCCATTTCGTTGGAGGGTATCGCTCGTCTACGACTAAGACTAGTGTTCCAGCCTTGAGAGATGGCATAGCTTCATGCCATTTTGCAAATTCTTGAAGGCGCTGTAGATATTGAACTGACCACCTTCGCCAAAATCGTTCCAGCATTTGTCGCAGTTGTTGAAAACGCGATAGCCTTGATTCGGGAACATGGAGTAATGAAGGTTCAGGAACGGTACTGATTGCATTTCCAATAATGAAATGGCCTGGAGTTAATGCTTCGAGGTCTTCAGCATCATCAGACAGTGGACAGAGTGGGCGAGAGTTTAGGACAGCCTCAATCTGGATAAGTAAAGTAGAAAACTCTTCATATGTTAAACGAGACTCACCAACTGTTCGCTTGATATGGAATTTGGCGGACTTGACTGCCGCTTCCCATTTTCCACCAAAATGAGGTGCTGCCGGAGGATTAAAATTCCATTTGGTCCCATCGTTTGCCAGCATATTTATAATATGTTCACTTTCCTTGGATGCGGTTTTGAAAAGATTTCTTAATTCGGCGTCAGCTCCTACCAAATTGGTGCCGCAATCGCTAGTCAGGGTGGCACAAATACCCCGACGGCCCACGAACCTTTTGTACGCGGCTATAAAACCTTCCGTGGAATAGTCTGTGGCTAGTTCAAAATGAACAGCTGATGAGGAAAAACAAACAAATACGATTAGATAGGCCTTGTATGTTTTTGCTGCTCGCCCTCTCCAAGTTTTTAAAATAAAAGGTCCAGCGTAATCCACGCCAGAATGTAAGAATGGACGAGAGGGAATGGTGCGATTGTAAGGAAGTTGACCCATGAGTTGCTTCGAGGTTACTGCTCGCTGACGAGCACATACTACACAGCTGTGCACAAATGAGCGCACGTAACTACGACCTCCAAGGATCCAGTATGTTCTTCTTAATGTTGCTAGCATCAACTGCACACCACCATGAAGAGTTGATTTATGAGTATAATTTAAAACTAGTTTGGTGAATGTTGAATCTTTTGGTAATATGATTGGATGTTTCATATCTGGATCTATTTGGGCGTTTCGAAGCCGCCCACCAATTCGCAGAACTCCTTCTGAGTCAAGAAATGGTGTAAGCCGATAAATAGGGCTATGGCGTGAAATAGGTTCTAGAAGAGAAAGTTGATTAATTTCAGTTTTAAAATAAATATTTTGTACTTTGCGAATCCAAAATGATTTTGCTTCTTCGATTTCAATGGGTGTTAAAGGGCATTTGTTTGATGATATACTTAGAATAAGTTTTGCGTTTTCAGTTTCGGTCGGCGTAAATAGGCTGGTTGTATCAAGGGCTTTTCGCAATAAGATATACATTTTGTTTCGTAATATGACACGTTTACACCATGCAGTGATTCGGAGAAGCCTAGATAAAGATGAATAACGTTGAAGAAGATCCCATGTTTGCGTTTGTGACATTTTTACTGTTGCAGCTACTAGCTGATGACGTTCTTCATGATCTACGTTAATGTCTGGAACCAGGATTAGATTTGGCCACTTATCTTGACTAAGTTGGAGCCACTGTGGCCCTTTCCACCATAGATTGCTGTCCGCTAAATAGCGTGGTGATACTCCTCTAGAAGGGAGATCTGCAGGGTTATACTCACCTGAGATGTGGTGCCAGTTTGCCTTAGGCAAGATCTCTTGTACTTGGCTAACTCGATTTCGAACGAAATCTTTCCACCTCGATGGCTCACCTTGAATCCAATAAAGCGCAGTACTGGAGTCAGTCCAAAGATGAACGGGTTCATCCTGTAAATCTAGAGCATTCATAACGTGTTTCACAAGCTTCGTGAGCATTAAGGCTGCTGTCAATTCCAGCCGAGGAATTGTGACTCGTACAGATCTTGGTCGTTTTGAGGACTTTTCCAAGCGTTCCGTTGGAGCTACTTTTGTTTTTGATGATAGGATGGTTATATTTGTCTCATTTTCTTTCACTACACGGATATATACGACAGCCCCAAGTGCTAGTTTTGATGCATCGGAGAAGCCATGCAGTTCAATTGACAAGCAACTAGGGGTTATTCCAACCCATCGAGGCACTGATATCAAGGATAAATCATTAAGCTGATTGATGTAGCTTTTCCATCGACTTTCGAATGATTTCGGTAACGGTTGATCCCAATCAAGACCGGCCATCCAGAGTTCTTGTATAAACAACTTGGCTCTGACTACTATGGGTGAAACCCAACCCAAAGGATCGAAAAGCTGAGACGCTCTAGATAGTACTGTGCGTTTTGTGTAAACGGTTGGCTCCTCTTGCTGTAGTGGGATAAATATAAATCGATCCTGTGTAGGCTGCCAGTTTAAGCCCAAAGTTCGGTGAACAGGGCCATCATTTATAGAAAGTAATGTAGTCTTTGCTCGATTTCCCAAAGAAATATTTTCGATTAAATTGCAGTTGTTGGCTGACCACTTTTGCAATTGAAATCCACCTGCGTTAAAGAGCTGAACAATTTGAGATATGCGATTCTTACCTTCATCTAGAGTGGCTGCTCCATCGTACACATCATCTACGTAGGTATTTTTTTTTATAACGTCTTTGATGTCTGCAAATCGATAACCTTCATCCTCGGCTAATTGATGTAGTACCCTGTTTGCAAGAAATGGAGCTGATTTGGTTCCGTAGGTGACTGTAGTGAGCACAAACTCTTGGATGTTAGAGTCTTCAGTCCATAAAATCCGTTGATAGTTCCAGTCATCCGGGTGTACTTTGATTTGCCGAAACATTTTTGTTACATCAGCACAATAAGCAAACTCATTAACCCTCCACCGTGTCAGAACATCTGGAAGGTCTACTTGCAGCTTTTTACCTTCATGAAGGTAGTCGTTGAGAGATTTGCCTTTCTCTGTTTTTAAAGAGCCATTGAAAACGACTCTTAGCTTTGTTGTTGAACTGCAATTACGAAGAACACCATGATGTGGTAAGTAAAACATTTTATGAGTGTTTTGATTTGGTGATGGTACTCGCTGCATATGACTAAGTTGTTCGTTCTCAGTAATAAAGTCTGAATAATCAGCAGCAAACTCAGGTTTTGTTTAAATCGGTTTTTCATTCGGTGTAGCAACTTTAAAGCTGAAGATCTTGAATCTCCAAATGATTCTGGAACCGATTTAAAGGGAAGGCGTACTACAAATCGCCCTTTGGCATCACGAGAATGTGTGGATTGGAATATCTGTTCGCATTCTTCCTCTTCCGAAGTAAGTGCACTAATCTCGGACTTAAAGCATTCTTCTTGCATCCAAAACCTTTGCATTAATTCATCTAGACGATCATTCGCACAGCAGTGATACGATTTTGCTGTTGATTGGGTTGTTGACGATGATGAGCCTGAAATAATCCACCCTAATGATGTTCGTTGAGCTATTGGTGCTCCTTCAGTGCCTTTGATAAGTCCGCTTTGTAGTACTTGTCCATACATCTCTACTCCAAGTATGAGCTCAACACGACCAGGTTGATAATAGTTCGGATCTGCTAGATCGATGTTTTGCAAATGTGGCCAATCAGAATATTTAGCCATAGAAGATGGTAAAAGATTAGTTAGTTTTGATAAGATGTAGGCATTAAAACTGCAAGTAAATTCACTTGTGCAAGATTTCAAATCAACAGTAACCATGCCCTTTGATTGATGAGATGAGAGAGAATCACCTCCAATACCAACTATAGATAAAGATGTGTAAGATCGAGGTAGCTGGAGAAGACTGGTGAGGTACTCTGATACAAGATTTACTTCTGAGCCTTGGTCAAGGAATGCACGAACAGTATAAGACACTCCAGCACTGGATGTTACTGTAACCAATGCAGTGGCAAGAAGCGTTGTTGATCTAGGATTCTTATTAGTGCAGGTGACATTAGACACTGCAGAGATACGGTTATTGTTGTTGTTGGAAGTTGCCTCATTAGATGTTGTAGTAGATACTGGATTGATAGATGTATTTTGCTGATGTATCGTTGTGTGATGGCGTCGTCCACACTTCTGACACCTTCGTTTTGAATAACATGAATTGAGTTGGTGAGGTCCGAGACAGTTGTAGCACAATTTTAATTGCTTAATGAGGTCTGCTCGCATAGTTGGAGTTTTAGAGAGAAAACTTGGGCAAGAAGAGATATAGTGCTCGCCTTGACAATTGAAACATACCTGTTTTATTTGTTCTGCAGCTGCATGATGAGCTTTCGCTTAAACTACCTGTCTTGAGTTGGATGGTTGAGACCTATTTGGTCCTGATGTAGCGCGTTCAAAGGCTTCAAGCGAGCGAATGCGGGTTAAAATAAACTCTTTGAGCGCTGCCCAGGTAGGTGGCTCAGTTGAAGATCCCAATGTTTTTTCCCATTCCTTAACTGAAGCTCCATCTAGTTTACGAGAAACGATATGAACAAGAACATCATTCCACTGATTCACATCACGACCAAGGCCTTCAAGTGACCCCAAAGCTTTATTAATGTCGTTGAACAAGGTCTCCAGTTTGGAAGAAGATTCCTCGTTAACAGCTTTGGTGGTAATAATAGCTTGAACTGCTGAATCGACATGTCGTCCCAAGCGATTTGAAAGTTGGATGCAGTAACTGAAACACCATGAAGACGAGATGCTGCCTTACCTACTAGACATCCCTTTAAAAATTGGAGCTTTGTAACACAGGTTAGCGACTGATCAGCTCCAATAAGAGCCATGAAGGAGTCTTTAAATGACGGCCATTCAGAGAACTCGCCGTTGAAGACTGGTAGTGGAAGTTTTGGTAGCTGCGGGTTATGTGTCGAGGTCACTGATTTTGCTGACGTAGCAGCAAGAACTTTCCCATCTACGTTGGACACTTCCAGTAATTTATCTTGTAAGGTGGCCATGTGTTCGATGGCATCCAGATAACTTTCTTCACAGCTACGATACATTTTATGTTTATAGTACTTCTCTTCTTCGAATTTTTGTTTCGATTCAGGTTTCAATAAAGATTTGATAGCTGTGGCACTATGATGATTCTCTTTGAACACATTCCAATTTTCACAAAGAGCATTCTTGCGAGACTGAATTCTTTGGATTGTAGGGTTGAAACCCAATTTACCGATCGAAGCTTCAATTGTTTCGAATAACTCGTACTGATGTTCCAAAAGAGCTGATAGCTGTGTTGCATTGGACATGTTTGTGGTTATGGACTATATTTTGCCAAAAAGAAATTATGTAAATAATTATTTCGCGGTAAATATTATCCGGCTCGAAGGACCATTTAATGTACAATTTCAAATAAAAGAAATACTTTTGTTATATACAATGATGGATTTTATTTTGATCGATTAAAGTTTGTCTTACTCGTGACAGAAATGAAAAGAGAATGACTGAAACATGAATGTCAAAGGCATGTATTAGATTATTACTTTTTTTACAGTACTAGATTTTTAACACAGACGGTTCCTATACCGAGTCCAAAGCAGAGACACTCAGTCTTATGCTGGAAACTCATTTTCCAGGAAACCAGATATCAATCGGACCACAGCAATCTATTTCCCTTAGATCAGGTGAATCCGATAAATCCACTCGACTTAGCTGGTACACGTCATCGTTAGTTGTTACCGACGAAGCCATCAAATATGCCGTGGCATCTTTTGACAGTTTCAAGTCACCTGGCACTGACGGTGTTTACCCAGCTATGTTGCAGGAAAGTATAAACCTTTTGCTTCCTACTTTGAAAAATATTTTCACTGGTAGTTTAGCCCTAGCGTATATACCAACTCCATGGCAGAGTGTTAGAGTTGCCTTCATGCCAAGGTAAACAAGACCACTCACTCGCCAAGAGCTTTAGACCCATTAGTCTTACCTCCTTTCTGCTTAAGACGCTGGAAAGAATGGTTGAGATTTACATTCGTAAAACCTCACTCCAATTACACCCTCTGTCTCAGATGCAACATGCTTACCAAAGAGGAAAATCTTGCGAGACCGCACTTCAAAATCTTGTTAGCAGGATTGAATGCGCGCTTGACAGGAAAAAATTTGCGGTAGGCATTTTCATCGACATTCAAGGTGTTTTGACAATGCTAGCTTCGATGGTATGTGCAATGCTGCCAGAGAACACGGTGTGAACGAGTCATTAGTGTTGTGGATTAAAGCAATGCTAATGAAGAGAACCGTAATCGCTGAGGCGGACTGTGGACAATATGTTGCAACGGGAGTAAATAAGGGCTGCCCATAAGGTGGCGTTTTATCTCCTCTTATGTGGTGCATGTTGATCGACTCTCTACTTGTAATGCTCAATGGTTCTAACGTTCATGCCCAAGCATATGCAGACGACGTCGCCGTGCTCTCGGTTGGCTCCAGTCTCCAAGCTGTCTGCTCCCGAGCACAGGCTGCGCTTTGTATGATTGACACCTGGTGTGTTAGAAACGGTCTCTTCGTCAATCCTCTTAAAACCGAGGTTGTCCTCTTCACGAGACGTAGAAAATTGACTGGTCTGACCCAACTTACGCTTAAAGGCGTCAACATCCCCTTTTCAAAGGAAGTCAAGCATCTTGGAGTAATCCTGGATAACAAACTTCTTTGGTCGAAACATGTCGAGTCTAAAACTACTAAAGCACTGTCAGTTTTCTGGCAATGTAAAGGAGCTTTTGGCAAGACATGGGGTCTTTCACCGAAAAGGGTCCTTTGGATCTATACGGCTATGATAAGACCAATCATCTCCTATGCGTCAGTTGTTTGGTGGAATAAGCTCTCGCGTAAATACGTTATTGCCTCGTTTGCCAAACTTCAAAGAACAATTTGTCTGGGTGTTACGGGGGCCTTCCCCAGCACACCGGGTGCTGCTCTCGACGCAATGTTGAACCTTCCTCCCCTTGATACATTCATCATGGGGTGTACTCTCAAGACCATTTCTCGTTTAAAACGATGTGGTCTCTGGCACAATTCGCACTGGAGCTTTGAGGAACTCGCAAGCAGCATATCTTTTGACCCACGTCTAATGGATATGCCGTCTGACACGATGATCCCAAGGCTCAAACTGCGTCAAAATTACTCAGTCAGCTTTCCTTCGGTTCAGGACTGGTTCGCTCCAGAATCTGAGCCTGGAAAGAACTGTTATCGTATCTTCACAGATGGCTCCAAAACCGACGAGGGTTCTGGTGCTGGTGCCTTTGTTGAGAACGACGACATACGACTGCACTCATCTTTGGGATCATACGCATCCGTTTTCCAAGCGGAGGCTTATGCTATCCTAATGGCCTTGAGCCACGTAACGAACAATGGATGGACGGGGAGAAGTATCTTTGTTTGCAGCGATAGCCAAGCTGTGCTTAAGGCCCTTCTCAACCCTCTAACCACTTCGAAAGTGATCCAGGAATGCAAGAGCTCTCTGAATGCGAAAAGACTGTAGGAAGCTTATTGGCGTTGCCAGCGGGCACTTCTCTTTTGCCAAGCATTTAAACGTGTTAGGCTTAAGTGATACCACACTCTGTGAATCTTGTGGAGAGGATGAGGACACCGCAGAGCACTTCCTCTGTGAATGTCCTGCTTTTCCTCGCATGAGGTTACAGATACTCGGCGCAGACCTGGTGAGAGCTGGTAACTTAGGCTCCTTATCATGGCAGCGTCTTTTGGCTTTTCTCCGAACATCTGGAAAGCTATAACAAATAGAAGGTTGCTATCTGGTAGTACAATGGACCGGTATTTAGGTCAGAGTGCTCCAGCTGGTATTTTAAAAACCTCCAACAAAAAAAAAAAAAAAAAAATACAGCACAGATTCATACGCTTCGCTCTCAAAGGTCTTCCTTGGGAAGATCCTTTCAATCTCCCTCCCTATGAAAATCGTATTCGCTTATTAAATCTTCAAACCCTCTCACAGAGAAGAATCAACAATGATTTAGTGTTTTTTCATCAATTAATAACCGGTATAATTAGGATACGGTAACCGGTAACGTAGGATACAACTATCGCGGAGGAACTCACCAACTACGTAATTTAGAGTTTATACATCGCTCCCACCACCGAACTAACTATGGCATGCATGAGCCATTAGCTCGCATGAGTAGGTTATTAAACTCCAATCCTTTTATTGCCGATTTCAACATCAGTAAAAATAGTTTAAAATTAATATTAAGAACCAGTTTACCATCAGCATGATTCATGTTTGGTAGTTTTTTTATTACAGTAGTTTAATTTAATTTTAATTTATTAATGTTAATTTTAATATAATTTATGTTTTACTTTGTAAATGTTGTAATGTTTTTTTTCATTTTTCCTCGTATACGTTCCCTTTGTGCTTGTGTTGGCGTTATTTACTAACCACTAACACTTGCATTAATGATGAAGAGCGTAGATAAGTGTGTACAAATGAGCTTGCTCTAAGTTCAGTGCCACTTAAGTCTCTGAGATGCAAAAAAAAAAAAAAAAATAACCGCCATCCAAAAAGTGCGATGGAGTGGACCGGGCATAAAGAAGATGAAAAACTGTGACATCTACTATGGCGACTGCTACAGACAACAGAAACAACGCTTATTTGGATGCGGATTTGTCGTTAGAGGAAGACTCAGGGATAAGGTGATTAGCCAAAATCCAGTTAGTGAGCGTATAATGACCATCCGCATCAGGGCTAAATTCGCCAACATTAGCCTAATATGCGCCCATGCCCCCTCAGAAGAGAAAGATGACAATTCCAAAGACTGTTTCTACGAGCTCCTCGAAGAAACATATGAGCAGTGCCCTCGACACGACGTGAAAATCGTTCTTGGCGATTTTAACGCAAAACTAGGGAAGGAGGACATCTTTGGAAATACAATCGGCAAGCATAGCCTCCATGACAAAACCTCCGAAAACGGACTGAGGCTGATTGATTTTGCTGCGGAGCTAAATCTTGTTGTAAGTAGTACACGCTTCCCGCATCTCAAAATTCATAAAGGTACATGGCGATCCCCAGATCAATTAACCGTCAACCAAATTGACCATGTTGCGATCGACGCAAGGCACTTTTCCAGTGTGTTAGATGTCCGAACTTTCCGAGGGGCCAACTTTGACTCGGACCACTACCTTGTTGTAGCCAAGGTACGAATGAGGATATCTTGTTCACGACCAGCACGAACTAACGGTGTGAAGAGATATGACTTCCAGCATTAAGCATTGAAGACCAGTGGCAGCTACCTCTGAGGTTCTGGGTTTCACTCGGCCACCAAACGAAACCCATGGTTCGATGAAGAATGCAGGCAGGCAAATGCAGCCAAACAAAAAGCACGACAAATGCTGATGCAAAAACGAACAAGGGCTGCATACGATCAGTATAACGAGATCTACAAGGAGAAAAGAAGGGAAGAACACTGACTTCTCAAAAAGAAAAAGAAGCAGAAATAGAGAAAAAGAAGAAGAAATAGAGAGGTGCCATGACAGGAACGAGATTCGGAAGTTTTACCAAAAGGTAAAAAGATCCTGCCAGGGTGGCAGACCCCGAACTCAAGCCTGTAAAGACCAGCAGGGAAACATAGTTATAGAGTCACAGTCGCTACTGAGGACCTGGAAAGATCATTTCTGCAGACTGCTTAACGGCGATGAGGACACAAATTCCGCTGTCAGGCAGATTGCCCCATTCAGCTTGGACAATGATCAAGAATGCCGTCCTCCCGACCTAGAAGAGGTTAAGCTTGCCATATGCAAACTTAAATCAAATAAGACTGCAGGTGCAGATGGCCTTGATGCCGAACTTTTCAAGGCAGCTGGAGATCAATTGGAAAGGAGCATGCACCAGCTGATCTGCATGATATGGTCGGAAGAAAGCATGCCCGATGAGTGGAACCTCAGTATCGTATGCCCGATCCTAAAGAAGGGAGACCCTCACAATTGCGCCAATTACAGAGGGATAAGCCTCCTTAACGTCGCTTATAAGATCTTGTCTGCTGTAATATGTGAACGTCTGAAACCCCACGTCAACAACTTGATAGGTTCTTATCAATGTGGTTTTAGACCAGAGAAGTCCACAATAGACCAAATTTTCACATTACGGCAGATCTTGGAAAAAACCCGAGAACGTAATATCGATATTCACCATCTTTTTATCGATTTCAAGGCCGCGTATGACAGCATTTACAGAGACGAGCTGTACAGAGCCATGTCTAGTTTCGGCATCCCTGCAAAACTCGTACGACTATGCAGGATGACTTTGGAGAAATCACGCTGCTCCGTCAAGGTCGGTAAAGAACTCACCGAGACCTTTGATGTCGAAAAAGGCTTTAGGCAAGGCGACAAGCTGTCATGCGATTTCTTCAACATCATACTTGAACAGATTGTAAGAAACTCAAACGTCAACACCAGAGGAACAATCTTTCAAAAGTCTGTACAATTACTCGCCTATGCAGACGATATTGACGTAATGAGAAGAAAAAAGCGTAACGTCATAGGTGCTTTTGCGAGTATTGAAACAGAAGCGGCAAAAATGGGTTTGATGGTTAATGAGGGCAAAACGAAGTATATGCTGTCATCAAACAGGGACACAGAACATCCACGAATTGGACAAATCGTCACAATAGACAGACATAACTTCGAGGTAGTACAGGACTTCGTCTACCTAGGACACGGACCGCTGTAGACACGGACAACAACATCAGTGCGGAGATCAAACGGAGAATAACTCTTGCCAACCGTTGCTTCTTTGGGTTAAGAAGACCAAGGTGACCTTGTATAAGACCTTGATCATCCCAGTCCTGCTTTACGGCGCGGAAGCATGGACTTTATCGAAAGCGGATGAGGAAACTCTTGGTCGTATCGAAAGAAAAATTCTCCGAATGATCTTTGGTCCCGTATGCGAAAACAATGTGTGGAGAAGAAGATACAACAACGAGCTGTATGAGCTGTACCGCGACATGGGCATAGCCAGAAGAGTACGCATCGCGAGGCTACGATGGTTGGGCCATGTAGAGCCGATGGACCCAAACGCTCCGGCTCGTCGGGTGTTCGAAAGCACATTGCAGGGAAATCGCCGAAGGGGGAGACCTCGTCTTAGGTGGCGCAATCAAGTGGAAGAAAACCTCAACCGACTTGGAGTGCGAAACTGGAGAGAGCTCGCCCGAAGAAGAAGATGTTGGTTGAGGCCCAGGTTCACCCCGAACTTTAATGCCCACCTAAGTAAGTAAGTAAGGTAAAAGGGACATAGTTACCGGTTAGGAATAGATAGACAGATTCTTTATTTCATCATTATTCGTAACAAATTTTCTGATGTTTTCTACAATTTTCTTAAGAATAAGGACATGGCTTTACTGCCGTCTGCCAGAAATAACATTCCATTTGATATCAAAACAAAGAAAAATATAAAAGTGTAAAGCTTTATAGGCAATATTTACATAAAGTCTCATAATAATTTCAAACAAGTTAAATTTGATAAATTTAGAAACAAATTGAGATAAAGTATAAAAGTACAATAGTGTTTTTAAATTTTTTTTTTTACTAAAAATAGAAAGCGTAGTAAATTTTCCATTTTTAAGTGGTTGGAAACACAAAAAAAGCATTTTGATGGTTTTTAACATAAGTGTTATAGAATTTTCAATTTTAACGTGAAAAAAACAATTTTAATTCAATTTTTTTCTTACGCTGAGTATTCTTTTCGAAAATAACTGACATTTGAATTTATTTGGCTTAAATCAGCCTGTAGATAAGTCTACTAAGTGGAAGCGGACGAACTTACTCTAGAAAGATTTTCTATAAAAAATTTTTGGTCAACTTTCGCAATCACATCTGCAAACTGAGCTTGCCAATTATCGACGTTAGATTCCAACAAATTTAAAGAGGAGTAATGATTAATGGCACCCCCTATGAGTTGACCTTGTCGTGGTGGGGGTGCTTAAGGACATCTTCTCCAGCAATCCAGCTGCAGAACCTGACCAACCAACATAACTCAAACAAAACCTGAAAAAACATGGAAAAAGTTAATAAAAGAAGTAAAAAACGAACGGGGATATACGTTCACAAGTCGGCAGGTGTCGCGACTGCCGGCGATGGCTTGGCCTCGAAAGAGGATAAGTCGCCAGTGACAAATTTATTAACTGTAACGACAGAAAAAGCGATTGGCGGAAGGACTGGGGAGCCGACTGCAGTTCGAGGAAGGTCTCACAAGCCAAGAAATGTGGAGAGCCCTCTGGTTCTAACGCCCCTCCTAAGGAGGATGCCCAAAACAGTGGAAGAGTTGCAGTGACTCTTTGTAGCACTTCCACCAATACTGCCCGTATTATAGGGACCCCGGAGGAGACTATTACAGCAAGTAGTGGGGCCGAGACTTTCGGTTCTAACGCGAACTGTGATATGTTGACGAAAGGGCTACCCTCCTCTAAAACACTGCTCCAACCTCCCACCTCATCCCGTCCATTGTCGAAGGACTCAAGGTCGACCAACCCGGACGGTACGGGTGCCGAGACTATCGGCTCCGTGGCTGAAAGGGGAGGACCTCCTTCGAGCTCCGAAAACACTCCTTCCCTCCCCGAAGTTGTAGGTGAAACTGTGACTTACAGTGGAACAAACAACGAAAGGGTGTCCAATCCCCCTAACCCCAAAGTTGGAGGTGAAACTGTGACTTACAGTGGAACTGAAAACGAAAGGGTCGCCAATCTCCTTATCCCCCAAGTTGGAAGTGAAACTGTGACTTACAGTGGAACTGAAAACGAAAGGGCTCCCAATCCCCCTACCCCCCTAGTTGAAAGGGAAACTGTGTCTAACAGTGGAACGGACAACAAAGGGGATCCCAATCTCCCTTCCCTCCCAAACCACAAAGAGAGGCGGAACGCGGAGAAAATTGCGAAGGTGTTAGGTGCGGTACCTAAACCTAAGCTTGATTCAACGCAATCTGCCAAGCTTGAATGGGCAATGAAAATTATTGCCATAAATAAGAAAAACGGCTCAGACTCAACGTCTAAGCGCCAACGCTCGTTCGTGGAGTCAACCCCGAACGCCAAAAGACCTAAGGTGCAAAAATCAAGCACCCTCAGCTCCAAAAAAGACTTGTCGTACAGTGACGTACTGAAGGACAAACCAATTTTCGCTGTCATTGACAGGAGTAACGCGGATGGTGCGATCTCTTTCGATCAATGGGCGATCATCATGAATAAGCTCCAGGCCTCCTACTGGACTCTTATGATGGAGAACCCAGGGGAACCTGCCATCTTCGAGGACGCAGGATGGTATCAGGGGCGCGTCAGGTTAATCGCGTTTGATGGAGAGAGATCGCGCGATCTGTATAAACTCGCGATAAGCAGGTTAGAGGGACTCTGGCCTGGTGCTAAGCTTGAAGTCGTGTCGAGGGAGGATATCCCTTGCAGGCCTAGGGCTCGCGCTAGACTACCAGCGGAACTCTCCTGCAAGGAAACTATCATGAAAATGATACAATTTGGCAATCCAACTCTGCCTACTCACGACTGGAAAGTCGCGAAGCTGGAGGAACCAGAGGGTCACTATAGATCGGCTATAATAGTCATCAATAAGGACTCCCTGGCTCCCCTGGCTGCGACAAAAGGTGTGATTCGGTTCGGCTGGTCAAATATTGCCTTGAAAATATATAAAAAAGATGAGGAGCATAACATCGCTCCATCTCCGGCAACCCAAAGTGCGTCTTCAGTGGAAGAATCCGCAGGGCAAGTCGACCCTCCATCCATGGAGATAGACGAGCTCGGCACATCCTCTACTGAAACGTACGATAATAAACCCTCCACATCCCACTTGGATGCCCAAAATGTCGTCAAATTCTCCGACTTGAAGACTGATGACTCCGCATCCCACTTGGATGCCCAAAACGTCGTCAAATTCTCCGACTTGGAGACTGATGACTCCGCAAACGAGGTTTCGTTCAGCGAGGATGACCTTCTTAGGTCAAACTCTGAGAGCGAAACAGATGACGACCTCAACCAGACCGCGGTGGGGGTTAGTCTACTTAGTTGTTCCCAAGATGGTGCAGCTAACTCAGATTAACCTCCAACACTCTAAGCAGGCTTCGGCCTCCCTTCTTCTCCGTCTAAACAAAAGGGGGGAAGATATTGTCCTTATCCAAGAGCCTTGGATCATCAAGTCCATCGTTCGAGGACTAAGGACTCCTGGATATACTCTACTGTATATGAAGGACAAAGGTGAACCCAGATCCTGCATATTGGTAAGAAGTAGCACTAATGTATTTTTACTCCCTCATTACAGCAATCGTGATGTAACCACAATAAGATACCAGACCAGTGACAACATCTACTGGCTGGTATCAGCTTACCTCGGCCATGACCATCCTGGCCCTCCTCCATGCGACTTATTTAAAAGGATTGTCGCTGCAGCAGAACGGCAGAAGATCTGCCTCATCATTGGATGCGATGCTAATGCGCATCACACAGTATGGGGTAGTACTGACATAAATGAAAGGGGTGAGTCACTTTTTGATTTTATTTTAAGTACTAACCTTATAGTAAGTAATATTGGCAATGAACCAACATTCATTACCAAAAACAGACAAGAAGTTTTAGATATGACTCTTGTCTCCGATTCGGTTCATCATAGGATTACTAATTGGAAAGTATCTACTGAACACTCCTTTGCTGATCATAGATACATTCAATTTGATCTAAATGAGGAACCTCTCAAGCAACCAGTCTTCCGAAACTATCGGAAAACTGACTGGCAAAAATATCGGGTAATTTTGAAAAAGTTTATTAAACCTGAACTTTTACAAAACCCTACAAACAAACATGATCTAGACAAAAAAGTCAATGATCTTACCACCGCCCTTAACCATTCACTGCAGAAATCCTGTCCTCTTATAAAAATAAGAGGAAAACAGAAACCACTGTGGTGGAGCTCGGGGCTAGAACCGCTCAGGAAGGAATGTAGAAAACTTTTCAACCGAGCTAAACAATCTAAAACTTCAATAGACTGGGACTCCTACAAGGAATCCCTCAAAACTTATAAATATCAACTGAGGAAAAATAAAAGAACTTCCTGGAGAAACTTCTGTGGAAAAATAGAAGATACTTCAGAAGCTTCTAGATTAAGAAAAATCCTCTCAAAGAGTCCGAACATGCCTAGCAGCTTGAAAACAGCTGACGGCTGGACAGAATCCTGCGAAGAAACGCTCAATTTGCTTCTGGACACTCACTTTCCAGGAAGCTCTAAGAACTTATGCAACTATGATTCCACAGAACCAGGTAGCATAATAACAAACAACCCCGATCTGATTACAAGGGAAAAATTAGTTTGGGCCATTAACAGCTTTGACCCATACAAATCCCCTGGACCTGATGGTATAATTCCAGCCGAACTTCAAAAGGCCGCGGACATTATTATCCCTGTCCTTGAAGTAATTCTCATCGGCTGTACCACCTTGAACTATATCCCCACTCAGTGGAGAGAAGTCAAGGTGGTGTTTATACCTAAGGCTGGGAAATTATCCCACGTAAACCCAAAAGATCTCCGACCAATAAGTCTATCATCTTTCCTTCTTAAAACTTTAGAACGACTGATTGATATCCACCTGCGTACAGCTATAGATCCAAAATTGTTATCTACAGCACAACACGCTTACTGCAAGGGAAAATCTGTAGAAACGGCCCTACACACCCTGGTACGTACTATAGAATATTCCCTCCACCACAAAGAATTCACTCTGGCCGCCTTCCTCGACATAGAGGGCGCCTTCAACAACGTCAGCAACTCTGCAATTACAAAGGCACTGACGAAGCTCAAAGTAGATGATTCCATAGTGGAGTTGATAAATCTAATGCTAAAAAGCAGGAGAATCAACTCTACTCTAGGAAACTTCTCTGCAAAGAGATCTGTCAGTAGAGGAACACCGCAAGGCGGAGTCCTATCCCCTCTTCTATGGAATATAGTCGTCAATGAACTTCTAGTTGACTTAGAAGCTGAGGGATTCAAAGTGATTGCATATGCAGATGACGTCTCCATTGCGGTGTCCGGCAAACATGCTCACGTTCTTACGGACCTGATGCAGACCGCTCTAAATAAACTTGTAAAATGGGCGGGAAAATGTGATCTAGGGGTCAACCCTCAGAAAACTGAACTCGTTCTCTTCACCAGGAAATATAAAATTCCTCAACTAATAACTCCATCAATAAATGGAATCTCACTTGTACTTTCAAACGAAGCCAAATATCTAGGTATAATCCTAGACAAAAAGCTAAATTGGAAAGCCAATATACAGGAAAGAATCAGGAAATCCACCGTGGCCTTATTTTCCTGCAAAAAAGCCATTGGTAACAAATGGGGTTTCTCCCCCCAAATCACCCACTGGCTCTACACCGCGGTCATCAGACCAATACTCACATACGGAGTAGTGGTATGGTGGACCGCTCTTGATAAAAGGACCTACTGCGACAATTTAAGCAAGGTCCAACGAACAGCCTGTCTGTGTATAAGCGGTGCACTAAGATCAACACCCTCAGCTGCACTAAATACACTCCTTAACCTCACACCACTAGATATCTTCAGCAAACAAATGGCCGCCAGTGCAGCCACTCGTATGAGAGCTATCTCCCAATGGACCGATAACAACATCGGTCACGTTGCAATCCTGAATTTATTCGGATCAATCCCCTGTCACTCCGACTACACCATCCCCCAATTGGTTTTTGATAATAAGTTCCAAGTCACAATCCCACCGAGAACGACCTGGGACGACGAAGAATTTTTGAGAGATGATTCAATTCATTTCTATACAGATGGTTCAAAAACCGAAGAAGGGGTAGGCTGTGGGGTGTACTCAAACCGACTTAACGTAAGTCTCTCGTTCCGCCTTCCAAACCATTGTAGCGTGTTCCAAGCGGAAATTCTGGCGATCAAAGAGGTCCTATCATGGCTAAGAGAAAACGTGATATCCTCAACGAATATCCGGATTTTCTCAGATAGTCAAGCAGCCCTCAAATCACTCGGCGCTGTTTCTACGAACTCAGTAACCGCCCTTAACTGTCGCCTATCTCTTAGGGAGATGGCTGAACAGTTCAATATTCACCTTATTTGGGTGCCGGGGCACAGAGATATCGTGGGTAACTGCAAAGCCGATGAACTCGCCAGAGAAGGAACCGTTCTACCGATCTCAACCAGCAGGTTGAATATTGGTATACCAATCGCTACATGTAAACTTATGCTAAAGCAAGAGGCAATGGATAGAACAAATCACAGGTGGAACAATATCACCACGTGCGTGGCAACAAAACGTATATGGCCAGGACTTGATCCAAAACGCACAAGACATTTGTTATCCATTACCAGATTGCAAGTTAGCTCCGTAATCAATGTCATTACCAGACATTGTCTGATAGGAAGACACGCCATAAGACTTGGCGTTCCCTCTAATGACTTCTGCAGAAGTTGCTTAGATGAGGAGGAGGAGGAGACAATCCCACACCTCCTCTGCTCATGTCCTGCACTCTCTTCTAAAAGAAAGAGGCATCTGGGGAAGTATTTTCTCGATGATCCAAGCGATCTGGCGCACACAGATCCCCTGCATCTCCTTCGCTTTATTGTAAGCTCCAAATGGTTTTGTTAAGCGAGGTACTCCCTCGCATAATTTCTATGGTGTCACAATGGACCTAGTATTGGTCTAAGTGTGTCGGGTGTATTCCCGGCAGCCATTGTAACCTAACCTAATGATTAATGGCTAGTTGATTCCACTCCTAGAAAAGGGATGCATTGGTTTGTAGTAATTTTTTCAGGATTATCTTGTGTAGACACGAATCAATCCTTTTCATTACTAAGTCTGCGTTGGCCTTGAGATTTTGTAAGTTTATAGGAGCTATACCTGACTACATATATTGCATAATTAAATGTGCAGTTTGGAAGTCGAAAAAGGCGCTTGAAAAAATGTCTTTGAAAACATTCAAAAACTTCAAGGTATATGTACCCAAAAACTTGCACACCATAGCACATACAAGTATTTACCGTTGCATTAAACACTTGGTATTTAGACGTTATATCGACGTTTTGGTTGGAGAAAAACTTAGTCCACATCAAATTTAAAGCCAATTTGGCTTGGTAGCTTTTCTCGATAGAGTGTTTAACAAAACTTAAATTGTATGTTAATAGAACACCTAAATACTTAAATTCCTGCACAACTTCAAACCGTGTAGAGTTTAATTACCAACTTTCTTCTGGAAGTTCCTAATACTTCTCGCTTTAAAGATCATGATTTTGGTTTCTTCGGTATTGAAGCACAGGGCCCAAGACTCAGAAAAGGAATTTAACCTTTTTATTTACAACTGGAGCGAAAAAGGATTTTCTGCAAACATAACCAAGTCGTCTGCTTATAACAAGACTTTAATCCTAATGTTACCTAAAACAATGCCACCAGTTTCATCACTGATCTCGTCTATGAAAAGAGCAAAGAGTAACGGACTGAGAATACATCCTTGAAGAACACCATCCATAGTTTCAAATGTAGTGGAGAACTCAAAACCGTCCCATACCTTTGCATTAGATGAAAAAATGAGTTTCGAATACATCAAAAGAAATTTCCGTGAAAGACCTAAGCAAGATAGTTTGTAAATTAAGGCTTGTCTATTGACTTTTTCAAAAGCAGCTTTAAAGTCAACAAAGCACCCATAAAGCTTCTTCTTCTTTTTAATAAATTTTATTTCAATGCTGGATATGGCAAAGATGTGGTCCATGGTTGAAAAACCTTGGCGGAAATCTGCTTGGAATATACTTAAGCGATTAGTATCCTCAATCCACTTTGTTAGCCTTCCATTAAGAACTCCAGAAAAAATCTTTCTTACTGCGTTTAGTACGGATATTCCTCTATAATTCTGTACATCATTCACATCTCCTTTCTTGCAAATCGGGAACATCACAGAAGAATTAAAACTAGTAGAAACAGATGCGTCATTGTACAATGTACACTCTATTATAGAAATGTACGAGAAAATTCTTGAATTCAGTCGTACCGTGTTTGTAAAATTCGACTGGGATACCATCCATACCAGGAGCTTTATTGTTTTTCATCCGATGAAGCGTTATTTCAAGCTCAGCTAGTGAAATATCCTCATCAAGTTCAGTAACCTCATAGTTATGTAGTGCATATTTAAAGGTGTGAAGATCCTCGTCAGCTAACAGTAGAGTTTTAAAATGTGCTGCTAGCGTCTCAGCCTCCAAGGAATGCTTCATATCATAGTTACGACCACCAAGCTCACGCACGGTCTCCCAGAAAATTTTAGAATCCTTGCAGTTTTCTAGTTTCTTAGCCAATTTTTGAAATAGTTTACGTTTTTGTCTGAACCAATCCTTTTATATTCTTCATTTATGTAAAAATAGATATTTTTATTTTTTTTTTTTGTAAAGATAATATTTTACGAACCGAATGTGGAATGCTCTACCTGGCTCTGTATTTCCCCTGCATTACGATTCACAAAGATTCAAAAGCAACTTGCATCGGTGTCTCCTTTCAAATCCTCTCATATTTTCGTAAATGCTCGCACTGTGTTTTTATAACATTATAAGGGTCATAACCCCTTGAAAAAAAAAATGAGAGTTTGTTGTTCTAAAATTTGAAGATATTTAAATGCTAGCTTTAGCAGATGTCTACAATCATTATCAAACCACTTGTTAAGAGGTACGAATGTACTTGGATTTTTAAAAGGAGCTTCAAGCTTTAATAATTCGGACAATATTTTCGCAGGTCTCATCAACCGTGTTATTTTGGAAAGTTGACAATACTTGAGAGTGACGGATTAATAGTCTTTTATAAAGTGCCTCATTGTTGTTAGACCATTTGAGTTTATACGGATTGGAAGCATTTCTGTCCTTGATATTATGGAAAACTTTCATTTTCACAACAATTGGCAAATGACACGAGAAGTTTACCAAATCTACTTTAAAAGCTTCAACCGCGTTCACAAAGTTGGTCGTCGCCGCCGCAAAATCAATAACAGATTGCCCCTGACCACTAATAAACGTTAATTCACAAAAAAAATCGCTCTTAGAGCACCTATTTAAAACAGATAACCCATACAACTCAAAAAATTTTACTAGTTTTCGTCCGTTACGGTTAAAAATTTCACCTCTAGAGTTTCTATTATTAACTAATGTCGAATGCGATTGTACGGAATAAAGAAGAGAAAAATTTTGATATCTACCAATTCTGGCATTTAAATCTCCAATGATCATTGAGTTCTCTAAAGAAGCATTGTTCATAAAGTCTACTATTTCATTGAAATCGTTCTCCCAATTATTGCAATTTAAGTACACTGACACAATATAGTAGTTTGATTTGTTATTAACTATATGAAAGATGATTTTCCTTCCTTTCAATAACTCTAAATTTAATACCGTTACCCCATAAGCTCTTTTTAATACCATACAAAATACACCCATTCTTTTTTTCTTCAACAAAAGTTTCTAAAAGAATTATAATATCGAATTGTTATAAATATTTGAAAAAATCTGCATATAATAGTTTACTTTTGAGGCCAGTGATATTATACGAACATATATTCAAATTTAAAAAAGTATTTGGATTTTGACAGACGACAGACATTACCTACTACTTTTGAGTATCTGCTACGTGTTTGCTTGTTCGACCCTTGGGTGGCGCTGCTACCGATCGAGATGTTAATGGGCCATCTGCAACCGGGGCTAACTTCTTTCCCTCGCTGCAGTCAAATATTTCGAAGCCAATGTCACCAAACGCCTCCTTCACAAATGACAACTCGGCTGCGGTTTTGACAATGGATCCTCGTGTTATTTTGTCAACAAAAGTGTGATTGTTAATTTGTAGTGCGTTATGTATTTCCTTTTCTTAAAATTTTAGCCGTCGGGTTAATCTGTAATAATCTGTTTTTCACAGCAACTAAAGATTGTCTCCTTTTTCGGCATATCAAATAGTCTAAGAGCTGGGAAGCAAATTTTTGGAGTGGAGTGATAACCAAAAATAATGCACATGTATGTGTAGATACACGCACCATTATATCAGATTCAACCGTCTGGCAGGTTTCTTTTTCAGCTGGGGGCGGGGGTGGGCGTTCGAAAATGGTAATTTTTCAGATTTTGAGGTCGAAGTGATAACCACATAAATGATACACCAAAAAATCAGAAAAATTCCCCTGATTACAAAAAACTCGACGATTTGGTTTCAGCCTACTGCTTGCCAGACGCATTTTAACACTTTTCAAGTGCATTTTTCAGATAAAAGCACTCATAACTTTTTTCCTATTACATATAACCCAAGAAAGTGGTACGCCAAAAAATAAGAAAGTTTACCCTGATTTCAAAAAAGTGTGTTCCAGACGATTTAGTTTAAGCCTACTGCTTGCCAGACGCACTTTAACACTTTTTTAAATGCATTTTTCAACTTAAAGTACTGACAACTTTTTTCTTATCACATGTAACCAAGAAAATGGTATACCAAAACATCACAAAAGTTCCCCCGACTACAAAAAAGTGTGTCTAAAAGGATTTGGTTTCAGGCTTCTGCTTGCCAGACACATTTCAACATTTTTCAAATGCATTTTTCAATTTAGCTGATAACTTTTTTCTTATCACATTTAACCAAGAAAATGGTACGCCAAAACATCAGGAAAATTCCCCTAATTACAAAAAAGTCGGTCCCAGACGATTTGGATTCAGCCTTCTGCTTGCCAGACGCATTTTAACATTTTTAAGTGCGTTTTCAGCTTAAAGCACTAATAACTTTTTCCCCATTACATATAACGAAGAAAGTGTTACACCAAAAAATAAAAAAAGTTACCTTGATTTCAAAAAAGTGTGTCTTAGACGATTTGGTTTCAGTCTACTGCTTGCCAGACGCTCTTTAACATTTTAGTAAAATGCATTTTTCAACTTAAAGTACTGATAACTTTTTTCCTATCACATATAACCAAAACAGTGGTATGCTAAAACATCAGAACAGCTCCCCTGATTACAAAAAAGTCGGTCCAAGACGATTTGGTTTCAGCCTTCTGCTTGCCAGACGCATTTTAGCTTAAGCATGTTTATCAAATTGAATGAATAATTGCTTGTAGTAATTCATTTAAATGAAATTTTTGTTTTAATTCAATTTGATAAACATGCTTAAGCTTAAATGCGTCTGGCAAGCAGAAGGCTGAAACCAAATCTTCTGGGACCGACCTTTTTGTAATCAGGGGAACTTTTCTGTTGTTTTGGCGTAACAATTTCTTGGTTACATGTGGTAGGAAAAAAGTTACCAGTAATCTAACCTGAAAAATGCATTCGAAAAAATGTTAAAGAGCGTCTGGCAAGCAGTAGACTGAATTCAAATCGTCTGGGACCGAGTTTTTTGTAATCAGGGGAACTTTTGTTATATTTTGGCGTACCATTTTTTTGGTTATATGTTATAGGAAAAAAGTTATCAGTACTTTATTTTGAAAAATGCATTTTACTAAAATGTTAAAGAGCGTCTGGCAGGCAGAAGACTGAAACCAAATCGTCTGGGATCAAGGTTTTTGTAATCAGGGAAACTTTTCTGTTGTTTTGGCGTAACAATTTCTTGGTTACATGTGGTAGGAAAAAAGTTACCAGTACTCTAACCTGAAAAATGCATTCGAAAAAATGTTAAAGAGCGTCTGGCAAGCAGTAGACTGAATTCAAATCGTCTGGGACCGAGTTTTTTGTAATCAGGGGAACTTTTGTTATATTTTGGCGTACCATTTTTTTGGTTATATGTTATAGGAAAAAAGTTATCAGTACTTTATTTTGAAAAATGCATTTTACTAAAATGTTAAAGAGCGTCTGGCAGGCAGAAGACTGAAACCAAATCGTCTGGGATCAAGGTTTTTGTAATCAGGGGAACTTTTCTGTTGTTTTGGCGTACCAATTTCTTGGTTAAATGTGATAGGAAAAAAGTTATGAGTGCTTTAAATGCACTTGAAAAGTGATAAAATGCGTCTGGAAAGCAGTAGGCTGAAACCAAATCGTCTGGGACCGAGTTTTTTGTTTTGTTTTTATGTGGTTATCACTTCGACCTCAAAATCTGTAAAATTACCATTTTCAAACGCCCACCCCCGCCCCCAGCTGAAAAAGAAACCTGCCAGACGGTTGAATCTGATATAATGGTGCGTGTATCTACACATACATGTGTATTATTTTTGGTTATCACTCCACTCCAAAAATTTGCTTCAAGCTCTTGGTCTAAACGATGTCTCTCGAAATACACTAAATCCGAAACCTTTGAGTTTGGGTGCGACGGATATAATTTTTTCGGTTAACTCTGCTGATAAAGGAAGGTGTACAACAGATTTTTCGTTTGTTCTACGAGATAAAATTTCCAATAGTGTCTCGAGTAGTTCACACTAGTGCTCTTAAATTTACCCGGGTACCTGAGTAGCGCGGGTATTACCCAAGTTGGCGGGTACCCGGTTACCCGACAAAATAAGCTATAACTTATGTGGCGGAGAGTGAAAATTCTCTAATGCACATTTAAATATCTATCCAGTATCGACATCAAACAAGCCAATCACAACAACACAACATGCAACGCAAACACTCTACTGCGTGAACACAATGAACTGTAAACGCAGCCGCAGCCGGAGTCGTAAGAATTTAAATCAAGTTAACTTGTGCGGCTCCGTCAGGCGTTGTTGTTGTATTCACTTATATTTAAAGTTTTGACAATTCTTGAGGCTGCGGCTCTGCAGCCATTGTGTTCACGCATTTAAGCTAATTCACGTTTGCCAAGCCTATCATCAGAATTCCTTTGTTTTTTTTTGTGTTTTTACTCCTCATCCATATTATTTTTACGGATAAGCGGGTACCCGGTACTTTGGTACCCGGGTAATACCCGGTTCTTGGGTACCCGGGTAATACTCGATATTGCGGGTACCCGGGTGGAAACCCGGGTATGCGGGTATTAAGAGCTCTAGTTCACACCTTTCTGTCATGACTATCAATTTGTTATTGAGTTCTGTGTTGATAGCCTTAAGTGAGGTAAATTCACTTGAAAGTGTCTTAAATCATTTTTTGTGGCTAGATCTTTCAATTTTTCAGCAGCGACCACCGGGACGGAACATCTCGAGACAACTCAAGTCAGCCGACTTATAATCAAGAATTCTCTTTCTTTTCAGCTATATAATATTAAGTTATTATTTTAATTCTAGACAATGTATTTGGTTTGGCTCCCTATGTGCCAACATTCCTACATTATTGTCACTTTCTTAATTTTTAAATTACCTAGTATAAGTATCAATTGTACAATTGTATATATCGTTCAATAAACATAATGTTAATGGTTAATTTCAGTAAGCGTATCGCTGAGAATAACTTTTAATTCGTGCACAGATAGGCAACCTACTTCCATTGTGGGTTCTTTGCAAGCCGGTGTCTTTTTATTAACAGTGTTAAGTTCTGGCGAAGTTTCGGTTATAGAGCGTTTGCGGTACATCAAAGTAAATATGTTCCCCTAGTGCACACCACTTGAATAATCACAGATATTACCAGAATTTGGTATTAAATCGTGTCTTTTTGTTTTGTGAGGTTTTAAACCAATGTATTTTTGGTATTGTATTTGTGTTTTTTGGTATTTGGTATTTTGGTTTTATTAGTAACTTTTACTAATAATTAAATGGAAAAAACTTAGGAGCCTCAAAAAACTTTCCACTTCCACTTTGACAGTTGAAACGTCACCGGTCCAACTTTCCAAACACCGGTTAGGGTTTTAATGTCCCCCCAGAGTTCCTTAGGTGAGGTAAGATTGTTAATGTTGCTGGTAACGTTTCAAAGAATTTTTGTTTTCCAATTTTACTAGCTTTACGAAACAGTGCATTTGCTTTTCGATATAGGATAAGGTTGTTTTTTTTTTATAATTAACACGCACATCAAGGGGTTATGACTACCCTTATAATGCCATTAAACACAGTGCGAGTATTTAGGAAAATGGGAGAGGATTTGAAAGGAGACATCGATGCACGTTGCTTTTGAACTTTTGTGAATCGTAATGCAGGGGAAAAACAGGGCCAGGTAGAGCATTCCACATTCGGGTGGTGCGACTAAAATATTAATCTCTATACTTGACTGTACGCCCGAAGTTGGGCTCAAGGTAAAACTGATGAGCATTCCTAGCGAGGCGGGTGTTGCGGCTAAATTGTTTCAGGGGAGGAATGCAACTGGCTATTTCACTAGAGCACTGTTTATAGAAAAAGCGATAAAAGAGAGTGAGACAGGTAACGTTTTGTCGATGTTCAGAGAGAATCAATCGATTCTACGATTGAACTATCACCTATCAATTTTAACGCTCTATTTTGTACCCTATCAAGCAGATGCAAAGATGTTTGAGCGGCACCTGACCAGATATGGGAGTTATACTCCAGTTTTGGGCGGATGAAGGCCTTATAAATTGTAGCCAGATCAGAAGGGGTGAAGAACTTCCTGCATCGTCTCAAGAAACCTAAGCATTTAGCAGCGTTTTTGGCGACTTCAAATATGTGGTCGTTCCAACGAAGATCATCGTTTACACACATACCAAGTACTGATAGCTTTTCGGTTTCTTCGATGCAGGTACGATTCATGGATAATGGCAATGGGGGAATGTTAAGCTTCAACGACAAGAGACAGCATTGAGTTTTCGAAGCATTGAATTCTACTCGGGAAATCAGACAAGACTTTATCCCAGACAGCGACCGAAGTATCCAAGGAAAGTGCTTTGATTATAGATACCATTTTATAGAGATTTCTAGTGCAGAAAGCTTGTAAAATAACGCGTCTCTGTTAATATTATCAAAGCTTTAAAATGCAGCTTTAAAATGCAGCTAAAATGCAGATAAAAAACGTATATAGTTTCTTCTTTTCATTAAGTTGAAGTTTTATAAGACAAGATAGATTATAAACTTGATGAACGGTAGAACACCTTAAAATTCGTTAATTATGTTATTTTCTTCTAACTGCATATGTCGTTAGTCTACTAAGAAGAACAGTGGTTAATAGTTTATAGAGCCTGTCAAGGAAAGACAGTTCTTTTCAAAAAACTTATTTTCCAAAATTCAAAGCAAAATATGTTACCAAAATTTAAGAATAATGCCTGAACCGATTTTCCAGGTTAAAAATATCTACAAAAAAAAACTTACACCTTTTAAATAAATGTGCAAAGTGTCTTTTCACCGACTCTCACCCAATACTACACCCTTAATCATTTAGGTAAAGAACATCTAAATGGAAAAGAGTAGCGTAGTTAAAAAGGGGGACAGATTGCAAAATGAGAATGGGAACTTGATGATAGAGATAACAAAATCTTCCGTATTCAAAACATGGAAAAAACAACCTCTGAAGCAAATAGCATATTCAACTTTCATAATTTTAAAGTCTCAAATCAACATAAGAAATAACATGTTAACAGCCGCCACTAAAATTTTAGTGATATTATAATAAAAATATTAATTTACCTGAAACAGACAAGCAGCAAAGCAATCAAAAGCATTTCGCTCCAAGAACCAGCCAAGCAACTCCTCAGCGATTTCTTGCTTTCCTGATTCAGCAGCATATTCCATTGCGTCCTTAAACAACCTATCTTTCTTGCACAGCTCCACACTCTGCTTCCAACGATTATTTCCTTAAATATAATTAATTAAATGATTTCAAAAAACCAAAATATACCTTTACAGAAATACCTTTATATAAATATGCGGCAATTCTTCTGAACTCTGTCAGTTCGTGTTTCTCAAGTTTCTGTGCCAGGGCTATTGTATCAAAATTATCAAACCCGTCTATTGAATTTCTCAATCCCTGGTAGTCCTCTTCCTCAATTAGCAGACTGTTTAAAGCTTCATTGATTGCCTTGTTATTAAGGCTTTGTACAGATCGCAAGTACGGTTTAACTAATTGCAAATGTCCCGTTTTCGAGAAAAAACTAACAGCACGCGTGTGATCCATTCGTGGTGCTAAGACCAGCAGCATATCATTCAACAATAATGGCTTATAGTCCAAATAAAACTGAATTGCTTTGTAATACAATTCAATGTTTGCTACTTTAGTTATGATGTCTTTGAAGTGTCCTTCACGCCAAGCTTCTGTGGGGTGAGTCATCATAGCCAGCACAGCGTTGTCATACTCTTCGTACTTATCATAAAGGAATACAAGCTCAGACCACAAGTGTGCTGATTCAGCGGCACGTAGTACTTTTGGGATATTCACCCGTGACCAAAAAAGTTCTAAGTGTTCACGCATCTTGGATGGCTTGAATTTCGAGTAAAGAATAGCCAATTCAGTGAACATTCCCATATGAGCGCGTTCTAAGCCCAAAGCAGATTCCAAAAGGGCAATCAATTCTTCAAAGTATCCACGATCTTGATAGTAGTTTATGAGATCTTCCAACTCATCAGCGTGAACAACAATGTGGAGACCGCACATCTGTGCCAAACGAAATTCTTCCGCATCTACACATGCAAAACAAACCTCCTTCCAAGTACGCGTTGAGTTTGCCTTGCGTGCACTATCCACAGCACCTTGAAATTCTTTAAGATAAACCAGTGTTATTGCCAAACGTGCAAAATTGCTGACATTATTGTATAAAAGTTTAGCAGCATCGAACATGCCATCGGAAAAGCAACGATCTCCAATTTTTTGGATGTCAGCATGGTTTGGTCCTGAGATAAATTCTTCAAGATCTGCCAAACGACCAGTTCGAGCGTAGGCATAAATAAGTTCGCTCTCAATGTAGCTCTCACGGGCCTTTTTTCGGGCCATTTGAAGATAACGAACCAAATCATCCCATGATTGAACACCCGAAGCAGTCTCCACCACATCCATATAAGCACTAGGATCATCTGCTTTAATGTAACTATCGATTGACTCTTTAACTAAACGTTGCTGTAGTTGTGCTTTGGCAAGTTGCGACCACACTGCCGGCTCATTACATCGCTCTGCAAATTCATATGCTCGTTCAAGATTGTTCACCTGCTCAATAAGCACCTGAATAGCAGAGGTGTTAACGTCAAACTTTTTGAATATGGCAAATGCCTCTTCGTACAACTGGTTAGATATTGCTATGTTGGCAATGTCGGGAGCATCATAATTATCCAGTCGGTTAATGTAGTCCATAACGCGCGTTTGATCCGCTTTAATAGCAGTTAATATAAGCAGATTCTGCAAGTTGCGGTGGTCTGAAAAAACACTTGAATCGAGCACAATCTTTTCGAGTAATTCAATCAATTCATTAGGCAAATCAGCAGTCATAAAAGCTTTAACAGTAACCGAAATGTCGTCAGGATCTTGGGTCTCTGAGAGGGCTGTTTGAACCACCTGATCGATAAGTTGGCGCTTGTACGGATTGGCTTCTGCAAGCACTTCGGCCCAAAGCTCAGGATCTCTACGTCTTACGAGGTATCGAGCCTCGCTCTTAAACAGGGAGTTCTCATTGCATACAGCGATTAGTTCACGGTCGCACTGTCCACGTTCATAGGACACACAAGCCAGATGAGGATCGCGTTTTTCGCAGTAACGCCCAACAACACGGCTATCATAATATTGGTTTTCCTTTAAAAACCTCTCTGGGTTATTGTTCGAATCAATGTATATTTTCGCCAAGGCGTTATGAGTAGCAGCTTCTACACAACCTTCATGAACCCTAGATTCCAACCAAGGTAGAAGAAGCTTGAGGCGGTTGCGTTTCTCAACCTCTTCGACTAGCTCATCCGTAGAGAATTGGCCTTTAACCACCAAGATCAAATTTTTGATTATATCTTCTGAGCAATCAACGTCCAAAAGTCCTCCAACAACCACAGGCAATCTCGAAGGATTGACTTTCTGTACATAAATTTCAATGTACTTCTGCAAGTTATTACGGTACAAGTATAATACTAAATCGTGCACAAAATCAAAGCGATCACAAACAATAATCAATGGAAGCTGATCGGTAAGCTTTGCCTCTTTAAGAAAATTCTTTACGCGTTCTGGATTGTAGCAATTAGATTCTCGACAAATTCTCTCCACCTCTTTAATTTGAGTTGTTTTGCAAGCCGCTTGGATGTACTTAAAATGTACTTCGGGATCTTGACTAAAATTTACTATCGATCCAAGAAAGTAAAAAAGGCCTTCATAGCTCTTGAAAGTCTCAAAGAGATCAATCAATGATTTCGTTGTTAGCTGCTCGTGATATTTTGTAGCAATCTGAACACAGATTTGTAAGTTTTGTCTAATATTGGCTGTTAACATAGCCTTTAGACATTCCAAAGAGTCTTCAACTGATAACGTCCCAAAGAATCCTACAAGCCAATCAGCATTCAAAAGATGAGTATGCACCACTGCGCGTTTGATGTCATACAGGTCTGTGTAATGTTCGAGAGCGCGTTGAAGAAGGCCCGCTTTTTCGCAAAGTTGAGCGATGTGTGCACGATCATAGTGAGTGAACATAGCGTTTCCGAGGATAGCATCAGCTACCTGCGGTGCTGAGATCAAATTCATTTCTAAAAGCCTGCTTTGCAATGGTCCTTCATTTGGGCGGTTATGTTTCAAAGCATCCAATAAAAATGCAGTACACTGTTGTACCATAGAGTGCTCCATAAAAATGTCCACGATTTGGTTAATATCAGCCAGTGGCTCTTCTTCACCAACTAACATCGAAGCAAAACCTGCTCCTTGCTCAGGGTTTGTACGCATTACCGAACGCAATAAGAATATGTAATCTGGAGTGTAGTTTACCTTCTTTGCGTACAGAACAATCTTTTGAAACTGACCTGTTTCTGCAAAGCATTGAATCACTTTGTTAGGAACGTTGGCTCGCAAATAAATCGATAAGGCTAACGTCAAATCAGAATTTTTTACTAAATCTCCAAGCTCTTCACTGCATTCAAGTTTCTCCTCTTTAAGCCATTTCTCACAGAGTTGTTTTTTTCCTTGCAACAACACTGGGCGGCATAGCTCCAACGACTCATACTTATTGAGTTTACCTTGATCGAGGAGAATTCCGAAATACTGTAAAAGTGGTGGGGTTGTTGAACCAGCCGGTGTTTGTACTTGCTGGAATCGCTGAATAGTCTGAGGTGTTCGAAGAATACCTTTAGGAGCAAGAGCAGCAACTTTAGCAGCATCGGCATACTGACCACCAGAAAAAAGTTTATTAAATTTTCGTACAAAGAGATCTTCTGCCCCAGAAAGATTGTTTCTTACAGCCATTCGTAGGGCTAAGTCAGGATTCTGCAGAACAGTATTTATGTATGGAATAATTTGTTCGTCGTCCACGGTCACCGACAACACTTGACCCTTACGATTTACCCCAATGATTCCACCACTTGCTTCATGTGGAGCAGTAACAAATATTGTATCCGCTGAGATACGATTCATATAAATGCAAGTAGCGGTTTCCATATCATAAAGGTGAATGTAACCATACTTCGTGATCAAGTAAATGGTGTCGTATTTTGCAGAAACTTGCATTGCCACTGGGAAATCACTCTGTGCCTCAGGTGGGAAGAATACATCAACTGATTTTTTGGGAAAAGGCTGATTGCCTGTTGGTGATACACCGACTTCGATGATGTGAAGCTTTCCGCCTTGAGCTGAGCGTACAGCAAAACAGAAAAGCGTTGAGGGTTCCTTGTTTCCCTCCATTTTGAAACTAGCAAAGGACGCTGCATGACCTAAAATTAACGAGTAGAATCATTAATCATAAAATTATTTTTCCTATGAATAATTTTACAGTCTTTTTTGCGGGAAGTCTTGGAAATAATGTCTTAGCCCAACACCCGAATACAGGTATACAAAACTACTCTTTGACCGAGACATTTCGACTAACAACTTCAAAAAAATTAATGGAATTAAAATGTAGGTATTTATTTATACAAGGTATTTTGCATAATATGCAACAAAATCTCCGGGCGGATAGGTTGGGTCAAGACAAGAAAAGATCATATGGTAAGAGGAGGTCTATCAGAAGAGGCAGATATTCAAAAGTTTTATATGGTTAGGAAGATTATTGTATAGTTGAAGACCTCTAAACATCACAGTGTTCTGAGCTCGAGTTGTGTTTTTATAATCTAATTTAAAATTTTGACCACTTCTAAGATTATATGGTTGCGAATCACTAATATATTTCAAGTTGTTACAAAGGTATTTTGGTAGCATATTATTTTTGATTTTGAAAATTAATAATAACACATTTGAACTTATTTGCTGCGTAATGTTCAACCAGTTTAATCTTTTAAGCATATGATCAATATGAGTTAATCGCGCACATTTAAGGATAATAATCCGCATTGCTTTATTTTGAAGCCTTTGAAGCCGGTTTATATCACCCCGTGAAGACAAGAAAAGAACAGTCGAACAGTATTGAAAGTGAGGTTTAACAACAGCATTATAAATTTTTAAAGCGGTCGCAAGCGATATTTTTCTTCTTATTCGCGCGAGAAAACCTATTTTCTTAGCCACTTTTTTGCAAACAAAATCTATATTGGCTTTTAAGTTAAATTTGTTGTCAATTACAACTCCCAAATATTTGAATTCATTCACTCGCTCAATGTTATCCCCATCAATTTGCACAATATTATCATCACTCGAACTATTAATACACAAATATTTGGTTTTCTTTACATTCAATTTAAGTTTATTCACTCGCAGCCACTCACTTATTGACTGAAGATCAATATTCAATCTTCGTGTACACTCTCAAATATCTTTACCAGATATAAACAGCAATGCATCATCCGCAAACATACACAATTTGAAATACTGTACACATAGATTAATATCATTTATATAGAGTAAAAATAAGAAAACACCCAACACAGAACCTTGAGGAACACCGGTGTTAACTACATTTTCCTCCGAAACATTATTATTCACCACCGTACGTTGAGTACGACACTTCAAATATGAATCAAACCATTTGAGTTCATTATTTCGCATACCATATCTTTCAAACTTTTTTACAAGTATTTCACGATCATCAGTCTCAAACGCTCTCTTAAAATCCAAGAACACAGCTACAATCACATTTTTACAATCATTTCATTTTTCCAGCTCTCTAAAACCCAATTCAATGCTGTCTCACACGAATATCCTTTTCTAAAGCCCGATTGTTGTTGCATTATCAAATTATTCTCTTCCATATAACTTCTAAACTGTTTTTCGAAAACTTTTTCAAACACTTTCTCATACGTTGGGAGCATGTTAACAGGTCTGTATTCTTCACACAATTTTGTACCTTGAACTTTTTGAATAGGTACTACCCTTGATTCTTTCCATTTACTTGGAAAATAACCCGTCATCATTGACTTATTGAAAATAGTTTTTAATAATGGACCAAGAATCTCAAAGCCGTCTAAAAACACTTCAAAACTCATATAATTATAATCCTTCTTTTTTCCCATAGATTTTAAAATTTCAACTAAATCCTTGCAGGTTTAAAAATAAATACGGTACTTGCATTATTTAAATTGTCATGATAAGTTCTCAAAGGAATTTCAGCAATAATGTCATCAACACTCTTTATAAAATAATTATTAAATTCACACGCAATTTCCTTACTAGAGTAACACACATGTCCACTAAATGAAACGTTTTTAATCTCACAATGATTCGTATTTAACACAAATTTCTTAATATTACTCCAAATTTTTTGAGGATTTGAAGATGAATCAATCTTTTTTTGAATAAAATTGTTTTTCGCGATTTGAAGCTCTTTTTTGTACACATTTCTAGCGCAAATATACTTTCTCCATTGCGATTCTTGTGAACTAAATTTAAATTGCTCATATTTTAATGATTTATCACGTCTTAACTTTACCAGCTTTTTATTAAACCATTCACATTCATTCAATTTGACACATTTCTCTACCACCATACTTTCTAAAATAACTTTCAATTCATCACTCAATAGATCTGCCACATATCCACACTTTCATTAACAACATCTACTCCAATCAATTTACTATCTAAGAGCTTTGAGAAAAAAGTATTTTTATTATAGTTAAGTACTTTATATTTCGAAATATCAGATGTTTTATTATTTTTATTTAATGTAATCTCAAATCTAATGGTTTCGTGATCACTTATTTTTAATTTAGCATCCGTTTTTGTAGTAATAAATCTTGTACTAGATATAACATAGTCAATAAGTGTTGACGAATTATTGGTTATCCTCGTTGGTTGATCATTTATAACCGATAAATTGTTTTCAACGCACATCGATTGAATTCTATTTTTATAAGTTCCTTCCTTGGTTCTACATTTAAATCACCAACTATAATTAAGTCCCTTTCAACATTCACTCGTTCTAGTACGTTATCAAACATTCAGCCTTTGAAAAACTAGGAGATCGATAAACTACTAGTATTTTTAACATTATATTTTGGTTACCAACATTCACTTCAATGCAATCAGATCCCGCAGTGTTCTTAACCTCACTAATAACTTCAAAATTTAATTCTTTTCTTATGTAGATCAACACTCTACCTGTATACGCAGACACACTTTTAGTTTGGGCCATATTATAATTCTCTAACGTCAACTCAGAATCATTTATCTGATCAGTTACATGAGTTTCACTCAAACAAATTAAATGTGGCTTCTGTTCAAAAGCTAAAAGTTCAATTTCATCAAAACTATTAATAAGGCCTTGCACATTCAAATAAAAACACTTTAGAATACTTAGCTGCTAGTATGAAACTCTTTCCCTTTCAATTTTAAGTTTCCTTTGATATACTGGACAATTAACATCTCTGGCGTCGTGGTTGACATCAATTTCATTTTCAATGTTATTCAATCTCTCCTTCATAATAACACAATTAATACAGCGAAGAGTATCGCTTTTACACTCCTTTGTTATGTGGTTATCAAGACCACATTTTGCACAGATGTCTTTCGCACTCTTACACTTAGCTGCACTATGGTTAAAACCACAACATTTAAAGCATCTCTTCACATTAATGTACTCATAGCATATGCATGAAATAAAATACTTGCATTTCAGAATTTAACAGTTTTCGTTTGATAGTTTAGCT